>CM057452.1:1063467500-1064702000 GCA_016271365.2 Neoceratodus forsteri | reverse complement strand
CTCACTTGCAGGTCATGTGCCCATTGCATTCTGTTGCATGCCTTAATTTGGATGACAGCCTCCCATTTCTGTGAAGCATACCCACCACAGGGCATGCCTCCAGTTATCTGTCACCCAATATCACATAGCTTAACTTTTACACTGCACACTTTATTTCCTATGCTAGCCATGAATGTATTGCCACATAAAACATGTCTACTACATTTTTCCCACCAATGCCCCTGGGGTCTTGTTTAACCATGCAAAACAGTCTCTCAGAAATCTTGTAACGTTACATTAAAGAGATCATTCCCAATTTTGGATAGGTGTACCCCATCTGTACTATACAGCGCACCACATGCTTTCATGATGTCAAAGTGTCTGATGACCTCAACTCCTCATGAGAGAGCAAGTCGGGACACCTCCTGCTGACCTCCTATGGGTCTTGTTGATCACCTGGATGTTGTGCGCTCCTCTCCACCATTGTCATGGGATGATCCATGACCATGCCAGGTAGGTCCAGGGAAGGAGAGTTTTCAGATGGGCTGGTCCCTTCTTGATTTCTGCAAACACCTTTGGGGCCCCAAGGGCCACCAAGTCGTTCCTCCCCAGGTGTAACATCAGAGCCAATAGTGGCTGCCTCTGGAGTCCCAACCTACGCACTGTAACTATCACATAACCCTATCCTATGCCCCCTTTTCCTGCCCAGAGAATGATTGCCCACTGCTCTGGTATCCCTAGCTATATGCCATATGGGTGAACTGCCACTCTACTTTGAGCCTCACGAACATAAGAATACCCGATGATCCAGATTTCAGGGCTGACTTCAGTCTTGTCTGAAAATAAGCAAAATTGCACAAGTTAACTGCATAATGAGAATATATATATATATATATATATATATATATATATATGTGCATATAATCAGCTTCATTATATTTAAGCCTGTTCATGTGTCATCCTGAGGCCTAATGTAGCCTTTAAAGCTGTCAGATGCCCATCTGCCAACTTTCTTTATCTGTTCCTCCCCCATTCCTAATCTAGCCACTTCCGTAGCTGCCCTAATTCTAAAAAAGTGTGTACCAAGAGATCTCATGTCTCTGTCAGTGAACCATAAGCCCTTCCATAAAACCACAGCAAACTGATGCTTTGTGACCAGCTTCCTGTCTCCCTGTATGAGAAGGTGCCCTTCCCTGGGGTCTGTCGGCATATAATCCTGGATTAATGACCATGGACAGATATCCCCAACCTCAGTTTTCTGCAGAGTTATAGTGGCAGGTGATCCACACTGATTTGTCTTGGATCTGCAAAGCAGGAAGCATACTATGTCCTGAGACAATGTGACGTCACTGTATTGGATGGAGGTTGACCCCAGTCCAGCCTCGTTAGACTCAGGCACCAGTTCCAATGCTTGAAGGCTCCGAAGAATGTGCAAAAACAGCACCCTGAAAAGCTTGATTTCATACCCAGAACTGTATACTAAATCCAGCACCTTTAATTTAACTGACAGTTCCAAGATGCCAATGGGCTTCCTGCTGCCACATGTTTTTCCTTGATCTGGCCACCTTTTCAACAACTTCCTCATCATGAATGTGTCAGCTGGGTCAGAGAAACCCTCGCTTTCTGCATAAAAGTTATCCCTGGTAAATGTGACGGTGCCACTGGAGCCGTGCTCAACTGTACCAAGTGGAGGATATAATACTGCACCTGTTTCTGTGCCTTGTGCAAAGATTACTTACCTCATGCCCACAGAAGTTGACAAAGGATACAAAACTGCCTGCATATTTCTCCAAGTTGAGGGGCTACAGAGAGCTGAAACAGTTGGAATTTTCTTGCTTCCTAACTGCCATACCACTTCGGTATCTATGTTGGTGATGTGTCTCGTGTGGTGCCACCTGTCTGAATTGTTTGTTGTTATGTTTTGTTCTCTTTCTGCCTGCAAGTTTACATTAGTGAGCTGTTAGAAAATGAAGCATTGCAACATTTAACTGTAAATTCCATGTTTACTCCTATGCTCTCAAGTGTGCCTCTGGTACAGCGAGTTGCTCTAAGGAGTCAGAGTCTTAAAGGCTAATTTTAACTGTATTTTAAGCATTTTTCTGCACTTGATTTGTAGAGTCCCTTAAGGAACCGACTATAAAGCTGTACTCCAAGCAATTTACCTGCACTGTTTTGTAAGGGGAGAAATGCCCAATTTGCTCTAATCTGGCCACAAGCAGCTCTCGGGAGTCCTAAGGAAACGAGTGTAAAGCTGTACTCCAAGTTAATTACCCACAGTGTTTTGCAAGGGGAGAAATGCCCAATCTGCTCTAATCTGGACACAAGCAGCTCTCTCTTCCAAGCAGGCCACGTGCCTTGCTGCTCCCCTAGACCCTCACTCGCCATATTTTCTAACCACCGCACCCAGCAGCAGTAGATTTTCTGTTTGGTGGCTCGTTTTCAGCGATCAGCAAAACAACACAGCTACTTGCCCAAAATAAATAAAACACCATCAACAGTGCGGTTAAGGGGCTTACGAGCTACCAGCTGAGGCCCACGCCAGTAGGATCGTAGAGGCCATTACCCACGCGGTCACCTGGGCCCCCAGCCACTTGTCCAATTCATTAAAAAAAATAAATAAATAAATAAAATCTCCCCATATTGAAAAGATCACTTTACAGTTACAATCCCTGAACCAACTGCACGGATCACTTACCTCCCAGGGTGCAGATACTCCTCCCACTGTGCAGCATATAAAACCCATCTTTTCTCTCCACAGACGCTGGGATACGGGTTGTTAGGGCCCCGGTGAAAGACGCCTAGCCCTCCTGCAGCTCTTGACCCACGGAACCTCCATGAAGCCAAGTCGCAGACTTGAAAGCGGAAGCAGGCGCGGTCCTGGCGCCATTTTCAAACCACCTACTGCATTAATCAAGCCAACTCAGTGCTTCAGTGCCTGTGTGCTTCTGCCCTGGCCGCTCCACGCCCAGCACCCCACCACCCACCACCACCCTTGGTGAGCTCCTCCTTTATAGGCTGATGTCACATGACTCTGTAAAACCTATCAGCCTACTTTCCCATTTGCAGCTTATCTGCACCACCACCAGGGCACCAAACCTAGTATCTCAGCCAAATAACAAACCTGACCAGGATGTTACTACACTTCCTTCCTTCCTTCTCCTCTCACTGGCATCTCTAACCACCCCTGCCCCGCTGACCTTCAAACTGGGAACCCGCTGGCCCTGCCCCCACAGTAATGCCTCAGCCATACTATGTTGCCTCCTCACACCGCCTGCCCAAGACTTGGTTCACAACCATTATGGGTATATCAGTGCTACTATCCTACCTCCTTCGTTTCATCCGGGGCTCTTGGTTTTACACACCACAGCCCACTGACACCCCCCTGTTTCCTCTACTGCCTGCAACCCTACCTCCTGCACAAACTATCCCAGGACAAAAACAAAGCATCACTTCGCCTTACTCCTGCTCCTGTCAGGGGACATAGAGGCTAACCCAGGCCCCAACACAACACATACCCACACCCCATTCTCTCTCCCCAAAGGCCTACATATACTGCACCTTAACACCTGCAGCCTGTTATCGAAAATCTTGCTATTACAACCAATTGCCCTGACTCAGCGCCCCGACATCCTGATCATCTCTGAAACCTGGTTAAAACCACATCATACCGATGCCGAAGTCTCCATACCAGGGTATACAATCATCAGGAATGACAGGCGAGGCAATAAGAGAGGTGGCAGCACGGCAATGTACATCTCCAACAGTCGTCAGTTCACTATAGTGGATATCCCCTCTCTCCCAGCCAACATCGACTCGTTACTCATTAAACTATGACTCCCATATACCACCCCTGTTTACATGGCAGGCTCATACTGCCCCCCCTGCACACCCACTGATGATATCCTCTCCCATCTAATCACTTTACAGTCTGTAGCTGTAAGTGGTGAGCTCCACGCCACCATTGATTATAACTCCAATTGGTTAGGTACCGATAAAGCCCTCCTGAAGACCAAACTAAAGGCCCTGAACCTCACTCAACTCATAACAGAGCCCACCAGACTCAACCACAAGACACAAAACCACTCTTTACTGGACTGGGCTCTCACCTCACACCCACACAGGATTCTGAGCGCAGGCCTGCTTCCCGATTCCTTAAGTGATCATCACATGATTTACCTGATCAGGAAGGTGCATAGCCCCACTGCCCCCTCAAGACGCTGCGCACCAGGTCCTATAACTCCATCGACATAGCATCTCTCCTGGTGGACCTGGAATGTGTAAACTGGTCCTGCATCACCAAGGCATCCTCCATTGACACAGCCTTTGATGCGTTCAAAATCAGATTCCTAAAAGTATGGGACAAACACGCTCCACTGCGAACAAAAAGAGTTAGAGGGGCACATCTCCCTTGGATCATGGCTGACATAATCAGAAAATGCCACTCCAGGGACCATGCCTGGAAGCTTATAAGAAATGGGCACTCAGGCCTCCTCACTACCTACAAATCCCTTCAAAATGCATGCACCAACATCATCCGCCAATCCAAAAAGAGTTATTTCCTATCAGCCTTTAGTAAAAACTTTAACCACCCAATGGACTTCTGGAAATCACTCAAATCCCTGCTCTTCCCCCCACTAAACCCCCCCCCAACAGTATTAGCTCAGGGCACCCTCATCTCTGACCCCATTTGCGTAGCTGAGCTTTTAACACCCATTTCTCCAGCTGTGCAGACAACCTCCTATCCTCCCTCCAGTACACGTACCCCCGGCCCCCTCCTGCTCCGCCCCCCTCACATGGCCCCCCAGTCCTGCCATTCTCATTCCATCTAGTATCCCCAGCAGAGTCCTCCGCTCTCTATGGGCCCTGAACCCTAACAAAGGCAAATGCCCTACGTCCCTGGACGCCAAGATGCTATTTCTGTCAGCCCCTGCCATAGCCACCCCGTTTGCCGCCCTTTTCAACCTCTCTTTCTCGTTGGGCAAGTTACCAAATGGCATGGAAAATGGTCACCGTCATACCCCTGCCAAAAGGTGGTGACCCCTCCTCCCCAGGCAATTATAGACCCATCTCCCTACTCCCTATCCTGGCCAAACTACAGGAGCAACTTGTCCTGTCCCAACTGAATCCGTACTTGGACGCCTCCTCCTTCTTCATGCCCTTCCAATCTGGGTTCCGCAAATCCCACTCAACCATCACCTCCCTACTACGAGTCACTTGTGACATTCTCACCGGTATCGACAAAGGACACATCACCTCGGCCATCTTTATTGACCTAGCAAGGCCTTGATACTGTCTCTCATTCCCTACTCCTCTCAAACTTACTGGCTGGGCTCTCAAGCCCAGCCAGGAGTAGTTCCATGACTACCTAGTGGGCAGGAAACAAGCAGTCAGACTTGCTTCGCACACCTCCAACCCCCTACCAGTCACATCTGGTGTCCCCCAAGGATCAGTCCTAGGACCACTACTCTTCTCCATTTTTCTAAATGACCTCCCTCCTTCATGCTCCCATTCTTCCATCCAAATGTATGTGGACGACACAGTCTTGTATGCCTCAGGTCCCTCAACAAGCAGCATGGCATCTCTCCTACAGGAGGATTTCTCTGCCATCCAGAACTGGTTTAGGTCAAACCAGTTATTTCTAAACCCTAAAAAAACTTTGTCTCTTATGTTTGGCTCCCAACAAAGACTCTCCCGCCAAACCCCCTGCCCCCCTTTCAAAATCCTGGATGGGTCACCCATGGAGCAATGCACTATCTACAGATATCTAGGCGTCTGGCTAGACCAGCACCTAGATTTTACCTTTCACATTGACTCCCTACATAAGAGGCTGCTCCTCAAACTGGGTGCACTATACCGAAACAAAAACTGCCTCCCCACACAAACAAGGCATGCCATTGTCCAAAAAATGATACTTCCCGACTAGGGCGACATAATATACACTATGGCACCCACGTCTGCCTGGACAGCCTAGACGCCCTGTTCCACTCCTTCTGTCATTTCATCCTCGACTGCCCACAATCCACACACCACTGCACTTTATACAGCTCCCTAACCCTGCCATCCCTCCATGATCGTAGATTAATTAACTACGCTAGGTTCACTGCCAAATATTGGTCCCTCTCCATCCCTCCCTACCTGGCTTTTACCCTCTCCCAACAACCTCCTCCTGCATACTCCCTCAGAAGCACGGACCCTAGACTACTCCACATCCCATTTATGCACACTACCAAAGGCCAGGCAGCTTTTAACTACAGAATCTCACAGATTTGGAATGCCCTACCTGCCCCCTTAAGACACACACAAAATCCCTATCATCTCAACCTACTACTCAAGGCACATTTCTCCTCCAGCTGCTCCTGTTAATCTAACAGTTTACTACAATAATGTTGTAGTCTAGTTGCATTTGCAATTGTAAATCTATCCCTGTCTGTAAACTTCCTGCCATATGGTTGCCAGGAGGATGTTTTTCTGTATTCTAATACTGTACTGTATATGAAAAAACTCTATGTTATGTATTGGGTCTCGGTCCCCAGGTCGCATCTGGAATCAAGCAGGTTGCTCAGTATGCCTTCCTGGTAAATCTTGTAAATAAATACAGGAGGAGTGGTGCCACAGGACTGGAGGAGGGAACATGTCGTCCCTCTACACAAATCAGGAAGTAGGGAGGAGGTGGGCAACTACAGGCCGGTCAGCCTCACCTTGGCAGTGGGAAAGATCATGGAGGACATATGGAAGCATGCTGTTGTCATCCTCCTCCCTAAAGGGGGTGCCTCCCCCTCCCCCTCTAATTACTGCCCTATCTCTCTTCTCCCAGCTCTTGCTAAACTACAAGAACACCTAGTGCTCAACCAACTCACTTCATTTTTCTCTGAATCAAATTTCTTCAGGCCATTCCAGTCCGGATTCAGAAGGGATACTTCACTGCCTCCTCCTGATAAGGCACACAGACACCATCCTCACTGGAATGGACAGAGGGCTGATCCTCAGCTGTCTTAAATCGACCTTGCCAAAGCTTTCGACACTGTCTCTCAACCCCTGCTGTTTTTGTGCCTCTCAGAGTTGGCCTCTCTGACTCAGCCACAAAATGGTTCAATGACTACCTCTCAGGCAAAACACAATCAGTTAAATTACATACACCACTTCCCTTCCCCTCACCATGCATACTGGATGTTCCCCAAGGGTCAGTACTGGTCCTTTCTGTTCTCCATATTTCTCAATAACCTCCCTCTCGAGGTGCTCAACTGCATCTATTCTTATGTACATAAACAATACTGTCATATATACCTCTGGCTCCTCCCCAGATGAGGTAACAGCCAACCTCAGTCTGATTTCAACAAAGTTCAGCTTTGGTTCAGCTGTCACTCAATGCTAAAAAAGCCGTCACCATGACTTTCAGCACTTCGTCAAAGTCTGTGAGGCTCCCTCCTCCCGCCTTCCGCACCTTAATGGAACAATACTAGAGGATGCCACTTCCTTACAGTACCTAGGGGTGTGGCTCAACCATCATCTTTCTCCTCTGACCACATTGATGCTATCATAAAGAAAACTTTTCCTCAAGCTCAGTGCCCTCTACAGGAATCGCCATAGCCTCCACCTTACTGCTAGGCGTGAATTAGTGCAGAAGATGATCCTTCCCTCCTTTGATTTCTATGACATAGTCTACAGTGCTGCTCCCAAATCCTTCCTAGCAGACTGGACCCCCTTTTCCATGGCTTCCTGTGCTTTGCTCTGATGTCACCCCCCATCCATCACTCGACCTCCATTCCCTTGCATTCCATCCCTCAAAAACTGCCTCCTGCAGCAATCGCTAAATTTGTATTAAAATTTTGGCTGATGCCCTCCCATCCTATTTTTCTTCACCACTTTCCCTGCTCCCACCCTACTCATACCCTTCGATTCCTTGACTACCATCACCTACTAATCCCAAAGGAGCGGAAGACCACTATCGGGCAAGCAGCCTTCTCGCATCACTTCCTAAACTCTGGAATGGGCTCCCTCCTCAAATTCGCCCTCCTCCTCTAATCACTCCTATCTACAGCACTGGCAAACTACCTCATGGTAAATTGTGCAACTGCACTTGATTCTTTCTAGTGCCTCCCGCGGGTCTGTCCCCCACACCCTTGCTTGACCAGCGGCACCTACCACTAACTATAGCACTACTTGGCTTGTGTTTCTTGTCCTGTCCTATAGTGCACTTATTACTCTGTCTGTTCACCTAAGCATTATCAAATTCTATGTGCTTTTGCCAAACCATAACCAATGTATTCTATGTACTTCATTCCAAACTGCATCCAATGTTACTGTCAATCATTATACTGTAATCTATGTGCCTTGTACTACTAGTTAGACTATAATAATTCCTGTTTTCCTTTGTAATTTGTATAGCTATAATCTCACCCTACTGTATACCTATCTAAATGTAATTCTGTTGATAACCTGCATGTTATCTCCCTCTGTACCCCCTCTCCCCAGGTCGCACTAGGAGATGAGCATCTTCTTGCTCAATGTGCCTTTCCTGGTGAAACAATTTCAATAAATAAATAAAAATAAATTTAAGGAAAGGATAGTGGGACATCTAGAAGCCATCGATGCCCAGAACCCTAGGCAACATGGGTTCACAGTGGGTAGGTCATGTCAGACACATCTCATAGATTTCTTTGACTGGGTGATGAAGGAAGTAAAATCAGGGGAGCATGGTGGACGTAGACAACCTCGATTTTAGCAAAGCCTTTGACACCATCCCACATAGGAGGCTGGTTTACAAGATGGGTAGTCTAGGCATTGGAGACAAGGTGGTAAACTGGATTAGGAATTTGCTAAAGGACAGGAGGCAGAGGGTGGTGGTAAATAGAGTACAATCTGGGGAGAGGAGGGTGACCAGCGAGTACCTCAGGGATCAGTCCTGGACCAGTTCTGTTCAATGTCTTCATCAGTGACATTGCAGAAGGGCTGGAAAGAAAGGTCTGTCTGTTTGCAGATGACAAAGATCTGTAACGGGGTGGATACTCCTAAAGGCATGGTGAAAATGAAGAGGGAACTGGGGAAGCTTGAGAAATAGTCTGCAGTGTGGCAATTGAAGTTTAATTCAAAAAAGTGCAAAATTATGCACCTGGGACACAGTAACCCTGGGGAGAGCTATAGGATTGGGGTGGAGTTGCTGACAGTCACCAAAGAGGAAGAGACCTGGGGGTTACTATTTCAGATGACCTGAAAATGTCAAAGAAGAGCACAAAGGCAGCAGGGAGGACCAGTGGCATGCTGGGGAGCATAGCAAGGGATATCACCAGCAGAAGGCGTGAGGTAGTGATGCCATTATACATAACCCTGGTCAGACCTCACATGGAGTACTGTGTGCAGTTCTGAGGCTGCACTTTGAGAGGACATTAACAGGCTGTAGGTGGTCCAGAGAAGGGCAACTATGGTACAGGGCTTGCACAACAAGACTTATGAGGAGAGATTGTGGGACCTCAATATGTACTCGCTGGAGGAGAGGAGGGAGAGAGGGGACATGATAGAAACATTCAAGTACCTCAGGGGCATAACCGGGGGTGGGGAAATCTTCCAGTACAGGAGGAGTACAAGAACTAGGGGGCATGACGTGAAATTGGAAGGTGGCAGGTTAAGAGGGAATGTGAGGAAGTTTTTCTTCATGGAGAGGGTGGTGGACACATAGAATGGTCTGCCACAGGAGGTGGTTGGAGCGAGCACTGTGGTGGGATTTAAACATGCATGGGACAGGCATAGGGAACCACAGAGGTTAAGCGGGGGTAGGGTCAAAAGCTATAATCAAGTACAGGACTTACGGGCAGACTGGCTGGGCCTAGCGGTCCTTATCTGCTGACAATTTCTATGTTTCTATGAAGTCATCCACAATAAGCCACCTGTATGACTTCAACACCCTCTCGGTGATGATGTCCATGATTTCCTACAGGAAATCCCCCTCCTGCCCCAGAGGTTGGTATACTCAGAGGATCTTGCAGCCTGCACCTGGACCCCATGCACACACAGGAAATATGAGAAGGCAACAGTTATATAGTGACAGATATGATTTAAGAAAAAGAAATAAAAAAACACTTACCTTCCATGGCACGGAAACAGACTCAAATCAAATGACTACAGTATATGTGAGTAAGACCCATGCAGCAACAACAGGATTCATTGCCCTAGTGATAATAGAGGCAGTATAGCACAGTGGTTTAAGGCTGTGAGCTACAAATTTGAGACCTGGGCTTGAATTCCACAGCCCCCACTTGCATACTGGTGTGACCCTAGTAAGTCACTTAACTTCCCCGTGCTCCCAGGTTGCACCTGTAAACAAGCTTTCAGCTTAGTGTATCTCACCTGGTTAAACAATTGGGTAAAAATACCTGCAAAGAGAGAAACAGTAACAAACGATTGCTAGAAATATAATGGTTGCAGATACCTTTCTGCCATTGCAATCCAAAAACAGACAAAAACAAGCATTTGTCAATGCCGAATGTTGATTGCTTTTGTCCGTTGAGTCGCTCACTGCTCCTGTGTCACTCACTCGTTCTGTTTCTCCGGTGCTGAAGCTGCTGTTTTGTAATGGGCTCCTGCCTGCGTTGGCATGTTTTCTGCCCACAAGAAATCTGCTGGTGTCCTGACAGACCTCTGTTGAGGTGGGTCACTCCCCCTCTCTCACTCGCACATTCTGTTTCTGCTGCTGCTGCAGGCTGCTCTTTTGTACTGGGCTCCCACCTCTGTTGGTGGCTTTTCTGCCCACAAAGAAATCCACAGCAGTGACAACAGAGTTCCATTGAGCTCACTCACTCCCCCTCTCTCACTCGCTCGCAGTGTTTCTCCCAGCGCTGCAGGCTGCCCTTTTGTACTGGGCTTCTGCCTGCTTAGGCACCCTTTTCTGCCCACAAAGAAATCCGCAGGTGTCCCGACAGAGCTCTGTTGAAGTCGCTCACTCCCCCTGTCTCTCTCATTCATTCTGTTTCTCCTGGCACTGCAGGCTGCCATTTTGTAGTGGTCTCCTGCCTCTGTTGGCACCTTTTTCTGCCCACAAACGAATCTGCAGCAGTCCCGACAGAGCTCTGTTGAGCTCACTCACTCCCCCTCTCTCACTCGCTCGTTCTGTTTCTCCTGCCTCTGCAGGCTGCCCTTTTGTACTGGGCCCCTGTGTGCATTGCTGCCTTTTTCTTCCCACAAAGAAATCCGCAGCAGTCCCAACAGAGCTCCGTTGAGCTCACTCACCCCCCCCACTCACTCGTTCTCGTCTCCCGCTGCTGCAGGCTACCTTTTTGTACTGGGTTCCTGCCTGTGTTACCAGCTTTGTCTGCCCACAAAGATGTGCAGCAGTCCTGACACAGATTCATTGAGGTCGCTCCTCCCCCTCTCACTCACTTGTTCCGTTTCTGCGGGGCTGCAAGCTGGCTTTTGTCCTGGGCTCCTGCCTGCATTGCCACCTTTTCCTGCCCACAAAGAAATCCTCAGCAGTCATGATAGACCACTGTTGAGATCCCACCCCCTCTCCACTCCTACCTGTTCTGTGTCTTCCAGTGCAGCAGGCTGTCCTTTGTTCTAGGCTCCTGCCTGCATTTGTACCTTTACTGCCCACAAAGAAATTTGCAGCTGTTCTGACAGAGCAACATTGCAGTCACTCACTCCCCCGTCTCACTCACTCATTCTGTTTCTCCTGGTGCTGCAGGCTGCCCTTTTGTACTGGGCTTCTGCCTCTGTTGGCATTTTTTTCTGCCCACAAAGAAATCTGCAGCAGTCCCGACAGAGCTCCGTTGGCCTCACTCATTCCCCCGTCTCACTCACTCGTTATGTTTCTGCCGGAGCTGCAGGCTGCCCTTTTTCACTAGGCTCCTGCCTGCGTTGCTGCCCTTTTCTGCCCACAAAGAAATTTGCAGCAGTCACGATAGAGCTCCCATTGAGCTCACTTACTCACCCCTATCTCAGTCGCTCATTCTTGTTTCTCCTGGCTGCTGCAGGCTGCCCTTTGTACTGGGCCCATGCATGCATTGCTGCCTTTTTCTGCCCACTAAGAAATCCACAGCAGTCTCAGCAGAGCTCCGTTGAGTTCCTCACTCCCCTCCCTCACTCACTCATTCTGTGTCTCCCGCTGCTGCAGGCTGCCCTTTTGTACTGGGTTCCTGCCTGCGCTGGTGGCTTTTTCTGCCCACAAAGACATATGCAGCAGTGCCGACACAGCTCCATTGAGCTCGCTCACTCCCCCTCTCTCACTCACTCATTCCGTTTCTGCTGGAACTGCAGGCTGCTGTTTTGTACTGGACTTCTGCCTGCATTGGCATGTTTTGCTGCCCACAAAGAAATCTGCAGCTGTCCCCATAGAGCTCCGTTGAGGTAGGTCACTCCCCCTCTCTCACTCGCTCATTCTGTTTCTGCTGGCACTGTAGGCTGCCCTTTTGTACTTGGCTCCTGCCTTTGTTGGGGACTTTTTCTGCCCACAAAGAAATCTGCAGCAGTCCTGACACAGGTCCGTTGAGGTACAGTAGCTCACTCCCCCTCTCTCACTCGCTCATTCCGTTTCAGCCGGTGCTGCAGGCTGCCCTTTTGTACTCAGCCCCTGCATGCATTGCTGCCTTTTCCTGCCCACAAAGAAATTCTGAGCAGTCCTCAACAGAGCTCCTTTGAGCTTGTCACTCCCCCAGTCGCTCGATCCTAATCTGTCCCAAACACTGATTTCCTACATCGCTAGTCACTGGATATCTCATAGCACTTGTATTCATGTTCACTTTGCCCCTTGCATATAATAATGGTTTACCTGGTGCTAATGCAGTTTGTGCATGCTATTTGGCCTTTTGAATATGGCAGACCCATGCTAATCCCGCGCTAAACCCACGCAAACAAGTTTGTGCACCGAACAAAGCTTTGAATTTCCGGCCCAAAGTGTGTTACAATGAGAGTGTTCAGGGCACTTGCACACTGTGAAGTATACCATGTGGCAGCATGCAGCAGGGTGTCCAATTTTATTTTTGTGGCACTATAGCAGAATTCTGGGATTCACAGATTTAATGTGATATGTGATTAACACACAATTAACACAAAGTGTGTTACAACAAGAGTGCTCGGGGCACTTACACACTGTGAAGCACCATGTAGCAGCATGTAGCAGGGTGTCCAATTTTTTTTGTGGCACTACAGCAGAATTCTGGAATTCACAAATGTAATGTGAATTGTAATAAACACACAATTAACACAAAGTGCATTACAACAAGGGTGTTTAGAGCACTTACACACCGTGAAGTTGTGCGTGGCAGCATGTAGCAACCTGTCTAATTGTTTTGTGCCACTACAGCAGAATTCTGGAATTCACAGATTTAATATTAATTTTGATTAATGTAAAGTATGTTACAACAAGAGTGTTTGGGGCACTTACACACTGTGAAACACCATACAGCAGCATGTAGAAGCCTGTCCCATTTTTCGTAGTGCTACAGCAGAATTCCTGCTCCATCTTTGTGAGCCAGTGACGCAGGCCCCCCATTTTCTACCTTAGGCTGGCAAGCTCCAGTGCTAATATTGTTGCTTCTGGAGGTACCAGTGCTGCTGGTGCTGCTAGTTCAGAGCAACTTGAAGAAGAACTGAGGGGGCAGCTGCTTTATCAGTGTTTGCTTGCTGCCCCACCATGTGACACAAATTTCCCTGATGCTCTTTTTGGTACACTGCTGTCAGCACAGAATGACCACCACCTCCACCACGCGTCACTTCCCTCTGTCATTCCTCCCACTCAGCCTGGTGATTTATTCTTAAATGTGTTCTTTGACCCCCAGTACCCACGTGGGTATCCTGTTTGCCCCTGCTGATCAGTGCCTTGCATAAATTACAAGTGATCATGCTGTGGTCACTAGAGTCAGTGGTAAAAAAATCCCACACCAAGGAAGATTTGGGTTACTGGTGGAGCAGGTGAGGTGCTGCTGCTGGAAGAATAGGATTCATTCACATATCTGGACTGACTTATATGGTATGGGCTGCATGCCCATTGGCTCATGCTCTAAACCAGTGAGCACAGCCCTGCAGCAATCCGGTCGGCGGCGGGCAGCAGGCTGGTGGAGTGCTGCCACCGCCGGCTGATGGGGTGGGGTGATGGTGCTCCATGGGTGGGTGGGGTGGGGGCTACTAGATCACCAAGGATTTTGGACGTGGGGGGTGAGGATGCCACCTGTGATCGGGCTACTCGCGGTCCACTGGACCACCAGGGATATTGGACTTTGGGGAGGTCTGATGCCCGTGATTGGGCTACTCGGGGGGGGAGATTACTATTATGCCTGCGATCAGGCTAATGGGGGGGAGATTACTATTATGCCCATGATCGGGCTAATGGGGGGGGGGGTTACTATTATGCCCACTATTGGGCTAATGGGGGTGTTAAACTTCAGCCTGTGGTCGGGGCATGAGGGGTCGCAGCCAGGTGTGGCGGGAACAAGTCCAGGGCCACCCACAGGTGGCAGCTGCTGTGTTGTGCCCTGCAATGCGGCAGCTCACCTGTGGGTTGCCCTCGACTTATTCCTTTTTTTACAGCGTAACTTTGTGCAGGCGCAGGTAGGGGTTGCACCTGCTTAACTCTGCACAGCCCAGGCTGAATATTGGGCTGTGCAGTTTATGCATGGGCACGCCCCACCTGTGCCTGCATACATTACTGATGCGATCGGGATTTGTGCAGGTGCACTTTTACCTTTAAATACTCGCACGGTGCATCAATGGGTTGTGCATGGTGCAACACTGTTGCACCATGCGCAACCCTTTTGAATATCTGGGCCTCTGTATATTGCAAGGATCAAGTTTAGGATCAGCTACCCTGCCCGTCTGAATGTTTACGTTGCTGGGAAAGTGAGGTAGTACCAATCAGCTGGGAAAGACAGTGAAGAACTATTGTAGTCCAACTGCTCTCCAATCTGTTCCCCAAGCCCACCAATTCATCAAAACAAGAAAAAGCAAACCATAACTCACTACAAATCTGACAGTTCACTGAGACAAGGGGAAAAGAGATGTCAAGCTTGTCTCAACAGATCCAAAATGAGAGCCTACTGGATTTGATTTTCTTCTTTTTTGGTTTTGTGGTTGTTGCTTTACTTTTTATTTCTTTCTTTTCTTCCTCACCCTGATAAAGCTGTTCTATATAGGTGGGTTCAAAGCATGAGCGTTTTGTCTGGGATACTATAAAATATTGTGAATGTGGTGGTCTTTATCCCGCTTTGTTCCCCACTAACAAAGACAGAACATGTCCGCACCCACCCTCATTGAGCAGAAAATAATCAGAAGGTATGCACTTGTCAGATGTCTTATTTTTCCCACTACCAGTATGTCCATCACTTAATCCCAGCAGAGACAGCCACAATAAAGAGGCAGCACAGGAAAATATTTTAAACAACATGACCTGTTCTGAAAGAGCTTGAAGGCGGGAATCCTGCCCAGCAAGGGAGAGTGTAGTGAGCAGAAGCTCAGGGTGTAAGCCAAGAGGAAGTGATCCAAAGCTTCTTCCATGCATGCTCCAGAGGGATGTCCTGGACCTTCACAAAGCACATACTCTAAACCCTGAAAAAAACAAAAGTAAAGAAGGTGGCCATTTCATAAGTTCGCATTGCAAGTCTCTGCACAAGAGATATGATCAAGTGTAAATCCTACTCAACTAAGTCAGGATCAGTGTTACTACCAACATATAAGTAAGAGGCTCTAGTACTTTAGACTAATACCCCCCTGCTAAGGGAACTAGAAGGGGGGAAGAAAAAAAAGAAAAGGCAACAGAATAAACATAGGACAGTCAATCGTATAAGAACAGACCACAGGTACTGTACTTGGGATGGGGGACTCTCTCTCCTTTGCAAGTAGCATGATCACTAACAACTTGCAAAGCTGAGCAGAGGTAGGAGAGTACAGCATTAAGGTAGGCAGGCCCTTTTCTCAGATTCTCAACAATCTTACCCACCAAAAAATAGGCCCCTTCTGCTGCATCCTTGGTGCCCTCGCTCTTGGCTTCTGATGGGGTGACCTCCTCCTTTCAGAATTGTCACAGTAATCTAACAGGCTTTCATCATATAGTGAACAAAATGCTAAAACATTCTGATGGCTTGGTCACTTCTAGCTATTATTTCTTCTAGGACTGCTTGATGGCGTGATAACCTTGACCACTTCTGGGGCCACAGACCATGCATCAGAGGAATATTTATGTTCACACAACTTGGCTTAATTTCAATGATTATGTGTAAGTTTATCTCATAGAACATTTACTGAGGTATGGTTCAATAGGTTCACCCCTATCAGTGTGACAGTAATTTTGTCAACACTGATAGGGGCACAAGCAAAATGGTACCTGGCTCCGGAGCGCCAGGCATTGCAGTTCCCTGGAGCCAGAGTACCAAAGTGTCATGGAGAAAAGATCACTGTTTTGCAGTGAGCTTCGCCCCACCACCCCTCAATGTGGGTGGCTCTGTCCCATGCACCTCCTAAAAGAAAATGTAACTAACTCTGGGGCAGGCATGCCTAAAAGAGGGAGAAACGGTTGGGGTGCAAAACACAATTAGAGTACTGGATGGGCAAAAATTAATATCATCCCAGTCACTCTCGCCATTGTTGCGGGACCCTAATTGCAGCAACAAAATTAAGTCACTATTCTAACGGTATACAGGTTCAATACACCAAAGTTTTAATGTTTTATTTGTTGTATTTTATCCAGAGGAGGTAGCTCAGCAGAGCCATCACTGGTCTAGTATATGCCGGCTCCCTGTCAGCTCCCTTATGGTAAGGCAGTAGTGGGCCAAAAAGGAAGCAAAGCAGCAAGGAGGTGGAGTAGTAAGGTGACCTCTTATTCTGAGATTGCACTGTTTACGCATAAGCTTAATACTCTCTAGTTGGTGTAATGACCTACCAGAGAGGATCACACTAAGGTTATTGCTAATGGAATTTCTTTATTCTTTAATGTTGGGTATGTTCTAAGTTATATGTTACTGTTAAACAAAAGGAGGGGGGGGACTTATTTTGTTTATTGTGTCGGGGGGTCAGACAGATGGTACAATGCAGTGCCTATATAGTTTTACAGGAAAGGCAAGACTCTGGATGAGGCACTCATATCAAGCTAAGGCAGTTTTTGTTTTAAAGAGAGAAGATATAATGGGTATCACAGATTTATATCTTGGAGTATAAAACAGGGGCAGTCAGAAAACAAAAGATAGCAAGTGCTGCACCATCTAAAGCAGCTAAAGAGTCAAACTGGTTTCCTACAAGAGACTCACATTATTGCTGACTAAGTTAATCTATGTGGCAGACAATGCGTGGGCCAGGTTTGTCAAGTGGACTCAGAGTCCAATAAATAAGCGGTAGCTGTCCTCATATTCCCCAAAAAATCAGATTCCAGCTTGAAAAAGAGATCAAGGATCCCGAAGGCTGACACATTCTGATGCAGAGTCTGCTGAACAATAATAGGTCCACAAACAAATGTTTTGATACCTTTTATTGGACCAGCATAGATGTAACAAAAGAAAACAGTGCCTAAGCTTTTGAGCCAACCAAGTTCTTCCTCAGAAGCTTATGCCAGTTGTTTGAAAATCACATTCTAATAACACCAGATCATACATAAAAGAAAACAGAAATAATTCTTATTGGTTTAAAATATTTTTTTTAAACCATAACAATAACAGGGTAATGTTGGGGAAAATTTATGGTCCTAACACAGACTCCTCCCAGTTTTTCATGGCTATTCTCAATAACCTAATCCAACTCACAAAGGCCCCATCAGTTCTGGCAGGAGACATGAATATAGTCCAGGAAAAGGATGCAAAAAGGTCTACAAATCGCTTGAGAAGGATCTCCCCAGAGCAAAAAAGCCTATGGGATCTACAAGACAGCCTAGAGTTGGTTGACGTGGCATATCTTGCATCCCTAAACTAGGGAATATACCTTTGCATCTGCTGCTCATGACACAGAATCTAGACTGGATTATCTCATAGCCTCAATGGAATGGATGCAAGGGATCAGCATGGATAGAGAGTAGGGTTGCATCTGACCAGTAACTAGTAACACTTTCCTACCAATTTGTTACCGCAATGGAGCAGGATAGATTATGGAGGGTGAATAACCAACTGCTCAAAGATCTCAAAACTGTCAAGCTTCTAAATACATTTATACTTCTTTTTAATTAACCTGGGATCAGTATAAAATCTGGATGCAGTCTGAGCCTTTGCCAGATATCACTTAAGTGGTGGTGCTCAGGTTAGCCACAGGAAAAGCATAAAAATTAGATAAAAATAAAAGAAACTCTCCTAGAAATTAGAGTGAAAGATAGAAAGCTAAGGTCATTCACACCTGAGGAGGAACAGGTAAACCTAACATTCTGCAAGATAGATACCAGAACTTGTTGAGGATGAGGCAGAACAAGCCATTTACATGACCAAAGCTAGGTATGTGGAGCAGGGGATATGGCAGGAAGGTTGATGGCCCTTGGGCTCTGTAAACAGGAAGCCTCCAGAACCATCACTGGAGTATGCAATAAGTCAATCAACACACTTGTAACTGATGTAAGTGAGGTAGCACTGTAATTTTATCATGATCTGTATAAAACTAAGGACCCCCGGACTGAGATGCAAGAAAAGAGATATTTTTAAACAGTGTCAAGCTGCCTCAAATCTCACTGGAAAAGCAAGCACTACAGGAAGTGTTGATAATGTTGGCTAGTGTTTCTCATACCATCAATAATCTTACTTTAGATAAAGTACCTAGCTCAGATGGGGTTACTCTAATTTTTACAAGCTGTGCAACCAAATCCTTAGCCCCCATCTTGCATCTATCTTCACTCACATTCATAGCAAGAGATTAAAAGAAACCTCCTTCATAGAGGCTATGATTAATTTGTTGCCTAAACCTGAAATAGATCCACAGCAGGTTGAGAATTACCACTCAATATCCTTCATTATTAGCAGTAGGCAAAGTGGGCTCAATCGCTCCACAGTCATTCGTGAAGTGAAGAAGACAATTGAAAGTGCTCCAATGAGAACCTGAGTACTTTGCATCATAATGGGCAATGCAAAGTCCTTTAAAAACAATGACTTTGCATTACTCTGCCTTCCCCAAACCACTACTCCACCAATTTTAAGGTAAAGTGCATTGAAAACAATGTACTTCGCCTCACTTTGCCTTGTTTTTAAGCTCCAAAGGCACATTTTGCAGTGATTCATGGGATTTCAGGTCACATGGGCTCTAGATTGTTCTGCACAGCCTCAGTTCAGGGTAGTGTGTGTAAGCAGCTGTAGGAGACAGTCTGCTGTGAGAGCTCTCTGTGATTCAAACCTTCTAAAAGCTGTTAAAAAAGCCTTTGAGTAATTTGTTTTGCTCAAACTTAAGTTCATCAATTGAGGAAACCATCCTGTGCTCATATCATTGAGCATTTATTTTTTGTGTGTGGATTTTGAATGTTAATGCACAACATTGAGTCTGTGTAGTAGAGACAGTGAAAGTGTGCTTAGGGGAGGGCATATCTGTGGTGTAAGTAGATTTAACTTGGAGAAATATGGAGTTCTTTGTTTTTTGGTTATATTGTTGTATAACTGACTGTGTTAATGTACACATAGTAATATTTTCAGTAATTGTTGAAATTCTTTTGCTAATTGTGTGTTGTGGATCTGGTGAAGCAGTGCATAATTTCAGGTTGTTTAAAATACGTGGTATATGACTGAAGTTTTCAGTTTGCTATGCAATACTTGTAGACAAATTGTGTGTGTGTGTGAGTGTGTGTGTTCAAGTTCACGTTCAAGTTTTTTGCAGGAAAGACTCTGTTGAGCAAGCTCATTCACAAGGAGGGCCTGAATCATATACACACATACAGTTCACAATTACAGAGATAGGAGATATACAATGTAGGACAACAGGAGGAGAATTATATACAATTAAGAGGTATATACAATGGAAGTTCTTATACTATGTATGCTATGCATTTCAGTGTTAGCCTAGTCCTATATTATGCAACACATTTCAGTTTTAAACAATAGAGGGCCAGTTGGTACCTAAGGAGTTGTCTAGGCATTGGGGCCTAGTTGCCTACATATGTCTTTTAATTTAGAGGTGGCTAATGTTTTGTAGAGTTAGTTGATACAGTGCTGGTTAGCTTCAGCATGGTTTGAGGTTGGTTCCAAATATTTGGTAGGGTGTATGAGACAGCTCTTTGTCTGGCTGTGTACGTGTCCTGGGGATATCTAGTAGGATAAGATTGGATTTCCTTAGGGAGTAGGCACTGTGTGAGATATGTATAAGAGACATCGATAGGCTGGCAATTTGTGAAGTAGTAATTTGAGGGTCCAAATGCCAGCATGGAGGAGATGTCTGGTGGTCAGGGAGGACCATCCAACTGCTACATAAAGATCACAGTGGTGGGTCCTGTACGCCAAGTTGGTAATGAAGTGAAGAGCACGGTGGTAGAGTACGTCCAGTT
This sequence comes from Neoceratodus forsteri, assembly GCA_016271365.2. Lineage (NCBI taxonomy): Eukaryota > Metazoa > Chordata > Ceratodontiformes > Ceratodontidae > Neoceratodus > Neoceratodus forsteri. The sequence continues at coordinate 1,064,681,611 of CM057452.1, read as the reverse complement.
TTGATAGGCTCAAGGTTGGGGAGGATATAAAGATAATGTCTCCGTAATCCAGCAGGGGAAGGAAAGTTGCTTGGATCAGTCTTTTACGGGTTGCGAGAGAAAAGAGGGTCCTATTTCTGTAGAAGAAACCCAAGCGTGCTTTAAGCCTCTTTAATAGATCCTCAATGTGGTCATGGAAGGAGAGCTTGTTGTATATCCACATACCTAGATATTTAAATTTATCTACGACTTCCAAGGGTTCACCTAGGGAGGTAACCACAACGTTTTTAGATGTGGTAGATCGTGCATCAGTCACGGCAAGTCTTGAAAAAATCATTGTTTTAGTTTTTTTGGCATTTAGGAGCAGCTTGGCATTGATAAGGTTGCTTTCTAGCTGAATGAAGTCAGCTTGGAGAGTTTCCGTGACTTTAGTTAAGGACGAGCCTGATGTGTACAAAACCGTATAATCCGCAAAGAAATGCATGCTAGAATTCTTTATGAGGGAGTCAAGGTTGTTAATGTAGAGGGAGAAAAGGATTGGTCCTAGGATGGAGCCTTGAGGGACTCCTCTGGCAATTGGAAGGGGGGCAGATAGTAGGCCATCGGCCTTGACTTTTTGTTTACTTTCCATGAGATAACTGGTAAACCACTGCAAGGTGGGTGGAGTGGCACCTATGTGGGCAAGACAGGTGATTAGGAGGTGATGGTCTACAGTGTTGAAGGCCTTGCTGAGCTCTAGAAAGACTGCACAAGTGACCTTCTTGGTGTCCATAGCATGGATCCAGTCTTTAGAGACTTTAGCCAAGGCTGAGATGGTACTGTGCTTTGACCTGAAACCAGATTGTGCAGGGTTTAGTAGTGAGTGTGTTTCAAGGTGATTATTTAGTTGGTTGTATATAAGTTTTTCCAACACTTTGGATAGAACAGGCAAGACAGAGATAGGTCATTAATTGTTTAAGTCACAGGGATCTCCTGATTTAAAGAGAGGAAGAACATGGGCAGATTTCCAGCAGGATGGAACAGTGGCTGTGGTAATAGAGAGGTTGAAGATGTGAAGGATGGGGACTGTGAGCTGGGCATAGCCTAACTGTAAGAAAAATGATTCCAGGCCATCGTCCCCTGTGCTTTTCTTGCTGTCAAGGCTAAGAATTATGTCTTCAACTTCTTTATAGCTAATCTGACACAGCTGGAAGGGATGAGTCGGAGTAGCATGCGTAGAATCTGGTTTAGTGTGGCTATTCGCTCGGCTAGCATATGGGGAGAAGTCGAATGCCATCCCAGCTGTGGCAAAGTGAAGGTTAAGTTCTTTGATGATTTGCAGTTTATTTTCAACTATCCCGTCCTTGGCCAGAATCTTGGTGGGAAGGGAGGAGCAGCGAATAGCCTTCAATGAATTTTGGTGTCTTCCAGATTTTTGGGAGTTCCTTTGGCCTGCTCCAGAGTGGAGATATAGAAGTTTGCTTTGGCAGTCTGTACACTTTTAACACAGGCATTTCTGGCTGTTCTAAATGCCTGTCAGTCTGTTGGGTTCTTTGTGTGCCTGGCCCTAACCCATAGATTGTCTCTATTGGTAGGCATATTTGAGCTCTTGGGTGAACCAACGGATGTGATTTTCCACACCCTCATGTTAACGAGGGGAGCATGCTTGTTAATTAGGGTGGTGAGGTTGTCATTTAGAACAGAGACAGTGGCATCTGCAGATTTGGCAAGATATAGATCTTGCCACCTGATCATAGCTAGATCAGTTAGGAAGTTTAGTGAGTTGAATTTACGGAACTAGCGTTTGATTCTGAATTTAGGGTGGTGCTTGGTTTTAGGTTGGAATCTTGTGCAAACAACAATATTGTGGTCACTCATATCGTTATGCAATACTGCAGAATGTAAGATTTATAGAAGTGCAGTTAAAGATAACATCTAAGAGACAGCTGTTGGCTGAGTTAGAAGCATTGATTCTTGTGGGTTCTGCTACTATTGTGTAAGACCCAGCTTGTTACAGATGGCTTTTAGGGGTGGGATTTAGCAGTTAGCCAATCCATATTGAAGTCCCCTAAGATTATTGTTTCGTATTAGCAGCCAAAGTTAAGGATTTTAGTAAGTTAATAATTTCTGTGCCTCCTGTCGGGGGTCTATAGCCACCAATGATTGTGATGCATTCTGTGGATGGGAGGTGAAGTTTGAGTGAGATGATTTCATATTTCTTGGGCTTAGTTTTACAGAAAATGCTGCTAACATCGTATTTGGATTTGACATATGCAACAACCCCTCCTCGAGTCCCTATCAGCCCTAAAGAGTTTGAAGTCCGGAATAGTAATTTGTGGATCAGTATTGGTCTTTTTTAGCCATGACTCTGTAAATATAATCAGGTCTGGTCAGTATGGGCTGCCCAGACTTGAAGCAGGACAAGTTTTTTGATAAGGCTTAGAATATTGACCATCACCAGTTTCATCCAGGAGCAGCTGCAAACTCCGACGGAGAAGTTATTTGAGTTGGAGGCCTGGATTTAGTAGACATTGCCCAAACAGAAAAGGAGAATTAGAAACAGTTTTCTTGAGGATTTTATCAGGTAGAAGTGGACTCTTTTCATATGGGTTCTTGTGTGGTGTTCAGTCACTTTGGTACGCCTGGTCAGGGCATAGGAGATGCTGACCTGGGCATTTAAGGCTAGCAGGGGGAGTGCATGGAGAGACATAGGTGAAGGGAGGATGTCCAGAGGATGGGGATGAGAATTAAAGTGGGAACCTGGCAGATTAAGAGTGGGAAAGCAATATGATGACGCAGCAGGAACTATGATTGTGTGTTCCCAAACTGGGATGGCTTCTGGCTTAGGATAGAATAGTGCTTTGCATGTCATTCTTTTTGCCAGTATTAGGAGTATAAAGATAAGGCAGGCCATATTGCCTACAATTGAGGACAGTGATTTGTGTAGCAGGGTGAGGCAACAGAGCAGTTGCCCTAAAGTCACTGGTAGCCTGGAGACTCTGGATAAATTAAGGTAGGATTAAGTACTAGCTGAGCCTGGTGAAAAGAAATGAGACAGAGGGGATCAGACCACTGGATGGAAGCCCAGATACAGCCATCTCTCACTCAGCAAAGACGACCCAATTAGAGCGCTTTAGGTTGTGAGTGGGTGGAGCAACACTGTATTTAAAGGAGGCTTGGGAGGGGGTGGTGTGGATGGGATAAAAATTCACCTAAAACAACACAGTTAACAGTTCCCCAGCAAGGAGAGCGGCCGAGAAGCAGTCCAAAAAGTCCCTGTATAAGTCTATGTAAAAGGCGCGTGTTCAGCGTGTTCAGTTTGTGCAGGTGGGCAAGGGCATAGCATTTACAAGTTTGTCATATATTTAGTACTTATTATCATACAAACTAAAATCTCTGAACATTGTGTTATGGCTGGAGACATGTGAACTGCAATTATAACAGGTAACCAATGTAAAGCCTGCCTAATGTTCTGTATGAATACTGTTGTGATAGCTAGAGTTGAGTTCACTTGTAGCAAATGTCTTGAAAATGATTCTCTTAGACAAATGGTTAACTTGTTTGATACACGACTGTCTGAAGTAGAAGAAAGCCAAAAGCAAATGTGTGCTAGGTTTCAAGCATCAGATTCAAATGTTCCCCCCATTCTTTGAACATCAATACCAAATGAGAAACCGGCTACCAATATAAATGAAATAAATAATAGTATATCATGCAAAGCTATTACCCAGACTACCCTAAATAGAAGTTCTAAGAAGTGTCACAGGGAAGAAGTTCAAAATAAAGATATGGATGAACAGTGGTATGAAGTGCATTACGATAGAGCTTGTAAAAGGGGAACGTAAGGCCACACAATTTTATCTACCATTACACAATAGTTTTGCACCTCTTGATTTAGATAATAGTACAAATGTAACAGAGCCCATGTCCCCTGTTGATACTAATTTGCATGCCCCCCTTGTTTCTCCCAGTATTGTGCCAAATGTTCCCCAAGATTGTCCTCTTCCCTCCCATACTCCACTAATTCCAAGTAATATATCCCCATGTTTAAGCAGATGGGAATTTGAAACTATCAATCTAAATTCCTTGGACACCTCAACATCACTTTTGAGTACACCAAGGCAAGTATATGTGCTCGAAGACTTTATTATTAAGAACTTAGATAAGGCATTGTGCATCCCAAATAAAATAATTTGCACATGTTCTAGTTTTAGAGGTGCTCATATCTCAAACATTACAAATATGGTACATAACATTTTGAAACAAAGTGGACGGAATCCTTTAGTTGTGCTTCATGGTGGCACAAATGATTTTGCACATTCTGGGTTAATGGATACAAAGAAAGACTTGGTAGCACTTTCAAATATTTTAGTTAACATGGGATGTGAAATTGCATTTTCAGAAGTTTCACCTGTTCCTAAAGCCTCAGAAGCCTATAATGACAGAATCCATAAATATAATAATTGGCTCCATCACTGGTGCCTCAAACAAGTCTAGCTTGTATAACCCATTGGGAGGAATTTTACGATAGACCAGAATTATTTAGTAGGGATGGTCTTCATCTGAGCCAAAGAGGAACCATCTGTTGGCTGATCATATATTGCACTACATAAACGAGCATTTAAACTTTTAATGCTGGGGGAAAATAACCCTCCACCCCAGCAGCAGATAAATAAGGGACATGTCACTACACTTTTAAATAAACCTAACCTTTTTTTATTTTAATGCAAGGAGTCTTAACAATAAATTAGATGGACTTCAAGCCATACTTTCTATTGATATGTATGATGTAGTTATGGTTTCTGAAACCTGGGGGGATGAAAATAGCAGCTGGGGGCCTTCTCTCTCAGGGTATTCAGTGATAAACCACAATAGACAAAATAGAAAAGAGGGTGGGGTCGCTATCCTGTTAAAAGATTCTTTAACATCATTAAATATCTCTGATAAAATCAAGTCTTCTGACTACCCTACTGAATCACTATGGATTAAATTACTTCTACAAAAAATTAAAAATCTGATTTTGGGAGTTTGTTGTCATCCTCCTGATGCCCCCCTTGAATACCTTGATAAGCTTACGTCCAAAATAGAAGTAGCCTCTTCTATGGGTGAGGTTATTCTGACTGGGGGTTTCAATTTAAGTGAAATTAATTGGGTAGAACAAATGGCCACCTCAAATTCTGGCAGAAAATTACTAGATATCTGTCAGCAATGTAATCTCACCCAGGGGGTAAATCAGCCCACCAGAGGAACTAACATTTTGGACCTAGTAATCTATAGTACAGTACTAACTCCTACAAACCTAAATGTGACCACACCTATAGGTAATAGCGACCATTATTCTATTAGGTTTACACTTGCACATATGATTGTTCCATTACAAAATACCTCTACATTATATTTATATGACAAGGCTGATATCCCCAGCATAAAGACTCATTTGGACACCACTGATTGACACTGTTTATTAAATACAGCCAATATTGAGGGATATATTTCTTTCTTTCATAACAAAATATCCAAATTAAGTAATTCTTACATCCCTACTAAATTAAAAAGGGGTATTAAAAGACATGAACAGAATGGATGAATAAAACCATTAGAGGGCTAATAAAAAGGAAAAACAAATGGTATGCCCAGTACTTGAAATCACAGGATCCAGCAAATTGGAGGAAATACATTGATATGCAGAAAAAATGTAAGAGCAATATTAAACATGCTAAAAAAACTGGGAATTGAAATTAGCAATCAACACCAAAAAATATAATAATAAATCATTTTCTTCATATATAAATTCATTAAAAAAACCTACTTATAAAGTTGGTCCCATTATACACAACAATGATCTAGTTCTAGATCCATTGGACATGGCCAATATATTCAATACCAGTTTTTGTAAAATATATTCTGACGACACAAAAGTTAATGTAAATACTCTTTTTATGAGAGGTGATATTACTATTCCTTTGGACAAAATACATGCTAAACTTTTAACCCTGAAAGGGAAGCTAAGTATATCACCAGATGGTATACCTGGCCATTTACTGTACTTGTTGGCAGGCAGTTTAGCTGTTCCCTCAAACTGCTTCTAAGTACTGTATAAATAATAATTTTGTTCCCCACTATTGGAAAACAGCTTATGTTATCCCCATTTATACACAAGGACCAAAAAATAGTTGGGAAAACTACAGGCCAATCAGGTTGATAGCTCTCCTGTGCAAGGTTTTGGAAAGTCTAATAATAGACAACATCTTTTCAACTTTAAAATCAAATGATGTAGAACAACATGGATTTAAAAAGGGGCACAGCTGTTTAACCAATTTACTTTGTTTCTATGAGGATGTTAGTTTACAACTAGATAACTGGACACCATATGATGTAATTTATACCAACTTTAGCAAAGCTTTTGATCATCTCCCTCATTGGGCAATATCCAAAATATTAGCTTCCACAAATATAGACCCTACTATAATTCAATGGATAACAAACTGGCTGTCTGGAAGAACCCAAAGAGTAATGATAAATGGAAAGCTATCAAGTTTGGGAAACATCACCAGTGGTGTACCTCAGGGCTCCGTTTTTGGACTTATTCTTTTTTAGATTTTCATATTAGATATTGCAGACAAATGTTTATCAAACACTATCAAATATGCTGATGGCATTAAAATTGGTGGGTCATGTTCCACTTTGGAGCAGATTGCCACTATTCAAGCTGATTTAGATTTTATTTCAAATTGGATTAATCTATGGGGCATGCAGTTAAATCAAAATAAGTGTAAAGTTATCCATTTTGGGTCCACTCACGTTTTACATCAATACATCCTAGATAACAAGGTCATGAATGTTACCAGTACAGAAAAGGACTTGGGAGTATTGGTAACAGATGACTTTAGACCTGACGCTCAGATTAATGCGGTAATATTAAAAGCTAATAAAGTAATTTGGTCCATTCTTAGAAACATTAGATCCAGAGATAGAAAAGTACTAATGCCACTTTATACAGCATATGTTAGGCCACATTTGGATTTTTCTTCCCCATTGTGGTGTCCTTATAAAAAGTGTGGCATCCTTTGACTTGAAAGAATCCAACGACGTTACACCAAGTCTATTAAGGGGTTACAACAGGTCTCACACGAATCAATACTAACTGCATTAAATTTGATGCCTTTGAATATCAGAAGGCTGAGAGGGGACCTTCTTTTAATGTTTGATATTATAAAACATCCATATTTACTTACAAATCTTGGACTGCAATTTAAAGAAGACATCTTTAACCTTAGGGTCATCCACTTCAATTAAAACTTAAAAAATATAATCGATTGCCTAGGAAATTTTTTCGTTATGAATTGTAAAACCATGGAATGCCTTGCCTTTGGAAATTATTTGTAGTGATAGTAAGCAATTGTTTAAAATCCTGTTTGGATAAACTTATATCATCTGGCATTTGTCTTAGTTACTATTAATCTATGGAAGCACACTTGGGCCTCACGGCTCTCTTGCTTTCTTCCTAACCTTAGTATGAACCCCTTAGTATAAGTCAGCCCATGTTACAGAGTGTTTTTGTGCATAAGCTGAAGTACCCATCCAATCATACAGTATCACATGAAACCTAATGATGCTGTAGCTGAAATGCTGGCAATTGATCTTTTGCCCTTCTCCTTTGTGGAGAATTCTGGGTTCTGGCAGTTGTTGCACGTGCCTGTCCAAAATGGAAAGTCCCATCCAGGACATACTTTTTGACCTGTGCTGTCCCTGAGTTGCACCATACTGTATCCAACTCTGTAAGACATGCTCTTCAAAATTCCTCCTCTCCATTCATCCATTTAAGTATAGATATGTGGACAAGTGGCAAAACAGTGGGGAGTTCATATTTGTGTATAACTGCACATTGGGCGCAGGTGCCGGATGCTGTTTGTGCTGTTGGTAGAGTGAATAATCAGTGCAGTAAGGTTGAGTGTCATGGTAGCAATCTTCCAGGAATTCGACAGCATGCAATGATTGCTATGCACAATGTGACAGGTTCACACACTGGTGAAAACATGTTGGAATTGATACTGATGGAAATTGACAAGTGGCTGAACCCTCTGTCCCTGAGAGCTGGGTTCATAACAAGTGACAGTGGGTCAAATGTGGTGAAATGCATCACAAATGGTGGCTTTGCTTGGGTTCCATGCATGGCCCATTGTTTAAATCTTGTGGTGCAGGAGTTTCTGCAGCACTCTGATATGAAGCCCTGCAATTCATAGTTGTGCACAACTGAGCAACTTTGTGTCGCCATTGCTTCTGGAAACCAGGGCATTCGGATTTTGAAGCTCTGCCTGTTCGCATGGTTGGCCAACTGCATTACATTTATCTATACAAAATACAAAAACTCCTCATGGGGGTTGTAAACCCCATCTACTAGAGGCATGGCTGCTCTACGTATGCACTTCCAGGGTGTCTCTGCCTTGGATATTTGTGAAGTCACCACGTGGTCTACTGTATATGCCTTCACCATGCTTTACAGTCTGGACATCGCTTCTAAGAAGTGGACAAATTTTGGATGGGCCATCCTACAAGGCCTTCTGTCCTAAGTCCTGATGGTTCACTTCCTCCTCCCACTTGGCATAATAACGGTTTGGGAATCTTCCCATGTGTTATTGACCTGCTGCAAGAGATTGCCTCAAAGAAGATAGTATGGTTATGTAAGATCTTACCACAACAGTAGATCTTCAACAGTATCTCTTGCAGCAGATCATGCAGCACCGCCCTCCTTCCCCCTTGGTGTTACTTCAGAAGTGTTCCTTGCTCCCATCTTTTATGACTCCAAGAGCTGCTGCCTTATTTTCCCTCCTCGGTTCCCATTGGAGGCCTAGGGAATGTTTTCACATTCAATCACCAGGATGGAAAAAGAACAGAGGAGTAGCTGGGACCTCCCCCTTTTATAGCTGCCATGTAGACACCACGTGGTAGTGTAAGAGGAGGTCCCAGGTCGACTGCTGAGAAGTCATCTGAGGAAATGATGCCTGCGGCTGATATCCCATGTGTTGTGACCTGCTGCAAGAGATTGCCTCAAAGAAGATGTCCAATTCCTGTTCTAAGTTCCACATCACGACTATCCCTTTAACCACTTCTCAGGATTCGACCCCCTGGCCCTTGATGCCTCATGCTCAGGACTTTCTAAGTGCTGGTATTCGAACCCTTGCCTTATTGGTGAATAGCCCACACAAAGTTGCATTATTCCACTAGGCCGTTGAGCCTGCTAGGGAACCTTCCTCTCTCAGTTAGTGTTAATCATAAAGGTTGTTGCCATGTGAAAGAAAACACTTCTAATATTTTAAAATTATCAGTGTTACATGAAACAGACTGTTCTACTCCCTCCACAACTTTTTGCTCACCATTTCCTTTAAGTATCCCATATGCTCTGAACTCTCCATGTGTGGATACTGAACCTTTGACATTTGCATCTATATTCATTCAAAGATGCTATATTATTCCTCTAGGCTAACCAGCTTACTAGACTTCCTCCCTGCTTTAGATTGTGTTACTTCTTAAGCACAGTGACCACATGACCTGGAAGATACCCTTTTACTCAGTCTTACATTTCTCCTCCATATCTAATTCCCCCACTCCCCCATTTAAATTTGAGCTTTGTAGTTTATAATCTCTCTTAATCTTATTTTTACTTTACCAGGATTAGCGAAATAAATGCATGTCTATTTCTCTTAGGTTAATACCAATCACTATGAATCCCCTACTGCTACTCTTACTCTTCTCCTGTCCGATCTGGTATAAGAACACTGATTCCAAAAGGTACATCACCTCACTGTTTCCCACCGGCAAACTTTATTTCAGTAAGCCTCTCCCATGTAACTAGCTCGTTATCACATATGGAATGCATTTCCAACCCTTTTTTCCCCACTCTGGATGCTCTCACAAGCAATTCTTGTAGGGCTGTTACACTTTACTATTTAACAATAGTGCCCAGATAACAAACGATTGTGAGGCTTGACTACCTACACATCATCCTATTCCAAAAAGAGTGCATATAAGTCAGAGATCTATGCTTAAGAAACTTCTTGTTATACTACTTATTTGCTCTGGGAATGTTGAAGTTAACCCGGGTCCTAATACCCTTACCTCTCCCTTAAAATTTGGTTCAGCTACTGGTCTAAAAATGATGTTAATTAATGTATGTAGCCTCCAAAATAAGATAGATTTAATGAAGACTTGGCTATCCCACACGAATCCTGCTATCCTGGTGGTTATAGAAACTTGGCTAAAGTCTTCCATCCCTGATCAGCAGGTATCACTACCGTCCTTTAATACTTTTTGGGTAGATAGACCATCAAGGGAAGGGGGTGTGGTAATTTATATCAGCGACAAGCTTTTGGCCACTGAAATATATGCTTCAGCTAAACCTAAGAATTTGAATGTTTGGCACTAAAATTAATAGTGTCATCCTCCAGCGATCAACATATTTGACTGCTACAGACTACCAATTGGGGTTCTGAGTTACTAATACCATTCAAAACTTTGTCTACTCTAACTCCAATAAAACAATAATCCTTGGGGACCTTAACCTGGATTGGCACCACCCTACATCTAATAACTTTAAGGAATTATGCGATGAACTAGGCATCTCACAACTAATCACAGAACAAACTAGGCCCAACATTGAAAACCCTAATAAAAGTACATTGCTTGACCTTTTATTAACAAACAGGCCTCATAAATTTACTTTCTCTGCTGTATTTTTTAATGATGTCAATGATCACAACATTGTGGTTGGAACATGGAAACTGGAAAGGCACCTCCACAATGTAAAATTGTGACCAAGCGCAGCTATCAAAAATTCAATTTGGAAAATTACCTAATAGATCTCAAGAACATAAACTGGCAAACTTTTTATCTAGCTACTTCAGTAGTTGAAACAGTTGGCATTTTTGCTACAATGCTATTATCACTAATAAATAAACAATCTCCATTTATAACATCTAGAATTACAAAGGCCTCCCAGCCATGGTTTACATCTGGCCTGAAAAAAGCCCTAGCTCCATGGGATGAACTTTGGGCCACGGCTAGACTAACCAAGTTACCCGTGGATTGGTTGGCTTTTAAGAGGGCAAGAAATGCCTGTACAAAACTCCTTACGACAGCAAAAGTAAATTTTCACATGAATGCACTGGAACATACTAAGGGAAATCCAGCAAAAATGTGGTTCACTATTAAATTTGTCAAAGGAAATAGACCACCTCCATCAATCCCATCAAAATTATGTCCCAAGGAAGTATAATTTCAGACCAAACAATAATCCTTGAAAAACTGGACTCACATTTTGCCACCGCTGGACTTGCATTTGACTCGTGTCTGGCTGCAAAACTAACAAAGGACTCCTCGCTGGAGGATACTCCCGGACAGCCCACAAATCTTGAACTCTCTTAGCCTATCCACAATAACTTTTAAATAAGTCAAAGACATGTTTCTAACATTAGATACCAAGAAGAGCACTGGTGCAGATGGGATAGACCCCTTTTTCCTTCAAACCAGCTCGTATTTCTTACTGCCCCTACAACTCATTTATTTAACATGTCATTGACGTCTGGCTCTGTCCTCACTCTATAGCAAACAGCTCACCTACTCCTTCTGTCCAAATCATGTGACCCTTGCTACCTGAATAACTATAGGCCCATTCAGTATTACCTGTACTCTAAACTTCTTGAAAAATTAACCAATGCACAGCTAAGGGATTATCTAGAAAAATTTAACTTTTTAATCTGCCCCAATCAGGCTTCTGACAGCAACATAGTATAGTTTCAGCCCGGCTAAAGTGACAGATGACTGGGTAACTGCTCTTGACCACAAATCTTTTACAGGTAAGGATGTGAAACTTCACACCCGCAGGTCAAATTTCACAACCGGCGGTGAAATTTCCCCACCTGCGGGAGTAATTTTGCCTCCCGCAGCAAAATGCTGTGCCCACTGGTCAAAGTTCACATGGTGTCTAGTGGACCCCCAACCCCGGCCACTCACTGGTCAAAATTTGTTTCCTCTGGTGTCCAGTGGTCCCCTCTGGCCGATCACTGGCCGAAATTATATTAAAGAAGCACCCCTACACACACGTTACCCTGCCCCCATTTGTTTTATTTTTAAAAATAAATTAAATTCACCCTGCACTCCCTGGAGTCTAGTGACCCCCCCAGATGATCACTGGCTGTAATAACATGAAGTAAGCACTCCACCAAGTTACCCTGTTGCCTCCGTTTGTTTTATTAAAAAAACAAAATTCACCCTCCACTCCCTGGTGTCTAGTGGACCACCCACCCCATCAATAGATAGCAGCACCTACCCAGCTCCCCCCGATTGGGCCACTGGCACAGCCCTCCACTAACCTTCATGGCCGGCAGCCTGACTGAGTGCCACTGAGCACTTGAATGAATGAGCGTTTACTGTGCTCATTCATTCATTCAAGTGCTCAGTGGTGCTCAGTTGGGCTGCCGGCCATGGAGGTGAGTGGAGATCTGTGCTGGTGGCCCATTCGGGTTACTGGGGGGGAGCTGGGTGGCCACTGCTATCTATTGATGGGGTGGGGGGTATCACAAATGCACTCAGCAGGTCAGGCCCTCTACTCCCACAGTGCCAACAGGTAACAGACAGGGTAATTCTCCTATCTTCTGTGGGTCCGAATCACCTTTAGTCTCAAGTTCAGGGGAGATTCAAATGTGAACCTTATGCTAGCATACCCAATGTACAGGTGCAGATACGTACCCTCTTAGGGGATTGCAGTACAAGCTTATGCCAGGGGCACCCAGCCAGGCTTCCAAAATGAACCCTTAAAACTCTATACAAGACCTTAGGTATATTCTTACCTTTTCCCGGTTTAGTAACACCATCAAGTTTTTGAACAGTTTTTGTCAGTCTTAACCCTCTATACATCACATGCAAAAAGAAAACTTGCAGACACCCAGGCAGACTTTCAAATAATATATTTACTAGAAATGGATAACAATATGAAAATGTAAACACAGAACAGTGTATCACAAAAGCATACAATCACTTACAAGAAAATAAAGAAACTACAGACAAACTCCTACCAACATGCAGTTAGATACTTTTCTATCTAATGTATTACCTCTAAGTGCTTATCAGAGAGCTGTGTTTCTCTCTCCCAAGATGGAATATCTCAACTGCTCAGACACTGTATAGTTTAAACTGTCTCTCCACACACCCTTCTCAGTCATCTAGCTCCTCCTTTTGCATATAAAACAATTACAGACAGGATGTCCTATCAGGAGGTATATTAATTAAGATGACATCAGAAAACTCATTTCCAAATATGACTCCAATTAAACATTTTCTCTCATCTTGAGCAGTTCCTGTTTTCCCAAGGAACATCAAAGGTTTTTATAGCTTTTAGCACCATGGTGGTATAACATGTTCTTCCTATAGGTATCATAAAACTTTATGAGCCCTATATCCTGGCAGCTGGGTCAGTTCTAATTAAGACAGAAAAACAGAAAATCCTTAATTAAGTCTCTCTGATCTTTTAATTACCTCCTGGTTTCAGGTCACTTGACTGTAACTGAAACCTGGGGGGGCACCCATGGCACAGCTGCCTTATGTGAGACAATCACACACTACATTTTTATATTACAAATGTCATAGAACAATCATAACCAGCTGGCCAAGCGTCACATTCCTCTACACCTAGACTGAATTTGGGGCTCTATCACCCGGCATTGGATGAGCTTCCCAAGTCAGTTCACTCCTCATATACATGCAACAGTCCATTTGCATTCTGATTGGTCGCCCAGCTCTATGTAAGATCGTCATGTCATACCCTTGCAAGGCAAGACTCTATCTTAATAGTCTACCATTAGTTTTTCCCATTTGTGTCAGCCAAACCAGGGGGTTGTGGTCAGTTTGTACCTCAAAATGCTGTCCATATAAGTATGGCTATAACTTCTTTAGGGCCCATACTATGGCAAGACACTCTTTTTCCACAGTAGAGTAAGCCTGCTCCCTGAGTAGTAACCTTTTACTCATGTACACTACTGAGTGATCTTTCCCTTGGTTGGATGTCTGACTCAGTGCTGCCCCAATACCCATGTCTGAGGTGTCAGTCTGGACTATAAAGCATCTGCTATAGTCAGGACTTGTCAATACAGGAACACTGCACAGTGTCTCCTTCAGTCTGGTAAAGGCTTTTTCACAGGCTGGTTCCCAGGTAATTTTCTTAAGCATCTTTGTCTTTACCAGGTCAGATGGGGAAGCAGCCAGGGCACTGTAATTGGGTACAAATGTCCTATAGTACCCCGCTGTCCCTAGAAAACTCCTGACCTGCTTCTGCATTTCTTGTCTGGGCCACGCCTTGATCACCTCTATTTTTACTTGGTTAGGGCAGAACTCTCCCCGGCCTGCAGCATGCCTGAGGTATGCCACTTCAGCCATGGCCACCTGGCACTTCTCAGCTTTGACAGTGAGCCCAGCCCTCTGTATCCTGCCCTGCACTTCCCTAAGGTGGGAAGGGTGTTCATCCCAGCTGGCACTAAAGATGGCAGTGTCATCCAGGTACACCACACGTACTCCTCAGCACCATTTCACACCTGGTTCACCAACCTTTGGAAAGTGGTCGGGCATTCTTCATTCGAAGGCATTACTTTAAATTCAAATAAGCCTATCAGAGTGACCAATAAATCAATCAATCAATCAATCAATCATTTTATTTGTTTCAGCATAAAGCTATTTCAAAAATGTGTACATAAAATATGCATAGAATATTCACATAACACTGTGCAACTGTACATAGGATAGTAAATACACATAAAATATTCACATGACACTATGCAACATGATACAGTAACTCATATACATTCATTCCTACTAGCCGCATAGTTCATCTATCTATCCTTTATATAATACTACAACCTGCTATCGTATAAGACACAGCTATGACATAGCGTTTCTCTCATGTCTTCAAAAAGGCAAAATCTTTTACTATAAGCTGATATCTTAGAGAGATGTAACTGAAGAACTATGATTTTATTTTATCTCATATCTGTACTATAAATCCCTGTATTCTTTCCTTCCTTATTTTTTATGCTCTCTTTAAGGAATATAGCTAAATTATTTAGAACTTCAGGATTTTCTGCATTAAATAATAGGTCAAGAACAAATCCTTGTTGACATATATAAAGTTCCAGTGCACTCTCCCAATCTTTTAGGCCTATCAGAGTGATGAAGGCTGACCTCTCCCTAGCTCTGTCAGTTAACTCTACCTGCCAATACCCCTTTGTCAGGTCAATAGTTGTAAGGTAGGTTACCCCTCCCAACTTGTCCAGGAGATTGTCCGTCCAGGGCATCAGATGAGAATCTAACTTCATGACTGCATTCAGTCCATGATAGTCTACACAGAAATTAGTAAAGTCATCTGGCTTGGGCACAAGGACTACAGGTGAGGCCCAGGGGCTGTGGGATCTCTGGATTACCCCTAAATCCAGCATTTTCTCCACCTGCCTCCTAATGTCCTTTTGGACAACCTCTGAAACCTGGTATGCTGTCTGCCATATGGGAGTCTGTGTTCTTGTCTCCACATCATGCGTTGCTAAGGGTGTTAGTCCAGGCTTGGTGCTAAACAGTGGGGCAAAGTCTGCTAAAACTGCCCTTACTTACTGGATCTTGTCAGTGGCCAGCTGGGAGACAATTTAACTTCCTCCACAGAGGACTGCTTGCTTTCTTCCAGCAAGTCCAGAAGGGGGTATCCTTCATCCGTCCCTCCCAGGATTACATACTGCAAATACCATGTCAGCCCTCTTAGCATATGGCTTTATCATGTTGACATGGTACACCCTTTCTATGTCTTCTGTCAGGTAACTCTATGATATAGTTCATGTCGTTTACCTTTCTAACTACTTCTGATCCTACCCCACTCAGCCTGCAGCTTGTCTTTGAGACGGAATAAGGACCATGACTTCTGACCCACCATGTATGGCGAGTTCTGACTCTGCAATTGTACACACTTTTTGTTTCTGTTGGGCAGTTACCAGGTTGCTCTGGGCTGTCCACATAAGCTCCTTCAGCCTTTCCCTAAACCTAAGTACGTAATCCACTATGAGAGTTCCTTGGGTGGTATGCTTGCCTTCCCAGTCCTCCCAGATCAAGTCTAGGGACCCATGTACCCGGCGTCCATATAAGATCTCAAAGGGAGAAAATCCTGTCTGCTCTTGGGGCACCTCCCTGTATGCAAACAACAGGTGGGGAAGGTATTTCTCCCAGTCCCTCCCATGCTGTTCAGCAAATGCTTGGAACATTGACTTCAGGGTACCATTAAATCTTTCCACAAGCCCATTGGCTTGTGGGTGATAAGGTGCCGTGTGCCTCTGCACCACCCCATACTTCTTCCACAAACATTTCATCAGGTCTGACATGAAGGAACCCCCTCGATCAGTGATAACCACCTGAGGAAACCCAACACGAGAGCAAATCCCAAGTAAGGCATCTGCTAATTTGTCTGTCCTCAGTGAGGATAGGGCAACTGCCTCTGGGTACCAGGTGGCATAATCCACCACAGTCAGGATGAACCTCTTTCTGGAGGAGCTGTGGATATTTAAAGGCCCCACAATATCCATTCCCCTCTGGAATGACTCCTCCCTATGGCAATGGTATTAGGGCAGCTTGGTTTTCTTACTCACCTTCCTATTTCTTGGCACCAGTGACAAGACCTGCAATCTCCTTCACCTGCTGGGTGAAGTTGGGCCAATAGACATTCTGGGCCAACCGCTGCATAGTCGCATGATTCCCAGATGACCAGACAAGGGAATATCGATGTAATCTTGAGCAACTGCTCACATACCCCTGGGGAATGACAAGCTGTCTGCCTATCACCCTCCCTCTATCTTCATGTCCTGAGTATACAACAGTCTTTTTCCCAATAAACCTTATGTTTACCATCACCTTCATATTGCTCCGCAGAGTCTGCCCAAGCCTCAGCTTCTCTAGACTAGGGTCACTTTTTCTGAGCAGCTGCAAACTCTTTACACCTTCCCAAGACATGGGACAGGTCCCCTTCAGTCTCTAAACTGGGTCTCTAGCACTAGAGTCAGGGCACTTAGGATCACTGCCATCCCAACCCTCTGACAATGGGTCACCCTCCCTCTTGGAGTAACCCTCCATAGCTGTGTGGCTAACTGCTACTGGGGAAATTTCTACTCCCTTTTCATTAGTCTCCCAACCAGGAGACACAGGCTGGGGAATCAGCCTCCCAGTGCTGTCCTCAATGGCTTCTGTGGGGTCCAGGGAGCTACAATTTTCCCTTGCCGCATGGCTACGGGTAACTGCACACACCATCCCCTGTTTGAGTTTGTTGCCAATGATGACTTCAACTGCTAAAGTTTTGGCTATGGCCACCTGTTGCACAGTTTCACCTCAGTCTAGGAGAATACTAGTGAGTGGCAATGTGGTCTCTCACCAGTGAACTCTTGTACAGTTACAAATTCATTGGGTATAAGCTGACCAGACTCTACCAGATCCCCTTTTACCAATGTCAGGGATGTCCCTGTGTCCCTTAACCCTTGTGTCCGTACACCATTCACCATGACTGGGTGCATGTGTTCCCTCATGTTCACAGGCATGCTTCCAGGGACACACAAACAACCCATTTCTTT
This sequence comes from Neoceratodus forsteri, assembly GCA_016271365.2. NCBI lineage: Eukaryota > Metazoa > Chordata > Ceratodontiformes > Ceratodontidae > Neoceratodus > Neoceratodus forsteri. The sequence goes on along the minus strand of CM057452.1, from coordinate 1,064,664,014 downwards.
CCTAGCCCCATTCTGTGTATGGCTCATCCTTTTGGGACACTGTCTGGCAATATCCCCTGTTTCTTTACAAACCCATTTGTTTCTTTTCTCAGAAAAATCTTTTCTTTGAAACCTGGCACTAACTGGTTTTGGTGGAGGCAGGGAGGGTTTTAGCTGCCCTGAAGGCTCACTTTTCCCTTTCTGTACTACCAAGCCCACCCCATTTCCTCTCAGAGCAGGTCTGCTCTTGGAATAGTGATCCGAGGTTCAGCAGCCTCTTGCAATGTTTTGGGATCTCGGTTCCCCAGACAGGTTTCAGCTCTGCTGGGCATGCCCAAAAACTGTTCTAACAAAATAGCACTTTCAATTTTATCTACAGAGTTTGCTTCAATTCCTTCCCACCAACATTTTAAACATTGACGTCGTTTCATGGCTAGCTTCTCATAGCTCATGTCAGGGCTTCTCCTGAGCTTATGGAATTTAGCTCTGTATGTTTCTGCAGTTAAATCAAACTTTTTTAAAAGTGCAGCTTTAAGTTTGCTGTAATCAGTACTGTCCTCATTGTCCATTTGATCCAATGCATCCCGAGCTTTCCCAGTAAGTAGTGGGGATAGCTGGAAGCTCCAGGACCCTCTAGGAATTTTAGCCTGAATACAAACTTTTTCAAAGGAATTTAAAAGGCATCCATATCCTCACCTTCTTTAGATTCAGCTATCAATTTGGAATTCAGTTTGTAACCCAGTCCTGTAGTTCCAGTTAAACCCAAGCCACTACCTGCTCTGGTGCTGGTCGTTGAGTTGTAACTTCTCCAGTTCATGTCACCTCTGGTGCTCATGCTCCTCACAGTCTGCCTCTTGCTGTTCTCATTCTCTTCTGTCTGGAACTCCAGCTCCATTCTGTGCAACTCCATCTGCAGCTTGATTGCTTCTGGCTCCAGAATGCTGGTGACCTTCCCGGCTGCTGTGGCCCTTCGCTGGCACTGGTCCTGCTGTCATCCTCACATGTTGGGACGGTGATTCTTACACTCAATTTACTGAGCCCTTGCCCCTCGCTAAACTTTCGGACTCACAGAAAGTCACACTAGACCAACCCATTATGGAGGCAGAAATTGGTAGACCCATTACTAAGATGACCCTCATCAGGGTTTGATAAACCAATAGCCCGACATCCTGGGCTACCAGATTGCAGTCGAAGACAAAGCAGTTGAGGCAAAGGTGTTTGTCCGTGGACAAGTACTTTTTAAAAAAAGAAAGAAACAGTTTTTCTTTACTGCAATGCCAGGTTCCTCCACTGAGGAGCTCACTGGCAATGTGGGAGTCCATCCATCTCAGTGGTCATGTGATCAACTAGGAACTCATTCACATGATGTATGGCAGCAGAGCACAAATGCCGAGTAAGGGAGTGAGCCATGGCTGCAGGGAACCAAGAAAGAACAAGTCACTGGACTGGCAGGCATGGAATCTATCCAATAACGGATTAGCTGAAAATGGTAAGAAACACCCACTGGCTGTGGTGGTGACTTGGCTTGGGTAATAGGAGGCGCGCTCGCTCACTTTCTCCACTCAGTGTGAGGAAAAAGAACGTGCCTGTTTCTCCAAGTTCGTGTGCGGACTGTGTTTTTAGTGTGGGTACTGGCACAAAATCCAGCCACTTCCTGCCACTCTTGCTGTTGTCGTTTTGGAGCTGCAAAAACAGGGTAGAGAGATTGGGACAACAGTTAGGGAGGGTGAGACTTGGTGAACCTGGAGAGGGGAAAGATGAGGAAGCGCAAGCCACTACCATGAGTTGGATTGGATCGCTGCCTACTACCAGTGTGCCTGAGCTGAAATCTACCTCAAATGATCGATCAAAAACATCAGAAAGGATTGGGGTTGGTAGTAAATAAAATAGACTGACCAAGCAGCAGCAGTAAAGTAAATGGGGAGAAGAGCTGAGTGAATTACCACCAGAACATAATTAACTGTGAGAGGAGGAGAGAGTGAGACCACATTAAAGGAAAGTAGGCTAATGGGAGGCTGGGGTACAATTATTAAAGAAAGGGAGAAGAAGGGTTAAGACTTGTTACAACTTAGGGGGTAGAGTGAACAAAAAAACTAGTAGTCAGGAGTCACTCATCCAAGAGAGAAAGAGAGAAGGGCTTTATGACCGATGCTGCCCTAAGAAAAAATAATAAAGGAGGGCCAAAAGAAAAAAAAGACTTGCACTGCAGTGTACAGGATAACTGAATAACTTGGTAAAAAGGATCCCAATAGAGTGGGAATTATAATTGAACCAAAATAATACAGCCTAGATAGGAGAAATAAAAGAGAGAGGTACAGTGTTGCCCTAAGACAAAGTAATAACGGGACAAAACAAGGAGTGTTGCACTACAGTGAAGTACAGCATAACCATGGCTGAAGAAAGTTGGCATTAAGGAGCCAAATAAAAGAATGTCAAGTTTGACCTGCTGTAGGAGACTGAACAAAAAAACAATCTGGTCTCAACCTGTATGACAGTAAGTAACATTTAAACATACATCTTTTTTACTGTTTTCAACAGCCTACATCTGTGTAGTATTAATAATACAATGCAACAATCATTACTTTGTTGCTATATAATGTGTTATAAGTTTTCCTTAAAATATGGCCTTCCAACTATTGGACTACCAGTCGGAGCAGTGGGACTACCATTTTTGGATAGGCCAGTTGTCCTGGACTACCACGAAAATTTGAAATTTGTCGATCCCTGCCCCTCATAAAGCACCTGGGGGGGGGGATGGGTTCTTGGTGGATTTTTACAGACTGGTTCAGTCCTTGATTACAGCCCCCTTGGCGAACATGTTGAATGAGGCTCACTTATGTGGGCAGCTCCCTCCTACCTTATCTGAGGCCATAATTACCGTACTACCAAAGGAGGGTAAATACCTCTCTCTCCCTGCCAGTTACAGGCCCATTTCATTAATCAATGCTGATGCCAAGATCCTGGACAAGGTTTTGGCCACCAGACTGGAGAATTCCTCCCAGAAGTTATTCACCCTTCACAGGTGGGGTTTGTTAAGGGCAGAATCAGTTCAGATCATATCCGGGCCCTAGTACCTTTAATACAGATAGCAGCTTCACTCCCACCCCAGCAGCAGCAGTTACAGTTGACTTCGAGAAGGCCTTTGATTCGGTGGGCTGGGAATATTTATTTGCAGTCCTGAATACTTTCAACTTTGGCCCGTACTTTACCACTTGGATAAAAACTCTTTATGCCTGCCCTATGGCCAGGGTCCTTACCAATAATGATCTCTCTGAACCATTTTGCCTACAGAGAGGGACCAGACAAGGATTCCCACTGTCCCCCTTACTTTTTATTTTAGCTATTGAACCCCTCGTGGCAGCTCTCAGAAATCACCCTCATATACATGGACGTCAGTTTAAGAACAAATGTTATATCACTAAGTTGTATGCCGATGATTGCCTGATCCTGACCCGAGACTTACCACACAGCCTTCCAAACATCCTGCCTACATTACAAACATCTGGCAAAATCTCAGGCTTGAACATCAATCTGGCAAAGTTTGAAATCCTCCCCCTTAATGCTCTCACAACATCGGCTGGTGTGGTTTCCCAAGGTCTGGTCTGGGCGAGATCAGAAATAACATACCTGGGCATTCATCTTACCTCTGAACTCTTGTCCCTAATGGACATAAACGTAAGACCTCTAGTGGCCAAATTCCAAACTGCCATGAACAGATGGGCTCATTTGCACCTCTCCCTGGCAGGCAAGATCGCCGTGATTAAAATGCTGCTTGCCCCTAGAGTATACCACCTACTATTCCACATTCCCTTTCTTCTCCCTGATGCCTGGAATCAAAAGCTGAACACTCTGATTAGCTCCTTCCTATGGGGTTCGCACAGACCTAGATATAGTAGAGGTAAATTGAGGGCTCAAAACCTGAGGGAGGCTGGAACCTCCCGACTTCTCAAATACTCCATCGTATTTATAGTAGCAAAGATCTTAAAGGAGGAAGGTGCGGTCACTCCCTTCACCCTCTGCATGGTCCCAAATTGAAAGGACCTCTTGCAGAGCCCTTCAGTTTCTGCTCTGGTACAGACCCCTCCAAAAGCCACACAAGGGCTGGCTGTCCATTCAGCAAGCACATCAGGCCTGGCAAAAATTGGAGCTCAAATTCTCTCGATGCCTCGACTTCGGAATTCATACCCCTCTCTGGAATAACCCCAGCCTTTGTATTAATAAATCTCTCCTGAATTGGGTGGACTGGGCCTCTAAAGGAATACTTTACACTGGGGACTTGAGATCCCCAGAACACTCTGAAATGGACTCGTTCCAGGATTTGTAAAACAGGTGTGGCCTCCCCAAAGTGATTTTGGAAATATCTTCAGATGAGAAGCCTTTACCAGTCTTGGGTTAAGAAAAAGTTGCACCTGTGTCACTTGTAAAAATGTAAAGATGCTAGACCTTCTTTTCCTATTACTGACTAGATTATGCATTTCAAAGGTAGGGCTGGTCTTATGCAGATATTTCAAAGAGACAGTGCTCCCAACCCCTCTCTGCCAACCAAGACCAAGTGGGCCACTGCATTAAAGATCACCATTACAGATCTACAATGGTGACAGTGCTGGTTGAGAACTCACCAGGGCTGCTGCATCCCCCAAAGTCTTCTTTTACAGAACAAAATTTTGCACCTTTGGTATTACACCCCGTCCCAACTAAACAAGATGGGTCTTCTCTCCTCTGACTGCTGCTGGAGACGTGAGGCCCCAGAAGCAGATCTGCTTCACATCCTGTGGTCATATATTCCTTTGAAGTCCTACTGGAAGGCAATAATCCTACATTGCTCCGTTATCTTAAAGACGTCCCTCCCAGCAGACCCTGGTCTTTGGCTATTAGACCTTATACCTGAGGCTGTCATCCTCCCCAAAGCCTCTACACTGTGGCTCATACAGGCCTTGGTAGAATGTAAACATCTTATCATGCGATGTTGGAGAACCCTAGAGGTCCCACCCCTTGCAGAGTGGCTTAGCGCCTTAGAAAGGTTGGCCACCCTGACCAGGATATCTTGTGTTAATAACCAGTGTTTCAATAAGTATGAAGTAGTATGGGCGCGCCTTATTTAACATATATTGATCCTGTTAACCATGCCTTGTCCTCTGGATATTTGAAGGACAAACTGAAACCTCCCTGACTATCCTAGTAGAAATGGTTGATTGATTGTTAAAAGACTGCAATTGCTTTTTCCTTATAGCTATCTTGAGTGTTCCATCTACAGATGGTCATACAGGTCCCCCCCCCCAAATCAAGTTTCTACACCTTATGTGAAGAGGCTCTGTCATTCCTTGTTTCTGTCTTTTTAAAGTGAGTAAGTATCTTCTCTTTAGATTTTTCTTAATATGCCCATGGTAGGATTATCCAGGTTTAATGATGCTTTACAATTATTATTTCATTAAGCTAGATGTAATACATGTACACCTGCACCATATGGTTGTTTGTCTGGAGCCTCAGCTGCTTATATTCATGGTTTATAACATGGTATAGTTGTAAACCACTTTGTCAGCCATTTGGTCTAAAGGTTCAACATATGTAATAATCAGAAATCTCCTAATAAAAATATTAACTGCAAAAAAAGGTTCTATTTAAAATTTGTCATATTACATGTAATATGGCAAACATAGTCATATGTGAAAGAGACATTAGCAACCTGTCACTAATGTGACAAATCCTCAGGATATGAGAAAGGCTCGGAAAGATACAACTGGCAATAAAGGTAATGAAAAGTATAACATCAAAACTGGTATTAACTTCAGACAAAGCATATTTTCAGCAGTTGGTTAGTAGATGTGATTATTTAAAAAAAAACCTTAACATATAAACCACAATATCAGTAAATATAAAGTTATATAGAAGTCCATTTTGCACATGTTAGGGTGAAGCACTGAGGATATAAAATGTTCACGTGTTAATTCATGTATATTCCTTCTCTTGAGAGGCATTTCCTCTGGTACTGTGGCTACAATGAACTCTACAATACAAAATACAAATGTCAGACATGAAATAAAAAAAAGCAGGACATTATTATATCAGATGCTCATTTAGTCATAATACAATAAACACTTCTATTCCAAAGTGTGCCATCTTCATATACTGGAAATAAAGATTATCTATAGAAATCTTACAGAAAGTGCACAAGTTCAAAGCAATCATTCACCTGGGCTATAGCAAGCCCCCAAGATATAGATCCTTATGCCTAAGCATCTAATATAATAATGTCTTTCTTTTTATCTGTTTTTTAATAAATTCCTAACATGTGGAGTCATTGTACTGCAGAGTTCATTGGTTCCACAGTACTAAAGAAAATGTATCTCAAGAGAAAGGGTATATAAATAAATACATATACATTTTATATCCTCAGTGCTTCACCCCAACATCCACAAAATGGATCTATATAAATTTATATTTCCTGACATTGTAGTTTATATGTAAAGCTTTTTACTAATTACATGCAGTAACCAACTGTGAAAGCATGTCTTGTGGGTTGTTTATAACAGGTTTGATACCGTGGTGATTAAAAAAGTTTCCCAGTACTGTGTTATAACAAGGTAGGAGTGGTAGCATTAGCGGTAGTGATCACTGCATCATTAGTAGGGACTAGAGATGCAGCGAATTTAAAATCCACCGGTGAAGTGAATGCGAAGTGGCCACTTCGCATTGGCACTTCGCTACGTGGAGTGCACCATAGGAAAGGCTCACTTCGCCTGGTTGATATTACTTCCCGTTGTCATTTCGCCTTAAACGTGAAGTAAGGCAGAGTGACAACAATATTGGCAGCATCCTACCCACACAGTCACCAGAATGAATGTGCATCCCCAAGTGCAACTGTCTTGTGTCCAGAAAACTCCCCAGTGTTAATGAAGTGAAATGAGAGTGTAACAAGAAATGCAAAGTCTCCCAGAATTAATGGCGCACTCAGTCATGCATGCAGTGGTCAGGTCACACACAGAGTCACCAGAATTAATGTGCATCCCCAAAATGCTACTGTTTTGTGTCCAGAAAATTCCTCAGGGCTGATGAAGTGAAATGAGAGTGTAACAAGAAATACAGTCTCCCAGAATTAATGGTGCCATGCAAATGCACAGACAGATTAAGATTGAGCTGCACACTCAATTATTGCATACAAAAAGGCACAAGAATACCTAACCAGTGCTCACAAGTCACAAATCCAAATCTGGAAAGGAATACATTTTGCCAGTTGGGGATTAGTGCATGGCAGTAACAATCAACTACCAGTAAGATACCACAAAGCAGTATAAAAATTCATGCAGGTGCAGTCGATAGCAGGTTCACACTAGAGATGCAGTGAATTTAAATGCTGCCAGTGAAGTGTCCGTGAAGTGGGCACTTCACGTTGCCACTCTAATGCAAAGTGCTCGCTCCGCCTTGTCATTACCACTTCATGTTATGGAGGAATGGCAACGCGAAGTGAAGCAAAGTTGTTGTTTACAATCGACTTCGCCATGCTCTTTAGTCATAGCCAGGAAGGAAAAGGAAGGAAGTGAGTAATACAAGCAGACACTTTCACTTTCTTCTGTGCAGATGTGGAGACAGAGAGACGGGAGTGTGTTGTTTTGTCACTGCTGAGTCTTGGAGATCAGAGCGAGGAGGAGATTCAAACTTTGATTTATAGACCCAACAGCTTTTTTATAACTAAGCTACATTTTTTTTGTCTTTTCTGTACTCTTTTTTTACTTAATGTGTTCTTTCTGAAAATGTATTTTTCTTACCTTTATAAGTAGTTGTTTGTCTGTGTGACTGTGTGTGTGTGTTGTGTGACAGTGTGAGTAGTCATTGCTCAGACTGAGGGAGTGCAGTAGGAGAGATGGACCAGGGTGAGGGTCTGAGGGAATGTCTGGCACGAGGGCAGCTCTGGGAGAGTGTAATACTGGTAATGGTAGGTATTGTACCATGCACATGTGTGGTGAGCATGGCCGCCAGTTCCTGTTGGACTGATCATAAATTCTGAGTGCCCCCCCTGGAAGCAGGACCAGCACCACCTCCTGACTCTGAGACAGTTGAACCACCACCACATCCAGCACCAGCTCCAACACCAGGACCACTGGAGCAGGATGCGTATGGATCCCAACCCTGCTGATCACCATGACCAGCTGGCTGCCAGTTCCTCTGGCCCTCCCCTGCCTGTGCCTGGTCCTCCCCACCTCCATTGTTTGGCAGTTTTGACTGTGTTGGGGAGGACAGCAGTGTCAGTCAGGTGCCATGTATGTGAGGTGGAGGTGCACCGTGGCCCTCGGGGGACTCACCTGGGGACTGGGAGGCAGTGCACCCTGACCCATATACTCAATCACCACCAGTTGGAGTGGCAGGCTGCCACAGAATGGGCCATGTCTGCACCTGCTGACCTTCTGTGGCAGAGGGTGCAGCTGTGCATGGCAGCAGCCCTAAGAAGAGGAGGGCAAGAGCAGCACCTGCTGCTCCAACAGCACCCAAACCACTACCACCACCAGCAGGTCAGCCTGTAGACAGTGTGGACCCCAGAGAACTGCAGTGCAGCCAGGCTGACTTGGCAGTTCTCTGGAGTGCTGTTGAGGAGAACAATGAGAGGGTGAGTGCTGTCAAGCAGCAGTTGGATCACATAGAGGAACATCAGTTGCAAATTATGTCCATGCTGGAACTGCTGCTGGATCACCATGGGATCCCACATTAGGTTTTTTTTTTCCTCACACCATGATGTGCCGCCCCCACACCTTCCTTGCTGTGTTATAAAATGTATTCCCCCACCATCCCCAACCCTTATATGTAATAATGCCCTTTTTTTGTTGTCTTGCATATGCGTGACACTTTACATTCTGAGCAGTGCAAGTATACTGTGTGCTAAACTGCATATGTGCAGTCAGTCTTCCAGTCTGTGTATGTTCTGCAGACACTGTCCAACTCCCTGACTTAAAAACACTTATTAATGAGTACAGTGGTGGAATGGTGAAGCATGGAAAGACACTACAAAACAGGCTTACAAAAGTTACAATATGTTCAAGTAACCAGTAAGAAAAATAATGTTGTGATTTGTGACATGATGTAAATAGTGATTTGTGACTGCATTTGTAACCGTGATTTATTTATTTATTTAAGAGTTTAACCAGGAAGGCATACTGAGCAGTGTACCACTGATTCCAGATGTGCCCTGGGGAATAAGGAAAGGCAGGATAAAGTAATAGTAGAAGTTACACATGTATATGTTCAATACAATCATAATAGAGTAGTCAAAATCTTTATGTATAAATAGCAAATATATAGGCAGAGGTAGTATAGGTAGGTAGCAACACGCACAGAATTATGTATTTACCCAGCAACCAACATCACACATAAGCAGGGTTGTCAACAACAGGGAAAAATAGTGGAGACAAATAAACAACTGACATCAAGGCTGCAAGGGCTTCAGCGGGCAGGATGCAAGAGCAAGTAGTAGAATTGAGTCTTAAGTAGAGCATTGCAGTGTGGAGTGCTGGTGTTGTGTCTAATATCGGCCGACAGGGAGTTCCATAATTTGGGCATCCTGAAGCTGAAAGCAGCCTCTATGGACCTGATGGACCTGTGAGGATGTGAAGTAGCTGAGAATCAATATTTCTGGCGAGTAGGCTGGAGGGAAGAACATTCAGGATTGGTCACAGGTAGGAGGCGGGACTGTGACCAGAATTTTGCAGCGGTTCTAGCACAGTGTACCAATCTCCAATTGTGGAGAGAGGGGAGATCTAAGGAATGGTAGAGGTCACAGTGATGTGTACTGGGAGGGCAGTCCAGGGAAAACCAGCAGAAGGAGTTGAAGAGAGGGTCTAGTCTGGTCAGGGAGGATTGAGGGGCTGCACAGTAGACTACATCCCCATAGTCCATTATTGGGAGGATCATCTTTTGAATGATAGCCAGTCGCGTTGGTAGGGGCATGCAACTTTTATTATGGTATAACGTGCCTAACCTGGGGTGTAGCTTCTTATGTATAGCAGCAACATGCGCAGTTAAGTCAAGATGCTGGTCTAACCAGACCCGAGGTATCTGTAGGAAGTGCAAACCTCCAAGGGAGAGCCTTCTAATGTGTGGAAAGTTGAGGAGGCTGGAAGATGGGACAATTTGGCCAGTGGCGAGATTAGGAGACAGTTTTTGGGGTTTAGAAATAGCTGATTTGAATGGAACCAGCGTTGGACAGAGTCAAAGTCCACCTGCAGGCAGGCTGCTATGCCAGTGGGGGATGGCCCAGAGGCAAACAGCACCATGTCATCTGCATACATGTGGATAGATGTATGAGGGCAGGCTGCAGGCAGATCATTGAGGAAAATAGAAAAAAACAAAGGGCCTAGGACAGATCCTTGGGGACCTCGATGGTAACAGGGAGTGAGGTGGAGATAGCTGAGCCAATATGGACTGACTGGGTTCTGCCTGCCAAGTATGACTGGAACCAATTGGTGGCAGGCTCTCAGTCAGTCCAGCTTAGGTGAGTTTTGACAGTAACAGAGCATGAGAGACCATGTCAAAGCCTTAGCCAGGTCAATGAAGATAGCCATAGTTATCTCCTTTATCCATGCCTGTGAGGATGCTGTCAGTGAGAAGGAGAGAGGTGGTGGTAGAGTGATTTTTCTAAACCCAGCCTGGTAAGGGGTGAAGAAGAAAATGGAGTTGAGGTAGTGGGAGAGCTAGGCTAGTACAAAGGTGCTCCTGGTTTTGGTTAGGATGGGAAGCAGTGATATGGGTCGGTGGTTGATGGCGAAGAAAGCGTGAATGCCTATGACTGTACTTCCCTGGTCCCCAATGAGGTGTGGCACAAAACTCCCCAGGTTGAAAATGCTCATTAATGAGTACAATGGTGGGGTGGTGAAGCATGGAGAGATACTACAAAACAGGCTTACAAAAGTTACAATACATCCAAGTAAGCAGTAAAAAAAAAAAAATGTTGTGATTCATGAAGTGATCATAAATCGTGATTTGTGACTGCATTTGTAACCGTGATGATGAAGAAATGCAAATGCCTATGGCTGTACTTCCCTGGGCCCCAATGAGGTGTGGCACAAAACTTCCCTGGTTGAAAATGCTCATTAATGAGTACAATGGCAGGGTGGTGAAGCATGGAGAGATACTACAAAACAGGCTTACAAAAGTTACAATACATCCAAGTAACCAGTAAAAATAAATTACGTTGTGATTCGTGACGCAATCGTAAATTGTGATTTGTGACTGCATTTGTGACCATGATGATGAAGAATGTGATTTGTATCATTCACGAGTGACTCGTGAACGTGACAATGGTCCTGACTTAAAAATGCATATTAATGAGTGCAATGTTTATGCAGAATTAAGCACCACACCTGTCCAGTACTCTGAAGGGAAGCCAAAGAAACAACTGTGACTTAAGTTACAGATGGAGATTGGGCCCTAAAGAGATGCAAATGCACAGACAAAGATTGTGCTGCATACTGAAGAGTTGCAGATGCAAAGGCACAACACCTAACCAGTGCTCATCATCAGAAATTCAAAACTGGAAAAGAATACCTTTGCCAGTTGGGGTGAGCCATGGGGGGGGGGCAATGTATTGCACTGCTGCAGTAACAGTCACTAGTACTAGTACCAGTAAAGATACCACAAATAAGTACAAAAATCACACAGCTGCAGTGGATAGCAGATTCACATTGCTTAAATTACTATGTGGCACAATAAAAGGTGTCTGATTTGATGACTCGCATCACAGTCATACTCACAAACACACTAAGTAATGTGTAGCAAATTGAAAACTTCTGTAATATAACCACGTATTTTAAACAAATTAAAATTATGCACTGCTGCTCCACAACAATCAGCAAAAAATGGCAAGAATTATTGAAAATATTACTGTGTGTACATTAACACAGTTATTATATAAGAAAAATATCACCAAAACAAAAGAACTGTCTTTCTCTCCAAGTTAATCTACCTACACCACACAGCCACAGTCAGATACATCCCTCCCCAGAGCACACTTTCACTGTCTCTTCACTGAAGACCAATGTTGTACATCAACATTCAAAATCCACACACAAACAATAAGCAGCTCGATGATATGAGTACAGGAGGGTTTCCTACAATCGATGAACTAAGTTTAAGCAAAAAAAATTACTCAAAAAGGCTTTTTGAACAGCTTTTAGAAGGTTTGAATCACAGAGATCTCTCAGCACATTGTCTCCTACAGCTTCCTACACACACTACCCTGAAATGAGGCTGTGCAGAACAATATAGAGCCCATGTGACCTGAAATCCCATGAAACACTGCAAAATTTGCCTTTGGAGCTTCAAAACAAGGAGAAGTAAGGTGAAGTACATTGCTTTCAATGTACTTCACCTTAAGATTAGTGGAGTAGTGGTTTGAGAAGGTGGAGTAACACAAAGTCATTGTTCTCAAGGGACTTTGTGTTACCCATCATAACAAATACTCCACTTCGTGTTCTGAAGACTTTCACATTGGATCGCTTTGCTTCATGATTCCCACTGCGAGAAACAAATGGAGCCACTAGCCCATCCGCATCACTAACTTTATAAATTTGCCTTTGCAGTATGTAGTAACTGTTGCTAATTGACATTCAGTTTCCATGGCTGAAATGCACAGGTGTCACTGTTCCATTTCACTTCACTTGCTAAGTCTGGGTCTTCCTGTAGGTGTGCCATAGTACTGTACATATGTATTCACACCTTCCTTTCACATTAAAACAGTCTTTGTTTTCCAGTGATCCCATCGCCATCTCTGTGTCTGACAACAAGTTCAAAATAAACCAATAGCCAATTTTCAGAGTTCTGCTCTAGCAGACTGGCCCACTACTGTCTTCTGGGGACAATATGTTTAAAATAATTAAAAAAAAAATTAAGTGCCAATGAAATTACAAATGGTTTAGCCCCAACCTTTGGACAAAAGATAATATAGAGGTATAAATATTAAATGTAGGTATTATTAAATACACTGCTAAGTATTACTAAGTGCACACAATCATAAAAGAACAATGAAATTAATAGAGTTAGTGGGAAAAAATGACTGTAAAATTTTATGGACTTTGTAAGTACAGTATGTACTTCAAATGCTGCAATAAACCTTTCTGACATTGGCTTTCAGAGTTTGTCTTTGCACTGCATTTCTTGTATGTTCTCTGTGGAACATCCCAGTTTTTAGGGTTTTAAACTTTGCTATGGAGTGGCAGTTTGGTCATCAAAGCTGACTAATGTACTTTTCCCTTAATAGAAAAATCAACCCCACCCCCCCTTACCAGCCAAGTAAAAAAAAATTGCAAGTTCCTGGCATATACAGTAGTGGCAAGGTTGAGCAGTAAGACATTACCAAACTGAGAAGGAGTCACTGCTGTATGATTTTTTTTTAACTCCCCACTCAGGCATCACTGTCTATCTGCCTTCCATGACCTGATTTGTGATGGAAAGAATAGCTTTATTAATCGATTACTACTCTGAGCAGTGACAATGGGCTGCATAGCATGAGAGGGATTAGTAGCAGCAGTTTGGTCCACAGAAATAAATTTATTTATTAAATGTGCACTGCAATTCAAGCTAAAAAAAGACAACAAAAAAATAAATAAAAAAAGTAACCCATGCAGCACAATAAGAGTAAGTGGCACAGAGCCCTGGGTGGGAAATCTTTATTTTTTTTATTTTATTTTATTGAAATCTAGGATTACAAATACCTTTGGCTGAAGACTGCTCATTTACAAAGAGTTCCCGATTGAAGGAATGGGGGTATACATACATACAAAGGTCAACATAATAACACATAGTTACACAATAAAAAAGTAAGAGACTGAGGCTTAGAAAATTCCAGTAATTCAAAATGTGCCAAATGTTAGGTAGCTTGAAATACCAGCCAAGGGCAATCTTAGAAATAAGCACTGCAGGTGAGAGGAAGGGGTGTGCAGGCAGGAAGGCCATTGTCAGAGGTTAGAGGGTGAGGGTAAGAGCTCTAAAGGGAGGGAGGGAGGATAAAAGTCATAAAATGCCGGGGTGGGAGGAAGGGAGAGGGGCAAGGGGTAGGCAGGTAGAAGGGGCAAGGCGGGAGAGGTTGCTGTCAAGACTGAAGTGAAGTGGATCTTAAAGTTCATTTTATTTATTTATTAATTCATTAATTAAAATGTATCAACTGTGTGCTGGCAATAGCAGATTTGCTAAACTCTAACTTAGTCACCCTCTGCAGTTTGTAAGTTGCACTTGTCCATTTAAAGGTCACACTTGATTCTTGGAACAAACCATAAATATTCAGCAGCTGTTACCTGCTTCTCACTTTCTCCTCAATGCTATTTGAAATAAATTGAAAAATACTCTCTCTTTCTCTCTCGCTTCCTCCCTCCCTCATTCACCTCATGCATCACTTTATTTGCCTTTTATAAGATCAGTTGAAATGCAAAATGAAGTAATTTGATTCATTTTGTTTATTTATATGAAATATGTTACATTTTGTGTGTAAATATCCACTGTATACATACTCATTATTTTGCAATTCACATTTTTCTGTAGTACTAGGTGCTGCAAACAGTAACAAAATGTAAGCTGTCACACTCTGAAATATGAACTGTGATGCAAAGCAAGTGATGCATGAGGTGGAGAGAGAGAGAGAGGAAAGAAGGAAAAAGCAGAAATATAGAAACTTCTTAAGTTGCGTTTCACTTTGAGCTGGAAAAACGTATGCCTCACACTGATCAAATTATAAATAGAAACACACACACACACACACACATATGCTCTTAAATGGTTAGTGCAGCTAACCCTTAAAAATCCATCTTGACTAATGTAGGTTTTCATTGTTGTTACTGAAGTTAAGAAAGTCCCTACTTTAGCAGACTGTAGTCCTCAAACTAATATCCCTCAGTGGTCCCGGTGGCCTGGTGTGAGTAGCAGCTCATTAACAGCTGCAATTATTTGGCAGTTCAAGAAGGGGATTGAACAAAAAAAGGCTTTAAGGATGAATGCATGATTTAAAGATCTGAAGTGGTTGCTTAGGCATACATGGCATGGAATGCATGTGAAGAGCTGCAGAAATCTTTGTGGGCATGTGAAGTACATTTAAGAGCTCCTAATTACTTATTTATCTATTCTCCTTAACAGTTCTGTGAGAGCTTAAACGTTCATTTTATTCTGTGGAGCATCTATAGACATTGTAAGCATAATGTAATGCTGTTATACATTATAGTTTGAAATCACTTATCTTATTCTGTTAGTGTGCATTGTCAAAAATACTGCTACAGTATGACATGCTGCAAATCTGTGTGAAGGAGCATGATTTATTCCCACAACAACAGTAGATGTAAACGGTTGTATCACAGACATGTTTTGATATTTTGTAGATGCTACAGTATATACAGTAGCAGTCTGCAACAGTGTGATCGATGAGTGAAGCATAATGCATATATAAATGTGATACTATATGCTAACAACCCACAAATACACACTATACCCTCTGTATCAGACTCTGGGATTATTGTTTTTATTTAATGTGTATGTATGCATGCATGCATGTATGCCAGTGATGGCAAGATGGTTTTATATGTGGGCACTAGTGCAGCCCTCAAGATATCTGAAGGGCCACATTATTACTTGAGAACCATATTCCAAAATAAAAGATGCTGAAGACACTATATATAATGCAAAATCTTTATTAACTTCAAGAAATTAATTAATCCTTAAAACTAGGGTTAAATAGTTAAAAACCATTGCTTTTAAATATTACCAATAAATAACACATAAATATTTAATAATTTATTACTCAGATTTTTGTATTGTGATGTTATCAACTAATTTTCTAAAGTTTGGGGATAGTTGAGTGCAGGCACATCTCAGCTCTGCTGATAGATTACTGTCAGTTAGTCGATTTAGTTTGTTACTTTTAATATGTCCCATAATGGCGAAGGTTTGTTCACATGTGTATGTGGATCCGAACATAGATAACAGCTTGGCAGCACATGCTCGAAGAACAGGTCCACCAATATTTCTCTACATCTGATGTACTCCTTCTTTCTTAAATTGAGTTATTGCACTTTCTTCAAAAGATTTCAAGTCAAGTTATTCCTCTTCAAAGACTTTTTTGTTATTTTCCAGTCTCTGGCATACCGTGCTGCTGCAACTTAAATCAAATTCAAATGGGTTTGTTAGCAGAAATCTTGAATGGTTTCAACTCATCAAGTGATGAAAAGTGCTGTTCAAAACGCAGCAATAATCGATGCACTATGTCAGCATGCGCTATACAAAATCTGATGATTTGTTCAATGCTTGCTGCAAATGGATGAAATGTATCAAGTCCTTCAACTGTAGCTGCGATGACATTAGCTGTAATTGTATCATATAATTTTTGATACTAGTGAGCATGTTTGGTAGCAGATTGTTTTTTCCTTGTAGTGACATGTTCAGTCCATTCAGATGTGTTGTTATGTCTGTCAGAAATGCCAAATCCAATATCTACTGCTCATTATCAAGTTCTGGTTGTGTATGAGAGCATTGCAAAAGAAAATGCCGAATAGTAGGAAATAACGCCATAAATCTCTCCAGTACTTTTCCACGACTAAGCCACCTAACTTCACTGTGTAGCAACAGATCACCATACTCAGCATTGACTTGCTCCAAAAGGTCACAGAACAAACAATGATGCAGTGGTCGTGCTTGGATGTAATTAACAATGTGAACAACTTTGTCTATCACAGATTTCAGATGGTCATCCTTATTCAACTCTGCACACAGAGATTCCTGGTGGATAATACAGTGAACACCAAATATATTACTGTGTTGCAACTTTAGTAGAGCAATAAAACCCCTGTGTATGCCAACTATAGATGGACATCCATCGGTTGTCACAGGCACCATTTTCTGCATTGGCAAGGCATGGGACATGGTAAAATTAATGAATGCTTCATCAAAGTCTGTACCTTGAGTACACCCATGTAGTCCAATTAGTTCAAGAAATTCCTCTTGTACATTTAGTTCAGGGTCCACACATCGCACCCATAGCTGTGCAACATCACGATTATCTGTAGATTCATCAACAGCAACACTGAATGCTAGTGAATTTGTTATTAGCTGCAGAACTTGTACATTCAAATCGTCAGCTATTTCATTTACTCAGCAACAAACAAAGGTTAGATTTCATTTTAAAATGTATTCTCTTTATCCTATAAGTTTTGACACACAAGGAGGGCTGCAATATTTACAATAAGGCACCATCTGCTCAGCTTCATACTTTTAATACTAGAACTATGTCTTCCTTATTTTAAAATCAGCAAATAATATCCGTGAGGATTCTATGAAGCAGTCTTTCATTAGTTCACCATCAGAAAATGGTTTAGAATGCTTTGCCAAAAGCCAGGGTATGTGAAAGCTTGCCATTATTATCAGATTGCCCTCATTCATTGCTACTTGTAACACTCGTTGTTGTTTTGCAAGTCCAGTTTTTAGCAAACACACCTGTTGAGAGCGCAAAACTGATCCAAGTGGAAATTGGTTGGAATAAGACAGATGGCACTTTTCAAAATGTCTCTGAACATTAAATCATTTCGGGACAGAAAGAGAATCTTTACAAATAAGACAGGTCGGTTTGCCAAGATGGTCTGTAATAAAAAACTCACACTCCCATGCATCCTGCACTATCCTCCTTTCTTCTCCCAGTTTTTTTTTTTACTTCATCCAGAACTTGATGAACCAAGAGAACAAGGTCCAGATACAATTGATGGCGGCTAGGTATGCTGGTTACTTAGAAATAATAATAATAAATAATAATAATAATATTCTTTATTTATAATGTGCTTTTCAAAAATCAAAGCGCAGTACAAGTTATGGAATCACAGCGCAATAAAACAATATAAAAATACAATAAATAATTAGTACATTACAACAAACTTCATAAAACAATAATAAAATCAAACCCAAATCAGTCAGTCGCTTCTCCATAGGCCTTAATCCATAAAAAGGATTTTAAGCTTGTTTGAACCTTTCCATGTCGAGTAAACTTTCAACGCTTTCTTCCAGAGTTGGTGGCAGTTGTCGGTGGAGGTATGACTTAATTAACAGACATAGCTCAGTTTATACATGGAGCTGGGAGGGGTGTGGGGTGCTCAATTGGCACCTATAAAATTAATTTTGAAGTCTGGCAGTATAAAACCGACTCCAATCATTGATTTCACCGCAAGGCAAATTCAGTATAATTACTTCGCTAGCTCTTAATTGGCTCTGAAAGTAGCAACAACGTTAAAGCAATTCGTTTTCTGATTTGGGAAATAAATTACGTTGAATTACTACTGTACATTTTTACTTAGATTTCACATAAGTCAAATTAAAATAATTACATCGCTTGCACAAAGTAGCAACAATGCAAAGGTAAAGCAACTGAGTAATGGCATGGAACAGGGCAAATAAATCAAGTTGATTAATTTCAAGGAATGACATTAAAGTTTAATGATTAAACTAAGTACAAGCAGCAACAAAAAGATTAGATTTTGTTTTAGAAATACATTCTCTCTTATCCTGTAATTATCTGATTGGTTGTACTTGGGCTGCATGGCACAGTTAATAATGGTGATTCTATTCAACGCATGGTATGGCATGAAAGTACATGCGAAAACGAAAAGGTTAGATTTCATTTTAAAAATGTATTCTCTTTTATCCTATAAGTTTTTGACACACAAGGAGGGCCGCAATATTTACAATAAGGGCACCATGTGGCCTGCAGGCCATAGTTTGCCCAGTTTGCCCACAACTGATGTATGCAGTACATTGGCCCAGGAAAATGCATTGGATATCTATAAATGCAGGTGTGCATTTTACACACACACACGCACACACACACCACACACACACACACACACACACAGTATTTCAGTAACATGCTGTCTGGTCATTTAAACGGATCTATTATTTTTGTATGACTTGGATATTTATCTTTACATAGTTGTAAAATGTTGTTTTGACAATAAAAACTGTATAGGAGAACTCACGTTTTAGTGATTTACAGTATGTATTTCTACCAGGATCACAGGTTTGAATCCAGGTTGTGGTGATTGGTCCATAATGATGATAAGGGAACTGAAAAAACAAAACGCAGTTGACAGCTATTTAAATGTAGATATCAATATCATACAGAAATAATCTATCCATTTACATTAAGCAAACTTTATGGGCTGGATATTCAAACTGCACCATTCTGTGGTGCAAGCCCTTGTGCTGCTCAAAAAAGTTGTGCAGGGGTGTGGCCGGGGCAATATTCAATGGAGTTGCGCTATTGAGCAACTCCTTTGAATGTCGCCCTCGGCCACAGCCACTGTGCATGGCGCAGTGGAACTTGCGCCACCGCAAGTGGTCAGAGTAGAGCATTCAAGATGCGGTGGCGCAAGTTCCATTGCACCATGTGCAAATTTCCAATATTCAAAAGGTGACATGCAAATGGGGCCATAAGTTATGCAAGGTGCAGGGGGGGCCATTTGCATCTACTTACAGACCCATTTGCATGCCATTAGCATGCAGGTGCACTAATCCCCAACAACTTGAGCCTGGCGCCCTGCCAGGCAGCAGCCATCGGGGACCGACGCCCCCTGCAGCCCGATCGCGGGCATGAAGGAAATCTCCCCCCCCGACTGGCCTGATCGCTGGCATAACAGTATTAAAACCCCCCACTGGCCCGATCGCAGGCATAACAGAACTGACCCCCGACTAGCCCAGATCGTGGGCATAACAGAAATGACCCCCCACTAGCCCCATCGTGGGCAGAATGGAGTTCAACCCCAAAGACCAATATCCTGGTGGTCCGTGGACCACGAAGCCTGATAAGCGGGCATTAGAGTCAACCCCGTCAATTTCCCTGGTGATCTAGTGGCTTCCACCCCACCCACCCATGGAGCCCCACCACCCGCTACCCCGTCAGCCAGCGGGCAGCAGCACCCCATCTGCCTGCCACCCCACTGCCTGCCAACTGACTGCTCAGTAGGGCTGCCGCTCATTGGTTCAGAGCAAGAGCCAATGGGCATGCAACCCATACCGTACAAGAGCAGTCAGATATGTGAATGACTTCATTCATCCACATATCTGGACTGTATACAACTGCATGCCCATTGGCTCTTGCTCGACCAGCAAGCGTGCAGCCTGGCTGAAATCAATCCTTTAAGCGAGTGAAATACTGCCACCTACCCGGCTAGCCAGGGAGAAGCTTGAGCCAATAATTCCATGGTAAAATGAAAATGGTAAACCAAAAATGAACCTTGAAAGGAGTGAAGATCTGCCATGATCGGGCTAGTGGAAGTGTGTTCTGCCGAGTTCGGGCCTACGGAGTTACTATTATGCCCTGCAATCGGGCTGCAGGGGTCACAGGAAAAGTGGAGGGCCACCCACAGGTGGCAGCTGCTGTGTTGCGCCCTGCAGTGTGCAACGCACCTGTGGGTGGCCCTTGACTTAATCTTTTTTGGCTCAAAGTTGTGCAGGCGCGGGTTGGGGTTGCGCCTGCACAACTTGCACAGCCCAGCTGAATATTGGGCTGTGCAGTTTATGTATGGTTCCTCCCTCTGGTTGAGCATGCCTTCATTAGCATTGCACTGTTGCTCAGCATGACTTGGGCGCCAACTGCCTCCTGCTGAATATCGCAGAATGGTGCAATTTCGGACTTGCCAGGTGCAACCCTTTGAATATCCAGCCCTATGTCTTTAAGGCCAATTTCAGAAAGAAGTAAGTGAAGATAAGATGTGTGTGGAGGAAGGGTAAGCACGTGGACACATAAGGAAAAATTAAAACAAACTAGATATCCAATGCATTTTATCATTTATCCCTGAAGCATTCAGAAAAAAAGACTGTAGTAGTGTATTAAAGCTAAGTAAAGATTTGCATTATATTTATGACTGCATTCAGTATGCAGCAAATGTTACTGTACCAATTATGTCTAAAGAAGTTGCTTCTAGTGCTGCAAATCCCAGTCAAAAGGCAGCATTGATTTTATCTCTTTTACTTTGTAGGACATCTGGCACTATTGCTCTTACCAGGGCATTTAATATGCACAAAAAGCTGAAAAGCAGTTGCAATTGGAACTGACTTCAGATGTGTTTGTACTGTACATATACAGTAGCTGTTAAACTGGTAAATTATTTTATTGAATTGTGTTGACCGATAGGCAACTGGGACTAGAAGTCCCTTTTTCAGGGCGACGGAGGAAGGGGGATACAGGTGGTAAGCAACTGAAATTGAACCAGATTAAGCTGTTGGTGGTATTTTTAGTAAATGGGGAAATTTGGCCAGGCACGGGAAATCCTGTACTCTTTCGATAAGTACCATGGGATCTTTAACATCTACCTGAACTACTACCAATCCAGGCAGATGGGACCTCGGTTTAACATCTCATCCGAAAGACAGCACTTCAGAAATGCCACTTAGTGCTTACACACTTTGTGCTTACAGTTTTTAAATTTAGCCAATATCAGCCCTGTGCCCTGATAATTTATTTGCAAGCATGTTATTTACGTCTTCATTAAAAAGTATGTGAATGGGCAAGCTGGCCTGAGTCCTCATGAGGAACAGGTGCTATTGTTTGTCCAAGAAGACTTGCACTAGAGATCTTAGTCAGAATATTTGAGAGAGAACATCTATAACAGTTAATCAGAGAGCAAACTATTCAAAAACATTACACTGTGCACAGGTTACAGAAAATTATATTTTTGTAACACATAAGCCATCACTTTACCTGTCTTGTCCATAATTACATGCACTGCATGAGGAAATCACTGGACCACTCTTCACATACTGTATACAATTATTTTATTTAATTCATTTTACATGCGGTGGTGTAAATGCAGTCAGTTGTAGTTAAACATTTAAAAGCTGCACACTTCAAAATATCGCCTGCCCAAGTAGAAACAATGAAAAACAACACTATATTAGATTGTTAAGTTTGGTGCCTTTGAAAGAGATACATAGTAACCTTGAGATACAGAATGACTTTGAGAACTCTGAAAGCAGTGCTACAATGTTACAAACTAGATACAGTAACAGAAAAGTTATACTGAACTATGTTGCTTTTCATTGCCCAAGCAGGGATATGGAACTGTGCAAGTTCTTTCTGACTCGGACAGAACTACACACATTTTCTTAAAATGAAAATGTGAAATGTGGAGGAGTTATGGAGGGTAATATGACAGCTCTTTTAGGGATCCTTTCATCCTTTCATAAGATCCTTTGATAGAGTCACAGCTACCCATGACATGAAACACTCCCAATCTCTAGTTTATTTTTTCAGAACTGTCGTTTCTGGTGACACTCTTGGTTACTGGGACCTAATACATGATACATAATACTCAGACAAGACACTGAGCTCCCATAAGTGCAATTGCACATGCAAAGCAAATTATTAATTTACTGTATGCAAACCTAGATTTTTAAATGCTATGGTTTTCCACTGTGTTTTGATTACAAGTTTATTGCTGAAAATAGGCTACATCTGGGATACATTTTGCTTAACGGACACTTTTTGGGGGAACTAAGAAATTAAACTACAGGGGATATGAATGGCTCACTATAGTAAATCATTAAATGGAAATAACTTAGAAGATATCAAGAAATTGTAGTAACTGAATCTAGAGTCATAAGCTCTGTTGAACTGATTTTAATGAATTGAAGATTACATTTATATTAATCAGAATAACTTTACTGATAAATAATTAGGTTGATCTACTAATATGAGGCATTTAAAACTTACATGGTAAGATAGCAGTAGGATTTTACTGTTGAGCGTAACCATTCACATGCTACTGAGTGGGTACCTTTCCGTAAGACTAAGGTGATTATAGTCTTTAGAAATCCAACCCCTCCTCCCTCACCTCTCAACCATCTGCAACATACTTAATAGTTTTCTTTTTTTTCTTTTCTCACTCTCTGATGCTAGCTCTCCTCCCCTACTTTGCCTACTGTGTCAGTTCCTTTGTTTCCTGCTAATGATGTGTCACACAGCAGTTCGGTGGTTAAAGTTTCATTAAATGTACAGACAAACCGAACTGCTGCTGATGATCATTATTTGAATAGTAGCATTTAATGATGTATTAAAAATATACAAGTAACCCAAAATATTATTTATTTGTTGTGTGTTTTTAATTTGTGACAACCATTTACTATTTTTTCATAAACTAATACAACTGATGTCCCAAATGACCCAGCGCTACAAAATAAGGTGTTACTCCTGAAGACTTCATTCGATCTAGTATAATGTGAACCCCCATGCCTCAGAGGTTTAATCTTAGTTACATTATACTGTATTGATGTGCTGAGTTTAGGGAAGAAGTAAACAACTTGGTCAATGAGTACAGTACACAACTCTGTGCCCACACCGTGTGCATGAAAAATTATTGACGTCAGTTTCTTGTGTGTGCAGCATGCTGTCAGAGGTGAGGCAGTTCAATGCAATTATTGGGTTGTATTCTCTACAACTGGGTGGTCTATCTGTGGGAAATGTGTCACTAGGTAATAAAACAAATAAAACTGCTCCTGATCCCAAAGAGTCATCGTAATTTGACATCCACTTACAACTACTGAGGTGCACCAGTGAAAATGAAGGGGAAAAGTGTGAATTATTGTCACTTTCACTCACACTCCTCAGCCATTTGTAGAACTCAAAGCAAGAGCAGTAACAACAACAGAAAGAAATGGTAATTAATAATAATAAATGGCAAAACTACAGATCATTGAGATGCTAGTTCTTAATGTATATGCAGTCAGGATTTGTTTTTTTAATTCAGTTAGAGCAGAGTTGATACTTAATTTGTAGTACAGCTATAACCAGGGGCTTCTGTGATCAATGCTGTCTACTTTATATATAAGATGAAGTATGGGTCTGGGTGTGTAATGAGAATTTACACACACACAAGGGATTTGATGCTATATAAACCCCGAGAGCGAAGCTCAAGGGGTTTATGTGTAGCATTTAATCCTCTTGGTTTGTGTAATTTGAGTTTACACACACCCAGACCATACTTATTTTATATATTTGCCAGATGTCCTTTTCACCACAGCAAGTATATAAAATAAAAAAAGATGTTCTTGTGTGACCGCGGCAGTCTGTTTAGCTGTGAGTGCATGCTGTCTACGTCTGTCGGTCACGCACTTTTTATTAATTTTTTTATTTCATTTTGTGTGGAGCCAACATTTTGAGGGTATTTCCTTCATTTTGATTCATTCCTGCCTTCCAGCACTTACCGCAGTTAAAGTAACAGTCCAGAGGAGGAAAGACGAGATGGAGAGTGGCTAGGAAGAAGACCATCAGAGTTTGGGGCACCTGCGCAGGGCGAAGGAAACCGGGCACATGTTCACCATTATAGATGCTCCTGTATAACAGTGAATTATGCCACGGTTTCCCTATGGGAAAAATGATCTGCCAGTAAGTATAAAACAATAATAACCATAAAGATTAGTTGCTCCAGAAGCCTTGCTCCATTACTTTTTTCTACCGCCCAGTGGACTGACTAGTTAGTTTTTCTCAATTATTATGAGAGGTTAGAAAGATCAATCAGTGTTTTTTTTTTTTCTGTTTTTTGGGGGGAGTCAGCAGTAACTGATCATTATGGTCATTATTGTTTTATACAGCACACAGCACTGATCAGGGAAGCACAGCTGTACTATAAATTCAGCATCACCTATGCTCTAACTAAATTAGAAAAAAAAAATATCTGCATACACATTAAGAAATAACATCTCTGCCATCTGTAATTCTGCCACATAAAGTGCAATGAACAAAGTAGCTGTAATTCTATGGAGTCACATACATTGCGAACTATGCATTCCATTGTTTGATATTTTGTGGCTAGTAACTACCTGTCTCATTTATCTAACAATAGCAAAGCACTCTGACCACTCTTTCAGAATATGGGCTTTATCTAAGGAAATTTCAGAAATATCTTGATATCTCTTTGAAAGATGCAGTTTGGGTCTTTAAAAAATAATTAGAGAAACACAAAATTATATGGGAGTTGTAGTATAAGTATGTTATTTTAAGAAATCATGTAGGTTACTGTTAATGACATTATCCAAAGGCTTCCTTTTGGTTGATGCTGGAAGGAGCAGTGTTTCTTTGGGGAGGGCATTAAACCTTATGATATTTAATCAGTTGTTATGACAACAAATTTAATTCGGTTTTCCTTTACTTGGACTAACAGAGTGAGCAGAGCTGCTGTGTTTATTCTGATTAGCACATATAACAGTGAGGTGATAAATTAAAGTAGAGTTTTGTTTTTCTCTCATACTTTAGCCCTGCCTTGTATCTTGAAATACCGTCTGCTAAAGAATGTGTGATTCATGTGTTTCATTCAAGTGAACTCAACAAGAGAGTTGGTTATTAACACAGTTCTAAATCTATTACTCCAATGTGATTGTTTATGTATATCAATTTCTGTTTAGTGCTGTAGAAATGAGCACAGGGATGGTTGCTTGTTAATTGAGTTAAAATGAGAAGAAAAACGTATAGTGTACCCTCCCCACACACACACACACACATGCACCTCATCCCACTCCCATGTTAAAATGAATCATAGGAGAAACTTCATGGCTTCATTTCTTGGGGATTAAAAAAAAAAATAAATAAAAAACATTATTTTCTTTGCTGTTAAATGATTTATTTCTTTACAGTATATTCACAATCGTCAGACAGTCAAAGTTTCAGATTACACTGGTTGACATGATTGTTGATTTGGGATGCATCTGGAGGTGTCAGCTTACTGTCATAATTTGCATTGTAAGCAAATAAAATAAATGTGTCTCATCTGCAGTTGCCACCATAATTTTGGACAGCAACCTAACAGTTTCTGAATCCTTCTTCTGCAAGCAGAGCGCGTAATGAGAAGAGCACCTGTGAAAGCTGCATCCACACTTGTGGGTGGAGTGGGGAGGGGGGTAGGTCCGGAAAATGTATAATTGTACCATTTTGTGTGTTCTGACTATTGTTCTGTCCTGAAACACTGTAGTGTAGCTTTTACAAGATATGCATTACATTGCATTATAAAAGACAGTAAGGTATTCTCTTTTAGAATATTAACTTTCCTTTATTATTATTAATATATATATATATTTGCTTTTTATTTTGTACCTAACAAGTCATTAGTATTTTTTGGGGGGATGGGGGGATTGTGTGGTGGCTATCACACTACTAATTGTCAGAGGTAAAATCTTTACATCATGGCATTCAGTTGTGCACCCGTGACCTGTCAAATATGTTCAGAATTCATTTCTGGAGGTAAATGAAATGCCTATCGGAGCCCAAATGATTGGATTGAGTCATATCTTATTTTTGTTTTCCTGTTGCAAATAAATAAATAAAAGCATGTAGATTCAGCCCATCAGACAAGCATCAACTGCTTGACATGGTGTGCCCTGGTAGCATACTGCACATTGTATTAAAAGGGACATGAATTTGCTCAAGCTGTAATAATGTGTCAATGGTTGTTTACCATGATGATAGGGGAAGGGGGGTTTAGTGAGAAGTTATGACATATTCGGATTGCTTCACTAAGTAATACATTGACATACAGTACCATAGGTGTGGTTAAATTCAACCTAGCACACACTGATCTTTTCCTGTGTCAATGACGGAAATGTCTGCTGCATTGATTGTACAGATTGCAGCTGCTTTTGTTAGCCACTTTCTTAGCAGGATACTGACTGTGCTATCTATGTGTAGTTAGGAGACTGATAGATTTTTTACCCATGTTTAACTAGCAAATTTGCTCCTATTTGCCATGGTAGGGCTATGAGGCATTTTCTATGAACATACAGTACATGACTGGCATTGCTGTTCATTTACATTGTTGCATTTACCTTTTAATTTTCTAAAGTACCCAGACCTCTAAGTCCTTCCTTGTCTTTCAATCCCCCAAACCCACAACCCCACCTCCTCTCAACCTCATATTTAACAGAATTAAAAAAAAAAGCATGTGCATGAATTACTGAGATAGATCCAAAACAAATTGTTACACTTGGGCAAATTAATGCATAGTTGCTTCTGTTATATATGATTTGGGGGGGGGGGGTTATGATACTTTAGAAAATTTAAATGTAAGTGAGTTATGGTGAGGTGATCAGTGAACAGCAATGCCAGTCATGTACAGTATGTGCATATAAAATGCCTCATACCCTACCATGGCAAATACTGCAGAGCAAGTCGACTAGTTGACCATGGGTAATAAATATATCAGTCTCCTGGCTTCACTGCAATTGCAAAGTTGACATCACACTAAGAAAGTGTCTAACAAAAGCAGTTGCAATCTATACTGTGGATGCACTAGACCTCTCCATCAAGGACACAGGAAAGATCGGTGCATGCCAGTTCGAATTCACCACTCCCATGTCCGTGTATTACTTAGTGATCAAAATAATTATACACTTGGCTGCTAGCACACAATGCTGTCCGTAACTACTGTAATTCACCTAGATGG
Source organism: Neoceratodus forsteri (assembly GCA_016271365.2). NCBI lineage: Eukaryota > Metazoa > Chordata > Ceratodontiformes > Ceratodontidae > Neoceratodus > Neoceratodus forsteri. Next base: position 1,064,636,607 of record CM057452.1, on the reverse strand, counting down.
GCCAATCAGATAGAGATAATTATATTATATCACTGGCACCTATCAGGAATCAAATACTGTATAAAATGTTGGTAGACGGCATCATCCTTACAACAAAATAAGTGATCAATTTCGGTTGGTAATGTTGCTTTTTTAAAATATAGTGAAAATGCAGTGACTGTGCGGAGTTGGGGGGCTAATTTGCTGTTGTCACTAGAAACTGTCTTAATATGTCTCAATGATTGCTAATAATTGCAAATACACATAAGGAGCCAGAAGAACTGTGGGTCACCCTGGAAACAGGAAATGGGACAGCCATACAAACTGGAGTTGTGTACAGGTTTCCAGACCAGGAGGAGGACATAGACACATTACTGTTAGAAGATATACAAAATATGACAGCTAAAGAGGAGGTTCTGATAATGGGAGTCTTCAACATGCCAGATACAGATTGATCAATACCAGCAGGAACATCTGCCAGAACTAGACACATGGTGGATTCCCTGCAGGGGGGAGGTCCTCAAACAACTGGTACAATAACCCACAAGAAACAGGGCTATCCTAGATTTAGTACTGACTAACAGGGAAAGGATCTCAGATCTCCAGGTAGAAGGTCACCTGTGGGCCAATGACCATGACATGGTATGGTTCAATCTGGCCACTAGAACTAAATCATCCCATTCCAAGGCAAAAATATGGTAATTCAGAGGAGCTGACTTTGATAAGATGGCCAACAGAGTTAAGATAGCCCTGGCAAAAAGAAATACAGGTGAGGAGTACAGGCAAAGTGGGAAAGCATTAAGGAAGCAATACTTGCAGCAACATCCCATTGTGTTAGAGAAAAGGAAGTCAAGAAGAAGAAACCACTTTGGTTCTCAAAAACAGCAGCAGAAGAGGTCAGAGCCAAAAGGCTGGCCTTCAGGAAATATAAGGGAATACAGCAAGATGAAGAGAGGGAGGCATACCAAACTTCCTTAAGGGAAGCAGGGATGGCAGTAAGGCAAGCAAAGACCCAACCTGAGGAAACACTAGCACAAACAGTAAAAGAAGATGACAAGACTTTCTATAGAGACATTATTGAAAGGAGAAAATCCAGAGGGGGTATTACTAAGATCAAAGGGGATAAGGGGTCATGTGAGGAGGAGTACCATATAAAAGCATCTATCTTAAATAGATACTTCTGCTCAGTATTTACTGAAGAGAAGGTAGGGCAGGGTCCACAGCTCAGCACCATGGACATGGGGGGGGAGGAAGGTGTGCACTAGTCACTTCACAAAATAAAGGGTCCTACAAGAGCTCAATAAGGTCAGGGTGGACAACGCAATGGGACCTGATGGCATGCATCCCAGGGTACTAAAGGAGTTAAGGGTGGAACTAGCAGAGCCATTATCAGAACTGTTAAATGAGTCTCTGAGTACAGGAGAGGTCCCAGAAGATTGGAGAAGGGCTCATGTGATCCCGCTCTACAAGAGTTGAAGCAGGGAGGAGGCAGGGAACTACAGACCAGTCAGTCTTATCTCAGTAGTGGGCAAGATTATGGAGACACTGCTTAGGGAAAGGATAGTGCAACACCTGTAATCCATAGGAGCACAGGATCCGAGACAGCATGGGTTTACAAAAGGAAGGTCCTGTCAAACTAATCTCATAGATTTCTTTGACTGGATAACCAGAGTGGTGGACCAAGGGGGAGCAATTGATGTCACCTACCTTGACTTCAACAAAGCTTTCGATACTGTTCCACATAGAAGATTGATTAATAAGCTGGGTAGGCTCGGGGTGGATCAGAAGTTGGTCAACTGGGTGGCAAACTGGTTGATGGTCAGAAAGCAGAGAGTGGTGGTAAATGGAATACAGTCAGAAGAGATGCAAGTCACAAGTGGGGTATCTCAGGGATCAGTTCTGGGGCCAGTCCTCTTCAATATCTTCATCAGTGACATTGCAGATGGACTGGAGGGTAAGGTTTGTCTGTTTGCAGAAGACACCAAGATCTGCAACAGAGTAGATGATCCAGATGGGGTGGGCAGAATGAGAAGAGATCTGGATAAACTAGCAAAATGGTCAGAAGAGTGGCAACTGGGGTTTAATGCAAAGAAGTGCAAGATCATGCACATAGGGAAGAAAGCCTGAAGCCACCTGTAGGCTGGGAGGAGTTGCCAGCCAGCAGTCACAAGGGAAAGAAAGGGACTTGGGCATCATCATCACTGATGACATGAAATCATCAAGCAGATCACTAAAGCAGTAGATAAGGCTAGGGGATGTTGGGGTGTAGTAGGGGTATACAAGTCGGAAGAGGGAGGTAATAATCCTCTTACAAGACACTGGTTAGGCTCCCATCTGGAGTACTGCATGCAGTACTGAAGCCCACATCTTCACAAGGACATTAACCAAATTGAGGCAGTCCAGAGAAAGGCAACCAAAATGGTGCAGGGACTGCATCAGAAAACATATTTGGACAGATTAGCAGAGCTCAATATGTATACCCTGGAGCAAAGGAGGGAGGGAGGTGATATGATTGAAACATTCAAATACCTTAAGGGCATTAACTAGGTGAAACAGTCTAACATGTTTCAATATAAGAAAAATAGCAGAGCAAGAGGACACAGCATGAGATTAGAGAGAGGCCGATTAAAGGGTAATGTGAGGAAGTTATTTTTCACAGAAAGGGTGGTGGATGCATGGAGCGGCCTACCTCAGGAAGTGTTGGATATGAATACAGTGCAGGGCTTCAAACAGGCATGGGATAGGCATAAGGGAGCAATACAGATGAGTATGACTAGATAGGCCATTGACAGAGCAAAGGCCGATGGCACATTCATAAGGTAGAAAAAGAAAGTTGCAGACTGGATGGGCCTTGAGGTCCTTATTTGCCATCAACTTCTATGTTTCTATGTTTGCTGAGCTCCATATGAAGAACAAGTATGTGTAGTATCTGAGAGCTGTCACTGAGATATCAATTAATGTTGTCAGTGTAACTAACCACATGACAATAACACATTTTGGGGGGTGTTCTTGTAAAAAAAAAAGATTCACTGCAACACATCAGTAGTCAACATAGAATGGGCAGTAGATTGATATATTGACAGTGCATTTATAAAACCAAACAGCAATGTCTCATTCTAATGTTATTTTTTTAAATAAAGATCATGAAAACTGGTGTTCGGGAAACATACTTTACACAAAACTTTAAATAAAACATGGAAATAACCGGTACTAGAAACAATCTACATAATCTGCATTCAAAATACCAATTATTTTCTAGTGGAAGAGCTCAAGCACTTTTCAAATACAAGAGTTCAGTATTACAGAACACAGATGTACCAGGAAAGTATTACAAAGCTCACAAATCTAAAATTCAGGCTGTCTTAGGCTCTAATTAAATTTATTGAAATCCCTGCACTACAGCCTGACTCCACTTGTGGGTTAATTGTGGAGGAACATCTATTTACAATTCAAACACACATAATTGCTGTGCCGGCTCAAGTAGGCATTGTATGGAAAAGGAAGGAAATGCAGTTAACAGCTAAAATAATAAGGAATCCCGCACTGCATCCAACACCGCGGTAACTAGCTACAGCCTCAGTAACACCTCAGTAACACAACACAGAGTGTGGCATCGAGAGGTAATGGTAACGAGAAAATTTATGTGATCACCACTGTATTATGATTTTCATTACCTTAATTGTTATATATTTTCTAATTGCTGCTTCCTATCCTGAGGATGTGTTGAAATTCATTGTTTCAAATTTTTTCATTTGTACACATCACGGGTGGTGGATAATATAGGGCATTTCTGTATTAATTTACTAACTCTGATGAAGCTCCGCTTCTGGAGTGAAAAGTTAATTGTTTTTGCCTCAAGCTGGCATAGCAATGGTCACTGCTATTCATTGCACTACACGTTTGTTGTTTGAGTATTCATCCTATGAATTCACTTCTGCTTTTTGGAAGCTGGTTAAAGTTTTACTGCTGACTATCAAATAATAATGCCTTTTATTTGATGTATGAGTGGCAAGTACAGAAAAGTGCAATGGTACAATGAATAGCAGCAAGCAATGTTACAACAGATTAGTGCAAAAAGCAACTAACGTTTCTTTCTCAAACATCACTGAAATTGGGCCCCTTTGTCTGCTTACTTTTTGATTGATGTTTCAACCTGGGGTTGGGCACCTTGTGTCAGAATGAGGGCTGGCAGCACTGATGGTTGTCTGAAATTATCCTCTTACTTTTTTATTTACTTTCTGACTCCAGGGTTGGGCAATTGGTGTCAAAATTGAGGGAGTTTGGCACTAGGGTTGGGCAGCAAGTGACTACATACTTTTCATTTTAGTTTACTATTCAGCCCCAGAACTGGGCACCCAGTGTTGGGGGGGGGGGGCACTGGGGTTTAACACCTGGTGATTGCCTAGCTATATTAATATTGGCAACTTCAGGTTTTGAAACAAAAGCAAGATTCATATGCATCTGATTCCTCTGTGCTTGTGTCACAAATCCCCCACCCATGCTTTAACCATCATGCCTCTCACACTTGACTGCTACAGACCCTTATCACCTGTGTTTGCCCCTCACCATTTCCTGTCTCCACACCCAGCCCTCTCAGCAAAAGTGGCATGCCATGTACTCTTGGATAGTATAAACTCAGTCATCAGTCCTCTGCATCAAGATGAGGCTGCAGGCTCAAACCTCTGGTGAAATGTGGGTCTGGTTTTATAAAATTTAAATCCACTCACTTGCCTGTATCAGGAGGAATTAACTTTTATTCAGTTAATTAAAATAAAGTAATGAGTCTGTTGGAATGCAGATACCTTCTGAGACTTTTTAAACAGTGAGGTATTAGACATGAACATGGAGTCCTTTACAACATTAGATTAATATGTTACAGTGGGGGGTTGGACATGATGGACCTATAGTCTGTTACAACCTTAACTATATTACAGTGAGGGGGCTGGACATGCTGGATCTAGAGTCCCTTACAACATCAAATTACTATGTTACAGTGAGGAGATCGGCATGTTTTACCTACTGTCCCATACATTAAATTAATATGTTACAGTGAGAAGCTGAACATGATGGACCTTGAGTCCTTTACAGGATTAAATTACTATGTTACAGTGAGGGTTGGACATGATGGACTTAGTATCCCTTACTATATTTAATTACTATGTTACAGTGAGGGTTTGGGCACGACGGACCTAGAGTACCTGACAACATAGAAACATTGACTTTGATGGCACATAAGGACCACATGGCCCATCCAGTCTGCCCACTTCCCTACTTTCAAATAAGCTGCAGATCCTAGTTAACCAACAGCCTACTTCCTCCTACCCCCACTAGAATTGCCTTATGTCTGTCGCATGCATTCTTGAATTCCTTCACCATTTTGACCCATCTACCACATCTGGAAGGCTGTTTCATGCATCCACCACCTCTCTGTGAAAAAACTTCCTCACAATGCACATGAGCTGTCCACCTCTATTTCAGATTGTTCCCCCTTGTTCTTGCACATCTCTTTTTCTGAAAGATGCTACCCTCTTGAACTTTGTTAGTTCCCTTGAGGTACTTGAATGTTTCTATCATGCCCACCCACACCTCCTTTCCTCTAGGGCAAACATATTAAGCTCCTTTAGTCTCTCTCTCTCTTCATAGAGCTTCTGGTGCAGGCCCAGCTATATTTTACAGTAGTTGCCCTCCCCTGGACAGCCTCCATCCTGCCTATGTCCTTGCAGAGATGGGGTCTCCAAAACTGCATGAAGTACTCATGATAGAGTCTCACCAACTGTCTGTACAGAGGGATAACAACTTCCTGTTTTCACGAGTGATGCCTCTCTGTATGCATCCCTGATTCCCCCCCCCCAGCACTCCTTACTACCTTTTCACATTGATTGCCTACCTTTAGGTCACCTTATATGACTACCCCAGGTCCCGTTCCATTTTGTTGTTGCTAGTACCTCCCCATCATTTCATTGAATCTAAGCTGCCATACTTTTGATCATTCCTCCAGCCATGCCAAGTCCCTTTTCATCCTTTCCACTCCCGCTTGTGTATCAACCCTGTTTCAGATCTTTGTGTCATCTGCAAAGAGGCATACTTTTCCTTCCAGCACCTCTGCAATGTCACCTATAAAGAAATTAAAGTGGACCAGTCACACAACTGAATGCTGTATTACCCTGCTAGTAACCCCCCTGTCCTCAGAGTGGACTCTGTTTATTATTACCCTCTATGTACTATTGTCCAGCCAATTTTCTGCCCAGGCTACTACTCTGGGACCCACTCCAGGCTTTCTAACTTGTTTATTAATCTGTTGTGTTGGACTGTGTCAAATGTCTTGCTAAGGTCTAGGTAGGCCACATCCATAGCCTCTCTCTCTGTTCAACTACTTTGATCAACCAGTTAAACAAATCTATTAGATTCGTCCTGACATGACCTTCCCACTTTGAATCCATGCTGTCTTGGGTCCTGTGCTCTGCTGACTTCTAGGTATGCAACAATTCTTTCTTTCAGTAGTGATTCCATAATTTTCCCTACCACTGAGGTCAAACTAGCAGGTCTGTAGTTTCCGCATCTGCCTTTCCTAGCTTTTGTGGATGGGAATAACAGCTGCCTTCCTCCAGTCCTCAGGTACCACATCATCCTCCCATGATTTGTTGAAAAGGGTAGTCAGTGGTGTCACTAGTTCTCCCTTTGTTCTTTTAGAATTCTGGGGTGAATCACATAAGACTCCATTGCTTTGTCCACCTTGACTTTAAGAGTTCTTTCAGGACCCTTTCTTCTGTGAATGGACTGGTATCAACCCTCTGTCTAGAGTGCTTCTATTGTTTGACTTAGGTACCTCCCTTCTCTTCTTTTGCAAATACTGAGCAAAGTATTCATTCAGGATCTCTGCCTTTTCACTGGCACCCTCTGCCTATCTTACCTCCCCATTATTAAGCCTCACTGTCCATCCCTTAATCTTTTTTGCTCCCTAATGTACCCATAAAGATTTTATTCTCCTTCTTAACTGAGTTGGCTGTCTTTTTCTCTGCTTGGGCCTTTGCTATTCTGACTGCTTTATTTGCTTTCTTCTGCTTTAACTGATACAGTTCCCTGTCCTGCTCCTTCTGTGATTCTGTACACTTTCTGAATGCTGTCTTTTCTTCCTAACCTTCCATGCTACCTCTTTTGAGAACCATAAGTTTTTTTTTTCATTTTTTCATTTTTCACACAAAGCTTGTTTCCTCTGTGATGGCAGTTTTGATTTTTCCCCATTGTTCCTCCTCCCTCCTTCCTGCCTATTTGTTAGTACATTCCTTATTTATGCTCCCATTTTGAAAGTCAGCCCTCCTAAAGTCCAATATCCTCGCTTTTCTATGGCTGTGTTTGTTGTGAACCACACTGTTTGGTGGTTGCTTGCTTCCAGATGGCTACCCACTTCCAAATCTGAGATCCTCTCTTTGTCCCCATTTGAGAGTACCAGATCTAAGATTTCTCCCTCTCAAGTGGGTTCTAATACTAGTTTTATGAGGCATGCCTTTTGTAGGGCATCTAGAAGAACCCTGCTCCTGGATATTGACTGCAGCAAATTTTCAGTTCCTGCATCAATAATCTCTCCCCTTTTTCTTCCATTCTAAGAAGCCTTCTATCACTTTCTTGTACCTTTCCACCCCTGAGATGGGAGTCAGTAAACAACACCCACACAGATTGTGGTGCCATTTCCTGTTTCAGGGTTAAGCACAGTGCCTCCTCTCCTCCCTATTTACCCTTTAGTTCCATTGCTTTGAGCACTTCCCTTATGTAGTGAGCTATTCCTCCTCTTTTACCCTCCCTGTCCTCCTGTAGATTGTGTACCCTGGCATACCTCTCAACTGTCCCTGATTTTCAGGGATGTCCCTGATTTTGCCTCACAAATTTCTTCTCTCCCTCCTAAATTTGGCATTTCTGTCACTGAAGAGTAGGGATTTGAATCACAAAATAATGCCAGTCATTGGTGTTACAGGCTAGTTCTCATTAAGAAAATGCTATTCACACTAAGAAGCATGTTGTACATAGCTTCTGGAGCTAATATTACTATTTTTTCAGATGTGTCCCTGATTTTGGTCATTTGTCCCTGATCATTTTAAGCCTTGTCCCTGATTTGTGATGAGGGAGGTTGAGAGGTATGTACCCTGGTACGTCGACATCCCACTCACGGTTCTCTGTATACCATGTTTCTGTGACTGCACAATATCCAGCCATCCCTCTTGCATCAAGGCCACCTTAAATGATTATGTTACAGTGAGGGGGTTGGACAGGAGGTACCTAAAGTCCCTTACAACACTGAATTACTATGTTACAGTGCGGGGGTGGACATGATGGACCCAGAGTCCCTTGCAAGCTTTTTCATAACCTCTGCATCACAGAGGTGCAGCAAACTGTTTGAGGATTGTAGAGCCCTCTATATACAGACTGCTACAGCTACAGCTGTGAACCTTCATCCTTGCTAGCCTTAAATGCTGTGAAGCTTGATCAAATAGAAATAAAAAATGTTAATGTGGAGGTGGACATTGGACAGCAAAATAAACTAAGAGCAGGGAGGAATTTAAAGAACACTGTAAAAAGACAGTGCCTTTGTGGGTCTAAACAGGGAAATGCAGTAAACAGGCAGCTGAAATCAAATATCAGTGTCAATGTATCTATTTAAAAGCACACAAGAAGGCTGAAGATAAACAACCAAGATAATCAAGGGTCAAGACTCATATGTGTTAAAAGGTAATTTGAGAGTGGGGGGGGGCATGGAAGCAATAAAAACTAGAAAAGACACACAGATTCTTTAACGGTGTAATTTATGGACAGAGTGTAGCCTCAGAAGTGCCACTGAAGGAAATCATCTTTTCATTGTTTATGGAAGTTAGTTGTTCCAAAACTATGTAATTTATAGGTCCTTAAAATGGGCGTCAAATGCAAACTGTGTGGAGAGTTAATCCACCTTGCCACCACCAAAAAGAAGCATGAGACAGAATGCCTCCGACTCCTCAAAGAAATCTTGAGTAGCTCTCCCACTAAAGATTGGCTTAAACTAAATTCAGCCAAGGCTAAATATGGTGAGTAGGGGTGTGCAAAAAAAAAAAAAAATCTGCAGGTGAAATTTCCACAGAAGACATAATTTTGCCTCTGTGAAAGTATGGAAACAATTTTCCAACTTCCGCAGAATGTCTGATTTAGAACTGCAATATTTTTTGCAGTGTCAGTGGCTCAGTAGGTAGCACACTCACCTCTGAGGCTGGGAGATAAGAGGGTTGTGGGTTCAGTTCCCACATCTGGCACTTGGGTTAATATCCCAGTACTGACACTGTAGTGCAGCATGAGTGGGGTGCTGCATTTCTGAGGTGCCGTCTTGCAGATGAGACGTTAAACCGAGGTCCCATCTGCCTGGATTGGTGGTAGTTCAGGTGGATGTTAAAGATCTCATGGCACTTCTCAGAAAGAATAGGGGAATATTATTGAGAAGTTGGACTTAAATACAGGCAAATACAGGGATAAAGCAAGAAACAAAAAACTACATACATGGGAATAAACAGAATAAGGAAAACAAGAATACATCAAGTAAACCATTCAGAACAGTTGATCCATAGAAATTTAGAGTGGTCATATGAACCCTTCTCAAAATCACATTGCATGAGTCTCAATAGCTTTACAAACTTTGAAAATAACTCAACATGTGAAAGTACTTTCTGTTGCAAAATCCACATGCACCTAGATTGCCAAATATGAAACCGTATAATACAAAATATCATATAAATAGTGCCAGCATGATATTTAACAAACATATTGTCAAAAGGACCGAACATAACAGTGGGGTAATCAATATCCTAAAACCATCCTCATTCAGCAGTCTGCCAAGTATAACCAAAATGGCTTAATATACTCACAGTCTAAAAATAAATGCTTTTGGGTTTCCAAAATCTGATCACATTCAGGCCTACGACAATATCTGTCTGACAACTGCTTATGCTTATTGTTGCCTTTTACTCCCAATCTCCCATAATTGCTTAACCATAAACAATTCCAGGCATAAGGGGGGATCCTCCTATTAGTAAGATGCTTCAAAATCAGAGATTTTCTATCAGCAGGACAGTCAGGAAAGACAATGTCCACTTGTTGTTCGACTGACAAAATATATTGTTACACCCTCTTTCTATCCAAGGTTTGGAGGTGGTGAGGGGTGATATCCCACTTAATAACCTGCTTCATATACTCAGTCACCGATGATGGTAAATTAGAGAGTCTAGCCAATAATCTAGGTTTCCGCTCATGCCAACTAGGCATGCATAAGTTCAACCACTGTTCCATAAAAGGTCTCCAAAAAACATCTCCAGGCTTCAAGACGGGCTCTAAATTATAACTCAAAAAAATACTAAAGAAGAAAGCAATAGGGATGATCATATTAACACCCCCTGCAGAGATCAGGAGATATGTCAATTCCCTCTTAATAGGGTTCAACGAGACCCCCAGAATGCCGGAAAAATAGACTAAACAATTGTGTTCAGACCCGAAAGGGAGGTGGAAAGACATAGCTGATATACAAATATATAGGTGTAAGTATGGTCTTAATTAGCAGAACCCTTTTCTTCTTGGAAATCTGTTGCCCCTTCCAACCGCCTACCAAGTGATTTCCCCTACCAAGAGCTAAGTCCCAGTTCTGACCTTCCATGTCTGCAGGACCAAACTGTACCCCTAGTATTTTAATAGGATCTCTGGAAATAGGAACTCCAGCTATTACACCAAAGGGTGGTACTGTAGTGGACCCTATGACCACCCCTTTATTCTTGTTATAATTAATCTTAGAATCGGAAATACTCGAGAAGCTACTAATAACATCCTGTAATGCTCTGGCGGAAAACTGGGGGGCCAAAATCAAAACTAAATCATCTGCATAGGCAAGAACTTTGTGGTGTGGCAAGGCTGGAGAGATATCTATACCTTTCAAATCAGAACATAATTGCAACATTCTAATGAAAATATCAATCGTAAAAGCATAAAGTGTAGGGCTCAGGTGGGCACCCCTGTCGTACTCCCTTTCCAACACAAATGTTCTATCCACACCAACCATTCACATTAGGTATAATGACAGCCCCCTGATACATCAAGGCTATCCAACCCACAAACCTATCAGAAATCCCAAAGGCTTTTAAAACTAAAAATAAATATCTATGAGCAACTCAATCAAAAGCTTTCTCCTGATCTAACCCAAGAACAAGCACTTGTAACTGTTCCAGTTCACCTCTATAAAAAATGTCCCTCAACCGGATCAGATTATCTTGCTGCTTCTTCCCTTTAAGAGCACAAGTCTGAACAGGGTGAAGTAGCAGCGGAGTGGCTCTAGAAAGTCTGGCTAACAAAATCTTGCTCAAGATTTTCAAATCGAATGTAAGAGACTCAGGGGCGCCAATTCCTCAGATCACGTTTATCCCCTTTTTTATACAACAATAATAAAATAGCCTCATTCATAGAGGGAGCATAAGTACCAGACAGCAAAATGTAATTGAACAAACCGACCAAGACTGGACTCAAATCATGTAAGAAGGTTTTATAAAACCCTGCCCAGACCATCAGATCCAAGGGCTGACTGAGAGGCTAAACTATTAATGGCGGTACAAACTTCTCCTAAGGTTATGTCATCTTCCAGGGCAATTCTATCCACCTCAGACAAACTAGGTAAATGTAGTTAAGTCAAAAGCACGTGAATGGTATTGTCATCTAAAACAAGGTCTGCTGTAAACATAGTAGTCATATCGTCTCTACCTCCTGTAGAAGTCAAAGGGATCACTAACAGTTTGTCCTTCCATAGTGGTTAGTGCAGTAATAAGCCTGGAATCAACTCTGTCTTTATTTTTCTTAAAGGGATCTAATGACCGTTTAGACATATGTGTATCAAACCTCAATTCTTGGTCTAAAGATTTACCCCTATTATACTACAGACAAACCACCTGTTTCTTAACTGTTGAAATCAGCTGACTATAATTGTGAGTTGCAGTTTCTGTCAGGGAGATCAAGTGCTGTAAGTGATGCCTAAGCTTTAGATGTGCCAAGTAGTCTTTATTTGCTCTAACATGAACCTGTTGTTGGAAAAAATGTAGTCAACCTTTTTTCGTATCATCCCGCCAATCAAGAACAGAGTCATAACATTCTAACACTGAAAACCATACTGCCCAATCCCATAACCTCAGTTTTTTAATGTAAAGATCTTCCAACAACATCTCATTCAGTCTCCATCTGTTCTTTTTACATCTTGGGGTATCCTCCCATGTGACATATGACGTAAGAATCCCATGATCTGAAAATTCCATCCACCTAACAGAAACCTGAAGAACTGTAAGGATTTTAGATAAAAAAATAAAATCTATCCGAGTCTTAAGAGTACCCTGAAAATACGTAAATCTCTCTGTAGGATGCAGTGTCCTGTATGCATCGATCAAATTCACAGTAGAAACCATATGATTCAAAGCTAAGGAATCACAGAAAGGTTTCTGGGTTTGAAGGCCTCTATCAGCCATAGCCAGACCACAATTAAAGTCCCCCATCCAGACCACCAAGTAAGAAGTATGTAAGAAGGGCTGAACCTCCTTAAACAGGGCTATTCTTTGAGCCTTAGTTTGAGGGACATAGATAGCAATGACACGAAATCTTTCTGAAAAGAAGCAGACATCTAAACAAAGAGCCCTCCCAGGGTGAATATCCACCAGTCTGGAAACTTTGAGGGTAGAATTCAAAAGAAATAATTCCTATCCCGTCACATAGGTCTTCCCAATGGACCAGAATGAGGGCCCTAAGGGCCAGCACTGGGCAGCATGCTGAAGGTCCATATGAGACTTTAACCGGGCATCCTGCAAAAAAAAGATATCTGATTGGAAATCTCTAATGACAGAGAAAACTCCTAAGAATTTCTTTCGACCTTTAAGACCATTTAATGCTTAAAGTAGAAATGGCCAAGGAATGCATAGTAGTGTGAGGGAGACAGGGGAACCACTAAGGACAGATGAAAAAACAACTTCAAGGAGGTTTACCTGTCTTCGCTCTAGTCTGTTTGGCAATAAAATCATCTAGTCTACAGTCATTGTCAGTAGTGGAAATGACGGAAGAGGTATCAGTATCAGTCTCAGAGTCACCCCCTATCGTCCTCTAGTGGACTAAAGGTATTAACTGCACTGCATCCTGGGAGAGTACTAGCTTGGGGACAGGTTTTGAGAAGACATCACCTTCCCATGTCTGTTAAGTTTTCTAGGTATACCCGTCTTGAGCGGGACCTCAGTCGGTGGCAGGGGAGGTGGGGCATAATATCTCCAGCACCTACACTGGGATTCACAGCTGGCTGAAGCCCAGGAAGGGCATCCTGTCCCACTACCACACCATCTGACAACACCACTGAAGGAGCCGTCTCAACTGGGTCAGCCTGGATTGAAACATCAGGGGTATCTATCTGCTCTGTCTCCGGAAGACTTGAAGGTGCAGTCACCATTTTTTCTCTAAAGCATGTTGGGCCTGATTTATGAGACCATCATGTGAGGGCAATCCTCCACGGTTGTGAGATGCCCAAGGACAATGACCATAGTCATGTCCTGTTTGTTCTAAAGATTACACTTAAACAAATTCAAGCAAACTGAGGCTAAGTGACCAAATTCCAAACAGTGACTGCAGCGAGTGGTAACACCAGGCTGAGCTGACATGGAAATGAGACCCACATTTAAAGAAAGACCTGGGTTGTCCCACATAAAGATTGACCCTAGATCCTCCCAAAAAGAACATACTAGGCAGATGTACAGGCCCCGAGTTTGTGGAGGAAGTTTCACTTTAACCTTCCATCCCTCATCCCAAATCTGCTCACTGTCCATAGTAGGTGTGGGCCTCCCAAGATCTCACACGTTCGCAACAAAAAAGAATGTCCTCAACATTGACACCCTCATTTTTAAACATAATAGTAATGGTCTTGATTAATGGTTTAGTAAGGGGAACTGCCTGAAAAGCTACCTAAAGCGGGTTAGCCTTCTGTGTCTGGTACTGCGTCAAAATCTATCCAGAGATGATACATTTAAACTAACATCATAATTCCCATTACCTAAAAGAAATCAAAGCAAATATTTCCAAAGAAAAACTTAGTTGACTTTTTAATAAATCCTAGCAATAAACAACCTGTCTGGAGGGTGTTCCAGTCCCCCCTGTAAAGTAGCCTGACTTCATTCCTCCTGGGAGCAGGTTCTCTGCTAGAGTGAAAGACATCAGTCAATCTAAACAAGGGAGCCATAGAAGACCTCTCCTGATGTTCTCCCAGGGCCTGAGAACTAGGCCCTAGTCAAAACTCCATGGATGTATCATTATTAGTAATTTGTGTAGGGTTGGTACCAAAACCCTCAGTATGTACAGCTTTAACTAACTTATTATGAGGAATAATAAAGTCTTTACTCTGGGGTTCGGTGGAGCTCACTGTAGTACTCAAGGTGGTGGCCACAGTAGAAGTAGAAGATGCACACATCTTCTGATAAGATGGATCCTTGGGATCAGGAGACCAGTTACCCGGGTTGTCCCTAATCCAGCCTGCGGCCTCCAAAGCAGACTCTAGTGACCAAGATTTATCAGGTAGATGCTTTGTAGAAACATAATTCACTGGGTAAAAATCCTCCACCAGAGCATTCCAATCCTTGCCCTTCCGTCGATCTCGAAAAGAAAAAGTGTTGTCAGAGTCCGACACAGGGTTGGCGGTGTGCCAGAACCAACCATAGCTTGTCGACCCATTCAAGGCTAGAGTTCCTGGCTTCGGCTATGGAGCACTGCTTCCATCATTGGTGGCTTTTGGCCACGACATCAACACCGCTCTCACTGCCAACCGTACAAACACCCTTCAGTACTGGATCAATAGAAGTTGGGTAAATGACAGCAGCAAGCACCCGCTGTCCATCTCCTGAAGTTGCTCCAGATTAGTACCCTACTCTCCTGGCACGGGAGAGCCGGCTGCCTGCTACCAGTTCATTGTCAATATCTCGCGCCATTTTTAACCATTCCTGTTTTTGCTGAGGAAGAGCCACATACTTCTGATGCACTTCTACCCAAACAGGCTGTGAAGCCATAACATGAACTCCAGTAGCAGGCAGGTGCAGTTCAGGCAATGCTGAAGAATCAGTCGTTACCTCCATATCGTCAGATGCATGTGTACCATTAGAAAAATCAGCCACAGTCAAAGCAAGATCTACCGCCTCTTGCGTTGAAAGGACAGAAACAGAGGCCAGAACTCCCGTCACAGTAACATCCTCTCTCTCTGCTTGACCCGGAGAAGTGGCCATCTTGGAAAGATGACCAGAAAGCCCCCCAGTGGAGAGTAGGGGAATTTCCCCGGTGTCCTGGCCAAATTTCCCTCATTCACTAATAATACCACCAACAGCTTAATCTGGTTCAAGGTCAGTTGGCATTCATCTGTATCCCCCTCCCCTGGGTCATGCCTGAAAATAGGCAGGATTTGTCTAGTGCACTTACCTGGTCAACAAAAACTAAAGAAATCAATAAATGTATAGTAAACTGCATACAAAAATGTATGCAAGTCCGCATTAAAATAATTCTGCCTTTTTCGCTTTACACGAATGACGTGGAACTTTATGTTAAGTAACTGCAAAATAAATATTCCACAGTTACTGATTATTTTTTGCCATTAAACCAGAAACCCACTACGGAAAATGTGGAAAAGGCACAGTGATGGTGAAAGGCAGAGAGGAAATAGAGAGAAAGGAGGTGGAGCATATAGAGGACACAGTAGAAATTTAAAAGAGATACTTAAGTTGGAGTGAGTTTGTTAGGGTAGAGGGAAGAACACAACGGCCAAAGTACCCAGCTGGTTCAGTTTTGGGGTTGCCCAGACATTAAGGAAAAGGAGGTTGGCCGATAGAAAATTCAGGAAGATCAAGAGAGAGGTGGATAGGGAAAATTACCTAAGGTTGGTTAGTGAGAAAAGTAAGGAAGTCCGGCAAGCAATGGCACAGAAGGAGCTGCAGATAGCTAAAGGAATTAAGTAAGAGGGAAGGCTTTCTTTTGCTATATAAGTGATAAAATGGACAAGAAGGAAGGGAATTTTACGCTTACAAAAGGGGTGGAGTAGGTGGAGCACAATGGGAGAAAAGCAGAGACACTAAATGAATACTTCTGTTCTGTCATTACCAGGGAGAAGGATGGACCAGTGCCTTCAGGAGGAAGAGAGGAGCAGAGGGGAGGGAACACTGACGTGAGTACTAGAGGAGGACAGAGTGAGGGATGGGCTGCTGGCATTGAAGGTGAAATCACCAGGCACAGACAGAGTACTTCCAATGGTACTAAAGGAACTGGCTGAGGAGTCGGCAGGGCCATTGCAGATCTGTTTAATAGTTCACTAGAGTCAGGTAAGGTACTGCAGAACTGGAAAACAGGGTTCTAGTGTTAACGGCAAAAGCCTTAAAGGCAATCACCATTATCGAAGTCTAGCATGCGAAAACATTTCAGCACTCTGACGCAGTACAGCAAAACAGTGCTGGGGACTTTCTGTTGGGGCTGTGCCCCCAACAACCCCATTGGGGCTTGCCCCCTGCACCCCCTCTACTAAAGGATTCTCAACTCCAGGGGAATGCATGTCGGGGGGGGTGAAAACGTTAAAAAAAATTAAAGGTTTGGGCTGGGCACAATAAAATTGCACCAGTGCCCAGTCTTGAACCCCAGACCTTGTCAACCAGTGCCAGCAACCCACCCACCTCATCATGGAGTCGGCTCAGCAACCACCGTAGCACAACCCCACATTTCCCTTCACTGTGTGTGCTCACTTCCCCCCACAAGCATACATATAGCGACATCCTGTCACTATACTCGTTGACTCCCCCCATACGGCCACCCTACCCTCCCATCGCTGTGAGGGATTCACTGGGGAGCAGGCTGCCATTACAGTCTGTGCCCTATCCCCAGCGCCCACATCACGGGATACCAGAAAACAGCACATGTAGGGACCCTCCACAAAAGCGGTCCCAAAGATGGCACAGGGAATTACAGACCAGTCAGTCTGGCCTCCATTTTGGGCAAGCTCATGGAAAACATACTAAAGGAAAGATTGGTAGAATAGCTAGAGGCATGGTCTCCAGGATGTGAGACAACATGGGTTCATGATGGGAAATCATGTCAAACAAATCTGATTGACTTATTTGTCACTAAGACAATAGTCAAGGGCAAATGGTTGACATCCTCTATCTTGATTTCAGCAAGGCCTTTGACTCTATACCCCACAAATGGTTGATCAAAAGTTGGTGAATCTTGGGGTTGAGGAAAAGATGGACAGATGGGTGGAAAACTGGCTGAAGAACAGAACCCAGAGGGTGGTTGTGGATGGAGAATTATCTGGCACCAGAGTGGCAACTAGTGGGGTCCTGCAAGGCTCACTGCTGGGACTGGTATTGTTCAATGTTTTCATCAGTGACATTGGGGATGGCATAAGGGCAGTTGTGCCTATTCTCAGATGACACCAAGCTGTGGGAGAAAGTAGACACAGCCAAATGGATATGGGACCTACAGGAATATCTGGAAAAGCTGGAGTGGTGGTCCAGGATCTGGCAGCTTGGCTAAGGCCAAGAAATGCAAATATATGTATATCGAGCCAAGAATCCCAGGACAGAGTACTACCTAGGTGGAGTCTGAGTATCTGCATCACAGGAGGAAAAGGACCTGGGAATGATGATCAGTAGTGACCTGAAGCACTCAACGCAGTGCAAGAAAGCAGCAGCAAAGGCAAACATGATGCTGGTATGCCATATCTAGGGGATCACTAGTAAGAGAGAGAGAAGGTTGTACTGTCCTTGTACCAGTCACTGGTAAGTCTGCATCTGAGTATTGAGTTCAGTACTGGTGCCCACACCTCAAAAGGACATTAACCTGCTGGAGATGGTCCAGAGGAGGGCTACAAAGATGATAGTGGGTCAGCAGAGTAAGGCATATGAAGATAGGTGGAGGAACCAAACATGTATCTCCTGGAAGACAGGAGAGGAGAGAGAGAGAGAGAGAGAGAGAGAGAGAGATGACATGATTGGGACAGTCAAGTAATTGAAAGGGATAAATAAAGTTGATAAGGACTGTCTCTTTAAGCTGAGTGGTAACCATAACACAAGGGGGCATATTGTTAAGCTGGAGGGTGGGAGGTTTAGGAGGGAGGTCAGGAGGCACTTCTTCACAGAGAGGGTGGTGGTTACTTGGAATGTGCTGCCAGAAGAGGTCATCTCCTTGAAGACAGTGGGCAGCTTTAAGAGAGGCTGGGAGTGTCATAGGGAGAAATTAAGAATCATTGGCAGGGAAGATGGGAGGAGTGGAGAAGATGGGTAAGGACAGTAGCTCAAGCTGTGGACCCTGCAGTACAAGCAGACTACATATATCAAATGGCCTTCTTCTGCAGGCTTCTTTGTATGTTCATATGGAGAACAGAATGACAAACACAATGGTGTTCATACGATCTGATCGACCACTAGTGTTGTCATGTGATTCCTCTTCTTTTCCCTCATACAATCACAGTGATGGCAGGGTAGGTTCAGGAGAGCAGCAGGGTCACAGTTTGCAGCAGCTTCCATTCCACAAGCCTTATGGTGGCAGACCTAAAAAGAGAAAAATTGTGGAGACAGTTGCAGAAACACCTATGAAACATGGCATTTGTTAAAATACTGGAGCACAGAGTATGTGCGGCTGTAACTACAATTCTGAACATACTATCAATTCTCTACCTAATCTCCCACCTGAGCAACCTGTCACTACATAATGTGCAACTAAGTATTCTACCACTTTAGTAGCCCTGTGCCCTCCTTGCCCAAACACCCAATACCTGCCTTATTTCTCTACCTATATATTAAATGAACGTATCACAATACAATATATTTTGATCTGTGTTGGGATTGTGTGGAAAAAGAATGCATGAAAAGGGGTTACCAAGGGATCTTAAAGTTTGTTATGCAGTATATATGTAGGGTTCTAAGTATAATGCAATCATAATATGGACTTTTTAAGTAGCCTATGCCTATGTGTGAGATACATAAGACAACATTAATGGAATCATATGTTTCCATGTTAAAAATGTACTTTTATCATTCAAAATGCATGAAAATTTAATTAATTAATGGTATGGCTACCTGTGTGAGATAGTCACTCAGTGTCATTGAACTAGACTTTTCTGGTAATAAAAATAATGTTATAACCAATTCTGTGTCCTGCTTTCATTATTACATTTCCTTATTGTGCTACCTTGATTCCCACCCACTTCAGAGGACCCTGAAGATATGAGCTGACGTGTAACCATTTATGTTCCTTGTGTTACCTCTGATCTTTGTAATAATCTGCACTTTGATTCCATTTGTCTCATATTTTTGTCCCCAAATCACTTGCTGCATTTGTTTAGGATGATACAGAGCATTGCCCTGTTTCTTTAAAAACACAGCATGATCTCAAACTGTCCCTTTTCTCCTGATCCTTTCATGTCCCACACACGGATGTTCACACATGACTGCAGGGGTCCAGGGTGGCCGCTTGTGAAACCATGGTGCTTACATCAGTGCAAGATTAGGGGCAGGCCATGGGGGATTTAAAAGATGATTCACTGCAATTTCTATCCCTTTCTGTGATTGACAGTCTTGTCCTGAAGAGCTCTTGTCCTCCTGTGTGACCCTCATTACATTACTATCCTTATTGCATCAGGTAAAAACTGATTATGCCCGCAGCCAGAAAATACTGTTTTTTTTTGCTAGTTTTGGTAATGTAAGCAAGTTACTGAGGGTTTCATTTATAGTGTGGATGGACTCACACCCTAGATTTCCCTTTTCGCCTTCTAGATTTGGTGTAAGGGGCACCATTTGAATTAAAATGTGAATTTGGGACCTTAAACTTCTTTATGTCCCTGTTCACCATGAGGTCTTCTTGAAGTAGTTGGTAGAGGGGATTGCATAGATCAACTTTCCAGGTCACTATACTTTTATTTAAATGTGCTTTTTATGATGGGACTGTATTTTACATGCTGCTGTAACAGAACAGCGTTTTTTGGGGGTAAGACTGAGTAGAGTGTCTGGATTAGCACATTACATTATTTTGTTATTGGGGATGGTGTGGTACCTTTATTTAATCCTTGGGCACTTTATTTTTGGATACTGATATTTATTTTGGTTGGACCGTGTTGGGAGACGGGGCGGCAGCTGAGCTATTTATGTCAAGGAATCTCTCCCCGTACTAGCCCTTCCCACTCCCATCCTTGACTCCAGGGCCCAGGCGCTTACGCTGAAACTAACCCCTGACCCTTTAAAGGGACCCCTTTATCTGACTACTGCATACGTGCCCCCCAGGGACCAAACGCAGGCCATTGCCTCTCTACAGAATACCTTACCTCTCTACCTCCTTCCGCTGATCAAATTCTGGTGGGTGACTTAAATGTCAACTGGCTCAGCCCCTCCTCCTCCTCTACCGAGACTCCTTTCTGCAATAGACCTAACACAACTAGTTACCCACCCTACCAGGACTAACCCCAAGAGAGGCTCCAGTACCCTGTTTGATGTGGTACTCACTACCGCCCTAATCGGATCCCCAATGTACAAGTCCTCCCAGACTCTCTCAAGCGATCACTCCCCATTCTATTCCACTGGTCAACCTCAGTCCCCAAACCTATAGCACAGTCCACATGCGGGCAGCGCCTAATACCTGGTGGACTGATAAAACTTAAGGAACTTCTGTCCCAAATTGACTGGTCTCCTATACAGGCAACTCCCTGACATTGACACAGCTCTCCTTCTTTACCCAAACTTTTAATAATGCCTGTGATATCTTTGCCCCAGTGTTGACCGCTGTTCTAAAAGAAGAATGCCCCTAGGTTACCCCAGCTTTGATTCACCAGCTCAAACATAGGGACAACCTATGGCACCGTGCCATTGAGACTGGCGGCCCAATGACAGGCGGTTATAATGCTGCCCTTGAAACAAGTGCACTTCGGGCCATCAGAAAGAGCTAAGTCTGAGCACTATCGCCCTCACTCACTGCCTCATGGGAATCCCAGAACCTTCTGGGATAACATTAAACAGTTAAATGGGAGTGCACACTCCCCACCCACCCAGATCAACATTAATGGTGTGATCTCCTCAGACCCAGCCCTCATAGCCAACCACCTCAACACCTCATTCTGACCTTAGCCCTATCCTCCCTACAAATTTTTTTGACCCTCCTCCCCAGCACCTGCCGTAAATCTTCTCGCCCTTATTTTCTCCTCCGCCATGTTTCTGCCCAAGAACTTAGCCGCACCTTGTCACTGCCCTCAAGAGTAATAGTACAGGCAGTGACACCCTGGATCTGTGTATCCCTACGGCTGGTCTTAGACACAGTCCTTATCCCATCACATGCCTCATCAACCAATCTCTTTGCCTGGGAAGGTTCCAACTGCCTGAAAGTCACCACTGTCACCCCTATCTTTAAAGGTGGTGACAGGACTGTACTGGAAACTATTGACCGATCTCGATTCTCTCTCCTCTCTCCAAGGCCTTGGAAAAGTGGTGGCCTCTCAAATCTCTGACTACCTCTCCACCTACAATGTCCTTTGTCCTGAGCAGCATGGCTTCCGAGTGGGCCACAGTACCAACACAGCCCTCCTAGAGTTTTCCAGCTTTCTCCACTCCTTCTTAGACACTGGTTCTCTGGCTGGTGCTGTCTTTATTGACCTCTTGAAAGCTTTCGACACTGTCTCCCACCCCCTCCTTCTTGATGCCCTTAGTCTCTCTGGTTTTGCTGCTGGGCCTATCTCCTGGTGCACCAGTTATCTGTCTGACCGCTCACAGCGTGTAAAAATTAATGGGACCTACTCGGACATCTGTCCCATCTTTTCTGGGGTTCCCCAGGGCTCCATTCTGGGCCCCTTACTATTATCCCTTTACCTTAACACCCTTCCACACTCTTGCTCGGGGAACATTCTATTGTACGCTGATGATGCAGTCATCTTTGCCTCAAGTCGTAACCCTATTGCCCTCCAGGACTCGCTGCAGAAGTCCTTCACTGAAGCCGAGGGCTGGTTCAAAGAACATAGATTGGTGATAAATCTTAAAAAAACAAAAACCATGTTCTTCGCTCATCCCCAAAACAAGTCCTGCAACTTCAAACTCCTCATTCACTCTGGGTCCTCATTCCCACTCGAACAAGTTTGCTCCTATAAATACCTAGGGATCCATTTGACCCCTCCCTCTCCTTCCATGGACACATCGCTGCCTAGCCACTGCCACTGATATCCGACTGGGCATCTTACATCAGTATAAACACTGCCTCCCCCAGGGCTCTTGCTACTGATCACCTCCTCTATCCTGTCCCTAGTGGACTATGGACTGCTGGTGTATGGTGCTGCTGATCAGACCGCACTCCATAAAATTCACGCTACTCTGAATAAGGCCTGCAGGTTAATTACTGGAGCACCTAGGATGACACACACCTGTCTACTGTATGCTAAAGCACTGGTACTTGATCTCGATGAGTGCCTCAAATATCTTACCTGTACCCTTACAAAAAAGACCCTCCTTGGGCTTTCCCCACCAGGATTGACCACCACCATACGCCGCTCTGTCCCACTAGTTCATACTCAGACCTCTGGGAAAACCTCTCTTGTTATCCCTAGAGCTAGGACCTCTCACGGCCAAAGAGCCTTCAGCTTTAGGGCCCCTCCTGGTTCAACACACTGCCCCCTCCATCTCCAAGCTCCAACTATATTGTGCTTCAAAACTTCCTCACGAACACCTTATTAACACCCGATGCTGTAACTGCCGCTAGTCAAAGCCGTACTCAATACTTATGACAAAGCTTATTACTAAGCTGCTAAGGACAACATAACTCTGGTATTGTTTGCATCCATCCTACCTGTACCAGCTTGTTTGTATCTATGTCTTAATTTACTGTTATACTTATGTGTTGTACTGCTATACTGTGTGTTTTGGTTTGTCTTACTGTGACAAGGTACCTTTGTAAATGAGCCTATGGCTCAAAGGTTTTCCAAACTGCTGTTTAAATAAAATAAAATTAATAAATTGTTGGTTCCAACCCATACAAAAAAATAGGCCTAATGTGCAACTGCCTTAAATCACTAATAATTAGTAAATGTTCAACTATTCCTCCGTTTGAATTTGGTTGAGATTTTCACATGCAAATGAATTAGTTACTAACCCTTTCTGGTTCAACCTACTGCTAACTAATTCTTAACAGGTTTAGCAGTTAGTCATTTATTGAGCCTTTGCCTAATTAAGAATTAACTAATCTCCATGAATTGAGTATTAGTTTGCCATTCATTAATGACTAGTTGAACTTATGTAATAAATAATTTATTTTACAATCAACACTCAACTTGTTGAGCATTAGCTGATAATTAACTGTACACCACAAAGTAATGCATAGTTATTGGTTAAGAATAATCAATTTTTAACCAGCCCATTGGCACAGTGGTGCTAGAAACTGGGAATCCAGCTGGTGTCTGGCTTGTGTAGATAAGCTGCAGGAGGACATTCACCCCTCACTGCAGGAGCCACCTGGCTGAGGCACCCCCCAAACCACAAAACAGTCTCTGTCTGGGGTAAAGCCCCTTCCCTATGGTAC
The DNA here is from genome assembly GCA_016271365.2 of Neoceratodus forsteri. NCBI lineage: Eukaryota > Metazoa > Chordata > Ceratodontiformes > Ceratodontidae > Neoceratodus > Neoceratodus forsteri. The sequence goes on along the minus strand of CM057452.1, from coordinate 1,064,613,045 downwards.
CACCCTGAGAGGTACTGTAGGCCTGAGTGTCAGTAGGAGGCAGAGGTAAGTCTGAGGGTAGGTTGGTGATGTGGCTGGTTTAGTGGTCAGGACCAATGGTGCTGCCTGGCAAGAGTGTGAAAAGGCACTATAGGTAAACGTACAAAAGCAGATGGCAGCATGGCTTCACCATCACTGTTAAAACACTCACGATGCAGGCAGAATAAAAATCCAAAATTTACTTTATTGTGGACGCCAGCACATAGATACCAGTGCCCCTCCCCAAAAGCAGCCAAATGTTTTCGTGTAAAGGGGCACAGGTATCTATGCGTTAGTGTCCACAGTAAAGTACGTTTGGGATTTTTATCCTGCCTGCATTGTGACTGTTTTATATGAAGGCTCAACAGTGATGGTGAAGTCATGCTGCCATCTGTTTTTGTGGGCATACCTTTGCATTTTGGTTCCCTCTTATTGCTTTAACCACCTGCATGTTCCTTGGTTTGTTTTAATAGATAAACTTAATACCTTTCCATGTACATTTGCAGACAGCAGTTTACATCTATCTTAAAAATCAGGTCCTTACTGCATTTCCTGGAAGTGTGCCAATTGTTTGGCACTAGCCTGCAGATGTGGCAGCTCCTGGGTTTTTGTTGCAGGGAATCCCTTTTTTATTTTATTATACAATTGGACACCAGGTCCCTGACACCCCCAGGGTTCACCACAACACTAGACTGCCGCAAATTGTGGCAATCTAAGGGCTCTTTGAAAACCAAGCCCATAAACTCTACAGCCACAAAGAGACTGGTTAGTTTGTAATATCTGCCGTGATTTTCCTGGCCTATTCAGGCACCTCTGACTCTTCAGGTCAGTGGTGTCCCTTCAGCTTCCCTTTTCTCTAGCGAGTTTGCCCTCGTGTTTCTCTCACTCATGCTTGTAGTTTCCTGGTCTTTGAGCTAATCACCTCTTCTGGTAGTCTGTTTCCATCATCCATGACCCTTTCTATGAAGTAATATTTCCTCACATTCCTCCTATACTCCTCCACCCAGCTTCATTGCATGTTCCCTTGTTATACTAAAAACAGAGAAAGCACGGCACTCAGGCAGTGATGTTATTAAGAAAGTATAATGTATGGTAAGTGCCTATTAACCACCATAATCAGCAGTCACACAGCTTTGTTATGCACTGTTTAGAATTTTAAAAGTTGTTAACCACACTTCGGAACTTCCAAACAGTGACTTAACAAAAAGAATGCACCAGAGTTCCATAATTCTCACACATAGAATGCAAACAGTGTTTTTTTGACCATACAATAAAAAAGATGATGGCTGGGGATCGGGTGACAACCATGCTGAAATCACCTCTCGTGGTTATTGGGGATACGGTAATCCTCTCGAGCCTGCGCTCTCGAGGTTTTCCATATTGCCCTAACAACCACCAAGGTGATTCAGCACGGTTATCAATCTTATCCCAGCCATATTATCCTTCATGTTATTTATTGTCAAAGGAGCCTTGTCCAGAACCAGTAGCCCTATGCTTCAACCCTTCAGCGGGTCTTCAAATGGGGGTTAGATCTCATACATCCCTGTTTGAAGACCTGCTGAAGGGTTGAGGCTCTAGGGGCACACAGGGGAGAGGGATGATGGTCTCTGATCCCTCCAGAGGTACAGGTGGGGGGGCAGGAGTGGTGTGCCCTGGTGACTGCAGTGTGCTAGGATGGCAGTCATCATTTAGCTGGCTGGGACAGCCATTTTTCAGTTTTCTGTCCCACTAACCACCCTGTAATGCATGTGGCAATAGAGGTATCCTGTGGTGGAACATCCAGCAGTGTGTGGTCACTCACACCACCAAGGACATTGCTGAAACCCTCCACCAGGAGCTGTTGTAGAAGGATTGCAGTACAGCTCTCCCCCAGGAGGAAACCATTTTAACTTATATATAGAAACTTTGATAAAGGATATTACGAAAATAGATACATTCACCCCTTCAATAAACAATGAAAAGATTCAACTCTTGTTATATGCGGACGATGCCATTTTTATTTTCCAAACCCCTGTTGGATTAAGAAGGGGAGTCACAAGCCTCATGAATTCATTTGATAAATTAGACCTAAAAGTAATGAAGAAAAATGAAAATGATATCATGTGGCTGCAAGAGATCTACGAAGAATTACTGGGAAATAAATGGTAAAACTTGATGAGGTGAAGGGGTATAGATACCTCTGACTTATTTTTGAAAGCAACATGTCCTGGAATGCACACCCTCTGATATAAAAAATAAAATCATATAGCTCAATGAATGCTATCAGAGCTTTTGCAAATAGGTTTGCAAGCAGTTCCCTTGTAGCACTTAAAATGACCTTTGAAATGAAGACTGTTAGCTAGCCTTTGTATTGGAGTGAAGTCTGGGTTTTGTTTGTGAATGAGTCAAAACTGGAAAACATTCATTTTTATTTATTTATTTATTTATTTATTTAATTAATTTATTGAATACAATCAGAATTAATACCTTTGAGTCAGATACTCCTTTACAAAGACTCCACGTAATAGAAAACAATACAGAGCATACAGTGTACAGACATCACAGTATAAATAGTAATGTGGGAAATATCACACCTTATGAAAGATATATGGTAAATTACAACAGGTGGATGTGTTATAGGGTAATTTCAACAATCAAAGACAATGCAGTACAGTGGCAAAATACAATAAGTACAGTAACAACAGTGGCACTCTAGAAGCAGGACCAAACAGGTCCATTGTCATGGCAGTTATAGGTCATGGGTAGGTCAGGTACAGTCACAGGTGGAGTCACGCAAGATATTGCTACAGAGAAGGGATTTGAACAGTCCTAGAGTAGGAGCCAGGATAACTGGTATGGGCAGTGAGTTCAGCCAACTGGGGACACGATATCTGAAAGTTCTTTGCCCCAAGGCGGTTTTACAGCAGGGAACCTGGTAGAGCAATTTCTCAGTGTGACGTGTGCGTCTGGTGCTGTTTTAAGAAATATATTAGATTTACCAAGGGACTGTCCAATTGCCTTTATGAGGCTGGAGACTAGTCTGAGCCCTTTGAGTGCAAGAATTAAAGTAAGGGCAATTAACTTCTGGAAAAAAAAAATTGGAATGCCAAACAAAAGGCTACTGAAATTATATTGGGTAGATCCCTTGATGTGACTTTGTGCCAGGTCTGGCCCTGTAAATTGGTTTACAGTGTCAAATCTGATTGTGAAAAGAATGGGAATGGAATACATTTGGTCTAGCAGAGTTAGCAGAAATGTAAACCAATTCACAAAAGAAACTTAAAAGAGAATATATGATCAAGAGACACAGAATGATTTTAGCAAAATACGCAATGTGGATATAGGAGGCCTATCTGCAGATAAAGAAAATGTGGGGGGTTGGAAATAAACTGGTCTGTACTGTAATTGTGAAAATGTGAAATCTCCAAATGTAATCCATATGTTATTGGAATGTGATGCACTGGACATGGAAAGAAGGAAATGGATTATACCACTTTTTACAAAAGCACAACTTAGGAAATATAGACAATTGTATGAAATATCTTTTTAGTCTGGATAAAATAAATGTTATTTATGTAATGGCAACATTCATAAATAAGCAGCATAAATAACTAGTGTGTTTTCTAGAAATGTTTTGTCATTTGCACTTCATACCTTTTGTATGACTTCTTGTGAAATTCATGATTTGTATTTATTGTGATGAGCTTTACATCATGGGATGTAATAAATTGCTGGTGATTTTTATACATCTGTGTCACAATAAACTTTGAACTTTGGGAGGAAAGCATCCAAAGGACACTTTGAACTCCCTCATTGTTAGTGTTGTGCAAAATTGGAATATTTCACCCAGTGAAATATTTTGTGCAATTGCACATTATGAAATATTTTGCTGGGTGTAACGAGGAAATTCCGCCTGTAGTTTGTGAATGAAATTTCACCCCAAGCTGGCAAAATTTTACTCATGGTTGAAATTTTGCCACCACAGGTGAAAGTTCACCACTTGCAGGTAAAATTTCGCCTCCTGTGGGTGAGACTTTTCTATTGATGGTGGACTGGTGAGCTGGCAAATTGTGGGTGAAATTGCCCAGCAATTTCATGAAGAAATATTCAAAAGCGTGAATTGCTAATTTTGCCAATTTCACAGGCAAAATTTGTTTCACTGGATTCCCGACTCACTGCTGGTTTCTGCTTCCAACATCTGGGCTTGTGGCATAACCCAGGGATGCCAGTATATCAGAGAGATGAAATATTGCTCAGTGCCACAGAGCTGGCTGAATGATGTTTAACTCAGATGCTTTCATTTTAATAATACAAGGCAGGGGGTGTGTGTCCATTATAGAACATGCACATGCCTACAGTGGTTGTTAGGCACGAGGCACAGTCAAGTGCTTAAGATGCTTTAGGCATCCATATATTCTGCAATGAATGTATACCTGTTGTGTACTATTGCTCTTATAAAGTGGCTAAAAATTATTTGACTCACACTATTGTTAATATAGCTTATTTGGAGGATTTGCACTGTATTATCTTTCTACTTCATAAAGTACTCACAATATTGCAGTCTCACTAAGGAATACCAAAACTCTGATTTATGTTTAACTTGTTATTTGTAAGTAATAACAAAAACTATGTTTGACACCCAGATAATCTGGGATTGGGCACACTAGAAACAAAATTGCATGGCTTGCCTCCTTCACCAGCTTCACACTCACCAGGTGATGACTTACACTCAGTACTGCACAAACTATAGTTAGTCTCCTCTCCCAGCAAAAACCACCACCACAGCAGCACTCATAAGAAAAATGCTGTATACTCATTCACTCCTACACATTTACTTCAGTTTATCATGACTAGTGAGTGTCCTCCATGCCTCAGTATATCCTTATTGAATGAAAACATGAACATCTATTTTATTTACCCATACAATCACAGCGCTAGATCCAATATTATCCCCGGGCAGTCTGGCTGGATCACAGGCCAAGGTGCTACCTTTGGAGGAATGGCCATGGCCACCTGAGCCACCCACCTACTTAAAATGCAATTGTTGTTCCTGTATTGACTGTAGTTATGCTACTTGTCTCAAAGTTATAAGAATACTACATAATCAGCTTGTTAAACCATACAGCAATTTATAAAAGCACACACACCATATGGAAAAGATCTATATTTTTTAATATCCTTAATATATCCTAGTGTCCTTAAATATATCTCAAATACATGTCAGATATTAGTCATAATTTTCAGATGTATTTTCATTTATGCAACAAGGGTCAGGATAAAAACTGTAGAATAAAACCATTTATCTTCGCTACTATGGTAATAAATTTATTTATCCACATAGTAACTACATCATCACCCATTTATCCACACAGTAACTACATCAGTAGCTCATTTATCTACACAGTTCTCTTCAGAATTCATTTAGAATATTCGGCCTCAGAAGCAGTATTAACCATATTTAAATGTCAATAACTTAAAAGTGAAAAAAGATAACATGGTAAAGTGAGCACGAAAATTGTTCAGCACAAATTATCTACAAAATGAATGATGTTTCATTTATATAAACCCTGTATATTGTATATGGTTAGCAAGAAAACAGAAGAAAATGTAATTTTGTGTTCACTTTTTGACAAACAAATATAAATAACTTTAAAACAAAAATGATAGCATAGTATTGTGAGCACGAAAAATGTTCAACTCAAAATATCTACAAAATGGTGGTGTTTCATTTATAGATACCATTTTTTTTTATAGTTAGCAAAAACAGCATAAAATTACATTTTCTTTTCCCTTTTTGAAAAATTATTTACACCTACCAAAATCAAAATGTCCACACAACATCTAAACCTGTTGCATAAATGGAATATGCAGTGGTTCAGTGTGTGATAATGCATTTAATTTGTACAGTTTCCAGTGACCTCTCTTAACTCTCACTCATGCCTTCGGCACTCGTGAGGTTACTTGAGGTCACTGGAAACTGTACAAGATAAATGCATTATCACACACTGAACCGCTGCATATCCCTTATATATACAGTATTCAAGATATGCACAGAATGACTCAAATACATGTCAGATATTATTCGTAGTTTTCAGATATATTTTCTGATATATTAAAAATATTCACTGAAGTGTCAGCTATTAGTCACAGTTTTCAGATATATTTAAGATTTTCACAGAATGATTCAAGATGCATCATAATTTGGAAACATCTTTGATATATATAGAGTGTGTGTGTGTGTGTGTGTGTGTGTATATATATATATATATATATATATCTTCAGACTATGTCCAAGATATAAATTATGATTTACCTGTGCCTGTTCACTTTTTTAAGGCCCTAATTTATGGCAATTATGGTAGCACCCCTAAAATTATATTAATAAAATATGTTTAAATTATAAAGATTTATATGTGAAAAATACCCAACCTTTAAAAGTACAGTTTTGAACCTGAGTACAGCAGTTTATACATTTTTGGTTGTCAAAAGACCAGTTGGCTGTGCCTCATGCTAAATAATATGCACATTCTTTTCATAATCGGTGTTATTATTGGTCTCCTGTGGACCACCAGCAGTTATTTCATATCAGCCCATATGGAAAATATCTACTGTATTTTTTTTTAATATCTGAAATATTTCTTGTATAACCAAACATGTTTCAAACATATGTCAGATTCATTGACACTTTTCAGATACATTTCAAGCTTTGTTCTAGATATTTTGAGATTGATCCAAGATGTATATATTTGCTGCAGTATTTCAAAATTAAAGTTTTTGTTATTTCAATGTTATGTCCTTAAATAAAATCAACAATACTTATTTGTGCATACTTATTATTGCAGTTTCTACATGTTTTACATTTTAGGTAAACATATATGTTTAATCTATCCAACATATATATTGTGAGTTAATTATACATTTCCTTTTTTTGGTTTCCCTTGTAAGATGCTAAGTATATATAAGGGATATGAAGCGGTTCAGTGTGTGATAATGCATTTATCTTGTACAGTTTCCAGTGACCTCAAGTAACCTCACGAGTGCGAAGGCTAGTGAGAGTTCTGAAGGTCACTGAAACTTACAAAATAAAATCCATTATCACACTGAATCACATATTCCATTTATGTAAACAGGTTTAGATGCTGTGCTAACATTTTGATTTTGGTAGGTGTAAATAATTTGTCAAAAGGAAAAGAAATTGCATTTTATGCTGTTTTTGCTAATTATAAAAAGCAAATGGTATCTATAAATGAAACACCACTCATGTTGTAGATATTTTTGAGCTGAACATTTTTCGTGCTCACAGTACCATGCTATCATTTTTTGTTTTAAAGTTATTTATATTTGTTTGTCAAAAAAGTGAACAAAAAAATTACATTTTCTTCTGTTTTCTTGCTAACCATATACAATATACAGGGTTTATATAAATGAAACATCATTCATTTTGTAGATAATTTTGTGCTGAACAATTTTTGTGCTCACAGTACCATGTTATCTTTTTTCGTTTTTAAGTTATTGACATTTAAATATAGTTAGTACTGCTTCTAAGGCTGAACATTCTAAATGAATTCTGAAGAGAACTGTGTAGATAAATGAGCTACTGATGTAGTTACTGTGTGGATAAATGGGTGATGATGTAGTTACCATGTGGATAAATAAATTTATTACCATAGTAGCGAAGATAAATGGTTTTATTCTACAGTTTTTATCCTGACCCCTGTTGCATAAAATATATATATATATATATATATATATATATATTATATATATATATATATATGTCTACACACAAAATATAATAACATCATTTTAAATTAGACCCATATGTAAACTTGGTTGTTGAGAGACAGAGTAGGCAAAAATGCACATTAAATTGTTTCCACTCATAGTGGGTTTATTTTCCCAAGTTTCTTGCACAATAGCATTCATCCTATTCCTTTTAAAACTTTCCAGAGTTGGTGCATTTATTATATCATTAGGTAAGGCATTCCACTTTCTGGCAGTACGTATGTTATAATAGTGAAAACATTTAACTGTATGCACTCTGGGTATCCTAGTCTGTGTTCTGTGCGATCTGAGACTATTATTTATATGCAGGGTGTGTATATCACATTGATTTATCAGTGAAGAATCCTGCATAGTCTTGTACAAGAATAGTAAATCTCCCTGAGTTCTTCTGGTCTCCACTGAGAACAGTTTGAGTTTACCAATCTACAGTAGCAGCCACATACATTGCCAGCTATTTCCTGAAATTTCTGTGATATTTCCAGATATATCTAATGCTTTCTCCATTTCTACAGTAGGTGCAGCAGAGAAACTCTTTCAAAATTTTGTGAAATATCTGGAAATAGCTAGCAATGTCTGTTGCTACTGCTGTAACACTATAATCCAGATTTTTTAGACCATGAATGGTTTTGTTCAATCTCCTCTGTATTTTTTCAATTAATTTAATGTTGTGTTTAAGATAGGGACTCCATAATGGTGACCCATAATCCAGATGTTGTATAATGTATGTTCTGTAAAGTTTTAGAATACAATCCTTGACTCTGGTAAGAAAGGCTTTATTCATCAAACAAATAAGTTGATTTATTTTCCAAGATATGTTTTGACAGTGAGCTGAAGCAGACAAGTTGGAGTAGACCCATATCCCAAGGTCCATTTCACTTGTAATGGATTTGAGTACCTTTCCAGTGAGATAGTACTTATAACCTGGGTTATTTTTGCCAAAATGTAGTACAGAGCATTTTAGCTCAATAAATTTCATTTTGTTATCTACTCCCCATTGTTCGATAGCCTGAAGATCTTTAGAAAGTAATTGATGTTTATGGGAGAAGATACATCTCCACCAATTTTGTGTCATCAGCAAATTTTGAAACAACACTACCAAGCCCTTTACCCATACCGCTTATGCAGAGTCCAAACAATACCAGGCTCAAAACTGATCCCTGGGGCATTCCACTTGAAACATTACTATCTTCCGAGTAAACTGAATTAATTCTCACAGACTGCTTTCTATCTGTTAACCAGTTGCATATCTATCTAACAATATAGTTATTTAATCCCAAGTAGCCTAATTTCATAATGAGTTGATCATGGGGGACTGTGTCAAATGCTTTTCTGATGTCTAGGAATATTACTTCTATGGGTACTCCCTTGTCCACTTGGTCACTTACAAAATTATAAAAGGAAATGAGATTAGTGACACAGGAAAGACCTTTTTAAAGCCATGTTGAGTTCGAGCTTGAAGTCCCAAACTAGCTCCTCATTTTCAATAATATTTTTAATAATCTTTCCATAGGTTTGCAACAGACAGGCGTAAGGCTAATAGGCCTATAGTTAGCAACTTTGTTCTGTTGGCCTTTTATGAATGTGAATGACTGTAGCCCTTCTCCAATTGAATGGAACTAATCTAGTCTTAAGGGACTTAGTAAACAAAATGGTTAAAGGCTGTACCAAACTATAAGCAAGTTCTTTCAAGACACTACTGTAGAACTTATGTTAGCAGGTCCAGGCAAAGATGTTGATTTCAGTTTACACAGTTCTTCTAGTACCACCTCAAGTTTTAAATTAATTAGTTCAGATCCATCCATACTGAAAGTTTGAGATACTGGGATTTTATGAATAAATACAGAACTGAAATAATGATTAAACCAGTTGGCCATCTCCTTGTTATTACTAATTGCTACATCACTTTTTACTAATGTACTAATTCTGTTATTAGCCTGTTTATTTTGCTAACATATGCACAGAAGCATTTACAATACTTTTTATGTGCTAATCTGTGTTCCAACTTAATTTCCTCCTTTTAACTAGGGATTTGAGCAGTCTTTGTTGTGATCTATACATAACTGATTTGTAGGGAGGGGTTGCATTTATATCTCCCTGAAGAACTTCTGTTTTCTTCTTAATTGTTTTTATAGTCTTTGAGAAGCAGGTGAAATATTTCCTTCACAGTTGACCTTTTACACTTCAGAATATGACATTCCATTACTTCATGTAATTTGGCTATTAACTTATTCCGCATTTGGTCAACCTCTAGCCTTTGAAGAAACAGTCCCAGTTGATGTTTGCTAAATCATTGATAAGTTTGGATCAGTCAGTATTTTTGTAATAGAGTAAGAAAGTATAATCTTTGGTTTGGGATTTAAACAAGTTAAGAGTGCATTTGATATTGTAGTTTTATGATCACTTGTACCCAAGTGAGCTCCTACCCCAACCTTACTTATGCAGTCTTTACAATTAGTTATCACTAGGTCAATAATATTTGTATCTCTAGTGGGAATACTCACAAGCTGTTCACAGCCACAAGATATTAACGTATCAATTAGAACTTTTTCAAAGACTGTTTGCCCTTTCATCAAACACCAAGATAGTCCTTGTACATTAAAGTTGCCGACAACTATAGTTATCACCCACATTGGTGACAGTGCTAATTTCATCAATCAGTGCATAATTATTGCTTGACTCACTGTTAGGTGAACTGAAACAAATACCCTGCCTTAGTTTTGAGGAATAGGCAAAGTGAAGATTCATCCATAGAATCGCAGTAGCTCTGTCAAGATTACTGTATACATTTATCTCATTGCATTGTATTTGATTGGAAATATAACAATATATCCCACATCCTTTCCTATCAGATCTATTTTTATAGAATAATTGATACCCTGGAATTTTGTTGGACCAATCACTTGCTCTATCCCGTCAAGTTTCTGTTATACATACAATATCCACTTTGCTGTTAATCATGAGTATTTTAAGTTTGGACAATTTGGTTTGATTTAAACTGCTAGTATTAATATTCCAAATGTTAATGTTGGAGCATTTACTTATATTACTAAAGTTAATTGGTGACTGGCCCTTGTTCCCCTTCAGAGTCAGTTTAAAGACTGACAAATGATGTTTTTGAAAGTTCTACCCAATTTATATGCACCTTGTTTACTTAAATGCAAGCCATCCCAGCAATAAAGTGACTCATTATTATAAAATGTTTCCCAGCAGGTGACTGATGAATAACCCATTTTAAGGCAGTACTTTATTTTGTTAATATCTGATTATATATGAATATGCATAACTACACCACATATTTTTGATATCTGTGCATTTTTCCAGCTATACTTAAGATATTTGCAAAATTTGTTATGTCTTATACTTGGCATTGATATTCTAAATGTATTTTTTTTTTACTGACAAAGAAAATATTTTGTTTTACTTTTTAATGTTTTTTATGGACTCTATAATGAAAAATCATTATATTTTATGCAAGCATCTGTTGGACTGCACGCCTTCTCTGGGGAGGGAGGGAGAAGACCTGGTACCCAGCAACATACCAATCCCTAGTGATGGCTAGGAGTAAGTGAGCCTGAGACCATGTACTGAGGTAGGGACTAGTGTAGGTGGCAGAAGTCTGCACATCAGAGGTAGGAGTGCATTGGGCCATGAACTGAGGTCATTGCACATCTGCCTCCATTGGGGGGGCATGCAAGAACCACACACAGAAAAAACAATTGGACAAGCAGGCATGAAGTTCTGGACTCTTGCAGGGACCCAACAAAATTAGGCGGGGTATATCCAGTAGCCGGCCCAAGAAGAATAAACAAAGTTATTAGCAAAAAAAAAAAAAGCAGGGGCACTGGATGGCATTGCAAATTTACCAGGTTGAGGCAGTTGAGCACTTGCGACAAGGGAGTATCATTAGAGATGCTGGCTATCACTTTTTTACCTTTTGTGGGACTTTAGGGAAGGGGTAGTTGGGCAGTAAATATTTAAAATCAGGAGGGTGGTCTGGAGACTAGCCATGGCCACTTTAGAGAGCCTTTATTTCCCATCCACCATTCTGAATACAAAATATTTGGGCCCCTACTCCCCATTAGACTATTCTTGTATGGTATTCACACCCATCCTAGCTTTATACATTTGTCAGTTTTTTTGTCACCAATCCCTGTTGTTGAAACAGGGCTTTGAATCATAACATTTTGTCAGTGTACAGAAAATGCATTAATACTCACCAAATATGCATCCTCTGTTACAAATTATATTTAAATTGTGCCACACTGATTTTGTTTATACTACCTCCCAAATATTGCAACTTCTGATAAAAATTATATAAACCTGTGCCCGGTTGCTGCTTACCCCCGCCTAGAAGTAACTTCCGATACTCATGCTGTTATGTCCATGCTGAAGAGGTGCAGCTTTGTATTAGATTCTAGCATATAGTACTGCAGCTTTATAAATCATTTTGCACATTTTTCCTGTATCGTCGTTTTAGAGTGGCAGTAATGATACTATGCCAGTTGATTAGAAATGGGGAGGAGTACATGGGGCAAAGCCTCCAAATTACATACCTACAGGAATGGCAGGTGCATGGGGGCAAATCCCTTCCTTTAATATGATAGAACCCAATACCAAGTGACACTTACATTTCATAGCCTTCAACACTGCAGTGTTAGTCTTCTGGGTTGGGGCAAACAGCACCCATTTGCACACACACACCTCAATCCATAGATACATAGATACACAGACAGTGTCAGCAGATAAGGGCCTACGGCTCACCCAGTCTGCCCATTTGAGCTTGTAAGTTTACTTTATGTTTTCCTAGAAGTCTGTTGTCCCATAACCCTGACCTCCAGAATTCCTTTATGTCTATTCCATGCATTCTTAAATCCCGTGATTGTTTCAGCCCCCACCACTTCCTCTGGCAGGGTGTTCCACTTGTCCATCACCTGTTCTGTGAAGAAGTTCTTCCTCATGTTTCCTCTGAATTGGCCTTCAACCCATGCCCTCTAGTCCTGGAACATCTTTTTTGCTTAAAATCTGTCCCTGATTTGCAAGTCACATTAACACCACAGCAAGAAGTACATGTTATACACATTTCCAGACTAGATTAAATAAAAAATTTTGTATTCACAGACAGAATTGATTGAATGAGTAGCCAGAGGAATTTTTGTTGTACTTACTTCTGTGCTGCATGCTGGAGTCTGGTGTTGTCACCTGTGCGGGATGGGCCTTTCTGGAGTGAGTCCTGCCTGGACTGGTGCTGCATATCCTTTCAGTCCTCTCTTCCTGTCCTGTTCCATGCAAGGCAAAGACCATCCTTCTGGGCTCCGCATAACCCAACCACCTCTCTATTTATTTCCTACCTCCTCCCTCCCTCGAAGGCCAGCCCCAGTTTGTCCATCAGTCTGAGTCCAGCCAGGTTGCTAGCATCATCTGGAATTTGGACCACCTTAATACATCTGACTGCCATTACCCAACCCAGTTGTTCTTTTATTGCACTCAGTGTGCTGCTATGCATAGTCTTGTCCAGACATCTGACCTGCCAGCTCTTGCCCTGGCAGGTAACCTCGCTTGGAGCCCCCCGAACTATCCCACATCAAACCAAAAAAACATAGAACTGGAGAACAGATAAGGCCTGCCTGGCTCACCTAATCTTACCATTTTTCAGGATATATTATGTTGTACTGAAATGCATCAGCCTGATGCTCTAAATCCTAATGCCAGGTGCCTGCATTGTGGTTTTCCCCGGCAAATGTTTGAGGCTTTGCCCCTATCTCTAATGTGGGGGCTCTGCTCCCACACCCCAGTATTTAAAGATTCTAACTCCGCCGCTGGTAAAATCCCGATGTCAGGCAACCATACTGATCACCCAAAATGAGATTGTGAGCATTGGGCCATTGCATTTCAGCATCTCAAATGGGTACCTTTTTCATACCGATGGTATTACTGTGGACTCCACTTGATCTGTGCCTACCACCACCCTCCATTGTCTTCCCACTAAGATTCCCTTATGCCCTCAACACAAAGTGTGTGTGTGTGGGGGGGAGGACTTGACAAGCAGCATGAAATCCAGGATCTTTGATCCAGCTGCTCAATATGGGGTATATTCCATAGCCAAGGGAAATGAGAATAAATGGATACAAAAAAACCAATAATTTTTACCTTTTTGAATGGAAAGTTTGTCCACACTGTCTATCCCCTGCCACGCAGTCTGTCAACAAAGAAGCATCAACCATCAACAATGAGGGCCAAGAACCCATCATTACTAACACTGGCACAGTCCCTCCACAGCCCATAGGAAAGGGGTGCCCATGATACCATGAACGGCTTTGCAGCCAGACCCCCTAGACCACCACCAACAAGAACAGTGCATGAAAAACAGGACTCCTATGAATACTGTGCTGCACCTTCCACCAGCTTGTTTGCTATACAGCAACTCTTCTCAAATCACACTCACGGCACTTGTGAAGCATGCATGTATAACAAAATGCAAGTGATCACCCATCTGCTTGATGCCTCCCTCCCACCACTGCAACTGGCCTGTGCTCAAGCCACATGGTGATAGCAAGCGTGTGCTACTGTTGCTTCCTAGTTTCAGGCCTGTAGAGTTTTTTAGCCACCACCGCGAACTCCCGATTCTGGTACCCACTGCCATTAGCTGTGTCTCCATCTGCTATCCCTAACCACACAACCAGGCCAGTAGACTACATACAACCTGCCATTCAACTCCTGCTTTCCAGTCACCCAGACTCCCCAACCCATGGTGTCCCACCCTCCCCACACACATGCACGCACACCACACGGGGTCCAAAGAATCCAGAGGGTTCAAACATTGACTTCCAAGGCCGAATTGCACCTGTTGCTTCCACTGGCTGCTCTGCACTTTTTTCAATGGCTTTTCTACCTGCCACATTAAAAAAACATCAGCTTCCTTTGGTCAGGTCATGCATGGAGTCAAACAGCGTGAACGCAAGTGCAAAGCACCCTGAAAAGATGTGCACTGACTGAGAGCAACTGTGAAGGTTGTATCTGGCAGCATTTTCTTGGATGTTTTAGTATCATTTATGTGCTACTCAGGTGCAGTTTCCAAGTTGGGGGCAGTGAGGGGGCTGCAATAAGGAGTTGCATTTGTTCATTGTGTCCCTAGGTGAAGGTTTTAGTTTTCAGCTGCACCTGCTTGCCTCTGAAATGGAGAAGCATGAGCACAATATCTCCCAATATTTTGGCATTGATATGGTACACTGACCAATCAGATCTGTGGACATGAGATGGACAATTCTGATGGGTGAATTGAGAATGTTACGTACTGTCCCTATAATGATGGACAGAGGAAATATGTGCAAAGGAGGAGGGAGGGATGGGGGAGGGGCTGAAAAAGGGTTACAATTTAAAAAAAAAGGAAAAATCAGTGAAGCATTATCAGCCTTGTGACTAACAAATTAGTGTCTGGTAGGATTCAAATCTCTACTCACCAACTTTAGGAGGGAACAAGACAATTTATAATGCCAAATTAGGGACACTTGAGATACTCTGACAGCAGAGTATGCATGGGAAAATTTAATTTATAAAGAAATCACTATACATCTTTTTTCTATTTCTGGAATTTCTTACTTATGCCTTAATCCAGAACAAATGGTTTGATACCTTTTATTGGACCAACAAGGATGTTACAAAAAGAACAAAGAGCTTTAGCTTTTGGACCAATAAATCCTTCTTCGAAACCCTAAACTCACTTATGCCTTGTTGTTATTCAATGGCCTATGCAGCCAGTATAGTGTAATGCTTGTGCAACTGTGTTACTTTGGTTTTGGCCATTCACACTCTCTGTTTCATAGGAATTACCACCCTGTAAGGGTACCAAAAGCAAGGAGCCCTCAAAGAGGGTTCCACCCCCAGATGTGTCGTGGAATGATACCCTTGGCTAAAGGTACCTTAGGAAGCATCCCCCAAAAGAAATGTATTGGTATGAAGAATTTTGTCAATCAGAGTCATGAGGCAAGGTAGTATAGGCAAAAGCAGCTTAAGATATAATGAGATGCGAAGATGACCAAATGGTGTGAGTACGATGGTTTGCACTGCAGATTGAGGGGGCCTCCTACAGAGAGAGGGAATGGCAGGTAAGGACACCATCCACCTCCATCCAACAGCAGAACCTACCTAAGAAACTAGGAAACACTAACTATGGCTAATTAACATTTATGAACTGAGGCACAGAGGACAAAAAAAATTGAGGAGGAAATCTCTGCGGATACAAGGCCTAGGTTGCCTTCCCTCCAGGCTTGGGATATTTTGATTAGTGATGGCTCTGCTGCTGTGATTTGGAAATCCAATTAAAGGAAGGTGGAAAATATTCCAATTTGGAGAAAGCTCTCACTCGATCCTTTAGCAGGGGACACCTTGGATGGTTGTGGCACTACTCTACAACAACGGGCAAAAAGGCGGGAGGAGGAGATCAACAACTGCTGAGCCACTGCCACTCATGCTGAAAACAAACCAGGTGAACCAGAGGCAGTCATGGGAGAATAGCTTTGAAGGGTACCTCTGAACCCACTTTGGCAGCTAAAGGGGGCCCTGTGAGAGCCCAACCTCTTAACCACTGATTCTTAAATTCTACAAGTAGAGCAGCAGTCTTCCGGGAGATGTTTTGACAGATGCAGTGTTTTCCCATATGCAGGCACCTCTCTGGGCTGAGGGAGGAGGTTGCTCATCTTCAGGCTGAGTTGGCCAGGATTCAAGGGACCTCCTCTCCAACCCAGACACCACCAGGGCAACCACCGTTGCCTCAGCGGTTGCCAAGAAAGCGAAATAGTTGGACAACAGTGGGCTCAGAGAAGGTGAAGGTGGTCGAACAGAGGTGCATCCATCCAGTTGTACAACTCCACAATTCATATGGCATTCTGGCAGAGCGTGGTTCCTCTTTGGAGGCATCCACAGTGGAGATTAAGGAGGATGCTGGGAACCTATACAAAGGAGACCCACAGGAGGCTTGCATGGGATCCCACAGGGGAAGGAAACAACTCCTGGTGGGGGACTCCATTGTTAGGAGGGTAGAACTGGGGGAGGAAGGGGAAACGGAGGTAAGGTGCCTGCCTGGCACCATGGCTTGGAGGGACAGGGAGTGAATCCTCAGGATTGCAGGAGCAGCTGCATGGAGGAGGGAGCTGGATGTTAGTGTCCACCTAGGGACAAATGACCTGGCTGGGAAAGGGATCAGAGCAGTGCAGGAGGAGTTTGTGAGTTGGGGAGAGGCATTAGACAAGTAACACACATGGTAACCTGCTCAGGTGCTGCCTGTATATGGCATGGGTGAGGCTAGGGTGCTCACAACATGGGATTCAAACAATGGTTGAAAAACTGGTGCAGAGCTCATGGTTTTGGCTTCACTGGGAACTGGAGGGCCACCTGGACGGATGCAGGCCTATACTGGTGCGATGGTCTGCATCTGTCCAGGAAGGGAACCAGGATCCTAGGTGACAGGTTTAAATGCTTTATTGGCAATCATTTAAACTAGTCAAGGGGGGAGGCACTGAAAAGGAGCAGGGAAATCTTAGCCCACCCCCCCAAAACAAAATCCGGGTAGTTAGTGAGGTAACTATCAAGATAGAAAAGTCAATAGGGAGAAGAGCATGGGGAAATGGAGAAAAAGGCAAAGGCAGTAAGGACAGGGATGGGGAAAAAAGGGATAAGGCCATCAAAAAATGAAGGGTAATGAGTACCAATGCCCATAATCCAGGTAACAAGATCCCTGAACTGGTGACCTTGATGAAAGAGGGATACCTGGATATGGTAGTAGTCACAGAAACATGGTACATGGGGAACCATGACTGGAGTGTCAACATACCAGGGAACACAATCTACAGGAGGGACAGGGAGAGTAGGAGAGGAGGAGGAGTAGCTCTCTAGGAAAGGGAAGATATTAAAGCAATGGAACAAAAGGGTAAACAGGGAGGAAAGGAGGCACTGTGGGTCACTCTGGAGACTAGAAATGGCACCACAATCTGCACAGGGCTTGTATACAGACCCCCATCTCAGGGGGAGGAAATGGACAAGTAAGTGATAGGAGGCATCCTTAGGATGGCAGAGAAAGGGGAGATACTGTTGATGGGGGACCTGAATATGCCAGATATTGACTGGAGCACCTTTTTTGCAGCCACATCCAAGAGCAAGGCTATTCTCAAGGGGCATGCCACAGACAGCTAGTGTTAGAACCCACTCAAGAGGGAGCAATTTTAGTCCTGGTATTCTCAAATGGGGACAGAGTGAGGATCTCAGATCTAGAAGTGGGTTGCCATCTGGGAACAAGTGATCACCAAACAGTGTGGCTCATGATAAACTCAGCTGCAGAGTAAAGCCATACAAAAGTGAGGGTACTGAACTTCAGGAGGGCTGACTTTGTCAAAAGGGGAGAATGCCTCAGAAAAGCACTAGCAGACAGGCAAGAAGGAGGGGTGAACAACAATGGGAAACGTCAAAACTGGCATCACAGAGGCAACAAGTTTTTGCTTGAAGCAAATCAAAACAAGTGAAAAACTATGATGAGTCTCAAAAGAGGTGGCGTGGAAGGTTAGGGAGAAAAAGAAAGCATTCAGGAAGTATAAGGAAACACAGAAGGAGCAGGACAGACAACTGTACCAGTTAAAGCAAAAGGAAGCGGGAAAGGCAATCAGAATAGCAAAGGTCTAAACCAATGAAAAGATAGCCACTCAGTTAAGAAGGTGGATAAAACCTTTTATAGGTACATTAGGGAGCTAAGAAAGACAAAGGGAGGGATAGCACAGCTGAATAAATAGGATGGTGGCTGGGCAGAGAGGAAACGTGAAAAAGCAGGGATACTGAATGAATACTTCTGCTCAGTATTCACAAAGAGAGGAAGGAGGTACCTAATCCAATCAGTAGAAGCACTGTGGATTGGGGGTCAATCTCAGTCCTTTCACAGAAGAAATGGTTCTGAAAGATCTCCTAAAACTGAAGGTGGACAAATCAATGGGGCCAGTCGGGATTCACCCCAGAATTGAAAAGAAATAAGGGAGAACTAGTAACACCACTGACTACCCTTTTTAACAAGTCATGAAAAGATGTTGTGGTACCTGAGGAATGGAGGATTGTGGATATGATTCCCCTTCAGAAAAGTGGGAACAAGACAGAGGCAGAAAACTAAAGATCTGTCATTTTGACCTCAGTGGTAGGGAAAATTATGGAATCACTTCTGAAGGAAAGAATGGTTGAGTACCTAGAGGCCAGTGGGGCACAGGACCCAAGGCAGCATGGATTCACAGTGGAAAGGTAATGTCAGAAGAAGCTAATCAAATTCTTTGACTGGGTGAGCAAAATAGTAGACCAGGGAGGGGCTGTGGACATGGCCTACCTAGACTTCAGCAAGGCATTTGACACAGTCCCACACAAAAGATTAATAAACAAGTTAGCCAGCCTAGGAATGTGTACCAGGGTGGTAACCTGGGTAAAACATTGGCTGGACAACAGGACACAGAAGGTAATACTAAACGGAGTCCAGTCCGAAGAAAGGTAGGTTACTAGTGGGGTACTGTATGCTTCAGTACTAGGTCCAGTCCATTTTAACGTCTTTATAAATGACATTGCAGAGGGACTAGAAGGAAAAGTATGCTTCTTTGCAGATGACACAAAGATCTACAACAGGGTTGATATGCAAGGGGGGGTGGAAAGGATGAGAAGGGACTTGGCAAGGTTGATGGAATAGTCAGAAGTATGGCAACTTAGATTCAATGCAAAGAAGTGCAATAATGCACCTGGAAACAAAATCAGGAAAGAGTGTACACAATGGTGGGAGGTTGTAACAACAACAAAAATGCCTGGGGTAGTCATATCAGATGACCTAAAAGTTAGCAAGCAATGTGAGGCAGCAGTAGGGATGGCTGGGGAGATACTGGGATGTATAGGGAGAAGCATCACCAGTAGAAAAAAGAAGTTGTTATCCGTCTGTGCAGACAGTTAGTGAGACCCCATCTGGAGTACTGTGTGCAGTTCTGGAGAACCCATCTCCTCAAGGACATAGACAGGATGGAAGCAGTCCAGAGGAGGGCAACTAAAATGGTACAGGGTCTGCAACAGAAGCCATACAAAGAGAGACTAAAGGAGCTTAATATGTATATCCTTGAGGAAAGGGGGGGGGACATGATAGAAACTTTTAAGTACCTCAAGGGAACCAACAAATTCCAAGAGGTTAGCATTTTTCAGAAAAAGAGATGTGCAAGCACAAGGGGACACAATTTGAAGATAGTGGGGGGACGGTTCAGGGGCAATATGAGGAAGTATTTTTCCAACAGAGAGGGTGGTGGATGCATGGAATGGCATTCCTGAAGAGGTTGTGGGGTCAAAAACAGTAGGGGAATTCAGGAATGCATGGGACAGACATAAGGCAATTCTTGTGGGGGTTAGGAAGAAATAGGCTGTTGGTTAACTAGGATCTGCAGCTTATCTAGTAGGTAGGGAAATGGCAGACTAGGTGGACCAAGCGGACCTTATCTGCCTTCAAAGTCTATGTCCTATGTTTCTAACTCAAGATGTCATCAATACGGTTGATGACTGAAGGTCCACCTGGAATGAGGATATTTCCAGCTATGGACCAGGTGAGAAAGACCCTGCCCCAAGCCTCGTATGCTCAAGCTGTGGACTCTGGGTGAAGAGTGAGACCATCGGCTACAGGGCAGCCAGGTGCCATGGAATTAATGGTCATGGCTGGCATACCACAGAAAACAAATGGGGAGGAAAGCTGAATGAAGCAGTGAGTGCTGAGACCCTCACATAGTCGGACCTGTTAGTAGCAAGCACTGAGGTACCTGCACGTAGGTCTGTAAGGCAGAGTAGCAATGGTCAGACCTGCACATAGGTCTGTAAGGCAGAGTAGCAATGGTCAGACCTGCATGTAGTACAGAGGAGCAGCAAATAATAATTAGCAGGGGCAAGTCAACCAGATCCAACAAGGAAGCCAATGTAAAGGTGACAAATACTCGGTGGATTTTAGTGGCACAGTTAGGATTTGAACATAAGGCAATTAGGCCACACGGGGACATGGCTCTTCAACAACACCCCCAAGTCCTCTGCCATAGGAAAAACATGAAAGTGATGGGAAGCGCCATGACCAACATGCAGATATTGAAACTAGTTTACAGCATCAGCAGTACCTTAGCTGATCTCAGAGTATAATAGTAATGTGCAAACATAATAGAGCAGCATCAGTACTGACTAATTATGAGTTATAGGGGTAGCAATTCAAATGACATAGACTGTAGGAAGGCAATGCTCTGAAAGCAGCAAATTGGCTAGGCAGTACAGCGAAAACAGTAGCAATGAGATACGTGATATGAGTTCAGGAAGCAGGATTTAGCTGCATGGGCTAGGTTTCAGAGCGAGCCTGAACCATGTGAAAACAATTAAGGTTTATAGCATGGAAAGCAGCGGCAGGGAAGCAACTTAAGCTGAAACACACAGATAACAATTGCAGTCACATTGTGAATAAATGAAGCAAATAGCATAAGCTCAGGATTAGCAAAATACAAGGAGTTTAGAAACAGAAGCCCACAAAAAGAATGCAAAACAAAGACACAAAAACACAGAAGAACAGGAACAAGGAAAACAACAAGTACTCAGCTGGAGGCAGCAATACAAACCAAATGCAGGAGTACAGAAAATAGAAGTCCAGCAAAAACAAACAGAGGCCAAACACAGCAAGGCAGGGGGGCAACCCCTAGCAGCTGCAAAGGACAGCCCAACAGAGCCTCCAGCTGCAAAGAAAAAGTGCTTCAGAAGGAGGCTGAGAGGAACTGCTTATATAGCTCAGGATGGGGGAGTGGCTGGCTGCTTGTCCAGTGAACTACAGGCCCACCCTTCCAATTGTTCATGCATGCCCATTACTGTCACAATTTGTTAATATAGGTGGCTTGGCAAAATCTAAATCACTGGACACGTGGTAGCTGATGAGGGTCATTTCTGAAAAGTGCAGATGAGCATGGGTACAATAAAGTGCCACCACCAGGGGTGGAGGCACACGATTGACTACTTCCGTCCGCTATCCTACAATGCAGTAAATGGGCAGAAACTGGAGTTACAACTTAAAACTGTGCAAATTCTGCCTCAAGCCTGCCAATCAGTGCTGGGGCAGTGATGGGGAGGTAGTAGCCCCTGGGCAGAGGTGTTGAACATGGGCATAAGGCTAGTACTCCCAGCTTGCCATTCTGTTACAGGGAAGTGATTTGGGGTGAATGGCATTCATACCCACATCCTCATCCTGGCATTCAGTACCTTGGCAGTCATCAGGGCATAAGGCTGCAATCCCAACACCACATAGGACAGGTAGAATGGTGGTGTTCCTTCAGTGATTGAGGGTGGTGGAGGCAGTTCTAGTATTAATCAAGCATATCAATATTGTTTGGATAGAGTCAATGCTGTGCATGCTGTGTTTCATCTTATTTCCATCTTTTCAGGACTTGTGAATCTGTATTGAGTATAACACCTATCTGCCCAGTGGATTGGATGATCCTTTTCCTACATTCATGACTGCCAGCTGTTTTCAGTTTTGTAGATTCCAAGCATCATAAGAAAGTGTCTATACTCTTGCAAAGTCCATCCCATCATTACCATGGAAGGGTGATGATATATTTATTATTTAGTTTTGTTGGCCAGGAAAGGAGGAGTATCCAAATCTACTTTCAGCCAAGTCTCCAGGTGGGGAGGGGGTGCAGGGTTGCAGATGGAATCCAACTGACACTGAACCAGATTAAACTATTGGTGCTATTTTTATTGAATGGGGGAATCTGGCTAGGACACAGGGACATTCCCCTACCCTTACTGAGACATGTCATGAGATCTTTAACATCCATCTGCACAACCACCAGAACAGGCAGAAGGGACCTTGGTTTAACCTCTCATCTGAAAGGCTGTATGCTATAGACTAGTGACTGTAAATGGGTGTGACAGGTGTGGAATGGATTCAGTGACATAGCAGAAAACAAACCTAAAAGGTTGCTGGCTGGACTTCTTACAAGCAGGTATAAAGCATTGCTTTCAGTATTGGGGGACAGGGCCTCAGGAGTGTAGCATATCCCTTATGCTGCACTATAGTGCCAGTATTGGGATTTGAGGATAAAATGCCAAAAACGGTGTGTTTGTGTTTGTGTGTGTTTTATCAAGTGACATGTGTTTTTGTGTACCATCAGTCCTCGTATCCCTATAGTCTCCAGCCCCCACCCACTCCACCCCACAGAAGGGGTCAAAACTGGCACCTACCCACTAGCCAAATGCTAGTAGATTTTATATTGGGCTAACAGAAACATTTTTTAGGAAATCCTGACTCCCAGTACTATATACACACACTGTGGGCCTTCACCACAACTGGAGTTTGTAGTGGAGCCAAAACGTACACATGCAGATAGCAACTTGGACAGCAGCAGCCAGTGACAGAGCATTGGTTATAGGTGGGTAGCCATGTATGCTGTCCCAGACACAAGAATTCATGACTCTTTTGTTCTGCAGAAGGAGAATCCCTTCCTAATCTTTTAGCATTGCTAACTTTTGCATATTCTTAATTCCGTCTTTTATTTTATCAGTCTGACCTTGTCTCCATGTGCAATTTTCAGATAAGTATGCCATCTGTCCTGTAGCTGAGCATTATTTAGATCTGTTCTCCTGAACTGTGGATTCTTTGTGACCCATTTCCACTCATTTTAATTTCAAGGCTCTTTGAGAGGAAGACCTAGAGTAGACCCCACTCCTAGGCAGGTGAGTCCATTAACAAGTAGTTAGTGACTGCAAAAAATTCTAAGTTAAAATCTCAAGTAATTAATAAGTGAGAAATGTCCTGTCATGAATTTCAAGCAATTAACAACTGAGAAATTGTCTAAATCCATATTAACAACTAACTCTCAAGCTGGATTATGTTTAAATAGAGAAATCCAATCAATCCCTAACTACAGTATTTTTCAAAGTCTCATTTCTCACCTAATGCATACGTAAACAAAAAAAAATTCCCAGCCAATGGCTAGATGGCAAGTGTAATACATTAGTTGAGTAAAACCCCTCAACCAATGGTCAGGCTTAATGCTCAACATTTTAGTTAGCCATTAATTAATAAATAAGGAATCACTAGCTATTTGATAACTTAGGGCGGATTTTCAAAGACCGTGAATTGGCCATAAGGTGCCTGCATCCAACAGGTCTGACAGAAGGGCACCTTCGCCAAGGGCTGCACACCAGTGCGATTTGAAAGGCAGCCTGCATCACCAGCAGGCTGCCTGCACTAATGTGCTAGGCCAGCCTTGTGCCACAAAAAGTGGCTGCAGCATGGCGCTGGGGGGGCTGCGGTAGGTCCAGACTGCTGCAGCCCTCGGATACCGAATTTGAAAGACCACCCCAGGAACCAAGTGCCAATTACCCTCAGACCAGTGAGGGGCTGTTCTAAGGGGACTTAGATGGCTCCTGGGGGGTCATCCTGTAGGTGCCATGGCATGGCCCTCCTCAATCCATCCCCGGTGTGTGATCCCTGGTGGTCCGGTGGTCCCCTCACCCCCCCGTCATGATCCCCGACACCCACGTCCATGCGTCCTGCCAACCCCTCCATGGTACCCATCTCAGCACTCCCACCCCCTTCCTGTACCCTGATCTGGTGACCAGCATGGCCCTCCACATGCCACCACAGCTGGCTGCTGAATGAGCCATCAGTGCGAGTAGTGTATACTGTATACAGTACATGCAGCGGACTGCCCATTTTGGCGGCCGACTGAGATGGCATGTGAAAGAGACTAGTTGCTGGTTGCGGACAGAGGCATGGAAGGGGTGAGATGCTGGATGTGTACCATGAAATGAAAATACAGCAAATTTTTAATCCGCTAGCGGTGAGCGAGTGGCCACTTCATGTTGGTGGAGCACGTGAAGTGGGCACTTTGCATTATCATCATGACTGCGTTGCCATTATGCCTTAACTCAAAGTAAGGTGAAGTGAAGTAAATAGGCAGCCCCCACACCAACATGGCTTACGAGTACTGTAAGTCACATGCTTTAACCAGGCGGGAAGGAAGTGAGTCAGAGCAGTTCTCACATTCTCCATTGCATTCATTAGAGTTAGAAGGCTTTGTTTAGGGAGAGTAGTAGGAGTGAAAGTGCTTGATTGCCACTTGCCTTTGAGTAATGAAGAAAACCAACAGCTTTTTAAAGCTATCTCTTTATTTAGTTTTGTATTGTATTTTGATTGTTTTTTATTAGTGAATTTTTTTATAAGTTTTGTTTTGTTTGTGTGAGTGTGACTGTGTGTATGTCAGTGAGTGTCAGTGTGTGTGTCGGCCCAGGGGACTTGTGTTGTGTCAGTAAGGTAGGATGGACCCTGGATAAGCTGAGTCACCGGCCTGTGGGCATGGTCGGAGGGAGTGCAGACACGTGGGGGCGGTCATGTCATGCTGGAGCAGCTCCCAACTCCTGGGTGTTTCTTCCCTCATGTTGAAGCAACAGCAGCAGCAGCACCAGTGCCACCAGTGGCTGCTATGAGTCTACCTTCTCTGCCACTACCACCACCACCAGTAGCAGCTGTAGGGGGTCCAGCAGCACCCCCTCCACCACCTCCACAGCCACAGGAGGTGCACCTGGAAAATCTAGGTGGTGTGACTCATGTGAGGACTGTGTCTGGTCCCCCCCACAGCTCACCAGTGTGGGAGGTGGGAGTTTTTTAACTCTGTGGGGGGAGACAGCACAGTCATGGAGTGCCATCTGTGTGGTATACTGGTGCACCGTAGCCCCCATGGGACACATTTGGGGACCGGTGGCCAGTGCACCCACATGCTCAACCACCACAAGGCAGAGTGGCAGGCTGCCATGGAGGGGACCAGGTGTCCACGTGCTGGCCCTTCCATGACAGTGGCTGAGGGTGCTGCTGGGGTTGGAGTTGTGCCTCACAGTCACTGCTGCAGCAGGAGGAGTACCAGTACAGCAGCTGCTCCTCCACCACCACCGGCACCACAGCCACCAGCACCACCCACTCCACCACCATCCCCACTACTTGGATTCCCAGCTGCAGTGGACCTTGCCACAGTCCCTGCAACACAGCATGACATCTCCCTGGTGTGGGCAGCTCTGGAAGAGAACAATGACAGGCTCAGTGCTTTTCAGCAGCAGGTCCACACAATAGAAGAACAGCATCAGCAAATAGTTAGAATACAGCGCCTGCTGCTGGACCACCATGGCATCCCACTGCCACAGTAACTTACAGGATTGTTTTCTGAACCCCCCACCCCACTACTGTGTTGTGCTGTTTTTGTGTGTTTTTTCTTTGTTGTTTAATAATACACATTTTCCCTTCCAAGGGAATCTTTCTTGCGTCACATAGTGCAATACATTTCTGTGAAAACTGCCCATAATTTCATTACAGTGTGTCATGTGATGGAGGAACTCCTATTCTGAAAGCATACATTCTGCCTACCTTCTCAACAGCGTTAGGACATGATGTCGGGAGAGTCGTGTGCATGCTCCATTACAGTGAATATCAATTGTCCAGCAGCTTTCGAATGTTTCTTTATGTTATAATGCCAGTTTGTGGTAAAATATGTGAACGCGTTTCCAGTAAGAAGAGCCTTGTTAGTGGAAACATTCCCACATTTCTACCAAAGTGACCTTATAACATAGAAGCTGATGGGATAACTGCCAACGATCACTATAGTGGGCATGCACCGTTTCCTGGCATCACTAACCTTGCTTGCTGAAAAGAGGAAGAATGTGGGTAGTTTCTAGATAGTAATTCCTCCTTCACGTGACACACTGTAATGAAATTACAGTTGGTTTTTACAGAAATATATTGCATTCTGTGGAGCAAGAAATATTCCAGTGGGAGTAAGGCACACACATATTAGGTTATGTGCATTGCCATAACTATGTAATGTGGTGAATCTCTGTAAAGCAGCAGCGCAACAATCTGTTGAGAACTCTGACCTATATTTTTAATGCTATGTTACAACTTCCTTTACTTACATCCTGAATGACTGGAATGATATGAGAATTTGCAGTAGTTGAGTCTGCTGTACTACCTTTTTTCATGTGTGAAATAATGAAATGGAGAATTCTTCTTAAATTGGTGCTGACCAGGTCTTTGTCATTGTTTTCCTCTGCTTTTCTCCATCACATCAGTTAGTTGTTATATATCACGTCGGTTGTTAATTAACAGTTATGCAGCAGGCAGTGTTTTATGACACAACGGATCAATAGTTATTGGAAAGCAGCTGCAAATAAATACAAACCTGGTCAGAACAATATTGTAAGGCATGCTCATTTTTTTTTCATACATGAAAAAAAGTAGTCAACTAAGTAAAGCAGACATCAATTGTGAAAAGAAGCGTATCATTCAAGTCACGACTCAGAGGTAACTAGTGGCTGTGGCAATGTAAAGTAGTATAAAAAAGTAAAGTTCAAAATTGTCACAACATTCTTGCAATGCTGCTTTAATTGTAATGTCAGTATGACATCATGAGCTCATAACAATCACACAACACACAAAAGTGGCACAGAGTCCCAGATTTTTCTGCAGGCCCAAAATGCATCCTCCTTTGTGCATACAATTCACAAGTGGTAACACAGTGAAATGGGAGTGTTTCAGCACATACAAAGTCCCCCAAAATTACTGGTGCACTCAGTCATGCGCGCAGTGGTGACACAGAGTCCCAAATTTTTTCTGCAGGCCCAAATGCATCCTCCTTGTGTGCATAAAATTGACAAGTGGTAACACAGTGAAATGAGAGTGTTTCAGCACATACAAAGTCCCCCAGAAGTAATGGCGCACTCAGTCATACATGCAGTGGTGGCACAGAGTCCCAGATTTTTTCTGCAGACCCAAAATGCATCCTCCTTGTGTGCATAAAATTGACAAGTGGTAACACAGTGAAATGGGAGTGTTTCAGCACATACAAAGTCCCCCAATATAAAATGATGACTGTGAGCATCCTGTTGCTGGTCTAATGTGTTCTGCGAGGCGATTCGAGCAAATACAATGTGATCATCGCAACTGGATTGAAGAGTGCCTTTGGCTGTACACTAATAGTAGCCTTGGTGAGTATATATATATATATATATATATATAGATATATGGTTGTGTATTTTGTAGGTGAGAGGGGTTGACATGGGCATGTACTCATGGTATTGTTCTGCATCACAGGTCACAGAAACTGTTGGTGTGCACATTCCAGTGCTCAATGAGAATTTTTTGCACTGAAATTGGAAATGGATAACTCTGAAGCACATGAAGGCAAGAATTTTTTTTTGGTGGGTGGGGGGATCATATTTGCTGGTTTGCTGGTTTGTCTGTAATGGTTTCTTATTTTGTTACTTCTTCACAGATTTCATCTGCATCCTTCTGATGTCCGGTTGTTGTTAATGGTGGTCATGGTCATCTAATGAAATGACTTCTGCATGTTGCATGTGTGCCCAAGCCCGGGGGAGGGAGATGCCTGATGTTGACTAACTTTTTTGGATAAGGCCAGTTTGACAGAACAAGAAAGCATCTGAAAGTTTGGTAAAAAAAGCAACTTAATTGTTATTTCCCTCCTTGGTTCTGAATCTCAAGTCAAGTTACATTGAAACCCACATCTTGTCAACTAACACAATCTGTGTGCAATATTTGCTGCGGTCTTTCCAAAACAGTGAAACGGATGAAATAAAATCTTCATACTTACCAGAATGGATTTCACATGGATATTCCATCGGTTCCTCTCTGTACAGTACAGCTGCAGTACCATTCCACCGAGTTTTGGCGATGGAGACTTTTTTAACCTCTAAAAGAAAAATAAGTGTGCCGTATGTGATTTACCACTCTGGCTCTGGCTACTAGAAAATAAAACATACAACTAAAGGAAGTGAAGCAGCATAGCAAACATGAGTACACATACTCACTTTATGGTTTAAACTTTGTGTCTCTGGCTGATGGATGTGGTGGTCCAGACAGACTCAAGCTCAGTAGTGGCAGTGGCTTACAGCAGTCCCTGTGGTAGTGGTGGTCTGGGGGTGGACAGACTCAAGCTCAGTGGTGGCAGTGGCTAACAGCAGTCCTGGTGGTGGTGGTGGTGGTCTGGGGGCAGACAGACTCAGACTCAGTGGTGGCAGCGGCTAACAGCAGTCCCGGTGGTGGTAGTCTGTGGGGCAGACAGACTCAGGCTTAGTGGTGGCAGTGGCTAACAGTAGTCCCGGTGGTGGTGGTGGTCTGGGGGGCACACCGCCTTTTAAAAACTTCAGTTAAAACCTGCCAACATTAACCACATCATCATCCTCATAAAGAAAGCTGCCCTCACAGTCATCGATGTCTGAAGTCTGACCACTGGGAAATTCTTTCTCCTTTGTGTCATCATCTATGTCAGTGGTGTGCCATTTCAGGCAGCCACTGCCACCAGGATGGTCCATTTCCACATCACCAAAACCACCATGACTAGGGCAGGGTACAAATACCGAGGTTGCAGTTTGTGCTGGTATGTGCCTCTCCTTCATTTTAATGAATGTTAGCAAACTAACATTTGCAGGAGACAGGTTTGTCTGACGATCCCTGACTATAGCACCTGCTGAGCTGAATACCCTCTCAACACTTACACTGGAGGGTGGGCATGTGAGTACTTCTGTGCCACTGCAGTCAGCTCTGGCCATTCACTGACCTTTCCACTCCAGTACAAAGAAGATCTTCAGTTATTGTCAGATGCCAGTTTTCAGACAAATATGACTCAACCATTCTTTGTGTTGCACTAAGTCCAGTTGTTGATGTATCATCCTGTTCTCCCAAATCATTTATTTCACAAATACCCACTTGGGACAAAGCCTCCCAAAGCGGGTTGATGCCAGCCACTTTGGATGACAGACCACCTGGAACTGCAGTCCCCTTCCCCTTGCAGGATATGCTTGATGGTCCTCCAGGTACACCTTCAGCCAGATTATGCTGCTGAGGTTTGCTGACCTTGGCATGTGACTTCTGTGCCGCATGAACCAAGTGCACCAGTTGACCAGTGATATTTTTTACCTGTTCAGAACCTCCCTTCAGAACTGATGCAATTCCATGTTTGTGTCGTGGGTCCAGCATTGTTGCTGTGGCCAAGTTGTCACTACACTGAATGCTCGCAATGTGATGATTCTGGTTGAATACTGTCAGCATGTGTTGCAGCAACATACTGTTACCACCATCTCCGGCAACATCAAGGCTATGCTGTACATTCACCAATGTCTGCCTCAGCACCTGCAGCAGTGGAATTGATTGGCTAATGGAGGCAGACTTGCCACTCACTCCCTATGTGGCATGTTCAAAAGGCCGCAAAATTGTTAATACAGAGTCCATGAGGTGCCACTGTTCAGTCGTCATAGACATGGAGGCCCCAGAACTGTCATGGCTAGTGTGCATCACAAGATATTCTGAGATGGCTTTGTATTGTTCATACAACCTCTCTGCTATGTATAAAGTGGAGCTCCATCGGGTGACAACTTCTAGCTTCAAGCAGTGCTGAGGCAGGCTGTTTTGTATCTGCAACTGCCACAGTTGGTCACAGACCTTTTCAGATCTTGAAAAGTGAGAGCAGATACGTCATGCAATGATCAGCATTTCCTGTACATCAGGGTGCTGCAGAAACTCCTGAACCACAATATTTAAACAGTGGGCCATGCATGGAACATGAAAAAAAACATCATTTGTGATGCATTTCACCACATTTGACCCATTGTCACTTGCTATGAACCCAGCTCTCAGGGACAGAGGGTTTAGCCATTAGTCAATTTCAGTCAGTACCATGTTCAACATGTTCTCACCAGTGTGTGAACAGGTCACATTACATGTAAGCAATCGTTTGCATGCTGTCGAATTCCTGGAAGATTGCTACCACGACAATCCACCTTACTGCACTGATTATTCACACTACCAACATCGCAAACAACCCCAGCACCTGTGCCCAGTGTTCAGTTATACACAAATGTGAACTCCCCACTGTTTTGCCACTTGTCCACATATCCATACTTAAATGGATGAATGGAGTGGAGCAATGTTGAAGGGCATGTCTTACTGAGTCGGACACAGTGAGGAACAACTCAAGGACAGCACTGGTAGAAAGTATGTCCTGGATGGGACTTTCCATTTGGACAGGCACATGTAAGCAAAACGCTGGAACCAGAATTCTCCACAAGGAGAAGGAAAAAGATCAATTGCCAGCATTTCTGCTACAGCAGCATTAAGTTCACGTGACACTGTATGATTCAGGAGGTACTTCAGCTTATGTGCAAAAACACTCTGCAGCGTGGGCTGACTTAAATGTTTACATGGGGTGTGATCACAAATGGTTGTGCTCTGTGATGAATGGCACTGGCAAGGGTGGAGTGTGGACATTTGATGAGGATGGTTTCAGAGGTGATGATGAAACCCAGAAATGCTGTTATTTTGCCAGATTTGCCAACGGGGTTGATGCACCACTTGCACTAGACATACTGTTCTCCACCTCCACCACCACCACAAAACTGCTATTCTCACCAGCACTGGACAACATTTCAAAGTCATTATGGTCCTCCACCTCATCATGCCTGTAGTAATCCTCTGCTCTTATTACCTCACTACTGCACATGTTTAATTTACTACTGGACTTAACAGTCATGGAAGGAGATAACATGCTTGCTATGACTGCCGGCAGGGTGAATGCCCCTACTTTGGTATTAGCTGCCAGTTTATGCTGGGTCCACAGTGCCAAGTGCCTATTCTTAAGATGCATATGCTGTCCTCCTGTGCCCAGATGGTTCGCCTTTTTACTCACATGCACATGGCAAGCCTGGCAGATTGCAACTGACTCATCATTTGTATCTTGAACAAAAAAATCCCAAACAAGGAGATTGTGATGCTCTGCTTTTAACATATCCGTGATGTGGCTTATTTAAGTCCATTATTTTAAGCACTGAAGTGGGAGGGTGCATGATGTTTTGGGCACTGCACACCTGGACTGCAACTGACCACCATGACTACCATCATATTTATTACTGGGTCATCATCATCAACTAAAACCAGTAGATCACACATTTTTACAGTGGGGATTCCTGCAAACAGACTCAGACACAGCCACTTTGAATTTCTTTTCTCCGGTTCCCAATTGGGGTCAATTACATCATCATCATATTCATCAACATCACATACATCCACATCTTCTGCTTGGATGTTAGCATCTGGACTGCATGTTGCAACAACAGCAACATCATCATCATCATCACATTTATCATCATCTACACCACCATCACCTGATATGTTTTTCACCACACTGTGAATCACTGCATGGAAAATCGTGACATTAACTGCCACGGTGGATGGAATATCACATTGTACACTATTATTGACATAATTATCAGAATCCTCAGGTTCAGTTACTGGGATGCTACTGGGAAGAATTACATCATCTACACTGCCACTCACTTGCACCCTTCACACTCAATATTTTTGGATACGGTACACTGGTCAGAATTGAACTTGATGCAACAATACTAAAACCACCACCACTAACACCAGTAACACTAACACCACCAGCTGGGAAAACATCATCTCCTCCAACTATGAGTGGCGCTACTGATGGGGCTGTAAAAACATTGCAGGAGAAATACCTTTCCTCACATCAGCAATGCACTTCTGTGTCTGAGTACTACTACCACGCCCACAGACTATCTTACTGCCAACATTGCCATGGCGAGAAACAGCTTTGCTTATACATCTCTTTGCAGGCATTTTGGGGGATCAACCACAATATTATAACCAAATTCAGATTTTGATACATTCACTCTCTGATTGGGGGAACATTGGATGTGAAGCCAAAAAAAAACAACTGTAGCCTCAGCAACAGATAAGAGACTAGTCTGTCACACAATGAAAACAACTTCAGTGGCCAGTGGTGCTGATGAGGTCACAAAAACAATCCAATCTGGTAAAAAATTCCTTTTGCATGTGGAGGTGGGGGGAGCACTGACTGCAGCGCAGATTTTTATGGCAGTACAAACAGCGAAACAAAGAACAGATACCACGATCGTAGTACAAAATCAGGCAGCTGCAGTGGATAGCAGGTTCACACTGCTGCGCCTGCAATTACACTAGTCTGTGGCACAATAAAAGGTGTATTATTTGATGTCACACAACACTGCACACACACTCACACACAGAACAGTTTGTCTACAATGCTGAACGAGTAATGCGTAGCAAATGAAAAAGTTCAGTACTATGCCACATTACGTATTGTAATGTAAACAACCTGAAATTATTAACTGCAGCACCAGATCCACATAACAAACAGCAAGAAAATGTCAACTATTACTGATAATACCACAGTGTGTACATTAACACAGTCAGTTATATAAAAAAAAAGCAAAAAACAAAGAAATCACTATTTCTCCAACTTAAATCTACCTATATCATAGATACACCCCTCCCCCAAAGCACACTTTCACTGTCTTTCACTACACACACTCGATGTAAATTAACATTCAAAATCCACACAAAAACAAAAACGCTGATGATATGAGCACAGGAGGGTTTCCTACAATCGATGAACTAATGTTGGAGCCCCCCCAAAAATGCAAACATGCTTATTTAACAGCTTTTAGAAGATTTCAATCACAGACTGCTATCAGAGCACACTGTCTCCTACTCCTTCACACATACTACCCAGAACTTAGACTGTCCAGATCAATATAGTGCCCATGTGACCTGAAATCCATGAATCACTGCAAAATTCACCTTCACAGCTCAAAACAAGTGAAGTGCATTGTCCTCAATGCAATTCACCTTAAATTTAATGGAGTAGTGGTCTGGGAGGCTGAGTAATGCAAAGTCATTGTTTCCAATGGACTTTATTGCCACATCATAACATAAGTACTCCACTTCATGTTGTGGAGCACTTCATGAATCCTCCTTTGCTCCATGAATCACTTCACAGAGCGGATTGAGCCCACTTTGCTCACCACTACACAGTGGGGCACTAGCCCACCAGAGTACTGGAGAGTGTCATGGCACTGGTGCCGGTGGTGTGGTGGTGTCAGGGGCAGTGCCATTTGCCAGCCCTGTCTGTGGGTGCTGTGGACTCCCACAGCCGTTGTGGCATTCTGAATGGGTGCGTTGTCGATCAGGTGCAGCACCCCTTTGCTGCAAGCTACTGGACTTAGGTGCCAGGACCCTGTTAAATAGGAAATTGGGCTGAGAGGAGTCCCAGCTCACACAGGCACAAGCTGCCATTGTCACAGCTTGCATCTGGGCTTTGAAAATCCAGCCCTTAGTTTTTAGGGCTAACCAATCCCCATGTTGGCATTATGTAGCCCCCCAACTCATGTGGCACACTAGGAGCCCAAATGGTATTTATTTACCCCACACTGACATTGGGGTGCCCAATCCCTGTGTCAGCATTATGTGGTCCCCCCAAGCTCATGTGGCACCCCAGTCTACCCAAATGTATGTTTGTTTTTCTTCTCCCCCCAACATCAGGGTGCCAAATCCCCAAGTTGGCATCATGTACCCACCCACCCCCACCTCTTGTGGCACACTGGGAGACCACCCCAGCTGTTTCACTCTGACCTGAGGAAGGGAGTTTCATCTCTCGAAAGCTACTCTCAGAAATAATTTTGTTAGTGCAATAAAAGGCATCACCTGCATCATCCATATTTTTTTGCTAATATAAATTAAAATCAGGACAAGCGGTCTTAGCCTGCAGCAGGTAAATTCACCACTACACCCCCAACACCCATGGAATGCCCATAGACATGCTTCAAACTCATTCTCAATCTATCTGAAACTGCCATAGTACCATCAAATAAACAGTCTGGAAATGACAATAAGAATGCATGTTTTACAGCATCAATGATTGTGTGAAGTACTTATCAGGCACGTTCACTTGTGATTGAAAATATCACCACTGGAATGGTTGTCAGGGCATATTCGGTTATGCAGGAGCAGAATTATCTCCAGCAAGCATTACAGCTGCAGACCTGAAAAGGAAAAAAAAACATACATATAGTATGAATTAACAGTGAAACAACATATTAGTAAAAATTGGGGGGGAATGTGTAATTGGACCAACAATTCTGTACATCCACTCCTTACCTAGACTGCCAGCTGTGAGCACTCAGTACCTAATGGGCAACTTAACATGTCTAAGATTTTGTTATCACCCAGTCTGTTTGCATACATGCTTCCCGAGTTACCACCTCCCCACCCTAGCCCACACCCATCTAATTCTGACAATTAAGAAATCCTCTGTCACCATCCTACATGAACAGTAACACACAATAACATAACAGGACAGACTGTGTGCTCTAAGAAGGTATGTGACTAAAAAATTGTAAACAAAAATAACAACACCTGTACTACTATTTAGTTTTAGTTTTTTCTTTTTTTTGACCGGGTAAGTGCACTAGACAAATCCTGTCTGTTTTCAGACATGACCCGGGGGAGGGGGATACAGATGAATGCCAATTGACCTTGAACCAGATTAAGCTGTTGGTGGTATTTTTAGTGAATGAGGGAAATTTGGCCAGGACACCGGGGAAATTCCCCTACTCTGAGTAGGTGGAGCCTTTGCTGCTGGCTGCAAGATGGCCAGTTCGCATAATCCCCTGGAGGAGATGGACGCTGCTAGCTCAGAGAGTTGACCTCCTCCTCTGTGCTACCTTCTCAAGAGGCCCCAGATGCATGTCTTGCTGTTGCTGATGTTAGTAATACGACTATTTTTGAATTTGACTCCGTTCTTGAAAGCGACCCTAAAGTTGTTTCAGTCTACCTGATGTGCAAAGTGGCTCGCGTTCAGTTCCAGTCTTCAGGAGCAGCGCGAGGCATTAGTCCTGCAATTGCAGCTTTTAGATTCGGCATTGCGAGTTTCTGCGCAGGCATCGCCTCGGACGCCACTTTCTTGTTCTCCTTCTCGCGACGTCGGCATTGGAAAGCCCCCAGTCGATGGCCTACCGATGGATTCGGCTTCTGTTCCTGCTGTGGAGAATTCTCTTCAGCCCCCTGCTACTGCTGTTTCTCAGACTACTTCAAATGACCCACTTCGACTACCGACGTCGGAAAAGCCAGATTCTGAAATCCCTGCAGCTATTCCCTGCTCTGTAAGTGACTTTAGCGCTACAACTGCTTCCGTTTCGTTTTCGGAGAAACCCACAGTATTTTTTTTCTCAGCTACACAGGAACCTGGCTGGTCCAAACGAGGGGGTTCCTTATTCCCCAAAAAAATTAAATCTGGCCAAAATACTGATTTAGACTGGTCACCAGAGTCAGCTTTATTACATGCTGGCTGGGAAAGAGATATTGAAGGACTTGGACTCCTGATTCTCAGGACCCTGTCTACATTAATATGCTTCAAAACTCTGCTAAGAATAATGACCTGAGCTCCAACAAACCCGGGGTGTGACTCTTTCTTCTTCTACTGTTACTAGTGACACTATTGTTGTTTCTAAGTCTATTTCTACTGTACCTGAACCCACTACTGTTTTCTCAGGACCTACTTTGTTACCTACTGTTGCTGCACCTAAAAGTTCAACATTTAAACTTACTGATTTATTTTCCTCCAAGGCGAACCTGCACCTAGGAGGAATGCAGTACGTTGCTTTATAAGGGTGGATTAGAACTCCCACCAGATCGTTTGTATATAGCTAAAACCCTCCTTAAGGGTTCCATGAAGTTTTCTTCTCTGAGATTTTTGCCCTGATTAATATAGGTAATTCCAATTTTGATGTTAGTTTTAAACAAATGTCTGGGCTTGATAGATTCTGGACCCAATATGACAAACTTCAGACTACACCCATTTGGTCCCCTTCCAGGCCATCCCTCTCACCAAACCTGCCATTATGTAACATTACTGTTGTTTTTAAAAATGAGGGAGTTCACATTGAAGACATTTTATTTTGGTTAAACAAACGCTGTGAAGTCTTGAATAGGCCTACCCTAATCTAGACTCTGAACAGATTTGGGATGGCAGTTGGAAGGTCCGTGTTAAGCTTTTTCCACTAACACTGGCCACGACATTTGCCTAATTTTTCTTTCTAGGTAAAGACAAGGGCTTCATTTTTACGCGGACAACCCAAGTCCTGTTTTAAATGTGGGTCACGTACCCATTTAAGTTCGGCTTGTGATACCCTTAAATGTAGCCACTGCTTTGAATCGGTCATATTGCAGCTAAATGTACTAATTCATTCAAGTGTAACTTATGTGATGGACTGGCCACGCGTATGGCAGGTGCCCTGGGCCTCTCATAACAGAGAAGATTGTCCCTCTATGATGGCATTATTACTATTGCTCAACAGTCACTTGCCCATAGTCTAGCTTCCTCTAATCCAGAGGTTACCCTCCTCTGGTAGTTGGAGATGTCTCTTCTGTTCCAGTTTTCCAACCCTCTTTTCCTGTTATACCTACTCCTACTGCCATTGTGGTTTCCCCTGATACTACACCCGTTATTCCAGATATGGATATGCCTCCCCTCGGGTCAAGGGGGAGATAATTTTAGTTTTACCACTGTTACCCATAAACGGACTAGGAAGGGTTTAGCTGTTGCTACTCGTAGTAAGGAACCCCCTGCACGGAACTGGCAAACCTCTAACAAATTTGCGGTTTTAGCCACAGATTTTTCAGACAAAGACTCGGGGGGTGAGGATACTGATTCCTCCTCTCTTCTTTCTTTCCCGGATGGGGGTGATAGGGCTGATACGGATCCCATTGCAAAGCGTACTAGGCAGCGAGGGTAAGTCACCACCTATTACTTAAATCCTGTCTTCCTTAAAGATCTGCTCTTTAAATGTGAACAGCATTAAAGGAAGAGAAAACTAGGGGATTTTTTAACCCTTTCTGATTTACAGTGTGACATTATCTGCCTTGTTGACACTAGATTAAAGACCCATGGGGAATTATTCCAGGCCTCTAAGGCATGGACTGCAGGCCCTTCTTTTGGTCTGTTGGACCTGATACTTGTGATGGGGTCGGGATATTGTTCTCCAGCTCTAATTTTACAGTCTCTAGACTTGTAGATATTTCCCCTGGTAGAGCTTTGTTATTAGATTTCTCATATAAATCTGAAGATTTAGTATGATTGGGACCTCTAGCGCCTCAAACCAAGGCTCAGAGGGCTTCCCTTTTTCACCAAATTAAGCCATACCTTTTTTCATCCAGATTACTCCTATGGGTCGGAGATTTCAATTGCGGCCTACATCAAACAGATCGAGGCCTAAAGACTTCCAAGTTATTTTGTGACTCTGTGGCTTTAAATAGTGTGGTCTCTATGGCCAAGCTTGTGGATGTTTATAGACATTTCCATAAAACAGGTGGGTCAACTTTTTTTAAAGGGTCCTTACATACTAGGATAGATTTTCTTTTTTTATCTAAGATTTTGATTTTACTTTCCTGTACAACTGTGGCTACCGAATTTTCGGATCACGTTGCCCTATGTGCCACTTTTTCCTGGGACTCTGCTCCTAGATGTAAGAAAGCCAGTTGGCGTCTTAATGATTCTCTACTTAATGACCCTCTTTTCTTAAACTTTGGCACAAAGAGTTTACAGCTCGGTTGTCAGTAGTTGATTTTATGATACTGGGATGGATTGGTGGGAGGAATCTAAGCTAAGCTGGAAACAGTTTTTCAGAAGGTAGCGGCAAAAAACAGAATACTAAATATTTGTCTTATCTGTCACTACGGCATCAGCTACAGCACCTATTCTCTTTAGCTAGCTCTACTACTCATGATTTTAGCTCTCAGATTAGTGAGGTCAGCGCTAAAATGAGGTTATCCCAGTATAATCGTGCTGACTCTTTGGGTCAGAGGCGCATTTGGCACTCATCTTACTAAAGGTTGTTTAGACCCATTTAAGGCCTGTAAAGATAGAGTTGAAGCTAAATTAATTACCTCTCTATTGTCTCCATCGGGGAGTTACTTAAGAAACCTGAGGATTTGCTTCACTGTGTTGAAAATTATGTTTTCAACATGTTTGGTACTAAAGCTGACCTTGACAATCGGGATCATTTTCTTTCTCACCTGTCCTTACCTCAGCTTTCGGACTCTGATCGAAACAAGCTTTCTTCGGTCATTACTGAACCAGAGGTCTTGGCGGCCATTACTAGTTTAAAATCACATTCTGTTCCAGGGTCTGATGGCCTAACCCCACATTTTTTCAAGACTTTCTCTGCTGATCTTGTTCCGGTTCTAACTATTCTCTATAATGAGATGTTACATTCTGATGCCTTGGCTACTTCTATGAAAGACGCTTTACTGATTTTACTGTTTAAGAAAAAAGGGGATCCCTTTGACATTACAAATTGGAGACCAATCAGTCTGCTTAATGTGGATTATAAGATCCTTGCCAAAATTCTTTTATCTAGAATGATTACTTTGGCATCACACATGATTAGCCCAACTCAAACCTGTGGTATCCAGGCAGGCATCTTTCTGACAATTTGATTTTATTGAGAGAATTGTTTACTCTGGGACAACAAAATGCTGTAACAGGATGGATTATAAGTTTAGACCGGGAAAAGCATTTGATACAGTCTCTCATGAGTTCTTATTTCTAGCCCTGAAGGCTTTTGGGTTCCCGGTATGCTTCCTTTCCTGGCTTCGTTTATTAAATAGGAATGTTGTAATACGTCCTAATGTGAACGGCTGGATAGGCCGTCCTACTATTCTGGCCCGTGGGGTACGTCAGGGGTGCCCGTTAAGTCCCTTATTATATACCTTTTTTATTGATACTCTTTTGAGAGCCTTTTTTCTTTGCCCACAGATTATTGGGTTGCTCTGTACTCCCTCCTCTTTACCACTTAAAATATTAGCTTATGCGGATGATTTAATTTTGGCTGTGGATTCTTCCACGAAACAAGAGGATATTGTTCAGGTTTTACAGGCATTCTCTTCTGTTTCAGGTTCTAAGATAAATTTTACAAAAAGTATTTGTGTACCACTAGGGCATACTTCCCTCCCTAGTGCAGGGCCTTTATGCTGGTGTTTCTGTATCCACTACTGTTTTTCGTATTTAGGTATTTTTTGGTTGTGATGATCCGCATATCTATAATTGGAATCTTGCCCTACAAAAGGCAGATAATGTGATTAATGGGTGGAAAAAGCATTTAATTGGGAAGAAGAAACAGGTTGTGCTCCTTAAAACTCTGGTTATACCGATTTTCCTGCATCTTTGTTATGTTTTCCCCAGCCCATTTCCTATTTTCCAGATTAACGGGATTTTTCAAAAGTTGTGGGGATCCAGGCTAAACCCCATTAAAAGACATATTACTTACAGACGCTCAAGGAAGGTGGACTTGAATGATCCACCCGTTGTTTTTTAAGCCTTTTCTTCATTATAATTATGGGAAAGTGCTGAAACCAGGGACTGTTTTTGGAAGCCCTATTTTTAGCATGGTTCTCCCTCTGCCTTGATAACTGGCAAGCCCGTTATAAAGGGTTATTTCAAATCCCAACTGATCCCTCTTATGGGAAAGAGAGTTTTAAGATGGCCTTGACCTGGTGTCTTCATCCTCAGGACTTTTGTATCTTATCTAGACCCCAACTATATGAGGCGACTTTGGAGGTTGGAGGCTCGGGAGGAGATTGTTTTCCGTTCCGCCCTCTGGACGTCTCCCTGGGTACTCACCAACTGCTAAATCAACGGCTGCCATCGTATTTATGGGATATGGTATGGTTATGCAACTATGATAGACTAGGAGTTAACAACAATCATAAGCATAAAGCCTTGTCTTTGAGATATTGTCCTAGATCCTCTTGCCTCAATGTTTGTGAAACTCAGCAACATTTATTTTGTGAATGCCCTTTCTTTGGAAGTCTGGTCTACCTATCTGCTAACTGGGCAGAACCCTTGTTGGCCTCTCTTTCTTATGAACATGTTATGTTTTGCCTGAATGACCTGCTTAATAGAAAGTATCATGTTGACAGTTTATATATAATTTTGCTATTATTCATTATTATTTATAGCAAGCCAGATGTTTGCTAGTGTTACACCAAAAACTATTTCCATTCATGAAGTATTTTGTAATATTAGGGCTGCTTTGTGTTCTGTAAAAAAGTCTGACTTCTTACTTTTTTCTACTTCGCAAGCTGTATTGTTTTGGAAACATTGTGATACTTTCTTCTGTTAACTGATTTTTACCTTGTTTGGATTGTTTCTGTTTATTGAGTTGTTTTGTTTTTTTGTAATGAAGCCCACTTTATTACCAATAAAATTCCCCTACTCTTTTCGATAAGTGCCATGGGATCTTTAACATCCACCTGAACTACCACCAATCCAGGCAGATGGGACCTCAGTTTAACGTCTCATCTGAAAGACGGCACCTTACAAGTGCAGCACCCCTCTCATGCTGCACTACAGTGTCAGTACTGGGATATTAACCCAAGTGCCAGATATGGGAACTGAACCCACAGCCCTCTGATTTCCTGGCCTCAGAGGTGAGTGTGCTACCTACTGAGCCACTGACACCTATAAATTGAGACACAAAATGTACATACAGTTGTGGAACATAAAATGTGCAGAAGCACTTTAAATCATGGACTATGTATTAATACTGCAATATGTAAAATTGATGAAATTTATTTCCACAATTCCAAATGAAAATACCACTGATAATGTTTTTTAATCCGTATCTATATATTCATGCAGTAAAATGAATTCTGCATGTTTTAAACAGGGTTCCAATTACAACCATAGAATTTTCTTTAAATTGTGGATAAAAAAATCTGTGGTTAGAAAGGCGGAAGTGGAAATCACACTTTGCATTTCCTGTTTCCGTGTTTTTGAGGAGAGGGACAATAGCAGACAGTGGAGTCAGACCAGAGAGAGAGAGAAAGAGACAGAGAGAGAGAGAGAGAGAGAGAGAGAGTTAGAGAGATTGTGCCATCTGCCAGTCAAAAATGTCTTCTTGTGACCAAGTAGGTTTTGAGGGACAGCAGCAGGTGCATGGAGCAGGAAGGTGGGATGGGAGACAGAATGTGGAGGAGCAGGTTCAACAGAGGGGTCAGGAAGAAGAGCAAGGACACCAAGATGCCCAGCATGCTGTTCCCTCCACCAGTGGGCAAGTAGTAGTGAAAACAAATTGGCTCCAGCATTCAGCCACAATGAGGTGGTGGTCCTTGTTTAGGGGTCATCACCCATGTAGATGAATTATATGGTCCTGAAAGCTCCCTCTTAAAGACAGGAAGAAAGTGTGGGATGCCATAAAAGCCACAGTGGACAGAAAGGGTGAGGGTGCTGTGTCCTGCAGCTCCCTCAAATAAAGCACAAATGGGATGATATACCACATCATGACAGGGGATGTTGGAGGCCCATGGGGAAGCAGTCACCATAAAAGATGCCCAGTGAAAGCACAAGGGGACAATTGCACAGAAGAAGGTGCGAGAAGTGACACCAGAGCCACTCATGGGATGAGAGCTAGAGTGGAGGATGACAGCACTGGTGATAGTGAGTATATTACTTTTAACACTCTAATTAACTGGCATCAGATATTCTTGCAATGACACTGTAATGCATGATTGTTTTACTAGTCTATGTTTCATTTCTGGTTTGCCATGCTGCTTTAATTGTATTATATATACAGCAAATATATTTCTTTTTATTTATTAATTGAATTATCTGAATAAACACCTTTGATCAGGAAGCTTCTTACATAGCTTCAGCGTCAAGGGATCTGATAGAAAGAATATGGTTTTACAACAGGCAGTAAGCAAGCACTAATAAAATTTTAGTGTTAATACTGGACAAATCACACTTAATATTAAGCAGTAAAGACATTGAATTTACATGTTTTAGTCATGGCACTGTACAATGTATGGCAGAGCATAGTGTTTATACCTAGTTAGTTCTGAAACAGTATTGCAAATGAAAATAATACTGGGAATCAGTATGTGTTGCCTAGTAAAGTTGCCACAACTGCTCTGAAATACAGTATTCCTCTGTTCATTTTCAACAGGTACTGCACCTTCTGGTACTGAACACGCAGAGGAATCCTCCAGCACCACAGTGGCAGCAGAATAGGGAGCCGTGGGAGTAGGCAGCAGTGCTGTGGAGACCCTGTCTGATGGTTAGATATCTATATAATGATTTTGTAACATGCATAATGAGTAAATAGGCTCATCAGCAAGTCCTGTGTGCATAAATAGTTATGTAAGAAATAACGCATGACTGGGTGTTGATAGTAATGACATATCTACACACCCAGAGTTGCATTTATGCCGTGACCACAGGACCAGTGCCTTCAGCCTCTGGGTGTGGGGTATCTCAGTAGTATGAGTACATAGCCATATCTTATTGCTTACATAAAATGGCCCTATCAGCAACTTTTCAAAATAAAGTATTCTGAGGTATTCTTATTCTCAAAATGTAGGCTAAAATGTTGACAAATAATGAAAATTACTCCTTCAACAGAGTTGTTTTACGTGTCAGTCATATACCTTTCTATAC
Organism: Neoceratodus forsteri; assembly: GCA_016271365.2. Lineage (NCBI taxonomy): Eukaryota > Metazoa > Chordata > Ceratodontiformes > Ceratodontidae > Neoceratodus > Neoceratodus forsteri. The sequence goes on along the minus strand of CM057452.1, from coordinate 1,064,569,861 downwards.
AATGAATACATTGTGTGATTTTTTTACCATGGAATAGAATAATTCAGTTCAGTTTTCAGTTTCAGTTTATTTGATCAACCATGATAGAACAAACATCATGATTATTTCTGTAAAAACATCAGTTACATGCATTATAAAAATAAATAAAAACAAACAAAAAAAACTATTTAAAAACATGTGGAGCAGCACACATAAATACATAAATCTACAACAGAGCATTGTATTTCAGATGTACAAAGTGCCAAAAGTCAAAGACATAGAATACATTGTACCCAAGATTTAATTCATAAGAGAGCGGATGTGTGAGATCATGTTTCACCGAGTTTTTTTCATTCTTCAAAATCCTATATCTTTTTTTTCCTAAATTTAACAACAGATGCAAAAAACCTGGAGATTAGTTTAACATCTTCTTGGACTTGTGGGTGAAAAATATAAAACCACATCATAATTTGAACTTGTATATATTTCCAGGTGTTTCCTTAAAGCAGATTCCTTACTTTGTTATACAGTGGATAAATCAGTATTATATGATTTGAAAAGGGATGGGGAACTTTTATTCAAAACTCAAAAACAAATTATACAAAAATGTATTGCATCATACAAATTCATAAGGAAGAAAGATCCAAAACATAAATAAGTATTACATCATACATAAACTATAAAACTAAGTAAATCGTATAGAACCCCTCTCCTCCCCACTAAAAGAGTAGGGAATTAGTCCCAAAACTCAAAACAGAAAAAGAAAACAGTGTATCATCCCATACTATCATAATGGAAGGATAATCAAAACAGAAATAAATATGACATCCTACAATACCTACAACCCAAAAGAAATCAGAGTTATACAATGTGCACTCTCTTACTCCCCTAAAAGAGTAAGGGATATGTTATGAGAACTATTAACAATAGTAATAAACAGAGTGAATCATCACATAAATCAAGGTAAAATCAAAACCGACAACAAAACCACAAGGTATCAAAGTCATACAGCTTCTCATTTGTGCAACTGTAGACATGGCAGAAACCTAAACATTAATTCGACAGTAGAGAACTCCCCCTCCTCCTTCATCAGCAGATCAGGAAAGGCGATGTTATACTGGTAATCAACTATTAGGAATGCAGTATGAATGTGCATACATCATACTGTAGGGTGAAACCAGACATGGAGGAAAGGAAACATTATCAGCATACTCCTCATATTTGGTAGAAACCTAGACTGAACTCATCTATTCAGGAAACTATATGGAGGACAAACACTCATTTACCAAATGTTAAGGGAACTCCATAATAAGTTAACCAACTAAATAGTGACAGGGACAGCATGCATATGGAAGGAAAACAGTCCTATCAAGCAATAACAAAAAAGTTGGGACACGCCAAGTTGGCCACAGTGGTTACCAAAGGGAGAAAGAAAAACCTAAATGTAGGTGGAATGCAGTTAAAAAAGGAAGGGAAACCTGCAAAAACAGTCAAGATTTCTAAACATATCAAAATCCAGAGTTCCAGGGAAATTCTTTAATGTTAATCAGTCTTCCATGTGGAGTTGGTTGCGTGGTATGAAAGTTCAGATCCAGACAATTATTGTTCAACCACTCATGGACAATGCCAAACATGTACAAATGTTAAATTTCTTGAATTTTTATTTGTTTTAATAGATGCCTCAAAGTTTCACCAAACAATGTCTTATTCTGGGGGACTGTAAAAAAATAATAATATTGTATCAAAATTAGTTTGATATGATTTATAATGATCTCATGATTATCATCATCTTAAATGATGTCATGCCATAATCTCTACACATAGACTGTAAATATTTTATGTTAACTGTTATTGAAGACAAACTAAACTATTAATTCCAAGGTTCAAACAAATATATAAAATGATGATCACCATCCAAAATGTGAAAAATCTGAATATAAAGAGCTCCATAATTTTCATTGTGCCCTAGGCTACCTACTTGTCACAAGTGCTTACAACAACTCTTGCCATCACAGAATAATTATTTTGACTCAGTAAAAACTGTAACATTCAGAATCCATTGAATTTTAACCTCAGACAAGCTATTTCCACTTATAACATATCATTGTTGATATGAATACAAAATATACCTTAAATAAAACATGTAGAATGCTGTTAACCTCACCAGCTTTCTCAAAATTGATTCAGTCCTAAAAATGATATTTAACCATCTGTTAGCAAACTGTTCACACTGAAACTTCGAAAACAAGATAAATGTTCCTTCTATATATACATGTTTTTGAGAGGTTGCACTTATAAATATTTTTTAAGAACAAAAATAGCTGCCCAAGTGTATTTGTACATATCTCAAATTGTGTTAAAGTTAAGACTTGTACCTAACATAACATGATATGTTAGTGGCTCATTTATAATCGGCTTGTATATGCTGCTGCTGTATTCAGTGTTTGTAGGTGTCACCTGAAGTGCCCCTCATCTATGTGTATAACAAATCTGTAAAAAGCATCATAAATCCATACTAAATTGTCACTAATTGTCTCTATTAACTTAAACAAATGTAAATTCCATGGTCAAAATAAGTCATTAATTGATGTGATACGCATACCTTTACAGCTGTGTCTCCTAAATGCTGCGCACAGAAACTAATGCTTCTGAGAAAGCCAAACTTAAAATGGCAATGGACATTCGATCCAACTACATGCCACAAATGGGATTACATCATGCCGTTGAAACTTACATTAGTACAATAAAGAAAGAAATTATTAAAAAAATTGACACCAATAGAGAATTTCAGCATCTTAATATTTCCAAGATACAGTGAGAAAAACTAAAAGATTTAGAGCAAGATCCTACACTGGTTATTAAACCAATAGATAAGGATCGGGGTATCATCCTAATGAACGTAGACCTATAAAGAAATATATACTTTAAGTTACTTTTGGTTGAAGAAAATTATGTAATTTTACAAACAAATCCCACTCCAGATAGTATTCATAAAATTCAAGATATTCTGGATGAATTTAAAGCCATTGGTTGGCTTCAAGAATGTGAGGCTGAATTGTTGATTAATAAAACACCACACATACAAATATTCTATTCTTTACCTAAAATTCATAAAGATCCTGTTAATCCACCTGGTAGACCCATTGTCTCTGGGATTGGATCCATTTTAGGGCCTGTCTCTATATACATAGATTTTCACATACAGGATTTAGTACACAACACTACTATATATACTGTATTAATGATACCACACACATTCTCCAAATAATACAAGAGCTCAATATGCAAAATGTAGTTAATGAACATACTATTCTAATTACAATTGATGTGAAAGATCTATATACATTGATTCCACACGTAGGAGGAATAAGTGCACTGCGGAAGTTGTTAAATACTAGATCTCCAGAACAAAAACAGAAAACTGATTTGATCACAGAATTGGCACATTTGGTTCTTACAAATATTTTTTTTTTTAAATCCGAGGAGACATTTTATGGACAACTTAAAGGCACAGCAATGGGGAGTATGATTGACCCAGGCTATGCAAATTCCTACATGCATGACTTTGAAACCAATTTCATTCTGACATCAGAAATGGAGGGTAGTATATATGATAATAACATTATTTGCTGGAAGCATTTCATAGATGATATCTTTCTTTTAAGGCAAGGAAGTGAAGATAAACTTGAGGATTTTTTCAGATATATAAACATGTGTGATCCACATCTAGAATTTAAAGCAGAATATAGTGTTGAACAAATGAATTTTTTGGATATCACTATCTATAAGATAGACTCTAAATTGGAAACAAAACTATTTCATAAGATCACTGATTGCAACACTACATTGCACTATGTGAGCTTTCATCCAACTGGCTTGAAAAACAGTATCCCTTACTCACTGTTATTGCAGGCCAAGCAAAACTGTAGTACTCAAACTGTGTACTTACAGGAGCAACAAGAGACTTTAACAAGGTTTAAAAATAGAGGCTGTAAAGCCCCTATTTTAAATCAAGTGAAGAATCGCATGAAAAACATCCCACGGGAATAACTTTTGGATAAGAATCAGCAAGAAAGTGAGACCACCTCTTTAAATATGTAAACCTTTAGTACCCCACATTGTGAAGAAATGCCAATATTGAGAAAAATCATACACAAACATTGAAATCTTGTACAAAACAATCCCCAAACAGCCGGTATTTTTAGCAACAAACATTATGTAATGTCTAAAAAGGCCACTAGCATTAAAGATAGATTAGTGAGAACTATTCATAAACCACAGAATCAAATTTGGGGGCAGTTGCTCTTATGTCCTCTTAAAAATGGTATGCACCCTTGTAATAGATGTGTAGCATGTGGAAATACATTCAAACGTGATCAATTCAGACATAGATATACAGGGAGAGAATAGCTGACTAAACAGCACATTAGCTGTAGTTCAACAGTGGTTATTTACATATGTCCTTATGATCATCTGTATTTAGGACAGATGTCTAGAGAACTGAGAAAACGCATATCAGAACACAAAAGTAAAATTTGTCTTAAGGATGAAAACTCACTAGTGGCCAGACATTTCAATGCCAGGGACCACACAGTCATGCAATTGAGATTTTGGGGTATCGAGTTAGTTCCAGAACCAGAAAGGGGTGGTAATTATCTTAACCTCTTAGAAGTGAGGGAAACTAAAGGGATATATGAACTTGGCACATACCATAATAGCTGGGGTCTCAATGAGGAGATCAATTGGCGAGTATGTTGGTGATTTTTAGAATGAAAAAATCTTTTGACTGACTGATCTAGGGGCACAACTTGCCAGCATATGTTCCCCTTATTTATAACATTCAATTTAACATGCCTGAATATCTTATTTACAATAACGAAAAACCTTGATAGGTTCTATGTATATTTTCTTTTCCCCCTCCCTCACCTCCATTTCTCTTGAATAACATATTTTATTTATTTTTGAACATTATTATATTTTTTTAGATTTATTGTTGTAAACTATAGAATTAAATGAGAATACAGGCCCTAGCATCATGACAATCAAAATATAAGTCCTCTTTTTCATTGATAATAGTTAAATATATATAGGAGCATTATAGCTTTATACGGCATTGTTTAGAATATATTGGCCACATTCATACCCACATGTAGGAGCGATTTCCTAGCACCAGTTGCTAGGAAATGACGTATGTGATCTCTGTCCACTGATGGTGACATCAGCACGCTCTCATGCGGGTATAAGAGGATGGGATGTGCAAACAGATTCTTGCTGCCACAGTTAACAGAGGAAGCTACAGGAGTCTGTCCGGTAAGAACACATAGTTGCAGCTTACAAGAGTATTTAAACAAGAAACCATGTTATAACTGCATTGAAATTTAAGTAGGGTGACTGGCTAGACCCAGGGAGTCTTACTCGCACCTTTCTATTTCAGCGTTTACATTGATAAGCGAACGTGCCATGTAAGCAGCATTTAGGAGATGCAGCTGTAAAGGTATGCACATCACATTGATTAATGACTTATTTTGACCATGGAATTTATATTTGTTTAAGTTAACAGAGACAATTAGCGACAATTTAGTATGGATTTATGACGCTTTTTACAAGTTTGTTATACGCATAGATGAGGGGAACATCAGGTTACACTTAAAAACACTGAATACAGTAGCAGCATATACAAGCCAATTATAATGGAGCTACTAACATATCATGTTATGATAGGTACAAGTCTTAACTTTAACTCAATTTGAGATATGTACAAATACACTTGGGCAGCTATTTTTGTTCTTAAAAAATATTTATAAGTGCAACCTCTTAAAAAATGTATATATAGGAAAAACATTTATCTTGTTTTCGAAGTTTCAGTGTGAACAGTTTGCTAACAGATGGTTAAATATCATTTTTAGAACTGAATTAATTTTGAGAAAGCTGGTGAGGCTAATGGCATTCTACAAGTTTTATTTAAGATCTATTTTGTATTTATATCAACAACAATATAAGTGGAAATAGCTTGTCTGAGGTTAAAATTCAATGGATTCTGAATGTTACAGTTTTTATCGAGTCGAAATAATTATTCTGTGATGGCAAGAGTTGTTGTAAGCACTCATGACAAGTAGGTAGCCTAGGGCACAATGAAAATTATGGTGCTCTTTATATTCAGATTTTTCACATTTTGGATGGTGATTTTCATCATTTTATATATTTGTTTGAACCTTGGAATTCATAGTTTAGTTTGTCTTCAATAACAGTTAACATAGGATATTTACAGTCTATGTGTAGAGATTATGGCACTAAATCATTAAGATGATGATAATCATGAGATTATTATAAATCATATCAAACTAATTTTGATGCAATATTATTATTTATTACAGTCCCCCAGAGGAAGACATTGTTTGGCGAAACATTGGGGCATCTATTAAAACAAATAAAAATTCAAGAAATGTAACATTTGTACGTGTTTGGCATTGTCCATGAGTGGTTGAACAAAAATTGTCAAGATCTGTAGACAGCCTTTTAGCCAAATACAATAGATCAGGTAGCAACTATAACCCACTCCATCATCCAGTATGCAGCCATGACATATTCCTCCACCATAATTTATACAGAGATTGAGAAACTGTACACCGATCACTCTCTTTAAACCTCGAGATATTCTGCAATACTGCAAACATCACCTGCTCTGCCATCTTGTGCTGTTTACGCAGTGTAAGCCCATAACAGGATCACCACCATTTAAATTTTATACCTAATAAAATCAAATGCATTATTACTGCATCATATGTCATCCATCGTCCTGGGAAAAAACCCTTACATAATAAATATGGAGTCAGATTACAAAAGGGATTTAAAGGCCAGATTTTAAGTAAGAATTGCCAAAAGGAGTTTGCAAAGGGGCGGTCCAAAAGAAGATGTTGCATAGTTTCAATGGCCCCAATGCAGATTCCTAGTCTGGGGCATTCCTTTCCCTTATGTCCTTATGTGTCATATTTCCCTTCACATCCAACTTCAATTGCATGCAAAGCCATAGAAAAATCCCATATATAAGCCGGAATCCTAGTACTCTGTAACACCATTGAGAAAATGTGTTGCGCCTGTAATGGAAGTTCAAAGAACCTGGGGGAAATGATAAAATGTTCCTCCAATAACATATTCTACAGTCCTTTCCTTGACGAGGTTAGTAGATGTGCCTTGACTACCTTAGATTGTTTCACTTTATTAATTGTATCTGCCAAGTACAAGGGCAAAGCTAAAACATGTTTTTGTTACGAAATGGGTAAGTTAATCCCTCATGTCTGTAGAAGTGGTCCTACACTATCTGAGAGCCAAGGCCCTCAGAGTATCTTATGTTGTTTCAGAATGGGTACTATATTATGAAAGAGAAACGTAATATATAGAAATAGTACTGGATGTATCATAACCAAACCTCCCTTTGCAAGTGGCAGGTAAGTGACCCCCCTTAATGGGGTTCAGGTGCCTGCCCCACAAACACTGAAATAAAATGCTATAAAGAGTTATTTCCATAGTCTTGGGAGGGGGTTAAAACGCACTTAAAAGAGGAAAATAGGTAGCAGAAAGGATTTAATCATAAAAACTCTCTTCTTTTTAGACATATGCCATTTATTCCAAATCAGCACTTCTTCTTGTCATACCTGGAATTTGATGTCCCAATTATAGGACTGTGGGTCAAGTCCTCCAAAATAAATTTCCAGAATCCTAGTATAACCCGTCTTCTGGGGAATCCCCATAATCTCCGGTATAGTGCCATTATTATCCTCTATTGACAAGCAGCAGCTTTTTTGAAAATTTGTAACAGATCTTGTAATCCCCGAGACATCCTGCATTGTCTGATGAACCATTCGAGCTAACCAGTCATCAGCTAATATCAGTTCTAAATCATCGACACAGGCAAAGGTACAACTGGGGTGTCCTCACTACTCACTGACACTCCCATAATCTCTGGGTTACTATTAAGATTATGCAATAAGGGATCAAGGATCAACACACACAGTACCAGACTCGGGGGCACCCCTGTCTCATCCCTTTAGTTACCCGTACTGTCTTCCTAGTCCACCTGTTAACACTAGGCAAAAGATCTACCTGCTTATAACAAGCCTGTGCCCATGTAATAAATAAAGGGGGAAAACAATATGCTTTTAATACTTCCCACAAGAAGTCATATTCAGCCATATACTGTCATATACTGAGCAAGTCACTTAACCTCCTTGTTCTCCCAGGTCGCACCTGTAAAAAAGCTTCCAGCTTAGTGTGCTATACCTGGTTAAACAACTAAATAAAAAAAATATACCACATGGTCAAAAGCCTTGGATTGATCTAAACTGACCACATGACCCATCAGTTCTTTAGAGTTACCCTTCTCAAAGATCTCACAAAGGAAAATAAGGGCATTCTGTATCTGACGTGAAGACATGCCACTAAATTGTGTGGGATGAATGATGCATTCCAAAACCCCTGCCAGATGCTTACCGATGATTTTCGTAAGGATCTTATAGTCTGAGTTTAGTAGGACTATAGGCCTCTGGTCCCTCAAATCCCCTCTCTCCCCAGATTTAAATAATAACACCAAAGCTCTGAGACACCTGCTCTCCGGAAGGGTCCCAATTTCCAAAGCACCATTATAGACTAAAAGTAATTTCCCTAATGCCTCAAAAATGTGTTTATATACTTCATGCGGGAGGCCATCCAAACCAGGTGAAACACCATCTTTCAGAGACCAGATGGCCTCCTACAACTCCAGTTTTATAATAGGAGCTATCAGAGGAGCATGGCAGTCCTGTGGGATGTGGGGGAGGTTGCAGGTCTGTAGCCAATCTGACATCACAGATCAGAACAGAGCTAAGCTAGTTATTGTTTCTTGTAACTATGCCTCAATTTCTGACAAAAGAGCAGAAGTTGCTGTGAGCTTCGTACCATCCATTTGTGGTAAATATGGGATCTGTTTTGTTTCCCAAAAGGCTTTACAAGCCTCAAAGGGCACTGTATCTGCCTTTTTTCCACAAGATTCCATGCTTTGTTGATTCTCAAAGTGTTTCATGATTTCAAACTGTAATTGGGCTAAGTTTACCTTGGTAAGAGAGATAGTAGATTGGAGGTCCAGTCATCCAATAAACTGTTACATTGTGAGAACTTTCAACTTCTCCCACAAGGATCTTTGTTGATCTGTATGCTGCTTGCCCCATAATTTCCCAAGAGTTTGGAAATAGTGTTTTATATCCCACTTTGTGTTCTCCCACCAATCATTCAAGTCATCATATAAAAAATCACAGATTTACGTGCCTCTAGAAGGTATCCAAACAGACACCCACCCCCATCCCCAACCACCCCACATTACAGTCTTTTATAGGGTAGCACAGTCGTGATATTTCCTGTAGCAAAGCAGGAAGGGGTGGATCAGAGGGGTATGCACACAGTGACCTCATTTACAGGGGCTCTAGTAAATTAACTTGTTAAAACAAGTTATACAAGAACAAACAAACATAACACAAAATCAAACTTTTGCTTTCATTTTCTTCCTTCTAATTACTCTGACCAGGTTATAAACTCAACAACTTTTCTGGAATCGATATCATTAACTGCAGGTGCTGTGGAACACTTTTCATAAGGGCAGTTTTACAGGATTTAGGACACTGTCCTTCATGCTGGGCCATTGGAGATCTAAGGGCTCAGCTACAGGTAGCATGGGCAGAGATTGTGTGCCTCAAATTGCATATTCAAGAGGAAATATAGTATAAGAACCACCCACCATTTCCCCAACATCCAACAGAAGTACCTTGACCACAGAGGGTAGCTGGTCAAGGAGGTTGGCAGGTGGTTAGGAGGGGCAAATCAGGTGCCCCATCACTCAGTATTCTCCAACATATCACCTCCACAAATCATATAAAAACTACAAACAGGTATCTGCCTTTACCTCTGAAATCAAACAAAGGGGCAGAGGACACTGCACAGGAGGACACTGCAGAACAGGATCTAGCACAAAAAAACTCGCCCACAACAGGAACCAAAAGAAAAAAGAAAAAAGGAAATCCAAATAAAAAAAATTTTCTGATCATAGGAGACTCCATGATTTGCTGAGTTGACATGTACCTCCAGCCAGGGTTAGTGATCAGATGTTTCCCAGGTATATCAGTGTGTACAGACACTGATCACATTGCTAAAATTGTTCAGGAAGCAGGAGAAAACATTGATGTCCTGGTACACATAGGGACTAACGATCTCACCAGCCAGTCAGTTGTGGAGACCAAGGAACACCTGACCAGGCTGAGTGACAAACTGTCATCCATTTCGTCTGACATCTCCTTCTCCAAAATCCTGCCAGTCTGGGAGATGGGGACAGATGGACGGAAGGTTAGAGAAGGGGAGATAGGGGAGCTAAACATGTGGCTCAATGGCTGGTGCCAGGAAAAAGGACACAAATTTGTAGGGAACTGGCAACAGTTTTGGGAGCGAAAGTTCTTTAAATTTGATGAACTGCATCTAACTAAGGAGGGAGTCAGTGCATTGGGGCAGAAGTTTGATGTCTTTGCAGAATATTTAAAGTAGCAAATGGGGAGAGAGGTGCAGCACCCCATACGTCAAATGAGAAGAACACCCCTCCCCCCTCAGTTAGTGGTCGAACAGGAGTTCAGCATGTTTGTAGTTCATTTGCATCACCAGGTAAGGAAAAATGTCCGGCTCCCCATACGACGCGCAGGGGAAATGCCAGATGTTTCCCAACAACTAACAGACCAAACTCTGGCCAATGGAAAAGCATGTACACAAATGCTAGGAGTCTGGGAAACAAGATCCCAGACCTGTAGGCAATAATGACAGAGGCTAAATTGGACATAGTAACCATTAGTGAGACATGGTTTACCAGTAACTACACTTGGGAGACTTCAGTACCTGGCTATATACTGTTCAGAAGAGACCGAGGTGCAAAAAAGAGGGGGTGGAGTGGCCCTTTATGTCAATGAAAATATAAAAGCTACAGAAATTAAGAATACACATAAGGAGCCAGAAGAACCATGGGTCACCCTGGAAACAAGAAATGGGACAGTCATACAAACTGGGGTTGTGTACAGTTCTCCAGACCAGGGGGAGGACATAGACACATTACTGTTAGAAGATATACAAAACATGACAGCTAAAGGGGAGGTTCTGATAATGAGAGACTTCAACATGCCAGATAAAGATTGGTAAATACCAGCAGGAACATCTGCCAGAACTAGACACATGGTGGATTCCCTGTAGGGGGAGGGACTCAAATAACTGGTACAACAACTTACAAGAGACAGGGCTATCCCAGATCCAGTACTGACTAACAGGGAAAGGATCACAGATCTCCAGGTAGAAGGTCACTTGGTGACCAGTGACCATCACATGGCATGGTTCAATTTGACCAGTAGAACTAAATCATCCCATTCCAAGGCAAAAATATGGGACTTCAGAGGAGCTGACATTGATAAGATTGCCAACAGTGTTAAGCTAGCCCTAGCAAAAAGAAATACAGGTGAGGAGGTACAGGTAAAGTGGGCAAGCATTAAAGATGCAATACTTAAAGCAATATCCCATTGTGTTAGAGAGAAAAGGAAGTGCAAAAGTAGAAGGAAACCACTTTGGTTGTCAAAAACAGTAGCAGAAAAGGTCAGAGCCAAATGGCTGGCCTTCAGGAAATATAAGGGAACGTAGCAGAATGAAGATAGGGAGGCATACCAAACATCCCTAAGGGAAGCAGGGAAGTCAGTAAGGCAGGCAAAGGCCCAAACTGAGGAAACACTAGCAAAACAGTAAAAGAAGGTGACAAGACTTTCTATAGATACATTAGTGAAAGGAGACAGTCCAGAGGGGGTATTGCTAAGATCAAGGGTAATAAGAGGGCATGTGAGGAGGAGGACCATGTAAATGCATATATCCTAAATAGATACTTCTGCTCATTATTTGCTGAACAGAAGGTAGGGCAGGGCCCACAGCTCAGCACCATGGACACAGAGGGGAGGGAGGTGTGCACTAGTCCCTTCACAGAAGAAAGGGTCCTACAAGAGCTCAATAAGCTCAGGGTGGACATGGCAATGGGACCTGATGGCATACATCCTAGGGTACTAAATGAGCTAACGGTGGAACTAGAAGAGCCATTATCAGAACTGTTTAGTGAGTCTCTGAGCACATGAGAGGTCCCAGAAGACTGGAGAAGAGCTCATGTGATCCTACTCCACAAGAGTGGTAGCAGGAAGGAGGCAGGGAACTACATACCAGTCAGTCTTATCTCAGTAGTGGGCAAGATTATGGAGGCACTCCTTAAGGAAAGGATAGTGGAACACCTGGAATCTATAGGAGCACAGAATCCAAGACAGCATGGGTTTACAAAAGGAAGGTCCTGTCAAACTAATCTCATAGATTTCTGAGACTGGGTAACCAGAGTGGTGGACCAAGGATGAGCAGTTGATGTTGCCTACCTTGACTTCAGCAAAGCTTTTGATACTGTTCCACATAGAAGATTGACTAATAAGCTGGGTAAGCTTGGGGTGGGTCAGAAGTTGGTCAACTGGGTGGCAAACTGGTTGATGGGCAGAAAACAGAGAGTGGTGGTAAACAGTATACAGTCAGAAGAGATGCAAGTCACAAGTGGGGTACCTCAGGGATCAGTCCTGGGGCCAGTCCTCTTCAATATCTTCATCAGTGACATTGCAGATGGACTGTAGTGTAAGATTTGTCTGTTTGCAGATGACACCAAGATCTGCAACAGAGTAGATGATCTAGGTGGTGTGGGCAGACTGAGAAGAGATCTGGATAAACTAGCAAAGTGGTCGGAAGAGTGGCAACTGGAGTTTAACACAAAGAAGTGCAAGATCATATCAGAGGTAGTCATATCAGATGACTTAAAGGTGGGCAAGCAATGTGAGAGGGCAATAAGAAGGGCTGGGGGATACTGAGTTGCATAGGGAGAGGCATCACCAGTAGAAAACAGGAAGTTGTTATCCCTCTGTACAGACAGCTGGTGAGACCCCATCTGGAATACTGTGTGCAGTTCTGGAGACCTAATCTCCGCAAAGACATAGACAGGATGGAAGCTGTCCAGAGGAGGGCAAATAAAATGGTGCAGGATCTGCACAGGAAGACATATGAAGAGAGACTAAAGGAGCTTAATATGTATAGCCTCAAGGAAAGGAGGGAGAGGGGGACATTATAGAAACTTTCAAGTACCTCAAGGTAATCAACAAAGTCCAAGAGGGTAGCATCTTTCAAAAAAAGAGGTGTGCAAGAACAAGAGGGCACAATTTGAAGATAGAGGGGGGACTGCTCAGAGGTAATGTAAGGAAGTATTTTTTTCACAGAGAGGGTTGTGGATGCATGGAACGGCTTTCCAGAGGAGGTTGTGGAGTCAAAAACAGTGGTTGAATTCAAGCATGCATGGGACAGTCATAAGGCAATTCTATGGGGTGGGGGTATAAAGAAATAGGCTGCTGGTTAACTAGGATCTGCAGCTTATCCATTAGGTAGGGAAATGGGCAGACTAGGTGGGCCAAGCGGTCCTTATCTGTGTCAAATTCTATGTTTCTATCATGCACATAGGGAAGAGAAACCCTGAAGCCACCTATAGGCTAGGAGGGGAGTTGCTGGCAGTCACAAGGGAAGAAAGAGACTTTGGCGTCATCATACCGATGAATTGAAATCATCCCAGCAGACCACTTAAGCAGTAGATAAGGCTAGAGGGATGTTGGGGTGTATTAGTAGGGGTATCACGAGTTGGAAGAGGGAGGTAATAATCCCTCTTTACAAGACACTGGTCAGGCTCAATCTGGAGTACTGTGTACAGTACTGGAGGCCACACCTTCACAAGGACATTAACCAAATTGAGGCTGTCCAGAGAAGGGCAACCAAAATGGTGCAGGGACTGCATCAGAAAACATGTGAGGACAGATTAACGGAGTTCAATATGTATACCCCAGAGCAAAGGAGGGAGAGAGGTGATATGATTGAAACATTCAAATACCTTAAGGGCATTAACAAGGAGAAAGTCTAACAAGTTTCAATATAAGAAAAATAGCAGGACAAGAGGACACAGCCTTCGATTAGAGGGAGGCTGACTAAGGGGTAATGTGAGGAAGTTCTTTTTCACAGAATTAGTGGTGGATGCATGGAATGGCCTACCTCAGAAAGTGGTGGATATGAATACAGTGCAGGGCGTCAAACAGGTATGGGAGAGGCATAAGGGAGCAATACAGATGAGTGTGAATAGATAGGCCATTGACACAGCAAAGGCCAATGGCACATTCATAAGGCAGAAAAAGAAATGGGAAGACTGGATGGACCTTGTGTTCCTTATCTGCCGTCAACTTCTATGTTTCTATGTAACAGTAATGTTTAGGGGTTCAATTTGTCAAATATAGGAAAAAGAGCACCAGACTAAATGTTGGTAATAATTATTCATGTTCTTCATTTATGTACAGTTTGTTAGTGAAATAACTTAAAAAACAGTATGGCTTTAAAAATCTAGTTTAGCTCATTTCTCATGTATCATCAATCAGCTTTAAAGTAATCAATGATGGTTATCTGTTTGGCTTTATTTGTCATGATTAATCTCATTTAAGCATGCAAGTCTTGTTCTTTCATTGGCCTGCAGTGGTGTCCAGAGAATGTAGAAGCATGAGCTAGGAGATTGGGAAAAGAGAGGGGGAGAGAGAAGGATTGACTGTGAGGAGGCTGGAATGAAAAACCCACCTGCATGGCAGACACTAATATACCTCAACATTTTGTCACTAAAATGTTTGGCAGTTTGACACAAAATGTAAGAAAATTAATGACAGTGGCCTTAATATTATGGGGTATATTAACAGTAACACACATTGAGACCCAAACTCAGAACACTGGAAGCTAATGATTTAAGAGCATTCCATCCCGATCACAGCTTGAACACTAATTGGAAACCCTAACAATGGGGAGATAATGATTCACATTGAGTTTTTTGTGGGATCACTGCCTTGCACTGCTAGATGCCATGTAATTACAGCTCTTAAAGAGCTGTTAATCATATCTACTTACCTAATATCTAGCCATCTAAAACAGCGAAGGAGAGTAGCAGATGGACTAGTAGAGCTTGCTAAAGTAGAGATTTTTGTAACTTCAGTGGGAGCCATGGAAGATGCGTTAGTTGAGATGTACTAATAGAAGACTGGCTGCATTAGCCCAGGCCCCAGACAAGCAAAGCAATGTTAAAATCTACCCTTGCTTCTAATATGAAATCTTCCTTTTCTCCGCCCTTGACAGTTTCAATAATCCCTGCATAAATGACGTTATTGAAAACCTCAACTACATTCTTAAAGGTAACATAGCACTCAGCAGTGCAGTATAAAATATGTGTTACTAAAGACATTTAAAACAACCACAAAATCAGAACCATCATGATGCAATGCATATGTACCACTGACATGGCGAATAATAGAGAGGAAATAACATTAGGAAGAGATGGCCTGTGCATCAGAAAGTGCTGCTGTATGGCAAATAGAGAGTAGAGATGCAGCTAAATTTTATTTCACTGGTGAAATTCTGGCAAAGTCACCAGTTTCGCCCTGTGAAACATTTTGTGTAATAATGGCCTTTCTGTGAAATTTTGCCACCCAATTTCACCTTGCACTTCAATAAGGCGAAATTAGGCTTTTCTCTCTCAATCTCTCTGCTGGTGGTCATATGATTGGGTCTAAACAGACAGGAAGTGAGTGGTTCATTTCCTGTGCTACATGTTTGTAGAGGAAGCAGGCTGCAACTGGAGTCTGGAGTCAGAGCCCACCTCATGGACCTCAGAATGAAGCTTCTGTCACTGTTCACCAAGGATTACAAGTCTAATCTTGGTGCTGCCACTGCCGAACATGCCAAAAATGTTTCCCAAAAAATATTCAAGTAAATTGAGACCAAAATCTGGTGTCAGTCATGCTGTTATATGGTTCACACCCATGACCAGGACCACAATCTGCTGTTTTCTGCATAGTTTACAACAGTTTTCAGGCTGAATCTTGGTGCTGCCACTGCTGAACATGTCCCAGAAGTTCAGAAATGTTTCCCAAAGAATGTTCAAGTAAATTGAGACAAACATCTGGTGTCATTCATGCTGTTATATGGTGTCCCCCCACGTCATGCACCTCAACTCCAGGGAATGGCAGCTCCACTGCTACTATGCCCACTGCTCGAGAGAGAAAAGGATTCCTCACACTCATCCTCCACCGACCGACTAAGCCCTCCCCTCCTCCTGCTCTATTGCACTGCTATCACTAACATTAAACTTGACAAGGGAAGTCCCACCAACAGCTCTGGTATATTTCTGGTGTTGGTGCCAGCGCAATGGCTGCTTGTTTTTCAAGTGGACGTGCTGACCAATGGTGCCTATGTGACTGCCCTTTTTTCCACAACTGACACGTGCTTGACACAGCTAACATGTCACCTACAGTGTCATCAGCAGCATCAAGTACAAAAAAATCCCAAACAAGGGACTTTGCACCTCTAGATTTGACATGGCACTGGGGCTTGAACAGCAAAGCCAAAGGTGTGGAAGTTTTTGCTTTTTTGGGCCACTTGCATGACTTTCACCATGCTACATTTGGGAGGGGGAGTTTACTGGACTGCTTGTTGTAGGCTTGCTGACATCCTCACCCTCAGGCTTGGCATCTTAATAGGCTACATCATCACCCTTCAGCTTTTTCACTTCTGGCTCCCACAGGGGATCCAACACCTCATCATCATCTGTACCAAAACATATTATAATCTCCTCCACCTCCTCCTCCCTATTGCTGTTTACTTCCAGAGAAACTTTTCCCTTCTTTGGCATCTCCTCACTGGGTGGGGGGGGCTGACTTTCCTTATTTCCTTCTCCAGGAGAAACAGACTGGAGGTGAACAGTATCACCACCTTCAGCAGGAACAACAGTCACATCGACAATCGTTTCCACCTCCTCCTCCTCCTCCTAGACCTCTGTGCCTCCACTGGTGTGAGTGTCTTCCTTTTTCTCTGTATCATCCCCAACAAGCATGCTAGCTACATATGGGTAGTAAAAAAATGAGTCACAGACTTGAAGCCACTTCTAACTTTGATGTTGCTGGCTCTGGCTGCCACAGCAACACCGGAGCCTACAGAAGGTATTCATTCAGAAGTAGATTTGCTTTCTAGAAGTGGAACTGTATTTCTACTTTTTTCAACAGACTTCTTTGAGCCACCCCCCACCCAGTCACCTTTCCCTGGACTGGAACATGTCTTGGCAGGCATATTTATATGCTTGTTCCATTTGCCTTCCTCCAGAAGAATATGATTATGTATTTCTATTGAATAAGTATGATTTAACACCTGCAGTACCATCTCCAAAGGGCAAATAGAAATCAGAACAGGTAACATCACTGTAGTCTATACAACTACCGACAACTGCTACTGTAGCCTATTCAAGTGTTAAAACACGGTTTTATTTTTTCAATTACAAAAAAACTAATTAAGTAACATGTGGTAACAGGAGGAAAGAACTAAGAGATTACAATCAGGCTCTCATCCTCGCACTACTCTTTGCATCCTTCTCCAATCTATAGATCAAGAGGACAGCTGATAATAAAAAAAATCATTTTTACAGATTTTTCTATACATCTTTTCTATTATAACCTTGACCTCTGTTTCTTCCACAGTCTTTCCTCAGTTCACTGCTTACTGCAGTGGCAACTGGCCTTTATCTTTCATCCACAGATATCCCAAGGAAACCTACATCTATCATGACCTGGAGCTATGTTCACCAGTCAAAGCACAGCCAAGTCTTAGACAAACACTGGCATCTGGCTCAGCACAGAAGCAGTTATACTTTCATCTTTCATCTTCAGAATGCCCAAGGCAACCTATATCTCTTGCATTAAACTGTAGGAAGTTATAGCCACCATGAACTATTTAAACTGCAATGGCTGTGGCACACTGTTTTTGAAAACCATCATTCACTGAGCGGGGCACTGTTCAACATGTTCCTCAATCAGAGACCTCAAAGCTCAGCTACATGCAGCATGGTCTGAAATAAAATACCTCCATGTAGTGCTATACCAGCCCCCACTGGGCAATAACATAACACCAGCAGCTTCAAGGCACACTCTGTTAGCACCCCTAAGTGGACCAGGGGGCTGGCAGCAGGTTCATAGAAAAGGCAGCAAAGCCTCAACAGTGGTAGATAACATACCTATTCAAACATCAAATAGTTATGCTGCACTATCTCCCCAGTCAACTAGCTCTCCAAGTGTCAACGGTTCTATGCACCCCAAGCAGTACCCAGAAGTGCACTCAACTACTAAAAGTAGCACTTAGTAGCACTCTGAGGTGCATTCTACTACTAAAACCACAAAAAAGGATAACAGACAATCTGTACTAATCACTGGCAACTCAATAATTAGGAATTCACCTTCTCACCTAAGAACTAGGATGTGTAGGAACTCACCTTCAGGAGAACCATACTTCTACTACAGTTAGATGTGTCCCTGGAACTTCAGCATGGAGAGATACAAATCACATTGAGAGAATCATTTGATGTGTGCAACGTGGCACACAGGTCATACTCCGCATATGTACAAATGATCTTGCCAGTAAATTGATAGAGGAAACAAAACAAATCCTTAGCAGGCTAGGTGACAAATTCACTAGGCTTTCATCCCAGTATCACCTATGCTGAAATTCTGCCAGTCTGGAGAAAGGGAGACAGAAGGCAGAAATCCGGGTGGAGGACATCTCTGAGATTAATACCTGGCTTAGGGGATGGTGCCAGGAAAAATGTCACCACTTTGTTGGAAATTGATGCAACTTTTGGGAACAGGAGTTCTTTGGGTACAACGGCCTATACCTCACTAAAGAAGGAACCTGGGTGCTTGGCCAAAAGTTCAATAGGCACATCAGTCAGTTAAACTAGTAGACGGGGGGAGCATGGGTATCCCTTGCATCAAAAGGGCTGCCAGTTGCCCCTCCCCTATTACCAGCTAGTATGACACAAATGCATACCAACAGGACCCGAAACAAGCATTGCTACAAAAATTCACAAGCCAAACTTGGTAATCACACAGTGGGCCAACAGAGACAGGGATGGAAGGCTTGTAATCTACCAAACAAAATCCCAGATCTCACATCCGTGATAGCAGATGCAAAATTAGATTGGATCGCAGTCACAGAGACCTGGTTTACTGGAAACCATACTTGGGATGTCACCATCCCAGGCTGCACACTGTTCCGGAAAGACAGGGAAGGGAAAAAGGGAGGGGGGTGGCTTTGTATGTAAAAGAGGACATACGTGCAACAGAAATCCAGGGCAGTAATGGTAAAGTAGGAGCCCTTTGAGTAACGCTTGGAGCCAGAGACAAAACCTCAATCCGGGTGGGAGTTATCTACCGACCCCTGTACCAAGAAGCAGAGGTGGACAAAGAGCTCCTAGAAACCATCATGAGAATGGCAGAAAAGGGTGAATTGCTGCTGGTGGGAGACTTCAATCTGCCAGATGTGGATTGGTCATCTTACACTGCATCTTCAGAACGCAGCAGGGATTTCCTATTTGCACTAAAGGGGGCATGTTTGCATCAGGTTGTGAACCTACCCACTACAGACAGAGCAATTTTGGATCTGGTGTTCACAAACTGCACTAGAGTCACAGAAGATCATGTGGGAGACAATTTGGGGACCAGTGACCACAAGTCAATATTTATTTATTTATTTAAAAGTTTTACCAGGAAGGCATACTGAACCGTGCAACGCTTGATTCCAGATGCGTCCTGGGGGTAGGGGGTAGGGGAAAACAGCGAAATACTATGTCACAGGATATACAGACAAATTGCATTACAGAGATCTTACTAGGTTCAGACATTGTGCAGTTATAGTACATGGGAAGACTTAGTATTGCACGGTGTCTAAATGCTGCAGCAAGAAAATACAGAATATACTAACTTACACTTGGTCATGGTAAGGGCAGTGTTGGGACAATTGGGCCATCCTGCAGGACTAGATGCATGAACAGGAGGAGGAGAAGTACAACTTGAGTAGGGAATTTAGCTGCTGGGTGTTGGCATATTGTCTAATGTCTCCTGGCAGGGAGTTCCATGCTTTAGGCATGTGGTACTTGAAAGCATTTTGTCCTTTAGTGGAGGACATGTTTGGGACAGAGAGAAGCCGGGAGCCGGAGTTCCAGACAGAGTAAGAGGGAGGAGGTTGAGCTATAGGGGCGGTTGCAAGGTAAGGGGGTAGGGACTGGGCCCAGAATTTTGCTGTGAACCTCGCGAAGTGTGCCTGCCTCCAATCCTGGAGTGTGGGTAGGTCTACTGTAAACAGTGCAGAGAACACTATTCACATAAAAATCAAGATAATAGACTTCAGAAAAATTAACTTTTCCAAAATGCGAACAATGTTTGCAGCTATAATGAAAGTTAAGAACTCTGGGGATGTTGAGGAATGCTAGAATTCCCTAAAGGCTTCTCTTCACTCAGTAACAACAACTTGCACAAGGCAGACTAGTAAGTCCAAAAGAAGGAAGAGGCCTCTCTGGTTCACAAATGATGCTGCAACAAAAATCAAGGAGTAAAGAGGGGCTTTTGAAAAATGTAAACAAACAAAACATGAAGCAGACAGGGAATAATACAGGAATAAACTGAAAGAGGCTGGGAAGGCAATCCGAAGGGTAAAGGCACAGACTGAGGAAAAAATAGCTCAGGGTGTCAGGAAGGGAGACAAAAACTTCTACAGATACATAAGAGAGAAGAGACAAACCAAGGGCAGAATAGTCCGAATAGCAACCAAGGAGGTTAAGATAGCAGAGAAAGATGAGAAAAAAGGCCCAAACCCTAAATGACTTCTTTTGCTCCGTCTTCACCATAGGAGACAGCAGCAAGGGTCCCACACTGAGATGGGCAGAACACACTATCCAAGGAGTTGACATCAGCCCCTTAACATGGGATAGAGTGCTAGAAGAGCTGAGTAGACTCAAGGTAGACAAGATCATGGGACTGACAATATAAACCCTAGGGTATTGCAGGAGCTTAGAGAGAAACTCACCACACTACTGGCAGAGCTCTACAACATGTCACTAGGCAGCAGGAGAGTACCTCAGAACT
The DNA here is from genome assembly GCA_016271365.2 of Neoceratodus forsteri. Classification (NCBI taxonomy): domain Eukaryota; kingdom Metazoa; phylum Chordata; order Ceratodontiformes; family Ceratodontidae; genus Neoceratodus; species Neoceratodus forsteri. The sequence goes on along the minus strand of CM057452.1, from coordinate 1,064,548,793 downwards.
GCAAGACAGCAACAGTTGTGCCTTTGTACAAGAGCAGAAGCAGGGAAGAGGCAGGGGAATTACCACCCAGTCAGTCTGACAGCCATCATAGGGAAAATTATGAAGTCCCTACTAAAAGAAAGGATAGTGACATATCTGAAAGATTCCAGAAAAATAGACATCAGGCAAAATGGCTTCACAGCAGGATGATCTTGTCAAAATTAATATGATTGCCTTCTTCAACTGGGCCACCAGAATAGTGGATCAAGGAGGGGCAGTGGATGTGGTGTACCTGGATTTCAGCAAGGCCTTTGATATCCTACCGCATAGAAGGCTTACCACCATGCTGGAACATGCAGGAGTCAGACAAATGGTAGTTATCTGGATCAGCAACTGGCTACAAGATAGGATGAGTACTAGTAAATGGATCTCTCTCTCAGAGGAGGGCAGGGTAACCAGTGGAGTCCCACAGGGGTCAGTGCTGGGACCTGTACTCTTCAACATCCTCATAGCAGACATTGCAGATGGACTAAAGGGTAAAGTCTGTCTGTTTGCAGATGGACTAAAGGGTAAAGTCTGCAACAGAGTGGACTCACAGGAAGGGGCAGACAACTGGAAGATGACCTAAAAAATGTAGAGGAATGGTCCAAGGGTTGGCAGTAGAAATGTAATACCAAAAGGTGTAAGGTGATAAACGTGGGTAAAAGGAACCTATGTAGAATATATACACTGGGAGGACATCAACTAAAGGAAACACAGAGTGAGTGAGACCTAGGTATAGTAATCACTGACAACTTAAAGGTATGTCAACAGTGTGAGAAGGCAGCTCAGAAGTCAAACAGCATCCTGGACTGCATTAGCAGAGGCATTACAAGTAGAAAGTGGAAAGTGATACAAACTGTCTACAGGTCCTTGGTGAGGCTGCACTTGGAATACTGGAGACCTCATCTCAGGAAGGACATTGACTGTTTGGAGATGGTGCAAAGAAAAGACACCAAAATGGTGTAAGGTCTACACCACAAGACATATGAGGCATGATTCAGGGAGTTAAATTTATACTCTCTTGAGCAGAGAAGAGACAGAGGAGACATGATCAAAACATTTAAGTACGTGCAGGGTCTAAGCACAGCTCAGTCAGGGCATCTCTTTCAGAAGAGCCTGACAGCATGTACAAGAGGCCATGATCAAAGATTGGTGGGGGCAGGTTCAAAAGCAACCTCAGAAAGCTCTACTTCACAAAGAGAGTGGCAGATCCATGGAACAGCGTGCCCCAGGAGGTGGTAACATCAAAGACAATTAGAGAATTCAAACTAGTATGGGACAGGCATAGAGGACAGGTTAAGATGCAAGTTACTTAGGGGTAGTAGTATTGGGCAGACTAGACTGACCATGAGGTCCTCATCTTCCGACACCTTTCATATGTTAGTACTTTAAATACCAAACCAATGGAGAACTCCACCACAACAAGGATGTTCAGTAACGCTGAACAAATACTTAAGTTGTTCTTAATAAAACTTCTGTTTTTAAATGTAATGTTTTTTACACAACTTGATAATAACTCGGTAGGTACAGGTAGGTTTAAGCAAACTAATTTGTAAACCAACCACTCAGAACACCTCACAGTCACAATACAATCTATGGTCTGAATAAGTGGTGTCTGGAGAAGGCAAGTACTGCAATATGTTAGTAATTATTAAACACAATTGTGTCCTATAGATATATCAGATGGAAAGGACAACACGATTTGAAATGAACAGTCACCTCCAACAATCTTGCAGGGATCACCACTCTCTTGAAAACTATGCAGTTTTTTACATAGTACGGGTCAGGTAGTAAACACCAGTGGTGTATCAAGGAGGAAAGGATTAATATGGTAAGCAAAGTAAACAGAAAAACAGGAATGCTGAAATGCAGAGGCTAGATCACACTATTAAATTCTGTGAGCAATTCAACACTGCAATATACCTGGATATGGACAAGTGTTCAATGTCCGTGAATACTTCCAATACAAAAATAAAGCAGAAAAGTTATTAACCAAAGGGAAACAGGAACAGAACTACTCAGAATGAGTAACTGTTCAGATAAAGTTACCCAAAAGAGGGGCTGTGTTGGATTTTAGGTGACCACTTTGGTCTCACCGGGAGGCAGAAGGGGCTCATCTTGGCCGTGTTGGCGGCAGCGAGGAATAGAGGGGCTCCTGGCTGGTGAACCATCTGGATGGAGGGGGGAGTTCGCACATCTGGTGGCAGTGAGAATCAGGGGAGAACCCATCTGGAGGAGCCAATTGACACCAGGGGTACAAAATATTGAATGCAGCAGTTGGGCATAAAAGCAGGGCACCCAGCTGCTAAACATCAGAGGAACTGTGTTGGATTTTCTTCCACCCTGCTCCACCTTCATTTTTAAATGGGCTGGGTCAACCAGTAAGGGTGGGGAATTTATTTTGGAATTCACAAGGGGCATGGCTGCAGGACTTAAAGGACAAGGGACTGGTTGTGCTGCAGGGGATTTCGGGCTTATGGGCAAAGGGCTGCACTGGATTAATAGCTTTAACAGCTAAGGTTTGCACAGGAATTCTGGCATACGGGTACAAAGGGCTGGTCAAGGGAACTTTGGCTGTTGGTGGCTGAAGCTCTGAGGAGGGACATTGTCTACTACTGGGAGAACAAGTTAATATTGAATGACAAGGAAGAGGACTCTGAGGGAAATTGGCTATTGCTGCCTGAAGCTCTGAGGAGGGACATTGGCTGCTACAAGTAATTACCAGGACAAGTAATTATTAAGAGGACTCTGAGAGATACTGAATGCTGTTGACAAGGGATTATTGTACTGACAAGGGAGAGGACTTTGAGGTGTCTTACAACAGTACCTAATAGGGTAATTTTGTTATTAAAGAGATTGTGAGCCGAGTTTTGCTTGATAGGGAATCTGTTTTATTCCACGCACAGTATATGCTCTGCTAATTATAGGCTCTGTCTCTGAGCCAGGGTTGGTGAGTTTGGGTAGGAGGAAGAGTACTTTGCATGTAACTAAAAGTGCTGTGGGGCCTTCACATGATGGGGGCAAGGGTGAGGAAGGGGCTGTGGGCCACTAGGGCTCGCATTTTTAGTAGGGTGGTGAGGTGTACAGGGTGTGCATCTGCCATGATACTAGACTGGTCTTGGAGGATGGGGAGTGGTATGGTATGCAGCCAGTTGGCTAAGATTTGGGAGGAGTTATCATGGCTAAGGTGTATTTTGCAGGGTAGGGAGGGGAGGACAGAGGCAGTCTTGATTGGAGGGAAGGGAAGAGGACTGGGGGAGGAGTAGAGGGGCTGTTCAGTTCGGTCCTGTAGCTTCCCCTGGGCCATGGGCAGTAGGATGGGAGGGGAACACTGGGGTTTTCAAGACAGGGGAGGTGGGGATGGGGGCCTGAGGGGGGGAAGAGTGGCAGGACAATTGGTGCCAGGAGGTAACCCCCAGATCCAGAGCCTCATGTAGCAACGAGGGCAGGGAAGATGGATTACATGGAGCAAAAGAGGATCCTGGTAGGGGTGGAAAGAAGGAGGGCACTGGTAGGGATGGGGCTATATGCAAAGAGAGAAGCAACTGTTGGAAGAGGGTTTGGGGCAGTGGTCCAGCGGCGGTGCGATCTAGAGTTATCGGAGGGGTGCACCTTCAGGGGATAGGGAGAAATCATGGATTGAGCTTAAAAACAAAGTCACACCACTACTTTTAGGTAAGGAGGAGGAGGTGTTAGCTGGGCTCAAGGAGGAAAGAGTAGAGATGCGGGGGCTGGAAAAGGGTGATGCCCAGGCTACTGCAGAAGGCATGCAGGTAAGGGCAGCAGGACATCCACCGGAGAGAGGAGGTGTAAAGAAGTCTGCTAAGGAGGTCTGGAGGGTTGAGGGGGGAGAGCGGGGGGCACCCCAGATCGAACCCAACCTGAAGGGGTGCAGGAGGTTAGGGAGTGCCGGGGGTTGGAGGGTGCAAAGAGGGAGGCACCCCTGTGGGGGATCCATAGCCTCGCAGTGGGGTTTGGAAGTGGCAATGAACAGAACACAGGCATTGTCCACACAGGCCCAGGAGATGGTGCTAGGCACTGACAGGGGGCATGGGGAGTTAGTGGTCAAGGGAGATACAGGGACCACAGAGTCCACTGCAGAGGGATGGGATGGCTACAACCGGGGGGTCCTACTGAGGGAGCAAGTTGGAGTGTGCCAGTTGTTAGAAGGAAGGTTCCTGGGAACCAGAAACTGGGTTGCAGGAAGGGGAAGGATGCAGAGGGGAAGACAGGAATTGGGGCCAATGAAGGCAAGGTTGAAGTCGGGATCAAACTGGCTGTGGAAGCTGGGTTACAGGTAGGTAGTGGGGTTGTGGCAAGCAAGATTGAGGACAAGGTTATCCTTCTAGGGGACTCCATGGTTAGGGGCATCACCTGGGGGGGAAGGGTGGCAGAGGTAGCAAGATGTGGGTCAGTTGCTTGCCAGGGATGACAGCTGCAGAGGTCATTCACTACATTCCATCCTTGGGGAAGCAGCAGGATAAGAGAACACACCTAGTGTTCCACTTGGGAACAAATGACCAAGTCAGGCACAGCCTGATGGAAGTGCAAGTGAGGTTTGAGGCACTATCACTATTCTGTAGCACCCTGAGCTTTTGTTCAGTGGCATTCTCAGAGGTGCTTCCAGTCCCTAGAGCTAGCACAGATAGGCAACATAGGATAATGGAGTCCAACAGCGGGCTGTCTAAATGGTGTGTACAGAAGGGCTATGGGGTGGTGGGCCAGTGGGGGTTCTCAATGGCAGGATGACAGCCTCTATGCCATGGATAGGCTGCACTTGAACAGACAGGGCAAGGAGGTGCTCAAGTGTAAATTGGAGGAGTTTGTAGTGTACAATACAATTTAAACTGACATGGGGGGAAGCTGCAAGCATCGCCTAACAGTGCACTCAGAAAGGGGGACAACCCCCCCCCCCACATGAGGGGAGCAATCGGAAGCTGGATTTGCTTTCCCATGCAAACAAGTAACTATTAGGACAGAGAAGGAGGAGGCTTGGGAAGACATTTACTGGAGGACCAGGTGCGCAAACACCAGAACCCTGGGCATCAAGGTCCCAGACCTGGCAGCTGTTATGGTGGAGGAGGAGTTAGACCTGGTGGGAATCATGGAGATCTGGTTCCATGATGGACAGGAATGGGACATGAACATCCCAGGTTATATGTTGTTCAGGAAGGACAGGGGGAATAGGAGGGGGCAGCGTAGCACTCTACGTAAGGGAGGGGATCCAGGCATCTAAAACACTGGGCAGGTGGGGGACACTGAGGCCCTTTGGGTCTCACTGGCAACAGAGAATGGTGATTTGCTGTGCAAGGGGGTGGTTTACAGGCTACTAAGGCAAACATTTGAAGTGAACAACCAGATGGCTGAGGAGATTCTAAGGATGGTGGCCAAAGGGGAGGTGCTGCTGATGGGTGATATTAACCTGCCAGATGTGAAGTGGCAATCCCTGTCTGTGACATCATTCAGTAGCAGGGCAATTGTTGACTCCCTACAGCTAGTCCACCTGAGCCAACTGGTCAAGGAGCCAACCAGGGAGGGAGAGGTGCTGGATCTGGTGCTTACAAATGGGGACAGGGTGGGTGAGGTAAAGGTACAGGAAAGCCTAGGGAATAGTGACCACAACACAGTGTAGTTCACAATACACACATTGGCCTTGTGCCACTGGACCAAAGTGAGGGTGCTGGATTTTGGATGGGCTGATTTTGGTAGGATGAGAGAGTATACTCGACAGGCTTTGCGGGGGTTGGGAAACACAGAGGGGTGGAGGATATTTGGGCCATGATCAAAGGGGCAATAGTGGGGCCATGGAACACTGCTCAAAGAATATAAGCAAGAGGAGGAGGAGAAGGAGGCCTCTGTTGTTCAGTAGGGAGATGGGGGACATCATCAGAGCTAAGACGTGAGCATTCAGCAGTACAAAACTACACAGAGTGAACGGGACCATGTGGCATACCAGGATAAGCAGAGGGAAGCCGGGAGGGTGGTCAAAAGGGCAAAAGCAAGAACAGAGGAGAGTATAGACAAGGGTGTAAGGAAAAGGGACAAGACTTTTTTAGGTATATTAGTGAGCAGAGGAAGGGTGGGACTGGGATACCTGACCTGTTGGCGGAGACAGGGGAAAAGGTAGAGGGGGACCTGGATAAGGCAGAAATACTTAACAGTTACTTCAGCAGAGTATCTACGAAGGAAGAGGGTGGGGAGGGAGGGTGCTTTTGAACTAAAGGGAGAGAAGGGTAGGGGTATAAGTGGGACCATTCCAGGAAAAGGAGATTTTGAAAGCGCTAAAGAGTGGCAACTGGGATTTAATGCAAAGAAGTGCAAAATCATGCACATAGGGAAGAGAAACCCTGAAGCCACTTATTGGCTGGGAGGGGAGTTGCTAGCAGTCACAAAGGAGGAAAGAGACTTGGGCATCATCATCACTGATGACCTAAAATCATCCAAGCAGACCTCTAAAGCAGTAGGTAAGGCTAGGGGGGTGTTAGGGTGTATTAGTAGGGGTATTTACAAGTTGTAAGAGGGAGGTAATCCTCTGTACAAGACATTGGTTAGGCCCCACTGGAGTATGTGCAGTATTGGAGGCCACACCTTCACAAGGACATTGAATCAAATTGAGGCAGTCCAGAGAAGGGCAACCAAATGGTGCAGGGACTGCATCAGAAGACATATGAGGACAGATTAACAGAGCTCAATATGTACTCTTGAGCAAAGAGAGAGAGAGTGATATGATCGAGACATTTAAACACCTTAAGGGCAAAAACAAGGTGAAAGAGTCTAACATGTTTAAATATAAGAAAAATAGCAGGACAAGAGGACACAGCATGAGATTAGAGGAGGCCGAATAAGGGTGAATTGGAGAAATTTTTTCACAGAAAGGGTGGTAGATGCATGGAATGGCTTACCACAAGAAGTGGTGGCTATGAATACAGTGCAGGGCTTCAAACAGGCATGGGATAGGCATAAGGGAGCAATACAAATGACTATGAATAGATAGGTCACTGACAGAGCAAAGGCCGATGGCACATTTATAAGGTAGAAAAAGAAATGGGCAGACTGGATGGGCCTTGCGGTCCTTATCTGCCGTCAACTTCTATGTTTCTATGTTTCTAAAGGACCTGAGGGTGGACAAGGCCATGGGGCCAGATGGGATTCACACTAGGGTGTTGAGAGAGCTGGGAGAGGAGCTGCTGGCCCCTTTGAACTATTTGTCCAATGAGTCCTTGCGCATGGGGGTAGTCCTAGAGGACTGGAAGTCCGCAGATGTGCTGCCCCTGCATAAGAGAGGGGGAGGCAACTCTTGAGCAACTACAGGCAAGTGAGTCTGACATCAGTGGTTGGTAAGCTCATGGAAAAACTGCTCAAGGGCAGGATCACTGACTACCTAGAGGCAAGCGGCCTGCTCAACCCAAGGCAGCATGACTTTATCAAAGGCAGATCCTGTCAGACAAATCTGGTAGGATTTTTTGACTGGGTCACGCGAATGGTGGACCGGGGGGGGGCAGTGGACATTGCCTACCTGGATTTCAGGAGGGCCTTCGATACACTACCACACAGGGGGCTGGTGCACAAAATGGAATGTCTGGGGCTAGGGAAGGTGGTGATCGAGTGGGTGCATAACTGGTTGGTGGGTAGAACACAGAGGGTAGTAGTAAATGGGGTCCCCTTGGGTGAGTCAGCGGTCACGAGTGACATACCCCAGGGGTCAGTGCTGGGACCCCTGCTGTTCAACATCTATATAAGTGATATAGTAGAGGGGTTGGAGGGTAGAGTGAGCCTGTTTGCAGATGATGTCAAACTGTATAATAGAGTGAACATACAAGAGGGAGTGGGAAGGATGCAGAGGGACCTAGGAAAGATGGAGAACTGGGCCAAGAAGTGGAAATTATCCCTCATTATGGGAAAATGCGAAGTCATGCACCTGGGCAGAAGAAATGTGAGAACAGAATACAGACTGGGGGGAAAACCACCAGTGGTAATCATGGAGGAAAGGGACCTGGGCATCATCATCTCTCAGGACTTGAAGATGGCCAGGCAGTGCAGCAGGGTAGTGGCAAAAGCCAATGGAGTGTTGGGTTGTATTGGAAGGGGGATCTCCAGTATGAAAAGGGTAGTCCTGATTCCACTGTACACCTAGCTAGTCAGGCCTCATCTGGAGTATGGGGTCCAGTACTGGAGGCCTTACTAAAAGAAGGATGTGGAGAGGGTGGAGTGGGTACAGAGGAGGGCAACCAAGATGGTGAAGGGGGCTTAGTCACCTGTCATATGAGGATCAGCTCGGAGCACTAGACATGTACCCTCTGGAGTTGAGGAGGGGAGAGAGGTGACATGAAGGAGACCTTCAAGTACGTGAGAGGGATAAACAAGGTGACTACTGAGAACCCCTTCCTATTGAAGAGGTGTCCCAGTAAAAGGGGGCATAATCACCAACTAGAGGGGGGTAGGTTCAGGGGCAACATCAGAAAGAACTTCTTTACTGAGAGGGTGGTGGGCACCTGGAACAGGCTGCCTAGAAAGTGGTGGATAAAAATACTGTGGGGGGGGGTTCAAGAGGGCATGGGATAGACACAGAGGGCTGCTGAAAGGAGTGGGGGGAAATCAGGGGCAGGCCTAGGGGATGCTGGGCTATTGGGCAAACTAGGTGGGCCTGGAGGTCCTTTTCTGCTGCCACTTTCCTATGTTCCTATGTTCCGAATAAAGGGTCAATATGGAAGAAAAACAACAAATAAGTAGCCCCTCCAGCAAAAATATTAAGACTTAAAAGAAATAACAGAAACTGTCTCACAACTTGTGAGAAATATGTCAAATGTGGTGGAGGTGGAAGACTAGGTTTGCTGGCAAAGGCACCTAGCTTCACCTGAGCTCTTTTCTTCTAGGTTACTTGTAAGAAAAGAGCAAAGAACCTTATCAGAGCAAGGAAAAAGAGTAAGGCTTCTTTTGGCTAGGCAGATTTACTATCTGTTATTTTCTTTTGCACTCACAGGGGTATGGCAAGCCATTAGGGACATAATAATACATAAAATCTGGATGTATAGTAAAACACATAAACTACATAGTGAAATACATTTATCATATAGTGAAATGCATACACAATGTAGAGAACCACATACACTATCTATTGAAATATATACCATATATAGTTAAATACATACACTATATAGTGAAATGCTTACATTATATAGCGAAATACATACACTATCTGCTGAAATCCACATACTGAGTACTGAAAATCCACATACACTATATACTGAAGCAAATATACTATGTACTGAAACATATACACTACCTATTGAGATACATACACTACAGACTGAAACACCCACATTAACTATCTACTGAAACAAATATTCTATACATTGTAACACATACACCATATATTGAAAAAATATGCATACACTATATAACAACAAAAACTAAATAAATAAATAAAAATATACTGAAACAAATACACTATATATTGAAATACATACACTATCTATTGAAATGCATACACTACACACTGAAAAACGCACATGCACTGTCTACTGAAACAAATACACTTTCTATCGAAACATCTACACTTTATATTGAAATACATACACTATCTATTAAAATAAATACACTATGCATTGCAAAATGTGCATACACTATATACTGAAATAAATACACTTTATACTAAAAACACTTACCCTCCTATTGAAAAATTGTGCATACTCTATATACTGAAATACATACACAGTATATTTTAAACAAGCATTTGTCAATGCCGAATGTTGTCTCGCTGGCATTGGCATTGGTAGTGCAGGAGTTAGAAATGCATAATAGGAATGGCAGTGAAGTACTGAACTGAAGCCAACCCCACCCCCACCTTGCAGAGACTAACAGGCATTGGGGTGTGCCTTTGGGTCGTCAGCTATAACGCACATGCCATTCTACCTCATAGAAACATAGAAACATAGAATTTGATGGCAGATAAGGACCACTTGGCCCACCTAGTCTGCCCATTTTCCTACCTAACAGATAAGCTGCAGATCCTAGTTAACCAACAGCTTGCTTCCTCCTACCCCCCACTAGGACTGCCTTATGCCTGTCCCATGCATTCTTGAAATCCCCCACTGTTCTTGACTCCATGGCCTCCTCAGGGAGGCTGTTCCATGCATCCACAACCCTCTCAGTGAAAAAATACTTCCTCACATTACCTCTGAGCCGTCCCCCTTCTATCTTCAAATTGTGCCCCCTTGTTCTTGCACATCTCTTTTTCTGGAAGATGCTACCCTCTTGGACTTTGTTAATTCCCTTGAGGTACTTGAAAGTTTCTATCATGTCCCTCTCCCTTCTTTCCTCAAGGTATACATATTAAAGCTCCTTTAGTCTTTCTTCAGATGTCTTCTGGTGCAGACCCTGAACCATTTTGGTTGCCCTCCTCTGGACAGCCTCCACCTTGTCTATGTTCCTTATGGAGATGGGGTCTCCAGAACTGCATACAGTACTCCAGATGGGGTCTCACCAACTGTCTGTACAGAGGGATAACAACTTCCTGTTTTCTACTATTGATGCCTCTTCCTATGCATCCCAGTATCCCCCCAGCCTTCCTTACTGCCTTCTCACATTGCTTGCCCACCTTTAGGTCATCTGATATAATTACCCCAGGTCCCTTTCTATTTTTACTGTTGTCAGTATCTCACCCCCCATTGTGTACACTTCCCTGGTTTTTGTTTCCATGTGCATTATCTTGCACTTCTTTGCATTGAATCTGAGCTGCCATACATTTGACCATTCCTCCAACCTCAAGCAAGTCCCTTCTCATCCTTTCCACTCCATCTTGTGTATCAACCCGTTGCAGATCTTTGTGTCATCTGCAAATAGACATACTTTTCTTCCAGTTCCTCTGCAATGTCACTTATAAAGACATTAAAAAGGACTGGTCCAGTACTGAACCCTGCAATACCCATAGTAACTCTCCTTTCTTCACTGTGTACTCCATTTTACCTACTACCCTTTAACGTCCTGTTGTCTAGCTAATTTTTATCCAGGCTACCACCTGGGGCCCACTCCAAGGCTGGCTATCTTGTGAATTAATCTTTTGTGTGGGACTGTATCAAATGCCTTGCTAAAATCTAGGTAGGCCATGTCCACAGCCCCTCCCTGGTCTACTACTTTGGTCACCCAGTCAAAGAAATCTATTAGATTCATCTGACATGACCTTCCCATCGTGAATCCATGCTGCCTTGGGTTCTGTGTCCCACTGGCCTCTAGGCACTCAAGAATTCTTTCCTTCAGAAGTGATTCCATCATTTTCCCTACCACTGAGGTCAAACTAACTGGTCTGTAGTTTCCTGCCTCTGTCCTGCTCCCACTTTTGTGAAGAGGAATCACATCTGCCCTCCTCTAGTCCTCGGGGACCACCCCATCCTCCCATGATTTTTTAAAGAGAGTAGTCAGCGGTGTCACTAGTTCTACCCTTAGTTCTTTTAGAATTCTTGGGTGAACCTATCAGGCCCCATTGCTTTGTCCACCTTCTTTTATTAGTTCTTTCAGAACCCTTTCTTCTGTAAATGGACTGGTATCAACCCCTGTCTTCAGAGTGTTTCTCTTGTTTGGTTTAGGTAACTCCCCCTCCTCTTCCTTTGTGAATACTGAGCAGAAATATTCGTTCAGTATCCCAGCTTTTTCACTGTCACCCTCTACCCACATTTCCTCCCCTTAATTAAGCTTCAGTATCCCTCCTTTGGTCTTTCTTCACTCCCTAATGTACCTATAAAAGGTCTTATCCCCCTTCTTAACAGAATTGGCTATCCTTTCCCCGGTTTGGGCCTTTGCTATTCTGACTGCCTTCCCAGCCTCTTTCTCTGTCCTGCTCCTTCTGTGTTTCCTTATATTTCCTGAATGCTGTCCTTTTCTCCTTAACCTTCTCTGCCACCTCTTTTGAGAACCATAGCGTTTTTTTCCTTCGTTGTGTTTTATTGATTTGCTTTACACAAAGGCTTGTTGCCTCTGTGATGGCTGTTTTGATCACTCCCCATTGTTCCTCCACCCCTCCTTCTTGCCTGTTTGCTAGTGCTTTTCTGAGGCACTCTCATTTTCCCAAAGTCAGCCCTCCTAAAGTCCAGTACTCTTGCTTTTGTATGGCTTGATTGTATGGCTGTGTTTATCGTGAACCACACTGTTTGGTGGTCGCTTGTTCCCAGATGGCTACCCACTTCTAAATCTGAGATTCTTTCTCCATCCCCGTTTGAGAGTACCAGGTCTAAGATTGCTCCCTCCCGAGTGGGTTCTAATACTAGCTGTCTGAGGCATGCCCCTTGTAAGGCATCAAGAATGACCCTGCTCTTGGATGTGCCTGCAGCAAAGGTGCTCCAGTTAACATCTGGCATATTCAGGTCCCCCATCAACAATATCTCCCCTTTTTCTGCCATTCTAAGAAAGCCTTCTATCATTTTCTTGTCCATTCCCTCCCCCTGAGATGGGGGTCTGTATACAACCCCCATGCGGATTGTGGTGCCATTTCCTGTCTCCAGGGTGACCCAAAGTGCCTCATCTGCTCCCTGTTTACTCTTTAGTTCTGTTGCTTTGATCCCTTCCTTTACATAGAGAGCTACTCCTCCTCCTCTTTTACCCTCCCTGTCCATCCTGTAGATTGTGTATCCTGGTATCCTGGTATGTTGACATCCCAGTCATGGTTCTCTGTGTACCATGTTTCTGTGACTGCCACAATATCCAGGCAACCCTCTTCCATCAAGGTCACTAGTTCAGGGAGCTTGTTACACAGACTACGGGCATTGGTACTATCACCCTCCATTTTTGATAGCCTTACCCTTTTAGCCCCATTTCTGTCCTTACTGCTTTTGCCTTTTTACATTTAAATCTGTTCTGCTCCCTAATAACTTCTGTACCTTGGTGTTTACCTCACTAATCACCATGTTTTGTGGGGAAGCTCGATTTCCTGCTCCTTTTCAGTGCCTCCCTTGGCTAGTTTAAATGCTGCCAAGAACATTTAAACCTCCACTCAGGATCCTGGTTCCCCCGGACAGATGCAGACCATCGCACCAGTATAGGTCTGCATCCTCCAGGTGGCTCCCCAGTCCCCAATGAAGCAAACCCTGAGCTCCACACCAGTTTTCAACCACTCCATTGAATTCCCTGGTGAGAAGTGCCCTAGCATCTCCCTTGTCATAGACAGGCAGCACCTCCGAGAAGGTTACCGTATGCGCTACTTGTCTAAGGCCCCTTCCCAACTCTTCAAACTCCTCTTGCACTGCTCTGATCCCATTCCTAGCCAGGTCATTTGTCCCTAGGTGGACAATGACATCCAGCTCCCTCCCTCGTGCAGCTCCTCCCACGATCCTGAGGATTTGCTTCCTGTCCCTCCAGGCTGTGGCGCCAGAAAGGCACCTTACCTCCCTCTCCTCTTCCTCCCCCATTTCTACCCCCCTAATGATTGAGTCCCCCACCAGGAGTTGTTTTCTTCCCCTGTGTTGTCCTATGCCATCCTCCTGTGGGTCTCCTCAGAAGGTTCCCAGCATCCTCCTTGGTCTCCACTGCAGGTGCCTCCATAGAGAACCACTATCCACCAGAAGAGTGAATGAATTGTGGAGAGGTACAGCTGGAGGGATGCAACTCTGTTCCACCACCCTCTCCCTCCTTGAGCCCACCCTGGTCCAGCCTCTCCTCTTTCTTGGCAACCTCTGAGGTAGTGGCATTGGCCCTGGTGGTCCCTGGGTTGGGGAGGAGGTTTCACGAATCCTAGCCAGGTCAGCCTGGAGAAGGGCAACCTCCTCTCTCAGACCAGAGAGGTGCCTGCAAATAGGGCAGCATCGCAGCCTCCAGAATGTCTCCTGGAACACTGCCACCCCACAGCCATTGCACTGCACCACTCCTATCATGTCTTATTTTGTGTCATCTCTACTGTTTCTCTGGATGCTTATTCTCTCCTCTCCTTACAGCTCTCACCCTTCCTGTTCTGGGACAGCAACTTCCTATCTTCTTCAGTAGCCTCCTTCTTCCTTGCTCAATATCAGACCACCAGCAGCTAGGTGGGGAGAGTGAGCTACTTTTTTTCCTTTAGGGTTGACAAAACCAGTGTTTCTCTATGATCCTTTCCTTCCTACTGCCAAACAGGAAGTTCCTGTCAAATCCAGTAGCTATAAAAGTAGAACTGGATTTGGGTGGGTGGGATGGAGGGCAATTAATAAGAAAAAATGCTAGCAACAGGAAATTGTAATTTGACTCACCTGCTTTTATAGTGTCTAAACCACACCCCCAGGTAAGCTCTCTTTCCTCCTACTGGTTTAGCAAAGTCAGCTGATTAGTACCCTTCCCTGCCCAGAACACACACTGACTTTCTTTTTTTAACCCTAAATAAGACCCCTTCTACTTCTAATAAGTTATCTGTCTACTTTATCTTAACAGACAATGACTCCTGCTGAGATACAAGTTTTAAATTAATAAGAAAATGTAGCTTCTTTTAGTTAGCTGCTTTCTGCTCTACAAGCAAGGCTAGCAACAGGAAGTTGTAATTTGACTCACCTGCTTTTATAGTGTCTAAACCACACCCCCAGGTAAGCTCTCTTTCCTCCTACTGGTTTAGCAAAGTCAGCTGATATAGTACCCTTCCCTGCCCAGAACACACACTGACTTTCTTTCTTTTCTTCCTTTTTAACCCTAAATAAGACCCTTCTATTTCTAATAAAGTTATCTGTCTACTTAATCTTAACAGCCACTGACTCCTGCTGAGATATAAGTTTTAACTAATAAGAAAATGCAGCTTCTTTTGGTTAGCTGCTTTCTGCTCTACAAGCAAGGCTAGCAATAGGAAGTTGTAATTTGACTCACCTGCTTTTATAGTGTCTAAACCACACCCCCAGGTAAGCTCTCTTTCCTCCTACTGGTTTAGCAAAGTCAGCTGATTAGTACCCTTCCCTGCACAGAACACACACTGACTTTCTTTCTTTTCTTTCTTTTTTTAACCCTAAATAAGACCCCTTCTACTTCTAATAAAGTTATCTGTCTACTTTATCTTAACAAACACTGACTCTTGCTGAGATATAAGTTTTAAATTAATAAGAAAATGTAGCTTCTTTTAATTAGCTGCTTTCTGCTCTACAAGCAAGGCTAGCAACAGCCTACATTGTAGACACTGACAAGTGTCGTGGTGTGCTTTGGAGTCTTTGGACCTTATACTTACCCCATTCCATAAGGAAATACACTGAGACAGGTGCAGTATAGGAGAATGGGGTGAACTTTAGGACTGAACACTCCAAAGCAGACCTTGATGTCTGTCACTGGCTGCAGGGTGGGGGTGGGGGTGGAATGGCATGAGCATTACAAGCAATGATCCCAAGTCACACTCCTGACACCTGTCAGTCTCTACAGGGTGGGGTGTTACAGTTGGAAACACATTTTGGGAAGGATGTGAAAAATGACAACTGTTCATGAGGAGGTGTAAAAAAATGGCAACATTGAAAATGTGGAGTGAAAATATGAAAAATTGGTAAAGTCATGAGCAGGCATATAAACTGCACAATACACTTCCGTAACCCAATTATTTTCAGGATTTTTTTAACCACATTTTCAACATAGGTGTTTTGGGACCTCCCCTCATGAACAGTGGCACTGTAATTTTGTTCATTTGTCCCAAAAGTTAATTTCCCACAGCGACCATGCCTTGTGCACCACAGGTGCGAAAACACATTTTGGGCAGGATGTGAAAAATGACAGCTGTACTGTTCATAAGGAGGTGTGAAATAATGACAGTGTTGAAAATCTGGCATGAAAATATAGCAAATTTGCGAAGTTACAAGGGTGCGTGAAAACTGTGCAACGCACACTTGTAACACAGTCATTTTATGGACATTCTTCACCAAATTTTCAACATATGCATTTTAGGACCTCTGCTCATGAACAGTGTCACAGTCATTTCCTCAAACTGTCCCAAAAGCTGATTTCACACAGTGACCACGGTATTCTACACCAGACGTGTGAAAACACATTTTGGCCAGGTTATGTAAAACGACAGCTGTACTGTTCATAAGGAGGTGTGGGAAAATACCAATTTTGAAAATCTGAAGTGAAAATAATACAAATTCACAAAGTTACGAGCGTGCATGGAAACTGTGCAATACACACTCGTAAAACAGTCATTTTTTTCATTTTTTGGGATTTTTTCCACCAAATTTGCAACATAGGCTTGTTGAGAGCCCCCCTCATGAACAGTGGCACTGTCATTTCATTAATCAGTCCCAAAAGGTGATTCTGTGCAGTGACCTCAAAAATCACCTTTGGGACCAAATAATGCCGTGACAGTGACTGAATTCAGGAGGAGAGGCGCCAGTAATCCGATGTTGAAAATTTGGTGGCAAAATTTCCCAAAATGTCTGAGATATGCACCAAAGTTGAAAAAAACCTATTTATGCCATTAGACAGCTTACCGGTATTTCTTCAGTTTGCGGTTGGCTTTGAAAAGTGCAGACATGTTCCCGGTCCACTGAAGATCATTGCACCAGGCTCCAGAGGTAAGTATGGGGTGAGGGGGTGTGGGGAGGCAGGGCATGCAGAGGGTGGGTGCGGGTTGGGGGAGGAGGGAAGGGAGACCACGAGGGACCGTTTTCTTCTTTCACAGGTTTAAAAAAGATTACTGAATGGTTTTTGTTTTTCTGGGGCATTTGGCACTCTGGGGTGGGCTCTCAGTGTGCCACCTGAGTGTTTTGGGGGGTTGCTGTAACTGACAGGGGATTAGGCACCCCCATCAGCACATACTGAAGAGGCAGGACAAGCCAAGGGGGATTGGGCACCCCCTCGGCACACAACAAAAGTGTCAGGGTGACATTATGCCAATGGGGAGTGGGCTCCCCCATCTGCAAAATAAACAGGGAAGGGGTGACTTAAGCTGACAGGGATCAGGGCTCCCATCAGCAAAGAAAGACAGTTGGGAGGGTGCATGATGCTAAGGGGGATTGGGCACCCCCTCGGCATACACTTTAAATGGGAGGGGGGCATTATGCCTATGGGGAGTGGGATCCCCATTGGCAAATGAAGTGGGTTGGGATACTGTGCAAGCAGTGGCAGTCAGTGTCACCATGTTGATTGAACAGTTTCACCAGGACAGGCACATCGGGAGGGCGTGTTATTGTGTCTTGGCATGATTGCAGCGGACCTTTTCTTAGAACTGGTCACCACTTGACGTATGCCTGGTGTCAGCTCCTGCAGCTGCCTTATTGGGGAATGAGGGACGCACCTACTGATGCATGCCCTGCATTCGCCCACAGTGACTACACCTCCAAATCTGCTACTGATGCAATATGTTGGCTGGTGCGCACACGCGAGCCAACCTAAAAACCACATACACTACAGTATATACTGAAACAAATACACTACATGGGGAAACACATACACTATGTTTTGAAATACGTAACACTGTAGACTGAACAATTCACATACACTATATACCAAAACAAATAAACTATATACTGAAATGGACTACATTCTGAAACTACCCAACCCCCGGCCCCTCCCCCTTGAATGGCCTGCCACTGCGCTCCTTGCCTGTTGCATTCAGTTAGCTGCTGACTTGATGAGAGGATGTCTAAAACTTCAGAGCAGGAGGTAAACAAAACAGGGCTATCTCTTATTCTACTTCTTCAAAGGGGTTTGCCATCTTGTTTTGCTTGCACACCTTTAATCAAATTTCAGAATATTATGATGTGACAAGAAACTTTTAGAACTAATTTAAAATGCTGTAGTTTATTCTTTGAAATAAGTTCTGCCTTCATTTACTGTTAGACACACTTGTATAGGAAGCTAATACTTAGGATATTCCTAACATACCACTCTCATACCATATAAACATAAGGGACTGCATGCATTTTTCTAAGTTAAAGTTTTGATCAGATTTATGTGTAAATACTGTGTTAGTCCAGCAACTTAACTGAGCTGAATGCTTGGGATGTGTACTGCAGGAGCTGTGAAAGTGTAAGCCAAATGCTTTCCTAGTTTGTACTCTACTGAGTTAGTTTTGATTTAGTTTTAGATTTCATTGAATGTTTTGTTTAATAAAGGTTCTTAGTTAAGAAAAAAAAATTATATGTTTTGCAGCAATCACTGAGGGCCCTATTCTCGTTGAGAGCTCAGATGGCATATGCATAATTTGCACTTTCTGTTTTGAATAACTTCACTGTGATGCCTCACTGGTGGCTCTCACAGCTCCTAACCTCCCCATTACATATATCTGGAGCACTGCAAGATGGACAGAGCTTTGCCAGGCACTTGGTCTCCACTAATAAACCTGCCCTGGTCTAGCCTCATAATGCACATATGCTGTTTATATGGTATGACTGTGTTATTGAGTTTGGGATTCCCAAACTGTGTTTTATTTCTTTTTCCATTGAGATGTTTATCTTCTAGGTCACTCACTGACCCCCTTGCACACTGGCCTGTCCATCCACTTCACCCAAACTCACCAGGACTTACCTGCTCTGAGGTCTCCCATGCCCCCCCCATGGTGGGGTCAGGAGAGAGAGGGCCATTCACAAGGAGACACATTCGGACAGGAGCAGAACCTGCTTAGTAGTGCAAAGCCTGTGGCAGGTTGGTGGATTAGTTTGCCATTGGAGGTTTTATACTTTTGGTTTATCCCCTGGGCAGTCAAGCATGCAATGATGCCAATCCAATTAAAGGCAAGTACTGCTTTGTGCCTGCCTGAGCCCTGCCCATTATCCCACTCTAATGCCCTGCCAGCTTTCCTCACCTAGGTGACTATTAAAGAGCGGGGTGGTCACACTCCCCTTCCCTAAGAGGAGAGCAGTCCCTGAGATGCTCAATCATCTCTCTCCCACAAGCTAACAGCTGTTTGACCTAGGTCCTCCCTCGAAACCAGGCCACTGGCATGGGAGGCAGCACAGTTAAAACCAAGCCACTAAGCCAGCCCACAGACTGTATTTTCCTAAGTAAATAAAAACAGCACTCGGATAAAAGAAGAAATTGTATTTTAGCTACAGTTATAAATATTTAAGACACATCACAATGTTTTGAAATTGTATAAAAGTTTTCCAAGGAAAATAACATAAAATAATACATAAAGATGCAGAATAAGATAATCCATGTGTGTTTACTTTCTGCATCTTAAGAGGCATTGGCAGGGGAATTTTAGTTAATTAGGGCCCCATTTTCAGAAGGTTAGCAGAGTGCTAAATATCTAAGCACTGTTTCATGTGAGAGAACAGCATGGTTCAACAGGTGCCATATATTTCACAGCCCCCAATGATAACCTGATCATGTGCATATGCATATGTACTACTAAAGCCTTGCAAATTAGAGATCCCCTTCTGCATACAGAGCACAGTGCTTATCAACTGAAATTGCAATACTGTTTGCTGTTTCCCAAAATTCTGCCCTCATTTGAGCACACAGTGGTGCATTTTGTCACCCTACCCTTGGTCATCATTCTGATGCTCCCAAGTAGTATACCAAAATGACCACTGACATATAAAGGTTCTACACCCCTGATAGCAGTTTAAAAGGCTCCAGTTATTATAGTAAAATGATTCTTGGTGTCTAGTGCCCCCAGGCATACTAAGCTGGGAGCTCATTTCCAGATGCATCCTGGGGGAAGGGGAACTTGTACAAGTGAAGCTTAGGTAGCACAAAAGTTCAAAATACATGACATACATGGAGCAGAGTGGTACACAACCACAAATTACATTGGGAATAATACATGCAAGATGTAAGAACTTGAGTGACAAGCAAATAATCGACAATGCATAAACGGCACAGTCAGGAGCCAAAAACATATGCTGGCAATCAAATACAGAGCAGTTTAAATCAACACTAGCTGTAAGCATTTGTGCATAATCCCTAGAGTGGAAGCATAAGTGCGAAATTATAGCTGTACCTAAATTGGAAACAAGTCATAAGAGATCAAGAGGGAAAATTAGAGCAAGTGCAGGAGGGAGAGGTGAGACTTCTGAAGTGGTTTGAAAGAATCCATGGGAGGGAGATTGGTGAATAGCTGGGGTGAGTGAGTTACAGCTTTTAGGGAAGTGGTGGTTGAACATAGCTTTGCAGATGGTTGTGGAAACTGAAGGTGCTGCTAGGGTTCGAATATTTCAGCTTCTGATGGTATGACTGTGGGGGGGATAAGAGGGTAGGGAAACAAACCAAATTTGCTCACAAAGCTGGCACAGTGGGCATGGTGTCTGTCCACAAGAGATGAAAAGGAGTGATATTTATATATAGAACAGTGATGAGTCCAAGAAGGATAGTCGAGAGTGTAATGGCAGAAATAGCTGAAGAGTGTGCCCAGTCTGGCAAGGGTAGTAACTGGGGCTACACTGTAGACCACATCACCATAGTCAGAGATTGGTAGGATCATTCTCTCGATAATATCATGGTATGCTGGAGGTGGGATACAGTCACAGTTCCTGTAAAGTGCACCAAATTAGGGTGCAGCTTTTTACCTATAGCATCCATTTGTTCAGAAAGGTTTAGGTGCTGGTCTAGCCAGATACCAAGATAACTAAAGGTGGTAACATCCTCCACAGGGGAGCCATCCAGCGTATGATAGCAGGAAGGGGAGGAAGCCTAGAAAGTCTATGCCTTGTGCCAAAGGACATAGAGACAGTCTTCTTGGTATTGAGGAAAAGCTGATTTGTGCACGGTCAGGGCTGAACTTGATCAAAGTCCAGCTGGAGTCTGTGGGGCTGCTGTGAAGAGGACTGCGTCATCCGTGTGTATGTGAATGGATGCAGACAAGCATATGGAGGGGAGATCATTAAGGAAAATGGAGAAAAGTAGAGGGCCTAACACAGATCCTTGTGGGACCCAAGAAGATACAGGCAGGGAGGAGAGAGGGGGTCACCAATTTTGACTGCTTGGGACCTACCTATGCAGTAGGAGTGGAACAGCCAATGGCTGAGTTTGAGAGGCCTGCAGCCTGGAGTCTGGCTAATAATTGAGGATGGAGATAGGGTTAAATGCTTTGGTTAGATCAACAAAGATAGCAGAGGTGAATAGGCTGTGACTCATATCATTGTGGATGGATTTGGTGAGCCTGAGCAGGAAGATGGTGGTGGAGTGATTTTTGAGGAAGCCAGAATTGTATCGGTGAAGAAGGAAAAGGAGTCCAGAAAGGGAGACAGTTATGACAAAATAATCTGTTCCTGCATTTTGGAAGAAGGAGAGAAATGGGTTGGTAGTTGTTAGTACCAGATGGGTCATCACCTTTTGGAGGAGGAGTAACAGTGGCAGTCTTCCAGTCAGCAGGGATGGAGGAACAGCATAAAGAGAGGTTAGGGAGGTCAGCCAATGGGAAGGAGATTGCAGATGCAGACAGATGGAGGAGATTACTATCCAGGCCATCTGGGCTCCTACCCTTGGAAGGATTAAGGGTGGGAAGGGTGTCGGTGACGGAGGATGGCATTAGTGGAGAGAAAAAAGCAATAGGGAAAGGAAGGAGATGACAATCATGCAGGCTGGCAGGGGTGAGATGGAGGTGAGGAAGGGGAGAGGGAGGAGAGAAGAGAGGAGAGAGGAGGTGCAGGTGATAAAAAGGAATTACACCTCTGTAGTGATGAAGGAGGAGTTAGAGATGGGGATATCACCCACATTGAGGACAAGCAAAAGAGACTGAGTGGGAGGGGAGAAGAGATTGTGGCAGCCTTCAAAAATTTAGACAGGTAACCAATGTTCGTACTGTAGGTAGATGTAAAATAACACCTTTGGCAAGCCTTATTGCCCTGGTACAGGTGCTGCAGAGGTGATGATACCTCCGGCCACAGGGATGGGTTACACATTTTTTCGACCAGGCTAAATCATGCACTTGCAAGCAAGCTATGAGTGTGGCCATGATTTAGGGGAGTTGCATTCTTTCACGTCCTGCTCTTGGGGGGTATGGCAGTCCCATATGTCATGAATTTTGTTTTGAAATAATAGCATGGAGTCATGAAGCAGGCCAATGAGATAGGTGACCAATCAGAGTGGCTTAGGTTACAGCAGCAAGGGGTGAGGTCCAGGATTTGAAGGAAAATATAAGCAGTGTTTGATGGGGCAGGGGGCTTTTAGTTGAATGGAGAAGCAGCAGAGGGTTGTGATTATGGTGTCAAATCAGAAGAGAAGGAAGTCAAGAGTGGAATGCCACAGGGATCCATCCTGACTCTTGCTCTCTTCAATATGCTCATTAACAATGTTTGAGAATGAATCTGGGTCTGGGTCTCTTTGAAGATGACACCAAGCTCATGGGAGGGTAGATAGTGATGATGGAAGTAGGAAACTGCAGAGTGACATGTAAAGATTAGAGAGGTGGCCTAAGGTTTGGTAGTTGAAATTCAATGCCAAAAAGTGCAAGATGATTCACTTAGGGGACAAGAACCCCAGGACAGGGTACTGGATAGGAGGGGTAGAGCTGAGCACTACAGCTAGGAAAGGGACCTAGTATTCCTCATTAGTGACTCTTAAACAATCAAACTAGTACAGAGGCATCTAATAAGGCAAATGACACTAGGATGTGCCAGAAGGGTTTCTGATAGTAGAAGAAAGAGGTTTGCTGCCTTTTATTAATCGTTGATGAGGTTGGTGCCAGGTATACTGTTCAGAGTTCTGAACTCGAAGACATCACTCAGGAAAGATAAGACAAAGGGTGATCAGGATGATTCAGAGCTGACAGGACAGATCGTATGAGGATCTGCTCACAGCACTTGAAACATATGTCTTCACCGGAGACCAGACAAAGAGGAATGATATGATAGAATTTCCGGCTCCTGTAGAATAAATAAGATGAATGAGAAGAACTACTTAGCATGAGTAACAGTTCAAGGGCATGAGAGCACAAGCAGAATCTGATGGGAGGGAGGTTCAAGAGGGATATTGGAAAGTTTTATTTTCCAGAAATGGTGGTGGAAATGTGGAATAGTCTGCCAACTGAGAAGGCAGGCACCAAAACCATAAATGATTTCAAGCATGGCAGTTACAAAGTGAAGGGTATAATGGTTACTCTGGCTAATAGAGGTAGGAGGAACGGAGTGGATAGTGAAGACTAGTAATGCTGTATGGACAGAAAGTTCCAAGGTTTAATAGGGGAAATAGGCAGACAGGTTGTACCATTTTTTCGCCATCACTGTCTATGTTTCTGTGTTTTACGCCAGACATCTAGTAGCCCCACCCGGCCAGTAGCGCAAATCTGAGCCCCTCCTAAAGCTATCCACAGCCAGATCCCTTCCCCATTGGCCCCCCATTTACCCAAGACGCCACTTCGTTACTGTGATTGGTACAGCGCCTTAGCTATCATTTGGCTAACCACTGTCTGAGTGAGAAGGGGAATGAGGCACCCATCAGAATATCTGTTTCTATAGTAGATGTGTGCTCACCCCTGTCACTCAGGAAAGTGGCCAGCTGAAGTGGTGAGTAGAGGGTCTGACCTGTCACTGTCGCAGTGGGAGTGGGACTGGCAGCTGGGGCACTTTCATCAGCCACCATGGAGGTGGAAGAACCTTAATGGGGTGGGAATTGGGAGGGGCTCAGACTTGCACCAGGGTGTCTAGATGCCAGATCCTTTTTATTACAATAATCAGAAGTATCTGAATGGTGATTGGGGGTAAATCCTAGATGCCAGGGATCATTTTACCAATTAGTTATTCTGAATGTGACTGGGAACTGTACTAGCCAGGATCATTTTATTATAATATCAGGGCATCTGAATTGATGCGTGGGAGATGGGGGCTGGCACTGCTCTGTATCACTTCTCCTGACAGTCATGCACAGAGGCATTGTGTGGTGAGGTGCGTTAGCCCATATGGGCTGGCAATGTCCACTTAGGACCATTCTGCCCTATGAACTTAATAACATGCTGAGAGTTGAAAATGACTCATGCGTGTAAAGGTGTTATCCATTTGGGACATGCTTCTCTTGTTCCTCTGAGTCCCTGTCCTACTGAAGGCTGCGATAGTGCCTAGTCATGTCACAGTGAGCTATCCAATGGGAACCAGTGATCACTGTACAGTTTGGTTCAATATTATTTATAGGTGCAGAGGCAAGCCACTAAAAGTCGATGGTCCCGACTTAGTAGATTGGATTTTAAAGAAATGGGAGACTTTCAGAAGCAGCCTAGCAGGAGGATTGGTTGAGAGGGTAGAGGAACAGTGGAGGAAAATTAAGTAAAGGTATAGGGAAGGCAACTGGCATCTGCATGAATGCCGGGAAGTAAGCAAAGAAGGAGGAAACAAGCACTTGTCATGCTGTAATGTTGTCTTGCTGGCATTACATTGTAGTGCAGGAGCCAGAGATGCATAATAGAAAGGCAGTGAGGTATGGAAGACTCCAACCTCATTCACCCCGCAGAGACCGACAGGCATTGAGTTGTGCTCTTGGGCTTATCGTAATCATAGCACCCACGCCATTTTACTCACTCATCCTGCAGACTCGACAAGTGCTTGTACGCTCGGGTCATTAAGCGCTTTACACTTACCCCATTCCATAAGGGAATATGTTGAGATGGGTGCAGTATAGAGAATGGGGTGAACTTTGCCTGAAGGTCCAAGGCACACCTTTGATGCCTGTCACTGGCTGCAGTGGGGTGGGTTGAATAGTGGCATTGGCATCATTGACAATGCTAAGTCACATCCTGATGCCTGCTTCGGTCTCTACAGGGTGGGATAGTATGGTTGTGAAACCTTAATGCCCTGGCGCTTATTGCATTTGTACCCAAATTTTCAACATGGGCTTTTGTGACCCCACCTCATGAAAGCATTTGGGATCTCTGCTCATGAACAGTGACACTGTGATTTTGTTAATGTGTCGAACGTTGGATTCCCACAGCAACTGTAAGCATTCTAAATAGATGTGCAGAAACACATTTTGCAGGATGTGAAAATGACGGCTCTACTGTTCATAAGGATGTGTGAAGAAATGGAAATGTTAAAACTTGAGTGAAAATATTAAAATTTTCAAGTTATTAGCATGCATGGAAACTATGCAATGCACAGTCATTTGTGGAATTTGTTTATCAAATTTTCAACATAGACATTTTGGGAGCCCATCTATAAACAGGATTTGTCATTTTATTAATCGTCCCAAAAGTGATTCTGTGCAGTGATCGTGAAATCACCTTTCAGGACCGAATAATGAAAGACAGTGACTGAGTTCTTGGAGGTGGTCCCAAGAACCCCATGTAAACTTTGGAGCCAAAAGTCACAAAATAGATGAGCATTCCATTTGTGCTGAACCCCCCACTGATGCCATTATCAGCTTACCAGCATTTCTTCAGTTTATGTGGCTTGAACAGTGCAGACAAATTCCTTGCTCCACTGAAGATCACAGCACTGACCCAGAGGTAGGTGTGGGGTGAGGGGATGTGGGGCGTGGTGGGTGCAGAGGTGGGTGAGTTTGGGAGGACCCACAACAGGGTCATTTTTCACTTTCAGGTTATACTAAAATAAAAGAAAGAACACTGCGGACCATTTTCTTTTTGTTTTATAGGTGTAAGGAAAATGTTGGGCACATTTGGGTGGTTCTTTAGTGTGTCCCATGAGTCTGTGGTGGATAGTTAGGCACTGCAGTGGCAGGGCAGGAAAAATGCTGAAACGATCAGTTTTGAATGACGAGGCACACTGGGTGGGCCCCAGTGCCACATGATCTCGGGGTTAACTATGCTGACAGGGGATTGGGCAACCCCAAAGTTGACTTTCTTGGATAGTGAGAGGTGACGGCAACAGCCACAACCATGTTTATTGGAAATGTTACACCAGGCAAGCGCTTCTGCAAAGATGGGGAGCACCATTATGGGTGAAATTGTTTTAAGTTGATGCACTCTTTTGCTGTCATAGTGCTATTTCATTAGTGCCACAGAGCCCAGCATGAAAAAAGCAGTGGTACCATTGGCCACAACATGATTGCACCTCCAAAACCCGGCTACCATTAATATGTTGTCTGTAAGCAGTACACTAGATGACATAAAAGGACCATTATGGCATTGTAGGAAGTTGCTGTTGAAGGTGTTCAAGCACATCCCACAACTAATCTGGTTACAATTCCTATGTTATTTTTAGGAGTGGGATAGCCCCAGAATGGCACCCAGCTGAGACCAAGGTGATGGGCAGACTCTAATTCAATGGATTCTGAATGTTACAGTTTTTACTGAGTCAAAATAATTATTCTGTGATGGCAAGAGTTGTTGTAAGCACTTGTGACAAGTAGGTAGCCTAGGGCAATGAAAATTATGGAGCTCTTTATATTCAGATTTTTCACATTTTGGATGGTGATCATCATTTTATATATTTGTTTGAACCTTGGAATTAATAGTTTAGTTTGTCTTCAATAACAGTTAACATAAAATATTTACAGTCTATGTGTAGAGATTATGGCATGACATCATTTAAGATGATGATAATCATGAGATCATTATAAATCATATCAAACTAATTTTGATACAATATTATTATTTTTTTACAGTCCCCCAGAATAAGACATTGTTTGGTGAAACTTTGAGGCATCTATTAAAACAAATAAAAATTCAAGAAATTTAACATTTGTACATGTTTGGCATTGTCCATGAGTGGTTGAACAATAATTGTCTGGATCTGAACTTTCATACCACGCAACCAACTCCACATGGAAGACTGATTAACATTAAAGAATTTCCCTTGGAACTCTGGATTTTGGCATATGTTTAGAAATCTTGACTGTTTTTGCAGGTTTCCCTTCCTTTTTTAACTGCATTCCACCTACATTTAGGTTTTTCTTTCTCCCTTTGGTAACCACTGTGGCCAACTTGGCGTGTCCCAACTTTTTTGTTATTGCTTGATAGGACTGTTTTCCTTCCATATGCATGCTGTCCCTGTCACTATTTAGTTGGTTAACTTATTATGGAGTTCCCTTAACATTTGGTAAATGAGTGTTTGTCCTCCATATAGTTTCCTGAATAGATGAGTTCAGTCTAGGTTTCTACCAAATATGAGGAGTATGCTGATAATGTTTCCTTTCCTCCATGTCTGGGTTTTCACCCTACAGTATGATGTATGCACATTCATACTGCATTCCTAATAGTTGATTACCAGTATAACATCGCCTTCTCCTGATCTGCTGATGAAGGAGGAGGGGGGAGTTCTCTACTGCCGAATTAATGTTTAGGTTTCTGCCATGTCTACAGTTGCACAAATGAGAAGCTGTATGACTTTGATACCTTTGTGGTTTTGTTGTCGGTTTTGATTTTACCTTGATTTATGTGATGATTCACTCTGTTTATTACTATTGTTAATAGTTCTCATAACATATCCCCTTACTCTTTTAGGGGAGTAAGAGAGGTGCACATTGTATAACTCTGATTTCTTTTGGGTTGTAGGTATTGTAGGATGTCATATTTATTTCTGTTTTGATTATCCTTCCATTATGATAGTATGGGATGATACACTGTTTTCTTTTTTTCTGTTTTGAGTTTTGGGACTAATTCCCCTACTCTTTTAGTGGGGAGGGAGAGGGGGTTCTATACTGATACGATTTACTTAGTTTTTATAGTTTATGTATGATGTAATACTTATTTATGTTTTGGATCTTTCTTCCTTATGAATTTGTATGATGCAATACATTTTTGTATAATTTGTTTTTGAGTTTTGAATAAAAAGTTCCCCATCCCTTTTCAAATCATATAATACTGATTTATCCACTGTATAACAAAGTAAGGAATCTGCTTTTACGGAAACACCTGGAAATATATACAAGTTCAAATTATGATGTGGTTTTTATATTTTTGCACCCACAAGTCCAAGAAGATGTTAAACTAATCTCCAGGTTTTTTGCATCTGTTGTTAAATTTAGGAAAAAAAAGATATAGGATTTTGAAGAATGAAAAAAACTCGGTGAAACATGATCTCACACATCCGCTCTCTTATGAATTAAATCTTGGGTACAATGTATTCTATGTCTTTGACTTTTGGCACTTTGTACATCTGAAATACAATGCTCTGTTGTAGATTTATGTATTTATGTGTGCTGCTCCACATGTTTTAAATAGTTTTTTTGTTTGTTTTATTTATTTTTATAATGCATGTAACTGATGTTTTTACAGAAATAATCATGATGTTTGTTCTATCATGGTTGATCAAATAAACTGAAACTGAAAACTGAACTGAATTATTCTATTCCATGGTAAAAAAATCACACAATGTATTCATTGTATAGAAAGGTATATGACTGACACGTAAAACAACTCTGTTGAAGGAGTAATTTTCATTATTTGTCAACATTTTAGCCTACATTTTGAGAATAAGAATACCTCAGAATACTTTATTTTTGAAAAGTTGCTGATAGGGCCATTTTATGTAAGCAATAAGATATGGCTATGTACTCATACTACTGAGATACCCCCACACCCAGAGGCTGAAGGCACTGGTCCTGTGGTCACGTGCATAAATGCAACTCTGGGTGTGTAGATATGTCATTACTATCAACACCCAGTCATGCGTTATTTCTTACATAACTATTTATGCACACAGGACTTGCTGATGAGCCTATTTACTCATTATGCATGTTACAAAATCATTATATAGATATCTAACCATCAGACAGGGTCTCCACAGCACTGCTGCCTACTCCCACGGCTCCCTATTCTGCTGCCACTGTGGTGCTGGAGGATTCTCTGCGTGGTTCAGTACCAGAAGGTGCAGTACCTGTTGAAAATGAACAGAGGAATACTGTATTTCAGAGCAGTTGTGGCAACTTTACTAGGCAACACATACTGATTCCCAGTATTATTTTCATTTGCAATACTGTTTCAGAACTAACTAGGTATAAACACTATGCTCTGCCATACATTGTACAGTGCCATGACTAAAACATGTAAATTCAATGTCTTTACTGCTTAATATTAAGTGTGATTTGTCCAGTATTAACACTAAAATTTTATTAGTGCTTGCTTACTGCCTGTTGTAAACCATATTCTTTCTATCAGATCCCTTGACGCTGAAGCTATGTAAGAAGCTTCCTGATCAAAGGTGTTTATTCAGATAATTCAATTAATAAATAAAAAAAGAAATATATTTGCTGTATATATAATACAATTAAAGCAGCATGGCAAACCAGAAATGAAACATAGACTAGTAAAACAATCATGCATTACAGTGTCATTGCAAGAATATCTGATGCCAGTTAATTAGAGTGTTAAAAGTAATATACTCACTATCACCAGTGCTGTCATCCTCCACTCTAGCTCTCATCCCATGAGTGGCTCTGGTGTCACTCTCTCGCACCTTCTTCTGTGCAATTGTCCCCTTGTGCTTTCACTGGGCATCTTTTATGGTGACTGCTTCCCCATGGGCCTCCAACATCCCCCTGTCATGATGTGGTATATCATCCCATTTGTGCTTTATTTGAGGGAAGCTGCAGGACACAGCACCCTCACCCTTTCTGTCCACTGTGGCTTTTATGGCATCCCACACTTTCTTCCTGTCTTTAAGAGGGAGCTTCTCAGGACCATATAATTCATCTACATGGGTGATGACCCCCTAAACAAGGACCACCACCTCATTGTGGCTGAATGCTGGAGCCAATTTGTTTTCACTACTACTCTGCCCACTGGTGGAGGGAACAGCATGCTGGGCATCTTGGTGTCCTTGCTCTTCTTCCTGACCCCTCTGTTGAACCTGCTCCTCCACATTCTGTCTCCCATCCCACCTTCCTGCTCCATGCACCTGCTGCTGTCCCTCAAAACCTACTTGGTCACAAGAAGACATTTTTGACTGGCAGATGGCACAATCTCTCTAACTCTCTCTCTCTCTCTCTCTGTCTCTGTCTCTCTCTCTCTCTGGTCTGACTCCACTGTCTGCTATTGTCCCTCTCCTCAAAACACGGAAACAGGAAATGCAAAGTGTGATTTCCACTTCCGCCTTTCTAACCACAGATTTTTTTATCCACAATTTAAAGAAAATTCTATGGTTGTAATTGGAACCCTGTTTAAAACATGCAGAATTCATTTTACTGCATGAATATATAGATACGGATTAAAAAACATTATCAGTGGTATTTTCATTTGGAATTGTGGAAATAAATTTCATCAATTTTACATATTGCAGTATTAATACATAGTCCATGATTTAAAGTGCTTCTGCACATTTTATGTTCCACAACTGTATGTACATTTTGTGTCTCAATTTATAGGTGTCAGTGGCTCAGTAGGTAGCACACTCACCTCTGAGGCCAAGGAAATCAGAGGGCTGTGGGTTCAGTTCCCATATCTGGCACTTGGGTTAATATCCCAGTACTGACACTGTAGTGCAGCATGAGAGGGGTGCTGCACTTGTAAGGTGCCGTTTTTCAGATGAGACGTTAAACTGAGGTCCCATCTGCCTGGATTGGTGGTAGTTCAGGTGGATGTTAAAGATCCCATGGCACTTATCGAAAAGAGTAGGGGAATTTTATTGGTAATAAAGTGGGCTTCATTACAAAAAAACAAAACAACTCAATAAACAGAAACAATCCAAACAAGGTAAAAACTAGTTAACAGAAGAAAGTATCACAATGTTTCCAAAACAATACAGCTTACGTATAGAAAAAAGTAAGAAGTCAGACTTTTTACAGAACACAAAGCAGCCCTAATATTACAAAATACTTCATGAATGGAAATAGTTTTTGGTGTAACACTAGCAAACATCTGGCTTGCCATAAATAATAATGAATAATAGCAAAATTATATATAAACTGTCAACATGATACTTTCTATTAAGCAGGTCATTCGTGCAAAACATAACATGTTCATAAGAAAGAGAGGCCAACAAGGGTTCTGCCCAGTTAGCAGATAGGGTAGACCAGACTTCCAAAGAAAAGGGCATTCACAAAATAAATGTTGCTGAGTTTCACAAACATTGAGGCAAGAGGATCTAGGACAATATCTCAAAGACAAGGCTTTATGCTTATGATTGTTGTTAACTCCTAGTCTATCATAGTTGCATAACCATACCATATCCCATAAATACGATGGCAGCCGTTGATTTAGCAGTTGGTGGAGTACCCAGGGAGACGCCCAGAGGGCGGAACGGAAAACAATCTCCTCCCGCCTCCAACCTCCAAAGTCGCTTCATATAGTTGGGGTCTAGATAAGATACAAAAGTCCTGAGGATGAAGACACCAGGTCAAGGCCATCTTAAAACTCTCTTTCCCATAAGAGGGATCAGTTGGGATTTGGAAATAACCCTTTATAACGGGCTTGCCAGTTATCAAGGCAGAGGGAGAACCATGCTAAAAATAGGGCTTCCAAAAACAGTCCCTGGTTTCAGCACTTTCCCATAATTATAATGAAGAAAAAGGCTGTAAAAAACAACGGGTGGATCATACCAAGTCCACCTTCCTTGAGCGGTTCTAAGTAATATGTCTTTAATGGGGTTTAGCCTGATCCCCACAATCCTTTGAAAAAAATCCCCGTTAATCTGGAAAATAGGGAAATGGGCGGGGGGAACACATAACAAAGATGCAGGAAAATCGGTATAACCAGAGTTTTAAGGAGCACAACCCGTTTCTTCTTCCCAATTAAATGCTTTTTCCACCCATTAATCACATTATCTGCCTTTTGTAGGGCAAGATTCCAATTATAGATATGCGGATCATCACAACCAAAAAAAATACCTAAATACGAAAAAACAGTAGTGGATACAGAAACACCAGCATAAAGGCCCGTACTAGGGAGGAAGTATGCCCTAGTGGTACACAAATACTTTTTGTAAAATTTATCTTAGAACCTGAAACAGAAGAGAATGCCTGTAAACCTGAACAATATCTCTTGTTTCGTGGAAGAATCCACAGCCAAAATTAAATCATCCGCATAAGCTAATATTTTAAGTGGTAAAGAGGAGGAGTACAGAGCAACCCAATAATCTGTGGGCAAAGAAAAAGGCTCTCAAAAGAGTATCAATAAAAAGGTATATAATAAGGGACTTAACGGCACCCTGACGCATCTCACGGGCCAGAATAGTAGGACGGCCTATCCAGCCGCTCACATTAGGACGTATGACAAACATTCCTATTTAATAAACGGCCAGGAAAGGAAGTATACTGAAACCCAAAAGCCTTCAGGGCTAGAAATAAGAACTCATGAGAGACTGTATCAAATGCTTTTCCCGGTCTAAACTTATAATCCATCCTGTTACAGCATTTTGTTGTCCCAGAGTAAACAATTCTCTCAATAAAATCAAATTGTCAGAAAGATGCCTGCCTGGGATACCACAGGTTTGAGTTGGGCTAATCATGTGTGATGCCAAAGTAATCATTCTAGATAAAAGAATTTTGGCAAGGATCTTATAATCCACATTAAGCAGACTGATTGGTCTCCAATTTGTAATGTCAAAGGATCCCTTTTTTCTTAAACAGTAAAATCAGTAAAGCGCCTTTCATAGAAGTAGCCAAGGCATCAGAATGTAACATCTCATTATAGAGAATAGTTAGAACCGGAACAAGATCAGCAGAGAAAGTCTTGAAAAATGTGGGTTAGGCCATCAGACCCTGGAACAGAATGTGATTTTAAACTAGTAATGGCGCTTAAGACCTCTGGTTCAGTAATGACCGAAGAAAGCTTGTTTCGATCAGAGTCCGAAAGCTGAGGTAAGGACAGTGAGCAAGAAAATGATCCCATTGTCAAGGTCAGCTTTAGTACAAACATGTTGAAAACATAATTTTCAACACAGTGAAGCAAATCCTCAGGTTTCTTAAGTAACTCCCCGATGGAGACAATAGAGAGGTAATTAATTTAGCTTCAACTCTATCTTTACAGGCCTTAAATGGGTCTAAACAACCTTTAGTAAGATGAGTGCCAAATGCTGCCCCTGACCCAAAGAGTCAGCACGATTATACTGGGATAACCTCATTTTAGCGCTGACCTCACTAATCTGAGAGCTAAAATCATGAGTAGTAGAGCTAGCTAAAGAGAATAGGTGCTGTAGCTGATGCCGTAGTGACAGATAAGACAAATATTTAGTATTCTGTTTTTGCCGCTACCTTCTGAAAAACTGTTTCCAGCTTAGCTTAGATTCCTCCCACCAATCCATCCCAGTATCATAAAATCAACTACTGACAACCGAGCTGTAAACTCTTTGTGCCAAAGTTTAAGAAAAGAGGGTCATTAAGTAGAGAATCATTAAGACGCCAACTGGCTTTCTTACATCTAGGAGCAGAGTCCCAGGAAAAAGTGGCACATAGGGCAACGTGATCCGAAAATTCGGTAGCCACAGTTGTACAGGAAAGTAAAATCAAAATCTTAGATAAAAAAAGAAAATCTATCCTAGTATGTAAGGACCCTTTAAAAAAAGTTGACCCACCTGTTTTATGGAAATGTCTATAAACATCCACAAGCTTGGCCATAGAGACCACACTATTTAAAGCCACAGAGTCACAAAATAACTTGGAAGTCTTTTAGGCCTCGATCTGTTTGATGTAGGCCATAATTGAAATCTCCGACCCATAGGAGTAATCTGGATGAAAAAGGTATGGCTTAATTTGGTGAAAAGGAAGCCCTCTGAGCCTTTGGTTTGAGGCGCTGAGGTCCCAATCATACAAATCTCCAGATTTATATGAGAAATCTAATAACAAAGCTCTACCAGGGGAAATATCTACAAGTCTAGAGACTGTAAAATTAGAGCTGGAGAACAATATCCCGACCCCATCACAAGTATCAGGTCCAACAGACCAAAAGAAGGGCCTGCAGTCCATGCCTTAGAGGCCTGGAATAATTCCCCATGGGTCTTTAATCTAGTGTCAACAAGGCAGATAATGTCACACTGTAAATCAGAAAGGGTTAAAAAATCCCCTAGTTTTCTTCCCTTTAATGCTGTTCACATTTAAAGAGCAGATCTTTAAGGAAGACAGGATTTAAGTAATAGGTGGTGACTTACCCTTCGCTGCCTAGTACGCTTTGCAATGGGATCCGTATCAGCCCTATCACCCCCATCCGGGAAAGAAAGAAGAGAGGAGGAATCAGTATCCTCACCCCCCGAGTCTTTGTCTGAAAAATCTGTGGCTAAAACCGCAAATTTGTTAGAGGTTTGCCAGTTCCGTGCAGGGGGTTCCTTACTACGAGTAGCAACAGCTAAACCCTTCCTAGTCCGTTTATGGGTAACAGTGGTAAAACTAAAATTATCTCCCCCTTGACCCGAGGGGGGGGGAGGCATATCCATATCTGGAATAACGGGTGTAGTATCAGGGGAAACCACAATGGCAGTAGGAGTAGGTATAACAGGAAAAGAGGGTTGGAAAACTGGAACAGAAGAGACATCTCCAACTACCGGAGGAGGGGTAACCTCTGGATTAGAGGAAGCTAGACTATGGGCAAGTGACTGTTGAGCAATAGTAATAATGCCATCATGAGAGGGACAATCTTCTCTGTTATGAGAGGCCCAGGGGCACCTGCCATACGCGTGGCCAGTCCCATCACATAAGTTACACTTGAATGAATTAGTACATTTAGCTGCAATATGACCAGATTCAAAGCAGTGGCTACATTTAAGGGTATCACAAGCCGAACTTAAATGTGGACGTGACCCACATTTAAACAGGACTTGGGTTGTCCGCGAAAAATGAAGCCCTTGTCTTACCTAGAAAGAAAAATTAGCAAATGTCGCAGTGTTAGTGGAAAAAGCTTAACACGGACCTTCCAACTGCCATCCCAAATCTGTTCAGAGTCTAGATTAGGGTAGGCCTATTCAAGACTTCACAGCGTTTGTTTAACCAAAATAAAATGTCTTCAATGTGAACTCCTCATTTTTAAAAACAACAGTAATGTTACTTAATGGCAGGTTTGGTGAGAGGGATGGCCTGGAAGGGGACCAAATGGGTGTAGTCTGAAGTTTGTCATATTGGGTCCAGAATCTATCAAGCCCAGACATTTGTTTAAAACTAACATCAAATTGGAATTACCTATATTAATCAGGGCAAAAATCTCAGAAGAAAAAACTTCATGGAACCCTTAAGGAGGGTTTTAGCTATATACAAACGATCTGGTGGAGTTCTAATCCACCCTTATAAAGCAACGTACTGCATTCCTCCTAGGTGCAGGTTCGCCTTTGGAGGAAAATAAATCAGTAAGTTTAAATGTTGAACTTTTAGGTGCAGCAACAGTAGGTAAAAAAGTAGGTCCTGAGAAAACAGTAGTGGGTTCAGGTACAGTAGAAATAGACTTAGAAACAACAATAGTGTCACTAGTAACAGAGAAGAAGAAAGAGTCACACCCCGGGTTTGTTGGAGCTCAGGTCATTATTCTTAGCAGAGTTTTGAAGCATATTAATGTAGACAGGGTCCTGAGAATCAGGAGTCCAAGTCCCTTCAATATCTCTTCCCAGCCAGCATGTAATAAAGCTGACTCTGGTGACCAGTCTAAATCAGTATTTTGGCCAGATTTAATTTTTTTGGGGAATAAGGAACCCCCTCGTTTGGACCAGCCAGGTTCCTGTGTAGCTGAGAAAAAAAATACTGTGGGTTTCTCCGAAAACGAAACGGAAGCAGTTGTAGCGCTAAAGTCACTTACAGAGCAGGGAATAGCTGCAGGGATTTCAGAATCTGGCTTTTCCGACGTCGGTAGTCGAAGTGGGTCATTTGAAGTAGTCTGAGAAACAGCAGTAGCAGGGGGCTGAAGAGAATTCTCCACAGCAGGAACAGAAGCCGAATCCATCGGTAGGCCATCGACTGGGGGCTTTCCAATGCCGACGTCGCGAGAAGGAGAACAAGAAAGTGGCGTCCGAGGCGATGCCTGCGCAGAAACTCGCAATGCCGAATCTAAAAGCTGCAATTGCAGGACTAATGCCTCGCGCTGCTCCTGAAGACTGGAACTGAACGCGAGCCACTTTGCACATCAGGTAGACTGAAACAACTTCTTTAGGGTCGCTTCAAGAACGGAGTCAAATTCAAAAATAGTCGTGATACTAACATCAGCAACAGCAAGACATGCATCTGGGGCCTCTTGAGAAGGTAGCACAGAGGAGGAGGCCGACTCCTTAAGCTAGCAGCGTCCATCTCCTCCAGGGGATCATGCGAACTGGCCATCTTGCAGCCAGCAGCAAAGGCTCCACCTACCAGAGTAGGGAATTTCCCGTGTCCTGGCCAAATTTCCTCATTCACTAAAAAATACCACCAACAGCTTAATCTGGTTCAAGGTCAATTGGCATTCATCTGTATCCCCCTCCCCCGGGTCATGTCTGAAAACAGACAGGATTTGTCTAGTGCACTTACCCGGTCAAAAAAAAGAAAAAACTAAAACTAAATAGTAGTACAGGTGTTGTTATTTTTGTTTACAATTTTTTAGTCACATACCTTCTTAGAGCACACAGTCTGTCCTGTTATGTTATTGTGTGTTACTGTTCATGTAGGATGGTGACAGAGGATTTCTTAATTGTCAGAATTAGATGGGTGTGGGCTAGGGTGGGAGGTGGTAACTCGGGAAGCATGTATGCAAACAGACTGGGTGATAACAAAATCTTAGACATGTTAAGTTGCCCATTAGGTACTGAGTGCTCTCAGCTGGCAGTCTAGGTAAGGAGTGGATGTACAGAATTGTTGGTCCAATTACACATTCCCCCCCAATTTTTACTAATATGTTGTTTCACTGTTAATTCATACTATATGTATGTTTTTTTTTTCCTTTCAGGTCTGCAGCTGTAATGCTTGCTGGAGATAATTCTGCTCCTGCATAACCGAATATGCCCTGACAACCATTCCAGTGGTGATATTTTCAATCACAAGTGAACGTGCCCTGATAAGTACTTCACACAATCATTGATGCTGTAAAAACATGCATTCTTATTGTCATTTCCAGACTGTTTATTTGATGGTACTATGGCAGTTTCAGATAGATTGAGAATGAGTTTGAAGCATGTCTATGGGCATTCCATGGGTGTTGGGGGGTGTAGTGGTGAATTTACCTGCTGCAGGCTAAGACCGCTTGTCCTGATTTTAATTTATATTAGCAAAAAAAAATATGGATGATGCAGGTGATGCCTTTTATTGCACTAACAAAATTATTTCTGAGAGT
Source organism: Neoceratodus forsteri (assembly GCA_016271365.2). Lineage (NCBI taxonomy): Eukaryota > Metazoa > Chordata > Ceratodontiformes > Ceratodontidae > Neoceratodus > Neoceratodus forsteri. The sequence goes on along the minus strand of CM057452.1, from coordinate 1,064,511,817 downwards.
AGCTTTCGAGAGATGAAACTCCCTTCCTCAGGTCAGAGTGAAACAGCTGGGGTGGTCTCCCAGTGTGCCACAAGAGGTGGGGGGGTGGGTACATGATGCCAACTTGGGGATTTGGCACCTGATGTTGGGGAGAAGAAAACAAACATACATTTGGGTAGACTGGGGTGCCACATGAGCTTGGGGGACCACATAATGCTGACACAGGGATTGGGCACCCCAATGTCAGTGTGGGGTAAATAAATACCATTTGGGCTCCTAGTGTGCCACATGAGTTGGGGGGCTACATAATGCCAACATGGGGATTGGTTAGCCCTAAAAACTAAGGGCTGGATTTTCAAAGCCCAGATGCAAGCTGTGACAATGGCAGCTTGTGCCGAGTGTGGCGTACCTGGGACCCTGTGCCCAAATTTCTATTTAACAGGGTCCTGGCACCTAAGTCCAGTAGCTTGCAGCAAAGGGGGTGCTGCACCTGATCGACAACGCACCCATTCAGAATGCCACAACGGCTGTGGGGAGTCCACAGCACCCACAGACAGGGGCTGGCAAATGGGCACTGCCCCCTGACACCACCACACCACCGGCACCAGTGCCATGACACTCTCCAGTACTCTGGTGGGCTAGTGCCCCCACTGTGTAGTGGTGAGCAAAGTGGGCTCAATCCGCTCTGTGAAGTGATTCATGGAGCAAAGGAGGATTCATGAAGTGCTCCACAACATGAAGTGGAGTACTTTGCGTTATGATGTGGTACGCAAAGTCCATTGGAAACAATGACTTTGCATTACTCAGCCTCCCCAGACCACTACTCCATTAAATTTAAGGTGAATTGCATTGAGGACAATGCACTTCGCCTTGTTTTTGAGCTGTGAAGGTGAATTTTGCAGTGATTCATGGGATTTCAGGTCACATGGGCACTATATTGATCTGGACAGTCTAAGTTCTGGGTAGTATGTGTAGGAAGGAGTAGGAGACAGTGTGCTCTGATAGCAGTCTGTGATTGAAATCTTCTAAAAGCTGTTAAATAAGCATGTTTGCATTTTTGGGGGGGCTCCAACATTAGTTCATCGATTGTAGGAAACCCTCCTGTGCTCATATCATCAGCGTTTTTGTTTTTGTGTGGATTTTGAATGTTAATTTACATCGAGTGTGTGTAGTGAAAGACAGTGAAAGTGTGCTTTGGGGAGGGGTGTATCTATGATATAGGTAGATTTAAGTTGGAGAAATAGTGATTTCTTTGTTTTTTGCTTTTTTTTTATATAACTGACTGTGTTAATGTACACACTGTGGTATTATCAGTAATAGTTGACATTTTCTTGCTGTTTGTTATGTGGATCTGGTGCTGCAGTTAATAATTTCAGGTTGTTTACATTACAATACGTAATGTGGCATAGTACTGAACTTTTTCATTTGCTACGCATTACTCGTTCAGCATTGTAGACAAACTGTTCTGTGTGTGAGTGTGTGTGCAGTGTTGTGTGACATCAAATAATACACCTTTTATTGTGCCACAGACTAGTGTAATTGCAGGCGCAGCAGTGTGAACCTGCTATCCACTGCAGCTGCCTGATTTTGTACTACGATCGTGGTATCTGTTCTTTGTTTCGCTGTTTGTACTGCCATAAAAATCTGCGCTGCAGTCAGTGCTCCCACCTCCACATGCAAAAGGAATTTTTACCAGATTGGATTGTTTTGTGACCTCATCAGCACCACTGGCCACAGTTGTTTTCATTGTGTGACAGACTAGTCTCTTATCTGTTGCTGAGGCTACAGTTTTTTTTTTGGCTTCACATCCAATGTTCCCCAATCAGAGAGTGAATGTATCAAAATCTGAATTTGGTTATAATATTGTGGTTGATCCCCCAAAATGCCTGCAAAGAGATGTATAAGCAAAGCTGTTTCTCGCCATGGCAATGTTGGCAGTAAGATAGTCTGTGGGCGTGGTAGTAGTACTCAGACACAGAAGTGCATTGCTGATGTGAGGAAAGGTATTTCTCCTGCAATGTTTTTTACAGCCCCATCAGTAGCGTCACTCATAGTTGGAGGAGATGATGTTTTCCCAGCTGGTGGTGTTAGTGTTACTGGTGTTAGTGGTGGTGGTTGTATTAGTATTGTTGCATCAAGTTCGAATTCTGACCAGTGTACCGTATCCAAAAATATTGAGTGTGAAGCAGTGCAAGTGAGTGGCAGTGTAGATGATGTAATTCTTCCCAGTAGCATCCCAGTAACTGAACCTGAGGATTCTGATAATTATGTCAATAATAGTGTACAATGTGATATTCCATCCACCGTGGCAGTTAATGTCACGCATTTTCCATGCAGTGATTCACAGTGTGGTGAAAAAATATCAGGTGATGGTGGTGTAGATGATGATAAATGTGATGATGATGATGATGTTGCTGTTGTTGCAACATGCAGTCCAGATGCTAACATCCAAGCAGAAGATGTGGATGTATGTGATGTTGATGAATATGATGATGATGTAATTGACCCCAATTGGGAACCGGAGAAAAAGAAATTCAAAGTGGCTGTGTCTGAGTCTGTTTGCAGGAATCCCCCACTGTAAAAATGTGTGATCTACTGGTTTTAGTTGATGATGATGACCCAGTAATAAATATGATAGGTAGTCATGGTGGTCAGTTGCAGTCCAGGTGTGCAGTGCCCAAAACATCATGCACCCTCCCACTTCAGTGCTTAAAATAATGGACTTAAATAAGCCACATCACGGATATGTTAAAAGCAGAGCATCACAATCTCCTTGTTTGGGATTTTTTTGTTCAAGATACAAATGATGAGTCAGTTGCAATCTGCCAGGCTTGCCATGTGCATGTGAGTAAAAAGGCGAACCATCTGGGCACAGGAGGACAGCATATGCATCTTAAGAATAGGCACTTGGCACTGTGGACCCAGCATAAACTGGCAGCTAATACCAAAGTAGGGCATTCACCCTCGTCACCGGCAGTCATAGCAAGCATGTTATCTCCTTCCATGACTGTTAAGTCCAGTAGTAAATTAAACATGTGCAGTAGTGAGGTAATAAGAGCAGAGGATTACTACAGGCATGATGAGGTGGAGGACCATAATGACTTTGAAATGTTGTCCAGTGCTGGTGAGAATAGCAGTTTTTGTGGTGGTGGTGGAGGTGGTGAAATCAGTATGTCTAGTGCAAGTGGTGCATCAACCCCCGGTTGGCAAATCTGGCAAAATAACAGCATTTCTGGGTTTCTCATCATCACCTGTGAAACCATCCTCATCAAATGTCCACACTCCACCCTTGCCAGTGCCATTCATCACAGAGCACAACCATTTGTGATCACACCCCATGTAAAACATTTAAGTCAGCCCACGTTGCAGAGTGTTTTTGCACATAAGCTGAAGTACCTCCTGAATCATACAGTGTCACGTGAACTTAATGCTGCTGTAGCAGAAATGCTGGCAATTGATCTTTTTCCCTTCTCCTTTGTGGAGAATTCTGGGTTCCAGCGGTTTGCTACATGTGCCTGTCCAAAATGGAAAGTCCCATCCAGGACATACTTTTCTACCAGTGCTGTCCTTGAGTTGTTCCTCACTGTCTCAGACTCAGTAAGACATGCCCTTCAACATTCCTCCTCTCCATTCATCCATTTAAGTATGGATATGTGGACAAGTGGCAAAACAGTGGGGAGTTCACATTTGTGTATAACTGAACACTGGGCACAGGTGCTGGGGTTGTTTGCGATGTTGGTAGTGTGAATAATCAGTGCAGTAAGGTGGATTGTCGTGGTAGCAATCTTCCAGGAATTCGACAGCATGCAACGATTGCTACATGCAATGTGACCTGTTCACACACTGGTGAGAACATGTTGAACATGGTACTGACTGAAATTGACTAATGGCTAAACCCTCTGTCCCTGAGAGCTGGGTTCATAGCAAGTGACAATGGGTCAAATGTGGTGAAATGCATCACAAATGATGTTTTTTTTCATGTTCCATGCATGGCCCACTGTTTAAATATTGTGGTTCAGGAGTTTCTGCAGCACCCTGATGTACAGGAAATGCTGATCATTGCATGACGTATCTGCTCTCACTTTTCAAGATCTGAAAAGGTCTGTGACCAACTGTGGCAGTTGCAGATACAAAACAGCCTGCCTCAGCACTGCTTGAAGCTAGAAGTTGTCACCCGATGGAGCTCCACTTTATACATAGCAGAGAGGTTATGAACAATACAAAGCCATCTCAGAATATCTTGTGATGCACACTAGCCATGACAGTTCTGGGGCCTCCATGTCTGACTGACTGAACAGTGGCACCTCATGGACTCTGTATTAACAATTTTGCGGCCTTTGAACATGCCACATAGGGAGTGAGTGGCAAGTCTGCCTCCATTAGCCAATCAATTCCACTGCTGCAGGTGCTGAGGCAGACATTGGTGAATGTACAGCATAGCCTTGATGTTGCCGGAGATGGTGGTAACAGTATGTTGCTGCAACACATGCTGACAGTATTCAACCAGAATCATCACATTGCGAGCATTCAGTGTAGTGACAACTTGGCCACAGCAACAATGCTGGACCCACGACACAAACATGGAATTGCATCAGTTCTGAAGGGAGGTTCTGAACAGGTAAAAATATCACTGGTCAACTGGTGCACTTGGTTCATGCGGCACAGAAGTCACATGCCAAGGTCAGCAAACCTCAGCAGCATAATCTGGCTGAAGGTGTACCTGAGGACCATCAAGCATATCCTGCAAGGGAAGGGACTGCAGTTCCAGGTGGTCTGTCATCCAAAGTGGCTGGCATCAACCCGCTTTGGGAGGCTTTGTCCCAAGTGGGTATTTGTGAAATAAATGATTTGGGAGAACAGGATGATACATCAACAACTGGACTTAGTGCAACACAAAGAATGGTTGAGTCATATTTGTCTGAAAACTGGCATCTGACAATAACTGAAGATCTTCTTTTGTACTGGAGTGGAAAGGTCAGTGAATGGCCAGAGCTGACTGCAGTGGCACAGAAGTACCTCACATGCCCACCCTCCAGTGTAAGTGTTGAGAGGGTATTCAGCTCAGCAGGTGCTATAGTCAGGGATCGTCAGACAAACCTGTCTCCTGCAAATGTTAGTTTGCTAACATTCATTAAAATGAAGGAGAGGCACATACCAGCACAAACTGCAACCTCGGTATTTGTACCCTGCCCTAGTCATGGTGGTTTTGGTGATGTGGAAATGGACCATCCTGGTGGCAGTGGCTGCCTGAAATGGCACACCACTGACATAGATGATGACACAAAGGAGAAAGAATTTCCCAGTGGTCAGACTTCAGACATCGATGACTGTGAGGGCAGCTTTCTTTATGAGGATGATGATGTGGTTAATGTTGGCAGGTTTTAACTGAAGTTTTTAAAGGCAGGTGTGCCCCCCAGACCACCCACCACCACTGACTACTGTTAGCCACTGCCACCACTAAGCCTGAGTCTGTCTGCCCCACAGACTACCACCACTGGACTGCTGTTAGCCGCTGCCACCACTGGAGTCTGAGTCTGTCTGCCCCCAGACCACCACCACCACCACCAGGACTGCTGTTAGCCACTGCCACCACTGAGCTTGAGTCTGTCCACCCCCAGACCACCACTACCACAGGGACTGCTGTAAGCCACTGCCACTACTGAGCTTGAGTCTGTCTGGACCACCACATCCATCAGCCAGAGACACAAAGCTTCTTAAACCATAAAGTGAGTATGTGTACTCATGTTTGCTATGCTGCTTCACTTCCTTTAGTTGTATGTTTTATTTTCTGTAGTTTTCCAGAGCCGTAGTGGTAAATCACATACGGCACACTTATTTTTTTCTTTTAGAGGTTAAAAAAAAAGTCTCCATCGCCAAAACTCGGTGGGAATGGTACTGCAGCTGTACTGTACAGAGAGGAACCGATGGAATATCCATGTGAAATCCATTCTGGTAAGTATGAAGATTTTATTTCATCCGTTTCACTGTTTTGGAAAGACCGCAGCAAATATTGCACACAGATTGTGTTAGTTGACAAGATGTGGGTTTCAATGTAACTTGACTTGAGATTCAGAACCAAGGAGGAAATAACAATTAAGTTGCTTTTTTTACCAAACTTTCAGATGCTTTCTTGTTCTGTCAAACTGGCCTTATCCAAAAAAGTTAGTCAACATCAGGCATCTCCCTCCCCCGGGCTTGGGCACACATGCAACATGCAGAAGTCATTTCATTAGATGACCATGACCACCATTAACAACAACCGACATCAGAAGGATGCAGATGAAATCTGTGAAGAAGTAACAAAATAAGAAACCATTACAGACAAACCAGCAAACCAGCAAATATGATCCCCACCCACCAAAAAAATTTGCCTTCATGTGCTTCAGAGTTATCCATTTCCATTTCAGTGCAAAATTTCATTGAGCACTGGAATGTGCACACCAACAGTTTCTGTGACCTGTGATGCAGAACAATACCATGAGTACATGCCCATGTCAACCCCTCTCACCTACAAAATACACAACCATATATCTATATATATATATATATATATATATATACTCACCAAGGCTACTATTAGTGTACAGCCAAAGGGCACCCTTCAATCCAGTTGCGATGATCACATTGTATTTGCTCGAATCGCCTCGCAGAACACATTAGACCAGCAACAGGATGCTCACAGTCATCATTTTATATTGGGGGACTTTGTATGTGCTGAAACACTCCCATTTCACTGTGTTACCACTTGTCAATTTTATGCACACAAGGAGGATGCATTTTGGGTCTGCAGAAAAAATCTGGGACTCTGTGCCACCACTGCATGTATGACTGAGTGCGCCATTACTTCTGGGGGACTTTGTATGTGCTGAAACACTCTCATTTCACTGTGTTACCACTTGTCAATTTTATGCACACAAGGAGGATGCATTTGGGCCTGCAGAAAAAATTTGGGACTCTGTGTCACCACTGCGCGCATGACTGAGTGCACCAGTAATTTTGGGGGACTTTGTATGTGCTGAAACACTCCCATTTCACTGTGTTACCACTTGTGAATTGTATGCACACAAGGAGGATGCATTTTGGGCCTGCAGAAAAAATCTGGGACTCTGTGCCACTTTTGTGTGTTGTGTGATTGTTGAGAGCTCATGATGTCATACTGACATTACAATTAAAGCAGCATTGCAAGAATGTTGTGACAATTTTGAACTTTACTTTTTTATACTACTTTACATTGCCACAGCCACTAGTTACCTCTGAGTCGTGACTTGAATGATACGCTTCTTTTCACAATTGATGTCTGCTTTACTTAGTTGACTACTTTTTCATGTATGAAAAAATGAGCATGCTTATATTATTGTTCTGACCAGGTTTGTATTTATTTGCAGCTGCTTTCCAATAACTATTGATCCGTTGTGTCATAAAACACTGCCTGCTGCATAACTGTTAATTAACAACCGACGTGATATATAACAACTAACTGATGTGATGGAGAAAAGCAGAGGAAAACAATGACAAAGACCTGGTCAGCACCAATTTAAGAAGAATTCTCCATTTCATTATTTCACACATGAAAAAAGGTAGTACAGCAGACTCAACTACTGCAAATTCTCATATCATTCCAGTCATTCAGGATGTAAGTAAGGAAGTTGTAACATAGCATTAAAAATATAGGTCAGAGTTCTCAACAGATTGTTGGCTGCTTGCTTTACAGAGATTCACCACATTACATAGTTATGGCAATGCACATAACTCAATATGTGTGTGTTTCATCTCACTGAATATTTCTTGCCCACAGAATGCAATATATTTCTGTAAAACTAACTGTACTGAGTTTCATTAGTGTGTCACGTGAAGGAGGAATTACTATCTAGAAATACCCACATTCTTCCTCTTTTCAGCAACAAGGATAGCGATGCCAGGGAACGCAGCATGCCCACTATAGTGATCGTCTGGCAGTTATCCCATCAGCTTTATGTTATAGGTTCACTTTGTGTAGAAATGTGGGAATGTTTCCACTAACAAGGCTCTTCTTACTGGAAACGTGCCCACATATTTTACCACAAACTGGCCATTATAACATAAAGAAACATTCGGAAAGCTGCTGGACAATTGGATATTCACTGTAATGGAGCATGCACACGCACTCTCCCTGACATCATGTCCTAACGTTGCTGAGAAGGTAGGCAGAATGTGGGCGGCTTTTCAGAATAGGAGTTCCTCCATCACATGACACACTGTAATGAAATTATGGGCAGTTTTCACAGAAATGTATTGCACTATGTGACGCAAGAAAGATTCCCCTGGAAAGGAAAATGTATTATTAAACAACAAAGAAAAAACACACAAAAACAGCACAACACAGTAGTGGGGTGGGGGGGTGAGAAACAATCCTGTAAGTTACTGTGGCAGTGGGATGCCATGGTGGTCCAGCAGCAGGCGCTGTATTCTAACTATTTGCTGATGCTGTTCTTCTATTGTGTGGACCTGCTGCTGAAAAGCACTGAGCCTGTCATTGTTCTCTTCCAGAGCTGCCCACACCAGGGAGATGTCATGCTGTGTTGCAGGGACTGTGGCAAGGTCCACTGCAGCTGGGAATCCAAGTAGTGGGGATGGTGGTGAGGGTGGTGCTGGTGGCTGTGGTGCCGGTGGTGGTGGAGGAGCAGCTGCTGTACTGGTACCTCCTCCTGCTGCAGCAGTGACTGTGAGGCACAACTCCAACCCCAGCAGCACCCTCAGCCACTGTCATGGAAGGGCCAGCACGTGGACACCTGGTCCCCTCCATGGCAGCCTGCCACTCTGCCTTGTGGTGGTTGAGCATGTGGGTGCACTGGCCACCGGTCCCCAAATGTGTCCCATGGGGGCTACGGTGCACCAGTATACCACACAGATGGCACTCCATGACTGTGCTGTCTCCCCCCACAGAGTTAAAAAACTCCCACCTCCCACACTGGTGAGCTGTGGGGGGACCAGACACAGTCCTCACATGAGTCACACCACCCAGATTTTCCAGGTGCACCTCCTGTGGCTGTGGAGGTGGTGGAAGGGGTGCTGCTGGACCCCCTACAGCTGCTACTGGTGGTGGTGGTAGTGGCAGAGAAGGTAGACTCATAGCAGCCACTGGTGGCACTGGTGCTGCTGCTGCTGTTGCTTCAACATGAGGGAAGAAACACCCAGGAGTTGGGAGCGTTCCAGCATGACATGACCGCCCCCACGTGTCTGCACTCCCCTCCGACCATGCCCACAGGCCGGTGACTCAGCTTATCCAGGGTCCATCCTACCTTACTGACACAACACAAGTCCCCTGGGCCGACACACACACTGACACTCACTGACATACACACAGTCACACTCACACAAAACAAAACAAAACTTATAAAAAAAATTCACTAATAAAAAAAACAATCAAAAATACAATACAAAAACTAAACAAAGAGATAGCTTTTAAAAAAGCTGTTGGTTTTCTTCATTACTCAAAGGCAAGTGGCAATCAAGCACTTTCACTCCCTACTACTCTCCCCTAAACAAAGCCTTCTAACTCTACGAATGCAATGGAGAATGTGAAACTGCTTCTCTGACTCACTTCCTTCCTGCCTGGCTAAAGCATGTGACTTACAGTACTGTAAGCCATGTGGTGTGTGGGGGGCTGCCTATTTACTTCTCACTTCACCTTACTTTGAGTTAAGGCATAATGGCAACGCAAAGTAATGATGATAATGCAAAGTGCCCACTTCACGTGCTCCACCAACATGAAGTGGCCACTTGCTCACTCGCTAGCGGATTAAAAATTTGCTGTATTTTCATTTCATGGTACACATCCAGCATCTCACCCCTTCCATACTTCCCATCCGCAACCAGCATCCTTCACATGCCATCTCAGTCGGCCGCCAAATGGGCAGTCCGCTACATACTGTATACAGTATACACTACTCGCACTGATGGCTCATTCAGCAGCCAGCTGTGGTGGCATGTGGAGGGCCATGCTGGTCACCAGATCAGGTACAGGAAGGGGTGGAGTGCTGAGATGGGTACCATGGAGGGGTTGGCAGGACGATGGACGGGGTGTCGGGGATCATGACGGGGGGTGAGGGGGACCACCGGACCACCAGGGATCACACACCGGGATGGATTGAGGAGGGCCATGCCATGGCACCTACAGGATGACCCCCCAGGAGCCATCTAAGTCCCCTTAGAACAGCCCCTCACTGGTCTGAGGGTAATTGGCACTTGGTTCCTGGGGTGGTCTTTCAAATTCCGTATCCGAGGGCTGCAGCAGTCTGGACCTACCGCAAGCCCCCAGCGCCATGCTGCAGCCACTTTTGTGGCACAAGGCTGGCTATAGCACACATTGGTGCAGGCAGCCTGCTGGGTGATGCAGGCTGCCTTTCAAAATCGCACTTGGTGCAGCCCTTGGCGCAAGGTGCCCTTCTGTCAGACCTGTTGGATGCAGGCACCTTGCGTCAATCTACGGTCTTTGAAAATCCGGCCCTAAGTTATCAAATAGCTAGTGATTCCTTATTTATTAATTAATGGCTAACTAAAATGTTGAGCATTAAGCCTGACCATTGGTTGAGGGGTTTTACTCAACTAATGTATTACACTTGCCATCTAGCCATTGGCTGGGAATTTTTTTTTGTTTACGTATGCATTAGGTGAGAAATGAGACTTTGAAAATACTGTAGTTAGGGATTGATTGGATTTCTCTATTTAAACATAATCCAGCTTGAGAGTTAGTTGTTAATATGGATTTAGACAATTTCTCAGTTGTTAATTGCTTGAAATTCATGACAGGACATTTCTCACTTATTAATTACTTGAGATTTTAACTTAGAATTTTTGCAGTCACTAACTACTTGTTAATGGACTCACCTGCCTAGGAGTGGGGTCTACTCTAGGTCTTCCTCTCAAAGAGCCTTGAAATTAAAATGAGTGGAAATGGGTCACAAAGAATCCACAGTTCAGGAGAACAGATCTAAATAATGCTCAGCTACAGGACAGATGGCATACTTATCTGAAAATTGCACATGGAGACAAGGTCAGACTGATAAAATAAAAGACGGAATTAAGAATATGCAAAGTTAGCAATGCTAAAAAGATTAGGAAGGATTCTCCTTCTGCAGAACAAAAGAGTCATGAATTCTTGTGTCTGGGACAGCATACATGGCTACCCACCTATAACCAATGCTCTGTCACTGGCTGCTGCTGTCCAAGTTGCTATCTGCATGTGTACGTTTTGGCTCCACTACAAACTCCAGTTGTGGTGAAGGCCCACAGTGTGTGTATATAGTACTGGGAGTCAGGATTTCTAAAAATGTTTCTGTTAGCCTAATATAAAATCTACTAGCATTTGGCTAGTGGGTTGGTGCCAGTTTGACCCCTTCTGTTGGGTGGAGTGGGTTGGGGCTCAAGAGTATAGGGATACAGGGACTGATAGTACACAAAACACATGCCACTTGATAAAACACACACACACAGCACTTGATAAAACACACACAAACACAAACACACCGTTTTTTGCATTTTATCCTCAAATCCCAATACTGGCACTATAGTGCAGCATAAGGGATATGCTACACTCCTGAGGCCCTGTCCCCCAATACTGAAAGCAATGCTTTATACCTGCTTGTAAGAAGTCCAGCCAGCAACCTTTTAGGTTTGTTTTCTGCTATGTCACTGAATCCATTCCACACCTGTCACACCCATTTACAGTCACTAGTCTATAGCATACAGCCTTTCAGATGAGAGGTTAAACCAAGGTCCCTTCTGCCTGTTCTGGTGGTTGTGCAGATGGATGTTAAAGATCTCATGACATGTCTCAGTAAGGGTAGGGGAATGTCCCTGTGTCCTAGCCAGATTCCCCCATTCAATAAAAATAGCACCAATAGTTTAATCTGGTTCAGTGTCAGTTGGATTCCATCTGCAACCCCCGCACCCCCTCCCCACCTGGAGACTTGGCTGAAAGTAGATTTGGATACTCCTCCTTTCCTGGCCAACAAAAACTAAATAATAAATATATCATCACCCTTCCATGGTAATGATGGGATGGACTTTGCAAGAGTATAGACACTTTCTTATGATGCTTGGAATCTACAAAACTGAAAACAGCTGGCAGTCATGAATGTAGGAAAAGGATCATCCAATCCACTGGGCAGATAGGTGTTATACTCCAATACAGATTCACAAGTCCTGAAAAGATGGAAATAAGATGAAACACAGCATGCACAGCATTGACTCTATCCAAACAATATTGGATATGCTTGATTAATACTAGAACTGCCTCCACCACCCTCAATCACTGAAGGAACACCACCATTCTACCTGTCCTATGTGGTGTTGGGATTGCAGCCTTATGCCCTGATGACTGCCAAGGTACTGAATGCCAGGATGAGGATGTGGGTATGAATGCCATTCACCCCAAATCACTTCCCCTGTAACAGAATGGCAAGCTGGGAGGGGGGATTACTAGCCTTATGCCCATGTTCAACACCTCTGCCCAGGGGCTACTACCCTTCCCCATCACTGCCCCAGCACTGATTGGCAGGCTTGAGGCAGAATTTGCACAGTTTTAAGTTGTAACTCCAGTTTCTGCCCATTTACTGCATTGTAGGATAGCGGACGGGAAGTAGTCAATCGTGTGCCTCCACTCCCTGGTGGTGGCACTTTTATTGTACCCATGCTCATCTGCACTTTTCAGAAATGACCCCTCATCAGCTACCACGTGTCCAGTGATTTAGATTTTGCCAAGCCACCTATATTAACAAATTGTGACAGTAATGGGTGCATGCATGAACAATTGGAAGGGTGGGCCTGTAGTTCACTGGACAAGCAGCCAGCCACTCCCCCATCCTGAGCTATATAAGCAGTTCCTCTCAGCCTCCTTCTGAAGCACTTTTTCTTTGCAGCTGGAGGCTCTGTTGGGCTGTCCTTTGCAGCTGCTAGGGGTTGCCCCCCTCCTGCCTTGCTGTGTTTGGCCTCTGTTTGCTTTTGCTGGACTTCTATTTTCTGTACTCCTGCATTTGGTTTGTATTGCTGCCTCCAGCTGAGTACTTGTTGTTTTCCTTGTTCCCTGTTCTTCTGTGTTTTTGTGTCTTTTGTTTTGCATTCTTTTTGGTGGGCTTCTGTTTCTAAACTCCTTGTATTTTGCTAATCCTGAGCTTATGCTATTTGCTCTCATTTATTCACAATGTGACTGCAATTGTTATCTGTGTGTTTCAGCTTAAGTTGCTTCCCTGCCGCTGCTTTCCATGCTATAAACCTTAATTGTTTTCACATGGTTCAGGCTCGCTCTGAAACCTAGCCCATGCAGCTAAATCCTGCTTCCTGAACTCATATCACGTACCTCATTGCTACTGTTTTCGCTGTACCGCCTAGCCAATTTGCTTTCAGAGCATTGCCTCCCACAGTTGAAGTCATTTGAATTGCTACGCTTATAACTCATAATTAGTCAGTACTGATGCTGCTCTATTATGTTTGCACATTACTATTATACTCTGAGATCAGCTAAGGTACTGCTGATGCTGTAAACTAGTTTCAATATCTGCATGTAGGTCATGGCGCTTCCCATCACTTTCATGTTTTTCCTATGGCAGAGGACTTGGGGGTGTTGTTGAAGAGCCATGTCCCCGTGTGGCCTAATTGCCTTATGTTCAAATCCTAACTGTGCCACTAAAATCCACCGAGTATTTGTCACCTTTTCATTGGCTTCCTTGTTGGATCTGGTTGACTTGCCCCTGCTAATTATTATTTGCTGCTCCTCTGTACTACATGCAGGTCTGACCATTGCTACTCTGCCTTACAGACCTATGTGCAGGTCTGACCATTGCTACTCTGCCTTACAGACCTACGTGCAGGTACCTCAGTGCTTGCTACTAACAGGTCCGACTATGTGAGGGTCTCATCACTCACTGCTTCATTCAGCTTTCCTCCCATTTGTTTTCTGTGTATGCCAGCCATGACCATTAATTCCATGGCACCTGGCTGCCCTGTAGCCTATGGTCTCACTCTTCACCCAGAGTCCACAGCTTGAGCATACGAGGCTTGGGGCAGGGTCTTTCTCACCTGGTCCATAGCTGGAAATATCCTCATTCCAGGTGGACCTTCAGTCATCAACCGTATTGATGACATCTTGAGTTAGAAACATAGGACATAGACTTTGAAGGCAGATAAGGTCCGCTTGGTCCACCTAGTCTGCCATTTCCCTACCTACTAGATAAGCTGCAGATCCTAGTTAACCAACAGCCTATTTCTTCCTAACCCCCACAAGAATTGCCTTATGTCTGTCCCATGCATTCCTGAATTCCCCTACTGTTTTTGACCCCACAACCTCTTCAGGAATGCCATTCCATGCATCCACCACACTCTCTGTTGGAAAAATACTTCCTCATATTGCCCCTGAACCGTCCCCCCACTATCTTCAAATTGTGTCCCCTTGTGCTTGCACATCTCTTTTCTGAAAATGCTAACCTCTTGGAATTTGTTGGTTCCCTGAGGTACTTAAAAGTTTCTATCATGTCCCCCTTTCCTCAAGGATATACATATTAAGCTCCTTTAGTCTCTCTTTGTATGGCTTCTGTTGCAGACCCTGTACCATTTTAGTTGCCCTCCTCTGGACTGCTTCCATCCTGTCTATGTCCTTGAGGAGATGGGTTCTCCAGAACTGCACACAGTACTCCAGATGGGGTCTCACTAACTGTCTGCACAGACGGATAACAACTTCTTGTTTTCTACTGGTGATGCTTCTCCCTATACATCCCAGTATCTCCCCAGCCATCCCTACTGCTGCCTCACATTGCTTGCTAACTTTTAGGTCATCTGATATGACTACCCCCAGGCATTTTTGTTGTTGTTACAACCTCCCACCATTGTGTACTCTTTCCCTGGATTTTTGTTTCCCAGGTGCATTACTTTGCACTTCTTTGCATTGAATCTAAGTTGCCATACTTCTGACTATTCCATCAACCTTGCCAAGTCCCTTCTCATCCTTTCCACCCCCCCTTGCATATCAACCCTGTTGTAGATCTTTGTGTCATCTGCAAAGAAGCATACTTTTCCTTCTAGTCCCTCTGCAATGTCATTTATAAAGACGTTAAAATGGACTGGACCTAGTACTGAAGCATACAGTACCCCACTAGTAACCTACCTTTCTTCGGACTGGACTCGCTTAGTATTACCTTCTGTGTCCTGTTGTCCAGCCAATGTTTTACCCAGGTTACCACCCGGTACACATTCCTAGGCTGGCTAACTTGTTTATTAATCTTGTGTGGGACTGTGTCAAATGCCTTGTTGAAGTCTAGGTAGGCTATGTCCACAGCCCTCCTGGTCTACTATTTTGCTCACCCAGTCAAAGAATTTGATTAGCTTCTTCTGACATTACCTTTCCACTGTGAATCCATGCTGCCTTGGGTCCTGTGCCCCACTGGCCTCTAGGTACTCAACCATTCTTTCCTTCAGAAGTGATTCCATAATTTTCCCTACCACTGAGGTCAAAATGACAGATCTTTAGTTTTCTGCCTCTGTCTTGTTCCCACTTTTCTGAAGGGGAATCATATCCACAATCCTCCATTCCTCAGGTACCACAACATCTTTTCATGACTTGTTAAAAAGGGTAGTCAGTGGTGTTACTAGTTCTCCCCTTATTTCTTTTCGAATTCTGGGGTGAATCCCGACTGGCCCCATTGATTTGTCCACCTTCAGTTTTAGGAGATCTTTCAGAACCATTTCTTCTGTGAAAGGACTGGTATTGACCCCCCAATCCACAGTGCTTCTACTGATTGGATTAGGTACCTCCCTTCCTCCTCTTCTTTTGTGAATACTGAGCAGAAGTATTCATTCAGTATCCCTGCTTTTTCACGTTTCCTCTCTGCCCAGCCACCATCCTATTTATTCAGCTGTGCTATCCCTCCCTTTGTCTTTCTTAGCTCCCTAATGTACCTATAAAAGGTTTTATCCACCTTCTTAACTGAGTGGCTATCTTTTCATTGGTTTAGACCTTTGCTATTCTGATTGCCTTTCCCGCTTCCTTTGCTTTAACTGGTACAGTTGTCTGTCCTGCTCCTTCTGTGTTTCCTTATACTTCCTGAATGCTTTTTTTCTCCCTAACCTTCCACGCCACCTCTTTTGAGACTCATCATAGTTTTTCACTTGTTTTGATTTGCTTCAAGCAAAACTTGTTGCCTCTGTGATGCCAGTTTTGACGTTTCCCATTGTTGTTCACCCCTCCTTCTTGCCTGTCTGCTAGTGCTTTTCTGAGGCATTCTCCCCTTTTGACAAAGTCAGCCCTCCTGAAGTTCAGTACCCTCACTTTTGTATGGCTTTACTCTGCAGCTGAGTTTATCATGAGCCACACTGTTTGGTGATCACTTGTTCCCAGATGGCAACCCACTTCTAGATCTGAGATCCTCACTCTGTCCCCATTTGAGAATACCAGGACTAAAATTGCTCCCTCTTGAGTGGGTTCTAACACTAGCTGTCTGTGGCATGCCCCTTGAGAATAGCCTTGCTCTTGGATGTGGCTGCAAAAGGTGCTCCAGTCAATATCTGGCATATTCAGGTCCCCCATCAACAGTATCTCCCCTTTCTCTGCCATCCTAAGGATGCCTCCTATCACTTACTTGTCCATTTCCTCCCCCTGAGATGGGGGTCTGTATACAAGCCCTGTGCAGATTGTGGTGCCATTTCTAGTCTCCAGAGTGACCCACAGTGCCTCCTTTCCTCCCTGTTTACCCTTTTGTTCCATTGCTTTAATATCTTCCCTTTCCTAGAGAGCTACTCCTCCTCCTCTCCTACTCTCCCTGTCCCTCCTCTAGATTGTGTTCCCTGGTATGTTGACACTCCAGTCATGGTTCCCATGTACCATGTTTCTGTGACTACTACCATATCCAGGTATCCTCTTTCATCAAGGTCACCAGTTCAGGGATCTTGTTACCTGGATTATGGGCATTGGTACTCATTACCCTTCATTTTTTGATGGCCTTATCCCTTTTTTCCCCATCCCTGTCCTTACTGCCTTTGCCTTTTTCTCCATTTCCCCATGCTCTTCTCCCTATTGACTTTTCTATCTTGATAGTTACCTCACTAACTACCCGGATTTTGTTTTGGGGGGGTGGGCTAAGATTTCCCTGCTCCTTTTCAGTGCCTCCCCCCTTGACTAGTTTAAATGATTGCCAATAAAGCATTTAAACCTGTCACCTAGGATCCTGGTTCCCTTCCTGGACAGATGCAGACCATCGCACCAGTATAGGCCTGCATCCGTCCAGGTGGCCCTCCAGTTCCCAGTGAAGCCAAAACCATGAGCTCTGCACCAGTTTTTCAACCATTGTTTGAATCCCATGTTGTGGAGCACCCTAGCCTCACCCATGCCATATACAGGCAGCACCTCCGAGCAGGTTACCATGTGTGTTACTTGTCTAATGCCTCTCCCCAACTCCACAAACTCCTCCTGCACTGCTCTGATCCCTTTCCCAGCCAGGTCATTTGTCCCTAGGTGGACAATAACATCCAGCTCCCTCCTCCATGCAGCTGCTCCTGCAATCCTGAGGATTCACTCCCTGTCCCTCCAAGCCATGGTGCCAGGCAGGCACCTTACCTCCGTTTCCCCTTCCTCCCCCAGTTCTACCCTCCTAACAATGGAGTCCCCACCAGGAGTTGTTTCCTTCTGTGATCCATGCAAGCCTCCTGTGGCTCTCTTTTATAGGTTCCCAGCATCCTCCTTAATTCCACTGTGGATGCCTCCAAAGAGGAACCACGCTCTGCCAGAATGCCATATGAATTGTGGAGTTGTACAACTGGATGGATGCACCTCTGTTCGACCACCTTCACCTTCTCTGAGCCCACTGTTGTCCAACTATTTCGCTTTCTTGGCAACCGCTGAGGCAACGGTGGTTGCCCTGGTGGTGTCTGGGTTGGAGAGGAGGTCCCTTGAATCCTGGCCAACTCAGCCTGAAGATGAGCAACCTCCTCCCTCAGCCCAGAGAGGTGCCTGCATATGGGAAAACACTGCATCTGTCAAAACATCTCCCGGAAGACTGCTGCTCTACTTGTAGAATTTAAGAATCAGTGGTTAAGAGGTTGGGCTCTCACAGGGCCCCCTTTAGCTGCCAAAGTGGGTTCAGAGGTACCCTTCAAAGCTATTCTCCCCATGACTGCCTCTGGTTCACCTGGTTTGTTTTCAGCATGAGTAAGCCAGGTAAGTGGCTCAGCAGTTGTTGATCTCCTCCTCCCGCCTTTTTTGCCCGTTGTTGTAGAGTAGTGGCCACAACCATCCAAGGTGTCCCGGCTAAAGGGATCGAGTGAGAGCTTTCCTCCAAATTGGAATATTTTCCACCTTCCTTTAATTGGATTTCCAAATCACAGCAGCAGAGCCATCACTAATCAAAATATCCCAAGCCTGGAGGGAAGGCAACCTAGGCCTTGTATCCGCAGAGATTTCCTCCTCAATTTTTTTTTGTCCCCTCTGTGCCTCAGTTCATAAATGTTAATTAGCCATAGTTAGTGTTTCCTAGTTTCTTTAGGTAGGTTCTGCTGTTGGATGGAGGTGGATGGTGTCCTTACCTGCCATTCCCTCTCTCTGTAGGAGGCCCCCTCAATCTGCAGTGCAAACCATCGTACTCACACCATTTGGTCATCTGCGCATCTCATTATATCTTAAGCTGCTTTTGCCTATACTACCTTGCCTCATGACTCTGATTGACAAAATTCTTCATACCAATACATTTCTTTTGGGGGATGCTTCCTAAGGTACCTTTAGCCAAGGGTATCATTCACGACATTATCTGGGGTGGAACCCTTTGAGGGCTCCTTGCTTTTGGTACCCTTACAGGGTGGTAATTCCTATGAAACAGAGAGTGTGAATGGCCAAAACCAAAGTAACACAGTTGCACAAGCATTACACTATACTCGCTGTATAGGCCATTGAATAACAACAAGGCAAGAGTGAGTTTAGGGTTCAAGAAGGACTTGTTGGTCCAAAGCTAAAGGTCTTTGTTCTTTTGTAACATCCTTGTTGGTCCAATAAAAGGTATCAAACCATTTGTTCTGGATTAAGGCATAAGTAAGAAATTCCAGAAATAGAAAAAAGATGTATAGTGATTTCTTTATAAATTAAATTTTCCATGCATACTCTGCTTCAGAGTATCTCAAGTGTCCCTAATTTGGCATTATAAATTGTCTTGTTCCTCCTAAAGTTGGTGAGTAGAGATTTGAATCTTACCAGACACTAATTTGTTAGTCACAAGGCTGATAATGCTTCACTGATTTTTCCTTTTTTTTTAAATTGTAACCCTTTTTCAGCCCCTCCCCCATCCCTCCCTCCTCCTTTGCACATATTTCCTCTGTCCATCATTATAGGGACAGTACGTAACATTCTCAATTCACCCATCAGAATTGTCCATCTCTCATGTCCACAGATCTGATTGGTCAGTGTACCATACTTCAATGCCAAAATATTGGGAGATATTGTGCTCATGCTTCTCCATTTCAGAGGCAAGCAGGTGCAGCTGAAAACTAAAAACCTTCACCTAGGGACACAATGAACAAATGCAACTCCTTATTGCAGCCCCCTCACTGCCCCCAACTTGGAAACTGCACCTGAGTAGCACATAAATGATACTAAAACATCCAAGAAAATGCTGCCAGATACAACCTTCACAGTTGCTCTCAGTCAGTGCACATCTTTTCAGGGTGCTTTGCACTTGCGTTCACGCTGTTTGACTCCATGCATGACCTGACCAAAGGAAGCTGATGTTTTTTTAATGTGGCAGGTAGAAAAGCCATTGAAAAAGTGCAGAGCAGCCAGTGGAAGCAACAGGTGCAATTCGGCCTTGGAAGTCAATGTTTGAACCCTCTGGATTCTTTGGACCCCGTGTGGTGTGCGTGCATGTGTGTGGGGAGGGTGGGACACCATGGGTTGGGGAGTCTGGGTGACTGGAAAGCAGGAGTTGAATGGCAGGTTGTATGTAGTCTACTGGCCTGGTTGTGTGGTTAGGGATAGCAGATGGAGACACAGCTAATGGCAGTGGGTACCAGAATCGGGAGTTTGCGGTGGTGGCTAAAAACTCTACAGGCCTGAAACTAGGAAGCAACAGTAGCACACGCTTGCTATCACCATGTGGCTTGAGCACAGGCCTGTTGCAGTAGTGGGAGAGAGGCATTCAGGCAGATGGGTGGCCACTTGCATTTTGTTATACACACGTGCCTCACCAGTGCTGGTGAGTGTGATTTGAGGAAGAGTTGCTGTATAGCAAACAAGCTGGTGGAAGGTGCAGCACAGTATTCATAGGAGTCCTGTTTTTCATGCACTGTTCTTGTTGGTGGTGGTCTAGGGGGTCTGGCTGCAAAGCCGTTCATGGTATCATGGGCACCCCTTTCCTATGGGCTGTGGAGGGACTGTGCCAGTGTTAGTAATGATGGGTTCTTGGCCCTCATTGTTGATGGTTGATGCTTCTTTGTTGACAGACTGCGTGGCAGGGGATAGACAGTGTGGACAAACTTTCCATTCAAAAAGGTAAAAATTATTGGTTTTTTTGTATCCATTTATTCTCATTTCCCTTGGCTATGGAATATACCCCATATTGAGCAGCTGGATCAAAGATCCTGGATTTCATGCTGCTTGTCAAGTCCTCCCCCCCACACACACACACTTTGTGTTGAGGGCATAAGGGAATCTTAGTGGGAAGACAATGGAGGGTGGTGGTAGAGCCACAGATCAAGTGGAGTCCACAGTAATACCATCGGTATGGAAAAAGGTACCCATTTGAGATGCTGAAATGCAATGGCCCAATGCTCACAATCTCATTTTGGGGTGACTGAAGTATGGTTGCCCGACATCGGGATTTTACCAGCGGCGGAGTTAGAATCTTTAAATACTGGGGTGTGGGGGAGCAGAGCCCCCACATTAGGAGGTATGGGGGCAAAGCCCTCCGAAACATTTGCCGTGGGGAAAATCACAATGTCAGGCACCTGGCATTAGGATTTAGAGCATCAGGCTGATGCATTTCAGTACAACATAATATATCCTGAAAAAATGGTAAGATTAGGTGAGCCAGGCAGGCCTTATCTGTTCTCCAGTTCTATGTTTTTTTGGTTTGATGTGGGATAGTTCGGGGGGCTCCAAGCGAGGTTACCTGCCAGGGCAAGAGCTGGCAGGTCAGATGTCTGGACAAGACTATGCATAGCAGCACACTGAGTGCAATAAAAGAACAACTGGGTTGGGTAATGGCAGTCAGATGTATTAAGGTGGTCCAAATTCCAGATGATGCTAGCAACCTGGCTGGACTCAGACTGATGGACAAACTGGGGCTGGCCTTGAGGGGAGGAGGTAGGAAATAAATAGAGAGGTGGTTGGGTTATGTGAGCCCAGAAGGATGGTCTTGCCTTGCATGGAACAGGACAGGAGAGAGGACTGAAAGGATATGCAGCACCAGTCCAGGCAGGACTCACTCCAGAAAGGCCCATCCCGCACAGGTGACAACACCAGACTCCAGCATGCAGCACAGAAGTAAGTACAACAAAATTCCTCTGGCTACTCATTCAATCAATTCTGTCTGTGAATACAAAATTTTTATTTAATCTAGTCTGGAAATGTATAACATGTACTTTGCTGTGGTGTTAATGTGACTTGCAAATCAGGGACAGATTTTAAGCAAAAAGATGTTCCAGGACTAGAGGCATGGGTTGAAGGCCAATTCAGAGGAAACATGAGGAAGAACTTTCACAGAACAGGTGATGGACAAGTGGAACACCCTGCCAGAGGAAGTGGTGGGGCTGAAACAATCACGGGATTTAAGAATGCATGGAATAGACATAAAGGAATTCTGGAGGTCAGGGTTATGGGACAACAGACTTCTAGGAAAACATAAAGTAAACTTACAAGCTCAAATGGGCAGACTGGGTGAGCCGTAGGCCCTTATCTGCTGACACTGTCTGTGTATCTATGTATCTATGGATTGGAGTGTGTGTGTGTGCAAATGGGTGCTGTTTGCCCCAACCCAGAAGACTAACACTGCAGTGTTGAAGGCTATGAAATGTAAGTGTCACTTGGTATTGGGTTCTATCATATTAAGGAAGGGATTTGCCCCCATGCACCTGCCATTCCTGTAGGTATGTAATTTGGAGGCTTTGCCCCATGTACTCCTCCCCATTTCTAATCAACTGGCATAGTATCATTACTGCCACTCTAAAACGACGATACAGGAGAAAAATGTGCAAAATGATTTATAAAGCTGCAGTACTATATGCTAGAATCTAATACAAAGCTGCACCTCTTCAGCATGGACATAACAGCATGAGTATCGGAAGTTACTTCTAGGCGGGGTAAGCAGCAACCGGGCACAGGTTTATATAATTTTTATCAGAAGTTGCAATATTTGGGAGGTAGTATAAACAAAATCAGTGTGGCACAATTTAAATATAATTTGTAACAGAGGATGCATATTTGGTGAGTATTAATGCATTTTCTGTACACTGACAAAATGTTATGATTCAAAGCCCTGTTTCAACAACAGGGATTGGTGACAAAAAAACTGACAAATGTATAAAGCTAGGGATGGGGTGTGTGAATACCATACACAGAATAGTCTAATGGGGGAGTAGGGGCCCAAATATTTTGTATTCAGAATGGTGGGATGGGAAATAAAGGCCCCCCCAAAGTGGCCATGGCTAGTCTCCAGACCACCCTCCTGATTTTAAATATTTACTGCCCAACTACCCCTTCCCTAAAGTCCCACAAAAGGTAAAAAAGTGATAGCCAGCATCTCTAATGATACTCCCTTGTCGCAAGTGCTCAACTGCCTCAACCTGGTAAATTTGCAATGCCATCCAGTGCCCCTGCTTTTTTTTTTTTTTGCTAATAACTTTGTTTATTCTTCTGGGCCAAGCTATTGGATATACCCCTACTTAATTTTGTTGGGTCCCTGCAAGAGTCCAGAACTTCATGCCTGCTTGTCCAATTGTTTTTCTGTGTGTGGTTCTTGCATGCCCCAATGGAGGCAGATGTGCAATGACCTCAGTTCATGGCCCAATGCACTCCTACCTCTGATGTGCAGACTTCTGCCACCTACACTAGTCCCTACCTCAGTACATGGTCTCAGGCTCACTTACTCCTAGCCATCACTAGGGATTGGTATGTTGCTGGGTACCAGGTCTTCCCTCCCTCCCCAGAGAAGCGGCAGTCCAACAGATGCTTGCATAAAATATAATGATTTTTCATTATAGAGTCCATAAAAACATTAAAAAGTAAAACAAAATATTTTCTTTGTCAGTAAAAAAATACATTTAGAATATCAATGCCAAGTATAAGACATAACAAATTTTGCAAATATCTTAAGTAGCTGGAAAATGCACAGATATCAAAAATATGTGGTGTAGTTATGCATATTCATATATAATCAGATATTAACAAAATAAAGTACTGCCTTAAATGGGTTATTCATCAGTCACCTGCTGGGAAACATTTTATAATAATGAGTCACTTTATTGCTGGGATGGCTTGTATTTAAGTAAACAAGGTGCATATAAATTGGGTAGAACTTTCAAAACATCATTTGTCAGTCTTTAAACTGACTCTGAAGGGGAACAAGGGCCAGTCACCAATTAACTTTAGTAATATAAGTAAATGCTCCAACATTAACATTTGGAATATTAATACTAGCAGTTTAAATCAAACCAAATTGTCCAAACTTAAAATACTCATGATTAACAGCAAAGTGGATATTGTATGTATAACAGAAACTTGACGGGATAGAGCAAGTGATTGGTCCAACAAAATTCCAGGGTATCAATTATTCTATAAAAATAGATCTGATAGGAAAGGATGTGGGATATATTGTTATATTTCCAATCAAATACAATGCAATGAGATAAATGTATACAGTAATCTTGATAGAGCTACTGCGATTCTATGGATGAATCTTCACTTTGCCTATTCCTCAAAACTAAGGCAGGGTATTTGTTTCAGTTCACCTAACAGTGAGTCAAGCAATAATTATGCACTGATTGATGAAATTAGCACTGTCACCAATGTGGGTGATAACTATAGTTGTCGGCAACTTTAATGTACAAGGACTATCTTGGTGTTTGATGAAAGGGCAAACAGTCTTTGAAAAAGTTCTAATTGATACGTTAATATCTTGTGGCTGTGAACAGCTTGTGAGTATTCCCACTAGAGATACAAATATTATTGACCTAGTGATAACTAATTGTAAAGACTGCATAAGTAAGGTTGGAGTAGGAGCTCACTTGGGTACAAGTGATCATAAAACTACAATATCAAATGCACTCTTAACTTGTTTAAATCCCAAACCAAAGATTATACTTTCTTACTCTATTACAAAAATACTGACTGATCCAAACTTATCAATGATTTAGCAAACATCAACTGGGACTGTTTCTTCAAAAGGCTAGAGGTTGACCAAATGCGGAATAAGTTAATAGCCAAATTACATGAAGTAATGGAATGTCATATTCTGAAGTGTAAAAAGGTCAACTGTGAAGGAAATATTTCACTCTGCTTCTCAAAGACTATAAAAAAACAATTAAGAAGAAAACAGAAGTTCTTCAGGGAGATATAAATGCAACCCCTCCCCTACAAATCAGTTATGTATAGATCACAACAAAGACTGCTCAAATCCCTAGTTAAAAAGGAGGAAATTAAGTTGGAACACAGATTAGCACATAAAAAGTATTGTAAATGCTTCTGTGCATATGTTAGCAACAATAAACAGGCTAATAACAGAATTAGTACATTAGTAAAAAGTGATGTAGCAATTAGTAATAACAAGGAGATGGCCAACTGGTTTAATCATTATTTCAGTTCTGTATTTATTCATAAAATCCCAGTATCTCAAACTTTCAGTATGGATGGATCTGAACTAATTAATTTAAAACTTGAGGTGGTACTAGAAGAACTGTGTAAACTGAAATCAACATCTTTGCCTGGACCTGCTAACATAAGTTCTACAGTAGTGTCTTGAAAGAACTTGCTTATAGTTTGGTACAGCCTTTAACCATTTTGTTTACTAAGTCCCTTAAGACTAGATTAGTTCCATTCAATTGGAGAAGGGCTACAGTCATTCACATTCATAAAAAGGCCAACAGAACAAAAGTTGCTAACTATAGGCCTATTAGCCTTACGTCTGTCTGTTGCAAACCTATGGAAAGATTATTAAAAAATATTATTGAAAATGAGGTAGCTAGTTTGGGACTTCAAGCTCGAACTCAACATGGCTTTAAAAAAGGTCTTTCCTGTGTCACTAATCTCATTTCCTTTTATAATTTTGTAAGTGACCAAGTGGACAAGGGAGTACCCATAGAAGTAATATTCCTAGACATCAGAAAAGCATTTGACACAGTCCCCCATGATCAACTCATTATGAAATTAGGCTACTTGGGATTAAATAACTATATTGTTAGATAGATATGCAACTGGTTAACAGATAGAAAGCAGTCTGTGAGAATTAATTCAGTTTACTCGGAAGATAGTAATGTTTCAAGTGGAATGCCCCAGGGATCAGTTTTGAGCCTGGTATTGTTTGGACTCTGCATAAGCGGTATGGGTAAAGGGCTTGGTAGTGTTGTTTCAAAATTTGCTGATGACACAAAAATTGGTGGAGATGTATCTTCCTCCCATAAACATCAATTACTTTCTAAAGATCTTCAGGCTATCGAACAATGGGGAGTAGATAACAAAATGAAATTTATTGAGCTAAAATGCTCTGTACTACATTTTGGCAAAAATAACCCAGGTTATAAGTACTATCTCACTGGAAAGGTACTCAAATCCATTACAAGTGAAATGGACCTTGGGATATGGGTCTACTCCAACTTGTCTGCTTCAGCTCACTGTCAAAACATATCTTGGAAAATAAATCAACTTATTTGTTTGATGAATAAAGCCTTCTTACCAGAGTCAAGGATTGTATTCTAAAACTTTACAGAACATACATTATACAACATCTGGATTATGGGTCACCATTATGGAGTCCCTATCTTAAACACAACATTAAATTAATTGAAAAAATACAGAGGAGATTGAACAAAACCATTCATGGTCTAAAAAATCTGGATTATAGTGTTACAGCAGTAGCAACAGACATTGCTAGCTATTTCCAGATATTTCACAAAATTTTGAAAGAGTTTCTCTCTGCTGCACCTACTGTAGAAATGGAGAAAGCATTAGATATATCTGGAAATATCACAGAAATTTCAGGAAATAGCTGGCAATGTATGTGGCTGCTACTGTAGATTGGGTAAACTCAAACTGTTCTCAGTGGAGACCAGAAGAACTCAGGGAGATTTACTATTCTTGTACAAGACTATGCAGGATTCTTCACTGATAAATCAATGTGATATACACACCCTGCATATAAATAATAGTCTCAGATCGCACAGAACACAGACTAGGATACCCAGAGTGCATACAGTTAAATGTTTTCACTATTATAACATACGTACTGCCAGAAAGTGGAATGCCTTACCTAATGATATAATAAATGCACCAACTCTGGAAAGTTTTAAAAAGGAATAGGATGAATTGCTATTGTGCAAGAAACTTGGGAAAATAAACCCACTATGAGTGGGAAACAATTTAATGTGCATTTTTGCCTACTCTGTCTCTCAACAACCAAGTTTTACATATGGGTCTAATTTAAAATGATGTTATTATATTTTTGTGTGTAGACATATATATATATATATATATAATATATATATATATATATATATATATATATATATATATTTATGCAACAGGGGTCAGGATAAAAACTGTAGAATAAAACCATTTATCTTCGCTACTATGGTAATAAATTTATTTATCCACATGGTAACTACATCATCACCCATTTATCCACACAGTAACTACATCAGTAGCTCATTTATCTACACAGTTCTCTTCAGAATTCATTTAGAATGTTCAGCCTTAGAAGCAGTACTAACTATATTTAAATGTCAATAACTTAAAACGAAAAGATAACATGGTACTGTGAGCACAAAAATTGTTCAGCACAAAATTATCACAAAATGAATGATGTTTCATTTATATAAACCCTGTATATTGTATATGGTTAGCAAGAAAACAGAAGAAAATGTAATTTTTTTGTTCACTTTTTTGACAAACAAATATAAATAACTTTAAAACAAAAAATGATAGCATGGTACTGTGAGCACGAAAAATGTTCAGCTCAAAAATATCTACAACATGAGTGGTGTTTCATTTATAGATACCATTTTGCTTTTTTATAATTAGCAAAAAACAGCATAAAATGCAATTTTCTTTTCCCTTTTTTGACAAATTATTTACACCTACCAAAATCAAAATGTTCGCACAGCATCTAAACCTGTTGCATAAATGGAATGTAGGGATCAGTGTGGATAATGGATTTATTTTGTGCAGTTTAGTGACCTCGAACTCTCACTTCAGCCTTCGCACTGTGAGGTTACTTGAGGTCACTGAAACTGTACAAGATAAATGCATTATCACACACTGAACTGGCCTATATCCCTTTATATATACTTAGCATCTTACAAGGGAAACCAAAAAGGAAATGTATAATTAACTCACAATATATATGTTGGATAGATTAAACATATATGTTTACCTAAAATGTAAAACATGTAGAAACTGCAATAATAAGTATGCACAAATAAGTATTGTTGATTTTATTTAAGGACATAACATTGAAATAACAAAAACTTTAATTTTGAAATACTGCAGCAAATATATACATCTTGGATCAATCTCAAAATATCTAGAACAAAGCTTGAAATGTATCTGAAAAGTGTCAATGAATCTGACATATGTTTGAAACATGTTTGGTTATACAAGAAATATTTCAGATATTAAAAAAAAATACAGTAGATATTTTCCATATGGGCTGATATGAAATAACTGCTGGTGGTCCACAGGAGACCAATAATAACACCGATTATGAAAAGAATGTGCATATTATTTAGCATGAGGCACAGCCAACTGGTCTTTTGACAACCAAAATGTATAAACTGCTGTACTAGGTTCAAAACTGTACTTTTAAAGGTTGGGTATTTTTCACATATAAATCTTTATAATTTAAACATATTTTATTAATATAATTTTAGGGTGCTACCATAATTGCCATAAATTAGGGCCTTAAAAAGTGAACAGGCACAGGTAAATCATAATTTATATCTTGGACATAGTCTGAAGATATATATATATATATATATATATATACACACACACACACACACACACACACTCTATATATATCAAAGATGTTTCCAAATTATGATGCATCTTGAATCATTCTGTGAAAATCTTAAATATATCTGAAAACTGTGACTAATAGCTGACACTTCAGTGAATATTTTTAATATATCAGAAAATATATCTGAAAACTATAATAATATCTGACATGTATTTGAGTCATTCTGTGCATATCTTGAATACTGTATATAAGGGATATACAGCGGTTCAGGTGTGATAATGCATTTATCTTGTACAGTTTCCAGTGACCTTAAGTAACCTCACGAGTGCCGAAGGCATGAGTGAGAGTTAAGAGAGGTCACTGGAAACTGTACAAAATTAATGCATTATCACACACTGAACCACTGCATATTCCATTTATGCAACAGGTTTAGATGTTGTGTGGACATTTTGATTTTGGTAGGTGTAAATAATTTTTCAAAAAAGGGAAAAGAAAATGTAATTTTATGCTGTTTTTTGCTAACTATAAAAAAACAAAATGGTATCTATAAATGAAACACCACTCATTTTGTAGATATTTTTGAGTTGAACATTTTTCGTGCTCACAATACTATGCTATCATTTTTTGTTTTAAAGTTATTTATATTTGTTTGTCAAAAAAGTGAACACAAAATTACATTTTCTTCTGTTTTCTTGCTAACCATATACAATATACAGGGTTTATATAAATGAAACATCATTCATTTTGTAGATAATTTTGTGCTGAACAATTTTCGTGCTCACTTTACCATGTTATCTTTTTTCACTTTTAAGTTATTGACATTTAAATATGGTTAATACTGCTTCTGAGGCCGAACATTCTAAATGAATTCTGAAGAGAACTGTGTAGATAAATGAGCTACTGATGTAGTTACTGTGTGGATAAATGGGTGATGATGTAGTTACTATGTGGATAAATAAATTTATTACCATAGTAGCGAAGATAAATGGTTTTATTCTACAGTTTTTATCCTGACCTTGTTGCATAAATGAAAATACATCTGAAAATTATGACTAATATCTGACATGTATTTGAGATATATTTAAGGACACTAGGATATATTAAGGATATTAAAAAATATAGATCTTTTCCATATGGTGTGTGTGCTTTTATAAATTGCTGTATGGTTTAACAAGCTGATTATGTAGTATTCTTATAACTTTGAGACAAGTAGCATAACTACAGTCAATACAGGAACAACAATTGCATTTTAAGTAGGTGGGTGGCTCAGGTGGCCATGGCCATTCCTCCAAAGGTAGCACCTTGGCCTGTGATCCAGCCAGACTGCCCGGGGGGGGATAATATTGGATCTAGCGCTGTGATTGTATGGGTAAATAAAATAGATGTTCATGTTTTCATTCAATAAGGATATACTGAGGCATGGAGGACACTCACTAGTCATGATAAACTGAAGTAAATGTGTAGGAGTGAATGAGTATACAGCATTTTTCTTATGAGTGCTGCTGTGGTGGTGGTTTTTGCTGGGAGAGGAGACTAACTATAGTTTGTGCAGTACTGAGTGTAAGTCATCACCTGGTGAGTGTGAAGCTGGTGAAGGAGGCAAGCCATGCAATTTTGTTTCTAGTGTGCCCAATCCCAGATTATCTGGTGTCAAACATAGTTTTTGTTATTACATATAACAAGTTAAACATAAATCAGAGTTTTGGTATTCCTTAGTGAGACTGCAATATTGTGAGTACTTTATGAAGTAGAAAGATAATACAGTGCAAATCCTCCAAATAAGCTATATTAACAATAGTGTGAGTCAAATAATTTTTAGCCACTTTATAAGAGCAATAGTACACAACAGGTATACATTCATTGCAGAATATATGGATGCCTAAAGCATCTTAAGCACTTGACTGTGCCTCGTGCCTAACAACCACTGTAGGCATGTGCATGTTCTATAATGGACACACACCCCCTGCCTTGTATTATTAAAATGAAAGCATCTGAGTTAAACATCATTCAGCCAGCTCTGTGGCACTGAGCAATATTTCATCTCTCTGATATACTGGCATCCCTGGGTTATGCCACAAGCCCAGATGTTGGAAGCAGAAACCAGCAGTGAGTCGGGAATCCAGTGAAACAAAATTTTGCCTGTGAAATTGTGGCAAAATTGGCAATTTCGCAGCTCAAAATATTTCATGAAATTGCTGGGCAATTTCACCCACAATTTTGCCAGCTCACCAGTCCACCATCAATAGAAAAATCTCACCCACAGGAGGCGAAATTTTACCTGCAAGTGGTGAACTTTCACCTGTGGTGGCAAAATTTCAACCATGAGTAAAATTTTGCCAGCTTGGGGGTGAAATTTCATTCACAACCACAGGCGGAATTTCGCATTTCACCCAGCAAAATATTTCGCGAAATGTGCAAATTGCACAAAATATTTCACTGGGTGAAATATTCCAATTTTGCACAACACTAACAATGAGGGAGTTCAAAGTGTCCTTTGGATGCTTTCCTCCCAAAGTTCAAAGTTTATTGTGACACAGATGTATAAAAATCACCAGCAATTTATTACATCCCATGATGTAAAGCTCATCACAATAAATACAAATCATGAATTTCACAAGAAGTCATACAAAAGGTATGAAGTGCAAATGACAAAACATTTCTAGAAAACACACTAGTTATTTATGCTGCTTATTTATGAATGTTGCTATTACATAACAACATTTATTTTATCCAGACTAAAAAGATATTTCATACAATTGTCTATATTTCCTAAGTTGTGCTTTTGTAAAGTGGTATAATCCATTTCCTTCTTTCCATGTCCAGTGCATCACATTCCAATAACATATGGATTACATTTGGAGATTTCACATTTTCACAATTACAGTACAGACCAGTTTATTTCCAACCCCACATTTTCTTTATCTGCAGATAGGCCTCCTATATCCACATTATGCATTTTGCTAAAATCATTCTGTGTCTCTTGATCATATATTCTCTTTTAAGTTTCTTTTGTGAATTGGTTTACATTTCTGCTAACTCTGCTAGACCAAATGTATTCCATTCCCATTCTTTTCACAATCAGATTTGACACTGTAAACCAATTTACAGGGCCAGACCTGGCACAAAGTCACATCAAGGGATCTACCCAATATAATTTCAGTAGCCTTTTGTTTGGCATTCCAATTTTTTTTCAGAAGTTAATTGCCCTTACTTTAATTCTTGCACTCAAAGGGCTCAGACTAGTCTCCAGCCTCATAAAGGCAATTGGACAGTCCCTTGGTAAATCTAATATATTTCTTAAAACAGCACCAGACGACACGCCACACTGAGAAATTGCTCTACCAGGTTCCCTGCTGTAAACCGCTTTGGGGCAAAGAACTTTCAGATATCGTGTCCCCAGTTGGCTGAACTCACTGCCCATACCAGTTATCCTGGCTCCTACTCTAGGACTGTTCAAAACTCCTCTCTGTAGCAATATCTTGCGTGACTCCACCTGTGACTGTACTCGACCTACCCATGACCTATAACTGCTATGACAATGGACCTGTTTGGTCCTGCTTCTAGAGTGCC
The DNA here is from genome assembly GCA_016271365.2 of Neoceratodus forsteri. Classification (NCBI taxonomy): domain Eukaryota; kingdom Metazoa; phylum Chordata; order Ceratodontiformes; family Ceratodontidae; genus Neoceratodus; species Neoceratodus forsteri. The sequence continues at coordinate 1,064,480,096 of CM057452.1, read as the reverse complement.
ACTGTTGTTACTGTACTTATTGTATTTTGCCACTGTACTGCATTGTCTTTGATTGTTGAAATTACCCTATAACACATCCACCTGTTGTAATTTACCATATATCTTTCATAAGGTGTGATATTTCCCACATTACTATTTATACTGTGATGTCTGTACACTGTATGCTCTGTATTGTTTTCTATTACGTGGAGTCTTTGTAAAGGAGTATCTGACTCAAAGGTATTAATTCTGATTGTATTCAATAAATTAATTAAATAAATAAATAAATAAATAAATAAAAATGAATGTTTTCCAGTTTTGACTCATTCACAAACAAAACCCAGACTTCACTCCAATACAAAGGCTAGCTAACAGTCTTCATTTCAAAGGTCATTTTAAGTGCTACAAGGGAACTGCTTGCAAACCTATTTGCAAAAGCTCTGATAGCATTCATTGAGCTATATGATTTATTTTTTTATATCAGAGGGGTGTGCATTCCAGGACATGTTGCTTTCAAAAATAAGTCAGAGGTATCTATACTCCTTCACCTCATCAAGTTTTTACCATTTATTTCCCAGTAATTCTTCGTAGATCTCTTGCAGCCACATGATATCATTTTCATTTTTTCTTCATTACTTTTTAGGTCTAATTTATCAAATGAATTCATGAGGCTTGTGACTCCCCTTCTTAATCCAACAGGGGTTTGGAAAATAAAAATGGCATCGTCCGCATATAACAAGAGTTGAATCTTTTCATTGTTTATTGAAGGGGTGAATGTATCTATTTTCGTAATATCCTTTATCAAAGTTTCTATATATAAGTTAAAATGGTTTCCTCCTGGGAGAGCTGTACTGCAATCCTTCTACAACAGCTCCTGGTGGAGGGTTTCAGCAATGTCCTTGGTGGTGTGGTGGACCACACACTGCTGGATGTTCCACCACAGGATACCTCTATTGCCACATGCATTACAGGGTGGTTAGTGGGACAGAAAACTGAAAAATGGCTGTCCCAGCCAGCTAAATGATGACTGCCATCCTAGCACACTGCAGTCACCAGGGCACACCACTCCTGCCCCCCACCTGTACCTCTGGAGGGATCAGAGACCATCATCCCTCTCCCTTGTGCCCTTAGAGCTTAACCCTTCAGCAGGTCTTCAAACAGGGATGTATGAGATCTAACCCCCATTTGAAGACCCGCTGAAGGGTTGAAGCACTAGGGGCTACTGGTTCTGGACAAAGGCTCCTTGCTGACAATAAATAACATAGAGGATAATGGCTGGGGATCGGGTGATAACCATGCTGTAATCACCTTGAGTGGTTGTTAGGGCAATATGGAAAACCTCGAGAGCGCAGCTCGAGAGGATTACCGTAGCCCTAATAACCACGAGAGGTGATTTCAGCATGGTTGTCACCCGATCCCCAGCCATCATCTTTTTTATTGTATGGTCAAAAAAACACTGTTTGCATTCTATGTGTGAGAATTATGGAACTCTGGTGCATTCTTTTTGTTAAGTCACTGTTTGGAAGTTCCGAAGTGTGGTTAACAACTTTTAAAATTCTAAACAGTGCATAACAAAGCTGTGTGACTGCTGATTATGGTGGTTAATAGGCACTTACCATACATTATACTTTCTTAATAACATCACTGCCTGAGTGCCGTGCTTTCTGTTTTTAGTATAACAAGGAACATGCAATGAAGCTGGGTGGAGGAGTATAGGAGGAATGTGAGGAAATATTACTCATAGAAAGGGTCATGGATGATGGAAACAGACTACCAGAAGAGGTGATTAGCTCAAAGACCAGGAAACTACAAGCATGAGTGAGAGAAACACGAGGGCAAACTCATAGAGAAAAGGAAGCTGAAGGGACACCACTGACCTGAAGAGTCAGAGGTGCCTGAATAGGCCAGGAAAATCACGGCAGATATTACAAACTAACCAGTCTCTTTGTGGCTGTAGAGTTTATGGGCTTGGTTTTCAAAGAGCCTTAGATTGCCACAATTTGCGGCAGTCTAGTGTTGTGGTGAACCCTGGGGGTGCAGGGACCTGGTGTCCAATTGTATAATAAAATAAAAAAGGGATTCCCTGCAACAAAAACCCAGGAGCTGCCACATCTGCAGGCTAGTGCCAAACAATTGGCACACTTCCAGGAAATGCAGTAAGGACCTGATTTTTAAGATAGATGTAAACTGCTGTCTGCAAATGTACATGGAAAGGTATTAAGTTTATCTATTAAAACAAACCAAGGAACATGCAGGTGGTTAAAGCAATAAGAGGGAACCAAAATGCAAAGGTATGCCCACAAAAACAGATGGCAGCATGACTTCACCATCACTGTTGAGCCTTCATATAAAACAGTCACAAGTGCAGGCAGGATAAAATCCCAAGCGTGCTTTACTGTGGACACTAACGCATAGATACCTGTGCCCCTTTACACGAAAACATTTGGCTGCTTTTGGGGAGGGGCACTGGTATCTATGTGCTAAGGCCCACAATAAATAAATTTTGGATTTTTATTCTGCCTGCATCGTGAGTGTTTTAACAGTGATGGTGAAGCCATGCTGCCATCTGCTTTTGTACGTTTACCTATAGTGCCTTTTCACACTCTTGCCAGGCAGCACCATTGGTCCTGACCACTAAACCAGCCACATCACCAACCTACCCTCAGACTTACCTCTGCCTCCTACTGACACTCAGGCCTACAGTACCTCTCAGGGTGGTACCATAGGGAAGGGGCTTTACCCCAGACAGAGACTGTTTTGTGGTTTGGGGGGTGCCTCAGCCAGGTGGCTCCTGCAGTGAGGGGTGAATGTCCTCCTGCAGCTTATCTACACAAGCCAGACACCAGCTGGATTCCCAGTTTCTAGCACCACTGTGCCAATGGGCTGGTTAAAAATTGATTATTCTTAACCAATAACTATGCATTACTTTGTGGTGTACAGTTAATTATCAGCTAATGCTCAACAAGTTGAGTGTTGATTGTAAAATAAATTATTTATTACATAAGTTCAACTAGTCATTAATGAATGGCAAACTAATACTCAATTCATGGAGATTAGTTAATTCTTAATTAGGCAAAGGCTCAATAAATGACTAACTGCTAAACCTGTTAAGAATTAGTTAGCAGTAGGTTGAACCAGAAAGGGTTAGTAACTAATTCATTTGCATGTGAAAATCTCAACCAAATTCAAACGGAGGAATAGTTGAACATTTACTAATTATTAGTGATTTAAGGCAGTTGCACATTAGGCCTATTTTTTGTATGGTTGGAACCAACAATTTATTAATTTTATTTTATTTAAACAGCAGTTTGAAAACCTTTGAGCCATAGGCTCATTTACAAAGGTACCTTGTCACAGTAAGACAAACCAAACACACAGTATAGCAGTACAACACATAAGTATAACAGTAAATTAAGACATAGATACAAACAAGCTGGTACAGGTAGGATGGATGCAAACAATACCAGAGTTATGTTGTCCTTAGCAGCTTAGTAATAAGCTTTGTCATAAGTATTGAGTACGGCTTTGACTAGCGGCAGTTACAGCATCGGGTGTTAATAAGTGGTTACGTATGAAGTTTTGAAGCACAATATAGTTGGAGCTTCGAGATGGAGGGGGCAGTGTGTTGAACTGTGAGGGGCCCTAAAGCTGAAGGCTCTTTGGCCGTGAGAGGTCCTAGCTCTAGGGATAACAAGAGAGGTTTTCCCAGAGGTCTGAGTATGAACTAGTGGGACAGAGCGGCGATGGTGGTGGTCAATCCTGGTGGGGAAAGCCCAAGGAGGGTCTTTTTTGTAAGGGTACAGGTAAGATATTTGAGGCACTCATCGAGATCAAGTACCAGTGCTTTAGCATACAGTAGACAGGTGTGTGTCATCCTAGGTGCTCCAGTAATTAACCTGCAGGCCTTATTCAGAGTAGCGTGAATTTTATGGAGTGCGGTCTGATCAGCAGCACCATACACCAGCAGTCCATAGTCCACTAGGGACAGGATAGAGGAGGTGACTGCGAGTCGAAGAGCCTCTGGGGGGAGGCAGTGTTTATACTGATGTAAGATGCCCAGTCGGATATCAGTGGCAGTGGCTAGGGCAGCGATGTGTCCATGGAAGGAGAGGGAGGGGTCAAAATGGATCCCTAGGTATTTATAGGAGCAAACTTGTTCGAGTGGGAATGAGGACCCAGAGTGAATGAGGAGTTTGAAGTTGCAGGACTTGTTTTGGGGATGAGCGAAGAACATGGTTTTTGTTTTTTTAAGATTTATCACCAATCTATTTCCTTGAACCAGCCCTCGGCTTCAGTGAAGGACTTCTGCAGCGAGTCCTGGAGGGCAATAGGGTTACGACTTGAGGCAAAGATGACTGCATCATCAGCTGCAAATAGAATGTTCCCGAGCAAGAGTGTGGAAGGGTGTTAAGGTAAAGGATAATAGTAAGGGGCCCAGAATGGAGCCCTGGGGAACCCCAGAAAAGATGGGACAGATGTCCGAGTAGGTCCCATTAATTTTTACACGCTGTGAGCGGTCAGACAGATAACTGGTGCACCAGGAGATAGGCCCAGCAGCAAAACCAGAGAGACTAAGGGCATCAAGAAGGAGGGGGTGGGAGACAGTGTCGAAAGCTTTCAAGAGGTCAATAAAGACAGCACCAGCCAGAGAACCAGTGTCTAAGAAGGAGTGGAGAAAGCTGGAAAACTCTAGGAGGGCTGTGTTGGTACTGTGGCCCACTCGGAAGCCATGCTGCTCAGGACAAAGGACATTGTAGGTGGAGAGGTAGTCAGAGATTTGAGAGGCCACCACTTTTTCCAAGGCCTTGGAGAGAGGAGAGAGAATCGAGATCGGTCAATAGTTTCCAGCCACAGTCCTGTCACCACCTTTAAAGATAGGGGTGACAGTGGTGACTTTCCAGGCAGTTGGAACCTTCCCCAGGCAAAGAGATTGGTTGATGAGGCATGTGATCGGGATAAGGACTGTGTCTAAGACCAGCCGTAGGATACACAGATCCAGGGTGTCACTGCCTGTACTATTACTCTTGAGGGCAGTGACAAGGTGCGGCCTAAGTTCTTGGGCAGAAACATGGCGGAGGAGAAAATAAGGGCGAGGAAGATTTACGGCAGGTGCTGGGGGAGGAGGGTCAAAAAAATTTGTAGGGAGGATAGGGCTAAGGTCAGTGAATGAGGTGTTGAGGTGGTTGGCTATGAGGGCTGGGTCTGAGGAGATCACACCATTAATGTTGATCTGGGTGGGTGGGAGTGTGCACTCCCATTTAACTGTTTAATGTTATCCCAGAAGGTTCTGGGATTCCCCCATGAGGCAGTGAGTGAGGGCGATAGTGCTCAGACTTAGCCTTTCTGATGGCCGAAGTGCACTTGTTTGGGGCAGCATATAACCGCCTGTCATTGGGCCGCCAGTCTCAATGGCACGGTGCCATAGGTTGTCCCTATGTTTGAGCTGGTGAATCAAAGCTGGGGTAACCCAGGGGGCATTCTTCCTTTTAGAACAGCGGGTCAACACTGGGGCAAAGATATCACAGGCATTATTAAAAGTTTGGGTAAAGAAGGAGAGCTGTGTCAATGTCAGGAGTTGCCTGTATAGGAGACCAGTCAATTTGGGACAGAAGTTCCTTAAGTTTTATCAGTCCACCAGGTATTAGGCGCTGCACGGCATGTGGACTGTGCTATAGGTTTGGGACTGAGGTTGACCAGTGGAATAGAATGGGGAGTGATCGCTGAGAGAGTCTGGGAGGACTTGTACATTGGGGATCCGATTAGGGCGGTTAGTGAGTACCACATCAAACAGGGTACTGGAGCCTCTCTTGGGGTTAGTCCTGGTAGGGTGGGTAACTAGTTGTGTTAGGTCTATTGCAGAAAGGAGTCTCGGTAGAGGAGGAGGAGGGCTGAGCCAGTTGACATTTAAGTCACCCACCAGAATTTGATCAGCGGAAGGAGGTAGAGAGGTAAGGTATTCTGTAAGAGAGGCAATGGCTCTGCTTTGGTCCCTAGAGGCACGTATGCAGTAGTCAGATAAAGGGTCCCTTTAAAGGGTCAGGGGTTAGTTTCAGCGTAGGCGCCTGGGCCCTGGAGTCAAGGATGGGAGTGGGAAGGGCTAGTACGGGGAGAGATTCCTTGACATAAATAGCGCAGCTGCCTCCCCGTCTCCCAACACGGTCCAACCAAAATAAATATCAGTATCCAAAAAATAAAGTGCCCAAGGATTAAATAAAGGTACCACACCATCCCCAATAACAAAATAATGTAATGTGCTAATCCCAGACACTCTACTCAGTCTTACCCCCCCCAAAAAAACGCTGTTCTGTTACAGCAGCATGTAAAATACAGTCCCATCATAAAAAGCACATTTAAATAAAAGTATAGTGACCTGGAAAGTTGATCTATGCAATCCCCTCTACCAACTACTTCAAGAAGACCTCATGGTGAACAGGGACATAAAGAAGTTTAAGGTCCCAAATTCACATTTAATTCAAATGGTGCCCTTACACCAAATCTAGAAGGCGAAAGGGAAATCTAGGGTGTGAGTCCATCCACACTATAAATGAAACCCTCAGTAACTTGCTTACATTACCAAAACTAGCAAAAAAAAACAGTATTTTCTGGCTGCGGGCATAATCAGTTTTTACCTGATGCAATAAGGATAGTAATGTAATGAGGGTCACACAGGAGGACAAGAGCTCTTCAGGACAAGACTGTCAATCACAGAAAAGGGATAGAAATTGCAGTGAATCATCTTTTAAATCCCCCATGGCCTGCCCTAATCTTGCACTGATGTAAGCACCATGGTTTCACAAGCGGCCACCCTGGACCCCTGCAGTCATGTGTGAACATCCGGTGGTGTGGGACATGAAAGGATCAGGGAGAAAAGGGGACAGTTTGAGATCATGCTGTGTTTTTAAAGAAACAGGGCAATGCTCTGTATCATCCTAAACAAATGCAGCAAGTGATTTGGGGACAAAAATACGAGACAAATGGAATCAAAGTGCAGATTATTACAAAAGATCAGAGGTAACACAAGGGAACATAAATGGTTACACGTCAGCTCATATCTTCAGGGTCCTCTGAAGTGGGTGGGAATCAAGGTAGCACAATAAGGAAATGTAATAATGAAAGCAGGACACAGAATTGGTTATAACATTATTTTTATTACCAGAAAAGTCTAGTTCAATGACACTGAGTGACTATCTCACACACGGGTAGCCATACCATTAATTAATTAAATTTTCATGCATTTTGAATGATAAAAGTACATTTTTTAACATGGAAACATATGATTCCATTAATGTTGTCTTATGTATCTCCACACATAGGCATAGGCTACTTAAAAAGTCCATATTATGATTGCATTATACTTAGAACCCTACATATATACTGCATAACAAACTTTAAGATCCCTTGGTAACCCCTTTTCATGCATTCTTTTTCCACACAATCCCAACACAGATCAAAATATATTGTATTGTGATACGTTCATTTAATATATAGGTAGAGAAATAAGGCAGGTATTGGGTGTTTGGGCAAGGAGGGCACAGGGCTACTAAAGTGGTAGAATACTTAGTTGCACATTATGTAGTGACAGGTTGCTCAGGTGGGAGATTAGGTAGAGAATTGATAGTATGTTCAGAATTGTAGTTACAGCCGCACATACTCTGTGCTCCAGTATTTTAACAAATGCCATGTTTCATAGGTGTTTCTGCAACTGTCTCCACAATTTTTCTCTTTTTAGGTCTGCCACCATAAGGCTTGTGGAATGGAAGCTGCTGCAAACTGTGACCCTGCTGCTCTCCTGAACCTACCCTGCCATCACTGTGATTGTATGAGGGAAAAGAAGAGGAATCACATGACAACACTAGTGGTCGATCAGATCGTATGAACACCATTGTGTTTGTCATTCTGTTCTCCATATGAACATACAAAGAAGCCTGCAGAAGAAGGCCATTTGATATATGTAGTCTGCTTGTACTGCAGGGTCCACAGCTTGAGCTACTGTCCTTACCCATCTTCTCCACTCCTCCCATCTTCCCTGCCAATGATTCTTAATTTCTCCCTATGACACTCCCAGCCTCTCTTAAAGCTGCCCACTGTCTTCAAGGAGATGACCTCTTCTGGCAGCACATTCCAAGTAACCACCACCCTCTCTGTGAAGAAGTGCCTCCTGACCTCCCTCCTAAACCTCCCACCCTCCAGCTTAACAATATGCCCCCTTGTGTTATGGTTACCACTCAGCTTAAAGAGACAGTCCTTATCAACTTTATTTATCCCTTTCAATTACTTGACTGTCCCAATCATGTCATATCTCTCTCTCTCTCTCTCTCTCTCTCTCTCTCTCTCTCCTGTCTTCCAGGAGATACATGTTTGGTTCCCTCCACCTATCTTCATATGCCTTACTCTGCTGACCCACTATCATCTTTGTAGCCCTCCTCTGGACCATCTCCAGCAGGTTAATGTCCTTTTTGAGGTGTGGGCACCAGTACTGAACTCAATACTCCAGATGCAGACTTACCAGTGACTGGTACAAGGACAGTACAACCTTCTCTCTCTCTTACTAGTGATCCCCCTAGATATGCGTACCAGCATCATGTTTGCCTTTGCTGCTGCTTTCTTGCACTGCGTTGAGTGCTTCAGGTCACTACTGATCATCATTCCCAGGTCCTTTTCCTCCTGTGATGCAGATACTCAGACTCCACCTAGGTAGTACTCTGTCCTGGGATTCTTGGCTCCGATATACATATATTTGCATTTCTTGGCCTTGAAGCCAAGCTGCCAGATCCTGGACCACCACTCCAGCTTTTCCAGATATTCCTGTAGGTCCCATATCCATTTGGCTGTGTCTACTTTCTCCCACAGCTTGGTGTCATCTGAGAATAGGCACAATTTGCCCTTTATGCCATCCCCAATGTCACTGATGAAAACATTGAACAATACCAGTCCCAGCAGTGAGCCTTGCAGGACCCCACTAGTTGCCACTCTGGTGCCAGATAATTCTCCATCCACAACCACCCTCTGGGTTCTGTTCTTCAGCCAGTTTTCCACCCATCTGTCCATCTTTTCCCCAACCCCAAGATTCACCAACTTTTTGATCAACCATTTGTGGGGTATAGAGTCAAAGGCCTTGCTGAAATCAAGATAGAGGATGTCAACCATTTGGCCCTTGACTATTGTCTTAGTGACAAATAAGTCAATCAGATTTGTTTGACATGATTTCCCCCATCATGAACCCATGCTGTCTCACATCCTGGAGACCATGCTCCTCTAGCTATTCTACCAATCTTTCCTTTAGTATGTTTTCCATGAGCTTGCCCAAAATGGAGGCCAGACTGACTGGTCTGTAATTCCCTGTGCCATCTTTGGGACCGCTTTTGTGGAGGGTCCCTACATGTGCTGTTTTCTGGTATCCCGTGATGTGGGCGCTGGGGATAGGGCACAGACTGTAATGGCAGCCTGCTCCCCAGTGAATCCCTCACAGCGATGGGAGGGTAGGGTGGCCGATGGGGGAGTCAACGAGTATAGTGACAGGATGTCGCTATATGTATGTTTGTGGAAGTGAGCACACACAGTGAAGGGAAATGTGGGTTGTGCTACGGTGGTTGCTGAGCCGACTCCATGATGAGGTGGGTGGGTTGCTGGCACTGGTTGACAAGGTCTGGGGTTCAAGACTGGGCACTGTGCAATTTTATTGTGCCCAGCCAAACCTTTATTTTTTAACGTTTTCACCCCCGACATGCATTCCCTGGAGTTGAGAATCCTTTAGTAGAGGGGGTGCAGGGGGCAAGCCCCAATGGGGTTGTTGGGGGCACAGCCCCCAACAGAAAGTCCCCAGCACTGTTTTGCTGTACGCCGGTGTGTCAGAGTGCTGAAAATGTTTTCGGCATGCTAGACTTCTCGATAATGGTGATTGCCTTAAGGCTTTTGCCGTTAACACATAGAACCCTGTTTTCCAGTTCTGCAGTACCTTACCTGACTCTAGTGAACTATTAAACAGATCTGCAATGGCCCTGCCGACTCCTCAGCCAGTTCCTTTAGTACCATTGGAAGTACTCTGTCTGTGCCTGGTGATTTCTCGACCTTCAATGCCAGCAGCCCATCCCTCACTCTGTCCTCCTCTAGTACTACGTCAGTGTTCCCCTTCCCCTCTGCTCCTCTCTTCCCTCCTGAAGGCACTGGTCCATCCTTCTCCCTGGTAATGACAGAACAGAAGTATTCATTTAGTGTCTCTGCTTTTCTCCCATTGTGCTCCACCTACTCCACCCCTTTTGTAAGCGTAAAAATTCCTTCCTTCTTGTCCATTTTATCACTTATATAGCAAAAGAAAGCCTTCCCTCTTACTTAATTCCTTTAGCTATCTGCAGCTCCTTCTGTGCCATTGCTTCTGTCGGACTTTACTTTTCTCACTAACCAACCTTAGGTAATTTTCCTATCCACCTCTCTTTGATCTTCCTGAATTTTCTATCGGCCAACCTCCTTTCCTTAATGTCTGGGCAACCCCAAAACTGAACCAGCTGGGTACTTTTGCGTTGTGTTCTTCCCTCTACCTCAACAAACTCTACTCCAACTTAAGTATCTCTTTAAATTTCTACTGTGTCCTCTATATGCTCCACCTCCTTTTCTCTCTTTCCTCTGCCTTTCACCATCACTGTGCCTTTTCACATTTTCCGTAGGGGTTTCTGGTTTAATGGCAAAAATAATCAGTAACTGTGGAATATTTATTTTGCAGTTACTTAACATAAAGTTCCACGCCATTCGTAAAGCGAAAAGGCAGAATTATTTTATTGGACTTGCATACATTTTTGTATGCAGTTTACTATACATTTATTGATTTCTTTAGTTTTGTTGACCAGGTAAGTGCACTAGACAAATCCTGCCTATTTTCAGGCATGACCCAGGGAGGGGATACAGATGAATGCCAACTGACCTTGAACCAGATTAAGCTGTTGGTGGTATTATTAGTGAATGAGGGAATTTGGCCAGGACACCGGGGAAATTCCCCTACTCTCCACTGGGGGGCTTTCTGGTCATCTTTCCAAGATGGCCACTTCTCCGGGTCAAGCAGAGAGAGAGGATGTTACTGTGACGGGAGTTCTGGCCTCTGTTTCTGTCCTTTCAACGCAAGAGGCGGTAGATCTTGCTTTGACTGTGGCTGATTTTTCTAATGGTACACATGCATCTGACGATATGGAGGTAACGACTGATTCTTCAGCATTGCCTGAACTGCACCTGCCTGCTACTGGAGTTCATGTTATGGCTTCACAGCCTGTTTGGGTAGAAGTGCATCAGAAGTATGTGGCTCTTCCTCAGCAAAAACAGGAATGGTTAAAAATGGCGCGAGATATTGACAATGAACTGGTAGCGCAGGCAGCCGGCTCTCCCGTGCCAGGAGAGTAGGGTACTAATCTGGAGCAACTTCAGGAGATGGACAGCGGGGTGCTTGCTGCTGTCATTTACCCAACTTCTATTGATCCAGTACTGAAGGGTGTTTGTACGGTTGGCAGTGAGAGCGGTGTTGATGTCGTGTGCCAAAAGCCGACCAATGATGGAAGCAGTGCTCCATACGCCGAAGCCAGGAACTCTAGCCTTGGAATGGGTCGACAAGCTATGGTTGGTTCTGGCACACCCGCCAACCCTGTGTCGGACTCTGACAACACTTTTTCTTTTCGAGATCGACGGAAGGGCAAGGATTGGAATGCTCTGGTGGAGGATTTTTACCCAGTGAATTATGTTTCTACAAAGCATCTACCTGATAAATCTTGGTCACTAGAGTCTGCTTTGGAGGCCGCAGGCTGGATTAGGGACAACCCGGGTAACTGGTCTCCTGATCCCAAGGATCCATCTTATCAGAAGATGTGTGCATCTTCTACTTCTACTGTGGCCACCACCTTGAGTACTACAGTGAGCTCCACCGAACCCCAGAGTAAAGACTTTATTATTCCTCATAATAAGTTAGTTAAAGCTGTACATACTGAGGGTTTTGGTACCAACCCTACACAAATTACTAATAATGATACATCCATGGAGTTTTGACTAGGGCCTAGTTCTCAGGCCCTGGGAGAACATCAGGAGAGGTCTTCTATGGCTCCCTTGTTTAGATTGACTGATGTCTTTCACTCTAGCAGAGAACCTGCTCCCAGGAGGAATGAAGTCAGGCTACTTTACAGGGGGGACTGGAACACCCTCCAGACAGGTTGTTTATTGCTAGGGATTTATTAAAAAGTCAACTAAGTTTTTCTCTTTGGAAATATTTGCTTTGATTTCTTTAGGTAATGGGAATTATGATGTTAGTTTAAAATGTATCATCTCTGGATAGATTTTGACGCAGTACCAGACACAGAAGGCTAACCCGCTTTAGGTAGCTTTTCAGGCAGTTCCCCTTACTAAACCATTAATCAAGACCATTACTATTATGTTTAAAAATGAGGGTGTCAATGTTGAGGACATTCTTTTTTGGTTGCGGCAACGGTGTGAGATCTTGGGGAGGCCCACACCTACTATGGACAGTGAGCAGATTTGGGATGAGGGATGGAAGGTTAAAGTGAAACTTCCCTCCACAAACTCGGGGCCTGTACATCTGCCTAGTATGTTCTTTTTGGGGAGGGATCTAGGGTCAATCTTTTATGTGGGACAACCCAGGTCTTTCTTTAAATGTGGGTCTCATTTCCATGTCAGCTCAGCCTGTGTTACCACTCGCTGCAGTCACTGTTTGGAATTTGGTCACTTAGCCTCAGTTTGCTTGAATTTGTTTAAGTGTAATCTTTGTGAACAAACAGGACATGACTATGGTCATTGTCCTTGGGCATCTCACAACCGTGAGGATTGCCCCTCACATGATGGTCTCATAAATCAGGCCCAACATGCTTTAGAGAAAAAAATGGTGACTGCACCTTCAAGTCTTCCGGAGACAGAGCAGATAGATACCCCTGATGTTTCAATCCAGGCTGACCCAGTTGAGACGGCTCCTTCAGTGGTGTTGTCAGATGGTGTGGTAGTGGGACAGGATGCCCTTCCTGGGCTTCAGCCAGCTGTGAATCCTGCGGTAGGTGCTGGAGATATTATGCCCCACCTCCCCCCTGCCACCGACTGAGGTCCCGTTCAAGACGGGTATACCTAGAAAACTTAACAGACATGGGAAGGTGATGTCTTCCTCAAAACCTGTCCCCAAGCTAGTACCTCCTCAGGATGCAGTGCAGTTATACCTTTAGCCCACTAGAGGACGATACGGGGGGTGACTCTGAGACTGATACTGATACCTCTTCCGTCATTTCCACTACTGACAATGACTGTAGACTAGATGATTTTATTGCCAAACAGACTAGACGAAGACAGGTAGGTAAACCTCCTTGAAGTTGTTTTTTTCATCTGTCCTTAGTGGTTCCCCTGTCTCCCTCACACTACTATGCATTCCTTGGCCATTTCTACTTTAAGCATTAAATGGTCTTAAAGGTCGAAAGAAATTCTTAGGAGTTTTCTCTGTCATTAGAGATTTCCAATCAGATATCTTTTTTTTGCAGGATGCCCGGTTAAAGTCTCATATGGACCTTCAGCATGCTGCCCAGTGCTGGCCCTTAGGGCCCTCATTCTGGTCCATTGGGGAAGACCTATGTGACGGGATAGGAATTATTTCTTTTGAATTCTACCCTCAAAGTTTCCAGACTGGTGGATATTCACCCTGGGAGGGCTCTTTGTTTAGATGTCTGCTTCTTTTCAGAAAGATTTCGTGTCATTGCTATCTATGTCCCTCAAACTAAGGCTCAAAGAATAGCCCTGTTTAAGGAGGTTCAGCCCTTCTTACATACTTCTTACTTGGTGGTCTGGATGGGGACTTTAATTGTGGTCTGGCTATGGCTGATAGAGGCTTTCAAACCCAGAAACCTTTCTGTGATTCCTTAGCTTTGAATCATATGGTTTCTACTGTGAATTTGATCGATGCATACAGGACACTGCATCCTACAGAGAGATTTACGTATTTTCAGGGTACTCTTAAGACTCGGATAGATTTTATTTTTTTATCTAAAATCCTTACAGTTCTTCAGGTTTCTGTTAGGTGGATGGAATTTTCAGATCATGGGATTCTTACGTCATATGTCACATGGGAGGATACCCCAAGATGTAAAAAGAACAGATGGAGACTGAATGAGATGTTGTTGGAAGATCTTTACATTAAAAAACTGAGGTTATGGGATTGGGCAGTATGGTTTTCAGTGTTAGAATGTTATGACTCTGTTCTTGATTGGCGGGATGATACGAAAAAGGTTGACTACATTTTTCCAACAACAGGTTCATGTTAGAGCAAATAAAGACTACTTGGCACATCTAAAGCTTAGGCATCACTTACAGCACTTGATCTCCCTGACAGAAACTGCAACTCACAATTATAGTCAGCTGATTTCAACAGTTAAGAAACAGGTGGTTTGTCTGTAGTATAATAGGGGTAAATCTTTAGACCAAGAATTGAGGTTTGATACACATATGTCTAAACGGTCATTAGATCCCTTTAAGAAAAATAAAGACAGAGTTGATTCCAGGCTTATTACTGCACTAACCACTATGGAAGGACAAACTGTTAGTGATCCCCTTTGACTTCTACAGGAGGTAGAGACGTATATGACTACTATGTTTACAGCAGACCTTGTTTTAGATGACAATACCATTCACCGGCTTTTGACTTAACTACATTTACCTAGTTTGTCTGAGGTGGATAGAATTGCCCTGGAAGATGACATAACCTTAGGAGAAGTTTGTACCGCCATTAATAGTTTAGCCTCTCAGTCAGCCCTTGGATCTGATGGTCTGGGCAGGGTTTTATAAAACCTTCTTACATGATTTGAGTCCAGTCTTGGTCGGTTTGTTCAATTACATTTTGCTGTCTGGTACTTATGCTCCCTCTATGAATGAGGCTATTTTATTATTGTTGTATAAAAAAGGGGATAAACGTGATCTGAGGAATTGGCGTCCCCTGAGTCTCTTACATTCGGATTTGAAAATCTTGAGCAAGATTTTGTTAGCCAGACTTTCTAGAGCCACTCCGCTGCTACTTCACCCTGTTCAGACTTGTGCTCTTAAAGGGAAGAAGCAGCAAGATAATCTGATCCGGTTGAGGGACATTTTTTATAGAGGTGAACTGGAACAGTTACAAGTGCTTGTTCTTGGGTTAGATCAGGAGAAAGCTTTTGATTGAGTTGCTCATAGATATTTTTTAGTTTTAAAAGCCTTTGGGATTTCTGATAGGTTTGTGGGTTGGATAGCCTTGATGTATCAGGGGCTGTCATTATACCTAATGTGAATGGTTGGTGTGGATAGAACATTTGTGTTGGAAAGGGAGTACGACAGGGTGCCCACCTGAGCCCTACACTTTATGCTTTTACGATTGATATTTTCATTAGAATGTTGCAATTATGTTCTGATTTGAAAGGTATAGATATCTCTCCAGCCTTGCCACACCACAAAGTTCTTGCCTATGCAGATGATTTAGTTTTGATTTTGGCCCCCAGTTTTCCGCAGAGCATTACAGGATGTTATTAGTAGCTTCTAGTATTTCCGATTCTAAGATTAATTATAACAAGAATAAAGGGTGGTCATAGGGTCCACTACAGTACCACCCTTTGGTGTAATAGCTGGAGTTCCTATTTCCAGAGATCCTATTAAAATACTAGGGTACAGTTTGGTCCTGCAGACATGGAAGGTCAGAACTGGGACTTAGCTCTTGGTAGGGGAAATCACTTGGTAGGCGGTTGGAAGGGGCAACAGATTTCCAAGAAGAAAAGGGTTCTGCTAATTAAGACCATACTTACACCTATATATTTGTATATCAGCTATGTCTTTCCACCTCCCTTTCGGGTCTGAACACAATTGTTTAGTCTATTTTTTCCGGCATTCTGGGGGTCTCGGTTGAACCCTATTAAGAGGGAATTGACATATCTCCTGATCTCTGCAGGGGGTGTTAATATGATCATCCCTATTGCTTTCTTCTTTAGTATTTTTTTGAGTTATAATTTAGAGCCCGTCTTGAAGCCTGGAGATGTTTTTTGGAGACCTTTTATGGAACAGTGGTTGAACTTATGCATGCCTAGTTGGCATGAGCGGAAACCTAGATTATTGGCTAGACTCTAATTTACCATCATCGGTGACTGAGTATATGAAGCAGGTTATTATGGGATATCACCCCTCACCACCTCCAAACCTTGGATAGAAAGAGGGTGTAACAATATATTTTGTCAGTCGAACAACAAGTGGACATTGTCTTTCCTGACTGTCCTGCTGATAGAAAATCTCTGATTTTGAAGCATCTTACTAATAGGAGGATCCCCCCTTATGCCTGGAATTGTTTATGGTTAAGCAATTATGGGAGATTGGGAGTAAAAGGCAACAATAAGCATAAGCAGTTGTCAGACAGATATTGTCGTAGGCCTGAATGTGATCAGATTTTGGAAACCCAAAAGCATTTATTTTTAGACTGTGAGTATATTAAGCCATTTTGGTTATACTTGGCAGACTGCTGGAATGAGGATGGTTTTAGGGATATTGATTACCCCACTGTTATGTTCGGTCCTTTTGACAATATGTTTGTTAAATATCATGCTGGCACTATTTATATGATATTTTGTATTATACGGTTTCATATTTGGCAATCTAGGTGCATGTGGATTTTGCAACAGAAAGTACTTTCACATGTTGAGTTATTTTCTAAAGTTTGTAAAGCTATTGAGAGACTCATGCAATGTGATTTTGAGAAGGGTTCATATGACCACTCTAAATTTCTATGGATCAACTGTTCTGAATGGTTTACTTGATGTATTCTTGTTTTCCTTATTCTGTTTATTCCCATGTATGTAGTTTTTTGTTTCTTGCTTTATCCCTGTATTTGCCTGTATTTAAGTCCAACTTCTCAATAATATTCCCCTATTCTTTCTGAGAAGTGCCATGAGATCTTTAACATCCACCTGAACTACCACCAATCCAGGCAGATGGGACCTCGGTTTAACGCCTCATCTGCAAGACGGCACCTCAGAAATGCAGCACCCCACTCATGCTGCACTACAGTGTCAGTACTGGGATATTAACCCAAGTGCCAGATGTGGGAACTGAACCCACAACCCTCTTATCTCCCAGCCTCAGAGGTGAGTGTGCTACCTACTGAGCCACTGACACTGCAAAAATATTGCAGTTCTAAATCAGACATTCTATGAAGTTGGAAAATTGTTTCCATACTTTCACAGAGGCAAAATTATGTCTTCTGTGGAAATTTCACCTGCAGATTTTTTTTTTTTTTTGCACACCCCTACCACCATATTTAGCCTTGGCTGAATTTAGTTTAAGCCAATCTTTAGTGGGAGAGCTACTCAAGATTTCTTTGAGGAGTCGGAGGCATTCTGTCTCATGCTTCTTTTTGGTGGTGGCAAGGTGGATTAACTCTCCACACAGTTTGCATTTGACGCCCATTTAAGGACCTATAAATTATATAGTTTTGGAACAACTAACTTCCATAAACAATGAAAAGATGATTTCCTTCAGTGGCACTTTGAGGCTACACTCTGTCCATAAATTACACCGTTAAAGAATCTGTGTGTCTTTTCTAGTTTTTATTGCTTCCATGCCCCCCCACTCAAATTACCTTTAACACATATGAGTCTTGACCCTTGATTATCTTGGTTGTTTATCTTCAGCCTTCTTGTGTGCTTTTAAATAGATACATTGACACTGATATTTGATTTCAGCTGCCTGTTTACTGCATTTCCCTGTTTAGACCCACAAAGGCACTGTCTTTTTACAGTGTTCTTTAAATTCCTCCCTGCTCTTAGTTTATTTTGCTGTCCAATGTCCACCTCCACATTAACATTTTTATTTCTATTTGATCAAGCTTCACAGCATTTAAGGCTAGCAAGGATGAAGGTTCACAGCTGTAGCTGTAGCAGTCTGTATATAGAGGCTCTACAATCCTCAAACAGTTTGCTGCACCTCTGTGATGCAGAGGTTATGAAAGCTTGCAAGGGACTCTGGGTCCATCATGTCCACCCCCGCACTGTAACATAGTAATTCAGTGTTGTAAGGGACTTTAGGTACCTCCTGTCCAACCCCCTCACTGTAACATAATCATTTAAGGTGGCCTTGATGCAAGAGGGATGGCTGGATATTGTGCAGTCACAGAAACATGGTATACAGAGAACCGTGAGTGGGATGTCGACGTACCAGGGTACATACCTCTCAACCTCCCTCATCACAAATCAGGGACAAGGCTTAAAATGATCAGGGACAAATGACCAAAATCAGGGACACATCTGAAAAATAGTAATATTAGCTCAGAAGCTATGTACAACATGCTTCTAGTGTGAATAGCATTTTCTTAATGAGAACTAGCCTGTAACACCAATGACTGGCATTATTTTGTGATTCAAATCCCTACTCTTCAGTGACAGAAATGCCAAATTTAGGAGGGAGAGAAGAAATTTGTGAGGCAAAATCAGGGACATCCCTGAAAATCAGGGACAGTTGAGAGGTATGCCAGGGTACACAATCTACAGGAGGACAGGGAGGGTAAAAGAGGAGGAATAGCTCACTACATAAGGGAAGTGCTCAAAGCAATGGAACTAAAGGGTAAATAGGGAGGAGAGGAGGCACTGTGCTTAACCCTGGAAACAGGAAATGGCACCACAATCTGTGTGGGTGTTGTTTACTGACTCCCATCTCAGGGGTGGAAAGGTACAAGAAAGTGATAGAAGGCTTCTTAGAATGGAAGAAAAAGGGGAGAGATTATTGATGCAGGAACTGAAAATTTGCTGCAGTCAATATCCAGGAGCAGGGTTCTTCTAGATGCCCTACAAAAGGCATGCCTCATAAAACTAGTATTAGAACCCACTTGAGAGGGAGAAATCTTAGATCTGGTACTCTCAAATGGGGACAAAGAGAGGATCTCAGATTTGGAAGTGGGTAGCCATCTGGAAGCAAGCAACCACCAAACAGTGTGGTTCACAACAAACACAGCCATAGAAAAGCGAGGATATTGGACTTTAGGAGGGCTGACTTTGGCAAAATGGGAGCATAAATAAGGAATGTACTAACAAATAGGCAGGAAGGAGGGGAGGAGGAACAATGGGGAAAAATCAAAACTGCCATCACAGAGGAAACAAGCTTTTGTGTGAAAAAAATGAAAAAAATGAAAAAAAAAAACTTATGGTTCTCAAAAGAGGTAGCATGGAAGGTTAGGAAGAAAAAGACAGCATTCAGAAAGTGTACAGAATCACAGAAGGAGCAGGACAGGGAACTGTATCAGTTAAAGCAGAAGAAAGCAAATAAAGCAGTCAGAATAGCAAAGGCCCAAGCAGAGAAAAAGACAGCCAACTCAGTTAAGAAGGAGAATAAAATCTTTTATGGGTACATTAGGGAGCAAAAAAAGATTAAGGGATGGACAGTGAGGCTTAATAATGGGGAGGTAAGATAGGCAGAGGGTGCCAGTGAAAAGGCAGAGATCCTGAATGAATACTTTTGCTCAGTATTTGCAAAAGAAGAGAAGGGGGAGGTACCTAAGTCAAACAATAGAAGCACTCTAGACAGAGGGGTTGATACCAGTCCATTCACAGAAGAAAGGGTCCTGAAAGAACTCTTAAAAGTCAAGGTGGACAAAGCAATGGAGTCTTATGTGATTCACCCCAGAATTCTAAAAGAACAAAGGGGAGAACTAGTGACACCACTGACTACCCTTTTCAACAAATCATGGGAGGATGATGTGGTACCTGAGGACTGGAGGAAGGCAGCTGTTATTCCCCATCCACAAAAGCTAGGGAAAGGCAGATGCCGGAAACTACAGACCTGCTAGTTTGACCTCAGTGGTAGGGAAAATTATGGAATCACTACTGAAAGAAAGAATTGTTGCATACCTAGAAGTCAGCAGAGCACAGGACCCAAGACAGCATGGATTCAAAGTGGGAAGGTCATGTCAGACGAATCTAATAGATTTGTTTAACTGGTTGATCAAAGTAGTTGAACAGAGAGAGAGGCTATGGATGTGGCCTACCTAGACCTTAGCAAGACATTTGACACAGTCCAACACAACAGATTAATAAACAAGTTAGAAAGCCTGGAGTGGGTCCCAGAGTAGTAGCCTGGGCAGAAAATTGGCTGGACAATAGTACATAGAGGTAATAATAAACAGAGTCCACTCTGAGGACAGGGGTTACTAGCAGGTAATACAGCATTCAGTTGTGTGACTGGTCCACTTTAATTTCTTTATAGGTGACATTGCAGAGGTGCTGGAAGGAAAAGTATGCCTCTTTGCAGATGACACAAAGATCTGAAACAGGGTTGATACACAAGCGGGAGTGGAAAGGATGAAAAGGGACTTGGCATGGCTGGAGGAATGATCAAAAGTATGGCAGCTTAGATTCAATGAAATGATGGGGGAGGTACTAGCAACAACAAAAATGGAACGGGACCTGGGGTAGTCATATAAGGTGACCTAAAGGTAGGCAATCAATGTGAAAAGGTAGTAAGGAGTGCTGGGGGGGGGGAATCAGGGATGCATACAGAGAGGCATCACTCGTGAAAACAGGAAGTTGTTATCCCTCTGTACAGACAGTTGGTGAGACTCTATCATGAGTACTTCATGCAGTTTTGGAGACCCCATCTCTGCAAGGACATAGGCAGGATGGAGGCTGTCCAGGGGAGGGCAACTACTGTAAAATATAGCTGGGCCTGCACCAGAAGCTCTATGAAGAGAGAGAGAGACTAAAGGAGCTTAATATGTTTGCCCTAGAGGAAAGGAGGTGTGGGTGGGCATGATAGAAACATTCAAGTACCTCAAGGGAACTAACAAAGTTCAAGAGGGTAGCATCTTTCAGAAAAAGAGATGTGCAAGAACAAGGGGGAACAATCTGGAAATAGAGGTGGACAGCTCATGTGCATTGTGAGGAAGTATTTTTTCACAGAGAGGGTGGTGGATGCATGAAACAGCCTTCCAGATGTGGTAGATGGGTCAAAAATGGTGAAGGAATTCAAGAATGCATGCGACAGACATAAGGCAATTCTAGTGGGGGTAGGAGGAAGTAGGCTGTTGGTTAACTAGGATCTGCAGCTTATTTGAAAGTAGGGAAGTGGGCAGACTGGATGGGCCATGTGGTCCTTATGTGCCATCAAAGTCAATGTTTCTATGTTGTCAGGTACTCTAGGTCCGTCGTGCCCAAACCCTCACTGTAACATAGTAATTAAATATAGTAAGGGATACTAAGTCCATCATGTCCAACCCTCACTGTAACATAGTAATTTAATCCTGTAAAGGACTCAAGGTCCATCATGTTCAGCTTCTCACTGTAACAATATTAATTTAATGTATGGGACAGTAGGTAAAACATGCCGATCTCCTCACTGTAACATAGTAATTTGATGTTGTAAGGGACTCTAGATCCAGCATGTCCAGCCCCTCACTGTAATATAGTTAAGGTGTAACAGACTATAGGTCCATCATGTCCAACCCCCACTGTAACATATTAATCTAATGTTGTAAAGGACTCCATGTTCATGTCTAATACCTCACTGTTTAAAAAGTCTCAGAAGGTATCTGCATTCCAACAGACTCATTACTTTATTTTAATTAACTGAATAAAAGTTAATTCCTCCTGATACAGGCAAGTGAGTGGATTTAAATTTTATAAAACCAGACCCACATTTCACCAGAGGTTTGAGCCTGCAGCCTCATCTTGATGCAGAGGACTGATGACTGAGTTTATACTATCCAAGAGTACATGGCATGCCACTTTTGCTGAGAGGGCTGGGTGTGGAGACAGGAAATGGTGAGGGGCAAACACAGGTGATAAGGGTCTGTAGCAGTCAAGTGTGAGAGGCATGATGGTTAAAGCATGGGTGGGGGATTTGTGACACAAGCACAGAGGAATCAGATGCATATGAATCTTGCTTTGTTTCAAAACCTGAAGTTGCCAATATTAATATAGCTAGGGCAATCTACCAGGTGTTAAACCCCAGTGCCCCCAACACTGGGTGCCCAGTTCTGGGGCTGAATAGTAAACTAAAATGAAAAGTATGTAGTCACTTGCTGCCCAACCCTAGTGCCAAACTCCCTCAATTTTGACACCAATTGCCCAACCCTGGAGTCAGAAAGTAAATAAAAAAGTAAGAGGATAATTTCAGACAACCATCAGTGCTGCCAGCCCCTCATTCTGACACAAGGTGCCCAACCCCCAGGTTGAAACATCAATCAAAAAAGTAAGCAGACAAAGGGGGCCCAATTTCAGTGATGTTTGAGAAAGAAACGTTAGTTGCTTTTTGCACTAATCTGTTGTAACATTGCTTGCTGCTATTCATTGTACCATTGCACTTTTCTGTACTTGCCACTCATACATCAAATAAAAGGCATTATTATTTGATAGTCAGCAGTAAAACTTTAACCAGCTTCCTAAAAAAAGCAGAAGTGAATTCATAGGATGAATACTCAAAACAACAAACGTGTAGTGCAATGAATAGCAGTGACCATTGCTATGCCAGCTTGAGGCAAAAACAATTAACTTTTCACTCCAGAAGCGGAGCTTCATCAGAGTTAGTAAATTAATACAGAAATGCCCTATATTATCCACCACCCGTGATGTGTACAAATGAAAAAATTTGAAACAATGAATTTCAACACATCCTCAGGATAGGAAGCAGCAATTAGAAAATATATAACAATTAAGGTAATGAAAATCATAATACAGTGGTGATCACATAAATTTTCTCGTTACCATTACCTCTCGATGCCACACTCTGTGTTGTGTTACTGAGGTGTTACTGAGGCTGTAGCTAGTTACCGGTGTTGGATGCAGTGCGGATTCTTTATTATTTTAGCTGTTAACTGCATTTCCTTCCTTTTCCATACAATGCCTACTTGAGCCGGCACAGCAATTATGTGTGTTTGAATTGTAAATAGATGTTCCTCCACAATTAACCCACAAGTGGAGTCAGGCTGTAGTGCAGGGATTTCAATAAATTTAATTAGAGCCTAAGACAGCCTGAATTTTAGATTTGTGAGCTTTGTAATACTTTCCCTGGGTACATCTGTGTTCTGTAATACTGAACTCTTGTATTTGAAAAGTGCTTTGAGCTCTTCCACTAGAAAATAATTGGTATTTTGAATGCAGATTATGTAGATTGTTTCTAGTACCTGGTTATTTCCATGTTTTATTTAAAGTTTTGTGTAGAAAGTATGTTTCCCGAACACCAGTTTTCATGATCTTTATTTAAAAAAATAACATTAGAATGAGACATTGCTGTTTGGTTTTATAAATGCACTGTCAATATATCAATCTACTGCCCATTCTATGTTGACTACTGATGTGTTGCAGTGAATCTTTTTTTTTTACAAGAACACCCCCCAAAATGTGTTATTGTCATGTGGTTAGTTACACTGACAACATTAATTGATATCTCAGTGACAGCTCTCAGATACTACACATACTTGTTCTTCATATGGAGCTCAGCAAACATAGAAACATAGAAGTTGATGGCAAATAAGGACCTCAAGGCCCATCCAGTCTGCAACTTTCTTTTTCTACCTTATGAATGTGCCATCGGCCTTTGCTCTGTCAATGGCCTATCTAGTCATACTCATCTGTATTGCTCCCTTATGCCTATCCCATGCCTGTTTGAAGCCCTGCACTGTATTCATATCCAACACTTCCTGAGGTAGGCCGTTCCATGCATCCACCACCCTTTCTGTGAAAAATAACTTCCTCACATTACCCTTTAATCGGCCTCTCTCTAATCTCATGCTGTGTCCTCTTGCTCTGCTATTTTTCTTATATTGAAACATGTTAGACTGTTTCACCTAGTTAATGCCCTTAAGGTATTTGAATGTTTCAATCATATCACCTCCCTCCCTCCTTTGCTCCAGGGTATACATATTGAGCTCCGTTAATCTGTCCAAATATGTTTTCTGATGCAGTCCCTGCACCATTTTGGTTGCCTTTCTCTGGACTGCCTCAATTTGGTTAATGTCCTTGTGAAGATGTGGGCTTCAGTACTGCATGCAGTACTCCAGATGGGGCCTAACCAGTGTCTTGTAAAGAGGGATTATTACCTCCCTCTTCCGACTTGTGATACCCCCTACTAATACACCCCAACATCCCCCTAGCCTTATCTACTGCTTTAGTGATCTGCTTGGATGATTTCATGTCATCAGTGATGATGATGCCCAAGTCCCTTTCTTCCCTTGTGACTGCTGGCTGGCAACTCCCCTCCCAGCCTACAGGTGGCTTCAGGCTTTCTCTTCCCTATGTGCATGATCTTGCACTTCTTTGCATTAAACCCCAGTTGCCACTCTTCTGACCATTTTGCTAGTTTATCCAGATCTCTTCTCATTCTGCCCACCCCATCTGGATCATCTACTCTGTTGCAGATCTTGGTGTCTTCTGCAAACAGACAAACCTTACCCTCCAGTCCATCTGCAATGTCACTGATGAAGATATTGAAGAGGACTGGCCCCAGAACTGATCCCTGAGATACCCCACTTGTGACTTGCATCTCTTCTGACTGTATTCCATTTACCACCACTCTCTGCTTTCTGACCATCAACCAGTTTGCCACCCAGTTGACCAACTTCTGATCCACCCGAGCCTACCCAGCTTATTAATCAATCTTCTATGTGGAACAGTATCGAAAGCTTTGTTGAAGTCAAGGTAGGTGACATCAATTGCTCCCCCTTGGTCCACCACTCTGGTTATCCAGTCAAAGAAATCTATGAGATTAGTTTGACAGGACCTTCCTTTTGTAAACCCATGCTGTCTCGGATCCTGTGCTCCTATGGATTACAGGTGTTGCACTATCCTTTCCCTAAGCAGTGTCTCCATAATCTTGCCCACTACTGAGATAAGACTGACTGGTCTGTAGTTCCCTGCCTCCTCCCTGCTTCAACTCTTGTAGAGCGGGATCACATGAGCCCTTCTCCAATCTTCTGGGACCTCTCCTGTACTCAGAGACTCATTTAACAGTTCTGATAATGGCTCTGCTAGTTCCACCCTTAACTCCTTTAGTACCCTGGGATGCATGCCATCAGGTCCCATTGCGTTGTCCACCCTGACCTTATTGAGCTCTTGTAGGACCCTTATTTTGTGAAGTGACTAGTGCACACCTTCCTCCCCCATGTCCATGGTGCTGGAGCTGTGGACCCTGCCCTACCTTCTCTTCAGTAAATACTGAGCAGAAGTATCTATTTAAGATAGATGCTTTATATGGTACTCCTCCTCACATGACCCCTTATCCCCTTTGATCTTAGTAATACCCCTCTGGATTTTCTCTTTCAATAATGTCTCTATAGAAAGTCTTGTCATCTTCTTTTACTGTTTGTGCTAGTGTTTCTCAGGTTGGGTCTTTGCTTGCCTTACTGCCATCCCTGCTTCCCTTAAGGAAGTTTGGTATGCCTCCCTCTCTTCATCTTGCTGTATTCCCTTATATTTCCTGAAGGCCAGCCTTTTGGCTCTGACCTCTTCTGCTGCTGTTTTTGAGAACCAAAGTGGTTTCCTTCTTCTTTTGGACTTCCTTTTCTCTCTAACACAATGGGATGTTGCTGCAAGTATTGCTTCCTTAATGCTTTCCCACTTTGCCTGTACTCCCTCACCTGTATTTCTTTTTGCCAGGGCTATCTTAACTCTGTTGGCCATCTTATCAAAGTCAGCTCCTCTGAATTACCATATTTTTGCCTTGGAATGGGATGATTTAGTTCTAGTGGCCAGATTGAACCATACCATGTCATGGTCATTGGCCCACAGGTGACCTTCTACCTGGAGATCTGAGATCCTTTCCCTGTTAGTCAGTACTAAATCTAGGATAGCCCTGTTTCTTGTGGGTTATTGTACCAGTTGTTTGAGGACCTCCCCCCTGCAGGGAATCCACCATGTGTCTAGTTCTGGCAGATGTTCCTGCTGGTATTGATCAATCTGTATCTGGCATGTTGAAGACTCCCATTATCAGAACCTCCTCTTTAGCTGTCATATTTTGTATATCTTCTAACAGTAATGTGTCTATGTCCTCCTCCTGGTCTGGAAACCTGTACACAACTCCAGTTTGTATGGCTGTCCCATTTCCTGTTTCCAGGGTGACCCACAGTTCTTCTGGCTCCTTATGTGTATTTGCAATTATTAGCAATCATTGAGACATATTAAGACAGTTTCTAGTGACAACAGCAAATTAGCCCCCCCCCCAACTCCGCACAGTCACTGCATTTTCACTATATTTTAAAAAGCAACATTACCAACCGAAATTGATCACTTATTTTGTTGTAAGGATGATGCCGTCTACCAACATTTTATACAGTATTTGATTCCTGATAGGTGCCAGTGATATAATATAATTATCTCTATCTGATTGGCCCATCTAGGTGAATTACAGTAGTTACGGACAGCATTGTGTGCTAGCAGCCAAGTGTATAATTATTTTGATCACTAAGTAATACACGGACATGGGAGTGGGTGAATTCGAACTGGCATGCACCGATCTTTCCTGTGTCCTTGATGGAGAGGTCTAGTGCATCCACAGTATAGATTGCAACTGCTTTTGTTAGACACTTTCTTAGTGTGATGTCAACTTTGCAATTGCAGTGAAGCCAGGAGACTGATATATTTATTTACCCATGGTCAACTAGTCGACTTGCTCCTGCAGTATTTGCCATGGTAGGGGTATGAGGCATTTTATATGCACATACTGTACATGACTGGCATTGCTGTTCACTGATCACCTCACCATAACTCACTTACATTTAAATTTTCTAAAGTATCATAACCCCCAAATCATATATAACAGAAGCAACTATGCATTAATTTGCCCAAGTGTAACAATTTGTTTTGGATCTATCTCAGTAATTCATGCACATGCTTTTTTTAATTCTGTTAAATATGAGGTTGAGAGGAGGTGGGGTTGTGGGGTTTGGGGATTGAAAGACAAGGAAGGACTTAGAGGTCTGGGTACTTTAGAAAATTAAAGGTAAATGCAACAATGTAAATGAACAGCAATGCCAGTCATGTACTGTATGTTCATAGAAAATGCCTCATAGCCCTACCATGGCAAATAGGAGCAAATTTGCTAGTTAAACATGGGTAAAAAATCTATCAGTCTCCTAACTACACATAGATAGCACAGTCAGTATCCTGCTAAGAAAGTGGCTAACAAAAGCAGCTGCAATCTGTACAATCAATGCAGCAGACATTTCCGTCATTGACACAGGAAAAGATCAGTGTGTGCTAGGTTGAATTTAACCACACCTATGGTACTGTATGTCAATGTATTACTTAGTGAAGCAATCCGAATATGTCATAACTTCTCACTAAACCCCCCTTCCCCTATCATCATGGTAAACAACCATTGACACATTATTACAGCTTGAGCAAAATTCATGTCCCTTTTAATACAATGTGCAGTATGCTACCAGGGCACACCATGTCAAGCAGTTGATGCTTGTCTGATGGGCTGAATCTACATGCTTTTATTTATTTATTTGCAACAGGAAAACAAAAATAAGATATGACTCAATCCAATCATTTGGGCTCCGATAGGCATTTCATTTACCTCCAGAAATGAATTCTGAACATATTTGACAGGTCACGGGTGCACAACTGAATGCCATGATGTAAAGATTTTACCTCTGACAATTAGTAGTGTGATAGCCACCACACAATCCCCCATCCCCCAAAAATACTAATGACTTGTTAGGTACAAAATAAAAGCAAATATATATATATATTAATAATAATAAAGGAAAGTTAATATTCTAAAGAGAATACCTTACTGTCTTTTATAATGCAATGTAATGCATATCTTGTAAAAGCTACACTACAGTGTTTCAGGACAGAACAATAGTCAGAACACACAAAATGGTACAATTATACATTTTCCGGACCTACCCCCCTTCCCACTCCACCCACAAGTGTGGATGCAGCTTTCACAGGTGCTCTTCTCATTACGCGCTCTGCTTGCAGAAGAAGGATTCAGAAACTGTTAGGTTGCTGTCCAAAATTATGGTGGCAACTGCAGATGAGACACATTTATTTTATTTGCTTACAATGCAAATTATGACAGTAAGCTGACACCTCCAGATGCATCCCAAATCAACAATCATGTCAACCAGTGTAATCTGAAACTTTGACTGTCTGACGCATTGTGAATATACTGTAAAGAAATAAATCATTTAACAGCAAAGAAAATAATGTTTTTTTATTTATTTTTTTATTTTAATCCCCAAGAAATGAAGCCATGAAGTTTCTCTGCTATGATTCATTTTAACATGGGAGTGGGATGAGGTGCATGTGTGTGTGTGTGTGTGTGGGGGGGGGAGGGGTACACTCATACGTTTTTCTTCTCATTTTAACTCAATTAACAAGCAACCATCCCTGTGCTCATTTCTACAGCACTAAACAGAAATTGATATACATAAACAATCACATTGGAGTAATAGATTTAGAACTGTGTTAATTAACCAACTCTCTTGTTGAGTTCACTTGAATGAAACACATGAATCACACATTCTTTAGCAGACGGTATTTCAAGATACAAGGCAGGGCTAAAGTATGAGAGAAAAAAACAAAACTCTACTTTAATTTATCACCTCACTGTTATATGTGCTAATCAGAATAAACACAGCAGCTCTGCTCACTCTGTTAGTCCAAGTAAAGGAAAACCGTAATTAAATTTGTTGTCATAACAACTGATTAAATATCATAAGGTTTAATGCCCCTCCCCCCAAAGAAACACTGCTCCTTCCAGCATCAACCAAAAGGAAGCCTTTGGATAATGTCATTAACAGTAACCTACATGATTTCTTAAAAATAACATACTTCATACTACAACTCCCATATAATTTTGTGTTTCGCACAATTATTTTTTTAAAGACCCAAACTGCATCTTTCAAAGAGATATCAAGATATTTCTGAAATTTCCCTTAGATAAAGCCCATATTCTGAAAGAGTGGTCAGAGTGCTTTGCTATTGTTAGATAAATGAGACAGGCAAGTTACTAGCCACAAAATATCAAACAATGGAATGCATAGTTCGCAATGTATGTGACTCCATAGAATTACAGCTACTTTGTTCATTGCACTTTATGTGGCAGAATTACAGATGGCAGAGATGTTATTTCTTAATGTGTATGCAGATATTTTTTTTTTCTAATTTAGTTAGAGCATAGGTGATGCTGAATTTATAGTACAGCTGTGCTTCCCTGATCAGTGCTGTGTGCTGTATAAAACAATAATGACCATAATGATCAGTTACTGCTGACTCCCCAAAAACAAAAAAAAACACTGATTGATCTTTCTAACCTCTCATAATAATTGAGAAAAACTAACTAGTCAGTCCATCTGGTAGAAAAAGTAATGGAGCAAGGCTTCTGGAGCAACTAATCTTTATGGTTATTATTGTTTTATACTTACTGGCAGATCATTTTTCCCATAGGAAACCGTGGCATAATTCACTGTTATACAGGAGCATCTATAATGGTGAACATGTCGCGGTTTCCCTCGCCTCTTGGGTGCCCCAAACTCTGATGGTCTTCTTCCAAGCCACTCCATCTCGTCTTTCCTCCTCTGGACTGTTACTTTAACTGCGGTAAGTGCTGGAAGGCAGGAATGAATCAAAATGAAGGAAATACCCTCAAAATGTTGGCTCCACACAAAATGAAATAAAAAAATTAATAAAAAGTGCGTGACCGACAGACGTAGACAGCATGCACTCACAGCTAAACAGACTGCCGCGGTCACACAAGAACATCTTTTTTTATTTTATATACTTGCTGTGGTGAAAAAGGACATCCTGGCAAATATATAAAATAAAGTATGGGTCTGGGTGTGTGTAAACTCAAATTTACACAAACCCGCAGGATTAATGTTACACATAAAACCCCCTTGAGTCACCGGCCTATATATATCAATCCCTTGTGTGTGTGTAAATTCTCATTACACACCCAGACCCATACTTCATCTTATATATAAAGTAGACAGCATTGATCACAGAGCCCTGGTTATAGCTGTACTACAAATTAAGTATCAACTCTGCTCTAACTGAATTAAAAAACAAATCCTGACTGCATATACATTAAGAACTAGCATCTCAATGATCTGTAGTTTTGCCATTTATTATTATTAATTACCATTTCTTTCTGTTGTTGTTACTGCTCTTGCTTTGAGTTCTACAAATGGCTGAGGAGTGTGAGTGAAAGTGACAATAATTCACACTTTTCCCCTTCATTTTCACTGGTGCACCTCAGTAGTTGTAAGTGGATGTCAAATTACGATGACTCTTTGGGATCAGGAGCAGTTTTATTTGTTTTATTACCTAGTGACACATTTCCCACAGATAGACCACCCAGTTGTAGAGAATACAACCCAATAATTGCATTGAACTGCCTCACCTCTGACAGCATGCTGCACACACAAGAAACTGACGTCAATAATTTTTCATGCACACGGTGTGGGCACAGAGTTGTGTACTGTACTCATTGACCAAGTTGTTTACTTCTTCCCTAAACTCAGCACATCAATACAGTATAATGTAACTAAGATTAAACCTCTGAGGCATGGGGGTTCACATTATACTAGATCGAATGAAGTCTTCAGGAGTAACACCTTATTTTGTAGCGCTGGGTCATTTGGGACATCAGTTGTATTAGTTTATGAAAAAATAGTAAATGGTTGTCACAAATTAAAAACACACAAATAAATAATATTTTTGGGTTACTTGTATATTTTTTAATACATCATTAAATGCTACTATTCAAATAATGATCATCAGCAGCAGTTCGGTTTGTCTGTACATTTAATGAAACTTTAACCACCGAACTGCTGTGTGACACATCATTAGCAGGAAACAAAGGAACTGACACAGTAGGCAAAGTAGGGGAGGAGAGCTAGCATCAGAGAGTGAGAAAAGAAAAAAAAGAAAACTATTAAGTATGTTGCAGATGGTTGAGAGGTGAGGGAGGAGGGGTTGGATTTCTAAAGACTATAATCACCTTAGTCTTACGGAAAGGTACCCACTCAGTAGCATGTGAATGGTTACGCTCAACAGTAAAATCCTACTGCTATCTTACCATGTAAGTTTTAAAATGCCCCTCATATTAGTAGATCAACCTAATTATTTATCAGTAAAGTTATTCTGATTAATATAAATGTAATCTTCAATTCATTAAAATCAGTTCAACAGAGCTTATGACTCTAGATTCAGTTACTACAATTTCTTGATATCTTCTAAGTTATTTCCATTTAATGATTTACTATAGTGAGCCATTCATATCCCCTGTAGTTTAATTTCTTAGTTCCCCAAAAAAGTGTCCGTGTGTGCCAAAATGTATCCCAGATGTAGCCTATTTTCAGCAATAAACTTGTAATCAAAAAACACAGTGGAAAACCATAGCATTTAAAAATCTAGGTTTGCATACAGTAAATTAATAATTTGCTTTGCATGTGCAATTGCACTTATGGGAGCTCAGTGTCTTGTCTGAGTATTATGTATCATGTATTAGGTCCCAGTAACCAAGAGTGTCACCAGAAACGACAGTTCTGAAAAAATAAACTAGAGATTGGGAGTGTTTCATGTCATGGGTAGCTGTGACTCTTATCAAAGGATCTTATGAAAGGATGAAAGGATCCCTAAAAGAGCTGTCATATTACCCTCCATAACCCTCCACATTTCACATTTTCATTTTAAGAAAATGTGTGTGTAGTTCTGTCCGAGTCAGAAAGAACTTGCACAGTTCCATATCCCTGCTTGGGCAATGAAAAGCAACATAGTTCAGTATAACTTTTCTGTTACTGTATCTTAGTTTGTAACATTGTAGCACTGCTTTCAGAGTTCTCAAAGTCATTCTGTATCTCAAGGTTACTATGTATCTCTTTCAAAGGCACCAAACTTAACAATCTAATATAGTGTTGTTTTTCATTGTTTCTACTTGGGCAGGCGCATATTTTGAAGTGTGCAGCTTTCCTTTAAATGTTTAACTACAACTGACTGCATTTACACCACCGCATGTAAAATGAATTAAATAAAATAATTGTATACAGTATGTGAAGAGTGGTCCAGTGATTTCCCTCATGCAGTGCATGTAATTATGGACAAGACAGGTAAAGTGAAGGCTTATGTGTTACAAAAAATATAATTTTCTGTAACCTGTGCACAGTGTAATGTTTTTTGAATAGTTTGCTCTCTGATTAACTGTTATAGATGTTCTCTCTCAAATATTCTGACTAAGATCTCTAGTGCAAGTCTTCTTGGACAAACAATAGCACCTGTTCCTCATGAGGACTCAGGCCAGCTTGCCCATTCACATACTTTTTAATGAAGACGTAAATAACATGCTTGCAAATAAATTATCAGGGCACAGGGCTGATATTGGCTAAATTTAAAAACTGTAAGCACAAAGTGTGTAAGCACTAAGTGGCATTTCTGAAGTGCTGTCTTTCGGATGAGATGTTAAACCGAGGTCCCATCTGCCTGGATTGGTAGTAGTTCAGGTAGATGTTAAAGATCCCATGGTACTTATCGAAAAGAGTACAGGATTTCCCCGGTGCCTGGCCAAATTTCCCCCCATTTACTAAAAATACCACCAACAGCTTAATCTGGTTCAATTTCAGTTGCTTACCACCTGTATCCCCCCTTCCTCCGGTCGCCCCTGAAAAAGGGACTTCTAGTCCCAGTTGCCTACTGGGTCAACACAATTCAATAAAATAATTTACCAGTTTAACAGCTACTGTATATGTACAGTACAAACACATCTGAAGTCAGTTCCAATTGCAACTGCTTTTCAGCTTTTTTTGTGCATATTAAATGCCCTGGTAAGAGCAATAGTGCCAGATGTCCTACAAAGTAAAAGAGATAAAATCAATGCTGCCTTTTGACTGGGATTTGCAGCACTAGAAGCAACTTCTTTAGACATAATTGGTACAGTAACATTTGCTGCATACTGAATGCAGTCATAAATATAATGCAAATCTTTACTTAGCTTTAATACACTACTACAGTCTTTTTTTCTGAATGCTTCAGGGATAAATGATAAAATGCATTGGATATCTAGTTTGTTTTTATTTTTCCTTATGTGTCCACGTGCTTACCCTTCCTCCACACACATCTTATCTTCACTTACTTCTTTCTGAAATTGGCCTTAAAGACATAGGGCTGGATATTCAAAAGGGTTGCACCTGTGCAAGTCCGAAATTGCACCATTCTGCGATATTCAGCAGGAGGCAGTTGCGCCCCCCAAGTCATGCTGAGCAACAGTGCAATGCTAATGAAGGCATGCTCAACCAGAGGGGGAGGAACCATACATAAACTGCACAGCCCAATATTCAGCTGGGCTGTGCAAAGTTGTGCAGGCGCAACCCCCAACCTGCGCCTGCACAACTTTGAGCCAAAAAAAAAGGATTAAGTCAAGGGCCACCCACAGGTGCGTTGCCACACTGCAGGGCGCAACACAGCAGCTGCCACCTGTGGGTGGCCCTCCACTTCTTCCCTGTGACCCCTGCAGCCCGATTGCAGGCATATAGTAACCCCCTGAGTCGAACTCGGCAGAACACACTTCCCACTGGCCCGATCATGGGCAGATCTCATCCCTCAGGTCCACTTTCTAGTGTTCTACTGACCTCCACCCCCCACCGCACCCCCCGCCCCCGCCAGCCGGCAGTGGCAGCATCCACCCGCCTGTGACTGACGCCAGGTGCACGCTTTGGTTAGAGCAAGAGCCAATGGGCATGCAGTTAATATGGTAAAGGCAGTCCAGATATGTGGATGAATGAAGTCATTCATATATCTGACTGCCTTGTACGGTATGGGTTGCATGCCCATTGGCTCTGCTCTGAACCAATGAGCGCAGCCCCACTGAGCAGTCAGTTGGCAGTGGGGTGGCAGGCAGATGGGTGCTGCTGCCCGCTGGCTGACGGGGTAGCGGGTGGTGGGGCTCCATGGGTGGGTGGGGTGGGGGCCACTAGATCACCAGGGAAATTGGACGGGGTTGACTTAATGCCCGCTTATCAGGCTTCGTGGTCCACGGACCACCAGGATATTGGTCTTTGGGGTTGAACTCCATTCTGCCCACGATGGGGCTAGTGGGGGGTCATTTCTGTTATGCCCACGATCGGGCTAGTCGGGGGTCAGTCTCTGTTATGCCTGCGATCGGGCCAGTGGGGGTTTTAATACTGTTATGCCAGCGATCAGGCCAGTCGGGGGAGATTTTTCATGCCCGCGATCGGCTGCAGGGGCGTCGTCTCTCGATGGCTTGCCGTTTTGCAGGAAGCCAGGCTAAGTTGTTGGGGATTATGCACCTGCATGCTAATGGCATGCAAATGGGTTGTAAGTAGATGCAAATGGCCCCTGCACCTTGCATAACTTATGGCCCCATTTGCATGTCACCTTTGAATATTGGAAATTTGCACATGGTGCAATGGAACTTGCGCCACACGCATCTTGAATGCTCTCTCTGACCACTTGCGGTGGCGCAAGTTCCACTCGCGCCATGCACAGTGGTTGTGGCCGAGGGCGACATTCAAAGGAGTTGCTCAATAGCCGCACTCCATTGAATATTGCCCCGCCACACCCCTGCACAACTTTTTGAGCAACAAGGGCTTGCACCACAGAATGGTGCAGTTTGAATATCCAGCCCATAAAGTTTGCTTAATGTAAATGGATAGATTATTTCTGTATGATATTGATATCTACATTTAAATAGCTGTCAACTGCGTTTTGGTTTTTCAGTTCCCTTATCATCATTATGGACCAATCACCACAACCTGGATTCAAACCTGTGATCCTGGTAGAAATACATACTGTAAATCACTAAAACGTGAGTTCTCCTATACAGTTTTTATTGTCAAAACAACATTTTACAACTATGTAAAGATAAATATCCAAGTCATACAAAATAATAGATCCGCTTAAATGACCAGACAGCATGTTACTGAAATACTGTGTGTGTGTGTGTGTGTGTGTGTGTGTGTGTGTGTGTGTAAATGCACACCTGCATTTATAGATATCCAATGCATTTTCCTGGGCCAATGTACTGCATACATCAGTTGTGGGCAACTGGGCAAACTATGGCCTGCAGGCCACATGGTGCCCTTATTGTAAATATTATGGCCTCCTTGTGTGTCAAAACTTATAGGATAAAAGAGAATACATTTTAAAATGAAATCTAACCTTTTCGTCTGCATGTACTTTCATGCCATACCATGCGTTGAATAGAATCACCATTATTAACTGTGCCATGCAGCCCAAGTACAACCAATCAGATAATTACAGGATAAGAGAGAA
Organism: Neoceratodus forsteri; assembly: GCA_016271365.2. Lineage (NCBI taxonomy): Eukaryota > Metazoa > Chordata > Ceratodontiformes > Ceratodontidae > Neoceratodus > Neoceratodus forsteri. Next base: position 1,064,444,868 of record CM057452.1, on the reverse strand, counting down.
TGTATTTCTAAAACAAAATCTAATCTTTTTGTTGCTGCTTGTACTTAGTTTAATCATTAAACTTTAATGTCATTCCTTGAAATTAATCAACTTGATTTATTTGCCCTGTTCCATGCCATTACTCAGTTGCTTTACCTTTGCATTGTTGCTACTTTGTGCAAGCGATGTAATTATTTTAATTTGACTTGCGGTGAAATCTAAGTAAAAAATGTACAGTAGTAATTCAACGTAATTTATTTCCAAATCAGAAAACGAATTGCTTTAACGTTGTTGCTACTTTCAGAGCCAATTAAGAGCTAGCGAAGTAATTATACTGAATTTGCCTTGCGGTGAAATCAATGATTGGAGTCGGTTTTATACTGCCAGACTTCAAAATTAATTTTATAGGTGCCACTTGAGCACCCCACACCCTCCCAGCTCCATGTATAAACTGAGCTATGTCTGTTAATTAAGTCATACCTCCACCGACAACTGCCACCAACTCTGGAAGAAAGCGTTGAAAGTTTACTCGACATGGAAAGGTTCAAACAAGCTTAAAATCCTTTTATGGATTAAGGCCTATGGAGAAGCGACTGACTGATTTGGGTTTGATTTTATTATTGTTTTATGAAGTTTGTTGTAATGTACTAATTATTTATTGTATTTTTATATTGTTTTATTGCGCTGTGATTCCATAACTTGTACTGCGCTTTGATTTTTTGAAAAGCACATTATAAATAAAGAATATTATTATTATTATTTATTATTATTATTATTTCTAAGTAACCACAGCATACCTAGCCGCTCATCAATTGTATCTGGACCTTGTTCGCCTGGTTCATCAAGTTCTGGATGAAGTAAAAAAAAAAACTGGGAGAAGAAAGGAGGATAGTGCAGGATGCATGGGAGTGTGAGTTTTTTATTACAGACCATCTTGGCAAACCGACCTGTCTTATTTGTAAAGATTCTCTTTCTGTCCCGAAATGATTTAATGTTCAGAGACATTTTGAAAAGTGCCATCTGTCTTATTCCAACCATTTCCACTTGATCAGTTTTGGCTCTCAACAGGTGTGTTTGCTAAAAACTGGACTTGCAAAACAACAACGAGTGTTACAAGTAGCAATGAATGAGGGCAATCTGATAATAATGGCAAGCTTTCACATACCCTGGCTTTTGGCAAAGCATTCTAAACCATTTTCTGATGGTGAACTAATGAAAGACTGCTTCATAGAATCCTCACGGATATTATTTGCTGATTTTAAAAATAAGGAAGACATAGTTCGTAGTATTAAAAGTATGAAGCTGAGCAGATGGTGCCCTTATTGTAAATATTGCAGCCCTCCTTGTGTGTCAAAAACTTATAGGATAAAAGAGAATACATTTTTAAAATGAAATCTAACCTTTTGTTTGTTGCTGAGTAAATGAAATAGCTGACGATTTGAATGTACAAGTTCTGCAGCTAATAACAAATTCACTAGCATTCAGTGTTGCTGTTGATGAATCTACAGATAATCGTGATGTTGCACAGCTATGGGTGCGATGTGTGGACCCTGAACTAAATGTACAAGAGGAATTTCTTGAACTAATTGGACTACATGGGTGTACTCAAGGTACAGACTTTGATGAAGCATTCATTAATTTTACCATGTCCCATGCCTTGCCAATGCAGAAAATGGTGCCTGTGACAACCGATGGATGTCCATCTATAGTTGGCATACACAGGGGTTTTATTGCTCTACTAAAGTTGCAACACAGTAATATATTTGGTGTTCACTGTATTATCCACCAGGAATCTCTGTGTGCAGAGTTGAATAAGGATGACCATCTGAAATCTGTGATAGACAAAGTTGTTCACATTGTTAATTACATCCAAGCACGACCACTGCATCATTGTTTGTTCTGTGACCTTTTGGAGCAAGTCAATGCTGAGTATGGTGATCTGTTGCTACACAGTGAAGTTAGGTGGCTTAGTCGTGGAAAAGTACTGGAGAGATTTATGGCGTTATTTCCTACTATTCGGCATTTTCTTTTGCAATGCTCTCATACAACCAGAACTTGATAATGAGCAGTAGATATTGGATTGGCATTTCTGACAGACATAACAACACATCTGAATGGACTGAACATGTCACTACAAGGAAAAAACAATCTGCTACCAAACATGCTCACTAGTATCAAAAATTATATGATACAATTACAGCTAATGTCATCGCAGCTACAGTTGAAGGACTTGATACATTTCATCCATTTGCAGCAAGCATTGAACAAATCATCAGATTTTTGTATAGCGCATGCTGACATAGTGCATCGATTATTGCTGCGTTTTGAACAGCACTTTTCATCACTTGATGAGTTGAAACCATTCAAGATTTCTGCTAACAAACCCATTTGAATTTGATTTAAGTTGCAGCAGCACAGTATGCCAGAGACTGGAAAATAACAAAAAAAGTCTTTGAAGAGGAATAACTTGACTTGAAATCTTTTGAAGAAAGTGCAATAACTCAATTTAAGAAAGAAGGAGTACATCAGATGTAGAGAAATATTGGTGGACCTGTTCTTCGAGCATGTGCTGCCAAGCTGTTATCTATGTTCGGATCCACATACACATGTGAACAAACCTTCGCCATTATGGGACATATTAAAAGTAACAAACTAAATCGACTAACTGACAGTAATCTATCAGCAGAGCTGAGATGTGCCTGCACTCAACTATCCCCAAACTTTAGAAAATTAGTTGATAACATCACAATACAAAAATCTGAGTAATAAATTATTAAATATTTATGTGTTATTTATTGGTAATATTTAAAAAGCAATGGTTTTTAACTATTTAACCCTAGTTTTAAGGATTAATTAATTTCTTGAAGTTAATAAAGATTTTTGCATTATATATAGTGTCTTCAGCATCTTTTATTTTGGAATATGGTTCTCAAGTAATAATGTGGCCCTTCAGATATCTTGAGGGCTGCACTAGTGGCCCACATATAAAACCATCTTGCCCATCACTGGCATACATGCATGCATGCATACATACATACATTAAATAAAAACAATAATCCCAGAGTCTGATACAGAGGTGGGCATAGTGTGTATTTGTGGGTTGTTAGCATATAGTATCACATTTATATATGCATTATGCTTCACTCATCGATCACACTGTTGCAGACTGCTACTGTATATACTGTAGCATCTACAAAATATCAAAACATGTCTGTGATACAACCGTTTACATCTACTGTTGTTGTGGGAATAAATCATGCTCCTTCACACAGATTTGCAGCATGTCATACTAGCAGTATTTTGACAATGCACACTAACAGAATAAGATAAGTGATTTCAAACTATAATGTATAACAGCATTACATTATGCTTACAATGTCTATAGATGCTCCACAGAATAAAATGAACGTTTAAGCTCTCACAGAACTGTTAAGGAGAATAGATAAATAAGTAATTAGGAGCTCTTAAATGTACTTCACATGCCCACAAAGATTTCTGCAGCTCTTCACATGCATTCCATGCCATGTATGCCTAAGCAACCACTTCAGATCTTTAAATCATGCATTCATCCTTAAAGCCTTTTTTTGTTCAATCCCCTTCTTGAACTGCCAAATAATTGCAGCTGTTAATGAGCTGCTACTCACACCAGGCCACCGGGACCACTGAGGGATATTAGTTTGAGGACTACAGTCTGCTAAAGTAGGGACTTTCTTAACTTCAGTAACAACAATGAAAACCTACATTAGTCAAGATGGATTTTTAAGGGTTAGCTGCACTAACCATTTAAGAGCATATGTGTGTGTGTGTGTGTGTGTTTCTATTTATAATTTGATCAGTGTGAGGCATACGTTTTTTCCAGCTCAAAGTGAAACGCAACTTAAGAAGTTTCTACACATTTCTGCTTTTTTTCCTTCTTTCCTCTCTCTCTCTCTCCACCTCATGCATCACTTGCTTTGCATCACAGTTCATATTTCAGAGTGTGACAGCTTACATTTTGTTACTGTTTGCAGCACCTAGTACTACAGAAAAATGTGAATTGCAAAATAATGAGTATGTATACAGTGGATATTTACACACAAAATGTAACATATTTCATATAAATAAAACAAAAATGAATCAAATTACTTCATTTTGCATTTCAACTGATCTTATAAAAGGCAAATAAAGTGATGCATGAGGTGAATGAGGGAGGGAGGAAGCTAGAGAGAAAGAGAGAGAGTATTTTTTCAATTTATTTCAAATAGCATTGGAAGGAGAAATGTGAGAAGCAGGTAACAGCTGCTGAATATTTATGGTTTGTTCCAAGAATCAAGTGTGACCTTTAAATGGACAAGTGCAACTTACAAAACTGCAGAGGGTGACTAAAAGTTAGGAGTTTAGCAAATCTGCTATTGCCAGCACACAGTTGATACATTTTTAATTAATGAATTAATAAATAAATAAAAATGAACTTTAAGATCCACTTCACTTCAGTCTTGACAGCAACCTCTCCCCGCCTTGCCCCCTTCTACCTGCCTACCCCCTTGCCCCCTCTTCCTTCCTCCCACCCCGGCATTTTATGACTTTTATCCCTCCCTCCCTCCCTTTAGAGCTCTTACCCTCACCCTCTAACCTCTGACAATGGCCTTCCTGCCTGCACACCCTTCCTCTCACCTGCAGTGCTTATTTCTAAGATTGCCCTTGGCTGGTATTTCAAGCTACCTAACATTTGGCACATTTTGAATTACTGGAATTTTCTAAGCCTCAGTCTCTTACTTCTTTTTATTGTGTAACTATGTGTTATTATGTTGACCTTTGTATGTATGTATACCCCCATTCCTTCGACGTGGAACCTTTGTAAATGAGCAGTTCCCGCTCAAAGGTATTTGTAATCCTAGATTTCAATAAAATAAAATAAAAAAAATAAAGATTTCCCACCCAGGGCTCTGTGCCACTTACTCTTATTGTGCTGCATGGGTTACTTTTTTTATTTATTTTTTTGTTGTCTTTTTTTAGCTTGAATTGCAGTGCACATTTAATAAATAAATTTATTTCTGTGGACCAAACTGCTGCTACTAATCCCTCTCATGCTATGCAGCCCATTGTCACTGCTCAGAGTAGTAATCGATTAATAAGCTATTCTTTCCATCACAAATCAGGTCATGGAAGGCAGATAGACAGTGATGCTCTGAGTGGGAGTTAAAAATCATACAGCAGTGACTCCTTCTCAGTTTGGTAATGTCTTACTGCTCAACCTTGCCACTACTGTATATGCCAGGAACTTTTTTTTTTTACTTGGCTGGTAAGGGGGGGTGGGGTTGATTTTTCTATTAAGGGAAAAGTACATTAGTCAGCTTTGATGACCAAACTGCCACTCCATAGCAAAGTTTAAAACCCTAAAAACTGGGATGTTCCACAGAGAACATACAAGAAATGCAGTGCAAAGACAAACTCTGAAAGCCAATGTCAGAAAGGCTTCATTGCAGCATTTGAAGCACATACTGTACTTACAAAGTCCATAAAAATTTTACAGTCATTTTTTCCCACTAACTCTATTAATTTCATTGTTCTTTTATGATTGGTGTGCACTTAGTAATACTTAGCAGTGTATTTAATAATACCTACATTTAATATTTATACCTCTATATTATCTTTTGTCCAAAGGTTGGGGCTAAACCATTTGTAATTTCATTGGCACTTAATTTTTTTTTTTAATTATTTTAAACATATTGTCCCCAGAAGACAGCAGTGGGCCAGTCTGCTAGAGCAGAACTCTGAAAATTGGCTATTGGTTTATTTTGAACTTGTTGTCAGACACAGAGATGGCGATGGGATCACTGGAAAACAAAGACTGTTTTAATGTGAAAGGAAGGTGTGAATACATATGTACAGTACTATGGCGACACCTACAGGAAGACCCAGACTTAGCAAGTGAAGTGAAATGGAACAGTGACACCTGGTGCATTTCAGCCATGGAAACTGAATGTCAATTAAGCAACAGTTACTACATACTGCAAAGGCAAATTTATAAAGTTAGTGATGCGGGATGGGCGAAGTGGCCCCAATTTGCTTCGCAAAGTGAATCATGAAGCAAAAGCGGATCCACGTAGTGCCCTGCAACACGAAGTGGAGTACTTCTTGTTATGATGGGTAACACAAAGTCCCTTGAGAACAATGACTTTGTGTTACTCCACCTTCTCAAACCACTACTCCACCAAATCTTAAGGTGAAGTACATTGAAAGCAATGTACTTCACCTTACTTCGCCTTGTTTTGAAGCTCCAAAGGCAAATTTTGCAGTGTTTCATGGGATTTCAGGTCACATGGGCTCTATATTGTTCTGCACAGCCTCATTTCAGGGTAGTGTGTGTAGGAAGCTGTAGGAGACAATGTGCTGAGAGATCTCTGTGATTCAAACCTTCTAAAAGCTGTTCAAAAAGCCTTTTTGAGTAATTTTTTTTTGCTTAAACTTAGTTCATCGATTGTAGGAAACCCTCCTGTACTCATATCATCGAGCGTTTATTGTTTGTGTGTGGATTTTGAATGTTGATGTACAACATTGGGTCTGCGTAGTAAGAGACAGTGAAAGTGTGCTCTGGGGGAGGGATGTATCTGACTGTGGCTGTGTGGTGTAGGTAGATTAACTTGGAGAGAAAGACAGTTCTTTTGTTTTGGTGATATTTTTCTTATATAATAACTGTGTTAATGTACACACAGTAATATTTTCAATAATTCTTGCCATTTTTTGCTGATTGTTGTGGAGCAGCAGTGCATAATTTTAATTTGTTTAAAATACATGGTTATATTACAGAAGTTTTCAATTTACACATTACTTAGTGTGTTTGTGAGTATGACTGTGATGCGAGTCATCAAATCAGACACCTTTTATTGTGCCACATAGTAATTTAAGCAATGTGAATCTGCTATCCACTGCAGCTGTGTGATTTTTGTACTTATTTGTGGTATCTTTACTGGTACTAGTACTAGTGACTGTTACTGCAGCAGTGCAATACATTGCCCCCCCCCCATGGCTCACCCCAACTGGCAAAGGTATTCTTTTCCAGTTTTGAATTTCTGATGATGAGCACTGGTTAGGTGTTGTGCCTTTGCATCTGCAACTCTTCAGTATGCAGCACAATCTTTGTCTGTGCATTTGCATCTCTTTAGGGCCCAATCTCCATCTGTAACTTAAGTCACAGTTGTTTCTTTGGCTTCCCTTCAGAGTACTGGACAGGTGTGGTGCTTAATTCTGCATAAACATTGCACTCATTAATATGCATTTTTAAGTCAGGACCATTGTCACGTTCACGAGTCACTCGTGAATGATACAAATCACATTCTTCATCATCATGGTCACAAATGCAGTCACAAATCACAATTTACATTTATGGCTCACGTAATCACAACGTAATTTATTTTACTGGTTACTTGGATGTATTGTAACTTTTGTAAGCCTGTTTTGTAGTATCTCTCCATGCTTCACCACCCTGCCATTGTACTCATTAATGAGCATTTTCAACCAGGGAAGTTTTGTGCCACACCTCATTGGGGCCCAGGGAAGTACAGCCATAGGCATTTGCATTTCTTCATCATCACGGTTACAAATGCAGTCACAAATCACGATTTATGATCACTTCATGAATCACAACATTTTTTTTTTTTTACTGCTTACTTGGATGTATTGTAACTTTTGTAAGCCTGTTTTGTAGTATCTCTCCATGCTTCACCACCCCACCATTGTACTCATTAATGAGCATTTTCAACCTGGGGAGTTTTGTGCCACACCTCATTGGGGACCAGGGAAGTACAGTCATAGGCATTCACGTTTCTTCGTCATCAACTACCGACCTATATCACTGCTTCCCATCCTAACCAAAATCCAGGAGCACCTTGTACTAGCCTAGCTCTCCCACTACCTCAACTCCATTTTCTTCTTCACCCCTTACCAGGCTGGGTTTAGAAAAAAATCACTCTACCACCACCTCTCTCCTCCTTCTCACTGACAGCATCCTCACAGGCATGGATAAAGGGGAGATAACTATGGCTATCTTCATTGACCTGGCTAAGGCTTTTGACATGGTCTCTCATGCTCTGTTACTGTCAAAACTCACCCAAGCTGGACTGACTGAGCCTGCCACCAATTGGTTCCAGTCATACTTGGCAGGCAGAACCCAGTCAGTCCATATTGGCTCAGCTATCTCCACCTCACTCCCTGTTACCATCGAGGTCCCCTAAGGATCTGTCCTAGGCCCTTTGTTTTTTTCTATTTTCCTCAATGATCTGCCTGCAGCCTGCCCTCATACATCTATCCACATGTATGCAGATGACATGGTGCTGTTTGCCTCTGGGCCATCCCCCACTGGCATAGCAGCCTGCCTGCAGGTGGACTTTGACTCTGTCCAACGCTGGTTCCATTCAAATCAGCTATTTCTAAACCCCCAAAAAACTGTCTCCCTAACTTTCGCCACTCGGGCCAAATTGTCCCATCTTCCAGCCTCCTCAACTTTCCACACATTAGAAGGCTCTCCCCTTGAGGTTTGCACTTCCTACAGATACCTCGGGTCTGGTTAGACCAGCATCTTGACTTAACTGCGCATGTTGCTGCTATACATAAGAAGCTACACCCCAGGTTAGGCACGTTATACCATAATAAAAGTTGCATGCCCCTACCAACGCGACTGGCTATCATTCAAAAGATGATCCTCCCAATAATGGACTATGGGGATGTAGTCTACTGTGCAGCCCCTCAATCCTCCCTGACCAGACTAGACCCTCTCTTCAACTCCTTCTGCTGGTTTTCCCTGGACTGCCCTCCCAGTACACATCACTGTGACCTCTACCATTCCTTAGATCTCCCCTCTCTCCACAATTGGAGATTGGTACACTGTGCTAGAACCGCTGCAAAATTCTGGTCACAGTCCCGCCCCTCCTACCTTGTGACCACCCTGAATGTTCTTCCCCCTCCAGCCTACTCGCTCAGAAATATTGATTCTCAGCTACTTCACATCCCTCACAGGTCCATCAGGTCCATAGAGGCTGCTTTCAGCTTCAGGATGCCCAAATTATGGAACTCCCTGTCGGCCGATATTAGACACAACACCAGCACTCCACACTGCAATGCTCTACTTAAGACTCAATTCTCTACTACTTGCTCTTGCATCCTGCCCCGCTGAAGCCCTTGCAGCCTTGATGTCAGTTGTTTATTTGTCTCCACTATTTTTCCCTGTTGTTGACAACCCTGCTTATTGTGTGATGTTGGTTGCTGGGTAAATACATAATTCTGTGCGTGTTGCTACCTTACCTATACTACCCTGCCTATATATTTGCTATTTATACATAAAGATTTTGACTACTCTATTATGATTGTATTGAACATATACATGTGTAACTTCTACTATTACTTTATCCTGCCTTTCCCTTATTCCCCCAGGGCACATCTGGAATCAGTGGTACACTGCTCAGTATGCCTTCCTGGTTAAACTCTTAAATAAATAAATAAATCACGGTTACAAATGCAGTCACAAATCACGATTTACGATCATGTCACAAATCACAACATTATTTTTCTTACTGGTTACTTGAACATATTGTAACTTTTGTAAGCCTGTTTTGTAGTGTCTTTCCATGCTTCACCATTCCACCACTGTACTCATTAATAAGTGTTTTTAAGTCAGGGAGTTGGACAGTGTCTGCAGAACATACACAGACTGGAAGACTGACTGCACATATGCAGTTTAGCACACAGTATACTTGCACTGCTCAGAATGTAAAGTGTCACGCATATGCAAGACAACAAAAAGGGCATTATTACATATAAGGGTTGGGGATGGTGGGGAATACATTTATACCACAGCAAGGAAGGTGGGGCGGCACATCATGGTGTGAGGAAAAACCTAATGTGGGATCCCATGGTGATCCAGCAGCAGTTCCAGCATGGACATAATTTGCAACTGATGTTCCTCTATGTGATCCAACTGCTGCTTGACAGCACTCACCTCTCATTGTTCTCCTCAACAGCACTCCAGAGAACTGCTAGTCAGCCTCAAGCAATGCTAGTTCTCTGGGGTCCACACGTTCCTACAGGCTGACCTGCTGGTGGTGGTAGTGGTTTGGTGTTGTGGAGCAGCAGGTGCTGTTTTGCCTCCTCTCTTCTTAGGGCTGCTGCCATGCACAGCTGCACCCTCTGCCACAGAAGGTCAGCAGGTGCAGACATGGCCCATTCTGTGGCAGCCTGCCACTCCAACTGGTGGTGATTGAGTATATGGGTCAGGGTGCACTGCCTCCCAGTCCCCAGGTGAGTCCCCCGAGGGCCACGGTGCACCTCCACCTCACATACATGGCACCTGACCACACTGCTGTCCTCCCCAACACAGTCAAAAACTGCCAAACAATGGAGGTGTGGGGAGGACCAGGCACAGGCAGGGGAGGGCCAGAGGAACTGGCAGCCAGCTGGTCATGGTGATCAGCAGGGTTGGGATCCATACGCATCCTGCTCCAGTGGTCCTGGTGTTGGAGCTGGTGCTGGATGTGGTGGTGGTTCAACTGTCTCAGAGTCAGGAGGTGGTGCTGGTCCTGCTTCCAGGGGGGGCACTCAGAATTTATGATCAGTCCAACAGGAACTGGCGGCCATGCTCACCACACATGTGCATGGTACAATACCTACCATTACCAGTATTACACTCTCCCAGAGCTGCCCCGTGCCAGACATTCCTCAGACCCTCACCCTGGTCCATCTCTCCTACTGCACTCCCTCAGTCTGAGCAATGACTACCACTGTCACACAACACACACACACAGTCACACAGACAAACAACTACTTATAAAGGTAAGAAAAATACATTTTCAGAAAGAACACATTAAGTAAAAAAGAGTACAGAAAAGACAAAAAATGTAGCTTAGTTATAAAAAGCTGTTGGGTCTATAAATCAAAGTTTGAATTCTCCTCGCTCTGATCTCCAAGACTCAGCAGTGACAAAACAACACACTCCGCTCTCTGTCTCCACATCTGCACAGAAGAAAGTGAAAGTGTCTGCTTGTATTACTCACTTCCTTCCTTTTCCTTCCTGGCTATGACTAAAGAGCATGGCGAAGTCGATTGTAAACAACAACTTTGCTTCACTTCGTTGCCATTCCTCCATAACATGAAGTAGTAATGACAAGGCCAGACGGGCTTCACTTTGCATTGAGTGGCAACGTGAAGTGCCCACTTCACGGACACTTCACTGGCAGCATTTAAATTCACTGCATCTCTAGTGTGAACCTGCTATCGACTGCACCTGCATGAATTTTTTATACTGCTTTGTGGTATCTTTACTGGTAGTTGATTGTTACTGCCATGCACTAATCCCCAACTGGCAAAATGTATTCCTTTCCAGATTTGGATTTGTGACTTGTGAGCACTGGTTAGGTATTCTTGTGCCTTTTTGTATGCAATAATTGAGTGTGCAGCGCAATCTTAATCTGTCTGTGCATTTGCATGGCACCATTAATTCTGGGAGACTGTATTTTGTTACATTTCATTTCACTTCATCAGCCCTGAGGAATTTTCTGGACACAAAACAGTAGCATTTTGGGGATGCACATTAATTCTGGTGACTCTGTGTGACCTGACCACTGCATGCATGACTGAGTGCGCCATTAATTCTGGGAGACTTTGCATTTCTTGTTACACTCTCATTTCACTTCATTAACACTGGGGAGTTTTCTGACACAAGACAGTTGCACTTGGGGATGCACATTCATTCTGGTGACTGTGTGGGTAGGATGCTGCCAATATTGTTGTCACTCGCCTTACTTCACGCTTAAGGCGAAATGACAACGGAAGTAATATCAACCAGGCGAAGTGAGCCTTTCCTATGGTGCACTCCATTTAGCGGCGAGCCAATGGGCGGCCACTTCAAATTCAATTTTACCGTGGATTTTAAATTCGCTGCATCTCTAGTCCCTACTAATGATGCAGTGATCACTACCGCTAATGCTACCACTCCTACCTTGTTATAACACAGTACTGGGAAACTTTTTAATCACCACGGTATCAAACCTGTTATAAACAACCCACAAGACATGCTTTCACAGTTGGTTACTGCATGTAATTAGTAAAAGCTTTACATATAAACTACAATGTCAGGAAATATAAATTTATATAGATCCATTTTGTGGATGTTGGGGTGAAGCACTGAGGATATAAAATGTATATGTATTTATTTATATACCCTTTCTCTTGAGATACATTTTTAGTACTGTGGAACCAATGAACTCTGCAGTACAATGACTCCACATGTTAGAATTTATTAAAAACAGATAAAAAGAAAGACATTATTATATTAGATGCTTAGGCATAAGGATCTATATCTTGGGGCTTGCTATAGCCCAGGTGAATGATTGCTTTGAACTTGTGCACTTTCTGTAAGATTTCTATAGATAATCTTTATTTCCAGTATATGAAGATGGCACACTTTGGAATAGAAGTGTTTATTGTATTATGACTAAATGAGCATCTGATATAATAATGTCCTGCTTTTTTTTATTTCATGTCTGACATTTGTATTTTGTATTGTAGAGTTCATTGTAGCCACAGTACCAGAGGAAATGCCTCTCAAGAGAAGGAATATACATGAATTAACACGTGAACATTTTATATCCTCAGTGCTTCACCCTAACATGTGCAAAATGGACTTCTATATAACTTTATATTTACTGATATTGTGGTTTATATGTTAAGGTTTTTTTTTAAATAATCACATCTACTAACCAACTGCTGAAAATATGCTTTGTCTGAAGTTAATACCAGTTTTGATGTTATACTTTTCATTACCTTTATTGCCAGTTGTATCTTTCCGAGCCTTTCTCATATCCTGAGGATTTGTCACATTAGTGACAGGTTGCTAATGTCTCTTTCATATGACTATGTTTGCCATATTACATGTAATATGACAAATTTTAAATAGAACCTTTTTTGCAGTTAATATTTTTATTAGAGATTTCTGATTATTACATATGTTGAACCTTTAGACCAAATGGTTGACAAAGTGGTTTACAACTATACCATGTTATAAACCATGAATATAAGCAGTTGAGGCTCAGACAAACAACCATATGGTGCAGGTGTACATGTATTACATCTAGCTTAATGAAATAATAATGTAAAGCATCATTAAACCTGGATAATCCTACCATGGGCATATTAAGAAAATCTAAAGAGAAGATACTTACTCACTTTAAAAAGACAGAAACAAGGAATGACAGAGCCTCTTCACATAAGGTGTAGAAACTTGATTTGGGGGGGACCTGTATGACCATCTGTAGATGGAACACTCAAGATAGCTATAAGGAAAAAGCAATTGCAGTCTTTTAACAATCAATCAACCATTTCTACTAGGATAGTCAGGGAGGTTTCAGTTTGTCCTTCAAATATCCAGAGGACAAGGCATGGTTAACAGGATCAATATATGTTAAATAAGGCGCCCATACTACTTCATACTTATTGAAACACTGGTTATTAACACAAGATATCCTGGTCAGGGTGGCCAACCTTTCTAAGGCGCTAAGCCACTCTGCAAGGGTGGGACCTCTAGGGTTCTCCAACATCGCATGATAAGATGTTTACATTCTACCAAGGCCTGTATGAGCCACAGTGTAGAGGCTTTGGGGAGGATGACAGCCTCAGGTATAAGGTCTAATAGCCAAAGACCAGGGTCTGCTGGGAGGGACGTCTTTAAGATAACGGAGCAATGTAGGATTATTGCCTTCCAGTAGGACTTCAAAGGAATATATGACCACAGGATGTGAAGCAGATCTGCTTCTGGGGCCTCACGTCTCCAGCAGCAGTCAGAGGAGAAGACCCATCTTGTTTAGTTGGGACGGGTGTAATACCAAAGGTGCAAAATTTTGTTCTGTAAAAGAAGACTTTGGGATGCAGCAGCCCTGGTGAGTTCTCAACCAGCACTGTCACCATTGTAGATCTGTAATGGTGATCTTTAATGCAGTGGCCCACTTGGTCTTGGTTGGCAGAGAGGGGTTGGGAGCACTGTCTCTTTGAAATATCTGCATAAGACCAGCCCTACCTTTGAAATGCATAATCTAGTCAGTAATAGGAAAAGAAGGTCTAGCATCTTTACATTTTTTACAAGTGACACAGGTGCAACTTTTCTTAACCCAAGACTGGTAAAGGCTTCTCATCTGAAGATATTTCCAAAAATCACTTTGGGGGAGGCCACACCTGTTTTACAAATCCTGGAACGAGTCCATTTCAGAGTGTTCTGGGGATCTCAAGTCCCCAGTGTAAAGTATTCCTTTAGAGGCCCAGTCCACCCAATTCAGGAGAGATTTATTAATACAAAGGCTGGGGTTATTCCAGAGAGGGGTATGAATTCCGAGGTCGAGGCATCGAGAGAATTTGAGCTCCAATTTTTGCCAGGCCTGATGTGCTTGCTGAATGGACAGCCAGCCCTTGTGTGGCTTTGGGAGGGGGTCTGGTACCAGAGCAGAAACTGAAGGGCCCTGCAAGAGGTCCCTTTCAATTTGGGACCATGCAGAGGGTGAAGGGAGTGACCGGCACCTTCCTCCTTTAAGATCTTTGCTACTATAAATACGATGGAGTATTGTGAGAAGTCGGGGAGGTTCCAGCCTCCCCTCAGGTTTTGAGCCCTCAATTTACCTCTACTATATCTAGGTCTGTGCGAACCCCATAGGAAGGAGCTAATCAGAGTGTTCAGCTTTTGATTCCAGGCATCAGGGAGAAGAAAGGGAATGTGAATAGTAGGGTGGTATACTCTAGGGCAAGCAGCATTTTAATCACGGCATCTTGCCTGCCAGGGAGAGGTGCAAATGAGCCCATCTGTTCATGGCAGTTTGGAATTTGGCCACTAGAGGTCTTACGCTTATGTCCATTAGGGACAAGAGTTCAGAGGTAAGATGAATGCCCAGGTATGTTATTTCTGATCTCGCCAGACCAGACCTTTGGGAAACCACACCAGCCGATGTTGTGAGAGCATTAAGGGGAGGATTTCAAACTTTGCCAGATTGATGTTCAAGCCTGAGATTTTGCCAGATGTTTGTAATGTAGGCAGGATGTTTGGAAGGCTGTGTGGTAAGTCTCGGGTCAGGATCAGGCAATCATCGGCATACAACTTAGTGATATAACATTTGTTCTTAAACTGACGTCCATGTATATGAGGGTGATTTCTGAGAGCTGCCACGAGGGGTTCAATAGCTAAAATAAAAAGTAAGGGGGACAGTGGGAATCCTTGTCTGGTCCCTCTCTGTAGGCAAAATGGTTCAGAGAGATCATTATTGGTAAGGACCCTGGCCATAGGGCAGGCATAAAGAGTTTTTATCCAAGTGGTAAAGTACGGGCCAAAGTTGAAAGTATTCAGGACTGCAAATAAATATTCCCAGCCCACCGAATCAAAGGCCTTCTCGAAGTCAACTGTAACTGCTGCTGCTGGGGTGGGAGTGAAGCTGCTATCTGTATTAAAGGTACTAGGGCCCGGATATGATCTGAACTGATTCTGCCCTTAACAAACCCCACCTGTGAAGGGTGAATAATCTCTGGGAGGAATTCCTCCAGTCTGGTGGCCAAAACCTTGTCCAGGATCTTGGCATCAGCATTGATTAATGAAATGGGCCTGTAACTGGCAGGGAGAGAGAGGTATTTACCCTCCTTTGGTAGTACGGTAATTATGGCCTCAGATAAGGTAGGAGGGAGCTGCCCACATAAGTGAGCCTCATTCAACATGTTCGCCAAGGGGGCTGTAATCAAGGACTGAACCAGTCTGTAAAAATCCACCAAGAACCCATCCCCCCCCCCAGGTGCTTTATGAGGGGCAGGGATCGACAAATTTCAAATTTTCGTGGTAGTCCAGGACAACTGGCCTATCCAAAAATGGTAGTCCCACTGCTCCGACTGGTAGTCCAATAGTTGGAAGGCCATATTTTAAGGAAAACTTATAACACATTATATAGCAACAAAGTAATGATTGTTGCATTGTATTATTAATACTACACAGATGTAGGCTGTTGAAAACAGTAAAAAGATGTATGTTTAAATGTTACTTACTGTCATACAGGTTGAGACCAGATTGTTTTTTGTTCAGTCTCCTACAGCAGGTCAAACTTGACATTCTTTTTATTTGGCTCCTTAATGCCAACTTTCTTCAGCCATGGTTATGCTGTACTTCACTGTAGTGCAACACTCCTTGTTTTGTCCGTTATTACTTTGTCTTAGGGCAACACTGTACCTCTCTTTATTTCTCCTATCTAGGCTGTATTATTTTGGTTCAATTATAATTCCCACTCTATTGGGATCCTTTACCAAGTTATTCAGTTATCCTGTACACTGCAGTGCAAGTCTTTTTTCTTTTGCCTCCTTTATTATTTTTCTTAGGGCAGCATCGGTCATAAAGCCCTTCTCTTTCTCTCTGGATGAGTGACTCCTGACTACTAGTTTTTTTGTTCACTCTACCCCTAAGTTGTAACAAGTCTTAACCCTTCTTCTCCTTTCTTTAATAATTGTACCCCAGCCTCCCATTAGCCTACTTTCCTTAATGTGGTCTCACCTCCTCCTCCTCTCACAGTTAATTATGTTCTGGTGGTAATTCACTCAGCTCTTCTCCCCATTTACTTTACTGCTGCTGCTTGGTCAGTCTATTTTATTTACTACCAACCCAACCTTTCTGATGTTTTTGATCGATCATTTGAGGTAGATTTCAGCTCAGGCACACTGGTAGTAGGCAGCGATCCAATCCAACTCATGGTAGTGGCTTGCGCTTCTCATCTTTCCCCTCTCCAGGTTCACCAAGTCTCACCCTCCCTAACTGTTGTCCCAATCTCTCTACCCTGTTTTTGCAGCTCCAAAACGACAACAGCAAGAGTGGCAGGAAGTGGCTGGATTTTGTGCCAGTACCCACACTAAAACACAGTCCGACACGAACTTGGAGAAACAGGCACGCTCTTTTTCCTCACACTGAGTGGAGAAAGTGAGCGCAGCGCCTCCTATTACCAAGCCAAGTCACCACCACAGCCAGTGGGTGTTTTCTACCATTTTCAGCTAATCCGTTATTGGATAGATTCCATGCCTGCCAGTCCAGTGACTTGTTCTTTCTTGGTTCCCTGCAGCCATGGCTCACTCCCTTACTCGGCATTTGTGCTCTGCTGCCATACATCATGTGAATGAGTTCCTAGTTGATCACATGACCACTGAGATGGATGGACTCCCACATTGCCAGTGAGCTCCTCAGTGGAGGAACCTGGCATTGCAGTAAAGAAAAACTGTTTCTTTCTTTTTTTAAAAAGTACTTGTCCACGGACAAACACCTTTGCCTCAACTGCTTGTCTTCGACTGCAATCTGGTAGCCCAGGATGTCGGGCTATTGGATTTGTCAAACCCTGATGAGGGGTCATCTTAGTAATGGGTCTGCCAATTTCTGCCTCCATAATGGGTTGGTCTAGTGTGACTTTCTGTGAGTCCGAAAGTTTAGCGAGGGGCAAGGGCTCAGTAAATTGAGTGTAAGAATCACCGTCCCAACATTCATGGCTAAGTAAAGAATATTATAGAACTCGGTCATAGTGTTATTAATAGAGGAGGGGTTCAGGGAGAGCTTTCCTGACCCGTCCCTTAGGCTGGCAATAGCTCTTTCAGCTTGTCTTTGTTTTAGACTGTAGGCCAGTAACTTGCTAGCCTTTTCTCCCTCAGCTTGGTAGCAGTGCTGGGCTCTATGAATATAGAGCTTGGGCTTCCTGCTTACCAGCATATTGATTTTTAAATGAGTGGTAGCCAGAGCGGTTAGTACTGACAGAGTCTGAAGCAGTGTGGGCTTCGCTTTATACTTAGCCTCCATATTTTGTAAAGTGTTCTCTAGCTGATGAAGTTCCTGGTCCCTCATCTTCCGTCTATATGAGGCAAAGCTAATGATTCCTCCACTAATAGTGGCCTTGTAGGCCTCCCATGTGCCTGCAGCTGAGGCAGAGGAAGGGGGATTGTGATGGAAAAATGTTTCTGTAGCAATCTGAAACCACAGGGTAAAGTCTTTATCATCCAGCAGGAGAGAATCCAACCTCCACATTAGTGATTTGGGGATTTTTAGAGCAGGTGCGAAGGTAAGGGAGATGGGGCATGGTCAGAGATATAGATTTGGGAAATAACTACCCCAGAGGTGGCCGTAGAGATGATAGGAGAAGTGAGCCAATAATCCAATCTGCTCGCCATTTGGCATGGTGCAGAGAAAAAGGTAAAATCTTTTACTGAAGGATTCAAGACTCTCCACACATCAGACAGCTGGTGCAGAAATAAGATCCTGCAGTGCTTGCAACACTCTGCATCAGGGCTTCAGTCTGGCATTGGACCTATCCAAGAGACTATCCAGTACCAGATTAAAGTCACCTCCCATGAGCAGCTCTGGATTTTCTTACAATATATCCATGAGTTTTTGAGAAATGGTATGAAAAAATCCAGGAGAATCCTCATTGGGACAATATATATTTGCTATTATAAGGGGACCAGAGGGAGTAGAGACCTTCATGATGATCCACCTACCATCTCCCCCTCTATAAACTGCTTTAGTCTGCCATTGCAGTGATTTATGCAACAAAATGGATACACCCCATTTGGCTGATTTGGCCGTGCAGAGAGCTTCTGTACTCACTCAATCCCTTACCAAGTTCGCAGCTTCTTGGAACTTAATTTAGTCTCCTGTAAAAAGGCTAGTTTTGGAACCCACTTGGGATAGAGCAATCTTAGACCTGGTACTCTCAAATGGGGATGGAGAGAGGATCTCTGATCTTGAAGTGGGTAGCCATCTGGGAACAAGCAACCACCAAACAGTGTGGTTCACGATAAACTTAGCTGTAGAGTCAAACCACACAAAAGTGAAGGTACTGGACTTCACGGGGTCTAATTTTGTCAAAATGGGAGAGTGCCTCAGAAAAGCACTAGCAAACAGGCAAGAAGGTGGGGTGGAGCAACAATGGGGAAACATCAAAACTGCCATCACAGAGGCAACAAGCCTTTGTGTGAAGCAAATAAACAAATCAAAATGAAGGAAAAAACCACTATGGTTCTCAAAAGAAGTGGCGGGGAAGGTAAGGAAGAAAAAGATTGCATTCAGGAAGTATAAGGAAATACAAAAGGAGCAGGACAGAGAACTGTACCAGTTAAAGCAGAAGGAAGCGGGTAAGGCGGTCAGAATAGCAAAGGCCCAAACCAAGGAAAAGATAGCCAACTCAGTTAAGAAGGGGGATTAAACCTTTTATAGGTACATTAGGGAGCAAAGAAAGACTAAGGCAGGGATACTGAGGCTGAACAAAGAGGAAGGAGGTTGGGCAGAGAGCGACAGTTAAAAAGCAGGGATACTGAACAAATACTTCTGCTTAGTATTCACAATGGAAAAGCAGGGGGAAATGCCTAATCCAGTCTATAGAAGCACTCTGGATAGGGGGGGTTGATATTAGTCCTTTCACAGAAGAAAGGGTTCTGAAAGAACTCTTAAAACTGAAGGTGAATAAAGCAATGGGGTCTGATGGGATTCACCCCAGAATTCTAAAAGAACTAAGGGAAGAACTAGTAACACCACTGACTACCCTTTTTAATAAATCATGGGAGGATGGTGTGGTACCTGAGGACTGGAGGAGGGTGGATGTGATTCCCTTTCACAAAAGTGGGAGCAAGACAGAGGCAGAAAACTACAGACCTGTCAGTTTGACCTCAGTGGTAGGGAAAATGATGTAATCACTTCTGAAGGAATGAATTGTTGAGTACCTAGAGGCCAGTGGGGCACAGGACCCAAGGCAACATAGATTCACAGTGGGAAGGTCATGTTAGACAAATCTAATTGATTTCTTTGACTGGGTGACCAAAGCAGTAGACCAGGGAGGGGCTGTGGACATGGCCTACCTAGTCTTTAGCAAGGCATTTGACATAGTCCCACATAAAAGATTAATAAACAAATTAGCCAGCCTGGGAGTGGGTCCCAGGGTGGTAGCCTGGGTAAAACACTGGTTGGACAACAGGACACAGCGGGTAATAGTAAATGGAGTCCACAGTGAAGAAAGGAGGGTTACTAGTGGGGTACCGCAGGGTTCAGTACTAGGGCCAGTCCTTTTTAATGTCTTTATAAGTGACATTGCAGAGGGACTGGAAGGGAAAGTATGTCTCTTTGCAGATGACACAAAGATCTGCAACAGGGTTGATACACAAGGTGGGGTGGAAAGGATGAAAAGGGGCTTGGCAAGGTTGGATGAATGGTCAAATGTATGGCAGCTTAGATTCAATGCAAAGAAGTGCAAAGTAATGCACCTGGGAAACAAAAACCCAGGGGAAGAGTACACAATGGGGGGTGAGATACTGACAACAACAAAAATGGAAAGGGACCTGGGGGGTAGTCATATCAGATGACCTAAAGGTAGGCCAACAGTGTGAGAAGGCAGTAAGGAGGGCAGGGGGGATACTGGGATGCACAGGGAGAGGCATCACCAGTAGAAAACAGGAAGTTGTTGGCCCTCTGTACAGACAGTTGGTAAGACCACATCTGGAATATTGTGTACAATTCTGGAGACCCCATCTCAGCAAAGACATAGACAGAGTGGAGGCTGTCCAGAGGAGGGCAACCAAAATGATGCAGAGTCTGCATCAGAAGACATATGAAGAAAGACTAAAGGAACTAAAGATGTACTGTATAGCCTTGAGGAAAGGAGGCAGTCCAGAGGAGGGCAACCAGAATGGTGCAGGGTCTGCAAGAGAAGCCATATGAGGAGAGACTAAAAGAGCTTAATATGTATACCCTTGAGGAAAGGAGGGAGAGGGGGAACATGATAGAAACTTTCAAATACCTCAAGGGAATCAACAAAGTCCAAGAGGGTAGCATCTTTCAGAAAAAGAGATGTGCAAAAACAAGGGGGCACAATTTGAAGACAGAGGGGGGACGGCTCAGAGGAAATGTGAGGAAGTATTTCTTCACAGAGAGGGTTGTGGATACATGGAACAGCCTTTCTGAGGTGGTCGTATAGTCAAAAACATCGGGGGAATTCAAGAATGCATGGAACAAACATAAGACCATTCTAGTGGGGGGTAGGAGGAAGTAGGCTGTTGGTTAACTAGGATCTGCAGCTTTTCCGTTAGGTAGGGAAATGGGCAGACTAGGTGGACCAAGCGGTCCTTATCTACCGTCACATTCTATGTTTCTATATTTCTATGTTTGGGTGCCCAATTTTTTTAGCTGGGACAGAACCACTTTTCTCTTTATAGGAGAATTCAAATGCCTGACATTCCAAGTAGTGGTTGTGATATCAGAAAATTTAACCATTGTCGGGATGCATCCATTTTGTGTGCCAACATCTACAAACAAACACTGAAGTTAAGTGGAGTGTTAGCTGAGAGCTAAGATGAACATTCCAACAACTAAATAACGGTCTCCACCCTAAACTGAGTAGCACAGCAGCCTTAAACATGGCCATAACATGTTCTCTGTAGGTCCTAGTGGACACTGAAATCATTTTTGTAACTGCTGGTAAGCCTGATAGTTCAGCGAAGAGAAAAGGAAACCTATATAGCATCTAGGGTGTCCTAATTGCTTCCAGAGTACCATCACAGTCCAGTGGGTGAGATTAAGGTAAGTTAGAGAGCAGCACCTCGGCTGAAAGGCAGGTCAGCAGGCTGTGTATGTAACTGAGTCCGTTGGGATGCTGAGATGCCTCACCAAGGTCGGTGTGGGGAGTGTGGGTCTATTTCCAACCAGGGAGGAGGGAGATGGACCAACAGCTCCCAATGGCCCAAGACTATCCCCGTGGGTGGGGAGAAGTGCAAGTAACAAGTGGTATCCGTGTCCCACAAGGTGGTCTGCACAGTACGTGTTTCTCTAACCACCAAAAACATTGTAGAGAGGGTGCCAGTTCTCCATATCCTGAACATATACACCCACATCTACCCTGGACTAGCCTGCGCCAATGAGTAGAAAGAGCGGGGAGAGCCAGAATGTAGTGAGAATTACATCGATGTTGAGTTTTCTTTAGTTTTGTATAAAAAGAAAAGAAAATATGTACCTCTACCAGATTTGGAGGTGCAACTGACTTATACATTTGCTTTATCTCAAATACTGTCACCATGGTGATATCATTGCTATACCAGAGCCCCTAGGATGTAAAAGAAAGGAGCATATTCATAATCCAGACACCCTTTGAAAAGATAGTAACCTCTGAAAACTGACAGTGGCCTTTGTGATTGGAAATACTACAAGGTAAACCTTCTGAAGCCATATTGGCTCCCAATAAACCACAGCCTTTTAACATATTCCATAGGACAACATTGTACAGATGGCCCACATTCCATACCTTCTTTCTCTACCCCCCATAGGAGCAATCCCATGAAAGCCAGAGCACCTTATGTGTATAAGGCAGCAGCCCCGCTCTGCGGGAGTGGCCTCGGGGGCTAAAAATTCAGAAAAGTTGCAGGGTATCATGTCAGGGGCTTCTAATATAGAGCTTAGTCAAAACCCTTTGCCTGAAAACATGCAGGAACTCGATGGCTACTAAAAAGAACCACAACAAAACGGAGGGGAGAAATCCACTGATGCTACTGACTATGGTAGCTGAGCTCCCCTGTAGACCGTGTATCGGCAATATCTCCTCAACGGGGATTAACACGACTAAGAGCCCAACTAATTACATTTTTAATGTTGATCAGCCGGACAGTACGTGGCACATTTACTCCGGGTCCTGATCGGCATTTACTAGTCATGGAGAGCAAGTGATCTGGCTGAGGAAATGTTGGGGAAAGTGAACTGGGTCTTAGAGTAAGGGACACTTGGTGTACATCGCGTAAGGTGGGTGCTAAGGCCTTGCCCTAGGAGAGGGGGCATTACACCAAGTACAAGCTAGGGAAGCCCTGGTTTTCCAGCTGCACCATTTAGCTCTGCAGACATAGACAAAATTTGCTTAGTCCTGGGACCATTACCCATCCTGTGGCTTCACTAAGATGGACAAGACGCTCCTGTCCTCCCGCTGGCTCTGAGGTTCAGCTGCCCAGTCTTTCTCGAGGGGAGCCCATTCAGCCAACACCTCAGCATTGTTCAGGCAGAGTGCATCTTCTTGGCTGGTGCTTCTGTCAGGCATAACCAGGGCCATTGGCAGCAAATCTCTAAGTGGCTCATAACTGTTAGTCAGCTTCACCAGTGTGGAGTAGGTGGAGGAGCCATTGCTCCCTGAAGCCGGTTGGGCCCGCTGACGGCTCCTTCTCTGCAGAAGGCAGAAATGGCTTCCCCAACTTGCCAGGTGCTTTTTTTTTTGTCTGCCCCTAAGGGGGGCATAGAGTCTCGGCAATGGGAACATTTCGGTGGAGCAGAAGTATCCATGAGCAGCATGGCGTCACCACGAGGCGGAGGAGTGGAATTTTGTTGTGACCTAGTTTCACCTCCGATGTCCTCCAAGAAGAGTTCCACCTCAGCTGGGGAGTTAAAGGTAAGCTGCTCTCCTTTGTACAGTACACGTAGTTGCGAAGGATATCTTAGAGAGGTAGGGAGGTTTAACTTGTAGAGGGCCTGTTTTACCGGACCATAGGCTCTACGTCTATGGGTTAAATCATATGAATAGTCCTGGAATATCTGAATGGGAGCCCCATCCCAGTGCAGCATTCTGAGGTCTCGAGCAGCTTCTAGACACAGTTCTTTAACTGGGTATCTGGAGAATTGACATAGTATTGGACGAGGTCCATAAGCATATTATGGCATGTATGTGCTCAGATCATGCACTCTACAGTACTCTCATGGACTGTTCAGCTTGCAACCAATTGTAGAGGTGTGAGGTGGGCTGTGCTTGTCACTGACTCTGAGACAGGATGGGGAGTGGGGTGGTGGACACTACCTGCAGGGGTGGGGTGGGCCACTATACCACCAGGGCAGGTGTACCATTAGGTATTATAGGTAATGGCACCATCAGGGTTCAGGGTAGTGGGCATGGGTACAAATTTCTCATCCGAGGACTGGAACCACCAGGGTTCAGGGTGGGGGACCACTAGACCACTAGGGATGTGGGAGGTATTAATACCTTTATAGGCAGCACAACTGGGGATCAGGGATGAGTTGCTGCTAGTCCCCTGGGGCAGGGAGTTCATTTAGATCATCCCTGTTGGCAACATGGGGGATTGTGGACCATGGCACATTGCTGCACACATGACAACTCTCCCAGGGGAAGTTATGCAAGTACCTTTAGTCCAGTCGTGGTTGGTGTCTGCATACTTACAAAATTCTCCCTCTGGAAGAATTCTGTGAATACCATTATCAGGAAATGTGGAGGCGTGAGATATACAGATGGATATAGACACTGAACTTCAGATGCAACCCACTTTTGGCAGAGCAGGGTGTTTATTAAATCAATAAGTTTCTTTGTAGGCAGCAAGGCAGCAAATAATGATGCAGAAAATAATTTACTCAAAATAACAAAAAACACAAGCAGTGTAGTACAAGACAGCAGAATTCTCTGTGTGCCAGCATAAACTACCCCTATTTAACTTGTACATGCTCAGATGGGGCTTTATATCCCTGCCCACCTGAGTCAGGTGATCTAAAATCAGAAAACTTCATATAACAAACATATTATTGCTTTTCACAATCATATGAGAATATATCAAATTCTTAAACATAAGTACTGGTCACTGTGCAGTAAAATAAACTTACCCTGTAGTTTTTCTACAAACAAAATACTCCCAGCACATGATTGACAGGGCTGTCTGTATAAAAGAGGGCCACAAGCGGCCCGCTGATTCCCTATAGAGCTATACAACAGACAGTAGCTCTGAGGGACTGCAGGCCTCACACCCAAAGTAAGTAACTTTTAACAATATTTGCACCACTAACTGCATAATCATCAATGTTTCGTGTTTAGGGACAAACAGGACATACAAGGAACTGCAAAAGGGCTAAAAAGAAATGGTTTTAGTTTCCTTTGTGTTTGTTTCTTTGCTGTAGGCCTCACTGGGGAAATAAAATTGAGCTGCATTTCCTGGTAGACAAACTTCTACTAGCATACTAGCTCTGTAAATCATTTTCTTAGGGTCATTACAGCAGCCTTCTAACATGCACAGCAATGTTTTATGGCAGGTTTGTAAAACAAACAGCATTTGGAAAAATCAGGGGAGTTTGGTGCAGCAGACAGGCAGCTAAAATATCAAGCTGACTGCAGGCTGATATTTCAGTAGCTTTTCCCGAGTTTTGGTAGCCAAGGAGAGCACAAAGCCTCTAGTTGCCTTCTAAACTTTTAATTCTTAGAAGGCAGCATTCTGGAGAGGCACTGGGGAAAAGCACTTTCTTTAAGGAGAAAGCATTTAAAACAGGAACCCAGTGTTTATACTGTATGAGCTTTTCAGACCAAGGGGGCTACCTGTGCTTTTCATTCAAACATTTCAACAATGAAACAACAATTCAATAATGGCATTTTATTGTTTAAGAAATAAAGGAAGCACAATGCAATAGCAAATAGCATATAAAAATGCATAAACATAAAGAGCACATAATGCATAATCCTTGTATTTTCACGTGTACAGAAATTTTAATGCATATACTAAACTGCACCAATAGGCATCCTAAAGATGTCAAGGATTCTTTAGCTCTCTTAACCTGTGGATCCATGAAATGAGAGAAAAAATACAAGAAGGTTATGAAGGGGGCTGGGGTTACTTGGAGGTGACCCACCTCCAAACAGGAAACAAAGGGACAGCCGTAGAAGTGGAGAAGACAGATGGTTTCATCCAGAAAGAGAAAAGAATGTGGGTCCTTTAACAGTGGCAGGGACAAACCCAGTCACAGGGATGTAGTAGCTTGCATCTGCCACATGCTTCCTATTGCAAGCTCTTTGTTGGGCACACGGGAGGCACAAACCCTGTTTGGGGCAAGAAGCCTGCGGTTGATGCAGGTTGCCTTTGAGAATAGCTCCAGTGGGAGTTTCAGGCACAAGGTTCCACTTGTGCCATTTATGTCTAGAGAAGACACTTTGCTCCAGTTCCAGGATTTTGAGAAACAGGCACATTGAGTTTCAAAACATTATATATAGTTCCTATTCTATGCAACTGTAGTACCTATCACTTGAGCAGTTGCATTTTAAGCTTGACAACATAGGCGTAATTCAGAAAGAAAATGAAACTGTTTTCATTTAAGTAGAAGCCAAAAGAAAGGACATGCTGGTTGGGATGGAATCAGGAAGATATGATCTTTGAGAAGTCCAGCCGGGTCATGGGTGGCACTGATACCTTTTATCAGGGTGACCAGTGGGAAACCCCAATACCAACTGATAGATTGGAGAGTGCATATAGCCCCCACATCCAATAACACCCCATGCATGAAGTGAGACAGAACAGTAAAACAGTCAGGCTGTACATATTTTAGAGAAGGTTCTGTTAACTGATGCTTCAAAGGAAAAATACAGTATTATAACATTCTAAATCAAAATTAAAGGTTTCACCAATAACAGCACTATTTCTCAGTGTTCTGGCTTCTGTTTTCTTAATAGATGATGTCTCCCAGTGGTCCAACATGTAGCTACTAAATTTTCAGAGTGTTTGCCACTCATTTCAGTAACCAAAGGATGAGTGGTATACACCACCATGCAGTAGTCTGATGATGTCCTGGACTCTAAAAGCACTGAGTTTGAATATATTTATGTATTTATTTTATTTTTAATAATTTCTGAAATCACTCATATCTGAAAGAAAATATAGTTCTACTAACATATAAGACACTATTTGGTTTGTCATTAAATCTTTGTTTTTAAGCCCAGGTGAGGTGACATTGTCTTTTTTTTCTTATTTAAAGTAGTACAAGAAAACACCCTTTGCACAAAGTATTAAGTGCACAGCCAGACATCTGTGACATGTGTTACAAGTGGTGTGGCTATATGTCAGTGATCACCAGGACACTTTAGGGCATTTGCCCTGGTAGTAGTGTGCCCCAGTTGGTGACCCATGTGGTGCCCAACTACCTTCATAAGGAGAATATATGCACATTGTATTGGTGCCCTGGCTGCCAGCTATGGCAGTATTCCCATAGTGATTTGACATTTTCACTGTAACTACACAGCAATGTGCTCATGTTTTTATATAGATCGCATTATTCCATATGCAAAACAAATGGCTGCTTTCCCCTACATCAGTGCACCACTTAGCCAGGCGCCACAGCAACCTTCTGTGTCTCAGTCTGCTCCCTGTCTCTGCTCCATGCCCATTGATTTCACCTACCCCTGTTAATCAAGCTTTCTGTTCTCTCATCTTCCTTGCCAGACAATCCTTGCCCATGATCCCCCCCAAAATTGCTGGTGTTCTCTCTAACGCTATGTCAGTCTGCTCTGGAGTTCCTCAAGGCTCTATCCTGGGCCCCCTCGTATTTTCTCTCTTCCTAAATAAAGTCCCTCAGTCTTGCCCAGAACAAATTGTACTATATGCCAATGATGCCATAATTCACACCACCCACAAGGACCCACAATATCTGCAGAATAATCTCCAGCTTGGTTTTGCATCAGTGGGGATGCAAACAGAGACTCATCCTCAACTATAAAAAAACAAAGACTATGCTTTTCAGTAACTCCCACAGCAAACCCAGGCTGCCCACCACCCCCACCAACCATCACAAACCGACTAGGAACAACCCTCGAACAGGTTCAAACCTTTAAATATTTGGGAATCACTCTTGACAGTAACCTATCCTATGGGGCCCACATTGACAACATCACTAAGGCTCCCAACATGCGACTTGGTCTTCTCTACAGACACAGGTCTTGCCTAACCCTAGCAGCCCTTAGTGTCTCAGTACAAAGCTTGATTGTCTCCATTATTGACTATGGCCTCATCATTTATGGCTCGGCCACGTCAACTGCCCTCAGACGCATTTCAACATCACTCAACAAAGCCTGTCTACTTACCACAGGATCCCATCGACTAACCCATACGTGTGACCTCTATGTCCAAACTGGCTGGCTACAACTTTCCAACCATCTAAAATATCAAACCTAAATTATGGCTAAGAAGATAACCATGGGCCTTGCTCTTCCAGGGGTCCAATCTCTTCTATGCCCAAGTAGTAACCCCCGACACACTAGGGGCTCTGAGTCTCAATACCTGTTGGTCCCGAGCTGCAGAACCTCTCTGGGACAACGTTCATTTGCCTACAGGGCCTCTAGCTGGCTGAATAGCCTCAACATTGAGATCACCTCTGCTCCCAAGCTAGGTCCTTTCAAAAGAAGGCTCTGGCTAAATCCTTCTACCTCCAGCACCTGTGACTGCCTTACCTAGCCAGCCTTCCCAACTATTCCTCAGTCCTTGTACTATTCCCCCACACAGCACTTTACCTCCTTCTCCTTCCCTTTCCTCTTACCCCCTCCATCCCCTCAGCCACCTTCCCACTCCACCTTGCCCTACAACCAGCACTTCTGTATGAAATGACAATCACCTCTGGCAGCTCATACCTCCCAGTGTTCCTCCCTTCTACTGTAACCCCTTGTACTCCCTTCTCCACCCTGCCTGTATTACCCATAAGTACGCATTGTATTTACATGTAACGGTGTGTTATTCAGTTTATCCTCTCTAATACTGCATTTACTCTTATGTTCTGTTGTAATGTCCTTAACTGACATGAAACCTTTGTAAAAGAGCCTTGGCTCAAAGGTACTTGTAATCCTAGATATAAATAAAATAAAATAAAAATAAAATGATCAGACTCTGCTGCCCAAGACAGGGCTGTGGCATGACTTGCCACCCTTCACCCTCCACCTGCCCACTGGACAGCACACCAGGTATGCTCAGGTACAGTGCTTGGCCCATCTGAACAGCGGCACTTCCACCATTGGTCTGCCTGCCTATGGCTCATCTCCTGGCTAATTCAACTAGTCACGGTGGGTGCTAAGCTCTGCTTGTTTTTCTACCCTCTCCAGCTATTGTATTAATTAATTGTACT
Source organism: Neoceratodus forsteri (assembly GCA_016271365.2). NCBI lineage: Eukaryota > Metazoa > Chordata > Ceratodontiformes > Ceratodontidae > Neoceratodus > Neoceratodus forsteri. The sequence goes on along the minus strand of CM057452.1, from coordinate 1,064,415,989 downwards.
TGGATTTTGTCTGTAAACGTTTGCTGCTGTTAGGCTGCTAGTTTTAAATTGATTCTAGCCCAGAAAAGACTACCTTTTAAAGCTTTAAAGTAATTACAGGCCCACAGTGAATTTTTTTATTGTGCTGCTCTGCTCTGTCTCCTGTACCTTACTCTCAGTCTCTCACTCCCACCTCCCTAAAACCTCTTCTCTATCTTCCCAACCTCCCTGCACTGTTCCTCCCCCTCTCTCAATCCCCTGCCCCCATCCAGCCCTGGTTTCGCAAGTCCTCCCACTGCTTAGCCAGGCACCACAGCAGCCTTTTGTCTCTCTTTCTGCTCCCTGTCTCTGCTTCATGGCAATCAATTTCACCTACCCATGTTAATCAAGCTTTCTGTTCCCTCACCTTCCTTTCCAGATAATCCTCACCCACAACCGGCTGCTTCTGCCCAAATCCGGATTGTAGCATGACTCAATGCCATCCACCCTCCACCTGCCTGCTGGACGGCACACCAGGTATGCTCTGCTACAGCGATTGGCCCATCTGAACAGCAGCACCTCTGCCATTGGTCTGCTTGCCTATGACTCATCTCCTGATTGGTTAATTCAGCTAGCCACAGTGGCGCAGAGCTCTTCATGTTTTTCTACCCTCTCCAGCTACTGTATTTATTGTACTTGGATTTTTCTGCCTTTCCACCTTCCCCCACCCCAGGCACTCTTTAAATACACTTTCATCCTGTAGATCCCACCCCTTCAATGTTGCCTCCTCCCTGCTCTGAGAAACCACTGTCTACCAACCAATCACAGCATGCCTTTCTGATTCTCAAACCTTTTGTTCTTATCTCTGCAGCTATCTTCTTTACTGTTACTCTACACTTCTCCCTACTGGAGCTCCCCTGTCCTACAGAAGAAAGCAAGTCCTAATGAAGATTGGCAACTGAATTGCTCACATTGAGCAAAAAGAGGAAAAAAACAATAATAATAATAATAACTAAAAAACCACTGCTGGAGCCCCCCCCCCCCCCAAACACGCATTTGCTTATAGTGGCCTTCACCCTTATTCCATTACAACCTCTTGAAACCTACTGTTGTCCACTGACAGGCCTCATGCCACTCACAGCTTACACCACTGTGAGGGTCCATTATGGCATCATGGCAACCCTCTCAGTGAAGGTGTCCTTTTTCTTGGTACTGATGCGGATACCCTCCCTTCTCCTGAGCACCTGTCCACAAGAACCTGGCAACAATTACACACAATCATGTACCACATGGGTCCCCTGGATACTCCCAATGGCAGGAACCTCAGCACTGAGTGTGAAGCTCTGCATACCACTGCCTTACTCACCACCTCAGAACCCTAGCTACCCTCTCCCCGCAGCCCAAATCAGCATGTTCATAGCCATAAACAAAACTGGGAAGAAAATAGGAACTCCACTCTCCCACTCTCAGGCTTTAAAATGGCAAGTCATTGGGCTGGCCTGGCTGCTACTGTTGATATCTAGCAATGTTCGCCCCAACCCAGACCCTGTGGCAATTTCACCTGCACCATTAATTCCAGTTGGGGGGGCTAAAAATAGCATCTGTCGATATCTGCAGTCTCCTGGCTAAATTTGACTCTGCAGTTCTGGGTTGCTCAACACCATCTAGACATTCTGTCTATGGTCGAAACCTGGCAAACCCCCAGAGTCCCTGACCTGGCTATCCAGCTAAATGGTTATACCACCTACAGGCAGAACAGATTGAGCAAGCGAGGTGGGGGTTGTATCATATATACAAAAGATACCTCTAAGGACTTGCACTGGCCCACCCTCCAACCACTAGCAAAATACAAATGCTCGGTATCAAAGTTCAGCTAGGCACTTGGGGCAAATGCCTCACCATAATCTCTGTCTACATACCCCCCCCCCACCAAAGACCAGGACCCTGGCTTTAAATCAATACTAGACTACTTGTCTGAGGACAAACTCAACTCTGAAGTTCTACTGCTCTGGAAATTCAACATAAATTGGCTTTCCTTGAGATGGCACCCTACAAAGATGCACTCTCTGCTCTCAGCATGTCGCAACTTATAGAGACCCCTACCCATGTAAACTACTGCAATGGCCCAAGCACACTTATAGACTGTTAATAACCAGTAGACCTGACAGAATATCCAGCACAATGGTACTCTCCAGTGTCATCTGTGACCACTCCCCCATCCTCTGTACCTGGCCGAACAAGTCTCCAGAACTCCCACTTAAAATAGTCACCACCCACATGCTAAAATAAGACAGCTTGACTCATTTAAAGCACACCTCTCAAAACTAAACTGGTCTGCTATTTACAGCACCTAGGATGTTGACACTGCCCCAGAAGACTTTGAAAGTAAATTTAATTCATCCTGTAACATATTTGCACCATAAAAGAAAAATAAAGTCAAAGGATCTAGTAAGTCATGGATCTCACCAATGCTTCTTGACTTAATGAATGTAAGGGACAATCTATGGCATGAAGTCAAAAGTTCTGGGTCCCTCATAGACCTGCAGAGATATAAAACAACTGCAATGAATATACTAGGGCCATCCGTAGAGAAAAAAGCCTCTTCTTCAAAGCACAGCTTGACAAAACTGGGGAGACAGCAGCAAATTTTGGGATAGTATAAAGTCCCTAACTGGTAAAACCAACAAACACCCTCCATGCTTAACATCAATGGTAATACAACTCAAGACACTATTGTAATTGCTAACCACTTCAACAAGTCATTCTCAGACTTCAGTGGAGTACTCCCCTCAGACTTTCTAACTCCATTAACCTGCTCCATCCCTATATGCACTGATGACCAATCCGACAATCCAGCTCCCCCCTTCTACCTCAAGATCATCTCTAAAACCAAAGCCAAAAATACCTCCAATAGGCACTAAGGAAGTCGCAAGCAGCCAGTGGATCCTTAAGCCTCAAGCTTCTGGCATGCACCCTTGATGAGGTGCTATCACCCACTAACAAGGATCCTAAACCTGTTACTCATAACTGGGAAGTTTCCTCAATCTTGGAAGGTAGTGAAGGTAACCCCCCATTTTCAAAAATGGGGATAGATCTTGTCATTCCAACTACCGACCTATCTCAATCCTTCCACCTCTCTCAAAGGCATTGGAGAGGATCATCTATGATCAGCTTTTAGACTATCTAGACAAGTATAACCTTTAGTGCTGTGAACAACATGGACTTTGAAAATGTCACAACACGAATACAGTGCTTGTGGAATTCACTAGTTTCATGAGGTCCTAGACCGGGGGCTCTTGGTGGGGGCCACCTACATTAACCTCACCAAGACCTTTGGCATGGTGAGCCACAGACTATTACTAGACCAACTAGTGAATATTGGCCTCGTCTCAGAATCTGTGAACTGGTTCCAGAGTTATCTGACAGGACATGTTCAACAAGTGAAAATAGAAAATGTCCTGTTTGAACAGCACAGTGTTGCTGCAGGGGTTTCCCAAAGCTCCATCTTGAGTCCCCTTCTGTTCAACTTGTTTCTTAACAACTTCCCAAAGGCCTGTCATGGCAATGTCCTACTGTACGTGAATGATGCAGTACTCTTTTCAAGCAACTCTAACCCCGCTGGTCTTGAAAAACTAATGCATGGCAACTTTCTGATATTGAAGCTTGGTTCCAAAACTCCAAGCTCCTACTCAACTATAAAAAGACTAAGACAACACTCTTCACCTCAACACAGAACAGACACAGGTCATACTGTCTTAAAATCTGAAAAAACATGAATACTGCACTAGAGATGGTGAGCAGTTTTAAATATCTTGGTGTCATGCTTCACAGTACCCTCTCTTTTATCCTGCACATTAATCAGGTTGCCAAGGCTGCTAATGCAAGAATTGGCCAACTATACAGGCATAGACACTGCCTAAGTGAAGGGGCTATTAAACTCAGAGTTACTAATTCTGTCCTGTCAGTCATTGTCTATGGGCTAGTAGCCTATGGGGCCACCAATAACTTCGCACTAAAGAGGATAAAAACTGCACTCAGCAAAGCTTGCAGACTAGTAATTGACACACATCAGCTTATCCACACCTGCAAGCTCTACACTTGTTCAGGGTGGCTTATTCTCTAAAAAAAGATCCATTACCAGGTATGCCTACTCGGTAAAAAGGCCACCCAGGGCCTTACTCCTCCTGAGGTTCAGAACCTCGCCTGCCTATCCTCCCAACTCAGGAATACCAGCGGCACATGTGAAAGTACACTACTAGTTCCCTTCAGCTGAACATCCCAGTGGCAACAGTCGTTTGCCTACAGAGCACTTAAATGGCTTAACTCTCTCTGTGAAGACCTGCAAGCAGCGCAAAGAATTGGTCAGTTCAAATCTCAACTTTGGGATTGTCTGATTTCCTCTAGTATGTACGACTGTAACACCTAGCTACTATTTCTCCCCCTTCCTATGGTCACATACTACTTCCCAAGGCAACATAACCCCACTTTTTTGCAATAGTCAACATCAGCACTTAGTCTCCAACCCCCTAACTCACAGCACTTTCTCCTTCACCCTTTTCCCACCCACACACTATTCCCACTCTTTGTATCTCACCCCTGGGCCCTACTCACCTACTTGTGGGGTGTGTAGAGGTTATTGGCCCGATCCTTACTGGGATAGTTGAGGTGTCACTGGAGAAAGGGATCTTTCCTGATCCCTTGAAGGAGGCAATAGTGCACCCCCTTTTGAAAAAATCCTCCCTTGATCCCGACTGCCCAGAAAACTACAGACCAGTCTCAAATCTTCCCTTTTTGGAGAAGATTGTCGAGAAGGTGGTTGCATTGCAGCTGGAAGACCATTTAACTATCCACAGTATCTATGACCCTCTCCAATCTGGCTTCAGAAAAAGGCATAGTACCGAGACGGCTCTTGTTCAGGTACTAAATGATCTCCTGATGGTGAGAGATCAGAGAACTCGTTCTATCTTGGTTCTTCTTGATCTGTTAGCAGCGTTTGACACCGTGGATCATGGGGTGCTGCTTGATCACCTGTGGTTTCTCTGTGGACTAAGGGGGGTGGTCCACAGTTGGTTTAAATCTTTCCTGCAGGATAGAAGTCAGAGAGTAGTGTCGGGGATTCATTCTTCGGCCTCTCACTGTCTACACTGTGAGGTGCCACAGGGTTTGGTGCTGTCCCCCATGTTATTTGCGGTGTACATGCTTCCATTAGGGGACATTATAAGACAATATGGGTTGAAGCTTCATTGCTATGCCGATGATTCTCAACTCTATATGTCTTTTGTGCCCGAGCGAGAATCTGAGTCAAGTACATTATTTAACAGCTGCCTCCTGGAGATACAGAATTGGATGAGTACCAATTGGCTGAGGTTGAATCCAGGAAAAACAGAGGTATTGGTGGTGGAACCAGGAGTGAGGATGTCAGGTTCATGGGCAGGAAAACCCTCAGGTTTATTTCTGGGGGAGACCCCGCTTATGGCATCTGGCCAGGTACGTAACCTTGGTGTTATAGTTGACGAGGGCTTGACCCTGAGGGTGCAGGTGTCGGCTGTGGTCAAAACATCCTTTTTCCATCTAAGGAATATAGCACGGGTGAAACACCTGGTTCCATCAGAGGATCTTCCTACCCTGGTCTATGCCTTTGTTGCCAATCGTCTTGATTACTGCAATGTCCTTTATCTAGGGCTGTCAGGAGTGGATATCTGCCACTTGCAGCTGGTGCAAAATGCGGCAGCTAGGTTGTTGACTGGAAGCCAAAGGTCCAACCATATAACACCCGTGCTTCGCGAGTTGCACTGGCTGCCGGTACAGTGGCGGATCACTTTCAAGGTCATGTTGATGACCTATAAAGCCCTACATGGGTTGGGTCCTCACTACCTGGAAGAACGCCTGACTTCTTCCTGCCCCTTCCGCTCCCTCCAATCCTCTGGTGAGGGATTGCTAGAGATTCCCAGGGTAACTTTAAAAACATCTGGTGGAAGAACTTTTGCCTTTATGGCTCCTACCCTGTGGAATTCTCTGCCTTGCCAGATACAAAACAGCCTGACTGTGGAGGGCTTTAAAAAAGCCCTAAAAACTTTTCTTTTTGATGAAGCATTTCATTAATGTAATTTAAATTGAAGTTGCTATATATAAAATGTTATTTATTATTGTGGTTTTAATGCTGCTTATGTAATTTTGTAAAGGCACCCTGAGCTTGGGAGGGGTGCCTTATATAAATAATTTTTTTACTTACTTACTTACTTACCCCTCACCTACCTCTTATATTCAAACTGACCCCTATCATCTACCTTCCACCCTAAATCCTCCCATCTCCCTTAGGCCTCCCTAATCCCTTCCCCCTCATGCCTCACCTCTCACCCCACCCCTCCTAACCACCCCTTTGGCCTACTCACTTCACACCTCCACCCACTCCCCCTTACCACCCCTGTGGCCCCCTACCAACCTCCTCCCCTACAGTGACAAGGCCCATATGGGTGGCTCCTTAAACAACTATCCTCCACTAACCTCCTTCTTCTCTTGCTTCCTCACACTTCTACCTGCATCCCAGTTGCTGCCTCTTCTACATCTGCCTTCCTTCGTCCCTATTCACACTAACCCACCTTACCTCCCTCTCATACTTCTATTGTTACAGCTCACCACAGCATCATTAATCTGATTGTTTGACATTCTCAAAGTCTTTTGTAATTCTGTGGTAATTCTGAAATACTGTATAGTTCTCTTTGTGCCTACTCTGTACTGATTGACGTGGAACCTTTATAAATTAGCTTGTAGCTCAATGGTGTTAATCTGAGACGCAAATAAATAAATAAATATCCTGCAAAATGTCTTAGTTTCTTTGTAAAATACAGAAATTACTGTGGATCTAGGAGCGGTGTTGCTCAGATAGTGCTTTAGTGGATCCTACTTCTATCTGTCAGATTGTGCTGGTATCCTACCTAGGATCCTACCAGACATTTTATCAAAGATAGATGTAGGATCCATGATCAGACAGCAATGGATCCTACTTAGGATCCAGGGATCCTAGGTCAGATCCAGGGATCCTGGGTCTGATAGTTAGGATTTGGGGTCAGACTGTAATGAATCCTAGATTAGATCTAGGGATCCTAGGTCAGCTTGGATCTGAGCTGGATCTGTTCCTAGGATTCACAGGATCCACAACATTTTTTGCGAAGATCCACAGGATCCTAAACATTTGTAGGACCCATGCGCTGGGTCCTAGAGGGTAGGATCCTTGGTCAGATAGCAATGCTATCCTAAAGTAGCAACTATCTGGCCAAATGGGAGATATCTGTTGGTATCCTAGTTTCTAGGATACTATCTGAGCAACACTATTTGGGAGCCCTGCTTTTATGCCCCACCTGTGCTCTGGTAATCAAAAGAGGCTAGAGTCACTACCATATTAACAAGTATGCCTGTTTAAAGGATACCTGATTTTCCTCAATTGACCTCACAATTGTATAGGTTGTAACATCAGTAGCTGTCCTCATGGTAAGCACCATTGATATAACAAGTGCACTAATAAGTAAGAAAATCAGGATGGAAATTCTTACACATAAGTAGTTTATTCAGGTAGGACTGTATGCAAAAAAACCCCGCTAAGATTTAGGTTTATTGGCATCACATATTGAATTTATTGAAATGCCACAATCACGGTTAGTTACATAAATCAGAAGAACAGCAAGTAGTTCTGCCTCCTGTTGACGAATCCCACATTTGCATCCTCCTGCAGTCATTAGCTGTTGAGCATCCTCGCATAAAAACAACTGAAAGAAGAAGGAAAATATTGTGTAAGAGTAACACAGGGCTTTCAAAGTGTACACTTCTCATTTTATGGTCCAACATTTGCTGTTCCTTAATTAGGTAATTACGGGTTTTAACTCTACAACATTTATAACATCTGAATGTACAGTTGTTTCACATTTTACATATTGAAACAGTTTCAGTTGTGTTAATTAAGCAATAAGGCACAACAGGGTGTCGTATATCATGAGATATCATCACACCTTGAGTGGTTGGGCATTAGGCTGCAGGTCGAGTGCATCCAACCAACTGAGAAGGGATGATATCTCATGATATACCATGCCCCAGAGGGCCTTATTTCTATTATAAACTTGAGTAAAGATTTTGGAAATAAAATATAAAAAAAAAAAAAAATTTTAACCCTTTTAAAAATAGATTTTTATGCCAGTGTAGGAATACATTAAAAAAAATTGTTCTAGGAGACAGCAGGTGGTGCTGTTGTAGTTGGAGCTGGCAGGAGAGGAGAAGGTATTGTGGTAGTGTGACCTGTGAACTGCTTGCCATCCCCAACTGCTCTCTGCACATTTGTTATCATTATGAGGGAATAATTCAGTTTGTGTTTTTTTTTTTTTTTAGTAGCGTCTTTATTAGTTGGTAATTACAGTACAGCAAGTGATATTGATATGAACGAGTAGTAGCAGGGTGGTCTTTGAATGTCAGTGGCTGACGGCCGTTGCAGTGTGATGAGTTCTGTAAGTAAGCCTGTAAGGTGAGGTGAGGGGTGTTTAGTCTCGGTCTCTGTGAATGAGCAGATTTTGAAGCTGTTTTTTTTCTTTCAATCTGTTAACCACTGCTCGGTCAGCAAATTTGGATATGGGAGTGAGCGTGACAATGAGCGAGAAGCTGCTCGCACCTAGTGGAGCTTCAGTGCGGCTGTATTTGTTGGAATTGTCAGTGAGGAGGCTGGTGGCTGGAGACTTTTTGAAGCTGTGATGATGTAGCTAGGTATCATCACGGTTTCAAAGATCTGTCGGCCAATCAGCTTCCTAGATTTTCAGCACCAAGTCCATAATATGTATTATTCAATGACAAGAAAGAATCCTGTGTTCTGATTCATTTGGCTGGCTCTGGACCTGTGATGTTATCCTAGCAAAACATCATGGCTCTAGTCCCAGCACACTTACGACTGGATTCTAACTTAAAAAAAAACATTGCTTCACTGCCTGCGAGCAGCTTCAGCTGTCCTTGCTCTGCCACTCTGCTCAAAATGTGCACACACCCCCACACACACACTCTCAGTAAATCCACCCATTATTTCCCACTTTACTTCTCATAACAAAAAATAAATAAAACACACACATGTCAAGTGCAAACACTGTCTCCCATGGAATCAGTTCACTCAGCCCCTTTTGATCCCCACTCTGCAGCCTGCTTCCCCAAATCCCGCTTGGAGGCAGTGCTCAGTGTTCCAGTTCCTACACTGTCTGCCAAGTAAAAAACCAAAAGAACTCGGCAACCACCACAAAATCTCCTCAAATTGAGAAATTGTTTTTCAATGCTTCAGTGAGTGAGTATGTGGCATGGCAAGTGAGCAAATGTGTCTCCAACAGTCATTGCACCTCTCACTACAAAATGCTCACTCACTCACCCATGAAGTCAGTATGCTCAATTTTGTTTTGTAAAACAAATGGGAAATATTCTCACTGCCACCTCCCTACCTCCTACTTCACAGAAATCTTCACAGCTGGAGGGAAAATGATAGATGGGAATGAGCGGGGAAGGGATTGACGAGACCTATTGCTGACCAGTAGCAGCATTTAAGAACCAGTTACCAAAAGTCAGACAGCAAAATGCTGACAACAAAAACTGCAAGGGGCAGACTAACAAAACCTGGCACCACTGACAAAGATGCTATGTTGAGTGCAGAGCTACACAGAAAACACAGCAGCTCCACCTACTGGCTAAAAATAAGCACTATTTTGTCATAACGTAAGCCTACACCTTCACAAAATGACGAAAGATATACGTCATAGGTTTTTCATCATTTTTTTGTTCGCATTACAAACAAGACATTGTATAATATTAATAATGCACTCCAGGATGTGTGCGTCGTGCTGGGATAACATTACTTCTGGAGTGATTGATTGCACTCGGCCTGTGGCCCCATGCCTAGTCACCCCAGTCGTGATGCTATCCCAGCACAACACGCACCCTGTCATGCATTTTTCCTTTAATAAACATTAGGGCTAGGAGAACTCTGTGAAGTTCTGACCCTTATTAAATAAGAACTAGAACATGGTAACATTCTAATTTGTTCGGATTAGTTCTGATTTATTGACAAATATTTGAAAAAATGCAAAACAATGCTTAGTAGTGGCCAAAGTCAGTCACATTTGACACAGAGGCCCAAATGAAATAATTTAATGAATTATTTGTATAAAAAGTAATGTAAATTGCTAAATGAAAAAGCAATCACTCACTACTAGCCCCTTCATGGCTGGCCAATAATGGTGGCACATCATGCTCGGGTCCATGACATGAGTGTGCTGGGAGAGACAGAGAGAGATGGGGGGGGAGAAAGAGAGAGACAGGCAGACTGACAGACAGACAGTTGCAAGTACCTATATCATAGCACCACCAAGCATTTCAGGCACTGCCAAGCAGCTAAGATTTTTTTTATTGATGGTGCTGTGTAGGTGTTATTTTGGTGGATGTTCCAGTCAAAGCCAAGCAGGCCAAAGAAATGGATATGAATGATCAAATGAGCAGTACTAAAAGAGCCCACCACCCTGCCCATGTGAATGATGCAACTGCTTTGTCTGTTTTGGTGTACTGTGATATATGGCACACTACCTGGTCCAAGAGGTGGTAACGTTTTCTAGTACTATGACTACTTCTAAATCATAAAAAAAATGTAACTTTTATTTGGGATTTCTTGGACTGTAAGTTTCTTGTGGGCCCCCTGCAGTCTCCCTCCACTGCACAGCACAAGTCAAATAATTATTTTTCCAGCCTGCCCTTGCCTTGTAAACACAGCCACACTGAAGACAGAAAAAAAAAATTTGAGTCTTGTGGGGCTGTTAAATTTCTTGTCTCCCCCCGCAGTCTCTCTCTCTCTCTCTCTCTCTCCCCCTCTAGAAGAAATTGTGAATGAACCTTAACAAGTGATTGTTATTCGTGATTGGATGACACAAGTCAAAGATTTATTTGGCCAGCCTGCTGCCCTTGACCTATACACATAGCCACACTGAAAAGCCAGGAAAAAAATGATTTGGGATTTCTGGGATGGCTACATTTCTTGCGGGCCCCCCTGCAGTCTCTCACTCTTCCCTCTGGATGGCACAAGTCAAAGATTTATTTTGCCAACCTACTGCCCATGCCCAGTACACACAGCCGCACTAAAGCCGGAAAAAAATTTCATTTGAGATTTTCTGTAACTGAAAAATTTCTCTTGGGCCCCCAGTAGTCTCTCCCTTTCTCCTCTGGATCTGCAATGGCAGAAGTCAAAATCTTTGTCAGCCTGACCTTGGTCATATACACAGGTACACTGTCTGAGGCCAAGAAAAGAAAAAATCTTTCATTTGGGATTTTCTGTAACTGTAAAATTTCTCTTGGGTCTCCAGTAGTCTCTCACTCTCTCTTCTGGATCTTCTGCAGTGGCACAAGTCAAAGATTTTGCCAGCCTGCCACTGCTCATGTACACAGTCACAGTGTCACACTGCCTGCCTTTGCCTACCCCCAGCAGCCACCCAGTCCACCATTATCTCCCCAGTCCCTCTGGATTTCTCCTTTCTGTATTCCTGAACTGTCTTTCTCCTAACGATCATTGTCTCTGCCACCTCACCTCAGTAAATCTCCTTTCTCTCCCCTAGTTTCTCTTCCTTCCCCCCTCCAAAAATGTATATTTGTACATATTTTTTTATATTTGTGTTTTTTTTCCTCTTTTTGGCAACTTCTTCTGGTGGTCTCTGCTACAGTGAGTGAGTGAGGTGCTCCTCCAATAGTTCTCCTCTTGCCCGGACCATGTTGCACACTCAGCATGGCTATATACTGTGCCTGCATCATGTGACCATCTGTTATCTAATTGGATGCTGCTGGCTGCCTCTACATGGCATGAGTATGCAGACAAAATCCCCATGGCAGCAATACAACAAGCATTTGTCAATGCTGAATGTTGTCGCGCTGGCATTGGTAGTGCAGTGCAGGAAAACATTTTGGACAGGATGTGAAAAATGACAGCTGTACAGTTCATAAGGAGGTGTAAATAAATGTCAGTGTTGTGTGTGTGGCATGTAAATATAGCAAATTTGCGCGAAGTTACAAGGGTGCGTGGGAAATGTACAACGCACACTTGGAACACACTCATTTTATGGGTGTTTGGCACCAAATTATCAACATAGGCATTTTAGCACCTCTGCTCATGTACAGTGTCACTGTTATTTCCTCAAACTGTCCCAAAAAAGTGATTTCGCACAGCGACTACGCTGTTCTGCGCTGGAAGTGCAAAAACACATTTTGGGCTGGATATGTGAAATGACAGCTGCACTATTCATCAAGAGGTGTGGAAAAATTACAATGGTAAAAATCCAGAGTGAAAATATTACAAATGCACAATGTTATGATCGTGTGTGCAATCTGCCAACGCTCGCTCCTAACACAGTAACTTTATGGAGTATCATCACCAAATTTTCAACATAGGCATTTTAGGACCTCTGCTCTTGAACTGTGTCACTGCCATTTTCATAATCTGGCCCTAACACTGATTTCCCACAGCGACCGCGCTATTGTGTGTCGGAAGTATGGAAACACATTTCAGGCAGGATGTGGAAAATGACAGTTGTACTGTTCACAAGGACGTATACAAAAATGACAGTGTTGAAAATCTGGCTTGAAAATATTGCGAATTCACAAAGTTACGAGCCTGCATAGCAACTGAGCAATGCATGCTCATAAAACAGTAATTTTTTGGATTTTTTCCCCCAAATTTGCAGCATAGGCTTTTTGAGAGACCACCTCATGAACACTGGCACTGTTGTTTCATTAATCGGTCCCAAAAGGTGATTCCACACAGTGACTGTGAAATCACCTTTTGAGGCTGATTAACGCCATGGCAGTGATAGAATTCATGAAGAGGGGTCCCAAAAACCCCATGTTGAAAATTTGGTGCCAAATTTCCAAAAAATGCCCGAGATATGCAGCAAAGTTGAAAAAACCCTATTCATTCCACTACACAGCTTACTGGCATTTCCTCAGTTTGTGGTCGACTTTGAAGAGTGCAGACATGTTCCCGGTACACCAGAGATCATCGCGCCAGACTCCTGAGGTAAGTATGGGGTGAGGGGGGTGTGGGGAGGCAGGGTGCGCAGTGGGTGGGTGCGGGTTGTGGGGGGGGCCTGGGAGAGCTCTGAGGGACCGTTTCCTTCTTTACAAGGTGAAAAAAAACAAAAAAACATCGGGGGACCATTTTCCTGTTTGACAGGTGCTTTGGCACACTGGGGTGGGCTCCCAGTGTGCCACCTGTGTGGGTGGGTGGGTGCGTTAGCCGATGGGGATTGGGCACCTCGGCTATAGAAATGAAAGGGGATGACATTATGCCGATGGGGAGTGGGCTTCCCCATCGGCAACATTCAAGGGGAAGGAGGGAGGATACATGCTGACAAGGATTGGGCACCCCCAGGCAAAGAGAAACTGTTGGGGGCGCATGCTGCCGAGGGGGATTGGGCACCCCCCTCAGCAATTAAAAAAAGGGGGGGTGTTACACATGATGCCGATGGGGATTAGGCACCCCTGTCGGCACAAAATAAAGGAAGAGGAGTTTGCAAGCAACAGTGGCAGTCACTGCCACCATGTTGCCTGCACTTAGGGAGAGGTGTGCTGTGGTTACACTGCATACGAACATATGAAATTTGCCAGCAGATAAAGGCCTAGAGGTCTATCAAGTCTGCTCAAATGTGCAGCTAGCACCCCTTATTCTGCAGCTGCCCCTCCCTTCCACCCTTCCCTTCATTAACCCCCTTGTCCTGTCCCATCCCCTTTTGAAGCAGTCCACTGTTCTACTGGATACCACTTCTGCAGGTAACGCATTCCACCTAGCCACCCCTCTCTGTAAAAAAGTGTCTCTTCATCTCCCTCCTGAACCTTCCTCCCTCCAGTCTCATATCATGGCCCCTGGTGTCCAGCCCCTTCCTTACTTTGAACAGCCCCTCTGTACCTCTCTTGTTTATTCCTTTCATGTATTTAAAGGTTTTAATCATGTCCCCCCATCCCTCCTCTCCTCCAGTGAGTACATGTTCAACTCCCTCAACCTCATCTCGTATGATAAGTCCCCCAGCCCCTTGATCATCTTTGTCACCCCACGCTGCACCCCTCCAGTAACTTGATGTCCCTTCAGATACGAGCACCAGTACTGCATGCAGTACTCCAGGTGCGGCTCAACTAATGACCTATACAGTGGCAGAATCACCTCCTCCCTCCTCAAGGATATACCCCTTGCAATACAACCCAGAATTTTGTTGGCCTTTACAGCTGCCTTCCTACGTTGTGCTGAGTTGTTCATTGACCCTGTAATGAGCACCCCCAGATCCTTCTCCTCCTCTGTCTGGGCTAGCTGCACTCCCCCCAGTTGGTAACTCCTCCTTGGGTTCTTCATCCAAAAATGCAGCACCTTGCACTTTTTGGCATTAAACCCCAGTTGCCAGGTGTCTGACCAGGCTTCAAGCTTTGCCAGATCATCCTGCAACCCCTGCCATCCCCCAGGTCATCCACCACCGCTCCTACCTTGGTATCATCAGCAAACAGACTGATCTTGCTCTTGATGTCCCATGATATGTCTGCAATGAATATCCCAAACAACACTGGTCCCAACACCAAGCCCTGTGGAACACCGCTCATCACTACCCTTGGGTGTGAGAACTCCCCACCCACCACCACCCTCTGTTGCCTTCCCAGAAGCCAGTTTCCTACCCATCTCACTTGCATTGCACCTGCCCCTGTGCCTACTAACTTACTACCCAGCCTTCCATGCGGCACCGAGTTAAATGCCTTACTGAAGTCCAGATACAGGACATCCACTGCATGGCCCCTGTCCAGTTGCCTAGTTACCCAGTCATAGAACTCCACCAGGTTGGTTTGGCAGGATCTGCCATGTATGAAGCCATGCTGTCTGCTGTCCTGTAGTCCTTTGGCCTCTAGGAGGGCCACCAGCCTCTCCTTCAGGATAGTCTCCATTAGTTTACCCACAATGGATGTGAGGCTCACTGGTCTGTAGTTTTCCGGTTCATCCTTGGGGCCACTCTTGTGGAGGGCACCACATGAGCCATCCTCCAGTGCTGAGGTACATACCCTGAATGTAGTGAGGCATTAAATAGTTCTGCCAAAGGTCCTGCAAGGACCTCTGCCAGCTTCTTCAGTACCCTGGGGTGGATGCCATCTGGGCCTGATGCCTTGTCCACCCTCAGTACCTTCAAACCCCCCTGAACTCTGCCCTCCATGATTTCCCCATCTGTCACCCCTCACCCCCCTGTTTCTGCCATTTCTCCCCTTGGGTGTCACCCCTCTTCTCTTTAGTAAATACTGAGCAGAGTACTCATTTAGTGCTTCTGCCTTATAACTCCTAGCTTCCACCCACCCCCCTTCCTAATCCTTACTATGTGGTCCTTACAGCTCCTTTTCTCCTGATGTACCTAAAGAAGTCCTTCTCCCCTTCTTTATTTTATTTAGTTTTGTTGACTGGGTAAGTGCACTAGACAAATCCTGCCTATTTTCAGGCACGACCTGGGGGAGAGGGATACAGATGAATGCCAACTGACCTTGAACCAGATTAAGCTGTTGGTGGTATTTTTAGTGAATGAGGGACATTTGGCCAGGACACTGGGGAAATTCCCCTACTCTTTTCGATAAGTGCCATGGGATTTTTAACATCCACCTGAACTACCACCAATCCAGGCAGATGGGACCTTGGTTTAACGTCTCATTCGAAAGATGGCACCTCAGAAGTGCAGCACCCATCTCATGCTGCACTACAGTGTCAGTATTGGGATATTAACCCAAGTGCCAGATGTGGGAACTGAACCCACAGCCCTCTGATCTCCCGGCCTCAGAGGTGAGTGTGCTACCTACTGAGCCACTGCCACTTAATACCTTGTGCCGGCCTGAGTTCTGTAGATGCTTTGACTCCCCTTACTTCCCTGTCAAGTACTCCTCCCTGTCCTCCCCCTTCCTGTTTTCTTGTACTTCCTAAAGGCAGCTCTTTTCCTCTTACCTTTTCCATGACCTCCTTGCTCAACCAGCTTGGTTTCTTAGCCCTAGCCTTCTTGCTCTGGGCCTTGCAGCAGGTTTTGGTTGCCTCCACTATCCCCAGCTTTATGAGCTCCCACCTCTAGTTAGTGTCCATACTATATTGAATTCTGGCCAGGTACCCTTTTACCACTTCCCCCATCCTCCCAAAATCAGCCATCCTGAAGTCCAGCACTCTTGTGCCAGGTTGCACTCCTTCCTTGCCCACATCCAATGTGAGCCTTACTGAGTGGTGGTCACTCCCTGACAGCAGTTCCTCCACTGTAAGTTCTCTCACAAAGTCCCCATTTGCCTGCACAAATTCAAGGGTATTCCCTAACCTGGTTGGTTCACTGACCATTTGCAGCAGGAAGCTGTCCTGGAAAGCATCCAGCAGTACCTGCTCCCTTCTGTTCCTGGTTGTTGGGATACTCCAGTCTACTCCTGGCATGTTGAAGTCCCCCACAATCACCACACTACCCTTCTTGCAGGTCCTCCTGATCTGTCCTGCTAGGTCCCTGTCTAACTTCTCCATCTGAGATGGTGGCCTGTACACCACTCCCGTTCTAATAATCCTATTCTTGGAATCCTGGATTTGCATCCAAAGTGACTCCATACTACCCTCCTCCCCTTCCTCCCTTACACACTTCTGTCCTTCCTTCACATATAGTGCCACACCCCCTCCTTTCCCAATCACCCTGTCCCTATGAAATAACCTGTACCCTGGTACAGACAAGTCCTAGTCATTGTATTGGGTGGCCCATGTTTCTGTGATGGCTTCGCTCTCATTGCAGCAGACATTTTCATTGATCTCATCACCTCATTAGCCAGGCAGGGTGTTGGCCCCTGCTGCTGGCTGATTGGGGAATGCTGGACGCACCTACTGGTGCATGTCCTGCATTCACCCAACAGCGACCACACCTCCAAAGCTGCACTGTCCCAAGATGTTGGCTGCGCAAGAGCACCAACATAAAAAACAGCACAAATGGCACTTCCACAGACCTGGAACTAGACTTCCATGGTGAAGTCCCTATTTATCGGGGTATGTGGATTGTGGGTTCAATTCAAGGTCCAGGATTTTACATGGAACAGTCCATCCATCCCTAATGAACATATGGTTCTGATGCTGGCTTATGACCTACTGTAGCAGAGGTGAACTCTCCTACAACACTGTGTGGTCCTGGTTCAGGCTCATGACCTTTAGAAGGCATACTTTTTTCTCCCATGGTGTGGTTCTAGTTCTTGCTCATGTCTAAGGGAGGAGTAACCTCATCAGTACTAATGTGCAGTCCTGGTTCTTGTTTATGACCAAAACTTGGGCAAGCTGTCCAGAACCACAGTACAATTTTGTTTTTTTGTCATGACCTGGGCAGGAACGAGCTCTCCTGTAACATAGTTCAATTATGGTTCTTGACCTAGGAAGGGACAGGCTGTCTTATATCACTGTATGGTTCTGGGTTTGGAGTATGACCTAGGGAGGGGTGAACTCTCCTGTACCACTGGATGGTTCTAGTTCTGGAGCATGACCTAGGGAAGGGTGATCCCTAACACTGCTTTTCTGGTTCTGGTATAGGTTCATGACCTAGGGAGGAGTAAGCTCATGTGTACCTCTGTGTAGTTTTCAATCTGGTTCATGAACATGGACAGCAAGTTCTTATGCACCATTGTGTAGCTCTGGTTCTGTCTAATGACCAAGGCAGAGGTGAGCTTCCAGTTCCACCATGAAGTTGTGGTTCTAGTTCATGACCTGGGGAGCAGAGAGCTTACCTGCACCAAATAGGTTTTAAGTTATACTTAAAGCACTGCAGTGAGGAAAGTGTTCCTGTACCATATGACATTTCCAGTTCTGGTTTATGATCTAAGGAGGGTGCAAATTTGTCTGTGTCACTGTGCAGTTTCAGTTCTGGTGTATGAGCTATGGTGAGGTAAAAACTCCTGTTCAACAGAACATTGCTAATTCTGTTATAACCTCAGGAGGGGCAAGTTGTTCTGTACAACTGTGTATTTTCTCTCTTTACCCCCATCATTTTCTCATACTAGCTAATAACCTAGGAAAGGGCAAGCTCTAGCATATCATGGTGCTGTTCTTGTTTAGGTTCATAACCTAAGGAAAGGCAAGTTTGCCTGTACCACCAGGCAGTTCTGGATCATGACCTAGAAGGAGATGTACTCTTCTGTACTTCTATGTGTTATTGGTGCCTTTTTGAAAAACAGCCTTGGGAAAAAAAGTCTTTGCAGTAGGGGCTCCCTTCTGGCTCAATGCACTCCCTTTCTCTGCTAGCAGCCACACAAGCCTTAGCCACTTCAAAACCAAACTAAGAAAATTCATCAAGCCCCAAGCCATGCTTCTGCCACCTCTAGCCACCTATGGGTACTAGCTCCCTGAAAGCCTGGTCTGGCCCAGATTGTATGCTCTATTCTGTTTCCTAAGCCCCTTCCCTACTACCTCCCCCATTGTCTGTCCTGTCTCCCTACTTTCCTTAACCCCCTCAACTATTTACCTCCTTTAGCCCTCTTACACCGAGTCCACAACTAGCTGACCTGCTGGGTCTTGTCACTTTCTCCCATCTTTCTTCTGCCGCACACCCTAGTCAGACACAGGCTGATTCCTAGTGCTGCTGCCACTACCTAGTCACTATTATTCAGTTCCTGTATTTTTCTGACTTTGCACTTTTCCTCCTCATCATGGGTGAGATCTCTTATCATCTGGTGTTCCAAATTTTTGTGAACTCTGTAATATTGTTGACATTACTGTGATACTGTATAATCTATGTATTTAATACTGTTTATTTTGACAATGCCTCAGAGCTGCATATGTTCCCACCTGTCTTGTCTCCTCCTCTTTTTTATTTTTTTTTTATTATTGTATGATGAGGATCCTTTGTAAAGGAGCTTTTAGCTCAAAGGATGTACTTCCGACTTTCCAAATAAAATAAAATAAAATAAATCTGGTTCAAGACCTAAGATGTGGTGTGCTCTACTCTACCACAGTGTGGTTTTTAGTTCTGGGTCATGACCTAATGAGTGAAGAGCTCTGCTCACTATCACTTAACATTTCTGATTCCTGACCTGGGGAAGGGCAAGCTCTCCTAGATGAATGTGAAGTTCTAGTTCTATTCTATGGCTTAGGGAAGAGAAGGCATTGAAAATAGTACTGTGTAGTTCTGGTTCTGATTCTTGTTCTACCCAAGTGAGGGACAAGCTTTCCATAGTGTGGCTCTGGTTCTTGTTCATGACCCAGGATTGGGCAAGATCTTCTCTACCACTGTGTGGTTCTTTGTCTCGGTCATGACCTATAGAAGAACAAACTCTCATGTACTAGTGTGGTTCTGGTTTTGGTTCATAACTTACATTAAGGGAAAGTGAACTGTTCTGGGCGTACTGTGCAGCTCTAACTCTTATTTATCACCTTTGAAGGGCAAGCATTCCTGTACCACTGTGTGGTTCTGGTTTATGAACAAGAAAGGTGCATGCCTGCCTGGACCACTGTGCAACTCTGGATCTGTATATGGCATGGGTTCAGGAGCTAGGGAGTGGCAAGTTCTCCCATCTAAATTTGCTGAATTTATTTATTTATTTGAAGCTTTGGATTACAACACATTTGAGCTAGAGGCTATTTTTCAAAGGTTCCATGTCAGGTACATGTAACATACAGGAACATATCGTGGTTACTGTTACAGGAGATATTTACAAAATTAGACAAATATTTCTGATAGCAGCAAACAGCTTTGTCTAGAGAACCATCTACTGTTACAGTTAGGTCATTGTGGGTTCTGTTCATGACTTAGACATGGGCATGGTCTCCTGTATCACTATGCAGTTTTCATTTGGAGTTTGGTTCTTGAACTAGGAATGGAAAATGTCTTCAGTGCTGTTGTGCAGTATCAGAAATATAGAGGAGCAGCATGCTGGGCGAGGGATGTGTTGCGGTGGGGGTGACTGACTAGCCTAGAAATGGATAAACTGCCACTACCACCCCCCCAGTTAAGCTAAGGAATAAAAATGGGTTGGTGTGGGGGTTAAAAATAATATCTTCTCCTCAAGAGAATGGAGGAATGGGGCTAGGGTGGAGGGTAGCTTGGAAAGATGCTGTCAGTTCTTGGCATAGTAACAGGAGCTGACAGGATTAATCTTTAACATGCATAGTTTCTCTGGGGCACTGGAAAATTATAGGAACAGCCTGGAATGGTGTCCTGGAAATTAGTTCTGCTTGTCAGGTGAGGGTATAGGATTATTTAATTTTTTTCCTCCTCCCCTACACTCAGCCAAACAATCAATGGCAAATAATGAATACCTGAATATTTAATGACCTGAATATAATATTTGGCCTGAATATTTGAGAAAAGATATTCAAGCAGGCATGTCTCCAGTACCACTTTGCAGTTCTGGTTTGAATTCTAGTTCTCGACCTATGGAGGAGAAATCTCTACTGCGCAACTCTGTAGTTCTAGCTCTGGTTCATGACCCAGGAATGAGTAAGCTCCCCTGTTTCACTGTGCTGTCTTGGTTCTGGTTCAGACTTCATTACCTGAATTCAAAATATGGGAGACTGAGTTGTTTTCTTCTCTTTGGGACATTCTAAAATATTGATACAGTTGTCTCTAGTTACCACAGAGAGACTCCTGCCATGATTAAGAAATAAAGTTAGGTCATCTTGTCGGTACAGTGGTAGAGCTCCCGGCTGCTCACAGTCCTGGTGATCTGGGTTTGGAAACAAACTTGGGTCCTAATGTGCCAGCTACAGTAGTGAAATGCTCTTATTGGAGAAAAGTGTCCTTAGTGGATATTCTGGGACAACAAACACAACAGAGGTGGATGGGGGATGATGCTCGAAGTTGGCCTGGCTGAGGTACTGTAGGTGCTGTGGTGACTTAAAAAGTATAAAAAAATAGCTAACATCAGCAGAACATGGCAATACATCATTCCCAAAAGACTTGAGTTTCAAAGATCTCAATTCTTAATCACATGACAACAGCTGTCCTATCCCTCCATGTTCTGTTACTACTCAAAATGGGAGAACAGCAAAAGGAAGGAGATGTTGTTAAAACCTTACTGCTCTACTTGGACTTAAGAACTAGAACTCTACTACTGGGATGTTCCATTTAGGGTAAAAACAAACAACAAAAAAAACGGGAGTTAATGTGTTTATCTGAGCTGAGTGAAGGGAACTATTATCTGTGCAGTTAGCAAGGTGAAGAAGGGAACTGTGAATTAGGGGGAGTGGCTTAGGCAACAGGAATCCATAGATAACATTTGGCAGAGAACAGCAAGAGGAAGGAGGTGCTGTTCGAACTTTACTACTCTATTGGGACTATATAGCCCTCGCTCCTTCCCCTCACCCTTAGCCAGTTCTACTTTATAGGCACAGGATTTCACTATCAACAGTAACCTCCTGTTTGGGAGCAGGAAGTGAGTGATCACAGATGCATAAAGGACTCACCATCCTAGAAGAAAAAGAGTAGCTCTCCATCCCCCCAGCTGCTGGAGGTCTGATTCTGAGCAAGTAAGGAGACTGCTGAGGAATACAGGAACTTCCTGTCCCAGAACAGGAAGAGCAGGAGCTTTAAGGGCATGTAGGCAGTAGGAAAGCAGGGAGAAAAAAATATACCAAGAGAGGAAAGAGTAAGCATACAAAACAAGAGTTGAGGGGCAACAAATAAGACATGATGGCAGTGGTGCAGTGCAGTGGGTGTGGAGCAGCAGGCTTCTGGGAGACATTCTGGAGGATGTGGTGTTGTCCCATCTGCAGACACCTCTCTAGGCTGAGGGAGGAGGTTGTTCATCTCCTGGCTGAGTTGGCCAGGATTCAGGGGACCTCCTCTCACACTCAAGAACCACCAGGACCACTGTCGCTGCCTCAGAGGTTGCCAAGAAAGAGCAGTGCTTGGACCACAGTGGGCACAGGGAGGGTGAGGATGGTAGAACAGAGGTGCATTCATCCAGTTGTACCTCTCCAAAATTCGTACACCATTCTGGTAGAGTGTGGTTCCTCTATGGAGTCACCCACAGTGGAGATCAAGGAGGATGCTAGGAACTTCCACAAAGCAGACCCACAGGAGGGTGGCATAGGACCCAAGAGGGGAAGTTAACAGCTCCTGGTGGGGCACTCCATTGTTAGAAGGGTAGAACTGGGGGAAGGGAGAGAGGGAGGTAAGGTGCCTGCCTTGTGACATGGCTTGGAAGGACAGGGAGTGAATCCTCAGAATCATGAGAGCAGCTGCAAAGGAGAGGGAGCTGGATGTCATTGTCCACCAAAGGACAAATGACCTGGCTGGGAAAGGGATTAGAGCAGTACAAGAGGAGTTTGTGAAGTTATGGAGGTGTGCACGCACTGTAACCTTCTCTGAGGTGCTGTCTGTCTATGGCATGGGTGACGCTAAGGTGCTCCACACCATAGGATTCAGTCAAAGATTGGGATACTGGTGCAGAGCTCAGGGTTTCAGCTTCACTGGGAACAGGGGGTCCACCTGGAGAGAAACAGGCCTACACTAGTTTGCATCTGTCAAGGAGGGGAACCAGAATCCTAGGTGATAGGTTTAAATACTTCATTGGCAAGCATTTGAACTAGCCAAGGGGGGAGGCACTGAAATGGGGCAGGAAATCCTAGCCCTCCCCCCAAAAAATCAAGGTAGTTAGTGAGGTAAACACCAAGATAGACAAGTTGATAGGGAGAAGGGCAGGGGTAAATGGAGAAAAAGGCAAAGGCTCTAAGGACAGGGATGGGGCAAAAAGGGGAAAGGCCATAAAAAATGGAGGGTAATGAGTACCAATGCCCATAGTCTAGGTAACAAGCTCCCTGAACTGGTTGCCTTGATGGAAGAGGGATGCCTGGATATTGTGGCAGTCACAGAAACATGGTGCACAGAGAACCATGACAGGGATGTCAATATACAAGGGTACACACACTCTACATGAGGGACAGGGAGGGTGAAAGAGGAGGAAGAGTAGCTCTCTACATAAGGGAAGCGGTCAAAGCAACAGAACTAAAGGGTAAACAGGGAGGAGAGGAGGCACTGTGGGTCACCCAGGAGACTGGAAATGGCATCACAGTCCTCATGGGGATTATATACAGACCCCATCTCAGGGGAGGAAATGGACAAGGAAATGATAGAAGGCATCCTTTGTATGGCAGAAAAAGGGGACAAATTGTTGATGGGGGATCTGAATATGCCAGATGTTAACTGGAGCATCTTTGCTACAGTCACATCCAAGAGCAGGGTCATGCTCAATGACCTAAAGGGGGTATTCCTCAGACAGTTAATGTTGGAATCCACTCAGGAGGGAGCAATCTTAGACCTGGTACTCTCAAATGGGGATGGAGAGAGGATCTCAGATCTAGAAGTGGGTAGTCATCTGGGAATAAGTGACCACGAAACAGTGTGGTTCATGATAAACACAACCACAGAGTCAAGCCATACAAAAGTGAAGGTACTGGACTTTAGGAGGGCTGACTTTGTCAGAATAGCCTCCGAAAATCACTAGCAAACAGGCAAGAAGAAGGGGTGGAGCAACAATGGGGAAACATCAAATCTGCCATCACAGAGGCAACAAGCCATTGTGTGAAGCAAATAAACAAATCAAAACAGAAGAAAAAAAATACTATGGTTCTCAAAAGAGGTGATGGGGAAGGTTAGGGAGAAAAAGATAGCATTCAGGAAGTATAAGGAAACACAGAAGAAGCAAGACAGAGAACTGTTCCAGTTAAAGCAAAAGGAAGTGGAGAAGGCAGTCAGAATTTCAAAGGCCCAATCCGAGGAAAAGATAGCCAACTTGGTTAAGAAGGGGATAAAACTATTTATAGGTACATTAGGGGGTGAGAAAAGACCAAGGGAGGGATAGTGAGGCTTCATAAAGGGGAGGGTGGGTAGGCAGAGAGGGACAGTGAAAAAGCAGGGATACTGAACGAATACAGTACAACCTCAGAGATTCAAACTTCAAAGAATCAGACTGACCGATTAACCACATCCCCCAATCTGGTAAGAGTTAAGCACTAATTGCCACCTGTAGCTCATTTTCTTGCCTGTTTAAAAGGTGTTAATAGAAAATCTTCTTCAACACTATCAGTGTAGATCAGCATGGCAGGAAAGCAGGCTAACAAATGAAAGAGGGTGACCTTGTGCATCAACACTAAACTGGAAATCATAAGTAAAATTGAACGTGGTGCGAGTTTAAGCACTGTTGCTGAGGAGTATGGAATTGGCGAATCTACAGTTTTTGATTTAAAAAAGGCTCAGGATAAAATTAAGCAGTTTGCCCGAGAAGCCAAAGATACAGGTTCTGCTCAAACCCGCTGCATTGTTAGAAAAGCAGCAAACGAGGACTTTGATCATGCCATACATTTGCGGTTCACACAAGAATGCCACAAAGGTACCCTGATCAGCGGCATCCTTGTAAGTGAGAAAGCTAAACTTTTATTTAAACAAATGTACCATGACAGTGTTGAAGAAGATTTTACGTTTAGCTCTGGGTGGTTATGTCGCTTCACAAATTGCCACGGTATACGCCAGCTCAGCATGCAGGGGGAGGCACTCTCAGTGGATTGTGAAGCCTTACAGTCTTTTAAAATCACCCTACAACACCTAGTGGAACAGCAACAGCTCACCAGAGAACCTTATTTATCTGTATTTTATCTTTTGTTGTTTTAGTCATATTAAAATTGTATTTGATACGCAAGAAGCCCCGTTGAAGTTATTTCAAAGTTATTTCAGAGTTACGGAAATTTCAGTGATATGAACACCATGCATTCCTATGCTGTTCAGATCTCTGAGGTTGTACTGTACTTCTTCACAGTATTCACAAAAGAAGAGGAGGGGGAGGTACCAAGTCCAATCAATAGAAGCACTCTGGATAGGGGGTCGATACCAGTCCTTTCATTGAAGAAAAGGTTCTGAAAGAACTCCTAAAACTGAAGGTGGACAAAGCAATGGGGCCTGTTGGGGTTCACTCCAGAATTCTGAAAGAACTAAGGGGAGAACTAGTGACACCCCTAACTACCCTTTTTAACAAATCATGGGAGGATGATGTGGTACCTAAGTACTGGAGGAGGTCGGATGTGATTCCCCATTACAAAAGTGGGAGCAAAGCAGAGGCAGGAAACTATAGACCTGTTAGCTTGACCTCAGTGGTAGGGAAAATGATGTAATCACTTCTGAAAGAAAGAACTGTTGAGTACCTAGAGGCCAGCGAGGCACAGGACCCAAGGCAGCACAGCTTCACAGTGGGAAGGTCATGTCAGATTAATCTAAGAGATTTCTTTGACTGGGTGATAAAAGTAGTAGAGGGGCTGTGGACATGACCTAACTAGACTTTATCAGGGCATCTGACACATCAGCTCCCTCCTCAGTGCTCACTTCTGCTCCACCTGTGTATGCAGACAATCCCCTCTACACCGGAGTCCTGGCAGGGCACTGTGACTCTAACTGTTATTATATGGGTTTGTCCTTCAGCTGTTACCAGACACATTTCAGTGTGCTGTTTACTTATTGTGCTGGGCCCTACTGTCCTTGCTCTTATTTATGTATTCATGTATTGCCTACTACTGTCTATATTAATTTACCTGTTATTTACTGTGTGCTGCTTTTGTTTTTGTTTACCAGCTACTGTATGTATTAAGTTCACCTGATATTTACATAGCACTGCCTTTATTTTGTTGGTCTCCCTGCCCCCTCTCCCAGGACCCATCTGGAATCAAGCAGTAGGCTGCTCAGTATGCCTTCCTGGTAAAACCTTTTAATAAATAAATAAAACAGTCCTACGCAAAAGATTAATAAGCAAATTAGCCAACCTGGGAGTGGGTCCCAGGGTGATAGCCTGGGTATAAAATTAGTTGGATAACAGGACACAGAGGGTAGTATTAAACGGAGTCTACTCTGAAAAAAGGGGGGATTCTGGTGGAGTACAACAGGGTTCAGTACTGGGTATGGTTCTTTTTAATGTCTTTATAAATGACATTGCAGAGGGACTGGAAGGATGAGCATGCCTCTCTGCAGATGACACAAAGATCTGCAACAGGGTTGATACACAAGAGGGGGTGGAAAGATAAGAAGAGACTTGGCAAGGTTGGAGTAATGGTCAAAGGTATGACAGCTTAGATTCAATGCAAAGAAGTGCAAAGTAATGCACCTGGGAAACAAAAAACAAGGGGAAGAGTACACATTGTGGTGGGGGGTATTAACAACAACAAAAATGGAAAGGGACCTGGGGCTAGTCATATCAGATGACCTAAAGCTAAGCAAGTAATGTGAGAAGACAGTAATGATGGCTGGAGGGATACTGAGAAGTACAGAAAGAGGCATCACCAGTAGAAAACAGGAAGTTGTTATCCCTCTTTACTGACAGTTGGTGAGACCCATCTGGAGTACTGCGTGTACTTCTGGAGACCCCATCTCCACAAGGACATAGATAGGATGAAGGCAGTCCAGAGGAGGGCAACTAAAATGGTGTAGTGTCTGCTACAGAAGCCATATGAAGAGAGACTAAAGGAGCTTAATATGTATACTCTTGAAGAAAGGAGGAGAGGGGGGACATGATACTGTAGAAACTTTGAAGTAGCTCAAGGGAATCAACAAAGTCCAAGAGGGTAGCATCTTTCAGAAAAAGAGATGTGCCAAAACAAGGGGACACAATTTGAAGATATAGGGGGGACATCTCAGGAGCAATGTGAGGAAGTATTTTTTCACAGAAAGGGTGGTGAATGCATGGAACAGCCTTCCTGAGGAGGTTGTGGGGTCACAAACAGTAGGGGAATTCAATAATGCATGGGACAGACATAAGGTAATTACAATGGGTGGTAGGAAGAAGTAGGCTGTTGGTTAACTAGGATCTGCAGCTTATCCAATGGGTAGGGAAATGGGCAGACTAGGTGGGCCAAGCAGTCATTTCCTGCTGTCAAAGTCTATGGTTCTTCAGGTCATAGAAATCCTATAACCTCATTGACATAAACATGTCACATGCTCATTGAACATTTTCTGACAACCACTCACCTCATTCGCCTGAACTACACAGCATTTTAACAAATAAAAGCCCATTTTATAGGTGGGATAACACACTCCAGTGTGTGTGATCATAGGGGAATAACACATTTTTCACGTGGTTGTAGCACTCAGCTACACCTAATGTTTAACAATCACCTGAGGCATGCATTATTCTCTTATAACTGCACACCCTGTCATTTGTTATCACTTACATACATCATTTACAAAATTTGAACAAATCATTACTGAGAATTGTGGGACTTCTTATCCTGTATTCAGTTGCATCGTGTGCAAATTTAGAAAGTTGAGTACAAACTGAGCAGTGTGGGTCCAGTAGGTGTTATCCAAGGTCAAGTAATGCATTTGGGGTGAGAAGAGGACTGTTACTGTTCGTGTTCATATGAAGGACATACAATATGCAGCACATGTCCTGATGACATGAGGGGTTCATTCACTGAACTAGGGATGTTCCTTAGAGAAAGCTTATTTTGGAGATCTGTAGCAGGGGACCATAAGGCAGGCTATTATTTGACTAATGGTCTAGATCAAAAGAAAAGGTTTTCTTTTTAGTCGACTAAATGGTCTTCAGGAGCAAGGGATGCATGTACTCCCCGGTTGGCTACACCTGCATCTGCACTGGGATGGGGTTAGTTAATGAACCAGGAGAATGGACTGGGCACTCAGGTGGGATTTTAACTAGAAAATAAAGGAAGGGCCTGATAAGAGAGATAACCAATGGCAGAAGGCTGATGCAGTGGATCATCAAGGGAAGGAAACCAGAGCAGGGGAGTACCAGAGGAAGAAATCCAATGGGGGCCAAAGAAGTGTAAAGGATCAGCTATCCACATTTACATGCAGACCAAGTACATAGAAAAATGAGCGTGCTCAAGGGCTAGATGTTCTTGGAAAGCCAGGACATAGTTGCACTCAGATTTGGTGGGAGAATAAAAGGACTTTATTAATATAGAAAGATTCATGCTATTCAAAAGGGATAAGTCTGACAAGAAAGGGGGGCAGGTCTAGTGTTCGCTTTTGGATTCACATGCATGACAATGGCATACTAGTCTTTAAATCTACCAAACAAAGCAGCACACACTAAAGTCCTGTCTACTGGACAATATGTTTACTTAAAGTACAGAGATACTATACAAACAGTGCAAAGCTCAACCCTCTGACAAAGAGTCTGAGGACTGTAATATAGGGGGAGTTCTGTTATTCAGAATTCTTTAGGGGTTGTCCTTTGCTCTTTTTATTTTATTTGTGTACTTCGTTTCATAATGTATTATTTATTCCCCTTGCTGAATTGAACAACACCCACGCAGAGGCAAACACCCAATCCCATAACCCCACTTCTCTTACTTGAACCATGCTGGCATATACCCTTAAGATGGAGCTCATTGGGCTTGACCTCAGTCCTGCAAGGTAGTAGTCACTCTCATGGGACCCAGTGCCTGAGCCTACCAATTCATCCAGTTTCACTGTAGCCAGGTGGGATAACAAAAGGACCAGGCTTCACCCACCAAATCAGTTTGGACCTGTTCTTGAAAAGGGTGGTCTCCAGTGAATAAAGAAATGGTCCAGTATGTGATGTCCAAGGGGCATGTATGATCACGCAGGTGTAGTGGGCCAGTGAACAAATGCTATCTTTGTGTGTGTTCACCCTGAGAGTCAGTTATGAACTAGCAGCATCACAGGTTTGTGTTTGCCATAATTCATCAATTTCCAAATGAGGATAAGCTTCTACTCTGCTTTGAATTTAGATAGCTTTGAGATAAGTTTTTCTGTGTGTCCTTTATCTTTTCAAATGTGTTTATTTTCACCTTTTTTGAAATACAGTATTTCCCATAGTCTTTAGTGGATATTAGTCTGTATCATATGTTCATATCATGGAATACTAAATGTAATTTTTATATACTTCAAGTTTGCTGTGACTGAGTCATTTCAGGTATAGAAAACCAGGTGTAAACTGACAAGTCCATGATCCTTTTCCAAAGAGACAGGCTAGAGTTACTATATCTAAGGCACAAACTGGGGAATATGTGTGTGGGCAGGACAGTAGTGTGGTGGGTAGTTAACTGGCTGGGTGGCAGGACACAGAGGGTGGTGGTAAATGGCTGTCACTCCACAGAGGGAAGAGTGACCAGTGGGGTACCACAGGGATCAGTGCTGGGACCGGTCCTATTCAACATCTTCATCAGTGACATTGCGCAGGATCTAGAAGGCAGAATTTCACTGTTCGCTGATGACACAAAGCTCTGTAACAGAGTAGAACACAGAGGGTGTAGACAGAATGAGAAGGGACCTGCAGAAACTTGAAGAATGGTCAAGGGTTTGGCAGTTGAAATTCAATGCAAAAGAAGTGCAAGATAATGCATATGGGGCACAAAAACCCTGGCACAATATATCAGTTGGGGGTGAGGATATAGCATGCACCAAGCAGGAAAGGGATCTTGGGGTTGTCATCTCTGATGACCTCAAGGTAGGGAAACAGTGTGACAAGGCATCAGGTAAAGCAAATAGGATGCTGGGATGTATGGGCAGGGGCATCACCAGCAGGAAAAAGGAGGTCATAATTCCGCTATACAAGACACTAGTGAGGCCCCACCTGAGTACAGTGTACAGTTCTGGAGACCATACCCACGTAAGGACATAGACAGGGTAGAGAAGGTTCAGAGGAGGGCAACAAAGATGGTGCATGGATTGCATCACAAGTCATATGAAGACAGGTTGAAGGAACTGAACATGTACTCCCTGGAGGAGAGGAGGGAGAGAGGTGATATGATAGAGACATACAAATATCTTACAGGGAGAAACAGGGTGCAGGAAAACACTATTTGTAAGCGAAAAAGATGTTCCAGGACTAGAGGGCATGGGATGAAGTTGGAGGAGGACGATTCAGAGGAAACATGAGAAAGAATTTCTTCACAGAACGGTGGTGGATAAGGAGCACCCTGCCAGAGGAAGTGGTGGGGCTGAAACAATCACGGGATTTAAGAATGCATGGGATAGACATAAAGGAATTCTAGAAGTCAATGGTAAGGGGAAACAGACTTCTAGGAAAACAAACTGAACTTACAAGCTCAAATTGGCAGACTGGGTGGGCCATAGGCCCTTATCTGCCGACACTGTCTATGTATCTATGTATCCATGTAAAGTGTTCTCAACTGTGATAGAAGGGACGGGCCATTTGCTCTTTGAATAAGAACATTGTAATATGTGAGCAGACCCTCTAGTAGGATTTGGACTGAAAGATCCCCTGAGTTGAAATCACACTGAGTAGTGGCCGCTTAACCCATTCAGGTGTCTGAAGGATTTGTGAAAACTGGTAGCCTTGCAGACTGTTCTGAGAGAGAACAGGTATATGACAGTATTGAAGCAGCATGTACAAACCTTCCTTTCATAACGAGACAAGGAAGTGCCTTCTGGGATACTCAATCCCCCTCTCCTTAGCTGGTCTCCCATGACTGAGGCTAGCTTTTGAATCTGGGTTGCTGGCATCATGAGCAGCAACTACTGTTACTGCACTGACAGGAGAGCTTTTCATTTAGTATTTACTCTGGGACCGCATGGTGTTATCAATGATGCCTATCCCCCCACTCCCCCATTTCACACTCAGTCCCATCTTCAGTCATGTTGGCAAGGCTACTTTGGCATAATTCATGGTAGGTTGGAAGGCATATTGAATTGTCCCATGCTTCTATCTCCTAAATTAGTGCCAATGAGCAGCTGGACACATTTCATGTATAAATGACTTTGTGGGGGAGGGGTAACTGAGTTACATGGGTATAAGTTATTGATTGGCTGCAATCCATCTCCAATTATGGGCAGAGAGTCAGTGGCGAGAGGCAGCATTTAAATAAATATGGTTTTGGGCCTTGGAAGGATCAGGTTAGAGAGGGGAGTAACTCGGAAGACAATGTATGCTATTGGCTCTGTGCCTGTAGCTTGCTACTTATATTTAATGAGTGTGAGCAAAAGGATCATGCCTGGAGTAGAGAAGGTGTGCCTATGGACAACCTTGGCTATATGGGAAGGGTTGTGCTTGGGAGGTTTAAGATTTAAACAATAAGGCATAACGGGGCATTGGTGGTACTAGGTTTCCTCCATGGTCAGGTGCGTATTGAGGCATGAGGCAAAGCCGAGTGAATCAACACTCTAAAAGTTTTCAAAGCCACAAAAATTATTATAAAATGCTGTGAAATAATGTAAAATTATCCCTCCACAGACTTTTTCACCTCTCATTCATATGCCTTTCTTCACAGTCAATGCACTGTGTGATGGTTTACTATGGATCACAATAATTCAAAGCTCTGCATTATTCCAGTAGTAGAATGCCCCCTTCCCATTCACACACACACACACACACACACACACGTGCACAGTGTAACATGGAATAAATGAATTCAAAATTCTTCAGGGTTCCACTGATATACACACACAGACACAGACACATAGCCTTCAAATGGAATGAGAACCTCGACTTTATCTGTTGCCCAGTAAGGAGGAGGGAGTTCTCTATTTTACTGGTAGGAATGGGAGGGGGGGTCATGGTCATCAGAGAAACACCAGCAATAGAAACTCTGAATAATACTTGATTTTTCAAATTTGTGTATGTGTGTAAAGACAAAGGAGGGGCTCTTGAGTGAAAATAACATTAAATTATTTACTTTATTTAATTTATCGGACGTTAATTTTTAGAGTCTAGTTGAAGTTTTCTGTACAGTATATGGGTAACGGTTTCAGTCATGTTTGTGATGGAAATTAGGAAATAAGCTGCTTATGGATTCTATGAGTTCCCTGGCTCACAGGGACTTGTTTTTAACCACTGGCGTTGCTCCCTTATTGCCATGGCTAGAACCAAGTCTCAGCCAGTCAACACGCAGGGATTTCCTTGCCCATTTTATGTATTTGTTTTGACCATGCTGACTGTGAATCATTTGAACCGTTTAGAATATTGCTTGGTTTGGAGTTTGAATGGTCAAATTTGGGGAGGATGCCTCTCAAATTGTAATGATATGAGATGATACATATACTAATGAACATGGCTTATGCAACTGGATGTAAAATTATAGAATACTTACTGACTGGAGATGAAATAATTGTGGAGAAACACACAGCATCATTTCCAGCACAGGTCTGTATTATGACATTACAGCGCCTACCACCAGTTGCTGAGCATTGTCGACACTTCAGACTTTCACCTAATTATATACACAATTGAGGGAGAGATAAAGAAAGTCAGTCCAATATTTAATTTCATCTTGATTCCATGCTTGCAGCAATAGTTTATCACATAGCATTTTAAAAGTCAGTGTAAAATTAAATACAGCTGGTTTGTTTTACAATAATCCCCTATTGCCATCATTGCTACAGTCTGGCTTTTTGTGAGGACTTGTCATACAGCACTTAACTGCACTGCTCCACAAAATCTACCATAGGTGTTAAGTTTTCTGTGGAAGTGTGCACAATGAGTTTACTGTAACATTAGCTAAGATAACTAAACTGAGTTTCACAAACTGCAAAACAACCAACCTGAATAGTAACTCTCAGCCATGTAAGCCTCAGGTGCATGTACTGTATAAACAGAAGCTAACACTTCAATGTAATGCCAAATGTCATTTTCACAGCTATGGAACATATTTGTAAATAAACCTTTTATGAAGATTTTGAAAATATATGTGCTACACAAAGATCTTGAACATAACTTACATGAAAGTTTTCCTAAGTACTGCACAAACAAATTTTTTAAACATGAGAAATAAGAAAACAAGAGACCAAAAATAAAACATTGTGTATTGTTGTATGACTGTACACTTAAAGTCATACATGAACAAAGAAGTATTAATGTCTCACGTTGCTTTGTGCAGAGTGTGCATGACTCTACACACAAAGTTTGGAGTTACGGTATGAGTAGGGCCTGAACATTTAAGGTAACTTATTAAATACTTAAATATTGAGGGTGATACTTTAGAGTCTGTGATGAAGGGGTACAGTATAACAAGAAACACATGTTTTTTAATAATATTGCAATTTTTAATGATATATTTTCAATTAAACTGCAAATTTTCATCACAAATATTTCACAAAGGTTTTTTAAATCTACATGCTGCATGAAGATTTTGAACATTTTTGATTTGAAATGTGTTGTAAGTAGTACACAAAGAAAATGTTTAAAGCTAAAAGTAACATGATGAATGCAAAAAAATTCTAAGTTTTGCACTAATTGTAAAATCACAAATGAACAAAGCAGTACTTGTATTCTGTGTTGCTTTGTGCTGGGTGTGTGAGTCCCTTCACACACAAAGACTAGGGATATGTGCAAGGCCCACATCGCCCTGCACATCCAGCTTTACACAGAGCACAAAGGAACCTGAGAAAGTATATTAGCAGGCTCCCTTTGTTTTGCACAGGGTGTCGAAGGTCATGAACAAAGCATGCTACCTCTGTAATTCTTCAAAAAGTAAGGCTATTTATTGCAGAAAGTTACATTAAGGCTTACCAGAGTTCCTAATGTACAAAACTGAAACCCCACAAAGACTGGGAATGTTCTTTTAGAGTTGTCAACCCAATGCCCACAAAGTTTGGAAAAGTACAATTAAGGTTGTGAAGCATATCTCCACCCCCTCCTACTTCCCTTACCCTCTTGACTCAAGGTTAAGCTACAGGTTCAGAGCCAAGCATCAATCATTTGCTATCACATGCAGGGCCAACATATTCAAAATTTATAAATATCAAATTGAATCTCCACCCCTTCCCTCTCCCCTACCCTGGGATTGAGATAAAGTTTTTTACCACTCTGCAAATTGCAGTCAAAGAAATTTTGGACATTTCTCAAAATACCACTACTTCACATTCCTCACCAATGGTGCCATGTTATGTCAGTCATAGGAACAGAAAACCTTAAATGCATCTGAGTCATGGACATTGCAAAATGCACTCACCTACCAGATGACATACTGTATAGTGAAATCCTAGGGAAACTGTCTAGGGGTATACAGTGAATGCTGATATTTATTTATTTATTGAAAAGTTTCACCAAGAAAGGTATACTGAGCAACAATTTACTCATCTCACAGCACATCCTGGGGGAAGGGTTATTTGGGATAATACAGAATCAGTACAACTCCAAGAACAATACAGTGTCACACAGTAGTTACACTGGCCATAAATACAGAGCACACAACTTTGAAGACAATACAGTGGTGTACAGTAGTAACATGAGCCATAACACAGATAAAATAGTTGCAGAATTTTGAGTAACAGCAGCAGGTAAGGGTACAGAACTAGTACGAATATCAGGAAAACAATAGATTACGAGAAATTTTTGGGGTTACCACATGTAAACAAATGCCTAAGTGGGCTAAGGTGGCATTTAGGTGCCAATAGTGCTAGGCAGCAATAAGTGCTTTTAGGTGCTTAGCCGGTGCAGGTGGTAATGAGGTAAGGACAGTTTCTGCTAAGCAAATTGGTCAAATGTCATGAAGATAGCTAGTGACAGTCTCAGTGGGGGTCAGTTGCACACATAGTTGGTGATTAAATAGCTTATTAAGGCTGATGTGAGTGAACCATTAGTGGAGGAGTGACACATTTGTTGGTGGAGTGCATTCCATAATTTAGGCAGATGAAAGAAGCAAGCATTTTGTCCAGAAGTTCTTGAGCAGTGAGGGATTGTCATGGTCCTCGAGTCACTGGATCTTAAAGAGTATAGGGAAAGAGGAGGGGTGGATAAGGAGGAGATATAATAAGAGAAAGAGCCAAATCAAAATTTAGAGATTAACTTAATCTGTTAGGAAGAGTAAAAAAATTCAGAGAGCAGTAGAGATCACAGTGGTCAGTACGGAAAGGGGCATCAAGGGCAAAGCAACAGAAGGAGCTGAAGAGAGAATCCAGTCTGGCAAGGGAGGACTGCGGGGCAGCACTATAGACTGTCATAGTAGTCTAATATAGGTATGATCGTCTTCTGTACTAACTCACGCCTGGCCTTAAGCGGAATGCAGCTATGGTTTCTGTAAAGAGCACCAAGTGTGGGCCACAGTTTTTTAAAAATGGAATCAATACGTACTGAGAAGCTGAGGTACTGGTCGAGCCAGACACCGAGGTACCTGAATGAAGAGGTGTCCTCTAATACAGTCCCATTGAGGGTGTGGAACATGGGCAAGTAGTTTGGCCTAGTGAATCTCTGCTTTGTTACAAATGTCATGGAGACTGTCTTCTTGGCATTTAGGAAAAGCTGATGAGAACTAAGCCAGTGTTGAACATCAGTGAAGTCGAACTGAAGTCTTGTAGTGACATCAGAGATAGATTTGCCAGTTGTATATACTACTGTGTCATCAGCATACATATGTATGCAGGCTGATGTGCAAATCTGTGGGAGATCATTTAGGAAAATTGAAAAAAGAAGTGGACCAAGCACCGATTCCTGTGGGACACCAGTGCTTATGGGCAGGAGAAATGAAGTGGCATTGGCAATACAGACCGATTGTGATCTGCCAGTCAGGTAGGCAATGAACCAGCTTTTGGCAGAGGGGGAGAGACCGGTAGAAGTGAGACTGCTCAGTAGAAGTGGGTGTGAGTCTGTGTTGAAGACTTTGGCTAATTTGGCAAAGATGGCAGAGGTAATTAGGCCATTATCCATTCCAGAGGAGATGGCATCAGTCAGCCTTAGAAGAGAGTTGGAGGTGGAGTGTTTTTTCCTAAAAACAGACTGGAAGGGAATGAAGAATGAAGAATGCAGAATCAGTGAGAAAGGAAGAGAGTTGTTCAAGGACAAGATGTTCTTGAAGTTTAGCTAAGGTAGGAAGGAGTGAGATAGGTTGATAGGTACCAAGGTAGGTGGTGTCATCACCCTTAGGTAGGGGTAGGGGGAACACAACTGCATGCTTCACACTGCAGGTACAGTGGAAGATGCAAAGGATAGGTTTAGTATGAGTGATAGAGGGTAGGCAATAGCTGGAGCAGAAAATGAGAGAAGTTTAGGGTCCAGGTCATCTTGTGCGGAACCTTTGGAGGGATTAATAGACATAAACACCTGCAAGGTGTCTTCAGGAGAAATTGGTGTAAAGGAGAAGGTGGCTGAAGATGAGGAGACTGGAGAAGGTGAGGAAATGGAGGAAGGGGAGAAGGGGAGAAGGGGCTAGAGGGTGAGGAGACAGAGTTGGGGTGAAGGAGGCGGAGCCAGAGTTGGCTGATGTAGAAGCAGATGGATGGGGTGAGGTAGTAGGAAACTTAGAGGGTGCAGATGGAACTGACAGAAGTGACAAGGTACAGGTCATAAATTGAACATTAAAGCATTCAGCAATGGCCATGGGTTCAGATATAATGGAGAGGTTTTGCTTGAGGATAGTGGTGGTGGATTTAGTAGCAGGGAAGAAGAGGGAATGGACAACCTTCCAAAATTTGGACATGTTGTTAGTGTAGGATTGGAAGCTTGAGTGACAGTGTTCAGTTTTGGCTAGATGGATTGCTTTAGTACATGCATTACGGAGCTCTTTATACCATTGGTGGTCACCAGGACAGATTGATGCTTTATATTTGTGCCACACAAGGTCTCGAGCTCTTTGGAAAGCCAAAAGTGCAGGGGTCACCCAATGTAGGTGGTTTCCTCAGACTCTTGCCTTACATAAAGGGGCATGACAGTTCAATATATAGAAGAACTTGTCTCTGAATGAATGTAGGGCATCATCAACTGAGAAGACTGAGGAGAGAGAAGAACAGTCCAAGAGCATGAGATCATGGTGCAGAGGGAGAAGATTGAGTGAGGAGTAAGATCACATTAGGAGGATTTTATGAGGGATCTTAGGCCTATGTATCTTATGTACCACATAAATCATATGATGGTCACTTATAGCACCAGAAAGGAGACCGGAGGCCACTATCTTATGAGGATGTGATGTGAGAGCAAGATCCAGGAGGGAATGATTCTGTGTTTTATTATTTAACAGGGTTGGTTCCCATATTAATTGGGAGAGGTCCAGGGATTCCAAATTGGAGTGAACAGGGATTGGGCCAGCCAGCTGATGTTTAAGTCACCTAAGATGTACAACTCAGTGTATTCAGTACCAACTGTGTGATGACAGCTGTAGTATAGAGTTGCAAACATAATTATAATGGTCTCAATTACACACCCTGGCACTTCCCAAAATAATGTATTACATTGTTTTTTTAACAATCATTTGGGTGGAGCCGAGGTCCCCTTTCAAGAACAACTCACATCACAAGGCACAAACAGTAGATTGACAAGATTACAAATCAAAGAGTTGACACATACAGTAGCTGAATAAATCAGACATTTATGTTAGCAAGTGCAAGTTGAGCAGCCAAGGAAGTAGTTATGAGTTAATAATTTAAACAGAGTGTGAGGTGTAGAAGAACATAGTTTGCAGGAAAAGCTATTTCACAAGACATGAGTGTGGAAGAGAAGAATCCTCAACCCATATTAGAGCTGATAAGGCATGCATTCAGAAGATTTTGGCATGAGGACCTTAGTGATCTATGACAGGTCTTTGGTAGTAGGAACTTTACCAAGGGAGAGGACTCAGTAGTATGGAAGACCATGTCAGTCAAACAGGAGAAGATATGTGTATTCAGTGTTTCAGAGGAAAAACAACGAAGTGTGAAATAAAGATTACAGTGACTGATAAAAAATGGGTGGTTTGATACCTTTTATTGGACCAAGAAAACATTTTTACAAAATATTTAAGCTTTCAGACTCACAAAGTCCTTCATCAAAAACATGGCAATTAAGGAAAGATATCACTTTAAATACTCAGCAGAATTAAATAAGCATTTGTCAATGCCAAATGTTGTCTTGCTGGCATTGGAATTGGTAGTGCAAGAGTTACAGAGATGCATAATAGGAATGGCAGTGAAGTATGGAACTGATGCCAGCCCCACTCCACCCTGCACAGACTGACTGGCTTTGAGGTGTTCCTTTGGGTTGTCAACCATAACGCTCATGCCATTTCACCTCACCCTGCCTTCAGACTCTGACAAGTGTTGTGATGTCTCTTGGGGTTGTCAGGCCTTACGCTCACCCCATTACATTATAAAATACATTGAGATGGGTGCACAGTAGGAGAATGGTGAGAACTTTGGGACCAAAGAGTCTAAGGCACACCTTGATGCCTGTCACTGGCTGCAGGGTGGGGGGGGGTGAAATGGCATGATCATTACAGCCAACAATCCAAAATCATACCCCTGACACCTATCAGTCTCTACAGGGTAGGACGTTATGGTTAGAAAGCCTAATGCCCCAGGAATTTGTTGGTATTTGCACTCCAAATTTTCAACATGGGCTTTTTGTGACCCCACCTCATGAAAGTATTTGGGACCTCCAATCATGAACAGTGGCACTGTGATTTTGTTAATCTGTCCTGAATGTTGATTTCCCACAGCAACCACACCATTCTGTGCCAGATGTGCGAAAACTCATTTTGGGTAGGATGTGAAAAATGACAGCTGTACCTTTTATAAGGGGGTGTGAAGAAATGGCAATGTTGAAAATCTGGAGTGAAAATATTACAAATAATCGAAGTTACAATTGTGCATGGAAACAGTGCAATGCACACTCATAACACAGTCATTTGTTGGACTTTTTTCACCAAACTTTCAACATAGGCATTTTGGGACCTCTGCTCATGAACTGTGTCACTGTGATTTTCTTAATCTGTCCCAAACATTATGTGACAGGGTGGATTAGGACTTTGTCCCAGTTGTTATGGAGAAAGTGTTTAAATGTAAGGGTTTATTCTTTCCTTTTCAGTCTCTTCTCTGTCTGGTTGCGCAACTAAATTTTCCTGTGAGACTTCAGACTTGATCACCTTGAACAGTCTCACAGTCCTTTGCCTCTCACTATCTCTCTCTGTCCTCTCTTGCTGTCTGTCTTTTTCTACCTTGCATATCTGCTAATATAAAGATATGGGCAAATCATTGTATGGAAATGTAACTGATATTGGAATCCCTTTTGTTTGTAAGATATATGGTGTTACTGTTTAAATGTATATAACTATATTTTGAGATGATTGCAAACAGCTATTGTATACCCAAGAGGTTACCTGAGTTCAATTTTTAGCCTTTTGCAAAAGCTGTGAAAAAGAGGCCTCTGCCCAGGACACACTGGTGTTCATTCCTTGCACCTGCCTGAAATATTCAAGAACAGGATGTTTCTTGCTAAGAATGGAGTTTGGAAGGACTTATAAGGGAGCTGAGTTGAAATTGCTTTAGAGGAGAAAAAGGGACTCCAAGACTGAAGGAAAACTGTACTGTATTTTGCCTTTGTAAATAGTTATACTGAACAAGTTTATTTTTTTATGTTACTGCTACTGTAAATAATTATTTTTGGTGAATTCTACAACTGCTTTTGGTTTTCCTATGGTTCCTGACCTGTGCCTTGACAACAAATTGTGTCAGCCTAAGTGGGATTTAAGTCATGCATACCCTAAGACATAAGTTTTGTTCCTGGGTACTGGACCTAGTACCAGGGAAGCATAGAGAAAGGTATGGATTCTGCAACAGCAAGTCCAGGACTGGTTACCAGGAGAATGGCAGCCAAACTAGCAGAGACAGAAGTCCAGTCTGAGATTGTACAGCCAGCACAAGTTATGGAAAAAGAACAGGCAGTGACAGAACCTAAAAGCCTGATGGACTTTTTTTCAAATGGTGGGCTATACAACAAAATGAGTCAGAGAAGCAGAGAGAAAAAAAGGTGCAGTGACAGGAGCAGCAGATGAGAGAAGAGATGCAGAAATTGGAGTAGCAATGGCTGGATGCCTTGCAAGCTATCAAAGGGAGAGGATCCAGCACAGATTCAGATGAGCAACAAAATGCAACCAACTTAAAAGCCATTCAAATTACAAAGTTGTGTCCCTCAGATGATACTGAGGCATACCTGACAACGTTTGAAAGAGTTGCCACAGCCTGCCAGTGGCCAAAGCAGCAATGGGCAATCAGACTAGTACCCTACCTGATAGGGAAAGTCCAGCTTGCCTAAAGCAATATGGACACTACACAATCAGAAAACTATGACCTGGTGAAAAGCAAAATCCTGAAAAGGTATAACATTTCCAGAGAAACATACAGGCAGAGATTTCAATCTCTGAGGTACAACTCAGTCGACAATCCTCAAGAAGTCTTCACCCGACTTGGAGAACTCCTGATACAATGGATACAACTAGAGAGCAAAACAGTCCCTCAGATCATAGACACATTTTCCATGAAACAATTCATCAACACCTTGCCTACAGATGTGCAGCTGTGAGTAAAGGAACACCAACCGGAGAGTAGGGAAAGGCTGTTTCTTTGGCTGAGGACTACCAAATGGCTAGACAGATGCCAAAGCAGTGAGGTAACAGCCAAGCACCAGTAAGACCCTCTTTTTTCCCATTTAAATGCCAAGCCTGAAAAGAACTCTGGTGGGGGTAACAAATCTGTCCCCAAAGATGTTATCTGCTATAACTGTAATAAGCCAGGCCATTTTGCAAGAAACTGCCATAGTAAGCAGAGTGGCACTGGAGCAGATTTGTCCATGACAAACTGGGGCAAGTACTTAACAGATGTGAAAGTGGGGGATAAGACTGTGAAGGGACTCATTGATTCGGGAAGCAGACAGACCCTAGTGCATGTTAAAGTGCTGGGAAAACACTGTGCAAAGGGACCAGGTACTGGTGTTATCTGCAACCATGGGGACACTCGATACTATCCCCCCACCCAAGTGACTCTGACCATTAAGGATGTGTTTCACTAAATGAAAGTGGGGGGTAGTACCTAAGTTACCGGTACCTGTGATTATTGGAAATTACTTTCCAGGATTTACTGAGCTTATCAAAGAGGGAATGAGTAAATCCTGATCTTTCAGCAGCAGTTGTGACAAGAGCTCAGCCACAGAAAATGTCAGATGGTGGGGACACTTTTCCTTTCAAAGATTTTGATTTGGAATTGTTTGAGGACAGCTCCAAGGTCAGGAAATCCAAGAAAGAAAGACGATGCCTGAAGAAACTATGGGAACAAATGACTGATGGGCATAAAGTGGAAAAATATGAAAATGCTGAAACTAAATTGTTAACTGATTGTGATTTTCTTTCACAGCGAGCTAACAATGTTTTTCTCCAGGGTTATTTTAAGCTACTGGGGTGAAACCAAAACAGGGTGGACCAATTTTTAAAAAATGTAATGGGCTACTGTACAGAGTATGGGTTAAACCTCAGACACAGGAACAGACAGGGCAGTTGGTCATACCACAGAATTATAGAACAGAGTCGTTACAGATAGCACATGATAATCCTATGGCTGGTCACTCAGGAAGGGATCATACCCTTGCTAGATTGCTGTATAGATTTTACTGACCTGGAATTAATGAAGACATTGCTGCTTATTGTAATTCCTGTGCTGAGTGTCAGAAAGTAGCCCCAGTCACTAGAAAAGACAAGGTGCCCCTGGTGCCTCTACCCTTGATAGATGTGCCTTTTGAGAGAATTGCAATGGATGTGGTTGGTCCTTAAGACAAAAGCAAAAAGGGTAATAGATTTATCCTGGTAGTATGTGACTATGCTACTCAATATCCAGCAGTAGTTTCAATGCGTACTGTTACAGCCCCAAAAGTTGCAAAGAGAGCTTGCCAAAATTTTCAGCAGAGTGGACATACCTAAAGAAATTATTACTGATCAGGGTAGTAATTTTGGTGCTGCATTACTTAAGGAGCTGTACAGACTATTGGGTATCATTGCATCAGAACTTCCCCCTATCACCCTCAGACAGACAGTCTTGTTGAGCATTTTAGCCAAACCCTAAAATGCATGTTAAAAAGGTTTGTAAAAGGGGAAGGGAAAGATTGGGACCAAAACTTGCCTTACCTACTTTTTGGTTACAGAAAATTGCCACAGGCATCAACAGAGTTTTCAGCATTTGAAATGCTGTATGGTAGGCAGCCAAGAGTGCCACTGGATGTGACAAAAGAAACGTAGGAAGATAACCCCACTCAGAAACAATCTATAACATCTTATGTGTGTGCCTTAAGAAAGAAGCTGGCAAAATATGTTGAAATTGCCTATAGTAATCAGGAAGAGGCCCCAAACCAAAAGAAGGTATATTATGACCATGGGGTAAAAGAAAATGTTTTTGAGTCAGGTGAAAAGGTTTTACTACTGTTATCCACAACAGAAAATAAACTGTTAATGAAGTGGCAAGGGCCTTATAAAGTGCTTAGATGTACTGGCAGAGTTAACTATGAGACTGAGACCCCTGACAGGAAAAATCCTACTGAGATATACAGTGCTAACCTCCTTAAGAAATGGGTTAAAAAATGCCAAAAGCTTCTTTGCTAGTTTTACCAGAAACTGATAAGGAAGATACTGATGTAGCATGTGATAGACTGGAACAAATTGTAAATGCTAATGCTGTAAAGGTGAATGTTTGTTGAATCTCAGAACAAACTGCAGACATTCCTAATGTGCTAAAGACATTGAACAGTACTTTTACCATGGTACCAGGACAAGCAAAAGGGGTAGAGCACATGATTGCGACAAGGAATGCTCATCCTGTTAGGCAAAAGACTTATAGGTTACCAGAGCGGTTAAGAGCTTATGTGATTAAGAAAATACAAAAAAAATGAAAGAACTGGGAATCATAGAGGAGTCAAGGAGTGCTTGGTTATCCCCAATGGTAACTGTAAATAAAAAAGAAGGGGGTGTTAAAATCTGCCTTGATTTCAGGAAACTTAATCAAATGTCAGAATTTAAGTTATCCTATGCCCAGAATAGATGATTTGGTAGACAGACTGGGGAGTGCAAAGTACATCAGTACCCACGATCTCACCAAGGGTTATTGGCAAATCCCTTTAGCTAAAGAATCCAGAGATAAAACTGCATTTGCTACCCCTATAGGATTCTATCAGTTCACCACCATGCCATTTGGTTTACATGGTGCTCCAGCTACCTTTCAGTGGTACATGGATGTCATTTTATCCCCTCACACTGGTTATTGTGCTGTGCACCTGGATGATGTCGTAGTGCACAGTCCAGACTGGAAAAGCCACCTGGAACACTTATGAGCATTTATCCATGCTATCAAAAATGCAGATCTGACTATTAATCCTACCAAATGTACATTGGGCATGCAGGAAACCAGATTTTTGGGCTATGTGTTGGGAAATGGTGAAGATAAGCCAGAAATTTCTAAAATAGAAGCTGTAGCTAACAGCCCTGTACCTGAAACAAACAAAGAAATATGTCAGGTCATTTTTAGGGCTGGCTGGTTATTATCAGAGATTTGTTCCCAGCTTTGCAGAGTTAGCTACTCCCCTCACTGAACTCATAAGAAAATGGTACCCAAATAATGTGAAATGGACCCCAGAGTGTGATGAAGCTTTTCAAGCCATAAAGGCTGCATTATGTTCAGCACCTGCTTTAAAAAGCCTAGACTTTGAGAAACCATTTTTAATACAAACAGATGTATCAGAGGTAGGCCTATGTACAGAACTGAGTCAAAATATAGATGAGATGGAACATCCTGTTCTGTATATAAGTAGGAAGTTGCATGACAGAGAGAAAAGGTACTCCACTATAGAAAATGAATGTTTAGCAGCAACGTGGGCCATGGAGTCCCTTAAGTTTTATTTGCTAGGGACTGACTTTGTGCTTATGACAGTTCACAATCCTCTCAGTTGGCTTAATCAAATGAAAGATAAAAATTCCAGAATCACACGGTGGTACCTGGCACTACAGCCATTTAAATTCACATTGATGCACAAATCTGGTAAAGAGAATAGCAATATTGATTTTCTGTCAAGATATGGATCAGGAATTGAGGGTTCTGAAGGTTGAAAAACAAATGTATGGGTTTGAACTTTACTGTTTACTGTACTGTTATAGAGAAACTGACAGTGCACATGTGCTTAATTGCTAAAAGCAGCAAATGTTAGTAGAGAATTAATAAAACGTTTTGGAAATCTGTTTGACAAAACAGGTTCCCTTTTA
Organism: Neoceratodus forsteri; assembly: GCA_016271365.2. NCBI lineage: Eukaryota > Metazoa > Chordata > Ceratodontiformes > Ceratodontidae > Neoceratodus > Neoceratodus forsteri. The sequence goes on along the minus strand of CM057452.1, from coordinate 1,064,372,077 downwards.
AGGAAGGGGGTGTATGTGAAAGGGTAGAATAGGACCCTGTCCCACTTGTTATGGAGAAAGTGTTTAAATGCAAGGACCTATTCTTTCCTTTTCTGTCTCTTCTCTGTCTGGTTGTGCAACCAAATTTTCCTGTGAGACTTCAGACTTAATCCCCCCCAACAGTCTCACAATCCTTTGCCTCTCACTGTCTCTCTGTCTTCTCTTGCTGTCTGTCTTTTCCTACCTTGCATATCTGCTAGTATAAAAATATTGACAAATCATTGTACGGAAATGTAACTGATATTGGGATCCCTTTTGTTTGGAAGATATATAGTATTACTGTTGAAATGTATATGACTATATTTTGAGATGATTGCAAAAAGCTATTGTAAACCCAAGAGGTTACCTGAGTTCAATTTTTAGCCTTTTGCAAAAGCTGTGCCAAAGAGGCCTCAGCCCAGGACACTGTGGTGTTCTTTCCTTGCACCTGCCAGAAATACACAAGAATGCTAAGAATGCTAAAATGCTAATTCTTGCTAAGAATGGGGATTGGAAGGACTTGTAAGGAAATTGAGCTGAAAATGCTGAAAAGGAGAAATAGGGACTCAGAGACTGAAGGAAAACTCTACTGTATTTTGCCTTTGTAAATGGTTATACTGAACACGTTTATTTTTTTTTATGTTACTGCTACTGTAAATAAACATTTTTGGTGAATTCTACAACCACTTCTGGTTTTCCTATTCTTCCTGACCTATGCCTCAATGGCATGTTGATTTCGCACAGCTACTGGGCCATTGTGCACCAGATGTGTGAAAACATATTTTGGGCAGAATGTGAAAAATGACAGCTGTACTGTTCATAAGGTGGTTTGAGAAAATGGCAATGTTGAAAATCTGAAGTGAAAATATAAAAAAGTCTTAAAGTTACGAAAGTGCAAGGAAACTGCACAACACACCCTCATAACACTGTAATTTTTTGGATTTTTTTTATCAAGTTTGCAACACAGGCTTTTTGGGAGCCCACCTCATAAACAGTGGCACTGTCAGTGTGTTAATCAATCATGAAAGGTGATTCTGCACAGTGATCCTGAAATAACCTTTCGGTACTGAATAATGAAAGGATAGTGACTGATTTCATGAGGTGGGGTCCCAAGAACCCCATGTTGAAAACTTGGAGCCAAAAGTCAAAACAATGGCTGAGATATCCACTTAAGCTGAACCCCCACCCCATTGATGCTATTATATAGCTTACCTGCATTTCTTCAGTTCACTGTCGGCATCGAAGACTGCAGATATGTTCCTGCTCCAGCGAAGATCATGGTGGCGGACCTCTGGAGCTAAGTTTTGGGTGAGGGGGGTGTAGGGAGGTGAGGTGTGCAGAGGGTGGATGCAGGTTGGGGGAGGGGTGCTCCATACTCAACAATGGACCTTTTTCTTTTTTTTCAGGGAAGGACATTGCGGTAAGATTTTCTTTTTTTATAGATGAAATAAAACAACTGTTGGGCACACCAGAGTGGGCTCCCAGTGTGCCCCATGGCTTTGATTAGGTTATGGTGGCCACATTGGAGTGGGCTGCCAGTGTGGCACACAATGGGGGTGTGGTGGGGTGAGGGCAGGAAGATGCTGATGCAGTCAGCTTTGGAACACAGTAAGCACACTAGGGTGGGCTCCCAGTGTGCCGCACAATCTTGAGTGGGAGTTATAAACATGCCGACAGGGGGATTGGGCACCACTGCAGTCAGCTTTCTAAGGATTGTGAGAGGCAGACGGAGGCAGCCGACACCATGTTTATTGAAATGTTTCATCAGGCAAGGCACACCCTGCAAAGATGGGGCGCTCCTTCATTGCGGGGGAAAATTTCTTTAAAGTTGGTGGGATGCTTCTCATCTGCTGTTATAAATGGTGTTCTTATTCATTGATGCCACAGAGACAAGCCCAAAAAAGCAGTGGCGGCATTGGCCACAACACTGCCACTCCTCCACAACCTGCTACTCCAGCAAGCTTCCACAAAATGTTGCTTGCACCCTGTGTGCAAGCCAACATCAAAAATCATCACATATAGACTTGACTTCTTAGCTGATTATAAGTTTTAAAACAGAGACTGAAACCAGAGGTAAAGAGCCAGTCCTAGGGAACTTAATTAGGTGTAAATCACAAATTCTAACAAAATGGAATGCAGGGGCTTGATATTCAAAAGTTTGCCCAGGCAAAAATCCTGGTTTGCACATGCAAACTAGGCTTTGTGCTGATTTCCTATATTCAGAAGCCCGGTTTGTGCCCACAAACAGGGTTTGCACCCATGCAAACTGTGGAAAGGGTGCATTGCAAATGGAGGGGTGGGGACTTGAATATTGGTACAGTCTGATTGTCAGAGAATTTGTGCCATGCAAGGGCATTGTGCATAGTGCCCTTGCGCAGCACACATACCACCAATAAAGACCATGACTTACTCACGTGCAACCCTAGTGGTTGGCAGATGAAGTGCAGTGGCTCCTGCATGTTAGTCCTGAGCCACAAAAAACAGTGTCCCTGGTGTCCATTGGTCCCTGCCCCCACCCAGTCCATCACCCAGTAAATTACAACACATTCCCTGGTGTCCAGTGGTCCATCACCCACCCAATCCCTCACCTAATACATGGCAACATATTCCCTGGTGTCCAGTGGTCCTTACTCCCATCTGCACCCATGGCCAGTAAATGCCAACATATTCTCTGATGTCTAGTGGTCTTTTCCTCCACCCACACTCATATACAATGGTCAATACATCATTCCATGGTGTCTAGTGGTCCCTCCCCTAATCCGCACCAATGCCCAGTGGTCAATACATCATTCACTGGTGTCTAGTAGTTCACCCTGGCAGGTTGCCCTGCTGCGTTGCTAAAACAATATTCTTCTGGTGTCCAGTGGTTGCTTCCCCATCTGGAGCCCATCCCAAGGCAGTGACATTGGTGCAAGTAATGCCCACTCAAACAACACAGCCAAGGCCCTGACTACCAGTCCCCCATACCCTGCAGCCAGTTCCCAGTTGATGTCTAGTGACTCTCCTCTCTCTCCTGCAGCACCAATAACCCATCCACCAGGTCTCCATTACCTGACTATCAGTGCTGTTGTGCAGTGAAGGCAAGTGACACAGACCTCCACACACCACCTTGGCTGCCCACCATCTGACAGAAGCATGGAGTGCACTACTTATTTATAGGGCAAGTGTCCTATAAAAAATCAGCAAACACCTTGCCTCTGTCAGACCATGGGTAGCTAGGATGGTGTGTGGCAGGCTGTGTCACTCACTATCACTGCACTGTGGCACTGATAGTCAGGTAAGGGAGATGGTGGGGTGGGTTATCGGTGCTGCAGGAGGGAAGAAGGCCACTAGATACCAATAAGAAATGGGCTGGGGGGGCAGGGAACCAGTAGTTAGGGATGGGTCTGGGGCTGTGTTGTTTTGGAGGCATTACTTGCACTAATGTCACCAGTATGGGGACAGGGTTCAGGCAGGAGGAGCAACCACTGGACACCAGGGAGAATAGTCTTTTAGTACTCAGGCAGGGCACCAGGTGAACTGAACTATTGGCCGTTGGGCCAGGGTTCAGGAGGGAGGAGGGACCACTAGACACCAGGGAATATGCTGTCATTTTCCAAGTGAGGGATAGGGTCTGGGAGGGACCACTGGACACCAAGGAGGAGTTGTGTCTGTATGGGAAAGAGGATCGGGGAAGGAGAATACTGGCCACCAGGGAATTGTTTCGAAATTATGGGGATGACACCAGAGGGTGGGGGGACCATTAGCACCTGGGAAATGGATAGGAAATTCTGGCATGGTATTGGAGGGAGGGGGCACCACTAGCACCTGGGAAATGCCGTATACTGTATGGGTGTGGGATTGGAGGGAATGGCAAACCACCTGCACCAGGGAGAGCTACTCCCCTGTATCTGGGCCACTGAGGGGGTGATGCCATGCAAACATGCCTGGTCACCCATGCAAATGAGCCCATAATGAGCATGCAAATTACCCCATAACACCTTGCATGTCCAGTGGTCTCATTTGCAGGGGTCCCTTTAACTATAGCAAATTATGCTCGGGCGCTATCCATTGTGGCACTGTACTTCGGGATCCATGGCGAAGCAGCTCTAAGTGGCTTAGTGCTAGACTGAAATGGCCATATATTCAGTCGAATAGCACCAGTGCACTATTTCACTGATCATACCATCTTCGGGTACCTGGGCAATCGTAAGGTGGAGTGCAAATTTTTGCATTCAGCTTTTTGCGATTTTTAATATCAGGCCCCAGAAATCTATAAATTAGCAAATTCTAATTATGTAAAGAGGACAACAGTATGTTTGTGTGTGTGTGTGTGTGTGTGTGTCATTGGTCAGCACCACAGTGTGTCTGTGTGTATGAATCTAAGCCAAGAAAAAGGTAGTTGGAGTTCAGATTGTGTAATAGGTCTTACAATCAATGTCCTTATTCATACCACATTATACAATGGCAAGAAAAAATCCTGGACTTTGATTGGTCAGTCTGAGGCTGAACCCGTGATGTTGTCCCAGTACAACATCACGGGTCTAGTCTCAGCACTGTGAAGCAATGTAGATGACATTATGGATGATCTCTAGCATACTCTCTTTTTTTGCATCTCCTCTTAAGAAACAAAAATATTTTTCCACACTAATAAAAACATTTTTTAAAACAATTTTTTTTAATTTATGTATAACAACGAGCCATTGTATAATAGCAATAATGCCCTCCAGGGTGTGTGTCATTTGGGATAACTTCACGCCTCAGTTGTTGGATGCACTCGGCCTGCGGCCTGCGGCCTTGTGCCCAACCACCTGAGGCATGACGTTATCCCAGCACGACACACAACCTTGTTGGGCACTGTTGCTTAAATTAAATGTATTAAGAAGATAAATACATTTGACCACATACGCCCAACTCTCATGTGCATTCCTGAAATGCTCCTTGACAACCAGGACAGAGAGGTCAGAAGTGGAGTGATCAGACTGAGAGAAATGTTTTTCATTTGGGTTTACAGTAATTTTCATTTTTAATGTCATGTCTACTTGAGTTCTATGTGAGTTATACCACTGCTCCCTCACACTTGGTTCAAGATCACCGATTTATTAACCATTTTAGATTCTTGATCAGCAAAATCAATGCTGGATATCCCTTCAATCACCAGAACAACTGTGGGTGGTATCTGAGCCCAATGGTTTGAGAACAGAGCTGTAAACCTACTAGAGCCAGGTTAAATACCATCAACATGCTTACTGTGTGGCAGTAGTGCTCATGAACTTAGTTTCTCTGTTATTTCTTACTTGCATCTGTTTGCTGATTGAATTTCTTTTTGTACCTTAGGGCAGCAGCATTTTCTCCCCTCTGTCTATTGTAATCTAAATGACTTTGGGAGGCAAGTTGAGAAAAACAGCTACTGTGTATATAAGAAAAGCTCTTCCTATTTTTGTTTAGTTTCAGTGTTGTGAACATAATGTTTGTTCAGATCTTGTAACAATTCTGCAACTGGTGGCAAAATACATGCCCAAGAACTGTTTTAGAATGAAGTCTTTTTAAAAATGGTGAGAATAATAAATTCAGGCCCCCATATTCAAACAGTTAGCACAACACTTACTGGGTTAGTGCAGTCTTAACTATAGAGCTGGTGCTCCTGGTGTGGCCCTTTTCAGAGGTCCCTAGGCTGGCACACTAACCAAGCAGTGTGATTCTGTAAAATATACTGATGAATCCATGCAAATAAGAGCTCCCTTATGCATACAGCATTCAGCAGTATAGTCATAGATTTCACTGGTGTTACAGCCACCAACACACCATGCCATTTACTGCCATCGAAATCCTGGTCATAACTGGGAACTATGGCTGTACCCCCACCTCTAGAATGTTGGACAGGTGTACTGCAGGCTCAAATTCATGGTGTCCAGTGGTCCCTCCTCCCCTGCTTGCCCATGCCTTAACTGTATTTTTTTCCAGGCTGGTCTAGTGGTCAAGTGGGTAAGGTTGGATATCAAGTAGCGTCTGCAGTATTGCTGTAGGTAGGGAATTTGGGCAGACTAGGTGGGAAGAGAGGTCATTATCTGCTGTCAAGTTATATGTTTCTGTGTCCCACTTCCCCTAATAGCCCATGCCTTGACTGTATGTTTTGCCATGGTAGTCTAGTAGCGTCCCTCTTCCCTGATCATAGAAACATAGAATTTGACGGCAGATAAGGACCACTTGGCCCACCCAGTCTGCCTATTTTCCTACCTATTGGATAAGCTGCAGATCCTAGTTAACCAGCAGCCTACTTCTTCCTACCCCCACCCCCTAGAATTGCCTTATGACTGTCCCATTCATGCTTGAATTCCATCACTGTTTTTGACTCCACAACCTCCTCCGGAAGGCCGTTCCATGCATCCACAACCCTCTCAGTGAAAAAATGCTTCCTTAAATTACCTTTGAGCCACCCCCTCTATCTTCAAATTGTGCCCCTTGTTCTTGCACACCTCTTTTTTTGAAAGATGCTACCCTCTTGGACTTTGTTGATTCCCTTGAGGTACTTGAAAGTTTCTATCATGTCCCCCCTCTCCGTCCTTTCCTCGAGGCTATACATATTAAGCTCCTAAGTCTCTCTTCATATGTCTTCCGGTGCAGACCCTGCACCATTTTAGTTGCCCTCCTCTGGACAGCTTCCATCCTGTCTATGTCTTTGCAGACACTGGGTCTCCAGAACTGCACGCAGTACTCTGGATGGGGTCTCACTAGCTGTCTGTAAAGAGGGATAATAACTTCCTGTTTTCTACTGGTGATGCCTCTCCCTATGCATCCCAGTATCCCCCCAGCCCTCCTTGCTGCCCTCTCACATTGCTTGCCCACCTTTAGGTCATCTGATATGACTAACCCCAGGCCCTTTCCATTTTTGTTGTTGTTAGTATCTCACCCCCCATTGTGTACTCTTCCCCTGGGTTTTTGTTCCCCAGGTGCATTACCTTGCACTTCTTAGCACTGAATCTAAGCTGCCATACATTTCACCATTCCTCTAACTTTGCCAAGTCCCTTCACATCCTTTCCACCCCACCTTGTGCACCAACTCTGTTGCAGATCTTTGTCTCATCTGCAAAGAGACATACTTTTCCTTCCAGTCCCTCTGCAATAAAGACATTGAAGAGGACTGGTCCTAATACTGAACCCTCCGGTACCCCACTAGTAACCCCCCTTTCTTCAGAGTGGACTCCATTTACTATTACTCTCTGTGTCCTATTCTCCAGCCAATTCTTTACCCAGGCTGTCATCTTGGGACCCACTTCCAGGCTGGCTAACTTGTATATTAATCACCCATGCTTTGAATGTATATTTTCCAGTGGTAGTCTGGTGACCCCACACAACTATTTTCCATGATTTGAATGTATGTATTTCCTTGATGGTTTAGTGGTCTCATCCCAAATCACCCATGTCTTACAAATATGTATGTTCCTGGAAATTAAGTGGTTCCACCCCCACTCCCCACCCATGATAGCCCATGATATGCTATAGTATTTCATTCCTTGGTAGTCTAGAAGACTTCCTTTCCTCTGATCACTCATTTTTTCAAATAATAATTATTTCACTTGTGGTCTACTTGACCTGCATCCTCCCCATCAAGTGACATCCCCCACCCAACAAGGAACCCCCACTGTGCACTGCCCATGACCCTAGTAACTTGTTCTTCTCAACATGACAGCAACCAGTACAGTCCTTCAATCACCTCCTTGACTAGCAGCTTTCTGACATTCACAGAGTGCAATCATGTGTACATTCTGAACAACTGTCATGGGCAATTGGGGGCAGGGGGACCATAAGACTACCTGGGAAACATACAGTCAAGGCATGGGTGATTGGGGGTATGGGGTACAGAGGGGAACACTTGACTACCAGGAAAATGCATGCATTCAAAACATGGGAGATAAGGGGGAGGGGCGATCACTAGACTACCAGGGTAATATGTACATTCAAAACATGGGAGATGGGGGGAGGAGGGACCACTAGACACCAGGGACTCCCTATTCCCCAAGCCCAGCATGAGCAATAAAGGGTGTGTGCATGCAACTTAGCTCATAATAGGCATACAAATAGTCCCTTGATGATGTGCTTTCCCAGTCGACTTAGTTGCAGACTAGAGCTGAATATGGCAAATGGGAGCCCTGGTGCTATCCCATTTTGGGCAGCTCTATCTCCTGTGGGATTAAATGTGGGCCATATTCAGCCTTTGGCCATATCAGCACAGTGCATTGTCCTTTTGCACTGCACTAGCATGGCTCCATATTCAGAAAGGAAGTGCAACTCATTGGAATGCGCTGTTGGGAAATAGCTCAGAGCCATCCATGCACTATTTGCCATGCAATGTTACTCCCTGTAACATAGAAACATAGAATTTGATGGCAGATAAGGACCGCTTGGCCCACCTAGTCTGCCCATTTCCCTACCTATTGGATAAGCTGCAGATTCTGGTTATCCAATAACCTGTTTCCTCCTACCCCTTACTATAATTGCCTTATGTCTCTCTCATGCATTCTTGAACTTTCCCACTGTTTTTGACCCCACGACCTCCTCAGGAAGGTGGTTTCATGCGTCCACCAACCTCTCCATGAAAAAATACTTCCTCACGTTGCCCCTGAGCCATCCCCTCTTTATCTTCAAATTGTGTCTCCTTGTTCTTGTACATCTCTTTATCTGAAAGATGCTCCTGTCTTGGACTTTGTTGATTCCCTTGAGGTACTTGAATGTTTCTATCATATCCCCCCCTCCCTCCTTCCCTTAAGGGCATACATATTAAACACTTTTAGTCTCTCTTCATATGGCTTCTTTTGCAGACCCTGCACCATTTTAGTTGACCTCCTCTGGACTGCTTCCATCCTATGTCTCTCTGGAGATGGGGTCTCAAGAACTGTATGCAGTACTCCAGATGGGGTCTCACCAACTGTCTGTACAGAGGGACAACAGCTTCTTGTTTTCTACTGGTGATGCCTATCCCTACACATCCTAGTATCCCCCAAACCTCCTTACTGCCTTCTCACATTGTTTACCAAGCTTTAGGTCATCTGATATGACTACCCCCATGTCCCATTCCATTTTTGTTGTTGTTAGTACCTCCCCCAATTGTGTACTCTTCCCCTGTTTTTTTTTTTTGTTTGTTTCCCAGGTGCATTACTTTGCACTTTTTTACATTGACTCTAAGCTGTCATATTTTTGACCATTCTTCCAATCTTGCCAAGTCCCTTCTCATCCTTTGCACCCCCCTTCTGTATCAATCCTGTTGCAGATCTTTGTGTTATCTGCAAAGAGGCATACTTTTCCTTACAGCCCCTCTGCAATGTCTCCTATAAAGACATTAAAGAGGACCAGTCACAGTACTGAACCCCGTAGTACCCCTCTAGTAATCCTCCCCCCTTTCTTCAGTGTGTACTCCATTTACTATTACCCTCTGGGTCATGTTGTCCAGCCAGCTCATTACTAAGGCTACCACACTGGGGCCCACTCCCTGGCTGGCTAACTTATTTATTAATCTTTTGTGTGGCACTCTGTCAAATGCCTTGCTAAAGTCTAGGTAGGCCATATCCTCAGCCCCTCCCTGGTCTGCTACTTCAATTATCCAGTCAAAGAAATCTATTAGATTCATCTGACATAGAAACGTAGAAATTGTCAGCAGATAAGGACCGTCGGTCCCATCCAGTCTGCTCATAGGCCCTATACACTGTATGTGCCACTGATCCTGTGTGATCAATGGCTTTTCATCACTCCCTCCCCTGTCAAGGTTCCCTTGTGCCTGTCCCAGGTTTGATTAGACCCCTCCACTGTGCTTGCTCCCGCTTCCTCCTGTGGCAGACTATGCCAAGTGTCAACTACCCATTCTCTGTAGAAAGCTTCCTCACATTACCTCTTAATCTACCCACTTCCAATTTCATATTGTGCCTCCTGTTCTAGTACTTTTTCTAAATTGGAAAAGGTCCCCCACCTGCACCTTGTTTATGCCCTTGAGGTACTTAAAAGTTTCATTCATGTTCCCATGCTCTCTCCTCTCCTCCAGTGAGTACATATTGAGGTCTCTTAGTCTCTCCTCATGTTTTGTGGTTCAAGCCCTGCACCATCTTTGTTGCTTTTCTCTGGATAGTCACCACCTTGTTTGTCCTTGCATAGGTGTGGCCTCCAGCACTGCATGCAGTTCTCCAGGTGAGGCCTTACCAGTGTTTTATACAATGGCATCACCACCTCCCGCCTCCTGCTAGGAATACTTTGCCTATCCACCCCAGCAAGCCACTGGCCTGCCAGACTTAGGCCTTGCAAGTTTGAAATTGGTCAGCTGAATCTTATAACATATGAGAAGCAATTTCGCAAATCTCTAGCTAAAAAGGTGGCTGTTTTTTTTCCAGGTATACAAATCTGTAACATTTACCAAACATTTTGGGGACATGAAATGTGCTAACTTCACCCAGCCCTATTATCTAACTGTCTGCCTGTCTGTCTGTCTATCTATCTATCTACAGACAGTATCTGTCTTCTGTCTGTCTAATCTATCCACATACTCTATCATTCTGTCTGTCTGTCTACAGACAGTGTCTATCTATCTGTCTGTCCATCCATCCGTCCGTCCATCCATCTATCCATTGAACAATCTATCTACTCTGTCAATTTATCTATCAACAGTATGTATCTACCTACCTATCTAGCTACCTATCTACTGTATCTATCTGTCTATCTATCTATCTATCTATCTATCTATCTATCTATCTATCTATCTATCTATCTATCTGTATATCTACCTATCTGTATATCTACCTAGCTTATCTGTCTAGGAATTGTTCCCTAAACTACACAAAGAATTAAACAGTAACTGAATATATTTTTCATGTTATTTTTTTACCAAGGCAGGATTTTGGTCATACTTAACTGACAGAAGGATAATCCTGTTATGGGAATTAGTATCTATGCAATAAAGCTATGCATTTCACTGGTCTACTATTGTGTTAAGCTGGGATCAAAGTCATTACTTCCGAGGCAGAAGGCAGAGAAATACAGAATGTCTGTTGTAATACTGGGAGTACTGTTCAAATATTCTGTTTTGAAATGTGTTCTCATTTTTACTTTATGCACCATATTTATACCATGAGATGAGGTGGAGGGGTGGATTCCATTAGATTACCGGGGAATGTGGCATATTTGGGGGAGATCTGGGATTGGGAGGGCTGCTAGACTACCAGGGATGGTCACTAACTATTTCTCGGGGATTTCAGGGATCAGAGGGGGGATAGCTAGACCACCAGGGCACATGACTGCACTGCTCTGTGCATTATAGAAGGCATACTATACATCTCGTACAATGCACACACACCATGCCAGATACCATCAATCGAGTGGCTGGCGAGGTGTCTCCTGACCCCCCCAATGGCACCTCCTGTGCTCCTTCACCACCTGGCCCCCTCCAATTCATCTGCCCCTCCAACAATCCCAACCCCGCTAGTGTTGCACTGGGTGGGGGAGGCACAGATCCCTGCGGCACTTCTCACAGGTGCACCACCTGTTTGGTGCTGCAGGCAACTTGCTGCAAACACAGGGAGTTTGGTGTCAGGACCCTATTTTTTATAGAATCGGGCAGAGGATACCTGGCACACCCTGGGTTTGCCACAGCTCTAGATTGCTGTAAAATGCAATGATCTAAGGACTCTCGGAGAATCACACCCAGAATCTGGAAATAGAACACAGAGAACAATGGGCCATATAGAGTTTACAATGGAAAAAAAGGTACTTTCAAAGAGCAGGTGATGCCTTTGGGAAAACTTCACATAACATAATATTTAGACACAATTCTGTCTGTATTTCACATACTTCTCCTCTCCATTATTTATTACTGAAGAAATTATTGCATGAACAATGTTTTTATCCTCCAGAGTGTGTCTGCCTCTATAGCTTTTTCCTTACTTAAAATTATAATGCTCTGTTGTGACATCTCAGTATGTTGTCATGGCAATATGTTTTCTTGCATATGACCTTGGTAATAATGGGGGATAAGAAATACAGAGCTTATACAAGTAATGAGCCATGACAGGGTGTGCTTTAAAGGATTCTAATGCACTCCCCAGGGGAATAGTAAGGTATAAGGCTGAAGGCCAATTGTCCTTACACCCAGGGAAGTGCATTAAAATCCGTTAATGTACAACTTGGAATGGCTTATTACACTTATAAAATGGCTGTTTACTGTCAGTAAGGACTTTTAATATAGGATAAAGTATGGGGTGCAGTGTGTTACAAGAAGTTAATACACACCCGAGTTGTTGGATGGCACATAAACCCTGAGGGAAAAGTGTTTTTTCTCTGACTCCTGTCTGCCCTCACTGTGCAGTGTAGAAATAAAAAAGCTAATTATTTTGATCCAAACGGTGAGCACCTGGCCAGTGGTACTACCACTTACTCACCACCCTAGCCAGGGGTGATGTTAGAGGACAAGGAGGCAAGAGATGCTGGCTAGTGAGGGGTGCTGGAGACAGGCAGTAGGAGGGATGACTTGGGGGCTTTGCTGCTTTCGATGATCCTGTCTCTTCCAGCCCAACAGAGAGTGTGAGATTGACGATGAGGGACCAAAGCTATTTTTAAAATAATAAAAAAATGGGGAACCTTAGTGCACAGCAGGGATCCAGACCACTTGGTCTTCTCAGATACCACCGGCAGTCTGACACAAAGAGTCATGTGTTAAAAAAATGCCATAATACTCGTACGTGTATTATGGCATTTAACATAGACATGACCTTCTCCACTGTGAATCCATGCTGCCTTAGGTCCTGTGCCTTGCTGGCCTCTAGGTACTCAACAGTTCTTTCTTTCAGAAGTGATTCCATCATTCTCCCGACCGCTGAGATCAAGCTAACAGGTCTGTAGTTTCATGCCTCTGCCTTGCTCCCACGTTTCTTTTTTTTATTTTAGACTTTTTGGTCCTTACCCCACTGTCAGGATCCGCTCTGGTCATGGACCCCCTTGCCACCACCTTCTGATATACCCGCACTCACCCAGTTATCCCTGGCTTCTCCCTCAGAGAGCAGGGTTGCAGCACTGACCCCCTATATCAGGCCAGGATACAATTGACTGGTTGGGGAGCCAGCTCCGGGGGCTGATCAGTGCACCAGGGGCAGAACTTCATAGAGACAGCCAGGTTCAGGGTATTTTTTTCCCCCTATAAGCAGGGCGGGGACGTGCAATGATGGCCAGTGTCCACCCCACCCTCACGTCTTGTGAGTGTCAACATGGTGCGGTAACCCCAGCTTCCACTAGGTGCCGCTCATGCACTGAACACTACCCTCCCCTCCCTCCCGGAGAAGGACAGCAGTCCTAGGGATGCTCGATCCTTCTCCCCCCGGCCGGCCCTCTGACGACCCGGATCCATTCCTGAACCCAGGTCACCAGAGTCGCAAGCGGAAATCCAACCTTGCTCCCACATTTGTGAAGAGGACTCACATCTGCCCTCCTCCAGTCCTCAGGTACCATCCCATCCTCCTATGATTTGTTAAAAAGGGTAGTCAATGGTGTTACTAGGTCTCTCCTTAGTTCTTTTGGAATTCTGGGGTGAATCTCATTGGGTTCCATTGCTTTGTGAACCTTGAGTTTTGGTAGTTCTTTCATGACCCTTTCATCTGCGAATGGACTGGTGTCGACCCTCTTGTCCAGAGTGCTTCTATTGTTTGGTTTAAGTACCTCCCCTTCTTCTTTAGTAAATACTGAGCAAAAGTATTTGTTCAGTATTTCTGCTTCTTCAAAGTCACCCTCTGCCCAGCCCCTCTCCCCTTTAGTAAGCCTCACTATCCCTCCCTTGACGTTCCTTCGCTCCCTGATGTACCTATAAAAGGTTTTATCCCCCTTCTTAACTGACATTATTGGCTGGACCTGAATTGATTTAGATTGATCTAGATTTCCAGAGGTCCTCCAAACCTGACAGAAGCTATTCTTTGCTTTCTAAAATTAGTAGGTTTTCATACCTGCAGTGTTTCTACAACTCACAGTCAATTTATTTATGCTTCTCCAATGGTTTTATCAAACTTTTAGCAATGTGTAGGTAAACAGATTCCCAGCAGGATGATGAATGCTGGTGCAGGTACAGTATAACACAATATTTACAGACGCCAGGGGAAACAGCCCCACATACCTACAGCTCTCCATGTGGCTGCCTAGTGCTTGATACTGTATGAAAAGAGTATGCCTTTGTAAAGATGGTCCTTGGTCTACTGGAGTGCATGTGTACCCTTTCTGTGAAAACTTCTGTTAGTGGGCCCTTTACCTCATATATTTTTTATTTATTTAAAGTTTTCACATGGAAAGGCATACTGACCTGAGAACAGTTTGTTTCTAGATGTGCCCTAATCATTAGCCTGCTCTTTGCTAAGCTTTGCCTGCTCATGGAGACAGCAGCACAGATTGCTGATCTCTTGCTCTGTCTAATTTTTCTCTCTTTTGTCTGAGACTCTCACTTTTACTCTATGCCTCTGTCTTTCTCTCTCTCTCCCTTCCTTTCTCTCTTACCTTCTTTTTACGGTAGTTTTGACTTAGGTTAGTTTACTCATTGTTTATATATATATTTTGACTGACTTTATTAATATTTAGGTTAGTTTTTAAATCTTAATATCATAGTCATTGTGTTTCTCATTTTTAATATTTTACATGTAGTATTATGATATTTTATAATGTACAGTGCCCAAAGCCTATGGGAATGGGTGCTTTATAAATAAAAGTCTGCTTGCTTACCTTCAGAAATAAGAGCGAGAACAATCAGGGCAATCACAACAGCCTTCATCTTCTTTTGTTCCAGCTGTAAACTTGGAGCTGTTCTGTGTAAAGACTCATGCAAACATTTCTGCCTTAAATACAAATCAGTGACCTTCAGATGTTGATAATGGCAGTTAAAAAAACAACACTTTCTTATCTGCTGTTGAATTTCCTAACTTCACATAATTGTGCAATAGATTTATTGCAAACTACAAACTTTCACAGGTCATGACTGTTTGTAGTTTGGCAATAAAATAAGTCTTCTTGCCTGTGGCCACCTCCTGACAGTTGTTAATCTTTGGAAATGACCAACAGTAAGCTTGTTATTGCTGTTGCAGCCTAATTGCTTGTTTATTTATTTTTTGTTTCTTTTGGTCAAGCGTACTACAGTAGAGTGTGCGGTAGGGCAGGAAGATATCTAAATATGTGGTTGGCACTTGGAGCAGGTTGCTTCCTAGGAATTCATGACCAGTCCAATAACCAATGCCAAGCCTTTGAATGCTTATAAATGTTTAATTAGAGATATAATATAGACACACAGTTAGAGGCTTTCCTATCTAAAAGACATTTATAAACTCCACTGTATGTGGTTTTGTAGACAAAACACTTAGAACTAATACTCCACCCTTTACTGCAGCCTTCATTCTGTATTCTCATGTGAATTATTCCCAAAGGCCTAATTACAAATCCTTACTTTTAGTCCCTAAGTAATCCACTGAGTTAGGCAACCATTTATTTTCTACCTTTGCTTGTAGAACATAGACTACCCCATCTTTTTATGTATTAATTAATGAATTAATTTATTTAGAAATTGATAACTGGGAGAAGCACAGAGGAGAGGGAAATGAGAGCACAGTGATTCAGAGTTAAATAAATGTCAAAATATGGTAGCAATGACCACAATACAAAGTGCAAAGTAATGTACAGAGCAATCCAGTGATCAAACCAGGCAATGGCACAATAACATTAGCTTATTGGTAGCACTCAAAGCGGACTGGTGCTACAGAAAACACCAGGTGCTCAAAGAAAAAAGTGATGATGCTTGAGAAAGTGCAGATGTTTCAACGAGCAGCTACAGTCAACTGTTAAGTGGCAAGAAATCATGGAGTATTGAGGGGCAGGATTAGGTGGGGAAATCAGAAGCATGTGGGTAGGTGAAAGATGTGTAGGAACAGTTGGGAGTATGGAGAAATTTTAGCTGGAATCTAAGTGATGGGGATGGCAGGGAGAAGTGGAAGGAGGAAGTCAGCAGGTTCCCTAAGGACAAGAGATAAAAGGAGAAGGCAGACTACCCAGCAGAGACTTGAGGGTGAGGAAGGAAGAAGGTTCAGGGGACACTAAAGCAAAGGGAGTAGCAGGAAGAGGGGAGTGAAGATAAGAAAGATGGGAGTGACCCAAACCAGTGTCCTGAAATGAAGGAACCACAGTGGAACTAGTGATGTGAAGGGACAGGGAGGATAGCAAGGGAGAAGTAGAGGGATAAATGATGAGTACAAGAGGCTGAGTTGGTTGCAAAGTGGCAGAAAGCATTGCAAAAGGTATCCAATCTGGGAAAGAAAGAGAAAAGGGTAGTGCTGTTAAACCACATCCGCATAGTCAAAAATCAGGAGAACCAAGTGAAGACAGCCATCCTGGTAAGATGGAGACAACCTTCACCCCTACACTTTCTCAACGGTGGGCAGCCATGGCCAGGCTGGCCATTTTTGAGAGACTCACAGCAGTAGCCAGAGGTAAACTTGCTGACTACTGCTTGAAATGGAATGCCTACCTGCACTCTCACATTTGCATGATGGCACCTCCTCCATTGCACAACCCTCCTACTACCTGACTTCAGCTTGACGGTAGTTTGAAATGTCAAAAAAAGGACATCTTCCTTGTATGATTCCTGGTATGCTCCCCACCACCCTTACCTATCTCTCCTATATCTTTTCTCTCTTCAATCCTGGTCTATTGACACTCTAGATACTTTATCATCTGACTACCTGGTTCATGCTGACTAAGAGAACCTGTAAGGCATGTTTTTGGTATGTAAATGAGCTGCCTGCACCGCACTGAACTGTTCCTTTGAGCTTTACCTTAATAAATCTCTGTGCTTTTGTGAAGTATGTCATGATCAGATTAGTTAGATCACGATACACCCCTTTTATGGAGGCAGGCTGTGACTCTTATAGGTGCTGTGGTCATTTATTTCTATATTAAGTCTTGTTTTCCACAGTTGGAAGTGTTATAAGCTGTTTCACTTCTATCAACCTGGGATTGAAATTAATGGTATGCTTGATATTGTGTATCTTACAAACAATGTGTTAAAATTGAAAACTCAATTAAATTTTACATTATAAAAAAAAATGGAGAACCATTTTAGTGACCACCTCCCAACAGACTTGGGAAGGCAAACAGTGTTTGTTGCTGAACAGGGCACTGAGTTTAGGGTGGAGCTTGTCATGAATGGTATCAATGTAGGCAGAGAACTCCAGCCTACTATCTAACCACACATTGAGGTACCTGAAGGCAAGGACTGCTTCAAGGGGATACTATCCAGCCTGGAGAAGCCAGAACGGGGGAAAGCCAGGGCCAGTTTCTGGAATGTGCCAAAGGTCATGGACACTGTTTTCTTTGTGGTGACCTGGAGTTGATTGGCATGGAAACAGCACACGACTCTGTAGGTCTTGCTGAAGCAGGCCTTCCACAGACGTGGCCGAGTGACTAAAGGTGTATATGACTCTGTCATCTGCATACATACGGTTATGCAAGTTGACACAGGCAAAGTGTAATTCATTGAGGAAGACTGAGAAGAGGATGGGACTGAAGATTGAGCCCTGTGGGACCCCAGCAAGGATATATTTGGGATACATTTACAGACTGTTGGAAGCCCATGAGGTAGGAACAGAAGCAGTCAACAGTGGGATCTGGAAAGCCAGCAAAGCTCAGCTTGTCCAAAACAAGTGGGTGGGACACTGAGTTGAAGGCTTTGGCCTGACCGATGAAGATAGCCACAGTGATGCATCTTTGATCCATCCTGGTGAGGACTGACTCAGTGACACTCACAAGTAGGAAAAGGTGGAGTGGTGCTTTTGAAGACCAGTCTAGCAGAGGGGAGATAGATGGAGGAGAGGAGAAACTCAGTAAGCCTAGAGTAGATGAATTTCTCTTTCAGTTCTGCCAGAGAGTGGAGAAGGGAGATATAGTAGTAGTTGCCAGGGGAGAAGGGGTTCCCCATTTTATGAAAGTGAAGGACCTTAGAAAACTTCCAGGATATGGTACAGCACAGAATGAGAAGGAAATATTCAGGAAGTGAGTGAGGGGAGATTCAATGGCAGGAGCAGGAGCTAAGAGATTTTGAGTGGCCTATATGCTGCTTGACTGCCCTAAGTGGGAGGCAGTATAGCACAGTGATTTAAGGCTTTGAGCTGCAAATCTGGAGACCTGGCTTTGAATAACACAGCCCCCACTTGCATACTGTGTGACCCTGAGCAAGTCACTTAACTTCCCTGTGCTCCCAGGTCGCACCTGTAAACAAGCTTTCAATTTAGTGTGCCACTCCTTGTTAAACAATTGAAAAAAAAAAGTGGCAGTGAGGCATACTTAGCCACTGGAGCTGAACTGCTTGTTTATTTTTTGTTTTAATTCAAAGATATCTCCACAATTTTGTGGATGCCAAGCAGCTGCACATGAAGTGGGAATTGTAGTCCAGAGTTATACAGCTTGGACTACAGAACTTCTAGTGTAGCTAGTGACTAACACTACAGTTGGGGAGCCTGAAGAGGGTTAAGTTTATATTTGTTGCACTGTGGGAGCCCTGATAGGTCTCTGCAAGTGCAAGGGAGTTTTTTTTTAAACTTTTATTGCGCAGTTTTAGGTCTGTTAATGATCCTAGGTGTCCATAACCTGGCAAAGACTTCAGGTTCATGGAGGTATAAATAGATTGCCTCATGCAAATGGGGTGAGCTCAGGCAGAGTGAGCATGCATTCATCATGCACAAAGAAGTGGAAGAGGGCACAAGAGACAATCTCATCAGGATAACAAATAGGTAAGATGTACTGAGAACTACTGGGGCAGTTTAGAAGGCCACGAAATAATAAATATAATTGCATTTATGATACAATGGATAGAAACATTGTTAAGCTGGAAGGTGGCAAATTAGGTTTGAGATGTATCATTTGTAAGAGGTTTAGCACAGATGTTGCAAATGAGGTATTGATATTTACTTACAATGAATGTAACTAGATTGAAGAACTTGGGCCAAAACTACTGGAAGGAGAAATGGCATTAATCTCCTTATAACAGAATAAGTTTCTGCAGGATGTTGAGGGCAATCAACGTAATGGGTCAGAGGATGATGTAGGAATGGTATTAGATAATAAGAGGAGAAGGGAACAGGATGATGTTGGAGAATGGGAAGTTGAAAAAAGAAAATTTAAAAAAGGGAGAAGACGAGCTATGGGATCAAATCTAGAGCTTCAGAAAAACTTTGAGCCACTTCTGTTACTTGAAGACGAAAACATTGTGAATGCACTTACTTCAATAAACGATGAAACAGTAGTCATTATGGGTGAAAATATAACTTTGGGCGGAAATGCGCAACACCTGAAAATATAACACCAATACAGGAAAACAGGCAACACTCAAATATGACAACCACACAAGGGATTGGTACACAAACTGAAGAAGAGAAGTCACAGGCCCAAAAGAGATCACAAACTGAGGAGGAGACATGGGGGATTAACAAAGTAATTAATAATGAGGAAAATTAAATGGGCACTGCAGTGCCAGATACTATTAGCAACAAAAGGGCTGAGGCAGAGACAAGTAGAAGAGAAATGGGTAGCAAAATGGTATATGTTTTGGGTGATTCAGTAGTTAAACACACCAACAGGTATACATCCAGGGGAAATAAGGAGTGTGTTACGTTCAGTTACTTCTCAGGAGCAAAGATAAATGATTTGAGCTGTATGCTGAGGGATATAGTTAAGTAGAGAGATGGGTCAGCAACTGTTATTCTTCATGTAGGAGTCGACAATATTAGTAGCCAGGGAAGAGCTGATATTAAAAATGAATATAGGAGAATATGGGATGAGGCAAATAAACTTACTTGCAAAGTGTATTTTTCAAAAATATTATCTGTTCCCAGGGAAACTCATTCAATATGAATAAGACTGGGCATATAAACAACTGGCTTAGACAATAGACACTCCACGAGGGTATAGGATGTATTGCCCACTGGGAAGAGTTTATCGATGAAGCAAAATATTACTGCTAGGATGGATTACACCTCAGCAAAAGAGGTAAGCAAAAAACTAGGACTATCACTAAGGAGAACAGTTAACAAAGCTTTAAACTAACAGGAGGAGAAGGGAACCTTCACAAAGCAGCATAGCAAGTCAAGTTAGACCTACTGTGAATAAGGACATCAGGTAAAACAGAAAACTAACTGAGATCAAAGTTTAGTCATTAAATGCAAGAAGTTTAAACCTAAGTAAAAATTCTGAATTAGAAATCATGTTACTAACTGAGGAAATAGGCATATGTATAATTATAGAGACTTGGTGGGAACGTGGAGTAAAATGGAATAGTGAGGTGAATGGAAATACATTTTACACTAAAGACAGAGTCAACAAAAGAGGAGGAAGTTTGGCTATTTATGTAAAAAAACTCAATAAATGCCACATTGCACAACATAAATCAGTCAACTAGAGAATCAGTATGGTTAGCAATTCAGGGCACACCTGAAAGGAAACTGTTCTTAGGGCTTTACTATATACCTCCAAATAAATAATAGGGAAATGTATATAAACCTAGAGAAGGAGATTGAACTAATGGCTGAGGAAGGAGACATAATAGTAGCTGGGGATTTAACTATCCCAAGATAAAATGGAACCAACAGAACAGTGGTTATTTAAAGAGCTACTGATACCTCAAAGAAAACTTTGAAAAACATAGTAATTAAGTACAATTTAGTTTTGCATTCCATATATAGAAACATAGACTTTGACGGCAGATAAGGAATGCTTGGCCCACCTGGTCTGCACATTTCCCTACCTACAGGATAAGCCACACATCCTAGTCAACCAACAGCCTATTTCTTCCTACCCCCACAAGAATTGCCTTATGTCTGTCCCATGTATTCTTGAATTCTCCCACAGTTTTAAACCCCACAACCTCCTCAGGAAGGCTGTTCTATGCATCCACTACCCTCTCTGTGAAAAAATACTTCCTCACATTGTCCCTGAACCACCCCCCCCATCTTTAAATTGTGTCCCCTTGTTCTTGCATGTCTCTTTTTCTAAAAGATGCTACCCTCTTGGACTTTGTTGATTCCACTGAGGTACTTAAATGTTTTTATCATGTCCCACCTCTCCCTCCTTTCCTCAAGGGTATACATATTAAGCTCTTTTAGTCTCTCCTCATATGGCTTCTCTTGTAGATCCTGCACCATTTTGGTTGCCCTCCTCTGGACTGCCTCTATCCTGTCTAAGTCCTTGTGGAGATGGGGTCTCCAGAACTGGACACAGTACTCCAGATGGGTCTCACCAACTGTCTGTACAGAGGGATAACAACTTCCTGTTTTCTGCTGGTGATGCCTCTCCCTATGCACCCCAGTATACCCCCAGCTCTTCCTACTGCCTTCTTTCATTGCTTGCTAACCTTAAGGTCATCTGATATGATTACCCCCAGGTCCCTTTCCTTTTTTGTTTTTGTTACTACCTCCCCCCCATTGCGTAATCTTCCCCAGGGTTTTTGTTTCCCAGGTGCATTATTTTGCACTTCTTTGCATTGAATCCTAGCTGCCATACTTCCGACCATTCCTCCAACCTTGCCAAGTCCCTTCTCATCCTTTCCACGCCTCCTTGTGTATCAACCCTGTTGCAGATCTTTGTGTCATCTGCAAAGAGGCATACTTTTCCTTCCAGTCCCTCTGCAATGTCACTTATAAAGACATTGAAAAGGACTGGACCCAGTACTGAACCCTGTGGTACCCCACTAGTAACCCCTCTTTCTTCAGAGTGGACTCCATTTATAATTATCTTCTGTGTCCTGTTGTTTAGCCAGTGTTTTACCCAGGCTGCCACCCTGGGACCCACTTCCAGGCTGGTTAATTTGACTACTAATCTTTTGTGTGGGACTGTGTCAAATGCCTTGTTAAAGTCTAGGTAGACCATATCCACAGCCCCCCCCCGGTCTACTACTACTTTGGTCACCCAGTCAAAGAAATCAATTAGATTCATCTGACATGACCTTCCCACTGTGAACCCATACTGCTTTGGGTCCTCTGCCCCACTGGCTTCTAGGTACTCAACAATTCTTTCCTTCAGAAGTGATTCCATCACTTTCCCTACCACAGAGGTCAAACTGAGAGGTCTGTAATTTCCTGCCTCTGTCTTGGTCCCACTTTTGTGAAGGGGAATCACATCCACCTTCCTCCAGTCCTCGGGTACCACACCATCCTCCCATGATTTGTTAAAAAGGGTAGTCAGTGGTTTCACTAGTTCTCCCCTTAATTCTTTTTGAATTCTGGGGTTAATTCCATCAGGCCCCATTGCTTTGTCCACTTTCAGTTTTAGGAGTTCTTTCAGAAGCCTTTCTTCTGTGAAAGGACTGGGATTGACCCCCCTATCCAGAGTGCGTCTGTTAATTGGATTAGGCACCTCCCCCTCCTCTTTTGAGAATACTGAGCAGAAATATTCATTCTGTATCCCTGCTTTTTCACTATCCTCCTCTGCCCACGTACCGTTCATTCTATTCAGCCTCACTATCCCTCCCTTTGTCTTTCTACGCTCCCTGTTGTACCTATAAAAGGTTTTATCTCCCTTCTTAACTGAGTTGGCTATCCTTTCCTCAGTTTGGTCCTTTGCTATTCTGACTTCCCTCCCTGCTTCCTTCTGCCTTAACTGGTACAGTTCTCTGTCCTGCTCCTTCTGTGTTTCCTTATACTTCCTAAATGCTATATTTTTCTCCCTGACTTTCCCTGGCACCTCTTTTGAGAACCATAGTGGCTTTTTCTTTCATTTTGATTTATTTGCTTCACACAAAGGCTTGTTGCATCTGTGATGGCAGTTTTGATGATTCCCCATTGTTGATCCACTCATCCTTCTAGCCTGTTTGCTAGTGCTTTTCTGAGGCACACTCCCATCTTGCCAAAGTTAGCCCTCTTGAGTAAGTACCCTCACTTTTGTATGGCTTGACTCTGTAGCTGAGTTTAACGTGATCCACTCTGTTTGATGGTCACTTGTTCCCTGATGACAACCCACTTCTAGATCCAAGATCTTCTCACTGTCCCTATTTGAGAGTATGAGGTCTAAGATTGCTCCCTCACAAGTGGGTTCCAAAACTAGCTGTCTGAGGCATGCCACCTGTAGGGCATCGAGAATGGCCCTGCTCTTGGATGTGGCTGCAGCAAGTGTGCTCCAGTTAACATTTGGCATATTCAGGACTCCCATCAACAGTATCTCCCCTTTCTCTGCCATCCTAAGAATGCCTTCTATCATATCCTTGTCCATTTACTCCCCCTGACCTGGGGGTCTGTATACAACCCCTGTGCAGATTGTGGAGCCACTTCCAGTCTCTAAGGTGACTTACAGTGCCTCCTCTCCTCCCTGTTTACTCTTTTGTTCAGTTGTTTTTATCCCTTCCTTTACATAGAGAGCTACTCTTCCCCTCTTCTCCCCTCCCTGTCTCTCCTGTAGGTTATGTACCCTGGTATGTCACCATCCCAGTCATGGTTCTCTGTGTACCATGTTTCTGTGACTGCCACAATATCCAGGCATTCCTCTTCCATCAAGGCCACCAGCTCATGGAGCTTATTGCCCAGGCTATGGGCATTAGTACTCATCATCCTCCATTTCCTGATGGCCTTACTCCTTTTTGCCCCATCCCTGTCCTTCTTGCCTTTGTCACTTTCTCCATTTACCCCTGCCCTTCTCCCTATCAACATCTCTATGTTGGTGTTTACTGCACTTAGTACCATGACTTTTTTTAAGGGGCTAGGATTTCCCTGCTCCTTTCCAGTGCTTTCCCCCTTGGCTAGTTTAAATACTTGCCAATGAAGCATTTAAACCTATCCCCTAGGAACCTGATTCCCCTCCTGGACAGATGCAGCCCATCATGCCAGTATAGGCTTGCATCACTCCAGGTGGACCACCAGTCCCCAATGAAACCAAATCCCTGAGCTCTGCACCAGTTTTTCAACCACTGATTGAATCCCATCATGTGGAGCACCCTAGCCTCTCATACGCCATAGACAGGCAGCACCTCCGAGAAGGTTAACGTGCGTGCTACTTGTCTAAGGCTCCTCCTCAATTCCACAAACTCTTCCTGCACTGTTCTGATCTCTTTCTTAGCCAGGTCTTTTGTCCCTAGGTGGACAATGACATCCAGCTCCCCCCCCCCGTGCAGCTGCTCCAGCAATCCTGAGGATTTGCTCCCTGTCCCTCCAAGCCATGGTGCCAGGGAGGCACCTTACCTCCCTCTCCCCTTCCTCCCCCAGTTCTACCTTCCTAATAATGAAGCCCCCCACCAGGAGTTGTTTCCTTCCTCTGTGGGGTCCCATGCCACCCTCCTGTGGTCTCCTTTGTGGAGGTTCCCAGTATCCTCCTTGGTCTCCACTGTGGGTGCCTCCATAGAGGAACCACACTTTGGCAGAATGGCATAGGAACTGTGGAGAGGTACAACTGGAGGGATGCACCTCTGTTACACCACCCTCACCCTCCCTGAGTCCACTGTGGTTCAACCACTCCTCTTTCTTGGCAACCTCTGAGGCAACGGCAGTGGGCCTGGTGGTCCATGGATGGAAGAGGAGGTCCCACAGATCCTAGCCAACTCAGCCTGGAGATGAGCAACCTCCCCCCTCAGCCCAGAGAGGTGCCTGCAGATGGGACAACACCGCATCCTCCAGAACGTCTCCCAGAACACTGCTGCTCCACAGCCACTGCACTGCACCACTCCCATCATGTTTTATTTCTGGCCCATTCACTATTGTTTGGAATCCTTACTCTTTCCTCTGTTTTTTTTTTTTCCTTCTCTCTCTACTTACTTACTGCCTTTGTGCCCTTTAAGCTCCTGATTGTCTTGTTCGGAGACAAGAAGATCCTATATTTCTCAGTAGACCCCTTACTTGCTTAGAGGCAGACCTTCAGCAGCTAGAGGGGGCCGGAGAGCTACTGTTGCCCTTTTAGCATGGTTCATCTTTGGTGGCTCTGTGATCACTCACTTTCTGCTCCCAAACAGGAAGTTCCTGTTGTCAGTCAAATCCTGTGCTTATAAAAGTAGAATTAGCTTTGGGTGGGAGGGAAGGTGGGCAATATAGTTTTTTAGAAGAGTTCTACTTCATTAGTCCCAGTAGAAAAGTCCAGTGTCACAGCAGTCCTTCCTTCTGTTGTCCTCTGCCAAGCCTCTGACAGAATCTTTCTAATGCAGTGTTTAAATCTAGTTTCCTTCTAGCTAAGCCACTCCCCCACTTACTAGATCTTTCTACAAGTAATTTAAACTGCACAGCATTCAAGTCCCTTCAGCCTCCTGAGATTTACACCTAGATAACTGTTCAGATAACCACTTTAGCTAACTGAGACAAACACACACATTTTTTCTTGTTGTTTGTTTTTTACCCTAAATTAAAGGTCCCAGTAGAAGAGTTCTATTTGTTTAGTCCCAGTAGAGAAGTCCAGTCACACAGCACTCATTCCTTCTGGTGTTCTCTGCCAAGCCTCTTATATATTCTATATATTTATATTCCTCATTATTTATTGCTGAACACATTTGCATGAATACATGATCTTTATCCCTTACATTTCTCTTTCAATGCATTTGCCTCTGTGGCTTACTCCCTACTTCAAGTTGCAGTCCTCTCTTGTGGCACCACACTCCATTGCCAAGGGAGTAATTGTGATGTCACAAGCAGTGCATTATGACCTCAGGTAGGGAGAAAGCAACAAGAATAGATACACTGTTTGGGAGCAAAGATTATGTTTTCACACAGATTACCTCCGTAATAAATAATGGGAAGGAGGAATACAGAACTCATGAGAAATATATGCTGAACTGTGTCTAACTATTAAGGTTTGTTAAAGTTCTTCTGAAGGTGTCAGCTGCTCCTTAAAAAAGAAACATGTTTTTGATATGTTGAATATGGCTGGGTTGAGTCAACTTATATACAAGCCAACACATGGAGAAAACATCATAGATCTTACAAATACAAATAGAGATGATATAGTGAGGAAAATAATAAGAGAGAGAGAACCTTAGCAATAGTGATCACAACATAATTGAGTTTGTTGTTAAGAAAAAATCAGTTATGTAGCTAGGATATCCACTACAATAAGGAATTATAGGAAAGCTAATTTTATTAAAATTAAGTAGGAATTATCAAGCTGGAAATGGGAAAAAGATTTTGAAGAAAAAGGTGTGGGTGACATATGTTTATGAACAAATTAATGGCATTAGATGAAGAATGTATACCAATTAAAAACAACAGCGGAGGGCCAAAAACAACAGAAAAAGAAGCTGCAGCCAACAGGCAGGAGAATCGCTCTCCCCAGGACACCGTGTCTGGCCAGCCAGACAACTCTGAGCTGGGAGGTGTGTAATCTGGTGGACATCGGGGGTGTTGGGGCTGGGGGGAATGATAGGAGTCATCTGCAAGGGAAGAAACAGAATATGGAAAAAAAAAAAAGGAGGGTCGGTCCAAGCACTGATCACTGAGGCACCCCATTGGTCACCCTCCTCTCCTCTGAGTGAACCCCATTTATCACCACCCTCTGCTACCTATCCCATAACCAATTTCTTAACTCAGTTTACCACCTTTGGACCCACTCCTAAGCTACCCAGCTTGCTTACTATCCTCTTATGGAATGGTGTTGAATGCCTTACTGAAATCTAGGAAGGTCCTATCCACTGCTCCACCCTGATCCAATTCCTTGTTCATACAGTCAAAGAAATGTATGCAATCCATTTGACATGACCCTTCCCCCACACCAAATATACTTCCTTGGGTCTTGTAACCCACTGGATTCATGATATTCTACAAAGCTTTCCTTTAGGGGTGACTTCATTAACTGTCTCACCACTGATGTCAAACTGACTGAGCTATAATTGCAAGTTTCCTCCCTCATACCACTTTTGTGAAGTGGGAGTACATCTGCACACATTTAGTCCTCTGGAACCACTCTTGTTTCCAATTGGCTGTTAAATAGGACTGTCAAATGTGCAGTCGTACTTCTCTGAGTTCCCTCGATAACCTTTGATGCACCCCATCTGGTCCCATCGCTTTGTTCATTTTTACATTCGCTTGCGCGCATGAGCAAGGAACATCTTGGGAGAATAGGACTTTTTGGAGGTGTGACTTTCCTGTGCAATGCAGTGCTCCGTTCAGCAGGTGCGGCCGTCCTGCACCAATGGATGCGGGAGCTGTGTATGACAGCAGTGGTCTTCAGTTCAAAGAAAACCACCACTGCAATCAGTGGTGGCAACGTGTGTGTTTAGCATAATGATGCCTCTGTCAGAAAAAAAGACAATTGAGGTGAGGAGTGCCAGTGTGGCAGAGAAGTTGTACTTTTACAGTAGGTTACATTACAGCAGCTTGTAAAGACAGCCTGCAACGTGGCGTCCCCACCTCTCTTGGCCCTCAGACACACCTCTCACCAATGGAAAGCAGTGTGCCATCTGAGGAGCTGGGAGCGCCATTCATAACGCACCTTTTTACTGGCTGTGGCTAAGATCAGAGGTAAAGAGAGGGTAGCTTACCTTCCTACTGTAATCAGCTGTGATTAACCGGTAGGTTTGAACTAAATCTAGGCAATACTTGGCGATTTTCTGCCCAGCTGTACCTGGGGTTATGCTTTCAATATACCGGTCTCTGGTTTACTTTAGGGGTATACTATAGTGGCGCACCTACAGACTTTGAGCTCGTTGTAGCAACTGAGCAGAAGACAGATTGAAGTCTGAGAGACTCAGAACCAAGTTCCCATTGTATGCTTTTCTCTTGTATTTTTGCAGGGTATCAGAGGGGACATTGTGGTCGCTTGGCTCGTGGCATGGAACTCTTTAGTGTAGCATGCCTACTACTGCTGGTCCGCGCCGGGATGTGTGGTAGTC
Source organism: Neoceratodus forsteri (assembly GCA_016271365.2). Classification (NCBI taxonomy): domain Eukaryota; kingdom Metazoa; phylum Chordata; order Ceratodontiformes; family Ceratodontidae; genus Neoceratodus; species Neoceratodus forsteri. The sequence goes on along the minus strand of CM057452.1, from coordinate 1,064,344,245 downwards.
GATGCTCCAGAAAGAGAGAGTGTACCAGGAGCCTGAACTGAGCGATCAGTGCACGAAGATAACCAGAGCTTCCAGTATGACCATGAGGCCTTTTTGGGAAAGGAGGAAGCCAGGACGTTCGATCAGTTAACCCCCAAAGAGAGCATGGATAGGCTGGGGTAGGTACAGCAGGCTGTGTCCATGTGTCAGAGTGACAGCTGAGAGGCAGTTTCCTCTGTACTTAGCAGTCTCTGGAGGCTTAGCCCCATCTTAGCTTTGATGAGTAAGGAAAAGCTGTTTATAGTAAATAGTTAATGCATTGTTTATTACCAATGCCTTGATACATGATAATGTAGCTTTTTTTTTGGCTACACGATAATGTAGCTTTTTTGTCTTCAAAGTCTCTCTAGGAGCAATGGTATTGGCTGCAATACTTACATTATTTGCATAGTAATACAGGATCAAAGCTTTGACTCCTGGCTTAAGTAATATCATTCTGTCTGTCCGCTTGTACTGTCATTTTTTACGTTTGCTTGCGCGCATGCGCAGGGAACATCTTGGGAGAATAGGACTTTTTGGAGGTGTGACTTTCCTGTGCAATGCAGTGCTCCATTCAGCAGGCACGGCCGTCCTGCACCAATGGATGCGGGAGCTGTGTATGACAGCAGTGGTCTTCAGTTCAAAGAAAACCACCGCTGCAATCAGTGGTGGTAACGTGTGTGTTTAGCATAATGACGCCTCTGTATGACCTGCCGAAACAAAATCCCTCCAGCTTCCTCCTCCTGTTGCTGTCCTCCCCATTGTCTTAGTGATTGCCTACTCGTCATTTCGTTCAGCTGACTGGATCCCAGAAAAGAATACTTGAGTTACAGTGGATTTTTGCATACGTGCCTACAGTACACATGTGTATAATAAACGCAGTGCAAAGTGTTTCAAATGGATGGAATTTTTCATAGAGTCAACAATTAGTCGGTCGACTGTAAATACAATAGGCGTGTGTAAGATGAAGAGGCTGCCTTCCACACAGTAGTTGCACTCCTTTCTCCAAGAGACACTTTTTAAAATGGTTCGCAAAGTTATTTAAATCAACTGAGATGCTTTCCAAAATGCCAAGTGATTAACAGTTAAATGAACTGAGATGCTTGCCAAAATGCCAAGTGATTAACATCGCATGCAAATGCATCTTAACCGACGCGTTAAGACGCGTTTTCATGAGCACTTAGTACTTAATGTTGTAGTTTGAAAGGGACAGATACAGATGTCAGTTTGTCATGGAGAACATGAACAAGGCAGTGGTGTTTCTTTATTAACATTGCAAATCCAAAAGATAAAAAGGCATCTCACAAAATGCGAAGCTGTCATTAAAAGAACTGCTTGTCTTGGAACAGCGACATGTATAGATAGGCAAGAAATAATACTTTTTCCCATTCTTGCTTGCCTCTTCCGAGCCTCGTGGTAATGACAGCATAGATATTAACAGTGAAATATATAGTGCTTTGGTGAGAATACCTTCAAAATATTTGCCCTCTTTCCCCCCGACAAGGAGAAAAGTGAGTTACCCCCCCACCCCTAGTACTTAGAACAGTGTTGATGAGATATGCAGGATTACAGAAAGTGTGTATATGAAAATCCGGGAAGTAAGTGTGTGTGTGCAGATACATGAGTTGTTTGGTTTTCTTATATTGACTGCCTGTTACAAAATAATGCTTTGCATCTGTGTCCAAGCACAATCTTGCTGCATTACTTAACAAGCATGCTGCCTTTGTGTAATTCTTTCCACAGCCTCAGAAGTTCACCTTGCCACTGGTGGTTGGGCCTACCTGCTGATGTCTACCCATAACTCACCAGACCCAAACAATTTCTATCTCACTTCCCTGATCACCCACTGTATGCCACCATGTCTGGAAATAACCATGCCACTGCATACTGCCATATGCCAATACACAATCCACAGTGCACCCTGCTGCATCATTTCACCGGGGTTGCAGTTTAGTGCCAAAAGTGCCACACACTGCAGATACCTGCAAGTGAATGTTCGGCATTGACAAATGCTTGTAAAATTAGTGAGTCCTTCAGAACACTCTTCTCTGAAAAGAACCATAGCTGTTTGTTTTTCCTCTTGCTTTTTCTCACTTGCTTGATGCAGAGGTTTGTTGCCTTCCAAATGGCCCTTTTTAGCTTTGTCAGCTCTTCCTCCCCACCACACAGGTCATCCCCCACCATGTCATCCCTGAGGCATTCATTCATCTTTTTAAAATCTGCCCTGCTGAAGTCCAGTACATTTATCCTTGTGTGGTTCAGTTCCACAGCCATCCTTGTATTGAACCACACTGTACAGTGGTCTGCTCCCCAGCTGACCTCTTACCATGACATGTGCAACACTTCCTGTTAGTGAGTACCAGGTCCAGTACTACCCCATCATGAATGACTTCACTAATTGCCTGAGGAATGTCCCCTGCAGGGAGTCCAGGATGTCCCGACTTCTAGCTGAAGCCACAGCTGGAAGGTTACAATGCACGTCTGACAGACTTGAAGTGCCAAACCAGCAACATCTCCCCCTTTTCTGCCATCTTGGCAGTAGTTTCACCAGTACTTTATCTAAATCCTTCCCCTGTGTAGGAGGTCTGTAGATCACACCAGTTTGCATAAAAGCTCCATTCCCTATCTCTTAACTGACTCATAGTACCTCTGCTCCCCCTGCATTCCCTCAATCTCCATTGCTTTTATAGTTTCCCCTCACATAAAGCACAACACCCCCTCTTTTCCTTCCCACCCTGTCCCTCCTGAACAGAGCATAGCCTAGTATGGACATATCACAATCATGGTTTTCAGTGCTCCATGACTTGGTAATGGCTACAATATCCAGGTCGGCATAAGTCATTATGGCCTCTAGGTTTGGAATATTATTTCCTAGCCTTCTATCATTTGCACGAGTGGGCTTCCACATTTTGTTACCACTCTGCTTGTTGCTCCTTCTTTCCTTTTTGCCCTCTCTCCTTCCCACTTCTCTTTTTAATTTTTCTGTTCCCATTCGCCTTCATTTCTACTGCCCTGCCTCCTTTATTAATTTTCATCCTGGGGAATTCCATTCCACTCGGATTCTCCCTATTTTCTACATCAGCCTGTGAGGGGGTCAGTTACTGACTCCCCTTTTTCTTCTGCTACCTCCACCCAGCTAATTTAAATGTTCATCAAAGTAACATTTAAACCATCCACTGATGACTGAATTCCCCTTCTGGATGAATGAAGGCCATCACCCCTGTAAATGCCCTTATTGCTCCAGGTGGATCAACAGTCTCCAGTGTAGCCAACCCACCCTTTTCGCACCATTACTTCAACCATGAGTTGAAAGTCTTGATGCAGAGATTCCTCCCCCCATCATAGACAGGTAGCATCTCACCAAAAGTCACTGAGCATGCTACCCAACATCCATCCCCAGCTCCTTTAACTCCCCCTCCACTATCACAGTCCCATTCCTAGCCAGGTCTTTAGCCCCCAGGTGTACAATGGCATCCAGCTCTGCTTCCTGTCTTACTGCCCTAGTAATCCTCTGGATCTGCTTCCTGTTCCTCCAGGCCATGGTGCTGTGTAGACACCTAACCCCCGCTTTCCTGTTCCCAAATCTGTTCCCCTCAGATCTGAGTTTCCACCAGAAGTTGCTTGCTCCTCCTCTGCGGTTATCTTACTCCCTCCATGGGGTCCCCACTGCAGAGAGCCCCCAAATCTTCCCTGGCCACTACCAAAGGGTGCCTCCTCCAGGCAGTCCCACCTTGCCAGAGCAGTGTAGGAACTGTGTAGTGGTACCAGTTGAAGAGTGTGCCTCTGACCCACCACTCCTACCCTTCCAGAGCTCACAGTCTGCCGTTCCTCTTCCCTGACATCTTCTGGGGTAGAAGTGGCAGACTTGGTGGCCCTTGGATGGGGAAAGAGGTCCCATAAATCCTAGTGAACTTGTGATGGAGTATAGTGACTTCCCCCCTCAATGCAGAAAGGTGTATGTAGATGAGGCAGCAAGACAGTCTCCAGATGGTCTCTCTAAAAACTGCCGCCCCACAGCCATTACATTGCAGAATTCTCACATTCCCAGCTTCTATACGCCCTATGTAACCTGGAAATACTTATGTACCTTTACCTCTCATATGGTGTTCCTAGCTTTCCCTTCTTTTGTTGCTGCTACCTGTGTTCCCCTGTACATGATGAAAATCCCTTATACTGTTATCATAGATACGGCATTGCTTCTGTTTCCATTTTGTGGCCTATGTTCAACATTTTGCTCTTGCTAGCCTCCTCATTTTGTGTGTGTTGCAGTTTGTGTTCTCCTATACCTAATGAAATTTCCTTTTTACTGTTACCTTAGATAGGGAGTTTCTCCTATTCCCAGTTTAGGCTTACCTTTTATTTCAACTCTTCCTAGCAGTGGATGCAACAACTGGAGTGATCAGACACCTTACCTTAGTCAACCGGCAGAGTTCCCCACTTCCCTGCTTCTTCCTGCTAATGCTTGCTGATAACTTAGACACCATTCTTAGACTTGTTCCACTTTGTCCCTCTCCCAGTCATGTGCTGGGACATGAATGTGTGTGTAGACACATTAGGGGTGACTGCCTGTCATCCTTCCTGTGCAGCTCCCTCAGAGCAGCACTGCTAGATAACAAAAATTGGATCTTTTGCAACGGTTTGTCCCCTGTGCTCTGCTGAGCACTTATCTGATAATCTTTCTTGTTTTTACTCTATTGGCATCCTGTAATTTTCTCAGTTTTCCTTTGTTTTCGTTTCCATTTCTTCCACCCTCCATGTTGAACTGGAACCATCTGCTGCCAACTGCACATGTGCATGACTCGCAGTACTACACAGGAACAGCAGAAATGTGTAGCACAGAGTCCCACGGAAGTAAACACAAGATGTGATGCAATGTGAGAGGAGCTCTTCTAAAAATTAGGCAGCAGTCATATTTACTGTGGCTATACTAAAATGGAAATACATTTTAAAGGGACATCTCCAGGTTTGATTCCGATTTTGTTGCATCTACCCTGCATGTGTAAGTAGGAAGCAGTGTTATCACAGAATATACCCATGGCCAGAGATGGTTAAATAATGTAACCACATTGATTTGTTGTGCTAAAAAGTACTTTACTGACAGTCCACTTGAAATTCCTGTGGCGCGTGTCCACAAGTCAAATGGTGCTGGCTGCAGGTAAGCTTGTTCATGAACAATTGGTATTTTGGGGTCACATTACAGTAAATCAGTGACCACTCCCCAACCAATGCCATACTGTCCACTAAATCACTCTGCCCCCCCCCACAAACTCCTGTCTTTGAGAAACCTTAATTGCACAGATCCCAAGCCTGTCCTCAAGGAAGTTTGGATAATAAACTGGTCTACACTCTGCTGTCTTACTAACATCTCTGATGAGGTCACTCTCTTTACCTTTACCTTCTCCCAACTACAGGACACCCATGTCCCCATCACAACCAGGAGGGTAAAGCGGGGGCTCCACCCACTGGCTGTCCAGGGACCTACTGGCTCAAATGAAAGACAGGGACAGGAAATGGAATTCTTACAAGGCATCACCCTCCCCCCAACTCTGGAATGCCTGTCGATAAATACGCAATACCTGCAAACAAACCATGAAATCACTCAAATGCAAATACTGCCTTAATCAGTAATGCAACAATCTTGGCAATCCACATAAGTTCTGGGTCTCCACTGGGTCTCTGTTCCGCCCCCCAACAGGCTGATCTCTCAGCTGTCATCCCCTCTCCAGCTCTATTTCCGACCCTTCCGTGATTGCCAATACCTTTAATGCTAAGTTCACAGACATCCCTTACCTGTGCAAATGCCCCAATTGCCCTCTCCAACCCTAAACCCCCAGCCAGTCATCCCATCCTCCTCCTCAGCCACCACCCTGCTCCAAACCTTCCATTTCAGGGTCATGGGACATAAAGTCAACACCAAACATTTGGGGTCTCTACTGACCACTGGAAGCCCTGGCAGTGATGGTCTATACCCCACTTTCTTAAAACTTATCTCCCCTGCAATCATTAAATCCCTCACTTTCATTTTCAATCTCACCCTTACTACATCCACAGTTCCTGGCTTATGGAAACATGTAAATGTGGTAACCATTTTCAAAGCTGGTGACCCCCACAACCCTGACAACTATGGGCCCATCTCACTCCCCCCACATCTAAGTAAACTGCTTGAAAAAATCATTCATCACCAGTTTTCCGAGCATCTAGAAAAATACAATCTCCTATGCCCACTTCAGCACAGTTTCCGCAAGTGCCACAGCACCTCCTCTGCCCAGGCCATTTTCTCTGATCATGTTCTAAGGCACATGGACCAGGGCAGAGCCACACGTGCTGTCTTTGTGGACCTGTCCATGGCATTTGACCTGATTGACTATCATCTCCTCCACTCAAACCTTCTCTCTCTCTCGTCTGCTCTGCTGGCACTGCTGCATCATTCCGCAGTTATTTATCCAACAGGTCACAGTCCATTATTATTGGCAAAAACATCCTCGGCTGCCCTCCATGAACACACGGATGTCCCCCAGGGATACATACTCAGACCACTGCTTTTCTCAATATTCATTAATGTTCTCCCCAGGGACACCTCAGTTGCAAAGTGCTCCTCTGTACAGATAATTTGGTACTTTATCATAGCGATACATTAGTTGAGTCCATCTCCTCCAACTTCACACAAAACTATGACTATGCCCACCAATGTTTCCTCTACCATAAACTCATGGTAAATGAAAAAAAGACCAAATCCATGCTATTTGGCTCTAAATCTTTCCTTGCCAAGGCCACTAAACACAACTCCACTTTTCTAGTGCTCACAGCAGTAGGCCCACCCCTTGAAAATGTTCAATCTTCAAATACCTGGGAGTCACCCTTGACCAATCCATTTCCTTTACCGAATACATCAACATTATCATGCAGAAAGTCCACCAAAAAATTTGGCACTGCTTTCTATCAAAAAAATCTACTGTCTTCCGGAGTGTGCCTTGCCATTGTACGTGGCAACCTACTGCCCCTCCTGGACTACTGCTCCCCTGTGTATTCCATTGTATCCACTATCCTGCACTCATGGCTAACTTTAACATACAACTCTATCTGCTGGTTCACCCTTCGAGCCCCTTAAGACATCCACTATTGCTTTCTCTACCAATCCTTAGGGTGACTCCTGCTACAAAGACATTTTGACTATGCTATGGGCTGCCTAGGGGACAACTCGCTCAGAAACCTGCACTAGTCCCATATGCACAACTTCTGAGGCAAAGAGTGATTTTGAGGTTGCTTAGGTCATCCTCTGTCCCCCCACTAGAAGTGCCTCATGCTGCTACTGCCATGGACATGACAGCTTTCTCCATCTCAGCTCCCTCCCTATGGACCAAGCTCCCACCATCAGTCCACTTGTCTTCCTCCCACTTGGCTTTCAAATGAAACCTAAAAATCTGACTCTGGACTATGGCAAGTTGTCACTGCACCCTAAAATAACCTATGGCCTTGTTGCCTTCTTTCCTCTATATGAGTCTCTTCACTCCTCTCCAGTTTCACTCCTCTATTACCCTTCCTCTACCTACAAACCACTCTCTAGCCTCATACTTTCATTCCTAGTTAGCCCTGCCATTTGTTTTTTTTTTACCTGCACTGTATGTATATAACCTGTGTTGTAACCTGCAATGTATGTATATAAAACGTTGTACTACTTGTGTTCTGGTACCAAAGCCTAGTATTTTTGCATATAATGACCTATCTGCTGAACATTTTCTTTTTTTCTTTACCACCCCATGTTTTATGGGTGTGTACCAATGCTCTGTATGTACCAGTGTCATCTTTCTATGTTGTTGCCACTTTGTGGCCTAGGTCATGCCTGAAAATGGTCCACTGGACCAGTGCACCTATTCAATTACGAAAGACATAACTAAATTAATAAATAAATAGTAAATCTTTGAATAACATACTGTGAATGTCAGGGATCCCTTCAATGTGCTTGCCATAGTAAAATGGCTCTCTAACCCACTGTATTATATTTTTTGAACTTGAAGCCATACTTCTAGGCATGCACATTAGAGTCTACTCTAATGCTTATGCCCAAACGTATGGCTTTGACTTTAAAAGAACAAAATATGACGGGGTGGAAAATGTCTTTTGATAAAGGGTGGAAGTCCAAAATATTTTAACATGTGCCATAGCATTGGCACTTTAAATAAACTTCAGCTCCTGGTTTGAATTCCATGAGCAGCATTTTACTTTGGTGGTGGTGCGTGCAGGATTCTTATGACTGTGCATCATTCAATGGTCACTGAAGCATCTGGCAGAGTATCTGCTGCAATTATATCATGGGGGTGTGAGGAGAGCACACAGACCAGAATGGTGAGATTGGGGGAGTGAAGATTGAGCTGAGAGGATCGGTAATTAGTTGAGTAAGGTTTAGGGACTCAGTCCTATGAGTGGTGGGACTAGTGGCTGGAGAGAGGCTGTTACTATCAAAGTCCCCCAGGAGGAGAAGTTTACCAGAGGAAAGAAGGGAGACAAAAGTAGAGAGGGAGTCAATCTGAAAGGTAGGAGAGATTTTTGATGAGGCACAGAAAATGCCAATGAATACTGGACGAGTGAAGGGGAAGGAGAGCTTTGCTAAGAAGAACTGATGAAAGGAAGAGGATACACTCTCTGAGGCTGATATAGTAGGGGGTTTTGATGGACATAAAGGGCAATACCACCACACCATTTGCCATGGTTCTGCCTGAAGAGTGGTAGTCAAAGAGAGTCAAGCCATAATGAAGTATTCTAGTGGAGAGCCAAGATTATGAGATGCACAGGAGGTTGGGAGAATGTTGAGTTATCTAGACATTGAGAAGGTAGAGTTTAGGGAGGAGGCTTCTAGCATTTATGTGGTAGATGCTAAAGCCTTTTGGAGTAGAAGGGGAAGAGGCTGCTTTGGGGGGCAGGGTTGAGTTTATGCTAGCAGCAAAGAGGAGGAACAGTGTGATGAATGGAAGCATGGACTGTGACTTGCACCCCCTGGAACAGGAGGGGAAAAATGGGGAGGGGGAGGAAGGGAGAGAGGGAAAGGCACAGTGGAGGAACTCAAGTTTAGAGAGGGAGAGGAGAGCAGACCAGGGGAAATGGTGTTGGGTGTGAAAGAGGTGGGGAAGGGAGTGATGAGAGAAAGTTAAAGGGAGAATGGAAGAATAGGGTCTGGGAGAGGAGGGAGGGAGGGAGTAGGGACGGGGAAGAGTGGAGGATGAGAGGGAAGGGGCAATGGAGATGTAGAAGTAGCAGGGAGAGGGGATGAGGGCAAGGAGATGGTGGGGATATGGATAGGAGAAGGTAGACGCGAAGGGAAGGGTTCATGATTTTCAGGCAGCTAGAATAAAGTTTATGACCAAACAAGTTGCGTTGCTTAAGTAATGCAGCATCAGTTACTGTCAAAGTATAGCAAATGCATGTTAACTGAGCAGTTTGGAAAAGGAATCAATATTAGCAATACAGAATTAACAAATTGGTAAAAACAGTTAATAGTAAGGCAATTGGCCGTGTGAAGTAACACTCAGCAAAACTGCATGGTAGATGCTGAGACATAGGCCAGCTGGAAAGTTTACAGTAGCTGAACTAGTGACAGGCAATAAAACTCCTACAATAGTAGGGCAAAATGCAGAAACTAGAGAAGACCCAGACAGGGAGTAGCTAAATCTATAGTACATGCAATAAACACTCTGCAATATTAACATTGTAGAGTGTGAAATTAGGGTAACCCAGATAGACTGTTGATAAAAGTGTATACTGTATAGCCATCACTAAAGAAAATGAACTAATCAAAATACAGAGTTTTGGGTAACCCAGATAGAGTTTATCTTAAAAAATGAACTAAGCAAAAGAGGCCATTGGGCAGTTGTGAAGGGGGGAAGGAGCCAATGGATTTCCTATTGAATTTTATAGCATGGAAGGGATTTGGTAGGGTTATTTTTGGCAGACATTATTAAGGCAGCATGAACTAAGGGAGAACTACTTCCCACAATATACAGTATAATGCTGTTACATCAGTTTTGCCAAAAAAGGATAAAGACCCCTCTTGCTGAATGAACTACCACCCAGTCTCTCTCCTCAATGTGGACTACAAATTGTTGGCTAAAATTCTTGCCAATAGGGTGGCAAAGGTTTTGCCTTCTATTATGCATCCTGATCAAGTGATCTTCATTGTGGGGCATGACAAGGCAGATCATTTTTGTTATCTCATTGACCTTTTCCGTGTCTCTCAGGATCACTCTGGAATATCAGCTGTGGTGGCACTGGACATGGAAGAGGCTTTTGATTCAGTTGAGTAGCCTTACCTATTGACCACCTTGAGGAAATTTGGCTTTGGCCCTCATTTTATTCAGTGGATCCAAGATATTTATTCTTCCCATTGTGTATCAATGATGACTAATGATAAAATCTCCCCGTCCTTTTTATTGGCAAGAGGAACATATCAGGGGAGTCCTCTCTCACTGGCGTTATTGTTGCTCTCCATTGAACCCTTGGCTCAAAAAATTAAGGATTCTACAGAAATTGAGGGGTTTCAGGTGGGCTTTCCAATGTACAAAACCATGGTGTTGGCAGATGATGTTTTCCTTGACCCTGCAGGACACTGAGTCATCCCTGCCTAAATTAATCCAACTACTTGACTGCTTTTCCTTTCTGTCAGGGCTGCGCAACAATTAGGGAAAAAGAGAGAGATACTTCCCGTGAATTCAAGGGGGGGAAGCTGCCAGCTTTATCAGCACCTGGGCTAAGCTCGGCCTGAGGCTCTATTAGCTACTTAGACATATTAATATCTTCCCAATTAGTATAATGATCATCCTTAAACTTTTATCCTCTATTATGGAAGTTACTGGATGACACTGTCAAATGGCAACATCTTCGTTTATTCCTATAGGGCAAGGTTCAATCAGTTTGGGTGCTCTTCTTAACTAAAATTATGTACCTGTATGTTATTAGATACCTCCCCCTTAAAATTGTGGAAATTCAGTGGCTGCATTTTAATATGGCCCTTTCTTCTTTTTATTGGAATAATAGTAAGCCCTGTATTTCTATGGCTAGGTTGATGTCATCATATAAAAGTGTGTGTGTGGGGGGCTCACTTCTCCATGGTTGTAGAGATAATAATAATAATAATAATAATAAGCTTTATTTATCTGCTCCTTTCTTAAAACCAAGGCGCATTACAATAAAATACAGGATAAAACATACTAAAACATATTAAAAACTGAGTTAACTACAGAACAATTAATCGGCATCCAAGTTATCTGCAAATGCCTTACTCCATAAAATGAACTTTAGGCCCTTTTTAAAGATGATATGTTGCCACAGGCCTTCAGCAGATTTGGCTGTGGTTCCACTCAGAGCACTGGAAATCCATGATACATTGGTTAGTGCTAAAAAAAGAGTGAGGTACCAATAGCATCCCTGAATGTTTGGTATGGTTGACAGCTATATCACCATTTTCACTGCCCATGCAAGAGTATGCATCCGATGTGTGGAAACTGGCTAAAAAATACTTTGGGTCAGACTAGAGAGTACCTGCTTCTTTGTGGCCTGTATGGGGTAACACTCAGCTGCTTATAGAGGGCTCTCCTTTTTTCTGCCATCCTAGGCTAAAAGGGGGATCTTATGACTGGGAGACATTTTTTCCTCTAAGCTAGGGTACTTCAAGTCATATAGTGAACCCTGGATCAGTTTTCCCTTCCCCAATGGACTGTTGGAGGTATTTTCAAATATGGCATTTGATTGGTTCTAAACTGTGGGTTCTCTTGTGCAATCTCCATCTGGTTTATTTTAGAAAGTTTTGGGAAAGAGAAGATTAGTCGGGATTCTCCAAATCCCCCCAGGCTCAGGATTGTGTATAGAGCTCTGCAGGAAGTTTCTGCTCCAGATACGAGCAAAATACAAAATTGATAGGAACGCATGCTGGGCTATCCATTCTATGAGACAGAATGGCGTACCATTTGTGTGAATGCATATGGCATATGTAAAGACGCCACAGTTCGATTGATGCAGTTGAAAACATTATTGTTATGGTATCAGACTTCTACCTCTTTATATAATATGAAATTGGCATGATGCTGGCTCTGTGGTAGGGATATAGATATGTTGCTTCCTATCTTGTGGGAGTGTCCCCCTTCTTACAATGTGGTGGCAAGGAGTTATGCAGGCTGTGGAACAAGTTTTGGGGATATGATTAGTGACCGATGCCTCATTTATGATATTGAGCAATACTTCAAGAATTCAGCACTTCATTCCCCATTAGCGCACCTGGTTTATGACAGCTATCGCAGAAGCAAAGCACTTCGTACTACACTGCTGGTGCACAACAGATGTTCCCACATGGGGGAATGGACAGATAATATGATCAAAGTGGAAGGGTCTGAACGGATGACATACACTGCGATTGGTAAACATGAAAAATGTGATAATATCTGGCAATCTTTTCTGTGTTCACTTAGAATCCCCTTGCCCAGGGTGCAGATATGGCTTAATCCCCTGAATGGTGCCAGGAGTAGCTGACACTGTATGAGGTTCCAGGACATTTATACTGGGGCCTAGGAAGTGGCCTTGGATGGTTCATGGGACTGGGTGCCATTGGGCTCCCCTTATTCCACATCCTCTTCTCCCAGAAGTGATTGGAATTCAAATTCCCTTTAGATAATGGGTGAGCACCATGGATGAAATTCTGTTTAGCTCAGTACTTACCTAAGATCCCTATGCTTTGTAACCTCCTCTGACTTTATTTTATTATACAATTATTAGGGTCTTATGCCAGAATTGTGCTTGCAGACTGCAGACACCACAATGATTGCTAATTTTCACTGTTATACCTGTTATAGTTCCTAATGTGTCATTATTGTTATATATTTTTTTGCCATTAGATTAGTAGGCAATCTTAGATTGTACTTCCAAGGGGTGGTTTAACTCCGGCCAGGTCATCATTAATGGCGTCAGTAATGCATTCCTATGATGTGCTTATAAATTGTTAAACTTTATAAAATATTAATAAAAAAATGAACTAAGCAGTGAATACACAACAGTTAGCAATAAACAATGCAGAGTTAAAGGTAACCCAGATAGGGTGTTGTTTTAAAAAGCAAACTGAGCAGTGAGTACACAACAACAGTGTAGCAATGAAAGATGCAGAATTTAGGGTAATCCAGACTGGATGTTGATAAAAGTCTATTGATTGGGTAGCAGCTTGATTAATACAGGTACTGTAAATGAGCAGGTGGAGTGGAACTCACAGGGCCCAATTTTCAAAGGTTGTCAGAGGGCTTGCATCAGGCCCTGTGCCAACCCTTTTATTTGGAACAACTGCGCCAAACTCCTTTGATGCAGCTGCACCCAATTTAAGTACACTGGACACAGTTGCAACAGTTTCCACAGTTTACGGCAGTCAGCAGCCTGTGCCAAATGTTTGGTGCAAGCCCCATAAATAGGGTCCCCCATATGGCACAAGTTTGACAGGGGGGAGCTCATCTAACTGCGACTATTGGTGCATAGGATTAAAATACCAATCAGCAGCAAGAGAATGCCACAAGCCCCCCGTGCCATATGTTCAGTGCACCAGTGGCTTGTGGCATTCTCATGGCTTTTGAAAATCAGGCCCATAGACTCGTGGCTTGATTCTCAAAGCCCTGAGTTTGACACAAGGGGCCTGTGCCAAACATAAATGATGCAAGTGGCACCTTGTGTCAAACATAGCCCTCTGAGCTATTCATGAAGGCAACCTGCCTCAGTTGCAGGATGCCTGCCCCAAACATGGTTTGTGCCACCACTGCACCCAAAGATGGGCTGCAATATGGCACCAGGAGTCTTGCGGCAGATGGGTTCTGCCATATCCCTTAAAGTGAGATTCACAAAACCCTCCCAGAGGGAGAATTTCTAAGTACCCTTTGACCAGTCAGGGCTAGTATAAGGGTACTTAGAAATACCCTGCTGGGAGTCCTTGGCACAGTGTGGCATTCTGATCTCCCCATACTGATAATATATAATAATAAAAGCTATCCATTGTGAACTAGCGGTTAGTGGCCCCCTTCCCGATTCCCAATGTTACACAAATGCATAATATAAAATATTTCTCATGCCCCCCTCTCCAATTCCCACTGGTGCTGGTTCTTGTAATATTAAATATTCCCCAAACCCCCCTTCCCAAACTCCATTGGTGCCAGTTCTTATAATATTCCCATGCCCCCCTCCCTGAGCCTTGTTGGTGCCAGTACTAATATTGAATAATATTGAATAAAAGTGCCCCTGCTATGGTGGCATACTGGTCCCCCACCAGGTAGTGCCAACCACCCCACCCCCTCATCCTGAAGCAGTGCTGGTGACCAGCACAGCCCACCTCACACCTCCGCGGCTGGCCACCAACTGAACTGTCAATGATCGTACTGTAAACTGTATGTGGTCATTGGTTGAGCGTGCACACCTTACAGTACTTAATTGACAGTTCAGTTGGCAGACAGCCACAGAGGTGTTAGAGTTGAATTTCAACTTTCATTCCTTTGAAAATATGATGAATGTTCCTCATATTAACCCAAAGGACAGGATTCTCAAAAGGCTGGGAATGACACATGATGCTGGCACCAAAACAATTTGGCACACTTTGCGACTTGTGTCAATGTTTGTGTCAGTTCTGGTTCTATAACACACCTATGGCCTGATTCAGCAATTCCATTGGAGATGGATGCAAGCAGCAGCAAACCACAGCTTGTTGATTATGGTGTTGTTTATTCGCTTAATGGGTAAGCACACTGGAAGACTAGTTCCTTTTACAGGTGCGACCCACATAAAAAAAATTCATACAAAAAGGAAAAAAAATACAATACAAATATATCAGACTAAAAATGTCTTCGTTACAAAAGAAGATAAATAATCATATAAAACAATTACAGTTAAATTGTAGCTCAAAAAACATCCTTAGTTCATTTGCAAATACTTCAGCAGAGTGCAGCTGTCTTATATCACAAGGAATTTCATTCCAAATGGATGGAGCAATATAAGCAAAGGCCCTCTGTCCACAATTAAATCTCATAAAATGCATTTTAAAAACCAAACCATCTGTCCTATATCTGGAAAAATAACCCTCATCATAAGGCCTCAACAAATTGCAAAGTTTTTGAGGGACTCCAGAATTAATAATTCTATGTATAAATTTAGCTATGCAAAAGTTGAAGTTCAACGGAACCAGAAGCCAGCCTATCTCTTTCAGAATTACACAATGATGGGACAGTCTAGGATAGTTTAAAGTGAATTTAGCAATCAATTGTAATAAAATAGATTTTTTTTAGAAATTATTGTAGCCGAGGCAGTATCGGTTATGATAGCAGCATAATTTCCAATAGGAGTCAAATAATGATTATAAATAGCTAACCTAGATTCCCTAATAAGAAGTGAACAAATTCTATATAAAGGGGCCATTCTACAATGAATTCTGGAGGTTACCCTCATAAAATGAGGTTCATAACTTAAATTAGAATGTAATAAGACCCCGAGGTACTGAAATGTATCCACTTGCTCGAACAAAGATCCATCAAGGGATTTAACCTGCAGGCAATGACCCACAGTTCTTAATCTTGCCGTGGTTCCAAAAATCATCACTTTTGTTTTTACTTCATTTAGAACCATTCTGATAGAAATAAGGGATGATTGAAAGTTGGTCATTTCTTTTGTTAGGGAATCACTTAAATCACCAGCAGAGGAGCCCTGCATATATATTACTGCATCATCTGCATAAAGAGTTAGAAAAGCATTGTTGATTACTTTCACTTGCTTATCAAGAAAACAAAAGTGGTCCTAATATGGAGCCCTGAGGGACCCCATACTTGACCTTTGCAGATTCAGAAATAGTACCTCCAAATTTAACCCTTTGTGACTGATCATTTAAATAGCCCCCAATCCTAGCCAATAAGAACTGTCCTGCTCCCAAAGACCCCAGCCTAGAAATTAGTAATTGATGGTTTACCAAGTCGAATGCATTGGTCAAGTCCACAAACACGGCCCCAGTCAAACAACCTTTATCCATACCATCCAGGACCGTGTTCATGAACTCAACCAAGGAGTCTCAGTGCTCCTACCTTTACAGAAACCATGCTGGTTCTGGGACAGCAGTCCTAGTGAATCTACATATTCAGTCAATTAGTTATAAACCATCTTCTCCTGCACTTTAGCCAGGAGTCACTAATGCAACAGGGACTCTGCACCAGATTCATTTTCAGGAGGGGTCCTGGCTCCAACCCCCACCTCCCCACAGCTTACGGCAAATGTTGCTATTTGCTAAAGTCAAGGTGCATGGGAGAGGTTTGCCTTTAGCATCAAGGCAGTTGGCAGCAATGGCCCCTATTACTAGATACCCTGTGGGAGGCTGTCAGCCTCATGTGGTACTAGATGTTTGATGAGGAGGGCAGGTGGGGCACAGATAGGTGTGGAGGTGGCAACAGGTCCCTGACAGGAACACTGCACAACCACTGCTGTGCCAGTGCTATCTGTGGGGAGGGGGGTGGCTTCAATATGCCTGGTACCAAGAGGAGGGAACCCTGCAAGCACTGCACCTTGGAAATCTATGGGTGATATTGGGACATGGGATACCACAGGCAGGCAGTGGCACAGGTAACCTCACATCAAGCAATGGCTCTGGGGGTGGCACTCAGGCTGTTAGACCAGTCCCAGGGTGGTCTAAACCCTGGTGGGTCCATCCAGCTTTCTGAATCCTACAAACAGGGATGTTGCAACCAGTGTCTGCTGTATGCTGACATACGTTGTGAGGCACAACCCTACCTCAAGTCCTGTTCAGTGCAAAACATCCTGGTGTCATCACAGCCTGTGTTCCTGAATTGGAACCGGCACAACGTTTAATGCACGGTTCCTCTTGCTTCAAGATCAATTGATGCAGGCATCTTGCATCACTTTTTGGGCTTTGTGAATCATGCCCCTTGTGACAAACCTAGGGCAGATTGCGCCAAAGTGGTTTGTGCAACACTGGCATAAAAAAATTGGAAGCACCATGTCGCAATGGGATTGCATCACAAAAATAATACAATGTCTCCTTTTTTGGGAGTCTCAAAGGTGTAAGCCTTGACACTGCACCAATGCTAGCATGCATCAGACCAAGGTGAAGCTGATCTAATCATCTGTGGTGGACATAATGGAGAGAGTATATCACACAGAGGGTCAGTTATAGAGATCATAGTCCCTGTGGGACTAGAGTTGATTATAGTGGGGGTTGCACATGTCAGTGCCATGGCCATTTCATCACCCATACAGTATGTTTTGACTAAGCTTGAGTAATTTCTCACCCCATGCAGTGTTTTTTCAGTGTAGCTTGCTTCGATTCTCACCCACTGCATTGTCTTTTTGATGCAGCTTGTCTCATTCTTGCTCCATACCTCAGTCCTCATTTTTACTCACCTTGGACACTCCTGCATCATCTTTTTGCCTCAGCTTGGGTCATTCTCAATGCCTTACATTGTCTTTTTGGTTCAGCTTGGGGCATTTTCACCTCATGCAGTTGTGCTTCAGTTTACGGCATTCTCCCATCATGCACCATAGTTTTGACAGAGCGGACCTCTTGCATCAGACTGGGGGACCTTGCTGCAGAGACTGCTTTTCTGTCAGAATACAACATACAGTATTTGACACACCTAGCTTTAATGCAAGCTGGGTGTATGTCACAAGGAGGGTGTTTGATGTACCTTGTGTGGTACCATGTTACAAAAATGCCAGCCAAAACTGTGTTAACAAGAGTGACTACAAATTGCCGACAGTCAAATGCACTCGACATATCACGGACCACCCACAATAAGTGACTAGTGCTTAACAAATCTATTTGTGTGTGAATTGTATTTATATTTAATGTGAGGGCCTAAGCCCACCCCATCCCCCTTTGTGGGGGGGACAAGCCCCCAAACCCCACTATTTCTATAATAATCGGCTCTGGGGGGATGACAGAGGAGGAAAGGGGAAACTTGGGAGGGGGCTTAACCCAGTAGGGAGAGAACATTGGGGTCACAAAGCTGAAGGCGGGGGGGAAACAGATAGCAGGGCAGGGGAACAGGACCTCAGAAACTCCCACAAAGATTACAAACAACCCACAGAAAACAAAAAATAAACCAAAACACTGCAGACAGTCCTGAACCTGGATCTGCGAGATACAGAAGTAGTGACATTAGTCATTACACCTGATGGCTGGCTCGGGAGTGGCTCAACCAACATAGCCCTCTATACTTTAATACTACTACACCCTACAGATGTGTGTTGCTATACTTCCCCTATTCTATTATCTGCACATAGCCCATTTAACCATGTGCTATTAACTCCACCTAACCCATGTTACACTTGTTGTTTTAATGTCGCTCAAATTCACTCACCCATTTCACGGGTTACCCCTAGGTTTGGCCTAAGGGCCCTTTTAGAATCTGGCCCACAGTCTAAAGTACAATGTTAAAAAATGTTACGCTATCAATGACATCTGGCACTGGTCACCAAGGTGTTTTTTTAAATTAGTTTTATGGTATTTAAAATGTAAAAACATTGTGTAAGCTGCTCATTACATGGAATCTAAAATTGCATGGCAAACTGGGAAACATAGCATACAGGTTTATAATATTAGCAGTACAATCAAGATCTATTGCAAACAACATTGCAGTTGGTAAATAATTTATTTTATTACAGTAGATGACATAAGTAACTTTGTCTTTCAGAGGAATAAGAAGATAATCTTTTCAATATTGCTGAGTGTATAGCCATTTAATCAATAATTGTGGCTATGTATCAATAGGCAGATAGTACATGTGAGAAGTGTGTACCCAGCTGCATAGCTCTACACCTGTGGACAGGCACACAGTACCTGACATGCACAATTACTGGACACTGCACAGCATTTGTCAGTGGCCATGATCTCCAGCACACTGGTGCATGGGGGGGGATTGGTGGACACAGATAGGCATCTAAGTGGATGACCATCCTGGTCAAAAAGTGGATCCCCTGCTCTATTTGGTCCCATATAAATACACTTTAAGGTGAGTGTTGGACAGGATGCCTGCAACCCTAACTGTCTGACTGGATGGCTGGGGTGGCATTGCCAATGTACATCTTTTCCACATTGTTGCTGGAATGTGTACATTGGGGGGATATGCCACAGATATGGCAAGGTGCTTCTTGCTGTTGCATGTGCCCCGTCACCCAGCACTGTGTGCCTTCATGAGTGATGTGGTGTTTGGGCACTCTCCTTGACACTCCCTCAGACCATCCACACAGGTGGCAGGCCGTGTGACCCCGGTGCATGGTATTCTAATGTAAGGTTGCCTATGCACCATGGATCAGTGGCATGTAGACAATTGTATTTCTTGTGCATATAGGCCACTAATAGCAATAGCCTTTGGGTATCTCCCCTTAATATTATGCTAATAAAATTTATTTGACACATATGAATGCTTATATTTAAATTGTGGCATCTGTGCTTCTAGGAGAGGACTCTTGGTCAGAAGTCTGTACCTGTTGCTGCTTTCTTCTCTTTAGGTTGCAGACCTGGAAAATCCAACTTTCAGAGCCAAATGCCTTTGTTCTGGTTTTTGGAAGGCACTCTTAGTAGTGTAAAATGATGCCTGTCTTTTGTATTTCCAGCAGTAGAACATATCATCATATATCACCACTAGCGAGAAAATTTGTTGGGGAAAGCTAAAATAAGTTTCATATTCTGTAGGTTTGCTGTTCTGCTTCTTTCCTATCTTTATTTCTTTCTCAGTTGCATATCTTCTCAAGGGTGTCTGCTGTTTTTCCTTTCTCCTGCTCCTTTTGTGTTAGCTGACTTACACCTTGCTTGTGATGTACCATTGGTTCCATGGATGTAGATACATATTTATATTATCTGGACCTTTTGATTTAGTGTCCACTTTCAGATCTATGCTCATTTCACAGTAATAATTTTCTTAATTTGTTTCTTGAGATATTTTTCTAAGCTTTTGGTTCATTGAACGTTTAACCCTTTTTTCCTTCTTCATACAAGCATAAGGATCTGTTCACAAGAAAGGAGGACCAAAGATTGACATAGAGGTAATTTTTTTAAACCCACAGTAGAACAAATTTGATAAGCTTTTCCAAACTGCCTAACAGAAACTTGAGATAAAAGCCACTCAGTGTGGCGCGTGCAACATTAGACACCAAACAGTGTGGCATGTGCAACACTGGGAACCAAAAGAGTGTGGAATGTGTAACACTGGACACCAAAACAGTGTTCTTCTCAGCATTTAATCATTATAATACTAAAACCATTTTACAACAAACATTGCATAACTAGCATATTTACGTTTATGACCATTTTGAAGTGTTCCAAGGTGCAATTCCTCCAACCCCCCAAAATCTTCTATTCCAATTTTTTATTTTATTGTCTTATGCTGTATTGCCCTGTTCCACCCAAACAAATGGAGACACACACCAAGAACTGCAGAGAAATGGCCACTGCCATGTATTTATTTGATAAAAAAAAAAAACATTAACAAGTCTGTGTGATGTGGGCAGCCAGGTAGTCTTGACTGGTATTCTACTTCATAACTCTGGGCTTCCACATGAGGTAACCAGCCTTCAGCCATGCACTCTCTCAGATTTTTCATTAGGGGGTCTGCTACTTTCTTTTTAAAAAGTTGGGGTGCCACTTCCTAAAAGTGGAAGTCACTGTTAAATTTTTTGGGGTCCTCATTTAAATACATGTGAGCCATGGCCCTGCACCTGCATGGCTTGTGATGTAAGATTCTATAGAGCATAGGGGTGTGCTCCATTATTCTCCATGGGGCCATGTTTGAATCTGCAATTTCTAATGTTAACGTGCGAGTTCAAACAAATTACAGCCACCACACATCTAACAGTGGTCTTGTTAGTTGAGCAGTGGCCATAATTTGTTTGCTGTCACTATCAGTAAAACAGCCCTATAGTAAAGCAATGGAGTGTGCCCTCAAGCTCTACAGATTCTTTCATTACAAGCCAGGTGGCTGCAGGGGCACAGCTCAGTCTCCCTGGGCATTTCAAAGGAAAGTCTCTGGGAACTTTCACCCAAAAAACATGAGCATCCAGATGCACAAAATGGGCATAAAGGATGCTGGTACCTTCCCCTCTTCTGCACCAACCAAGACTTCCATGCCACCCAAGACATAGCAGTAAGTATATTAACTGGTCCTGCCAACTGCCTAACCTGATCTCACTGGAGAAGGCAAACAACCCAGAAAAATCTTGTGGGAAAAGCGG
Organism: Neoceratodus forsteri; assembly: GCA_016271365.2. Taxonomy (NCBI): domain Eukaryota; kingdom Metazoa; phylum Chordata; order Ceratodontiformes; family Ceratodontidae; genus Neoceratodus; species Neoceratodus forsteri. The sequence continues at coordinate 1,064,322,996 of CM057452.1, read as the reverse complement.
GAAAATTCCTTCATGATCTCAAAGGCAATGTCCCCTACAGGGACAGTGAGACCGTTCTGACCCACACCTGTTTTTACATTTGTGGGGCATGATGGGTGCACTACCCACTGGATACAATCTAAAAACCTATCTAAATGTACACTACAAAAATGTATACCACACAACGTCACTTTAATCTCTATACCTTCCTTTCTTACCACAACCACCCACCCAATAGTGTCCATAAATGTTCTCAGTGCTGTATTCTTAAGCCAGCGGTCATTCTTCATAGTTTTATAGAACAGTCCATAGTTCATCAGAATGCCATTGCACAAGAAATTGATTTTCACCTCCCTGGAGTTGTCTGGAATTCAAACTTCATGGACATCCACACACCCAAAGTAGTTTTTTCTTTGAACCTACACCTGCCAAAACAAAAACACACTTTGAAATCAGTTCCTGCATCACATATCATTCAAAATCCAGTGATTGTCAGTGCCTAAGGGCCTGCATCCACTAACCCCTGCTAAAATAATAGGTTTATCATGTGCCACCACACATAACCAAAATCAAGCTCTGCCGATGCCTGAGGGCCATCATCCACTCATCCATGAGCCCTTCCACCCTGGTATTCTTCACTTCCTTCACACCTTTCCCTTTTCTCCACTTCCTGCACACCTTTTTCCACACCCTCTGCCTTACTTTACACCTTCCCAACTAATCATTCCATCTTCCTTCTATCATCATCCCCTTCCACTTAATTCCACCATATGACAACCTCCACTTGGCCACCCTGTCTCTCTACCTTCAGCAGCCCTTATGTCCACCAACATTCTTTAAATTCTTCCCAGACACTGGTCCACCTTCAGCAGTCTCTAGCCAACTACTGTAAATGGCTGTCTACTGTCAGCATGCCTATTGTCCCTATGCTTACATCCATCTACTCAGCTATTGCTGTCCACCATAGCTAGTTGTATACCTTCCCCTACCTGCCCACCCTTCCCCTACCTGCCCACCCTCTTATAGGACCATTCAGAAATGTTAAAAAGGTAATACTTTCTTCAAATTCTGTTAATTCCAATGTTTTCAGGTCATTTGGTGATATGACGAATTTTCCTTGTCCTTGCACTGTTACCGGTCCTTAAAGTCATCTTCCCTTTATGACATCGATGTCCAAATGCATTGGCCAATAGAATTTGCAATCCCTGCTCCATTGCAAAAATTTACATTTCAGTTCTTGTTTCATTTCATCAAATGATGTTACTTGTCCAAAGTAAAATGTGCTTGAGTAATAGATGGCATAAAACTAGCTTGTCTGTATGTAGTCATAGTTCTTTTGTCTTCTGGTAGATGTGCTGGCAACAGATGTATTGGTTGTTGTGCTAGCGGCAGAATCTGTCAAAGTGGCAGCATGTTCACTAATCTGGTTCGCAACAGTAGACATACTGGTCATCACTGGAGGTGTGATATCAGAAGTGGGGGTGGGTGTGCTGGTGATTGCATTGTAGACAGCAATCAGCAATGTAAAGGGCCCAGGAGTCTCACTATCCAAAGCAGGAGTGGGTGTGCACTGGAGACCGGACTCAGCAATGTTAAGGGCCCTGATGTTTCTTTTTCCTTCACTGAAGACACATAGCCAGGTGCAGTCTGAATAATCCTCTTCTTCCATCTGTTGACATATCTTACATTTTCACAGTGACTATCCTCCATTGTGCATGGCCCTCAAAAACAGCTGTAGTCTTGGACTTTAACACCATCTGCCACTGGCTGGACACTCTGAACCTTTCGTGTGCCAGCTATTCATTTTTAGTTTGGTTCTGCATTTATGCTAATTTTTCTGTCACCGACCCAGAAGAATGTTCTGCAATAATGAGTGTAACCTTTGATGGCAGGTTCCTTTGTCAAATTCCTCTTGCAGTACTGAAAGAGATGCGCAGCAGCTAGGCTTGCATGTGACTTCACCACTGTACTCTCACCATCTAAGGGTCCTTTTCCATGCCTGGATCCAAAAAATACACACTCTATTGGGAATCCATGTAGTGATGGAGACAATGATATATTCTAGAAGGTCCATTTTGATTTGTACTGACTCCCACACTTATCAGTGAAGTGTACCTGTTTCTCAATATTGATGCCATGGATGTTTCTGAGGTGGAATTGGACATGTTGAAGAAATGCAGAACTGGGTTGTGGTCATGTTTGAAATCATTAGATATGAAGACGAGTGACTCTGTGCATCTTTCACACCTGTAGTATGTCACTACAGGGTGAACAGTGGCCTGCTCATGGTGTCAATGGCATGACTGAATTTCTTCCTGGTACTTGCATATGTTGTTCTCTGCAAAGTCTGGTACCATCAATAGCCAGCTGTCGGGAAGGTTATCTTTGAGTGATTTGAATTGGTGATGTTGCCAGGAGGCCATGTGTAGATGTCGACCCAGAAACAGGAGGTCCTTCTTCAAAACTTCAACCAGACATCGAAATGTGGCAACTTTTCAATTCATGACTTTTCTTGTTTGTTTACTTTCTAATCCATTTATGACCTTGGAAAAGGTCACACGGTCCCACTGTTGTCATTTCACCTCTTCAGTTCCGTGTGTATGTAAAAGTTCTTCCAGTGATTTGTCAATAGCAGAAGTGCTACACTTTTTGCAATGTTTTTCAACACAGGACTTCTTTTTTTTTGCAAATAACTTTATTTTATAACAAAAACAGAAATACAATGACCAATTACAACCCCCACCAATAACAAGAAACATCTACAAGGTAGGTCACATTAGATCACAGCAAGGTGGGAGGTAAAAAAAAAAAAAAACCCATCCCCCCCTTACCCCCCCTGCAGCTATTCCATATTGGTTACTTAGCAACCAGTCTTAATTAAACAGTTAAAAATTGAACCTGTCCTAAACTAAGCTGTTAAATAATTCATAAAGAGGAGAAAAGAAGGAAGAAAATGGAAGTCTATACTCGGTCTACATTTGGCAATAAAGAGAGAGGGGAATACATAACAAAATATCTAAAAGGGGCAAAAACCCTAACCCCTTCTAGTAGCCATATCTGTCCTTCAAACCCTGGAAAAGGTTACCCCAGCATCCCTGAAACTTCCCTAGCGACTTAAAAAAGGTAGTTACAGCCCTTTCCGCATTCAGAACATTCAAAAACTCGTCCCACCATTCTTTAAAGGAAGGAACCCTGTCACTCTGCCAATGCCGAAGGATCAGCAACTTTGTCACTGAAGCAACCATAGCCATTTGGCATTTTTGAGATACTGATTGAATTTGAGTAAACCTCCCCAGTATGCAAACCTCAGCATTAAAGAAAGCTGAGATATCACAATAGGGGCTTATCCATTGCCTTACCGATTCCCAGAGCTTAACCACCTTGGGACAATCCCAAAGCTTATGGTAAATAGTAGCCAAAGAGTGACCGCAATCTTTACACTCCGGGGAGCTGGATCTGTATATCACAGAAAGTTTAGCCGGAGAAAGGTAAAGATTGTGCAATATGTTGAACTGAATGCCTCTCATTCTATCTTGTTTGATATATGCATATGTGTCCGTCCAGACTCTTTCCCAGATCTCCTCAGACCAACCCAAAGATAGATTTGTCTCCCAATACCGGGGCACTAAGGTGGCCTTGGATACCATCCTTGATAAGATTAGCTTATATATTTTCGAGACCGAGTTTCCGGACAGTGCCAAGTCTCTCAACTTCTTCAAAAATGACCCAGCCTCCTTACTCCCCTTCCCACCCATCAAAAAGGAGCAAACACTACTTCGAATCTGGTACAGTCTCTACCGATCGCAGGGTTCGACTCCCAATTTCTCTGTCAAAACAGAAAGTGAAGTAACTGAATCATATGAAACAAAATCCTCAACTCTAGGTTTGAGGAGGAGGTTACCTATACACCTCTTTATAGGTCGATTACCAATCAAAAGATTGGGATTCCTTAGAAGGGGTTGTGTTAGATCTCCCACATAGGAAATACCCAACAGTGAGTAGAGCTGATACAGAGCCCTGATGTTCCACCCCAATGGGGTATTCCTTACTTTAGAAGGAATCTTAGACCAAGGAGTATATAAAAAAGATTCCAGATCTAAATTAACACTCTGGGCAATCGATCAATCCAGAATATACCCAGTGGATGTAGTTTCTGTATCTATCGTCCGTTGAGCCAATCTCGCCGCATGAATAGCTAAATAGTAAGCATAAAAGTCCGGCAGCTGCAAGCCTCCTGCCTTCCGCTGACTGATAAGTTTCTAGTAAGACCTACGAGGGGGTTTGCCTTTCCATAAAAAGTCTGAACAGGATTTGTAAAGTGGTTTGAAAAAAGACTTGGGAAGGTACACGTTAAGGTTAAAAGGGGGGTAAAAAATTCTTGGCAAAATCATCATATTGATTGTGTTTGTTCTCCCCCAAAAAGTCAAGGGAAGTTTGGTCCACCTTTCCAAATCTTCTTTAATAGACTTAAACAAAGGTTTAAAATTAAGGCTTGCCAAACTGGTGAGATCCTTCGAGATCTGAATGCCTAAATAGGGCAACGATTTGGGCTGCCATTGCAGACCCAGGGAAGAACATCAGCTTCACTGTAGATGAAAAGATAGTGGGTAAACCGTGGTTTTACTCTTGTTTAACCTATAACCCGAAAAGGCAACACAGGACTTCTTAAAGAATTTCTCACCTTCCTTCCTTGGGCACATTGTCAGCTCTACTGCTTCATAAATATTCAGCATTTTACTCTCCAGTCTTTTCTGCTCTGCAAATCACTTTATTGCTAACTGCTTTAGTTTACCATTGGTGCAATACTCACATAGACACTGGTTCAGTTTATTATCCTGTGCTAGTTTAATATTATCAGGGAGGAGACTGTTGAATTTAATTAGTCAGACTTTCTCATTTGGGTTTTGTTCATAGAATTCTTGGTGCAGCCTTTTCAGAGTTTTGTCTAGGAGTGATCTGGCTTTTCTGATTTGTTTTGAAAATGCTTTCTTGTGTGGAAGTGGTGTTGCTGATATATTGAAAAAATCTTTTACTTTCTTCTACAGCACCTCAGATATTCCCACCTTGTGCCTGGTGCTCCTCTGAGCTTGCAAACTCTTTGATACCCTCATCATTCTTCTCCAACTGATTCCCAGGCATATGCTTGCTCTTCATAGCAGGTGGTACTTTTTCAGAACAAGAAACATGCTGATGAATTATTTTTTTCAGTTCTTTGTCTGCCTTCCTGTTGCACTGTTTAAACGAATGTAATTTTTGTTGAAGGACTTCCACTAATTTATTGACCAGTTTGGTGCAACATCCGAACCTTGAGAAGGCAGCCTGTTTTTTGGGTGTGGCCAAAGAGATAACTTTTGCTATTATTGCAGCAAACCTGGTCGGGGACCTGGGCAGTCCTTCACATGCTCTCTGCACAGCCTTTCTAATTGCGCTTTCTTACCTTCAATCCATCACTGGTGTTGTGCTTTCGTCCAAGGCAACCAATGTCATGGTTGGACTGGTAATTGTGTTTACATAGTGTTGAATGGTGTATGCTCACTTGCATTTCCATAGCATTTGTGGTGTTAGTGTCTGTGGTCCGTGTCTTCTTTACTTCATGGTATCCTTGTCGTCATTTTTCATTGATTCTTCTGTGTTTTTCTGGGGAGGACATCATCATGCATTGTTCTCTTTTTTTTCTCTCTCCAATATTCTCTTTTCTGTTCTGCTGTTTGTTTAGTTGTTTCTTTACTTACAGAAGGGTTGTTTACAGATGGCTTTACAGTATCCGGTGTCATGTCACTCTTCCTTTTCCTGGCTTCCTGCATTCACAATCGACTTTTCTCTCTAGCAAGCATGCATTGTTCTTGGGTCATTTTCTCTCTGTTTCTGTGCATGTCCTTTTGCTTTTATTTTATACCCCTGCATGCATTGTGGATCCTTTCTTAAGTTATTCTGGTACCGCTGCCTTCTTTGTTTTACTGTGAGTGGTACAGAACAATTCTTCAGAGCCCCATGAAGCAAGTCAGCAGCAGACACACATGTTTGATGTCTCCTTGTTTCACTTTAATCCATCTTTCCAAAACTATTATAACACAAGATGACAAAAAAAATCTATGATGCCATAATAAAAAATAGCACAAGACATATTAATAAATTTGCTCATGGAAAATAACGAGGAGGGAACAGGACAAAATGGAGGTAGAGTAGAGCAGCACACATGATTATGCTGCATGAAGTAGAGTAGAGCAGCATTACGGTACAGCACACTTGGTGATGCCATACGAGGTCAAGTAGAGCAGCATGAGGTAGAGTAGAGCAGCACACATGGTGATGCTGCATGAGGTAGAGTAGAGCAGCACTCATGGTTATGCTGCATGAAGTACAGCAGAGCAGCATTAGGGTACAGCACACATGGTGACACCGTACGAGGTCAAGTAGAGCAGCATGAGGTAGAGTAGAGCAGCACACGTGGTGATGCTGCACGAGGTAGAGTAGAGTAGAGCAGCACACGTGGTGATGCTGCACAAGGTAGAGTAGAGTAGAGCAGCACACATGGTGACACCACACAAACTAGAGTAGAGCAGCACACATGTTGATGCCACACAAGGTAGAGTAGAGCAGCACTTGCCTGCAAACAAAATGGAGGCATGCCTGCACTTGCCTGCAAACAAAATGAAGGCACACCCGCACTTTCCTTCCAAACAAAATGGAGGCACACCAACACTTACCTGCAAACAAAATGGAGGCATGCCCACACTTTGTTTCCAAACAAAATGGAGGCATGCCTACACTTGCCTGCAAACAAAATGGAGGCATGCCTGCACTTTCCTTGCAAACAAAATGGAGGCATGCCCGCACTTGCCTGCAAACAAAATGGAGGCACACCTGCACTTTCCTTGCAAACAAAATGGAGGAACGACCGCATTTTCCTTGTAAACAAAATGGAGGCATACCCACACTTTCTTTGCAAATAAAATGGAGTCTCAGAGGGACTGCGGGGGGATGGCGTGAGTGTCCAATAAATAGACACGTCAGGTTACTCAGGGGCAGCAATGTGGGGTTGGTGGTTTTGCGGTGAGGGGGGCCAGCATTGTGCTCCAGGGATGTGAAGGTCTCACTTTAAACAAGAAGGTCTCACTTTAAACTAAACAATCTGGCAATCACAAAATAATTAAAAAGTACCACATTTTAACACATTTCATCAATCACAGAATTCAGCAGGGATATGATAAAGTGTTGCATAAAACACCAGGTCCAGATGATGCATCTTTCCAGGCATGCTTCTTGGCATACACCCTTCCACCAACCCACCCTTCCCCAAACCAAGAAAGCATGTTGTTCAAGATGGCTGAGCCTGAAAAAATGCATCTCCTACCCCCCCAACAATAGGTATCACTTTAAAGAAGGTCACAATCACAAAATTCAGCATAGTAGTCAACAAAGCATCATTCTAGGTGTCCTTATCCACCAACCACTGAGCCAGAAAGCATGGTGCTCAAGATGGCTGAGTGAGCCTTTGTGGACAAACACTCCTGGAAACAAATGCTGCCTGCACATGCAACCCTTCAGCATCTCGATAAAAAAAAATTAAAAGTACCAAATTTTGGCTGTCCAGTGGCACTGAGGGTTGAGGCACTGGATGCCACACCTTGTGCCATGCTGGTGACCCACCTTCAGGAACGAGTGGGGTCACCGTGGGTTGGCATGAAGGAGAAGGACTGAGAATCTGGAAGACAGCTTTCCTTCTTCAGAGGTAGGGGATTCTGGCTGTCGGCATGTGCCTGGCCCCTAGAGGTGGCTGGGGGCTAGTATGCTGATGCTGTACGGATTGGAGGTCAGGTGCAGCTCAGGCACTTGATTGCGGCATGCTCAGGAGCGTGCATGGCACCATCTCAGGTGTCATTGCATACGCCACCCTGGCAGGCAGGGGAAAACATAGAAACATTGCCTCCCAGAGGATGAAGGAGAGAGTTTGCAGGCCCTGCACCTGGCTAGCCACAGCACAGAACACTCTATCTGGTCTTGGGGGGGCCCCCCTCTGATCCTGCCGAGGGGGGGTAAGCCCTGGAGCCTACTGTGCTGGCTGGTAGACACTGGAGTGACAGGGCTGGGGCTCCCTCCAGATCATGAGAGCTGCAAGGGGCAGGAGCATAAAAATAACTAAAAAATAAAGTACTACATTTTAACACATTTAATCAATCACAGAATTCAGCAGGAATATGACAAAACATTGCATAAAACACTAGGCCCAGATGAGGCATCTTTCCAGGCATGCTTCTCATCCTACACCCTTCCACCAACCCTCCATTTTTGATTGCATTAACTTTCTACTTCCTTGCCAAGCAGTACAATGAACTGTATTTAAAACATTGTGTCTGCATTTTTTAAACTTCGTGTCTGACAACCTTAAAATGCTCTAACAGCAAGCAGTAAATATTGAAGATTTTATGGTGGTCAGTTATATGAAAATGACGTAAAAAAACAGATGAAAGTAATCCCACAGGAGTGTCTATGAACTTTGTGAATATAGTATATGAGACTGTCCATTATAAAAACCCCACAGAGGTTCTTTTAAAAAGTGTTTCTCCAGTGGTTGTGGTAAACAAAGATAGAATAAGATTTTTTTTTAAATGGCTATTTATCCCCCTACATCCTGCCAACCCCGACCCTTTGGAGCAGCCAAAGAGTCATCTTCCTGCCTCCCACTCTACCCAAACCTACCTCCTGGTCCCCATGGAGCTGCGACTTACCCCCCAAGCAGGGACCAGGTGGGGCGGCAGACAAGAACAAGACTTTTTTTAATGCCAACACTGGTAGCCTAGCCATTGTGTCACATTTCACTTTTTATGTTGGCTTGTGCACATGCAAATGAAACATAGTGCCACCATATGACTGTTTGGAGGTGAGCTGCCCACTCTGCCAATGCCTTGATCTGTTTTGCAGGCATGATCACACTGTACAAATGAATGGTTGAGCTGTCTATCACAGCAGTTCAGATGCAGTGGCATGCAGTTTGAATGAAAGCCATCACTGCAATCAGTAGTGGTGATGTGTAGGCAATTTGCATATTGATGGCAAGCAGTGTCTGTCCCTGGCCGCTTCTCAGTACCCATGAAAGCCGACGGATGCCCAATCCCCCTGTCAGCATGCCCCCTCTCCAGTTAATTTGCCGATGGGGTAGCCCAGTCCCCAGCGACTTAATGTCCCCCATATTTGTTGTGTGCTGAGGGGGGTGCCCAATCCCCCTCGGCTCATGCATCCCCAGAAGCACACTTTATGGCTGATGGTGGTGCCCAGTTCCCATCAGCTCCAGCTCACCTACCAGCAATCACCAAGGTGGCATGCTGGGAACCCACCCCAGCATGCCAAAAGCTTCCCGCACTGTCGTTTATTTTCTTTTTCCTGTAAAAACAGAAAATGGTTCCTCACAGTCTCTGCTGCCCCCTTCCCCAACCTGAACCCACCATCTCTGCACCCCACATCCCTGCACCCCCTCTCACCCTATACTTACCTCTGGAGCCTGGCACAATGATCTTCAGTGGACTGGGAGCATGTCTGCATTCTTCAAAGTCGACCATGAACTGAAGAAATGCCGGTAAGCTGTATAATGGCATAAATGTTTTTTTTCAACATAGGTGGATATCTCACCCATTTTTGTGAATTATGGCACCACATTTTCAACATGGAGTTCTTGGGACCCCATCTCCTGAGTTCAGTCACTGCCATGTCATTATTCAGTCTTGAAAGATGATTTCACGGTCACTGGATGGAATCACCTTTTGGGACTGATTAATGAAACAACAGTGTCACTTTTCATGAGGTGGCCTCCCACAAAGCCTGTGTTGCAAATTTGGTGAAAAAATTCCCCAAAATGACTGCATTACTAGAGTACATTGCGCAGTTTCTACACATGCTCGTAACTTCACCAATTTTTAATATTTTCTCTCCAGATTTTCAGCATTGCCATTTTTTAACACCTCTGTATGAACAGTATAGCTGTTATTTTTCACATCCTCCTGAATGAGTTTTCACATCTGTGGCGCAGAATGGTGCCGTCGCTGTGGGAAATCAACATTCAGGGCAGAGTAACAAAATCACTGTGCCTCTGTTCATGAGGAGAGGTTCAAAAATACCCATGTTAAAAATTTAGTAAAAAAAATCCAGAAAATGATTGTTTTACAGGCATGCATTGTGCAGTTTCTACTCACGTTCCTAACTTCGTCAATGTTTCATATTTTCATTCCAGATTTTCAACATTGCCATTTTTTTACACCACCTCATCAACAGTATAGCTGTCATTTTTCACATCCTAACAGAAATGTGGTTTCACACCTGTGGCACCAAATGGTGCAGTTGCTGTGCAAAACCACCTTTCAGGATTGAGTAACAAAATGATAGTGCTACTGTTCATGAGGTGGGGTCACAAAAATCTAATTTTGAAAATTTGGATTGAAAATACCAACAAACACCTGGGGCATTAGGGTTTCCAGCCATGCTGCCCTACTCTGTAGAGACTGACAGGTATTGGGGGGGTGACTTGGGATAGTTGCCCATAATGCACACACCATTCCACCCCCACCCTGCAGCCAGTGACCGGTATCGAGGTGTGCCTTGGGGTATTTGGCCCCAGCTTTCACCCCATTCTCCTATATTGCACCCATTTAAGCATATTTCATTATGGAATGGGATGAGTGTAAGGCCCGAAGACCACAAAGCACACCGCAACACCTGTCAGTGTCTGCAGGGTAGTGTGAGATGAAATGGCTTGAGCATTATGCCCAATGATCCAAAGGCACACCCCAACACCTGTCAGTCTCTGCAGGGTGGGGGTTGGGTTGGCATCAGTTCAATACTTCACTGCCATTCCTATTATGCATCTCTCTAACTCCTGCACTACCAGTGCTCACTGCCCTCCACTTCAGTCTTGACAGCTACCTCTCCCCACTTTGCCCTCCTTCTACCTGCCTCACCTGCCCACCCCCTCTCCTCACCCCCCAGGCATTTCCTGACTTTTATCCCTCCCCTTCCTCCCATTTAGAGCTCCTACCCTCACCCTCTACCCTCCAACAATGGCTTTCCTTCCTGCATACCCCCTCACTCTCACCTGCAGCACTTATTTCTAAGATTGCCCTTGGCTGGTATGTCATGCGACCTAACATTTGGTACATTTTGAATTACTGGAATTTCCTAATCCTCAGTCTCTTGCTTCTTTTTATTGTGTAACTATGTATTATTATGTTGACCTTTGTATGTATGTATACCCCCCACATTCCTTCGACGTGGAACCTTTGTAAATGAGCAGTTCCTGCTCAAAGGTATTTGTAATCCTAGATTTCTATAAAATAAAATAAAATAAAATGCCAATGCCAGCAAGACAACATTTGGCATTGACAAATGCTTGTATAATGTTGACACACAAAGTTCATCTTCGTCTCTGGTGTTGGCTTTCCCTTTAATTTTATTTCTGATTTCAGTAGCACATCTTGATCCCCTTATTCCTCTGTGACATGAAAGCATTGGCAGTCAGTGAGTCATTACTAAATCAAAGGGATAATAGATTATTCTCTGGTGTCCAGAAATGTTGCAACTCAGCTGGAAAATCCCAAGTAAAAAAGTTGTTTTTCAAAAAAGAAAGAACAGAGGGTCTACCTGTGCCAGAACAGCTAAATAACCTCTGGCTGCTTCAAGTAGTCACGTCACCCATTTACTGTAAAAGAAAAGAAGTGAAAAATAAAAGTGATCCAATAAAGCACACACCACGTAGTAGCAGTTACCTTTTTCTATTAAGTAAGCATATTTTCTCTGTATTTTTTTATTGTTTAAATGGAAATAAATGAAAGATTTAAAATGAAATAAATTAAAGATATCACAGAATTGGAAACATTCTGTTTGTTTATATATTCACAGCATGCGGCCATACTACTGTATGTGTGCCACTTACATGTCATCAGTTATTGGGATATACTGTATATGGAGTTAAGGCAGAGTGGGTGCGGTCTAGAAAAGTGAAATGAGAAGTATAATACCTATATGTGACCTTTATTCATGGGCCCAAGAATTGTCTAGGGCAAAGGGGACTCCAGTAATTCCTTATAATAAAACCATAATCCCAGTGGAGGAAACAATGAGGATTATAAAAAGGGTCTGAGAAATAAAGCTTTCTGATTGACTGTAAACATTGTATCAGCCTTTTTTTTTGTTTTGTTTATTCAAGATTAAAACCATTGAGTATAAACTCATTTACAATGGTGACCTTTCATAAATACATTCCACATACATACAAAACTAATAAATTAATAAACAACGAATACACAATTAATTGAAACGACTCCAAGTTTTTTGCAAAGAGAACAAAAACTTTTTCAGTGTGAAATGGAAGAAGGTTATTGGTCTGTTTCCTAAGCTCAGCTGGGAGACTATTTTAACAAACTAGGACATAACTAAAGTAGGATTTGGAGTGCTTAGTTTTTGTTAAAGGAAACACCATTTCTTTTGCACAAAAGTTTCTCAGGGAAGGTTCAGCATTCCTGAAACTTATCCTATCTCTCAAATCTGTAGAAATTAATCCCAGACCACATTTATATGCAAAAAGCCGCTTATGCACTTCCCTTCTACTATGTAAGGATATCCACCCTAGCTCTTTGTACATTTCATAATTATGCATAAATTTGGGACATTTAAGCACCAGTCTGACTAACCTATTAAATAAAATATCCAGCCTAGATGGTTGGTCACTGGTTGCATTATCATATAAGATGTCTCCATAATCTATAAGTGGCAAGACTTGAACTTGAATTATTAGGTTTAAAGTTTCAGGGCCAAAACATTTTTTATTTCTATATAAAAGTTCCACTCTCTTGCTCACCTGAGCTATAAGATTATCAACAAGTGTATTTCTGGAACCCAGTTTATCTAACCAAAACCCCAAATACTTGTAACTGTCAACAGACTCCAGGACAATTCAGGTACTATCCAAGATCACAAAATCAAGATCCCCTTTTAATTTAGAAGCTGGTCCAAATAACATTCATTTATATAAAGAGGTGTTTAGTTTAAAATTCATAAAAAAGGGTCTGGAGATGGTGAAAACAATCCTGGAGAGTGTTTTGGACATCTAAAATTGTTGTATGGGAAGAGTAGATAATAGCATCATCTGCATATAAATGGTAAAGAGAGGCACCCACATGTTTACTAAGATCTTTTAAATATACCAAAAAAGGTAGGGAGCCCAGGACAGAGCCCTGGGGTACACCTCTCTGAATAGAAAGAGGGACAGATTCATTGCCACTTACCACCATGCTCTGCCATCTATCAGTTAAATATGAGTGAAACCATTCCAAAGTCATCCTACATATCCCAACTTCATATAAACCCTGCAATAACTGCTGATGCTTGACCATGTCAAAGGCCTTGGAGAGATCGACCAAGATAGCACCAGTAAAACACTGGGCATTATTTGCTGTGTCGATCTCATCCAGGAACCCTGGCATGTCCGTGAAAGTCACATGTAACTTTCAGAAACCAGATTGCTACTGATACAATACATTATTTTCTTCCAGATGTTTCACCTTACTGACCAAAGGCAACAATGTGATTGGCCTGTAGTTAAGAAGATGACCAGGGTCAACCTCCTTAAAGATGGGGACCACCATGGCTGTCTTCCAACCCCCAGGTAAGTAACCCAATAAAATTGACCAATTAAATAAATAAGTCAAAGGTCCAGCTATGTGAATAGCCAAATACTTTAACATATGGGATGACAAGCCATCTGGTCCATAACTTCTATTTAGTTTCAGCCCCAAGAATATTTCCAGCACCTCATGTTTTCCTATTTCTTTAAAGGTAAACTGAGCCACACCAGCACAATCTGAATCCCAAGGATTATATAGTGGCTTGGGGGAACTACTAAAGACATTTCCAGAATCCACAAAAAAAGTAATAAATTTGTCTAGAAGCGCATGATCTCTTTCAAACCTTTCCTCATTTGACAATTGAATATTGATTTTATATTTGTCATGTCAATTTCAGTCATTAACTATGCCCCAGAATTTTTTGGGGTTCCCAACAAATTTAGAGGTCTTGGCTTTGAAATAATTATTTTTAGTTTCTCTTACATTAGAAACATATATGTTTCTTACTTTCCTGTAGTTTTGCCAATCTCTTACTTTCCCTGATTTTCATGCTTTTCCCCCACACCTTATTTTGTCTTGTTTCATTTTCTTTAGTTTATATGAGTACCAAGATGCTGAATTAATTTTGATCTTTCTAGATTTGACAGGCATATGATTATTGCATACTTGTAGTAACTCACCCAAAAGGTAGTCCCAGGCCAGGTGCAAGTCCAGAATCAGCTCTAATCGGTCCCAATGTATTGAATCAAGATGAGCAATACATGCAAAATAATCAAAGTTTTTGAAAGACCTAAACCTCAAAAGTCTTGGTTGGCCCTTCATTTTATTCTGTCCTTTATGTAGAAAACAGTGTTGTAATCACTGAATGAATCAGCGGCAACTACAAACAAGCTATAATTACATGACAATTGGTTAGCATCAGATCAATCAAAGAAGAATTATCAGGCCTGTTCACATTAATATGTGTAGGTTCTGAGACCAATTGTACCAGCCTTATGTTAAATTTTGATTAAAGGGACACTATTGACCCTTATTTGCATCATATTATTTATTTTATTCATTTATTTCAGAATTCAGAAAATACCTTTGAGTCAAAGACTCCTTTAGAAAGGTTCCACGTCACACGTAATAGATACAGACACAGATTACAGTAATTGTTACAGAGTAAAGTTAGGTTTGTCACAGGAACAGGCTAACATTCAGGAACTAGAGCTGTTTAAGACAGTTAAAAAAACTGGATGCTTAACAATCCCTGGGAAAAGAATAGAGTTAAGAGCTGTGGGCAGGAGGCAGGCTGGAGGCCATTGTCAGTGGTAGAGGGATGGGGGGCCTGGTTCAAGTACAGTCGCAGTCACTTGTGGACCAATGATTGGCCCTACGGTGAGTTTTAAAATGACCAATTCTGTTCATAAAGCAAGGAGGAGGGTAGGTTGTTCATCCACAAGGGTGCCCTGTAGCAAAAGGATCTTTGGAATTGAGCTGTGCGACATGAACGGATGGAGAAGAGATGGGTGTCAGAGCTATGGGTGTGGTTAACTTTTGAGTCCATGGTGATTAAAGGGGCGAGTGCTGAGTGGCGAGAGGCCAAGGGTGACTGCTTTTGCCAGGACACAGGTGTGGAACCTGATTCTGTTATCAAGGTTAAGCCAACTAGTGTCCTTATATAGCGCACAGGTATGGGTGAGTCTATCACACCCTAATATCAGATGACAGGCCTTGTTTAGGACAAGTCTAAGACTATCAAGGGCTGAGATGCTTGCCCCTCCAAAAATCAGAAGGCCATAGTTGGGCAGGGAGAGTACTGAGGAGGAGATAGCAAGCTTAAGGGCCTCCGGGGTAAGGCAATGTTTATAGTGGTGCAAAAGCCCTAGCCTAATATTTCGGGCCTTAGATAATTGATGTATATGCTCATGATAGGTAAAGCTAGTGTCCAAGGTGATGCCCAGATATTTAAAGGAGTGCACAAATTCCGGGGGAGTCTGGGTCGCTGATAGTATGTGTGGGAAAAACCCTATCCTGGAATTCTGTGGATGTGCAAATAGCATACCTTTGTTTTTTTTATAGTTAATAATAAGGCATTGTGAGGAGAACCAGCTTTCGACAGTGTTGAAGGAGGACTGGAGGGACTGGTGGAGTTGAAGGGTGTCTGAGTTGAAGGAGAAGATAACAGCATTATCTGCAATTGTAATAGGTTGGAGGTGCAGGATGAAGGGAGGGAGTTTAGGAAGAGGCTGAATAGAAGGGGACCCAAAATGGACCCTTGTGGGACCCCTGAGAGGACAGGAGATTTGGAGGATAGGGTATTGCCAATTTTAACTTGAAGGCTCCGGTTGGCAAGATAGTCAGAGAACCATCCCACAGCTTTCTGAGAGAGACCTAGGTTGATCAAGGAGGTTTGGAGTAGTGAATGGTGGACGGTATCAAAGGCCTTAGTGAGGTCAATGAAGACCGCACCTGTGGTGTGGTCTTTATGCAGAGCAGTATGGATGTGCGATGTAAGTTCAAGCAAGGCAGTAGTCATGCTGTGACCTTTGCGGAAACCATGTTGTTGTTTGCAGAGCAGGTCATAGTTATTGAGGTGGCCAGTGAGCTGATCTGAAACTGTCCTCTCTAAGGCCTTGGAGAGGGGGGGAAGTGTGGAGATAGGGCGGTAATTGTTAGCAGAGGAGCAGTCACCACCTTTAAACATGGGCGTGATAGAGGCGGATTTCCAAATGGCAGGGAATTTACCTAGTGAAAGGGAGAGGTTTAAAATGTGGGTGGGAGGAGCAAGGACTTCCTTAAGGGACAGCCGAAGAATTCTGAGATCAAGGTTGTCAGCGTTGGAGGAGATGTGACTAAGGGCAGTAGTAAGATATGGTTCAGCTGACTTAGGAGTGATGCGGCGCAGATAAAGGGGGCACGGTGGGGAGGTGTGCTAGGAGCTGGTGGATCGTAGAAGTTTGGGGGAGAACATGGCTAAGATTGGAGAAGGTATCACTGAAAACAGCCGCAATGTGAGTGGGGTCAGTGATCAAGGACCCGTTTGACATGACTTGGGAGGGGACTGGATTGGGGACCTTACCGCACATTTCCTTAATGTTGTTTCGGAACTTGCGGCCATAGCCCCAGGATGAGGTTATGGCAGATTTATAGTATTCTGCTTTTACTTTGTGAATGGCCCAAGTGCACTTGTTCCGAGCCATTCTATAATTCGGCCTATCATGGCGGAGGCCGGACTAACTGGAGAGCTGCCACAATGAGTCTCTGGTTCACATTAAAGTCTTGAGTCATTCAGTGAACCAAGGTATGTGATTGTCTTTAACCATTCTTTTAGTGAAAGGTGCATAGAGGTCGCATATATTATTGAAGGACTGGGTAAATAGGTCCAAGGCACTGTCAAGGTTTACAGTGTTCGAAATGAAGGACCAATCCAAGGCCCTAAGGTGAGATTTTAATTGTGCCAGTTTACCAGGACCAAGTTTACATTGCACAATTCTTTTGGGAGGGGATCTTGGGATTTTACAGGACCAGGAGCAGAGAACTGGTGAGTGGTCACTGAGGGAATTTGGTAGGACAGAGACATTGGTGATCTTGTGCAGGCAATTGGAGAAGATGAGGTCCAGTAGGGAGGAGGATCCAGTAAGTGGATCCAAGTGGGTAGGGGAAGTGACCAGTTGTTAGGTCTTGGACTGTGGTGATATCAATGTGAGGGATGGCATCCTTACTTAGCCAATTGATATTAAAATCTCCAAGTACAAGTAGTTCCGACTGTGATGGTAGTGTGTCCAGATATGACAATAACGCTTTGAAAGCTGAATTTTGGTCCCTTTGGGGAATGTATACTGTTATATATAAAGGGTTTTGGGCTTGTCCCAGTGCCAGTTTGACAGTGTGGGCCAGTGGGCCAGCCCCCAATTGAGGGGAGTGGAGTAGATGACCTTGCAAGATGTCCTTAGTATGGAGGGCACAGCCACCCCCTCACTTACCATGTCGATCCGCACAGTAGAGGGTAAACCCTGGCAGGGATACAGAGGAATCAGGGGTCTGGGGGGTGAGCCAGGTTTCACACACACTGCTATGACATCTGGCTGGTGCTGTAGTACCCAGCTCTGGAAGGAGTCACACTTTTTTAGGATGCTACAAATATTGAGAGATGCAATGTGCAGCAGACCTGGGATACATTGTGGAGGCATCATGCCAATTGGTGGTCCAGGATTAGGATGGATATTCCCTGACAAGAGGAGGAGGAGAAGAAGGAATCTTGAGGAGGGGTTCCAGGAGCACTTCCTCTTATTATAGAGGGATAGCTGGGTAGGTGGTATAGTGGAGGAGACGGTAGGAATGGGTAGTGCCTGTGCCTTGAGGTAGGCCTGAAGGAGGTAATGAAAGTCTAAGGTGTCAGACGGTGTTACATGTTGTGGTATCTGAGTCTGAACAGCACCGGGGGGGAGAGGCCAGAGTTGACCGACTCAGCAGGCATTCACAGTGAGTATCAGGAGTGTAAGCTGCATGCTCAACCCCTTTAACGCGGTCATGGGGGAGAGAGTGGCTACCCATAAAATCACTAGCTGCCAGGAGTTCAGACTGAGGCCAATTGCAGAGGAGGGGGGAAGGGGTGCATCAGGGTATGACAGGGAGGGAGACTGGGCAGGGAGAAATAAATGGCAAAGCAGCAGAATTATAGCAATCATCCTAACACTAAAAGTGGAAATCTCAAGGGTAAACAGTGAAACAGGATAGCTAGCAGTAGAGCAGCCTCTAGTGGTTGAACATTATAAGCTGCTAATGGAGCTCTAGGCTGATTGGTTAAAGCTGCCTATAAAAGGGAGTGCTCACCAAGGGTGGTGGTGGGGGGTGGGGAGCCGACGTCCTGCATCGGCAGGGCCAAAATGCTGGCAGCAGAGTCCTTCACGGTAGCGCAGTGGTTCACTGCAATCTACTCTCCATACCTTTCTATGCGATTCGAGGGGTGGGGGTAGGGGAGGCACCATAACCATTAGCCCTCTCAACCTCCTGTGAGCCTGTGGAAAAAGCAAAGCACAGGTAAGGAATTAAGGAGTTGTGTTGGGGAAAGAAGGGGGAAGGGATACAAGCGAGAGAGCGTGTAATGGAGTCTTCTTTCTTACACTCTAAAAGGTCTTGCATTTTAGCTGCACCACATCTGTCTTATACTCTAAAGGTCTAATATTAATTGTATCACTAAAGCCCATAAATCAGCTAGATAAGCGAGTTACAGCTGCTTAGGGCACCCACCTTACTCCGCTGTAAATTTCAACAATGAATGCCCTTAAATGAATCACAGAGCAGGTCTTAAAGCACCAGTCTGTTGTATCACTAAAAGCCCTTAAAATCAACTAAATAAGTGAGATACAGCTGCTTAGGGCACCCGCCATTGCTCCAATGTCAATTTCAACAATAAATGCCCTTAAATGAGTAAAATGGCAGGTCTTAAGGCACCAGTCAGTTGGTAAAAATAACACAGAGAAACTTTTAAAATGATCCCCAGCAGGAGACCATCTCCATATGTGCGCCAACAGTAAAATGGCGCCAAGATTTAAAATGCAGGCAGCAGAGTCCTTCACGGTAGCACGGTGGTTCAGTGAAATCTACTCTCCATACCTTTCTATGCGATTTGGGGGTGGGGGTCGGGGGCGCCGTAACCACTAGCCCTCTCGTACTTCTGTGAGCCTTTCTATGCGATTTGGGGGGTGGGGTCGGGGAGGCGCGTAACCACTAGCCCTCTGGTACTTCCTGTGAGCCTTTCTATGCGATTTGGGGGTGGGGGTCAGGGAGGGCTACCAGAACTACTGGGCCTTCTTGACCTCCTGTGAGCCTTTCTATGCCATTTGGGGGTAGGTCGGGGAGGGCGCCGTAACCACTAGCCCTCTCGTCATTTCTGTGAGCCTTTCTATGTGATTTGGGGGGATGGGGAGGCGCTATAACCACTAGCCCTCTCTGCATTTCTGTGAGCCTTTCTATGCGATTCAGGGGTGGGGGTGGGGAGGGCACTGTAACCACTAGCCTTCTCGACCTCCTGTGAGCCTGTGATTTTAAACCCAAATTTTATGATTGCTTACATAATCTTAAATTCACTGATGTTGTTGGTTATTTTATCTGACTTCTTTCTTAGTGGAACTCAAATGCATGCTAATTGTACGGTTATAAATAACCTTGTTTTGTTTCAAATCCTTGATCTACTCATAGTGTATTCTTTCTGGATATTAGGAACACCTCCCAAACAACACAGCCACTCATGATGCAGTAGTCTACTGTCCTCCTACTGCATCATGAGTGGCTACACTGTGTTGTGGTTTCCCCAAGTAGAGAAAAGATGTAGTGGGAGTTGATCATGGATTGTAAACAAACACATTTCTGTGTGGTAAAAGCTTTGGGAGGGGTTAGAGCAAGGAGGCAGCAGTAGAGTGGCTGGTGCCACATAGTGAAATCTGCATCACTGCTAATGGAGCTCTTTAAAAAAAAAAAAAAAAAAACTATAATCAGAATCAAACTGCTGTACCAGCAGTCTGTACAGACTATTGGCAATTATAAATTGTGCTTTTATGTTTCCTTGTGCCTGTGCAGGAAGCATCTTAATTGCTTCACAGAATGGCATTTCAGAGGTGTGTCATGGACTAGCCCAATGCAGAGCAATCTACATTGAGCTCATCCCTGACAGCTATGACTGTATTCAGAGTTTACGGGAGTAAACTTTGTGTACTTGAAATGAATGAAGCTCTCTAATAAGAGAACACTTCAATAGTTTAATTTGCATAAAGCCAGCATTTAAAAAAAAAAAAGAGGAAGACTTCTGAGTGTTCTGATTCAAGCAGCACACATTCTCCCCTCATGCCATATTTGTTCTGTTGCTGTGCAGTTGGCATAGCACCTTAAATTACAGCCACAGTGCAGCTGTTTTGATTTTCTTTTCTTCCCTTGGGTAGCATTCTGCTCTTGTCTGCATTCTTGGAGGCTTCGAATTTACATTTAATAATTAGCCCACTGGCCATTGCTTTTTAGCAGTGATGCAGATTTCACTATGTGGCACCAGCCACTCTACTGCTGCCTCCTTGCTCTAACCCCTCCCAAAGCTTTTACTTTTGCCGCAGTGTGGCTCCACTTACTGGTGGATCCTGCCATCCTGCACTCTCTCTCCCCCCCCCCCACCTTGCACTGCCATCAGAGTGGCTTCACTAAATGGCAACTTCTCCTCCAGCCCCTTTCACCCTTGGCTGCCTCCTTAAGACCCATAGGGCATAAATAAATTGAAAATACTGCCTCTGGAGCATCAATTCTGGAAGATGGGAGGAGGCAATTTCCTCCCCTGCCTCCTCCACCTCCTACTGTCTCCTTTTTTCTACTCTTCTCCTACCCATGCAGGGTAGGCTGCTGCTTAAGTTCTGTATGGGCTGGGAGTTTACAGTGCCCAAAGTCCTTGCTCTGAAAACCTCCCAGCTCCAATGTTTACTTTGGTGTGGCTTCACTTACTGATGGCTCCTGCTGCCCCGCAACCTCTCCCTCGCTCTCTCCCTACCTGCCTTGCACTGCCATCAGAGCGGCTTCACCAAATAACAAATCCTGCTCCAGCCCCTTCCATCCCTGGTTGCCTCCTTAAGCCCTGTAGGGCATAAATCTAAAAAGGGTCTCAGCTGCCTTGAAAACCATGTTGACTTATCCTAATTATCCTAATTGCAGATAAGACGTGCCATGAAGACTCAGCTGCTTTACGACTTGCAGTTTTTTTTATTTAAACTAGACCCAGCTCAGTCCCTTGGTTGGTTGCTGGTTTTGGATACCATTAGATAATATGTCCACAATGCAGTCCAAGGATGTCCTGATTATCACAAATTTCAGGGAGTCAGTTGGAATAGTCTGTCCTCATCTGCTCCTACATATCACCCTGTACTCCTACAGCCAACATTCAATCCCTAAACAGAAATCTTCTAAAGGGAGGTGAATGAGAGGGCAAAAATCTTGAAGATCCATGGAGGGGAGAGTGGGTCTCGATTTTAGGAACAAGCCTCCTCTGCCCCTTGTAGACATCTGAAAATCTTCTGAAATAGTACTTAGATGTGCTATATAAGGGTCAGCATTCTGTGTTTCAGAATTAAAAATCTGGTGCCAGCAGAAGAGTAGCTGTGATTTGCTGCTTGGGTAGGTAGGTGGTTCTGGAGGCTGTATTTGCGAGTAGGCAAGTCCTGACCTAGTGTCTCAGTCCTGAAAATTTGTGGAGGGAAGACCAGGTCCTGATTTTAGGACCAAGCCCTCTCTTCCCCTTGTAGATGTCCAAAAATCTTCTGGAATAGCACTTGGGTGTGCTATATAAGGGTCACCAGTCTTTGTTTCAGAGTTTATAAAGTTTCACCAGCAGGATGGCAGCTGTGATTAGTTGCTTGGGTGGGATGATGACTCCAGCGACTGTATTTGTGTCAGTCCAGTCCCGACTTAGCGGCTCAGTCCTTAAGATCCATGGACGGGAGAGGGAGCCAATTTTAAGACCAAGTTTCCTCTGCCCCTTGTAGACATCCTGGTCTCCCCGGAAGTTCTTTTTCCTATTTGAACATGCGAACATACAAAATTTGCCAGCAGAAATTAGGCCTCTAGGTCTATCTAGTCTGCTCGAGTGTGCAGCTAACACCCTACTTTGTAACTGCCCCTCTCCCCTCCTCCACCTTCCCAAATATCCCCCTCTCGCCCTGTCCCATCTCCTCTTGAAACTACACACCATCCTATAGGATACCACCTCCTCCAGCAAAGTGTTGCAAACTGTCACTACTTTGTCTGTGAAAAAGTACCTTCTCATTTTCCTCTTATGCATACCTCCTTCCAGTCTAAGTCTATGCCCTCTCCTGTCCATCCCCTTTCAGAGCTTGAATATCTTTTCAGTACCAGACTTCTTCATTCCCTTTAAGTACTTAATGATCTCAACCATATTCCCCCATCCCGTCTCTTCTCCATGGAATACATGTTCAGTTCCCTTAATCTCTCCTCATAGAGCATATCCTGTAATCGACGAATAAAATTTGATGTCCTTCATTGTACTCCCTCCAACAATCTCACTTCAGATAAGAGTGCCAGAATTGTACACAGTATTCCAGGTGTGGATAGTGATACACAAATAGCACCAGTCTACAGAGCACTAGTTCATTTAGCGTTAGCATGGACAGCAAGAGGGGATATACAGCACTTTCAGAAAGCGCTCCCCTGGTCACTGTCCATGGTGCTTTAGAGACACAAGAGCACTAGAATCCAGGAGGCTGGCCAAGCTGCTCCTGTAGTGTGGACAGCTGGTGCATTGAGCAGTTGAGCCAGCAACAGTGGAAACCAGGGTTCTAATCCTGGTCTCCAAACATTTTACACATTATTGAGACTTCTTTTGTTTTTTACATGGGGCCATGGAAACAGTATTCCACAGCCCAAGAATTCAACTTTCCCCATGATCGCTCCCCGGGTGAGAATCCTTCAGTCGGGGGTGCAGGTGCAAACTCCCTTGTCAGGGGTTGTAGAGCAATCCTCCCAAAAAAACCAAAATGGCACTATTTTTACCACGTGGTTCTTGACTGCGCTATTATTGTTGGCACTGTTCTTACCCAGTGCCCCAGTCTAGTGACTTGCAGAGTGGCAGAATGACATCCCTGTATTTCTGATTATCAGTTTCTTGTTTTGATAACATAGTATAATTTCCAAGAGGTACACAAGTGAAATCAACCTGGTTAAAGCATATTATTGTGAATTGGGGTATCTAATGTGGAATGTTTGCCCCTCTGTGGGATAAATGCATATGTAGCAATTTGTTGCTCACTTTTCTAAAAACTAAATGTAAGTAAAAACAAAAAAAGAGATGGAACCATATATTTATGCAAAAGATGAGATACTGAGAAGCTGATCACGTGCTGCTGAGAAAACTTTGTTGTCAAATCTCAAGTATCTGCAAGAGAATGCTGTCAAGTGGTGTCTGAATTGAAGTTCTGAATAAAATTCCTTGTGTTAATCTTGCTTTTTTTTTTGCAAAAGTAATTGTTTTTGGTTCAGTGTACATAAATTTTAATGGAATGCATTTTTGAACGATAGCCACTTGCAGCTTCTTGAAGGTTCATTCTAAGTTGGCTGATGCCCTCAACAAAGATGGCTACCAGAATTACAGATTACATAGAAACATAGACTTTGATGGCAGATAAGGACTGCTAGGCCCATCTAGTCTGCCCATTTCCCTACCTACAGGATAGGCTGCACATCCTAGTTAACCAACAGCCTATTTCTTCTTACCCCCCACAAGAATTGCCTTATGTCTGTCCCATGCATTCTTGAATTCTCCACACAGTTTTAGACCCCTCAACCTCCTCAGGAAGGCTGTTCCATGCATCCACTACCCTCTCTGTGAAATAATACTTCATCACATTGCCCCTGATTGCCATTTCTATTAAATGCCTCTCTCAAGATGGCTGCCTCAGGCACTTTCATCCCCTGCTTCCTCCACCTCCCGCTAACTCCCTTTTTCTCCTCTCCTTTGTTCCCATCTGAGCAAAGTAGGCTACAGCCTAAGCTCTATATGGGATGGGAGTTTACAGTGCCCAAAGGCACTTTCACTTAAGCGTAATCGTGTTAGTTGGGCAGGCTGCAACTGCAGCCCAGCCTAATCCTCCTGCTGCCCCTGTCACAAATAAGCCCTGTCCCCTCCAACAATGTCCACAGCATAAAAGGGCTCAGGGAGCTCCCACTAGACCCCAGGGAAGGGGATTAACATTAGAAAGAAAACACTGGCCCCAGTTACCTGATGCTGGTCCCTAGCATCACATCAGTGGTGGGGAAGGTAATGGAGGCATTAATCAAGGAGACTGTGGTGGATTACCTAGAGGAAAGTGGCTTGCAGGACAGCAGACAGCATGGCTTCATGAAGGGAAAATCTTGCCAGACAAACCTAATCCAGTCAGATCACATACAAACAGAGGTGAAAAAGAATAAGTTCCCCAGCTGGGACTTGAACCCAGGCCACCCGGAATACCATTCCGATTGCACTAACCAGCTGCACCACTGAGACAACTGGAACCTCGGCTGGCCCCGAGCACACTACTTTTTCTCAAATGTACAACCCAATGGCAACAAAAATATTCACTTGTAATAATCACACAGGAGTGTGGTGTGCATATTTTATGGAACACACACAAACAGTGGTGAGAAAGAATAAGTGCCTCAGCTGGGACTTGAACACAGACCACCCAGAATGCCATTCCAATTTACACTAACC
Organism: Neoceratodus forsteri; assembly: GCA_016271365.2. NCBI lineage: Eukaryota > Metazoa > Chordata > Ceratodontiformes > Ceratodontidae > Neoceratodus > Neoceratodus forsteri. The sequence goes on along the minus strand of CM057452.1, from coordinate 1,064,298,183 downwards.
AGCTGCACCACTGAGACAACTGGATCCTGGGCTGCTCCCAAGCACATTACTTTTTCTCAAATGCACAACCCAATGGTGACACAAATATTTACTTGTAACAATCACACAGGAATGTGGTGTGCATATTTTATGGAACACAATGTGCTTCATCTGGAACTTGAACCCAATTCTGTTCTTCGATTGGGTGACTTAGGTAATTGACTGGAGGGGATGGACGTGGCCTATCCTGACTTCAGAAAGGCCTCTGACAACGTCCCCCATAGGAGGCTGGTGAGCAAGATGGAAAGCCTGGGGTTGGGTGGGAAAATAGCAAGCTGTGTGGAGGCTTGGCAGTTAGGAAGAATGCAGAGGATGGTTCTAAATGGGGTGCACTCCAGGACAGTGAGGGTGAAGAGTGGAGTGCCACAGGAGTCAGTTTTAGGTCCACTTCCTCCTATGGCTAGGTGGGAACTTCTCCAGAAGATGATACTACCCATTTTCGACTACTGTGGAATTGTCTATGGTACTGCCACTAAGTCCTCCCTGGCCAGACTGGACACCATCTTCAATTCCTTCTGTCGCTTTGCCCTGGAAGCCCTACCACACACCCATTACTGTGATCTTTATCATGCCCTGTCCTTCCCCTCTCTTACAAATAGGCAACTCTCCCTCTGTGCTAAATTCACCTCCAAGCACTGGTTGGGTGAGCTCCCTTCCTTCCTCACCTCCTCCTTTATAACACCACCTCCACCCTGCCATTCCCTTGAATCAACCGGCTCCAGTACCCTGATTGTGCCTCGCAGATCCACGAAAATCTGGTTATTTTCTCTGCCTCCAAACAATTTAGAATTCCCTCCCACCTCAGATCCGGCACTCATCCTCTGCCTACTCCATCAGCTCTTCCCTCAATAATTACCTTGCACCTAGCTGCTTCTGCCATGTCCCTCCCTAATTCCCTCCTCTAAGCCCGGGAATAACCCTACCTCTCTACCCTCACCTTCATTTTACCCTGTGCACATCCACCCCCAAATCTCTAGCCCTCCTTCCCCCAAATTGTTCCCTCTTACTGGCCTCCCTTGATCTCTCACAGGCTGTAAATAACCCTGAATGCTCTCCATGCATCCCTCTTCTACCCTAAGGGGCCTTTATCTCTGATCTACTCCCTTCCCCCTTCATCCTAAATGGTCCTCTCTGGGACACTGCCTTATCCCCTTCTCTGTTCCCACCAGTCCCCTTGCAGGGTTCCTCGTATCCTGAGAGGGTATCCAGGGACACGACTCTTCCCCATCCCCCCACCTCACCCCTCCCTCCACTTTCTCCATTTTCTTTCATGTAAGCACTTGTTTACTTATTAACTCAGCACTTATTATTGTCCATTGTTTCTACATGTTATGTACAACACTGTTGTAACACTGTTTGTAACACCTGCCTACAACTGTATGTTAATGTTGATCTTGTAACTTGAATGTTTAATGGCTCATTCCTATTGTATTCCTTCCCCCCCAGGTTGCACCGGGAGATGAGCAACTTGTTGCTTAGTGTGCCTTCCTGGTGAAACATTTCAATCAATCAATAAATAAATAACTATCTACATCAGTGATATTGCTCAGGGTTTGAGGGGGAGGGTGTGCTTATTTGCTGATGATACAAAAATATGCAATAGAGTGGACACTCCGGGGGGGGGGTGGAGGACATGAAGAAGGACTTAAAGATGCTTGAAAAATGGTCTGGGATCATCTTAAATTTAATGTCAAAAAGTGAGCTGTGATGCACTCGTGGAGTAGGAACAGAAGAGCAGGGTACACCCTAGGTGGGGAGGAAATTAAAGTAACAGAACAGGAGAGGGGGTCTGGGGGATTATAGTCTCCTCAGACCTTAAGGTAGGAATCCAATGTAGCAGGGCAGTGGGAAAGGCCAGTTGAATGCTGGCATGCATAGGCAGGGGCATTGCTAGCAGAAAGAGGGAGGTAATAATGCCCCTTTACAAAGACATGGTGAGGCCGCACCTGGAGTATGGGGTTCAGTTCTGGAAGCCACATCTCCACAAGGATATAGATGTGTTGGAGAGGGTTCAGAGAAGGGCAAACAAGATGGTGCAGTGTATGCAGGGAATGTCATATGAGCAGAAGTGTAAGGAGCTGGATCTGTACTAGCTGCAGACAAGGAGGGAACAGTGAGACATGATTGAAACTTTTAAATATGTAAAGGGGCTCAATAAAGTGGGAAAAGAGGGTTTACTTAAGAGGAATGAGGGGTCAAAACTAAAGGGCACAGCCTCAGACTGCAAGGAAAAAGATACAGGGGCAATGTGAAAAGGTATTTCTTCATGTAGAGGGTGGTGGAGCCCTGAAACAGACTACCAGACAGAGTGGTGGGGCCTTAATCAGTGGAAGAATTCAAGATGGTATAGGACAAGCATATGGGGCTGAGTATCGGGGAGGGCTGGGGCTGGCAGGGAGGGTGAGGTGTAGGAGGAAAAAAAGAGCAGACTAGAGGGGCCAGTATGGTCCTTTTCTGCCATCAAGCTGCTATGATTCTGTAATTCCAGACCACCAGGGCTAATGTTTACAGTGTGGTTCCTCCCCCAAGCATTTCCAAGCCCCAAGACCACTAATGGCTTCTTTTAGTAAACATAAGGGCTAACTAGCCCTCCACTAGCCAACTGGGCTACTATATAAATTACTGGCCACTTGCCCACCATTATAGGTAAAAGGGTTTTAGTTGAGCCTCATTCCCCAAAACTCACTCCATTTTTTTCTCTATTTCATCTCTTTTACTGTTTTTTTTATCCCAGATAACTAGATCTATGATACCAGTGCAACAACAAAAACACCAACATCCTCGACTGCACCAGAAACCCATTGACACCCCCGACTGTAATGCGACCCTGAACCAACTGGCATGACGGTGATGCACAATGTGGGGGGGTCTGTGCCCCCTGCAATCCCCTCACTTAAGATATCTAACTCCACATTGCACAGACAGTGACGTTAGAAATTTAACCCCCATCACCCTACAGTGTCTCGATGCAAACCCCCTCTTGCTGCCAATATAAACATGCTGGGGGTTTCGTGTGGGGTGTTCAGTGTACCGGTGTCATTGTAGCGATGACATACCAACTAACCTGACCTCTTTTATTTTGCACATCCGTTCGGATGATAGTGCCTATCTTCACCAGATAAGTCTACTTTCATTACTATCCTGTCCCTTCCACCCTTTTAGACCCTCTAAGAGCTGTGGATCCTTTGTGACCCATTTACTATTCTTTTTTACAAGTGCAGTGGATAACTTCTCTTCAGGACTACCACTTGCCCCCTGCACTCAGGTAGGTCCCTTTATTTTATCTATATTTTGGTGGGTTGACTGTGATGTGATGGCTGCACCCATTACAGACTCAGATGGTCTGCAACCACAACAAGCCTTTTTTTGATTTTCTCCTCACCCCATATTAACACTGCATTACTAGATCAACATTATAGAAACTGAAGTGTTTGATTCACTAATGTCTGCTTTCAATGCATTAAAAAACACATACAAAAAACCAATACTACGGTATGTATGGGTTTTGTTTTCCAGCAAGCTGCTTTATTTTGTAATTTGTGAAAGACTGTAAGAAAGTAGGGTGGCATTTCTTGCCTGATGAATTAAAACTGCATGAGTTGCTCAGTACATAGGTTGTTAATCCTTTCGGGTGGTAGCAGTAGCCCTGACCTCTATTCTGCTGCTGTTTGTGCTACACACTGTATGATACATTTGGCTTCTTTCCTACACTGACCATCGATACTTGTTCTCCCTCTAACAAAAATTTTCCATTTCGACAGTGTTATTATTTCACACTATTACCTCCAGGTGTTGCAATTGACTTGCCACCCATTTCTATTTTACTTGTTTTGCATACACCATGCAAGGAAACATTCAGCATTGACAAATGCTTGTTTAAACTAGAGACACTTTGAGGCCTTTGGTCCATTTAACATATAGTACACGTACAGTTAAATCATATGATGAACAAGGTATAACATTATTAAGAATATATATGATAAACAAGGCATGACATTATTAGGAATATATAAATGTATATTCTTTGATAAAAACTGCATTAATTCAACATTTAGGGTTCAGACTAAAGCAAAAGAAGTAGGAAAATGTGACTTTTGGATTTCCAACACTAAAACCACGCCTTCACCAAATTAGGGGTGCAGTCTTCATTGGCATTGTCAACCCTAAAGTTCACCCCATTAAGTGCATATTGGGTTGACAATGCCAAGGAAGACTGCACCTCTAATTTGTTCTAGGTGTAGGGGTGTGGTTTGGGAGTTGGAAACCCTAAAGCTCCATCTCCCTACTTTTGTTGCTTTAGCCTGAACCCTAAATGTTGCATTAATAGTGTTTTTTTTTTTTCAATTTCTTCACTTTTTGAGATTGTATAGTCATATGCTTATTTGCCGCCCATGTCGTGGGCTCCCATCCATCTATACTTTTTGAGGTAGTGTAATCCTATCCTTATTTGCCTCTGGGGGTGCAAGGCCCTCAGGGCCCTTTGCCCCCATCCTGACATAGATGCATATATGTATGTTGATGTGGAAGTGCCAGGCCCTCTTGGCTCTGGTCTTCCATTTGTAAGACAACAGCAATCAAATTATCAGCCTAGCCATTTTATTACCCCACTTCCTGAACCCAGTAATAAAAATAGTAAAATCCCTGATGAAACATCATTCCACACCACCACAACATCATTCCATGCCAGGGGCATGTAAACACATTTTGGCAAAGATTTGAAAAATGACAGCTATCACATTCTTGAGGTGGCATAAGGTGGCCTAAAGAAATGGCTATGTTGAATATTTAAGGCTAAAATATTTGAAATCATGAAAGTTATGAAGGAGCATAGGAAAATGTCAATGGATGTGCATCATTTTGGCTTTTTTTAAATATTTTGACCCCACATTTTCAACATACCCTGCTTTTTTCAGAAGAGTTGTCTGCTTTTTTTTTATTTAGACAAAAGTCAGAAATACCTTCAAGGCCAGAGGCTCTTTTACAGAGGTTCCAGATCAGGGAAGCTAGTACAAACAGTAAATACAGAAACGATATACAGAAGTATAGAGATGAAGCAAGAGTAATTGAAAGTATTTTAAAGGATATCTAGACAACATTTTGACAACAAACCATTCAAAAATCTGACCTCAAATAGGACTAAAGGAAAGGCTGCTGAATTCATTAATGCTAAAACTACATTTATATAAGTTACCTAAATGTGGTTCCAAAGCATTTGAAAATTTCAAAAAAACTGCCTTACCTGCTTCTTAAAATGGCCACCAAATGTGTTAAGTGATGACATCATCAGAGCCAACGTCAGAGGGCTCTATGACTCTCTATAGTGCTAGCTAATTCTTTTTTCCCCTTTGTATAGAATTGTTTCACCTAAATGGTCAAAACCATGTGCATTATTTAGATCAATGCACATGTTAGGCTATGGTTCTGTTCATTCTGCCGTGGTTCTGGCCCCGCCGGCGGTGTGCACCGGCTCCCCACCACCCCCACCACCACCCTTGGTCGGCTCTCAGATTTATAGGCTGCCGGCAGGTCAGATGATGCTGCCAAAACCTATCAGCCGACTTTCAGGTTTGCAGGTTATCACCTCTCACCAGCAGAGGCTGCTAGCTCAATCCTACCGCTTTGCTCTAGCATTCTCCTACTTCAAACATGCACTTTCTTCTAGTAGCAGTGCTTGCCATGGTTATGCCCCTCTCCTCACTACCCCAGGCAAACCCGCTTCTTTTCAACCCTGCTCCTAGCATTTGTCTCTCCACTTCTCCCTCTCCCCCAACCCTGCCAACCCCCAAGGGCTGGCAATTCCACAAATCCACCCCTTTGTGGTGCATAAGCCCCTCAATCATTCCCCCTGTCCTTTTCCATGAGATTACCTGTCCTAATTAACCTAGGTGCTGACGTCCCTCCCCAAGCTGCACACCTGCCCAGATCCAGACGCAAGCCAAGACTTACATGGCGATACGCTACTAGATATCCACCTGCTACTCTCATGTCGGGTAGACATTGAACTAACCCTGGCCCTTATCCAAGCACAACCATGTGCTCCTCCAAAGGGACTTAGCATACTCCATCTGAATATCCGCAGCCTACTAAAAAAAATATCTGAGCTACAAGTCACCATCCAAACACTCAAGCCAGACATCTGCATCGTATCTGAGACTTGGCTCAAACCTCATCATACAGATGCCTCAATAGCCATCCCGGGGTATACTGCAATCAGGCAGGACCGCCTAGGCCCTAAAAAAGGCGGAGGCATAGCCATGTATATGTCAACCAGTCTTAATTTCACCCCTGTCCAAATCAGTAGCCCATCTCCCCAGATTGAAACTAAGATGATTAAACTCCTGCTGCCACACTCCTCCCCAGTATACATTGCTGGCATCTACTCTGCCCCGGCTACTCCTGGTGATACCATCATCAATCATCTAGCTGCCCTAAAAACTCTGACTGCCACAGGCGAACTCCACATCCTAGGTGACACAAATCATAACTGGCTTGCACCTGTATGCACGAAAATACGCAGCAGTGTCAAAGTCCATAACCTGTCCCAACTAATTGAACAGCCCACGCGTCTCAATCCCGCAACAAGCAACCACTCCCCCCTGGACTGGGCTCTCACCTCCCACCCACATAGAATAATTAGGGCTGGGATCCTCCCAGTCTCCTTGAGTGATCACCACATGATCTACATGTCTAGGAAAGTGCACAGACCAACAAACCACCTCCCTCCTAGGCTGATCCTTACCAGATCCTACAAATCCCTTTGTCTCCAATCACTCCAAAATGATATAGTACTTGCTGACTGGTCCTTTATCAATCTAGCGTCCTCAATCGACCACGGTTTTGATAGGTTCAGAAAGCAGTTCCTCACCATATGGGACTATCATGCCCCTCTAAGAAAGAAAAGAGTCAGGGATTTCCACCTCCCCTGGATATCTGCAGACATAATTGGCAAATGCCTAGCTAGGGATCAGGCCTGGAAAAATCACAGGAGACTACAATCCCTTACATCTCTGCAACACTACCGCACCCTCCGAAACAATTGCACAAAAGCCATAAGACAGGCAAAAAACTACTATTTCCACGACGCCCTCACCAAAAATCTTAGCCATCCCTCCAAATTCTGGAAAACCATCAAAGCCCTGTTCTCTCCCCCTGCCCAGACACCGTCCCCCACCCTAAACCTTCAGGGCAACATCATGTCAACCCCCAGTGAAGTTGCATCTGCTTTCAACTCCTTCTTCGCTACAAGCGCCAAATCTCTCCTAAACAACCTACAGCCTTGCGCAGCCACCAACTACCACCCTGCCATACCCCTGCCGTCCTCAAGCACGCCCACCTTCTCCTTTCGGCTGGTCTCCCCTGCAGAAGTTTTCACTGCTCTACGCTCCCTCGACCCAAACAAAGGCAAGTGCCCACAAGGCCTGGACACCAAACTCTTCTTCCTATCTGCCCCTGCAATAGCCTTCCCCCTTGCCGACCTACTAAACTTCTCCTTCGCTACGGCAAAAATTCCAGCTGCCTGGAAGGAAGCTGTAATCATCCCCCTACCTAAAGGGGGCAACCCATCTGAACTGGGAAACTACTGACCTATCTCCCTCTTACCAGCCCTGGCCAAGCTGCAAGAGCAGCTCGTACTCACCCAACTAGCACAGTTCCTCGACCCCACCTCTTTCTTCACTCCATTCCAGTCAGGTTTTTGTAAAAATCACTCCACCATCACAGCCTTGCTAAGGCTCACTAACAATATCTCCTTATGCATGGACAAAGGCCTCGTCACCTCTGCTATTTTTATTGACCTGGCCAAAGCCTTTGATACCGTGTCCCACTCTAAACTCCTCTCAAAATTGCAACAAGCAGGCCTCTCCCAACCCGCCTCTAACTGGTTCCAAGCCTATCTGTCAGGCAGAGTGCAGGCTGTAAAAATTGGCCCTCACATCTCCTCCCAGCTACCAGTGAACATGGGGGTCCCCCAAGGTTCTGTCCTGGGTCCCCTACTTTTCTCTATGTTCTTAAACGATCTGCCTCAAGTCTGCTCTAACTCAGCGCTACGAATGTATGTAGATGATAAAGTAATGTGCACCTCTGGCCCCTCTACCAATGGCACAATTGCATCTCTTCAACGGGATTTCGATGCCGTACAAACTTGGCTCAGGTCCAACCAGCTTATCCTAAACACCAAGAAAACCGTCTCCATAACCTTCGGCACCCATCCCAAGTTATCCCGTCCAGCAGCCCCCCCGTCTTCCACACCTTGGATGTCTCAAACCTAAATTCCTGCACCTCCTTCAGGTACCTAGGGGTATGGCTAGATCAACACCTCGGTTTTCATGCCCACATCGAATCACTACAGAGAAAACTTCACCCTAGGTTAGGAGCACTGTACCGGCACAAAGGCTCCCTTCCCACCTCTGTTAGACGCGAGCTAGTCCTCAAAATGATCCTCCCCATCTTTGACTATGGGGACATGGTCTACAGCGGTGCCCCCCCATCTACCTTGGCTAGACTGGACCCCCTCTATCACTCGTTCTGTCGTTACGCACTTGACTGCCCTCCCTCCACCCATCACTGCGACCTGTACAGTGCCCTTCCCATCTTTAGAGTCTCGGCGTAAACAACATTGTACTAATCTTATCTACAAGTACTGGTCAAATACCCTCCCCCTCTACCTCAGCAGTGCTCTATCAACACAACCACCCCATGTCTACCCCATCAGAGCTTCTGATCTGAAAAAGCTCCATGTACCTTTCATGTGCACCTCTAAGGGCCAAATGGCCTTCATGCATCGTCTGCCAAAACTACCTGCAGACATCAGGCACTCAGACTCCCACTGGGCTCTAAAACCACTCCTGAGGTCCTACTACTCTGATGCTTGTAATTGCCACCCGAAGATTTAGTTGTCAAATATAATAATTGCCTTTGAACCGCTGTCTGTTGTCTACCCATGCTGTGCACTTTAACTATGACTACTGTTAGCTACTCTAGACCTATGTAACACTGATGTACTATGTTTTACTGTATCTGTTGTCTGACCTATGTAACCCCAGGTAGCATCTGGAAACAAGCGGTCCCTGCTCGAATGCTTATCTGGTAAATCTCTTAAATATATAAATAAATAAATAAATAAATTTTGTTTACGATAACATGCTGAAATTATGTTTTAATCCAACCAACTTTCTCTTTGGCAAACCACAGTACAGTACAGTACAAATCTTGAATAACCTGGTGGTCTAGTGGTTATGGCGGATTCAGGATGCTACAATGGGGGGTTGGGGGTGCTGGAAGTGTGTGCATACTTGATATGCACTTTTTAACATTTTTATGAAACTTTTATATTTTCTGCTATTATGCTTTTCTAGTATGTTTTTGACTGAAACTATAAATGTAATCCATATTTTTGAATGTAAACATTTGTACAATCAATAAATCAGACTTCTTCAACAAAGTGAAATGCAGCAGCAGCAAGCGAGTACTTTACAATGGGGGGGTTACAGCTGCACCCTTCGCCACCCCATAGATCCATCACTTGTTTGTAGCAAAGTTCTTCTGTAGTCCAGTGCCAGAGTTCATACTTTCTTGGACATCAAAAATATGCTTGTCTTGTCTTATCTTCTTTTTCCATGTGAAATAATAATAAGAAAACTCAGTATTTATATAGTGCTTTTCATACATTTGTATCCTAAAGTGCTTTACAACAATCCTAGACTGGTAGTAAAGTGACTGAACATGTAGTGGCAGCCAATTCACACATTAATACTCACACACAGCCTTGGACAATTGCATGAACTGGTTTTATGGGAAGGGACATTTTGGCCAGGACAATAGGATCAGGTAGTGATCATGGTGCTGGCGGCCCCACATCTTATTTCTCACGGTGATCTGCTCAAATTTCTCCCCTTCTGTCTTCCCCCCTTCCCTGACTATAGCAGTACCTTGCAGGAGTGGCCTGCTCAGTCCCCCTCTGGTATTAATTCCCACTACTCCTCCTCATACCAAAAACTGGTGAGCTCATCACCCTCGAGCATCATGAATGTAGGTACTACAGTCCCCAGTTTTTTTGACATATCAAAAATAAACAAATCTTTCCAGTAAGTCAGGCTGATAGCAGCAGGGAACAAGTGGAATTATAGGCTTTCCTGCCCTTAAAAGATCTAGACCAGCTTTGATTAGGCACTACTAAATGATGGGTGTGCACATCATTATGCGCGTCATTTAATGGTGCCTAATCACAGGTGGATTAGATCTTATATAGGTAGGAATGCCTATGTTTCCCTTATGCCCTGCTGCTGTCTGAGGTGTGATAATTCTCTTCATGAGACAGCAAGCTCATATACAGCCCCAGGCAGTACTAAGGACATGGTATGGATGGTGGGTTGTTCAACAGGAGGCAGGCTAGGTGCAGGGGGTTCACTTTGAAAAAGAATACAAGAAAAGCTTTTTTTGTTGACTGACAAGAATGCGTGAGCTTTGGAATTGGACCAGACCAGTGCTTCACTGTGTGGCCCTGAGCAAGTCATTTAAATTCCTTATGCTACGAGGCCGTATCTGTAAACAAGGTTTCGGCATAGTGTGTGTGTCTCTCCTGGTTAGCAAAAACAAATTCAGGGCATCACATAACCACTAGATCATCAGGTATTTGAAGTGTTGTACTGTTCTGCAATTTGTCAAAGAGAAAATCAGCTAGATTGCAAAACATTTTTAGGAAGTTAATGTAAATAAAATGAACACAATCATAGCCTAACATGTGTACTGATCAAAATAATCCACATGTTAACACATGGTGTTGATTATTCTGGTAAAACAATTCAAAACAAGGAGGGAAAGAACTAGTTAGCCTATAGGAATATATATTGTTCTCTGCCTCTGGCTCCGATGATGTCATCATGACTCTTCACCTAACACAGTTGGCAGACATTTTGTTTTTTTTAAATGAAAGGCTGATGTTTACATTTTTCAAAAGCTATGAAGCTGCATTTATGTTATTTACAGAAATGCAGTTTTAACATAAATGTAAACAGTAACCTTTACTTTACCTCACAATGAAGCCAGATTTTGGAGTTTGCAGTTTAAAAAAAATGGTTGTTTAGGTACCCTTTAAACAAATATCAACAGGTGAGGCTTGAACACAAGACCAGTAAGTGGGACATTGATCAATTCTTAACAGTACACTAAGAATGTTATATATGGTGTTAACAATTACATACATAATAAGATTAGAGGCATAACATGAGATTAGCAGTTGTCAGAAGTGCAGGTTTGTAACAAGTAAAATGATTAGGCAATTTAGGATCTAAAGAATAAGTACACACCTTAGAAGTAGGGGGATCCTAGATGTAGAAGGAAGCAGGCACAGGCTAAGAGGAGGAGGAGTTAGGGAGACAGAAAATAAGGATTGTGTGGAAGAGTGCATAGAGATATAAGAAAAAGGGTGAAAGGGTGGAAGAAAGCAGCAGGAAAAAAAATATATAATATACATATGTTACCAGAGAGGATAAAGTGGACTAACTGCAAATTAAGAAGCTTTAACAAGGGGTGAAGTGACCATAGAGGGCTTTAGGAAGAGCTTGGTAGGAGGGGGAGGGAGGAAGGATAGATTAGAGGGTGAATCCAATTTACAGAAGTACTCTGGATGGGGGAGATCCCAGTCCTTTCACATAAGAAAGGGTTTTGAAAGAATTCCTGAAACTGAAGGTGGACAAAGCAATGGGACCTGATGGAATTCACCCCAGAATTCTAAAAGAATTAAGGACAAAACTAGTGATACCACTGACTACCCTTTTTAACAAATCATGGGATGATGGTGTGGTACCTGAGGACTGGAGGAAGGTGGATGTGATTCCCCTTCACACAAGTGGGAGCAAGACAGAGGCAGAAAACTACAGACCTGTCAGTTTGACCTCTGTGGTAGAGAAAGTGATGGAATCACATCTGAAGGAAAGAATTGTTGAGTACCTAGAGGCTAGTGGGGCACAAGACCCAAGGCAGCATGGGTCCACAGTGAGAAGGTCATGTCAGATGAATCTAATTAATTTCTTTGACTGGGTGACCAAAGTAGTAGATCAGGGAGGGGCTGTGAACATGGCCTAACTAGGCTTTAGTAAGGCATTTGACAGTCCCACACAAAAGATTAATAGTCAAATTAACCAACCTGAGAGTGGATCCCAGGGAGGTAACCTGGGTAAAACATTGGCTGGACAACAGGTCACAGAAGGTAATTGTAAATGGAGTCCACTCTGAAGAAAGATGGATTACTAGTGGGATACTGCAGGGTTCAGTACTGGGTCCAGTCCTTTTTAATGTCTTTATAAGTGACATTGTAGAGGGACTGGAAAGAAAAGTATGCCTCTTTGCAGATGACACACAGATCTGCAACAAGGTTGATACACAAGGAGGCATGACACGGATGAGAAGGGACTTGGCAAAGGTTGGAGGAATGGTCAGAAGTATGGCAGCTTGGATTCAATGCAAGGAAGTGCAAAATAATGCACTTGGGAAACAAAAACCCAAGGGAAGATTACACAATGGGAGTGGAGGTAGTAACAACAACAAAAATGGAAAGGGACCTGGACATAATCATATCAGATTACCTTAAGGTTAGTAAGCAATGTGAGAAGGCAGTAGGGAGGGCTGGGGGGATACTGGGATGTATAGGGAGAGGCATCACCAGCAGAAAACAGGAAGTTATCCCTCTGTACAGACAGTTGGTGAGACCTCATCTGGAGTACTGCATCCAGTTCTGGAGACCCCATCTCCACAAGGACATAGACAGGATGGAGGCAGTCCAGAGGAGGGCAACTAAAATGGTGCAGGGTCTGCAAGAGAAGCCATATCAGGAGACACTAAAGGAGCTTAATATGTATACCCTTGAGGAAAGAAGGGAGAGAGGGAACACGATAGAAGCTTTTAAGTACTTCAGTGGAATCAACAAAGTCCAGGAGGGTAGCATCTTTCAGAAAAAGAGATGTGCAAGAACAAGGGGACACAATTTGAAGATAGAGGGGGGATGGCTCATGGGCAATGTGAGGAAGTATTTTTTTTACAGATGTGGACACATGGAACAGCCTTTCTGAGGAGGTTGTGGGGTCTAAAACTGTGGTAGAATTCAAGAATGCATGGGACAGACATAAGACAATTTTTGTGGGGGGTAGGAATAAATAGGCTGTTGGTTAAATAGGATCTGCTGCTTATCCTGTAGGTAGGGAAATGGGCAGACTAGGTTGGCCAAGTGGTCCTTATCTGCCATCAAAGTCTATGTTTCTATGTTTAATAGGAGTGTGTTGTAGGAGATAAAGAGAGCAAAAGCATGAGTAACCTGTCTTAGCCCCAGGGTATTGATGGGGAGGGGAGAGGAGCTAGTAATGAGAGGGAGGGAGGGAGAGAAGTGAAAGAATGTAGATGAGTACATAGAGAAGCAGAAGAATGTAGGTAGAGGGAAGAGAAGGAATGTTGGCTAGGGATAATAATAGAGGCGGCAGAGCCGGGAAGGATGAGAAAGTTATATAAAAGAAAGTTGGAAATGGGTGGATATGGAAAGTAGGGTTAAAGGATGATGTGGGGAGAGGAAAGGAAGGGGGAATTGAGACTGTTAGGAAAGATATTGCAGGTAGAAAAGTTTGTCATGTGGGAGGGATGCCAGGACTTGCAGAGGGAAATTAAGTAAGCGCTAGCAGTCACAACTACTAGAGGAGGCTAGATAAGCTCGTGGATATGATCCCACCTCACGAGCAATGGTGGTAAACAATTTCAAATCCTGACCAAAAGGTGATTTGGCCAACTGAGCTTAAAATCCTTTTGGGATGAGTTTGTGTAATTCCACCAATATTGTTCATGAGATGAGGTATCAAAAAAGGCCATGTTGAAAATGTGGTGTAACAACATGCTAAAATAGCAACTTCATGGACCAAAGTTGAAAGCCCCATTAAAATACATTGAACGGCATTTATGTTACTTTCTCATATTGTAGTTTCCGGTTCCATCAGCAAGATGTGTCTTTGATCAGAGAGAGCATCCTCACTTTGTGACCGGTTCAGGTGAGTATAGGTGTGTGTGTGTGGGGGGGGGGTGTAGGGTGGTGAGTGCTGAGTGGGAGGTCAAGGTGGGAGGGTCAGATCAGAGAGGGACCATCGTCTTTTTAAAAGTTAAAAAAAAGGTGTTGAGGGACTAACAAGAGATCAAAACAGAAAAAAAGCTAATCCGTGCTCCAGGTGGCTCCCTGATGAAACTCAGATGAGCAAAGTGCTGGGGCAGAAAGTTTGGGTTCCTGTAGTGGTGTTTGGGCATTTCTATTAACTTGTGGTTAGCATTTGGAAAAAATGTTGCATCTGTACTTTGGAGCCAGATTCTCGACTTTTATAAACCTGCAGTTATTGCTCATTTAAAACATTAGTCAAATACATACTAGTGTAGACTTTGTGTATTTTCGTGTTTCTTCTAGAGTGGGGACTATTTTTGTTTTTTTCTTAATTTGTACACTCTAGAAACAAAAAGGGGGAATATGTTAGACACATACACATATTTCCATGGGATTAACAAGGTGAACTACAATGAATTGTTCATCCTAGTGGCAAACAGAACCACAAGGTGGAATCCACTGAAGCCTGCTGGGGTTAGGTTTAGAAGAGTTGTCTGCAAGTACATTTTCACAGAAATAGCAGTGGGTAGGTGGAACACACTGCCTGAGGAGGTGGACTGTGCCATTACAGTGAGTGGATTCAAACATGGATGGTACAGGCACAGGACCCTGATATGAAGGAAAGAAGATGGTGTAATAGGGAAGGAAAATGTGTGTGGGTGGATGGACATTAGGGCCATCACACAGCTAATTGAAAGGGTTGGGAATTGGGGTTGACTGGCTGGCCAATAGGCTTTTTTTTCTGACATCACGTTCTATGTTTCTCCTCGGTCACCATTGAGTGGGGGCAGATCCTCATGTCGCATGGAGCCTATCCTGTATATGTGTGTGTATATGTGTATGTATATACTGCATATATATATATATACACACACAATAGGGGTGAGTGGTAAATGAGTGAGATAAAACAGTGTATCATCCACTGCAGTGTGATATTTTTACCCTCTGCTCTACTGTGATGATATGAGACATTTACACACACAGGTCACAAAAGGTCACTGATATCATCACCCTAGGCAGCTTTCCCCTCAGCATGAAAGAAACACCTGTGCTGTTACCATAGACACAAATGCAGAACTACCTGAGAGGTCTCACTGCTGCCTACAGCTAACTCAGTGAGCATTACAAAACACACCTATCCCCCCCAACTTCCAGCTCATTACTGTGATGCTCTCAACTTGATGCAGCCAGAATTCCAAACAACACAGCTTCACAGAACAGTCTAACTACTGCCTGCAGCTAACTCAACTACCACTGAAACACACTCTCACTTGTTCCTCAAACTCTGATTCTCACCCAATTACTGTGACAAGTTCAACTTCACTGCAGCCAGAATCCTAAAGAGCTCAATTTCACAGAATACTCTGCACTCTGCATGCAGCTAACTTAATTACCACTGAAAACAGTATCAGCTGTCCTGACACTCTGCCTCTCAGTTCAATACAATTACATGCTCTTAGCTTCACTGCAGCCAGACTGCTAAATAATACAGCTTCACAAAAGTATGTTTCTCATTCCTATCTGAAGCGAACTCATTTAGCATTGCAAAACACACTCATGTGTCTCTCAGAGTTTATAACACTGCCAGCCCATTCAGAAAAGCTCACACACAGAATGAGCAAACACATTAACAGGAACAGAACACAAGACAGCATAACAAAACTTCTGAAACTCTTGGCCCTATTGTATATATCGGATACATGATGGGCATGAGTGTGCGATGGCAAATATTGTCACTCCTGCAAGTGAGCTCTGGATATCTCACGGTGAGATATCCAAGCTCGATGCGGAAGTGAATATTGCCATAACTACGATCTTCCCATCATGATTCGATATATACAATAGGGCCAAGAGTTTAGAAGTTTTGTTATGCTGTCTTGTGTTCTGTTCCTGTTAATGTGTTTGCTCATTCTGTGTGAGCTTTTCTGAATGGGCTGGCAGTGTTATAAACTCTGAGAGACACATCAGTGTGTTTTGCAACGCTAAATGAGTTAGTTTCAGATAGGAATGAGAAACATACTTTTGTGATGCTGTATTGTTTAGCAGTCTGGCTGCAGTGAAGTTAAAAGCATCACAGTGATTTTAATGAACTGAGAGGCAGAGTGTCAGAACAGCTGATACTGTTTTCAGTGGTAAGTTAGCTGCAGGCAGAGTGCAGAGTGTTCTGTGAAATTGTGCTCTTTAGGATTTTGGCTGCAGTGAAGTTGAAATTGTCACAGTAATTGTAATGGGTGAGAATCAGAGTTTGAGGAGCAAGTGAGAGTGTGTTTCAGTGGTAGTTGAGTTAGCTGCAGGCAGTAGTTTAGACTGTTCTGTGAAGCTGTGCTGTTTGGAATTCTGGCTGCATCAAGTTGAGAGCATCACAGTAATGAGCTGGAAGTTGGGGGTAGGTGTTTTGTAATGCTCACTGGAGTTAGCTGTAGGCACCAGTGAGACCTCAGGTAGTTTTGCATTTGTGCTATGGTAACAGCACAGGTGTTTCTTTCATGCTGATGGGAAAGCTGCCTGAGGTGATGATATCAGTGATCTTTTGTGACCTGTGTGTGTAAATGTTTCATATAATCACAGTAGAGCAGAGGATAAAATATCACACTGCAGTGGATGATACACTGTTTTATCTCACTCATTTACTACTCCCCTATTGTGATATATATTTATATATATATGTGTGTGTGTGTATATATATACACACACATATATGTGTATATATATATATACACACATATATATGTGTGTATATATATATATATATATATATGTATATATATATATATAATAGTGGCGTAGTCACACCACTATAGTTAGAGTTCAGCTGTCACTTACTGTACATACTAAAGTCAAAAGTTTTTGCATTAATAACTTTGGACCTGTCCAATGGATTTGCCTGAAATTTGGAATGCACGGTGGGGCATGGTAGAACTCTTGACTTGCCAAATTGCGTTTCAGTCGGACTTACGGTCTTTGCACACCAAAACTATGAAAAATGCAAAATTATCAATTTTTGGAGGCAGCTTTTGGGATTTTGGAAATGGCTCTGCATGGCTGTTGTATGGCAAGCCACTCTGTGAGATGGCTGTCTTGAAAGAGCCTTGGTGGCTGAACATACCGCTTTTCATTTGGTGAAACAATATTAAGGCATTCAAAAGTTATGCCACTTTTAACTTCACATTATAAGTCAATGGGAAAATTTATATGTATGTTTTGTGAATAAAGAATGGGGTTCTGGCCATCTCGTCCCACCTGGCAATCAAAGAATTTGCAGCCTCGCAGTTCAAGAATCTTTGTCCCCGAGGATTTTTAAAATTCTTTGATTGCGAGGTCCACCATCTTGTTTTTTGTTTTCTGATTGGAAAAACACAAATATCTCGGCTCAGGGGTCACTTCTGAAGTAAAACTTGGATGCGTTTTACTCAGGGGACTCTGATCTATCAAGCCATGTCTTTGGTTTCATCCAAATCTGTCAAAAAATAGAATTGTAAGCTTTAAAAATCTTTGTTCACGTCTCACTAATGATCTTTGATCGGAAGATTCTTTGATTGGGACCCTGCATCATGAGTTAAATATACAAATATGTCGGTTTAGGGGTGATCTAGGGACACAAATGTGGGTAGTTTTTGATCAGGGGGCTTCGTTCTATCGAGGCATGGCATTGGTTCCGTTTAAATTGGTGAAAAAATTGTTTCGCTATTTTTTATTCTTTGGTCACAAGCATGCGATTTCTTTGTTTGCTAGCCTGCAGATTCTTTGTTTGAGAGATTCTTTGATCGCGGTCATGCATTGTGAACTAGGGATGAGATGGCCCTTTGAAAAAATTCAAATTTCTCAGCCAAGGGGTGACCTAGGAAGTTAAATGAGGGTGGATTTTCCTCAGGGGGCTTCGTTCTGTCGAGGCATGGTGGTGGTTTCATGTAATTGTGTGTAAAACTCGAGTTTCACCATTTTATTTTCTTCAACTGTGAGACTGCAGTTTCTTTGTTCGTGAGCATGCAAATTCTTTGAGTGTGTGATTCTTTGATCGCAATCCTGCATCGTGATGGTACGACGAGATGGCCCTTTGAAAAACACAAATTCCTCAGCTCAGGGGTAGACTATGAACACAAATGAGGGTGGGTTTTGTTCAGGGGGCTTTGTTTTATCAAGGCATGATGGTGGTTTTATTTTATTATGCCTAAAAGTCGACTTTCACCAATTTTTATTCTTTGAGCGTGAGGCAGCAGCTTCTTTAATCATCAGGCTGCAAATTCTTTGATCCTGATCCTGCATCGCTAGGTAGGGATGAGATGGTCTTTTGTGAAATGTCAATTTCTCAGCTCAGGGGTGGTCTAGGAAGTCAAATGAGGGTGGGTTTTGCTCAGTGGGCTTTGTTCTATCGAGGCATTGTGGTGGTTTCATGTTATTGTGGCTAAAAGTCGAGTCTGATGATTTTTTATTCTTTGATCATGACTCTGCAAATCCTTTGATCACAAGCCTGCAAATTATTTGATCGTGAGATTCTTTGATCGCCATCTTTGATCTCACGGGAGGGACAAGATGGCCAGATTTTATAATGGAATAAATAGGTAAATTTTCACATTCTTGGATCTTAAATCTCTTGGATATGGTTTGTTGTTTTTACTTGATATTTGGAGGGTATTTACACCATGTCCTGTAGATGTGAATTTCGGTGTTTATGTGTTGGAGAAGTTTTTTTTTGTGGAGATATTGGACTGCGTATTGCATGTTCTGCATTCAGCATTTTCTATTGCGTTAGTGGGTTGAAATTTGTATGGCACCTGGTCTTGCTGGTGTCAATGTAGGTTTTACTTGTCAGGTGTGTTTAGCTACTGTAACTTTCATCTGTACTCTGACAGTCTTGTGGATCCTGATTCTTGCCCCACCACCCACCACATGGGCAGACCATGCCTGTTGTTGCCACACTGGGCATTATGCATGATCCTGCCTGATCTTCATATTGTACATGCTTCCCTGTACAGTGATGGCACTGTAGGGTGACTCACACCAAGTACATGGTGATGTGTATGCTAAATGTCCCACAGGGCTGCCAACACCCCCAGCACCCTGAATTCAATGTTGATAAAGGCCTTACAGGGTGATACTATCATCACCCCACCTGTGCTTCAATGCCTGAGTCAGTAGCCAGAAATGCAGTAAATAATGTGACAAACCCTGGAAGTCTAATGGTCCCCCTCCCCTCATGCAGTCATGCCAGCACTTCAGTACCCCCTCCTACACCTGGTCCAAACTGATGTCTGGCACAACAAACTCTTACCTCCATGGCGAGGCACTGAATGAGTTATGTAGGCGTGCTACTGGAAAATGTCACAAAATATTTATTTCTGAGCACATTTTTACAGTTGTAGTCCTACATAAGTGAGCAGGAGGCTGGACATGGAGGTGAGAGGTGGGCTGTGACACTTGCTGACTGTGGATGGGTGAGTGTGTGGTGGGATGGCTGGCACAGAGGGGTGCAGGTGGGGGCCAGTAGAGTATCAGGTGTTGTTAGGTTATTTGTTGCATTTCTAGCCAGTGACTTGGGGATGGGGGATGAGAGTGGGACCCCGAGGGGCATTTTACAATGGGGGATTTGGGGTGCTGGGAGTGTGGGTAGCTCTGTGGGGCAGTCATTGTAGGTTTGGTGGCAAGGGGTGGGTAGCCCTGTGGGTCTCTATGTGTAGACGTGGGGGTGGCACTTGATGTGGTTTGCCATGTGGGGCACCTATTGAGGCTAGCTTGGCACGGGGGCACTTGCAATCTGCGTTGTGACATGCAACCAGGTACGCCGAACTCTGGGTCCGTATGGCAAGTATGTCACATCCTGGAACACAGATTGCAGGTCCCCCCATGACAAGCTAGCCTCAATAGGCACTCCACACATGGCCATAAGACATAATGGAGATTGCAAGTGTCATACTGGTTGGCTGTTCCTATGCAACTCTCTGTTTCTGTGACATGTGTTGATGTGGTTTGAAATATTTGTACTGTTTCTATTATGAAGTTGTCCTTGATGAGATCAGAATTTGGATGAGTTCAAGCTGGTTGAGACTCAATCCGTGTAAGACTGAGGTACTGGTTGTGGATCCAGGTCATCCTGGGGTGGGTTTGGGTGCTGGGCAGTCATCAGGTTTATTACTTGGTGATGTACCACTCTCTACCTCTCGACAGGTGCGAAATCTGGGCATTATTTTTGATGATGGTCTGACCCTGAAATCTCAGGTGTCAGCTGTTGTCAAATCCTCTTTCTACCATCTGAGGAATATCGCCCAGGTGAAACATCTTACTCTCCCAGGAGGACCTTCCAACTTTGGTCCACACCTTTGTCACTACCCGTCTGGACTACTGCAATTCCCTCTACCTAGGGCTACCAGGGGTTGATATCCACCGCCTTCAGCTGGTGCAGAATGCTGCAGCCAGGATCTTGACTGGGAATCTTAGAACCAGTCATATTATGCCTGTGCTTTGCGAACTGCACTGGCTTCCTTTTCGGTGGTGGATCACCTTTAAGGTTGGTTTACTAACCTTCAAAGCCCTACATGACCAGGGACACGGTTACCTGAAAGATCTTCTGATTCCCTACTGCCCCCTCCGTCCTCTCCGTTCCGCCAGCAAGGGATTGCTAGAGATTCCCAGGGTTCGATTGAAGTTATCAGGATCTCGTGCCTTTGCCTTCTTGGCTCCAACCCTGTGGAACTCTCTACCTCGCTGGTTAAGAGAATGCCCAACCGTTGATAGTTTTAAAATTGCTTTAAAGACGTATCTTTTTAATTTGGCTTATTCTTTTTAGTTATGGTTGTTTATATGTTTGGATTTTATTGTTTTATCTATTTCTGTACAGTGCCTTGGTATCGAAAGGTGCTTTATAAATAAATATGACTTGACTTGACTTGACTTGATATGTGACTGTCCACTGAGGGTGGAGTATGTTTGATTTTAAGGGGGGGATGTATTGTCTGGCTAAGGATGTGTAACTTTTCAGTGTTTAAACTGCTGTACAGTTGCTATCAGGCACTTATGTTGAGGCAGTGCCACTGAGGCTTGAGAGGCTGGATGCCACATGTTCATGCACACTGGTGACCTGGCTTTGTGAATGAGTTAATAACATTTGTTGTTTATAGTGTAAGACTGGGATCAAGCAGCTGACAAGTGCTCTGCCAGTACTGCAGATAATGGTGGGATACAGACAGATGTCTGACAGTCTCTGAGGAGCCTTGCTACTATCATGGCCATGTGTGTGTGTGTGTGTGTGTGTGTGTGTGTGTGTGTAAGATGGGGGATACATGGTGGATGTCTGGATATTGGTGTATGGATGACATTTCTATCTGTGTTCCTTTTGCTTCAAAAATGAAAAAAGTAGGCTTGAACAGAGGAGCTTGATGGCTGTGCCCTGACATGTGGTTACCAGTGTCATGGAAGATTAGTAGAGTGGCTTCAGTGGTGGTGCAACAGTTAGGGAAAGGGGATCCCTTCACTGTATTAGCTATGGCTATGCTAAAGCTTCCTTACAACATGTTAGTCATATGGCGCTGTCCCTGCAGGTGGTGCATATCGGTGGATGCCCTTATTGGTAAGTTTCTGCAGTTGTGGACAAATAGAACTAAATAAGAAAAAAAAAGTGATACAGTTATACAGTTAATGCACATGGCTTCAGTTGCGTTGTTTTATGTAGTGAGGATTTAGTACGTTGGGGGTGGCATTACCTGGATGCTACTGTTCATCTTCTCAGTGTTGAAGTATATGCGCGTCTGGTTTCATGGATGTATACTGTTGATGTACATATCTTTATTATTGGTGTGCAAGTGCAGTCATCATTCATTTCATGCTGTGGAGTTGGGTTATTGGGAGTATTGCCTGCTTGAAGGCATGAAACTGCTCAGTGTTCTAACTTGTATGCATCTGTTATAACAGAGCTATACTATTGTTGTATGAGATTATCTGAGATGTATATCTGTTATGACCAGGTACTACTTGGCAGGGCTGTAGATATGACTTTTGGGCCAAGGAAAAGTGACTTGAAATGGGCCCCTGTTTTCCAAACCAGCTAATTGCAGAGGTAATGCTAGATCCTCAGGTGAGACCCTCTTGAGCTCGGGGCCCCGGACAACATCCCACTTTTCCCCCATAACTGTGGGTCTACTACTTGGTCTGGTGGGAAGGAGGTATTCCCTGGGTGAGGCTGTGCAATTACTCATTGCTGCAAACAATGTTCGGGTTGTATGTGAGATTTATAATATATATGTGCATTGGTTTTGTTTACCTTCGGTTATGCAGTCCAGGTATGGTATATGTTCTTTTTTGAGGTGTGGGGTGGTATTTTGTGACTCAGACATGAAGTTTTTTTTTTCTATTGACAGTTCTCTAATACGTTATGTTTATTTGTTTCAACAGATAGCAGATTATTCTCTACAGATATAGCATCACTGATTAAACTGCTCAAAACTAAGTACTGTCTTTTTTTTTGTGTTCTTTCAATGCTCAGCAGGTCAGTATGCTGATGCTATATTGAATGCTAATTTAAGAACTATCTTAATTTAATATTTGTCAGCCTTTTTTTTGTAGGTTCTGCTGTCTTAGGAAGAGACAACAGTGTGACGCAGTGAATGATGGTATTCTATTAAAACCAGTAATGTTTTTAATATTTTTGGAGTTATTGGTAGAACAAACTTTACTTGACCACCACTACTACTTGTGAGATTAGTTAAATTGTGTACTGAGGTGAAGACAGATATGAAGATAGGAAAATCAGACAATCATGTGGTGCCATACTGACTGTCAGGCACTATAGTACTGTTGCCTGGCTTATGATACTTTATGCAGTTGGACACAATCCATGGTGTTATGGTGGAGTGTAGACTGTGGTTGCATGTTTGTGACACACCAGTTAGATAACCCTAGATTCACTGTACTTCTGTTTTAGAAGCACATACTCAGTATATTAATAATAGAACTTGAACTTGATTTTAATTCTCAGTAGAACTTTCAATCTTTCATGTTACTATTCTGTGTCATCGACTTGGGGGTGGGGCATTTAATTCTTTGAATAATCCAGTTATTGAAAGTTCACAATTTATTAGTTGTTAGAAATATATTATTTTGAGTGTTAACAAACAGAAACAGATGTGAGATAGACACACCATTATATATGTTATATTTAAATTTTTGTACTGAAATGCATTTTTTTTTACAGACAGAAAAATGCCCAAGTCCTGGAGTGATAGAAAGGTGCTGGCCCTTGTTCAGGCTGTGAAGGAGCA
This sequence comes from Neoceratodus forsteri, assembly GCA_016271365.2. Lineage (NCBI taxonomy): Eukaryota > Metazoa > Chordata > Ceratodontiformes > Ceratodontidae > Neoceratodus > Neoceratodus forsteri. The sequence continues at coordinate 1,064,274,771 of CM057452.1, read as the reverse complement.
TGCTAATCCTGGGATAGTCATGCACGGGACTAACCTCAGCCTGATTCACACATGGGGCAAGGTAGGCCATTAATTGAATTGAGAGATCACTATTTTTTTACTGCTATACATGTAAGCAATAATAACTGATAGGGTGGGCATTATTGGGAAATATTGGGCCACCCAGGGGTGTAAGGAGACCCAATGTCACAGGTGGAGGGCATTATATCTACTGGAAGGTCCGGTATTTGCCAATAATGCCCAACCTGATGGGTATTATTTGCTTAGAAAATGGCCCATTGGAGTATATTACTCAGTGAAGAGGCACTTGGACTGGCTTTTATTTTTAGCTGGGCATTTATTGAAAAATAAATGCCCAGCTAGGAGCCTGTCACAGCCAATCAGGTTTAAAAATTGATTGTTCCATTTTCTAAACTACAATAATAACTATTGATATATGGCATTCAAGTAGAGTTTACTAAGACATATTGTATTGTTAGTAGGTCTCATTATGTTAACATGCAAAGAGAATGAATTATTCAGTAGTTAAGCATTGTTTTGATGTATGGTATGGATAGAAACATTTATTTTTAACAGTGATGACACACCATGGAGACATATTTTAGTCTGAACAGTACAGTGTGGTACCTAGAAGAATGTAACTAGTAAAGAAGTATCCTGTTATAGTGGGATAGATTTGCTATCTAGACAATTAAAATACTGAAAAATGTTTTCTGTGAATATTTAATGATCTGCACATCTCAGTTAGATATTGCTAGAGACAGCTGCAGTTGTGTTTTTTGTAAATGTACATATTTTACTAGTACAAAATCATTCACAATACTTTTTTTCCATTTTTTTTCAGGTTAGTCAACACCTTGGGGAGAGAGGAGATTGCAAGATCTCCTGATGCGTGTAGGAAGAAGTGGAAGATCACCTACCAGACCTTTTTTAAGGTGAAGGCTGTGGCGGGTTATGTGTGCAGGAGTAGTACAACATAACTTACACTATGTGGGATAATGCAGGGAAGCCTGAGTTTTGTGATCGTCACCATACTTCTAAGTATATTTTAGTAATGGTCCTCATGTAAATATACAGGCTTATATCTTCTATGTGTTATTTGTTGCCATGTGAGTAGACATCTCCTATGATTTTCTTTCAATTAAGTATGCAAATGTTTTTGGCTGATTTTCTCACTTATGGTAGACTGTGTGATTGTCCTGAGAGTCCTCATATGTAATGAAAGTGTCAATCACAAATTGATTTTAACAGCCATCAACTGAAGAATGCCATAGCAGTGATAGGGCTATTTGAACTAACAGGCAGACACATACATTTGTTTACTTCCTTAAAAGCTACATTATGAGAGTTGTATACTACTATGGGAACATATGACATTTAGAAGACATGACGCTGAGTTACCTATAAATGTTCTCAATATTATATCTAGAAAACATTCAAACATATGCAGTTTCTGTTCAGATAAGGTTATTAGAGTTCTATCAAGTGTGGGTAAATGTAGAGCTAGCAGTACTTATTTTGCAGCTGCTCTTCTGTGGCACACTTTATCTATCGACCTTCCTGGAGGTTGTGGCTGTGTTTTTGACTCACGGTATTATGAGTGTTAACATTAATTATTGTAAATACTAGGTTGTTTTTTCATCAGACACCCTTTGACCACTACTCTGTTTTCTATGTTGTAGCTGCTGAGAATGAACAGCCTTGTGCCACAGTTCACTGTTTTCATGCTCATGTGCAATGTTTGCCCTTGTCAGTGGCGTTCAGTCAGTAAGAGTTTTTGTAACATGCTTAGTTTGTCAGATATGACAACTTCCACAGGAGATGGCCTAGGGTATTCCATAACCTAGTTTCTTTACAGACCATTTACATTAAGACACTGCCCTGTAACGCATTCAGCAGCATGTGCTAAATACTAGTAGTGGTTGTTGCCATTCTCTAGTACATTACTGGCATATTGAAGTACCCCAAAATATCTATACTACTCATGACACAGTTCCTTGTGCAACTAATGTGATAGAGTATGTAAATATTGGAAGTAACAATCTCAGTGTGTTGGTAATTGAAGGTGTTACTAGTTAGGAATTGTAAACTTTTGTCACATTATTTCAGAGTCAGAAAGGGGACGTTGTGTGCCGCATGGTAGGCAGATGTGTGTCACCATGTCATGTCTCTGGATGTCACTCCTAAGTGCCAGTGTCCCAGGGGGTTGTGAGAGGGGAAGACAGAAAAGGAAAAATACCCTTGCGGTCCTAGAAGATGACTGAACTGCTTGCTCTGGGCCACTGATTGCAGGATAGGCCCTGCTGTGCAGATGTTGGGAGGGGGCACTCTAGGAGTAGATCCTAAGTTCGGGGACTGGACATGATGATGAGTGGGCCAAGTGAGTGGCTTGCAAGGGCAGGAAAAAGGAGTGGTTAAAAGAAATTGTACAAATAAAAGAAAAAAAAGTGGTATTGATGTTAATCCTGAAATAAAAGTACTGCTCATTATTATTTCTCACTCAGCCACAACACCAAGTGCCCCTGTTTTCTCCTATTATGTGCAGCTGGCATCACACTTGGAAGGTGTGGCACGAGGGGCTTTTGTCAAGTAGCTGCTTGTGCTTGACTCTACTGGTGAGTTAGAATGATGTAGTGACAACTGTCTTTTAAGTCAATGTCCACTATGTACTGTTACATGCTGTGATAATAGTGTGTGGAACAGTGTACACAGGTAATTTATTTTTTTTACCTATGGAGTTTCATGTTATTCAAAATATTATCTTCATGTTGAGACCTTTATTTTTGCTATTGGTATGTGCTCTAGATGTTACACCCAATGTTCACAGTCTTATAGATGATGTCTACTGAAGCTGTGCATAGTTTTATGCAACTGTAGGTATCTAGTGATCATATAGTTAATTTTGGATGGGAGAGGGGTATATTATCTGGATCACACTATTAAATTGTTTACTACATTGTGCTCTGATGGAGTTATCTGTGGATGGGGCACATTGTCTCACTGAGATAGTACAAATTCTCAGTTACTTGATACATATTGAATAGTGGAATATTCTTCTGTGTTGGATTTCACTGCCTGTCTAAATGCTATCTTTCACAGTTCCAAGCTGATGGAATTCTGTTCTACCCTACTGTGGTAGGACAGCATTCTACATTCTCTAGATTATGCATGAGTAAGTGTTGTGTTGAGAACAAGAGAAATGAGAAAAAACATTTCCATAGAGTACTTTGCAGTAGGAAAAATACAGCAAGAGGAACTCTATTCAGAAGTAGTGTGTTCTGTGTATTTGGGGTTCTGATTACTATGGACCACTCGAGTTTTGCTTTTGAAGTCAGAGGGTATCAGAATCCATGTATTCGATGACACATGGTTCTGCATAGCTGCATATTGGAGTATTATGTATGTCTGCAGCTGATACGAAAGAGGTATGTGTTCAATATGTCCAGTTTTAGTTAGCTGTGTCTCTACATTCAAGATCTAGCAGCACTTCTACATATGTTACACCATTACAGGGTGATGTCATACTAGTCATCAGTGTTGTTAGCAGTTGTGTGGACTTTGTATTATGAAGGTTCGGTATTGATTTTCACAACTTTCATTCGCTGCTTGGGGGAGCATGTGGCCATTCTTACAGTGGGCAGTTTTGACTCTTTAGCCATGTATATTGTGTACAGGCATATGATGGGTGTATTACATTCATGTAAAAATTTTTAGGTAGTCTCTGAATGTGCACTTACTATGTAGTAGATCTTGTATAAAGAGAGTATATAAAGATAATTGTGTGTGACCATATTCTTGTATTGAGAGGTTTTCTTGTGACAGATGAGCTCTCAAGCACTGCTTGAGAGATACTCTGTTGTTAAGGGAAGCTCAAGATACAAGAATTTCTTTATTTGTGTATCACTGTTAATGCAGTATCTTTTATACTGTGCTAACAGTCACAACATAGAAAATCATACAAAACCAACTGGACAAGACAATGAAGAATAGTAATTTTAACATTTTGTTTTCTTACAAGTGAGACACTGTGCTGCAGATCTTTCTACAACTTTAAGTTTTAAAAAAAGATGAAGCTTAAATGCAGTATTCTGTGTTCGATAGTTTTAAACTACTTGCCCGAAATGGGGAGAATGGGCAGCAGATTGTCTTGATCAGCTCTTAAAATTGATCATTATGTTACCTTCTTTGCAGCTACTAACAAGGCAACAATTGTAGTTAGTCTACCGATTTACAGAACAGGTGTACAGTGCATTGTGAATTCTGTAGAAGGTACTATTGGAGTTGTCAGAATTAAGAATTTAGTACAAGTGAATGTATTGAGATATATATATAGCCATACTAATATTCACAGACAAGTAATGTCTTATCTTTTACTATGTTTTTATAGAGGACGAACCACCTACGGATGGTCTGCTGGAGAAGGAGACTCCACAGAAGGTATCAAGATTGTGGAGATAGAACCCTCTGTGGAGGTGACACCAGACTCTCCAGTAGCGGGTCATCCATCAGGTGCTACAGGCCCAGCTGGGACGCCAGATGAGGAACGTAAGTAACTTTTATCATGCATTTTAGCTTTTTTTAAAAAGCAGTAGAGGCCACTCAGTACACTGATTTGGACTGATGAATTTCATTATAGCTCCTCACTGAACAGATCAAGTTCTGCATAGTGACTGCAGAGCCACAGACTAACTGAAGCCATGCTGATGATTGGTTTGCAAATAGCAGTTACACACAAATTACGATACGGAGCACTAGTATGGCTTTACCAGGCAATGCCTCCCTACCCCATCTGAGACACATCAGGTGCTGCATCCTGACTACAGAGCCACAGGCCAGCTAAAGCATAGATATGATTGGTATACTTCACTGACACCATGTTCAGAGAAGTTACCCACTAAGCAGTAGAATAGATTTAGTCAGGGATTGCTCACTAAGGTTCATACTAAGGTCAGTTAGGTGAACTAGCAGGCCGAGACCCATAATGCTCCCATACTAAACCAGTAAAAAATAGGTCAGCTTATAGCCAGAATTTATCAATGTGTCTAATTGATATTTAAATATATTCTTAGTTTCACTAATAACCAAATGAAGTGACAGTTTGTTCCAAGGTCCGATTACTCTTATAGTATAAAAATATTTCCTATTATTGCGATTAAATGATTTCTGAATCAGTTGTAATGGATGTCCCCTGAACTCATAGGAGTGATCCTTAAATTCTAGACCAATTTCACACATAAGATATGGATCTTTAACAATATCAAACAAAATCAAAAGATCACCTCGAAGGCGACAAGTTGAAAGTCAATATGTTCACAATATGGCACTTTTCTGAACCCAGATATTTTCTTTTGTGAATTTCCTCTGAACACCCTCCAGCAGTTGACATTCTGATTTTTTTATATGGATTCCAAAGCTGAGAGGCATATTCCAAGTGTGGCCTAACATACGCTCTAAATAAAGGGAGCAAAATGTTCTGATCTCTAGATCTAATATTCTGAAGAATAGACCAAATAACCTTATTGAATCTATTAACAATTTCATGTACATGTTTGTTGTATGATAGATCATCAGAAATCATGATTCCAAAACCCTTTCATCTGATGTTGGAATCAACATAGAACCAGCCAGTGTATATTGATTATGTAAGTTGGTAGAACCCAAGTGCATAACTTTACACTTTGATGTGTTCAGTTTCATACCCCATTTGTTTACCCATTCAGTGATATAATCTAAATCTTTCTGAATAATTTGTACATCAAAATCTGATGTGCAGGCACCCCCCAAGTTTAATATCATCCACATACTTAATATTAACAGATGAGCATTCCTTGGTTACATTAGAAATAAATCTTTGAAAGAGACAAGGCCCTAAAATGGATCCTTGTGGTACACCACTTGAGATAGAGCAACTATCTGATTTTTTTTCATTAATGATAACTTGTTGAGTCCTGAAGCATAGCCAATTTAATATCCAGTTTGTCAAAAAAGAATTGCTATTCAATTTACAGAGTTTTTGAGATAAGGCCCGATGTGGCATTGCATCAAATGCCTTACTAAGGTCTATAAATACAATATTACAAGGAATATTTTTATCTATGAGAACTGATATTTTCATAAAAACACAACAAATTGGTAATGCAGTTGCATCCACTTCTAAACCCATGTAGTTCAGGATAGCAAATATTTAGAACTGGTGCAATCATGTCTTTTATTATACTCTCTAGGATTTTACAAACAGAGGATGTGAGGCTCATGAGGCAATAATTTTCCCACCTATTCTTAGGCCCTTTTTTATATATGGGGATAACATAAGCATCCTTCCAATCATGTGGGACATAACATGCAGCTAGAAAAAAATCAAATATTAATTTCAAGGGTTCTGTCAAAATGTCTGCCAATAAAAATAATAGATGGCTCGGTATGTTGTTAGGGCCTGGACTATATTTGCCCTTTTGGGTTAACAACTTGTTGTAAATTATATCTTCAGATAGACTGATAGGCGTATCACTAGTGGAGTTAGATAAGGTCAGTATTGATCTGCCATTAGATGTGTCAGTGATATTTGTATAAAACTGAGTGTTAAGTCCACCATTGTTTTTGTATCATAGATAAGAGTGTTGTTATTGTTTAGTAATGGTCCAACTTGGCTTTTTGCTTTTATTTTCAAAGAGTTAATGTAAGAATAAAATTCCTTGTTGTTTGTTTTGTTTGCATTACATGCCAAATTATGTTTGCACCTGGATTTTGCTTTTCTGATCATGCTTTTGCATTTTTTTGAGTAAGTTTGTAAGAATTCCAGAGCATTGATAATGTATTTTTTAAAAAAGCATTACATTTGCTTTGCTTTTTTTATTAGTCTTTTAATAGTTTGATTCATCCATTTTGGTGCTTCTTTATGATTAAGAATTTTTTTGTTTGCACGGAATATACTGATCTCTTAAATGATAAATAATCTTCTTAAATGACTCCCAACAACGCTGAGAAGAAGAGTGTACTAATGCTGATTCCCAGTTTAGCTCTTTAACATCTTGTCTAATGCTAATTAAATCAGCTTTGTCATATAAATATATGACACTTGTATTAAAAGTATAAACAAAATCCTTTCTAATACTAAATATAATTGTATTATGATCACTGTTTCCAATTGGATCAGTGATTTTAATATTGTCAATTAATAGGTCATCATCGGCTAGAACAAGCTCTAACACATTATCTCCTCTCATTGGAACTGTTGTACATTGCTTAATTCCTAATTGGGAACATATGTTTAATAATCTCTTCCCCAGTCTACTATTTGCTGAAAGATTAGTCCACTTAATGCCAGCCACATTGAAATCCCCAGTGATGATAACATTTCCCAATGATTTTGCCAAATCCATTTCATGCAGAATAGCTTCTAAAATATCCACGGTTGAGTTTGGTGGACGATAACAGGATCCAAAAATAATGAAGTCAGAAATTGAAAGAAATACTTTCATCCAGATAGTTTGTTTGTATATTAGGATCTTTAATATTTGCAGAGATGTCAATAGAGTTTAGACTACTATTTACATAAAGTGCACCACCACCACCTTTTCTATTTAGTCTGTTAAGTTTTTGTAAAATGAAGCCAGGTATGTTAAGATCACAAGATGATTTATCATTTCCTCATGGTTCACAAATCAAAATAACATCAGTTTTTTCTAGATGAATTTTACATTTTAGTTCATCTAATTTGCGATTCAGACCCTTGGCATTAAAACTTAGATAATGTAAGTTGAGATGTTTAATAATACATTTAGATACTGGTTTAGGTGATGATATGTCCATCATCCCCTCCCCCCTGAGTTTCCTGTCCAGATCATGCAATGCATCATGAGAGGAGAGCAACAGCCAAAGTAAAACCATTGACATCATCATCATTATAGTTCACTGATAGCAGATCAACACAAGTTAGGACCAAGGTATTGCATGGCAGCCATAATATTTTCAGTACAGATGCTGAACTGTTCAACAAGTGCAAAGAAAAAAATGTTAGATTTTCAAATTTAGTATCAAAGTGGCTTCATTGTCCTTAAGCTGCATTATTAGATAATAAGACAGCTGGCGGCTGAACAGCTGATGTGCTAACACATGCTGTTGTCAAATGGCCACAATATCCTTAACAACGGTAGTCTGTAGAGATGCATACTGCCCTGATACCTGTTCTTATACTGAGACTCTTGCATCAGGTGCTAAGTGTACTCTAAGAAACTAGACTAGCAGGACCAGAGCATTTGTTAGTATGGTCAATTATATTTCTACCCTCTGACCACTGGTGACATCTGTAGGTTTTTTCAATTTTATATGTTTTTGTGTATATCTCTGTGCAAAAAGTTGAATCACAATTATATTTCTTGTAATTTTTAACACTTTCAACTAGATATGGTGCATATTGTTCAGTGAAGGTACATGGGAATCAACATAAAATCTCTCATTGTGAATGATATTCTTGATGGTCGGATATCAAGTCACAGTTGCACTGCTGTATTAAATTCTGTTACACTGCAACAGTCCTTTTGCTGGTCTGATGTTAATGATTTTATATTATATCTGATATTTGAAACCTCCAATTCACAGAGATGAACAGTTGCTCTAGGATATTGAACAGACATACTGTACTTAATCGGACTTCTGTGGAAGACTAGTATATCTGAGAAATATTAAACCACTGAGTTATACTGTTTATAAAGATCTATTGTCACTGAAACTATGTTGTATGTGGGTGGAAAGGTAGTATACAAGCATTTTACTGTTCTTGACTTTTAAAATTATTTGTTATTCTATTGACTTGTTTCCAGCTTTTTTGATTATAGTCCTGCATTAATGCAACTCTGGTTTTGTGGTTTGATCAATGTACTAATTTTTTTTTTGCATGAATACAAATCTAACAGAAACTTAATGTTTTTTGTTTTGCTGAACATTTGTTTATAGGTATGACAGCTACTAGTTATGTAGATAATGACAATTTATTACATTTGTATGCATATTGCTTCATCTCAAATTTACTGTTGAGGCACAGTTACTGTATGTTCATCTGGGATATGTGTGGTACAATTCTGTAATATAGAAGATTGTGTTTGAGCAGTCATACATAACAAGGATATTCTTCTGTCAAGAGGGTTCCTTGGTAACAGATTAGCTGTAGAGCATAGCTCGAGAGGTACTGTGTTTCCAAGGGAACCTCAAGATACAACTATTTCTTTGTTTGTGTATGGCTGCTCATACACAATGTTTTAAAGTACATCAGCAGTCACAGCATAGAAAACCACACAAAAACCAGCTGCAGAAGACATCAAAGAACAGAAATTTTAACTTTTATTTTACTGACACAGTGTGCTGCAGATGTTTCTGCAAGTTCAAGTTTAAAAAAAAACACAACTGCCAGTTTTACTGGATTGAGGAAAGCAAGTATGTGTCAGCATTCCCAGTTGTTATGGTGCAGTGGTGACATAGCTAGCACACCATTACAGCTGTGATGGCATAGTTACTGCAGCATAACAAGTCCATTGTAGTTATGCATTTCTATCCATAGCAACATTCAACCATATACTATTATCAAATTATCTGAACTGTCGTGTCTAATCATGAGAAACCTGATGAGGTGGGAACAGATCACACAGTAGTGTAGAAACGGTAGTCTTGCCACATGGGATCTCAGGACTATCTTGCTTGTCAAGCAATAATCTGTGACCAAAAGTAGACCATGAGACACCCAGACACATATGGTGGTGAGAGACACACAATGGGTAGGGAGTGTACTTGTGGAATTCTGTGTGAGTGGAATGTAGGACATCTGTGGATATCTGTGAAGGTGAGGGAGAGGGGTAGCATCTGATGCACCTTAACTAGTGTAGTTTCACACCTGTTGCATTGTTTGAGAGGTCTTCCCAGACAATCAGGATGAATTAGCATTAGTGAGTGTGTACAGCTATGTGTCTTTGTTGGTTGCCTACCTATTATAGTATGAAAGTGGAGACAGTTAACAGCAGGACACATAACTGCAGGCTGAAGGGGGGCAACAGCTATAGCTGCTAAAGTTTTATCATTATACAAGTCTTGCACATACTGCCATACAAAGGTTCTTGAGGTGTTTCGAGGAACAGCATTCATTGACTGCTGTTCTGTGGTTAACAGTACCACATTCTACTGGAAGAAGTGTTATATCATAGTTTGCGAAAGGGTGGGGGAAAATGTGTGACCAACAAACATAACTGAAACTATTATCAACTTAACACAGGTTTACTGATGTGACATAGATGTAAACATTTTCACTTAGGATTGATACAACAAATAATCACAATTCATTGTAGTATATTATCACAACACTAGGGGACAGGTTACTTTAATTACATGTTTATTGTTGTATTTTTTTGTGTCTACAGGGCAGATTGCCATTCTTAATAAGATCAGCCAGCTGCTGAAGGCCATGCAGGGTGGTAACAGGGCTGCAGCCAACCACGCCCATGACACTGCAGCAAAATTAAATTACATAATTGGTCAACGGGGGGAAGTCATTAGTCAGCAGGGTGAAATTATTGATTTGCTGCAGCATCATGGGTGTGTGGGGCATGCAGCTTTAGTAGCCACCCATGGGCTTGAGCAGAGCAACAGGGGCCTCACCGAAGCAGTTCGATAATTGAGAGAACTGGAAGAGGCCTCTGTTGCTTCACTGGAGTTCACACATGGCCTCATGGTGCAGCTGGCAGAGAACCAGCTGGAGGCCACAGAAGCGATCCATCATCTGTTGCATCAAGACCTGCAGCATCTACAGGATCACCAGACCTTCTCAGCTCCTCATCAAGACCCCTCGAAGGTGCCCCTCCTACAATACCACCACCATCAACTGCAGAAGAGGGGCACCTGGCCACATCCACTCCTGCGCAGCCTTCCATTTCCTCCTCCTCATCCTCTCCCCAAGTCCCTACAGCCTGAATGGCCAGCACCTCTCTATTACTCCTGGCCACTACTTGTACATAGTTTTAATGAAAAATTGGTTTTATTTATTTTTTATTTATATGCCCCCCCATCGTCTTACACAAGTGTGAAGTAACACTTTTATTTTATTTTTCACTGCTTTTATTTTATTTATATTTTATTAATTATTCCTTCTCCTCTGTGTGAATAAACACATTTATGTATTTGTGTATTTCTGTTTTTTATAACACTTGTAAATAAAAGTTTTATATTTTTCTAAAAATATTATTTTATTAAATATAATAGTTTTTCAATTATGTGTTTGTCTCGTTATTAGAAATATGTATGTTGTACAATCATTGGTTAGAGAGGGGTGAGCTGATAGCATACCTGACAATATGCAAATTATGACTGTCAGAGCTAGTGAATAGTTGGTATCAGACAAATATAGTGTTAATGATCATTGTCTTGTTTGGCCCATGATTCTTGAGTTATGAAGCAGTAGATGCTATGCAGAGATGGGCTGACAACTTGGGCAAGGTATTGTTCTGAATGTGTCTTATATAAAGCTTAGAAAGACTTTTTAACATGTAGTGTGGTAAGAGAACATTTCATTTTTATTTCTTTCTCAAAAAGTCAGGACATTCATTGCAAAAAAACTGTGTTAATGCAACAGTTAGGGTTTTTTACAGTGACAGAAGTGAGGAAATTCGGCGTTAGGCTTTTCAACCCTAACTCTGGCTTTCCCCTCCAAACCCCCACCACTCCCTCCACTGACACACACACACACACACACACACACACACAGAATACACAACTATGGGAGGCAGTACAAGGCATGACAACCAATCACAGACAGACACCATAACGCAACAGAAATAACATACAACTTCTTAAACATACAACAACAGGCATCCATCATTATGTTTCACCAACTGTATCACTTGTCCTAGCATCAGACTCTGTTGTCTGCATAGAGCAAGATGTGTTAGAAGCATTTCAGGTAGAACTACCTATGTATCTCCCTCATCACTTATATAGTAGTGTCTGAGATAAATAAAAGATTTGATAACAATGTGAAAGTATGCTGTCGTGTTACAATTATACAATGCTGTGTGAAAATGTTGTAACCTTATTGGTAATAACATTTCACATGATCATGGGTAAATCCTCCATTGACTACATTCGAGGAATGGTATTTATAAAAACATTATTAAACACATTTTAACATTTGTTTTACACATGGGTCCATTGTATAATCACAATAAGGCACTCCAGGGTGTGAGTTACTCGAGATTTACCCACTTCTTATGTGGTTAAGTCACTCGGATGCACCTTGTGACACACCACACAAGACATGGGTAAACCGCTGATAACCTACACACTGTTGTGCCTTATTGGTTAAATATAGACCAGTTAGTAATAGATGACGTTGCTACTCATATTATGGTGCTATGCAGAAATGGGCAACTTGGTGACAACATGGCCTAAGTCTTCATCCACAAATATGCAAGTTGGTGTAGGATGGCATGTAAGAGGGCCTCACACTCTGTCAAATACATAAGATGTACTTCTTATATCATACTGTTATGCAGAAATGAGTAGCTTTGGAAACTTGCTGCAACTGGAGTGGGTCTAAACCTCCTGTGTTCTCATCAAGTCATGTGTTTGTCTATTTTTATCATGGTGATATGCAAAACTCAACATTTAGGTGGAAACATTGGGATATTCTGCTATATGGGAATGGTCAAATTGCTGGTCCTTTGTCCCTAGAAATATGTCTCTGTTACCAGTTATTTAAAAGTTTTATAGAGAAACTGGCAAGTAGGTGGAGTCATGGGTATGGTGGCATGCAGAAATGGTAAAGTTCATTGTAGCATACTGTAATGCTCTTATGCACAAATTAAGTCACTCTGGGCTAAGTAGCATTTCCTTAACAATAAATGTATTTAAGTATTTATGTTATTCTGTTATGCACAAATGGTCAAGTAGGCTGACATATCACGGTGCCATGTTATGCACAATTGACAACTTTGTGATACTGTGTAGCTATACTCTTATGCAGTAACAAGTAATTAAGTGGAGGTGTGCAGCATGGTTTCATGCAAAAATAACAACATTGGTAGTGGCACACTGTTATGCTTCTATAGAGAAATTGACTAGTTGGTAACACAGCAGTAAACAAAATGGGTCTACACTGTGAACAACACATGTGCATTAGTATCAGTCATATGTTGTTATGTAGGAGGCTGTGCACATATAGGAAAGTGGAATGGCACAAGAACTGATACAGTTGGTGAAACATGATGATGGATGCCTGTTGTGGTATGTTTAAGAAGTTGTATGTTTTTTCTGTTGCATTATGTCTGTCTGTGATTGGTTGTCTTGCCTTCTACTGCCCCCCAATAGTTGTGTGTTTTGTGTGTGTGTATGTGTGTGTCTATTTATGCCTGTGCCTGTGTGTGTGTGTGTGTGTGTGTGTGTGTGGGGGCGCCAGTAGGGGGGCAGTGGGGGGGATTGGGGGAAGCCAGAGTTAGGGTTGAAAATCCTAACGCTGAATTTCCTCACTTTTGTCGCTGTAAAAAACCCCAACTGTTGCATTAATGCAGTTTTTTTGCAATGAATAGATAGATAGATAGATAGATATAGTATACATAATCAGTGGTGAGATCTTACTTAGTGTTGTCAGTCCTAATGTCCACTCCCTCCTCCCAGCCCGTAGCCTCCTGTCTGAAGCACAAGATACAGTTCAAACTTCGTGCCTCGTAGTTACACAGTATGGCCAACATAATGTGTCAGAGCTTCACATTTGACCTTGTCTGATCAAGGGAAGGGGTGGGGATTAGGGCTGACAACTCCAAGTATAACCCCATCACTGATTTGCCAGTACTCCAGAGACCCAAATCCCTAATGTTTTTCATTTTCCTTCTTTGCACACTTTACCTTCTACAACCCTAATATCTGCTTTAACATATTTTTTTTACAAAGAACTTCCCTCCTTTTTTGATAGTGGAATTATATCCTAATTTTCACAGGTCCCAAAGGGACCTGCACAAAATTATATAAATACGGTACTGGAGACAGTCCTGCCCCAGTGCATGGGCCCAGCAGGCTCCGGGATACACGTTGATACCTTGTGGGTAATGTTCCTTGACCCACCACAAGGTGTGGCACCTGCATCAAAACACTGCTCCATTCCTACCTAGGTAAAGGTTGGTGCTGCATGCTGCAGCACCTTCCCCATCAACTGTGTACCATTAAACCAGCTCACAGGCAGGGTAAGGCAGCGTGTTTCCTAGTGGTGCAACAGACATTCCTTCAAACAATGTTACATAATAACTTCTTTGTTTTTTAATATTTTGACCCCAAACTTTCAATGTAGTCTTCTAATGACCCCACCTCATAAACCCCATAGGAGAAAATCCACGCTGAAATGCCATTCCACATCACAGGCGTGAAAACATGTTTTGGACAAGAGGTGACAAATGACAGCTGTGCTGTTCATGAGGTGGTATGAAAAAATGGCTATGTTAAAAATTTGTAGTCAGCTGGCCCACCGGCACAGCGGTTGCATTTCTGCGTGTGACGCTGGTGACCCGGGTTCAGGAAAGGACATGGGTTATCGGAGGGCCGGCCGGGGGATGAAGGATTGAGTGTCCCCAGGAATGCTCTCCTTATTCAGGGGGGAGGGTGGTGTGCGCTCAGTGAAGGAGGGACACATGGCAGAGGCTGGGTCTGTTGCATAGCACCGACACCAATTTCACTCTTGGGCAGGGCAGATGCTGGCCATCATTGCACGTCCCCACCCCACCCTATAGAGGAGAAAATCCTGCACTGGCCATCTCCATGAAGTCCTGCCCTGGACTTCGATTAGCCTCCTAGCTGGGCTCTCCCAACCAGTACCAGTTTTGCAGCACTAGTAGCTGGATCAAAGTGCCATGCCTCACCCTCTGGGGGGCAAGCCAGGGGAGACTGGGAGAGCACCGGCAATCTATGAGATGAAAGCATGAAGGGATGTCATGACAATGGCAGATGAACTGACAGCTGGAGCAGCAAAAAAGAATAGTAAATAAAAATAAATAAACAAATAAATTTGTAGTAAAGATATTGAAAATTACCAAAGTTATGCATGTGGGTAGAAAAATTTCAATGATTGCATGTAACTTGGCCATTTAAGGAACTGTTAACAAGCCTCCTATTAAGAATGGTGTCAAATGCCTTTCTGAAGTCGAGGTAGGCTACATCCCCCTCTCGATCCACTTCCCTAGTCACCCAGTCACAGCAATCTATTAGATTTGTTTGACATAATTGTCCTGACTGAATCTGTGCTGCCTTGGATCTTGTGTTCAACTGCTTTCAAGGTGCTCCACTATCCACTCCTCAAAAAGGGCATTAACCTGCTGGAGAAGATCCAGAGGAGGGTTACAAAGATGATAGCAGGTCAGTAAGGTAAGGCATAAGAGGAGAGGCTGAGGGCACTGAACATGTACCACATGGAAGACAGAAGAGACATAACTGGGACCTTCATGTACTTGAAAAGGATAAATAAGTTTGATATGGAGAGTCTCTTTAAGATAAGTGGCAACAATAACACGAGGGGGCACAGTCTTAAGCTGGAGGGTGGGAGGTTTAGGAGGGAGGTCAGGAAGCACTTCTTCACAGAGAGAGTGTTGGACACTTGGAGTGTGCTGCCAGACAAGGTTATCTCATTGAAGACAGTGGGCAGCTTTAGCAGATGCTGGGATAGGCATGGGGGATGGTAAGGATCACGGGTAGGAAGGATGGGAGGTGTGGGGAGGGATATTAGGGACAGTAGCTCAAGCTGTGTACCCTGCTATATGAGCAGACTAGATAGACCAAATGGCCTTCTTCTGCTGGCTTCTTTGTATGTTCGTATCCTTTCTTTTAGCAGTTGTTCCATAATTTTTCCCACCACTGAGGTCAGGCTGACAGGTCTATAGCTACTTGCCTCCTCTCTACTCCCACTTTTTTGGAGAAGGACTACATCTGCCCTTCTCCAGTCCTCCAGAACCACTCCTGTATACAATGACTTGTTGAACAGGGTAGCCAGTGGTGCTGCCAGTACCTCCCTTAACTCCTTTAATATCCTGGGGTGCATCTCATCTGGTCCCATCACCTTCTCTACCCTCAATCTTGTGAGTTCTTTTAGGACTCTCTCCTCTGTAAACAGACTAGTGTCCACCTCCTTTCCTGTCCTGTTTCTTAGCTGTGGTCCCTCCCCCTTCCCCTTTCTCTGTGAAAATTGAACAGAAATATTTGTTCAGGATTTATGTTTTTTCTTGGTCTCCTTCCACAGCCTCTTCTTTCTCCCCTTTTAGCCACACAACTCCCTCCCACTTTGTTTTTTCTCCTTTTATTAATGTACCTATAGAATGTTTTTGTTGGGGGGGGGGATGACAACAGAATGAATCTCGCGAGCAGGTAACAGGACATGAAATAAAAAAAAAACAGACAGACTACTTTACAAGACAAACAGTTAAACATCATTTTACTTAATTTTTACATTGCTTGCTTAATTTTTTAAATCACAGATAAAAGTGGTAAGGAAGCCCATTTTCTAAGCCTAATATTGTTTCTCCAGAGGTTATAAGGCCTCTTCATTGCAGCATCGGGCCTCATTACGCCCCTGGGAAATCTTGTATTGCCCAATACTGCCCACTGTGTTGGGTATTATTGCTTGCTGAAAGCCAGCTTTTTTGCCTTTACTTTCCCTGTCACTTCTTTTGAGAACCATAGTGTTTTTTCCTTGCCCTTGCTAATTTGCCAAAAACAAAGGTTTGTCACCTCCACTTATTGTCATCTTTAGTCGGGCCCACTGTTTCCCAACTTCCCTGCATTTTACCTCCTCTGCTAGTGCTTCCCCAAGACATTCCTCCATCCAAGTGAAGTATGCTCCCCTGAAGTCCAGGACCCTTGCTTTTGTGTGGCTTGACCCTGTAACAGTACACATATTAGGCCACACCATGTGATGGTCACTGGACCCCAAGTGTTCACTGACCCTCATGTCTGTGATTCTGTCCCCATTGGTTAGTACCAGGTCCAAAATCACTCCCTCCTGGGTTGTCTCAGGCACTAGCTGCTTCAGGCCTGTTCCTCATTTGGAGTCCAGGATGTCCCTGCCCATGGCTGTGGAAGCCACTGGGAGATTCCACTCAACCTCGGGCAGATTGACGGCCCCTACCAGCAGCACCTCCCCTTTTGCTGCCATTATATGGATGGCTTCTAGTAGATCCTTGTCCCCATTTCTTCCCCTTGAGCTGGGGGTCTGTAGATCACACCTGTATGAATGACTGTGCCATTGCTTGTCTCCAGGGTGACCCACAGTGCCTCTTTCCCCCCTGTACCTCTGTGGCCTTTATACCCTCTTTGATGTAAAGAGCCACTCCTCCTCCTCTTTTTCCCCACTGTGTCTCTTCTGAATAAAGTATAATGCCCCAGTCATGTTTCCCATTATACCATGTCTCGATATTAGCTACCATGTCCAGGTCATCATCTGCCATCAGGCCACCAGGTCTGGGATTTTATTACCCAGGCTATGGGTATTTGCACTTCATATTTTGCTATCCTCTCTTCAGACCCTCCATCTGTTCCCCTTGTGCCTCTTCTCCTTCCTCCTTTTGCCAAGTCAAGTCTTCCCTGGTGATTTTGTAACATTATGGTCCTCTATGATGGCTGGATTTTCTTGTGGGGCTGGGCAGTATGATTTATCCTGCTTCTTTCCTCCACCCCTGTGGCTAATTTAAATGCTTGCCAAAGAAGCATCTAAACCATTCTCTGAGGACATTGATCCTCCTCCTGGAAGGATGTAGGCTGTCACCCTTGTACATGTCTGCATCCTTCTAGTTGGTTCCCCAGTCCCCAGTGAAGCTCAAGTCCTGTTCTGTGCACCAGTTCTCCAACCAAGTGTTGAATTCACTGGTGCAGAGGTCTCTAGCTTCCCCCTTGTCTTGGACTGGTAACACCTCTGAGAAGGACACAGAGCTTGCTATCTTCTTCAGGAGCCTCCCCAGCTCCCTGAACTTGTCTTACACCTTTTCTATCTTTGTCTTGTCCCCAGCCAGGTCATTTATCCCAAGGTGGGCAATGACATCCAGCTCCTCCCCTCCTTGCTACAACCCTAGTGATCCTCTGTATCTACTTCCATCTCTCCAAGCTGTGCCTCCTGGCAGGCACTTTACCTCCCTCTCCTCCTTGCTACCTGTTCCGAACTCCACTCCCTGGACAATGAAGTCTCCCACCAGGAGTAGCTTTCTCTCCCTGTGGGGTCCTCTACCATCCCCCTTGGTGCTCCACTCTGGAGGTCCTGCTAATTCTCTCTTGATATAACTTCAGGTGACTCTGTGGGACCTTCCTGCTCCTCTAACACAGTGTAAGAGTTCTTCAGTTGCACCAGCTGGGGGGACGAGCCTAAGGCCCACCTTGGAGGTAATGGTTGCATATTTTGTGGCCTCTGGGTGGGAAAGGAGGCTCCCTGAATCCTTGCTAACTTGGCCAAGAGACTGGTAACCTCCACCCTCAGCCCAGAGATGTGCCTGCAGATGAGGCAGCATTACAGTATCCAGAAGGTTCTACTGAAGATTGCCAACCCACAGCCACTGTGCCACTTCTATCATCTTGTCCTTCTGTGCTGCCTATTGCTACACTGACTGCTTAAAGGGTAGCCCTCTTCTGGAAACTAATCTCCTTTGTATCTCCCTGACCCCATCCCTTGTGCTGTCTGATATAGTACTTAGCCCCTTGTATTTATGCCCAGTCTTAGTCCAGATCCCCAATTTATTTTTGTTCTCCCCCTTTTCTCTTCTTCTCAGATTATCTTATCTACTATGTCTTATCTTTATTACTCAGTTCACAGTTTGACTTTAAAGAGTTTAGATGTGTCTCAGTCCACAGAAGATGACAGTGTACGACCTTCAGTGGTAAGTATAGGGTAGGGGGTGGGGGCTTAATGGGAAGGTTGGGATGGAGGACAGCAGGAATAATGAGATATGGTTTTCTTTATTTAAGTTTTTTTAGCAAGGGAAGAAAATGTCAGAACTATTTTGGGACACTGGAAGTGGGCTCCCCAATATCCCACACTGCGGGGGGGGATGGACTTGTGAATACCAACATGGGGATTGGGCCCCCTGATGTTTGCAAGTATTTTTAAAGCAATGGACTTTGGTGGGGAGAGGGGTGCATCTGACACCAGGGGTGGGCATCAAAGTGTCAGATTATACAAAAAGTTAATTAATTAAACTATTTTGGGACACTGGGTTGGGTTCCCCAGTGTCCCACACTAGTGGAGGGACTTGTAAATGAGAACACAAGGATTGGGCCCCCTGATGTTGGCAAATATTATTAGAACAATGGGCTGGGGGGCATGTGGCACCGGGGGTGGGAATCCCAGTGTCCGTTTATAGAACAATAAATATATCAATCAATCAAATCTTTATTTATAAAAAGGTGCCTTTCTAAAACCAAGGCGCCTGTACATCACATAATAGAACAATATTACTAAAAACAATAAAAATTATCCAAGCTTAATAATATTTAAAAGTCATAATATACCAATAAATACACTGCCACGGGGGATTGGGGCCCCCAGTTTGCAGATACAGTGTCAGGCACAGCACAGTCAGGATGGTGGGGCTATAATGACAGTAGTCCCATCCCTGACCTAGGAGTCATGACATTTTAGGTGTTGCACTATATGACACAGCTTTTGTTTAGATAATGACAACTGTGTCTTATAGTCCAACCTGCTGTTGTCACAAAAATTCAGTTACGGTATCCATAGAATGTTGATTTTTGAACTGCATATGCTCAGACACAGAACTATTTTATTAAATAATTAATAACTACTTAACAGTTGGACTTAAAAAACACAAAAGCACATAATTTGGACCAGCCTCTATCAAATCTGACAGTTTCAGGTTTCAAAACCTCATATTGTTTAGTTATCAGATAGCAAAAAAACTTACAAGATTCAAAAACAGTGAGTTTTATGTTTTTTTAGACCTCTACAAATTTTCCCCCACTGAACTGACATACATATTTTCAGGATCAAGAGATCCTAGTACAAAGGCTGTTCTTTCCAAATTTCAAGTAAATCGGTTGAACGCGGCAAAGTTAACATGATGCAAAAACTGGAGTTTAACAAGAAAGTGTTTACTCAACCCTAATACACAGGTGCCACCAGGCCTGTATAATTTATGTAAGCATCCTCTAGGAGCTTACTAGTTAAACTTTTGTTGCTGAGCAATGAGAGCAATGGTGCCCATAGATCTGGGAAGTGGTCCTGTTTGCCACTGGCAGTGGGGGTGGGCCATCCATAGTGGTATAAAAAGAGGGGTTGGCATCAGGAAGGGGATTGAGGAAGGAGATAGAAGGGGAGAGAAGTTGGAGGTTTGGGCCCGCTCATTTGAGCTGCAGTGGGGCTGGGGTGGGCTGTTTGCCATCCCGGCCCTCCTTCCTCAAAGACCCCCATATGCAGTTGTGGTGGTTCAGGCCATACGAGAGCAGGGGAGCAGTGGAGCACAAGCTGGGTTCTATAGGTGTGGTTGGGAGCTACAGCATGGAGAAGCAGAAGTATGGAGGCCTGCCATGTTATCTGTGGCACCTTGATAGGGTAAGCACTGATAGAGGGCCCTGTTTCCTAAGTAATCTCACCCATGGGTGAGTGCAGCATGAGGGCCAGTGAGTGTTTCTGTGGGTGGGCCTACTCTGACAGATGGGGCCTGGGGCACGGTTCAGAGGTGGCAGCCTGGACTGTTGTTGGTGTAATGGTGGCAGTCTTCCCATTTCCCACAGCCAGTACTGCTACAGTATTTTGAACTGTCACAGGGTGCAGCCTGTGGAGGCAGAAATGAACCATGTGGGGAGTAGTTGGTTGAGACCCTGACAGGGTGGTAGACTTTCTGGGTTCTTCATGTGGCTCAGCAAGCAGTCCCCTGTGTGACGGCAGTCCAGAAGTTGGAATCGCTGCATGAACAGACAGTGCCGTAGGTCTTCAGAATCACAGGGATGAAATAATTCCATGGGATGCCTTGAACAGGTGTATGGCATTAGAGATTGGGTAGCCAGAAGGTCTTCGGTGGTTCTGTTTCATGCTAACGGAACACTGTTGTGGAAGTTAAGACATCTCAGTAAGAAGATAGTTCAGATGTATTTTTCATTAACCCCCTGTTCGTAATGAGGCAAAGTCAGAAAGGGATTAGGACAGTAGAAATGTCTCATGCTGTCACAGTTGCTACCTCAGTTTAAGTACTACTGAGATTAAGAGAAGAAAAAGTAAGCAAATGTCCTTGTTAAGGAACAGTGTGAAGAGAAGGAACATGAACTGAAAGTCTGTAAGTGTGAAATACATCTAAATGTGGCCTGTTCCGAACCACTGTCTAGTTCTACCATTAGGAATGCAGCCTTTTCAGCTCGAGGGAATATCTTCAAAGCATAAATTTATCTGTTGGAAAAAGAGATTGTTGCAGAAGTGAATATCAGGTTTCTACCTGTGAAGTGCCCACGCAGTATTTGTTACCTCCACAGTCCAAGGAGTTGTTTATCAACTTTCTCATTTCATATTAAATCCATTTTGCACTTTGGATTCTGGAGTGGACCTTGAAATTAGTTGATTTAAACTGCACATTTTTTGCATGATAATGAACATTGCCACCTGCAGCTGGCCTATTGAAGCTAAGAGATCTACTGTACCTGCTCCTTAACCTATGAAACCATCTCACAACAAACAACTGAACTATGTAATGAGCATATTCTGTTTTCTTGGACTGTGTTTTTTGGTTGTATAGTTGCTTCTTCCCACAAGATACCATTAGACATTGTCAGGGAGACACACAGACGTGCGCGCGCACGCGCACACACACACACACACACACACACCAACCACGGTTATTTCCACCACAGTGAGGTATCTGAAGAAGACATCAACAGAGTTAAAATATCTGCCAGATATACAGTATGTACTCTGCTGATGTCATCACTCACTTACTACAGCCTGCATTCTAAATGGAACTACTTCACAAAACAGACTCTGTTTCTCACTGTTACCTGCAAACTTACATAATTAGCATTGTAAATGACACTCACCTGTATCCCATAGTGTTTCTGAAACTCCCAGCCTATTCAGAAAAACTCATACACACTCAGAGCACACACATAAAGAGCAGAAAGCACACAGAAACAGGAAAAGAATACAGGAAAACATAATATTTCTGAAGCTCCCATCCCCATTGTATAAACTGGACACATGTACAGATTGTGTGATATGGAGAACATTCTCACTTCAGCAGAGTGAGCCCTGGATACTCTTACTCATGCCTTTGGCACTCGTGAGTATCCAGTGCTTAGTCTGCAGGAGTGAGAATATTTTTCCATATCACACTCCTGCCCATCATGTATCCCCTACATATATATGTGTGTATATCTACAGTATATATATATATATATATATATAGATATTTCATAGTAAGATAACTTTATTACAACATCTCATTAATCACAACCTCCTGAAACATTGTGGAGGCAAGCAGATGTGTAAAAAGGTATGACTAGGAAAAGCTAGTATTCCAGTGATGCTAGCTAGATTCAACCTTATTTGTGCTGATATTTTAAATAAACAGACAACCTAGTGTCAAAAATGATGTAGACTATTCTGTCCCCTCCATCTTGGTAGGGTGCATCAGGCAGTAATATACCCACATGGTAAGGGTTATTTACCAGCAGATTTAACCATTCCAGGTTAGAGATTTAGGACTCAACCAGCCAGGCTGGATTTTTGACTAATAATGCCATCCCAAAACACTGGATTAGGGGTTACTCAGGAGGGGTAGTGCCTGTGATGCTTGGCCAGCTGGTTATGATTATTGTATGATATTGGTATTATAAATAAATGGTCAGTGTATGAAATGTCAGTCTGTGAGATCTGGCCCTTTTAAATTATATAGTATCAGTAGCTGAAATTACAGGATGTATTACACTGGCCAGGGGATCTCTGTAATGCAATTAACTTCCTTGAGAAATTGCATTTTATGGCCTTTTTATGACCTCATGCTTTTGAAGTTGGAAACTAAATATACGTTTTATTACATCAGGAAAGGACGTAATTTAGCTGATTCCTTTTTTCTATCTCACACCTGGGTGACAGACTGCAGGGTTGTACACCTCAAAGGGAATGGTTGATCTAAGACTCCTAATTTGGGAAATGGGTTTTTGGTGATGTCACATTATTAACATACCTTCTGGTAGGAAATCATTTTTTGTAATTTTATATTTTAAAAGGAGGAGCTAGATGACTTACAGAAGGGGTATGGAGACAGAGTTTAAACTGTTACTTGTGTCTGAAATGTATGCCATATTATCTTGGGATTCTAGGTAGACACATCTCTCTGATCTAACTTTAAAAGGCATGTACAGAGGTAATACATGAGATAGAAAAGATCTAAATGTATTGTGGTAGGAGTTTGTTCTGCAGTTTTCCTTTTTTCTCTTTTATGTGATTGTGAGCTCTTTGATATATTGTTCTGTGTTTACATTTTTCATATTTTTATATTTTAGTAAAGTACCTTTTCTTTGAAAGACTGCCTGGGCGTCTGCCAGTTCTTTTTGCATGTGACATTTAGGGAGTTTAGTCTCACAAAACTATTCAACAGCTTGAAGGTGTTACTGAGCTTGAGTTAAAAGGTAAGAATATACCTAAGGTCTCTTATAGAGTTAAAAGGGTTCATTTTGGATGCCTGGCTGGGTGCCCCTGGCAAAAGATTGTACTGCAATTCCCAAAGAGGCTACGTATCTGAGCCTGTTAATTGGGTATGCTAGCATAAGGTTCACAGTTTGAATCCCCCAAGAACTTGAGACTAAAGGTGATTCTGACCCAAAGGCAGACAGAAGGGTTATACTGACTCTTACCTGTTTACACTATTGCACTCTGAGGTTGGCACTGTGGGAGCAGAGGGCCTGACCTGCGGAGTGCATTTGTGACAGTCCCAGGTATGAAATACTGCAGTTTTAGGATTGGAGGGTGGTATAGAATGGGTGGATTTATAAACAAAAGGTGTTAGTTTATTACACAGATCAATGTCTGGGAGGACAGGAGGAGAGAGAAAAATGCATGGAGTCACTTGTAGGTAGTGACCACAAAAATGAAACCTATCACCAAAAGAGATACTTTACAGAGGGTTTTTAAAACTTTTTTTATAACTTGGACCTTCTGATACCCCACATATCATAAAGCTCTACTACAGGAATAAAAAATCCCACATAGCCTGGTGCAGAAGCCATAATATTTGTTTGAACCAGTTGTGAAATCTGGGGGTATTCAAGAGTGTTAACAAAATGTGGTTTGTAGTGTGGTACACGATAAACTCAGCTGTAGAGTCAAGCCATACAAAAGTGAAGGTAATGAACTTCAGGAGGGCTGATTTTGTCAAAATGGCAGAGTGCCTAAGAAAAGCACTAGCAAACAGGCAAGAAGGAGGGGTGGAGCAACACTGGGAAAACATCAAAACTGCCATCACAGAGGCAACAAGCCTTTGTGTGAAGCAAATAAACAAATTAAAATGAAGGAAAAAAACACTATGGTTCTCAAAAGAGGTGGCAGAGAAGGTTCGGGAGAAAAAGATATCATTCAGGAAGCATATGGAAACACAGAAAGAGCAGGACAGAGAACTGTACCAGTTGAAACAGAAGGAAGCCGGGAAGGCAGTCAGAATAGCAAAGGCCCAAAACAAGGAAAAGACAGCCAACTCTGTTAAGAATGGGGATGAAACCTTTTATAGGTTCATTAGGGAGTGAAGAAAACAAAGGGAGGGATACTGAGCCTGAATAAAGAGGAGGGTAGGTGGGCAGAGAGGGACAGTGAAAAAGCAGGGATACTGAACGAATACCTCTGCTCAGTATTCACAAAGGAAAAAGAGGGGGAGGTACCTAATCCAGTCAATAGAAGAACTCTGGATAGGGGAGTCAATATCAATCCCTTCACAGAAGAAAGGGTTCTGAAAGAACTCCTAAAACTGATGGTGGACAAAGCAATGGGGCCTGATAGGATTCACCACCAAATTCTAAAAGAACTAAGGGGAGAACTAGTAATACCATTGACTACCCTTTTAACAAATCATGGGAGTATGGTGTGGTACCTGAGGACTGGAGGAGGGTGGATGTGGTTCCCCTTCACAAAACTGGAAGCAAGACAGGGGCAAGAAACTACAGACATGTCAGTTTGACCTCAGTGGTAAGAAAAATGATTGAATCACTTCTGAAGGAAAGAATTGTTGAGAACCTAGAGGCTGGTGGGGCACAGGACCCAAGGCAGAATGGATTCACAGTGGGAAGATCATGTCAGATGAATCTAATCAATTTCTTTGACAGGATGACCAAAGCAGTAGACCAGTGAGTAGCTGTGGACATGGCCTACCAAGACTTTAGCAAGGCAGTTGACACTGTCCAACACAAAAGATTAATAAACAAATTAGCCAGCCTGGGAGTGGGCCCCAGGGTGGTAGCCTGGGTAAAACACTGGCTGGACAACAGGATGCAGATGGTAATAGTAAACGGAGTCAACACTGAAATAAGGATGGGGACTAGTGGGGTACTGCAGGGTTCAGTACTGGGGCTGGTCCTTTTTAATGTCTTTATAAGTGACATTGCAGAGGGACTGGAAGGAAAAGTATGTCTCTTTGCAGATGACACAAAGATCTGCAATAGGGTTGATGGACAAGGTGGGAGTGGAAAGAATGAGAAGGGACTTAGCAAGGATGAAGGAATGGTCAAATGTATGGTAGCTTAGATTCAATGCAAAGAAGTGCAAAGTAATACACCTGGGAAACAAAAACCTAGGGGAGGAGTACACAATGGGGGCTGAGATACTGACAACAACAAAAATAGTAAGTGACCTTGGGGTAGTTACAGTATATCAGATGACCTAAAGATGGGCAATAAATGTGAGAAGGCAGTAAGGAGGGCTTGGGGATACTGGGATGCATAGGGAGAGGCATCACCAGTGAAAAACAGGAACAGGAAGTTGTTATCCCTCTGTACAGACAGTTGGTAATACCCCATCTGGAGTACTCTGTGCAGTTCTGGAGGCCCCATCTCTGCAAAGACATAGACAGGATGGAGGCTGTCCAAAGGAGGGCAACCAAGATGGTGCAGGGTCTGCACCAGAAGACATATGAAGAAAGACCAAGGGAGCTTAATATTTATACCCAAGAGGAAAGGAGGGAGAGCGTGGACATGGTAGGAACTTTCAAGTACCTCAAGGGAATCAACAAAGTCCAAGATGGCAGCGTCTTTCAGAAAAAGAGATGTGCAAGAATAAGGGGGTACAATTTGAAGATGGGGGGGTGGCTCATAGGTAATGAGAGGAAGTATTTTTTCATGGAAAGGGTTGTAGATGCATGGAACAGCCTTCCTGAGGAGGTTGTGGGAGAATTCAAGAATGCATGGGATAGACATAAGGCAATTCTAGTGGAGGGTAGGAGGAAGGAGGCTGTTGGTTAACTAGGATCTGCAGCTTGTCCATTTGGTAGGGAAATGGGCAGACAAGGTGGGCCAAGCAGTCCTTATCGGCCATCAAATTTTATTTTTCTATGTAAAATAATCAAGCATCTCAATTCCTGCAATATTTTGATGATATCATAATAGTCCTTTATTAGTATTGCCACCCTAGCCCTTTTTGTGATTTTACGTACAAAGATGTTCAGCTTGCCTCTTTTTAGCAACTGTGCTGAGGCTGAAAGGACATGCTCTTTCCCACAGAATGATGTACCATTGAGCATTCAGGGCAAAGATACCTGTGACAAAAACACATTTTAGTGGCACAGGTCAACATAATTTTTTTTTTAAATAACGAGCATTTTATCATAAACAATCTTCCACAATGACAATATCCCAAAGTACATTTTGTGTTTCCAATGATTTTCAAATGATTTTGTTACTAGATGGCAAAGGCAGTAAAATGTGCTTCGAGTTGAGTGGCCACAAATTTCTCAATAACATTCCCTAAAAAGGGAAATTAGAGGCAGGTCTATAATTTGTAAGACAGTATGGGTCCAGAGATGGTTTCTTCAAGAGGGGTTTCACCAATGCCTCTTTAAGATCAGTGGGGAACACCTCCCTTGAGAGGGAGCACCGGACTATCTCTGTGAACACTGGGCCCAGAGACCCCTCACATCTTACTAGGAGGCATGTTGAGCTCAGGTCCAGTTCACAACATGTAGGCCAAAGCTTTGAGATTATCTCACTAACCTCTTCCACCCTAGATGGACTAAATTCATTTCAGACATGAGGACTGCCTCTATTGGCTCCAGATCCAACCCTGCATGTTGGATGGAACCATACCCACTCTAATGTAAGACACTTTGTCAGCAAAGTGCAGAGCAAATTTATCACGTTTTGTAGCAAACTATGCTCTGACTAGCTGGAGACAAAGAGGTTGGACAAGCCTGTCCACCATCTGGAAGAGCTGGGCTGGTCTATTCTTTGCTGCAACAATCTCCCTTGCTGGAATTCTACCTTCTTACAGGAGATTCTTTGTTACTCTATATAATGAGTTTCCAAAGCCAATCTGTCCTCCTCAGTGCTGGATATTTATCAGTGGTGCTCCAACCTCTGACACACAGCCTTCACCTCCCTGATTTCCCCACTGAACCACAGGGACCTCATGCATGGCCAAGCTGGAGTTGTACATGAAATGGTGCAACAGAATCAAGTGTTGTGGTGACAACCTTGTCATAGGCTATCACTGCCTCCTCTGGCCCCGTTGCACAAGCATCCAACACACTCGATAGGTCCAGCTCCACCATCAATCCTTCTGGGATCACACCCTGTAAAGGGCAGAAGCAGACCATCTCACAGGGGAGGACCCTCATGGGGGCCCAAATGAGAATTTCTCTGTACAATGACCCAACCTAACAGCTGGATCCATCTTGAGGTTATTAATCCTGTGTCCCAGTGAGAATATTAGAATCTATGTTATGGCCGTGAGTATGGATAATGGAAGTAATGGCTTGTGACAGGCCCAGCGATTCCATAATCTGAAGGAAGTCATATCCAAAATGAAAGACTTTGTCATCGACCCAGAAATTGAAATCACCCAAAATTAACAATAATGGTGACTCCAGCACCTAGTCTGTAACAAACTCTGCTACTTCCTGCAGAAAATACCTCTCATGGGCTGAAGCCTGATATACAAGGAGGACCCTTCAGTCTGCACCTGGACCCCCTTCAACAGCCACACATTCAAACAATGAAATAGACTCTACTGGGAACACAGAGAAATTCAGGCTGGATCTAAAACAGATAACCACCCCTCCTCCTCTATGATCCCTCCTTCTTGGGCAGTGTACAACTGTCTCCAACAATGAACAGAACTTCAATGAAGTCTCTAAACAAAGCAATAAAAATAGTGACACACTTCACTTGATGATCTAAAATATGTTTTTAAAAAAATATGCCAGTTGGGATACAATGGTAGGATATTTCATCAGTATACAGATATAGGACCAAATAAAGGATGGATATCCATAATGATTTGTAGCTGAAGGGTGAGAGGAAGAATATTAGCTAAAATGAAATAATGATAAATGTATGATTTTCTTGTCAGTAAAAGGGTCAGAAACATCAATCTAAGTCCAAAAAAGACAAGGGGAAAGCATGTGCTATAGTGAAAGGTCAGAAGTGAAATAATATCAAAGAAGAATTTTTCAGAAACCAGAAAATACTAGGTACCAGGGTAAACAAAAGTACAGTGTTAGATGAGTAGGCTTCAAGTGTACATAACTCAACCTGTGTAGGAGATGATGCTCCTATTCCTGAATACCTAAGGTCAGAAATTAGGTCTTAAGTGTTGGATCAGTATGTGTCAGTTGACTAACTAAGGGATAGGATAGTTAACGTAAATATATTCTCCTGGAATGTGTCTAATTTGGTAGCCAAATATGACAGCTCCTGAATCGACTATATAAAACCCAATGAGATAATACCGTTTCAAGAAACCTGCGTAAGTGAATTAATTCTTGATAACATCAATGTATTCCAAACATTTATAGTTCCCTGTTTTCAGAGATAGTGATTAAAGTAGACCTAAAAAGGGCCTAATTACAAAGGTAGCTAACCATTTAAATATTAAGTGTGAGCACATATGCATTGGTGCCCTGTTGTACTTACCAGTTACAATTATAATTATTCCATTGGTGCCCTTTTGTACTTACTTATTTCATTATAATATTCCAGTTGACATACATATTAAGAAGAATCTTGGCTCAAAGAAGATCGTGAACTTAAGTTTTCTTTTTCATTCTTCTTTCGAGAGCAAACCTTCTTTTGTGATCACGAAAGAACTCTCAGAAGAAAAATAGCAGCTCACAGAAAATCAATGGAAAAAAAACTAAGTTCAACATCTTCTTTTGTGAGCTGAGATTCTTCTTTCATGACTTCTTTCATGATCATGAAAGAAGATTGATTCATGACGAAAGAAGTGGGGGGGACTTAGTTTTTTTCACAATTCTTTTGTGAAGTCAAACAAAAGAATTATTGTTCTTTTGTGTGATCTGACAAAAGAGCTGTACGTGGCACAAGGAAAGACTCATTCGGGCACTCTGTTTCATTCAGTAGGTATTGTATTTTATTCTTTTATTTAGACATTGTTCTCTTCAAATGTCATCCATATTCTGATTGGTTGAAGTTTACATATGGGGTGCTGCTTAAACATAGAAACATAACGTAGAAACATAGAACATAGAAAGCATTTAATCTGTCAGCAAACAAGATCATCCCGGTCTGCCCAGCTTGCCAATTTCTCCCTAACTACTGTATCAGCATAGACCATCATTCATCTTTGGCTCTTTCTCCATCCCCTCATTCTTTTCTACTGAGATTCCCTTATGCCTGTCTCATGCATTCCTGAATCCCATTGCTATTTTACCCCCACCACATTGGGTGGTAGGCTGTTCAATGAATCCACTACTTTTTCTTTGAAGAAGTTCTTTCTCACATCTCTCCTGACCACCACCCCCAGCTTTATAGCATGTCCTCTAGTTCTTGTGCATCTTTTTCTCTGAAAAAATACTTCCCTCCTGTACCTTATTCACACCAGTGAAGTATTTAAATGTCTGCATCATAACCTTCCTCTTCCTCCTCTCTTCCAGGGAGAACATAGTTAGCATATATGTGTGTGTGTGTGTGTATATATATATATATATATATACTTTTTTAATTATATATTTTGTATATAGTTCATTTTTCATATGCAGCATAGTGCAATGGCAAGCCTTCTAACAGGAGCTGTCAGTTCCAGTCAACAAGCACACACATCTGACCAGCATGGTGCAAACAGCTGGTGTGTGTATTAAAAGAAACTTTGTAATAATAAATTATATTTCAACATGGAAGTATTAATTTACATGAAATATTTCTGCTTTGGTATTTCAGTAGTACTGTGCATCACACACATACTGTTGTACTGGGAGTTGCAATATCTTATCACATTTAGAGTCAGACCCCAGTTTCTGACACAATTCTGACATCTGTAGCTAAATATATATAACTTCATTTATTCACTGTTGTAGAGACATTGATTGTGAGTGGTATTTGTAAAAGAGAGGTGCTATTTTTTTTTTCAAAAAACAGGGATTATTGAAATAGACAGAAAAATGCATACTACACTTTATTTAGAAGAACAATGCCAGTATAACATTGAGTCTGACCGAACATCCTTTATATGCTTGATTATTTTTATAGCACTTTATGTTGAATATTAGATAATAATTCACATAATGCAAGTGCTGTTGTTTTTAATGCATTATATTTGTTGGTTTCTGAGCATGCAACCAAAGAAAAATAAGGCACACACATGCAATCTGCACTATGAAGGGAAACGGTGCAAAGTATGAAGAGCTATGTTTGTTTTAAACATTCATGTCTGATCTGCATTTTTATATTCTAGTTGGGATACAAGTTACATTATGTGTATTTTTTTAAATAATCAGGCTAAACAGATTACAGAATGTGCAGTATGAGTTTGTTTCTTGAGGTTCTATGTATGACAATAAACAATACAACAAATTAGCTTTTTTTTCCCACTTCTGTGGACTAATAGCAATCAGAGTAAACTTATGAGGTGACAGTACATGATCTTAGTGTCTCTGAGCAGCTGGCAGGATCACCAGATATAATGGCCCAGATATTCAAACTGCGCTCAAAATGAGCGCAACAGCAGGAGCAAGCACAAGCCAGTTGCGCAACTGCACAACAGGTGCGATATTCAAACATGGAGCAGAACAAATTGCGCAAGCAACCAACGTCTGAATATCACACATACTGTGCCATAGCGCAACCAGGAAGGAGAAGCTGAGCCAAAATGTTGCGCTATGGCGCAACCAGGGCAGCCCAGCTGAGCATTCCAGAGGTGCCATAGCGCAAGCAGAGCCCCCCAGAGCAATGGAACTGCACATCCAGGGAGGCAGGCTGGGGGCTCACCGCCAGCCATGCCACACATGGGCACAGGAACACACTGCAGAACCCACACCACACCTGCACACCCCAAGCACAGCATCACTGGGGTGGGACGGATGATCTACTTGCCCATGGGGACAAGCCAACAAAGCATAGCAGAGCCATGACACCCCAGCACAACCACTGGCAGGCTATGAGAGGCCACACAGGGGTTGGACAACCACAGTTCACATCAGCCCCCGCACGCACAGCACACCCTGCACTGTGACCCCAAGACACCACCTATGTGCAGTGACTGGCACTGCAGGAAACCATGCATCCCCCCCAGCACACGTCAACCCCGTGCAGCACAGAAGCCTACAATCCAGACACACACTGTGCACCCAGCAGTGGGTGGCAGCAGATGGCAAGACCAACCGAAGGTCACTGCCATGCTGGAGATACCTCCCCATGCACACACACGCACACACACAGACACATACCCAGGACCATACCAGCCCAGATGGCATGTACACCCCTGCAACTGAGCACCCATAGGCAGCTGCAAATCACAGACCAACACATTATTCGTATAAAAATATAAAAATGTATTCCACAACAACAAACATTATCAAAACAAGTACAACTATTTACAAGGGGGATGGGTACAAGGTAGGGTTGGTCAAGGGGTAGGGATGACAAACTTGGAGAGGGAAGGCAGGGTGGTAGGGATGGGAGAAGTGGGAAGGGTAGAGATATCATGGGCCAGCTGGCCGCCCATCCTCCTGCCGGTGTCCTGCAGGTCTCTGCCGCCTCCTCCGCACGCCATGGCGGTGAATATATTGCAGGATGTCACTGTTCTGTCCCACAAGCTGTCGGATGGCCCTGACATCCCTCACCATCCTCTGGAGAACCTCGAGGCCTAGGAAAATGGGAATACAGACAATGGCTGTGACTGACCACAACCCTGAACACCACCCAACCTGCAAGCCATATAGCCCAATGTCCCGCACCTGTGATGGCATGCACCCACCCACCCACAGTGAACATGCACATGGCCATCACAAACAGGTGGCACCAGCTATGCGAACCACTGCACACACACACTGCCCATGTCCATCACAGCACAAACAAGGCTGGCAAGTGATGTGGCAATGTGGTGCAATGCCAGTTACACAGCTATGTGCCCAGTGCATGCATGGACCACCAGTGATGCATACACAGCGTGCTTGAAACTGGACAGTGATGCATGTCACCTGTGTCATGCCTACAGACATAGTTACATAGCCAGTGTCCAGCAGATAAGGGCCTATGGCCCACACAGTCTGTCCATTTCAGCCTGTAAGTTACTTTGTTTACCTAGAAGTCTGTTGCCCTTACCCTGACCTCAAGAATTCCGCTATGTCTATCCCGCGCAGTCTGAAACCCGTGAGTGTGTCAGCCCCCACCACTCTCTCTGGCAGGGTGTCCCACTTGTACACCACCCGTTCTGTGAAGAAAGTCTTGCTCATGTTTCCTCTGAATCGTCCTCCCTCCAACTGCATCCCATGCCCTGTAGTCATGGAACATCTTTTGCACTTCAAAATAGTGTTTCCCTGCACCCTGTTCCACCCTGTAAGATACTTGTATGTCTCAATCATATCCTCTCTCCCTCCTCTCCTCCAGGAGTACAGGTTCAGTTCCTTCAACCTGTCTCCCTAGGAGTTGTGATGCAAGCCATGCACCATCCGTGTTGCCCTCCTCTGAACCTTCTCTGCCCACTCTACGTCCTTACGTAGGTATGGTCTCCAGAAATGTACACTGTACTGCAGGTGGGGCCTCACTAGTGTCTTGTATAGTGGAATTATGACCTCCCCTTTCCTGCATGTTTGTATTGTGCATGGTTACTGGCCCTTCCCAGCATGCAATAGCATCCATGAAGTCATGATACACTGCTCAAGCAGCTCCAACTGGCACTGTTGCTGGCGCTGCTGCTGCTGGTGGGCTCCAACCCCTGCTGGCAATGGGTCCCTGGCATGGCCCTTTTCATCGTTGCCCCGCATCCTCACATCCCGGCCTGTGGGAGACATATGTTGAGACAAACATCAGTGTGACTCAAAAGCAGACTGCCCCCTGCCCCAGTGACAGTGCCTGCCCACACAGCCATACTCAGTCATCTCACAGCTGCACACACTGACACAGCCAAAGCGTGGCCGAGCCATCACTATGCACAGCCACAAAACACACACCACACCTACAGATAATACAGGTGCATATATGGCACACCCACCTGGCCTAGGCACCACGCCCCACCTGGCACGTGACCGTAGCCGATCCAGCAGATCAGGATTCCTCCGGCGGAGGTCACTGTACCAGTGCCGGCACTGCTCAGCTGACCGGCACTGTCCAGTGACCCCCACCAGGTCAATGGCCACTTTCTGCCACACCTGGGTCCGGGCTATGGTGAGGGGCGCCTCACCATAAAGTGCCCCATAGTGGGGCTCCACCAGGGCCACCAAGTTGGCCACTTCAACTGGGCTCCACTGCACCGCTCTTCTGCGAGCCATGGTCCCAACTTTACAGAAGGCAATATGGCGCTCTGCTGCACCGTAACCCCACGTGGAGATGTTGCGCAATAGACCACCACAGGCTCCAATCGCGCTGTTTGAACAGCGCCATCACTTCACATAGCGCTGTCACCAGACAGCACAATAGGGACATACACATGGCAGGCGAACAGTGCCAGGGGGCAAAGGTCATACACAAGGTCATGGGCAATGACGCAAGGATACGCACAGCGCCATCTGACGTATAGGCATCCTGCGCAACAGACCAGCTGTGAACCAGTACCACAGTAGAGTATGGCGCAGTAGTGCCACAGCGCCATATAGTGCCCATTGCTGTAGTGCCACTGGCACAATGGTGGCCATGGCCTGAATTGACGATCGCGCTCAGCACGTCAGCAGCGCGATAGTTGCATGCGTAAGCTATCTGGGCATGCGCAATGCAGTGTACCACACAGGCACAGATCTGCGCCATTGGCTTAGCCGACTCTTCCAGATGTAAGCGCCAGATTCGCTGATATTCAGCCGTACATGCAAATCATCTGATCAGCCATTCAAGAAGCGCAGTGACGTGATTTGCATGTCATTAAAGATTACTCCACTCTAATTTGCATGTGTTGCACTATAAATGTGTGACATTGGGCTGCGCTGGCCAGATTCGGTTACTGCAGGTGAGAGGTGAGTTGCATGCTGTGTGATGTTCAGGACAATGGTCATGGGGAAATGCTGTAGACTGCACAGTGACAGGTGTCCACTTCCCCCCATACAGATCGCCATGACCGAGCAGAGCCAAGGTGAGGGTGAGGACAGTGGGCATAGGAGGAGGCCCAACTTTACAGCAGCAGAGATGGAGGCCCTCTTCCAGGCCTACCTGGATGATGAGCCAATACTGAGTGGACGGAGGGGCACCCCTCAGTCCCGTGCTGCATGGGAGGGGGTAACTAGGGCCATTAACCTGCACGGAAGCCACCAGCGCTCCATGCAGGAATGCAAGAAAAAGATGGGGACAGACCGCAGGAGGTTGAAGGAGAAGGTGGCAGCCTTCAGGGCGGCACGTGCTGGCACTGGCGGGGGCCCGCCAGTGGTGTTGAAGCTGACCTCAACTGAGGAGACACTGGTCACAGCCATGCAGCCGAGCGCCATTGAGGGCGTACCAAGCGGAGGATTCCAGACAGGTGGAAGCCCATCACTGCACGGTATGACATGGTGGTGGTGTTTGGGGGGGGCGGTTGTTCACATGCACTCACATGTACTCTCTTTCTGTTACAGATCCTGTTCGTCTTCAGGAGACGGTGGTGGTGGGTCCAGACAGTGATGCTGACCTGCTGGACATGGAGGAGGGTCCATCCACCTCCACCACCAGCCAGCAGGTACTGCAGCAGCATGCACGCTGGGCCACCAACTTTGGTGTCAGTGATACGGGTGCAGGGGGTGCACAGCCTGTGTCTCAGCAGTCTGGCATGCAAGCATGCCAGCACACTGTGACCATGGCAGTAGCACGTACCTGCACCATTGATGATAGAAGGCCTGCAATGGGCAGTGACGGTTGTGTGTCCCATGATGGACACACGGCAGGCCGCATGTGCCCCTGGGCCTTTCTGGTTCAAACATGTGTACCAGCATGCTGGCACAGTCCCAGGCTGTGCCTGTCAGCACTGGTGGGGCAGCACCGGTGGCTGTGCAGGTGTCTGGCACTGTTGCCAGCACAGCGGTGGAATGGGTGGACCTGGGGGCACAGCGGTTGGAGGGGCAGCAGCAGCAGTCACACACCAGGTCTGGGGGTACAGTGTCAAGCAGTGGCACATGTCCGCCACCCTTTGATCTGCCCATTCCTGGTCCTGGCAAACAGCGCCCACCCTCAAGGGGTGCTGTGCATCAGGACCATCCACACCCTGGGGGTCAGGATGCCGTTGGGGCACAGTACCCATTGGACTCACACACCCACCTGCTGCAGGAATCAGTACAGCTGCAGAGAGGCGGGTTGCAAGGTCCATGGAGGCACTGTCTGTGTCCGTGGAGCAGCACAGCAGGGAGTGTGCTCGGGACCGAGCCGAGCTGGTCTGTATGCAGACGGATGTGACCGCGGCCATTGACAGGCTGACCCAGGCAGTGGTCTCTGTCGTGGACGCATTGGGCACACAGTCAGGTGCCCCTGTACCGCACACCCCACACAGTGCACCTTCCACTCCCCGTTCCCGGTGTCGTGTGACACCAGGCCTGTCAATGCCGGGTTCTGCTGTGGGCATCCCGAGCACCTCTGGTGCAGGTTTGTTCGGCATGCTGCAGACCCCTGTGCGGGCAAGGTCGCGTTCGCGCAGTGGGACCCCTGGTGGTGCAACAGTGCCACCCCATGTGGCCCCTGCTCAGCCTGCCCATGCTGTTAGGTCACAGCAGGGCCGCCCACACATCCGCGGTGGCTGTGGGACAGTGCTACATGACTGAACTGTCTCCCAGTGCAGGCCCTGTCTGGTGCTGCCATGTGTGCAATGTGTGTCATGGTGGGCAGTGCACTGCTGGGTGCTCTGCTCACCACGCCGACTACCGGACCACCTGCACACCCTCCCAACTGCTGTCCACAGGTGCATGTGCATGATGATGCCTGCATTGCACTGTACACCAAGGTGCAAGGGTGCCGAGCATCTGACACACGTACTTGGACAGTACTGGTGGTGGGGGTGGTCGGTGGTGCTGTGTGTTTGCAATGTCGGTTCTGCAGTGCTGTGCATCTACCCATGTACGTTCTGCGCCTGGTGTGTGTGTGTCCATATGAGTGCTCACCCCTTCCTGATGGTGTGTCTGTATGCCTGGACCGTTCCACTCCCTGACTGTCATGCACCCCTGGTGTGTTCCCCTGTGTGCCTGTGGTTTGCGCATGGACAGTGTTGGTTGCACATGTCCCCTTGACTTACCTATGTTGTGAGTAGTGTTCCTCTGTGATGGTGTCCCGGTGCAGCTGGGCCTGCCGGATCAGTCGGGGGTCCCTCCGTCCTAGGGGGGGCTGCTCATCACCGTCATCACCGGCCCCACTGGCGTCCCCATCACTGTCCCCCTGTTCGACCTGTACGGCTATCCCATGGTCTTTGGCCATGTTGTGCAGGATGCAACAGGCCAGGAATATCCCACAGGCCTTTGGGGGCTGTACTGTAGGGCACCGCCAGAGGTGTCTAGGCATCGAAAGGGCGTGCCTTGAGCATCCCAAACACCCGCTCTCTATGATGTTGCGTGTTGGGCATGTGCCTCATTATAGCATAGCTGCGCTGGGGTCATGGGCCCGGTATAGTGTGAGCAGCCAGGGACTGAGTGGTATCCGCAGTCACCTGTGTGGAGATAGTGGAGATCAGTGTCATGTTCAGGTCCATATTGGCCATCTCCCTGTGTGCCACTACCATGGCACCTGTGGCATTCCCACCCTTGTCCCGAGTTTGCATTCCATACATGAGTACTCACCCACTAGATGTCCTGTGGGGATGTCCCCACTCTCGAATTGATGGCACAGTGCAGACTGATACCATATGAAGGCATCATGTGCTCTGCCAGGGTGTGTGGCACAGACATTGATTATGCGCCCAGTGGCATCACACATCACCTGGCAGTTGACACTAGGGAATCCCTTTCTGTTCCGATATGCCTGGCCATCGGGGCCAGGTGGCGTGCGAATGGCCACATGGGTACAGTCTATGGCCCCTAGCACGCCAGGCATACGTGCTACCCTGTGGAACTCCTGTATGTTTGCTGTACGCCTGCCACGGGTGCTGGGGGAATGATGTACTCTGTCAGCATGTGGCAGCAGTGCGCTGAGGAATTGGGTGAGAATGCGGACGTGGCCGACTGTGTGATGCCTGTGGTGTCCCCTGTCAGCCTCTGGAAGGTGCCGTGGTGAGCAGGCACATGCAGGCTGTCTCCTTGGTCTCCACCGACAGAGCATGACTCCGTCATGAGGGTGCCTGCATCACATCACTGCACAGCTCACAGAGCCGTCTCAGTATTGCCCTGTTCAGGCGGTACTGGCCCACAGTCTCTACATCTGTGTACAGCTCAAAGCTGATGCGGGCACAGTACCACCTGTCGGGGCATACCACCGACGGGCCCTTCCATGGCCACGTCCCTCTGCAGCATGCATTCTCACCCCCCTCATTACAGCTTCCATGTGTAAACTGGCACTGTCCATCTCCCTGGCTTCTGACCCCCCCGGCTGGTGTTGCTGTGTTACCCCATTGTCCTGACTGCCACTTCCACTGCACCGGGCACCCCCCACTGGCCTCTACAGACTATGGGCCACACTTTCCCTGCCTGCCCTTTGCTGTCTGTCTGTCTGTCTCTGTCGCTGTCTCTCTCTCCCCCACTTGGCAGCCTGGTAGCGTTCTTGCGCCACTTCCTTGAGCCTTTTTATTTTGGCTCATTTCCGCTAGTGCACAATTTCCGGCTGTGCCGCTATTGCTCATTGCGCAAGTCTTTGAATATTGCCTTGTGCTCTTTATGCATGGATCCACCCCCTTCGGGTTGCACATGCCTTCATTTTCATTGCGCTGTTGCTCAGCATGTTTTCAGTGGCGCAACTGCCTCCTTCTGAATATCGCAAAATGGTGCAGTTTTGGACTTGCGCATGGCGCAACCCTTTTGAATATCTGGCCCAATTATTATAAAAACTGAGTGGTCAGATGTTCTGCATTAAAACAAATGCATGAAATCCCATTTTGAAGTAAAACTATAAACTGATCTAGACCTACAATACACAAGTAAACACAACTCAAGTAACACTGACTGGAGTGGCAGCGTAAAATACTCATGAACAGCAGAAGACTGGCTAACTTATTTTTTCTGACAGGCCATTTAATTTCAGATCAATGCAGAACATTATTTATCATGAGCAGCTGAGCTAAATAATTTCACTCGAAATATTCAAACAATGTGAATTCTATAATAAATGATGGGTGATGTGGCCAAATTGTGCTTCACAGTGTGATTTGCGGAGTAATGCGGGGTGAGCAAAGTAATTGGCAATGTGAACCGGAGTACTTCGCATCATAATGAGGAATGCAAAGTATTTCTCCTACCCCAAACCACTTCTCCACCATTGAGTTCAATGTACTTCGCATTCTTCGGCTTGTAATTGAGCTCCAAGGTGAATTCTGCAGTGATTCATGGGACTGCAGGTCACATTGGCTCTAAACTGTTCTGCATAGCCTCAGTCCTATGTAGTGTGTGTGTAGTGGTAGCTGGAGACAGTTTGCTCTCAAAGCTCTGTGATTCAAAACCCCTAAAAGCTGTTAAAAAAGCCTTTTTGAGTCATTTTTCTTTTTGCTCAAAATTTAGTACATCAGTTGTAGGAAACCCTCCTGTGCTCATATCATCGAGTGTTTATTGTTTGTGTGTGGATTTTAAATGTTAATTTGGAACATTCAGTCTGTGTACTGTGAAGTGTGTTTTGGGGGAGGGGTGTATATGTGGTGTAGGTAGATTAACTGGGAGAAAAAGACAGTATTTCTGTTTTGGTTATATATTTCTTGTATAACTGTGTTAATGTACACACAGTAAATATTTTCAGTAATTCTTGAATTTTTTTTGCTGATTGTTATGGTGCAGCAGTGTATAATTTCAGTTTGTTTAAATCATTTGGTTATATTACAAAAGGTTTCCAATTTGCTTCACATTACTTGTGTGTGTGTGTGTGTGTGTGTGTGTGTGTGTGTGTGTGTGTGTGTGTGTGCGTGCGCGTACGCGATGTGTGCCATCAAATCAGACACCTTTTATTGTGCCACAGAGTAATTGCAGCAGTGTGAACCTGCTATCCACTGCACCTGCATGAATTTTTTGCACTGCTTTGAGGTATCTTTACTGGTAATGGACTGTTACTGCCATGCACTACCCCCCCAACCATCAAAAGTTATTCTTTTCCAGATTTGGATTTGTGACTTGAGCACTGATTAGGTGGTGTTGTGCCTTTGCATCTGCATCTCTTGAGAGTGCAGTACAATCTTAATTTGTCTGTGCATTTGCAGTACACCATTCATTCTGGGAGAATTTGCATTTCTTGTTACTCTCTCATTTCACTTCATCATCACTGTGGAATTTTCTGGACAAAAGACAGCAGCATTTTGGGGATGCACATTAATTCTGGTAACTGTGTGTGACCACTGCACTCATGACTGAGTGCACCATTAATTCTGGGAGACTTTGCATTTCTTGTCACACTGTCATTTCACTTTGTCAGCACTGGGGAATGTTCTGGACTCTGGACACAAGACAGTAACAGTTTGGGGATAGACATTAATTCTGGTGACTGTGTGTGTGTGGGGGGGTCTGCCAATATTGTTGTCATTTTGCCTTACTTTGCGTTAAGACAGTGACAACACAAAGTAATAATTACAAGGCAAAGTGAGCATTTCATTTTGGCCACTCCATGTAGTGGAATTCCAACACAAAGTGCCCAATTTGTGAGCACTTCACTGGCAACATTTAAATTTGCTGCGTCTCTATCTATAATTAGCAACAACTAACTATGAATGCCAAATAAATATAGTTAGTCTACGACAGAGACTGAACATGCCAATTTTCTCTGAGAGTGAGATTCAGCAAACCAGTGTGAACAGAGGTGTTGATGTGTACAATCACATGTTCTGCTAACAGGATTCATATCACTCTCAGCACAAACAGAATGACTCAAACAGTAAAATTTAACATTTAAAAGAGAATATATGTGTGTACAGATGTCCATTTAATCAAACATTTCATTTATTCACCTATCACACATCACAGATACATCTGTGAGCAGACATAGGTGATAGGACCAACATCAAACTGCTAGCATTTCACCTTTAAAAATAACTTGTGGCACTAGAATCTGCACCCTTTGTGCCGATAAACATCTTCCAGATACTATTATGCCCAATCCCCAGTGTCGACATCTGTCCCCCTAATATAAAGAAAACTGTCTCTCATTAATTTGATATTTTCATTATTTGTTAAGCAAAATAAAAAGACCATCAGCAATATACCCCTGCTTCACACTGCCACCTGCCTGTCTCTCTGTCTGTCTGTCTCTCTATCTATCTATCTATCTATCTAGCTATCTATATATTAAGCAGACTGGGGTGCCCATTGCAGTACCACTTCTCTTGTCCCCCTTCCCTCCAAGTTGCCCCTCTCCTTGTTATGTCTGGCAGCACCAGGGTGCCAATCCCTGGTGCTACTGGAGATCCTCTCAACACCTGGGTACCCAGTCTCCAATGTCAGCTTCTGTTACCCTATAATAAAGAAAACTGCCCATCATTAATCTTTTTTTTTAACATGTAAAACAGAAAATGGTCCCTCTGCTAGCTTTTTCCCCCAAGAATACTTTCATTAATTTAAGATACTTTGACCATAGTACGTTATGAAATACCAACAAACAATCATGTGTACACCTTAGAAATTCATACTGACAGAGACTAGAAATTTACATAACTAGAAAAATCACATAATTCTGATAACCTTCTTAACATTAACATTAATTAATTGTTTTGATGTGCTATACCTTTCATGGAACTTATCTACATTAAGTAAAATCAACCAAAATGGAGTGCACACATGGACTGTGGTGCTAAAGGAGCCACACAAAGTGTTGCAGCAAAAAGGTTCCATGCACACACAAAGCCTCTCAGAAGGACACCATAATTCAGTAGAAAAAATTAGTTTATTACCACATACGTGACACATTAAAATACCTGACATGTTTTGGACTTGAGACCTTTATCAAAGCCTTTGTATGTGCTTGGAACTTTTAGGTGGGACATTAAGTAAAATCACTTTGTGTCCATTCATCTGACTTTTTTAAACAGGTTCAATAAGGTTTTATTATTTTTACATCCACCATAGTTATAAAAAGAACATTCTAATTTGGGCAATAGTAATAGGCTTGTTGGATGTTTCCAATATTTCAAGATTAATATCTTAATTGCTATTAAATTAACTTTAAAGCTGGCCCGGTGGCACTGACGGCTGAGGCACTGGATGCCACACCTGGTGCCATGCTGGCGACCCATGTTTGGGAATGGGAATGGGCATGGGCCGCCAGAGGTCAGCAGGGGAGGGGAAGGATTGAGCATCCAAAGGACTGCTCTCCTTCTCCAGGGAGGAGGGGGTATCACAGCACTGACATCACATCACCTCCTGGCAGAAGCTGGGTTGCATGGCACTGGGAGATAGCATGGGGGAGCTGAGTGCAGATGCTTCAAGGGGAGCATGCACGGACTCGTGCAAGCTCTCCCTCTGCTTGCATCACTGCACACACCCGGTTCCATAGGGGAACAAAAGAGAAAAATCTAGGTGGGGCTTCCACCTCTATGAAGCCCTCCCTGGGCTTCAATTAGCCGCTGCCAATGTCGCCAGATCCCCCAACCAGTTACTTATACTGTGGACTGGATTGGGGGCCAGTTCCATGGCCACACCCTCCAGGGAAAAGCTGGGGGTGACCGGGGGATCATGGCAGGGACAGAAGGTGGAAGTCCAGGGGCCATGACCAGGGCAGAAATCTGACAGAGTGCCCCGCCACACACACAAAAAAAAAAATAAATAACTGTAAACACTATCTTTTGCTGGCATTGCCAATATGTATCTCCACCCATTTCTAAAATACAGATGTTTGGGTCTTGTCATCCTGTATAATTCAATTTAACCTTGTTTAAAATTTGAAAGGACTGTACCAACCATATTAAGCTAAGGGAACATTTCCAAAATAGGTGGAAAATATCAACTATTTCTGGTCCACAGTGACAGCAACTGCCTGACATAATATGGTTTATATTATATAGTCTATGTGATGAGTAGTATAGTATGCTGTCTTTAATATTTTATATTGTATAGTTTAAACCTTTAGTAATTTATAATTTTGCATAGATCCACAAGATATTAACCATTGTTTCTCTGTATCAGATAACTGTAGATCTTGTTCCCATCTTTGTATTGACTTTTTATTTATTTGAAGAATCAGAAAATAACCTTTGAGTCATAGACTCTTTTACAAAGGCTCCTCATCACAGTTGCATGAGGGCAGTTAGGATAAAAGACACATATAGGGTAAAATACAAAGAGGATGTAGTGAAATACAGAAGTGCATCAAAACAAGCATTAAAAATGTAAGCCGGTCGGAGACAGTCCATAGTTTAATAGCATAACAGTCATTATACAGAAAACCAGGAAACACAAATTAATACAGCAGGCCTATAGGGCCTTTGTTATATTGGCAGCTAGTGACCATATATACAAATTCCTAACAGGGATACAAGAACTACCATGTACCCTCTCAGTTACTGAAAACATCTACAGACTGCATGCTCAAGCAGGTAGTTCTTTAGGGCTGATTTGAAAGGGCCTACGGTAGTGCGATGATTGATAGAAGTTGGAAGCTCATTGATCTAAGAGGGTGCTCTGTAAGCAAAGGCTCTTTGACATAGTTTGGTCCTCCAATAGGGAACCTTAAGGGGGGTCCTCTTGCTATTTCTAGAGGAGTGGATTGGGTTGGCTGCCATAACCAGGGAGTCAAGCCCTGGAGGGGTGGATTTGAGGGATATTTTCTTTGCCAAAATACAGGTAAAGTGTTTAATTCTGTCATCTAGATTCAAACAGCCTGCTGATGCATATAAATCACAGCTGTGAGTCAGCCTGCCCTGGCCTGTGACCAGTCTGCAGGCCTCATCCAGGGTGGTTTTGATCTGTGATAAGGAGGTAGGGTCAGCTGAGCCATATATCACCAGGCCATAGTCTACTAGTGATAGGATAAATGAAGACACAGCCAGTTGGAGGGCTACTAGAGAAAGGAATTGCCTTTGATGATAAAGCAACTCTGTCTTTGTGTTCAGTGCAGCAGGTAGTCCATGAATGTGGCCATGGGTAAGATAGGTGGGAA
This sequence comes from Neoceratodus forsteri, assembly GCA_016271365.2. NCBI lineage: Eukaryota > Metazoa > Chordata > Ceratodontiformes > Ceratodontidae > Neoceratodus > Neoceratodus forsteri. The sequence goes on along the minus strand of CM057452.1, from coordinate 1,064,230,971 downwards.
TCAATGGTAATACCCAGGTATATACAGTACTGTTTCAATTGGTTTATGTAACTTAGAATTTAGCCATTTAAACAGTTTTTGATGGAGGTGGGGGGTCTCATTCAAAATGTTCAGCAATTTCCTTTCTATCATTCTATTGTTTGGGGTCTCTCCCAATGCTTGTAATCTTTTCAGTACTGCTCTGATTATAGTAAAAAATACTGACAGCTTTTTAACCCATATTTTACCCTAAATGTGTTCTAACTAGGGGTATGAGAAAAAAAAAATTCCACAGGTGGAATTTCCACGAAAGTGCAAATTTCACTTCTGCAGAAGTTCAGAAATCATTTTAGCAAACTTTCTCAGAAATTCCACCTTAAAAGTGGAATAAATATACAAACGGCAGGCTAATTTGTTAAACTGTGGGAAACAAAATCTGGAGAACTGAGCACTGCCAGTGATCAGTTCTGAGACTTTTTTTAACCACAGTTTAATTCATTAATCCACTCCCCACACTGATCAGGGGTCCCAGTAAATAAATAAAGACCTCTAATCCCTCCCTCAGACCCTCCTGGTGTCTAGTAGCCCACACACACTGATCATGGGTCCCAAGTAAAAAAGACCTGATCCCTGGTGTCTAGTGGTTCTCATCTTCCACCCGAGGATCATGGTCTGTGGGTCCTGGCAAAGAAGAAACCAAAACTCTGATCCCGCCCTGTTGTATAGTGGCCCCCCCACCCATCGATCATGACTCCCCAAAATATTTTATTTCTGTGATGTCTAGCAGACCCCCCATCCTGAATTCCTTAATCCACAAAAAAAAACCCAGCTGTCAGTCCATTGATCCATCCTCCTCTATTTCCAATATTCCCTGGTGTCTAGTGGACCCCCTCCATCCCCGATCCCTTTAAAAAAAAGCAATCCCACTTCCCTGGTGTCTAGTGAACCCCCACCATGACAGTACATCCACCAGCACCCCATTCCCCTATGCTTCTCCTGAGCTGGCCACCGGTGCAGCCCTCCTCTCTCCTCCTCCACTACCAGTGTCCCACTGAATTGTCAATGAATGACCGCATGGTTTTACAAGCACGTGCTCATTCACTGACAGTTCATTAAACTGTGGATAGAATGAATTCTGCTGTTTATATGCATGTTTCCACAGTTCACAAAAAAAGTCAGTGGAACTCAGCAAAATCCATGGAAAATCCCAGTTTTGCCAATGGTGAAAGTACAGAAATTTCCATGAAAAATTCACGGAAGTTCCGTGAAAGCAGAATTTGCAACTTTCACCCACCCCTAGTCCCAACCTATGACATTATCATTTTCTAATAAATCTCTCCTTCTTTCAATTTCTTTTTTCACCCATGATATTTTAGATAGTATTTTCCCATTTAGTTTATAATTTGAATTATACCATATCTCATTCATTGGGGAAAAAATTGTTTTCTAATTAATCTTATTGATGTAATTATTTACTATGTTGCTTAAATTTTGTATTATCATGCTTGTGGATGTTTTAATTGTTTTTGCCAGAAAAATATTTTTATAATCAATTTTTTCAGAAATATCTTCCTCCATTAAATAGTTCACTATTTCATCCCTAAACTCATCATCTGTACTGAAAGCCCAGTTTATTGCTAGCTTCATAAAATAGGATGAGTATTGAGCTTCTATATTGGGACATGCCAGCTCCCCTTGTTCTTTAGACATACATAGTCTGTTCCAGGAGATTCTGGCTTGTTTGTTATTCCATACAAATTTCCTAAATAAGCTATTTATATTTTTAAACTAAGTCAGTGGTATAAACGTTATTATGGATTGGAGTCTGTAAGATAGAAAGGGAATTGCAAGCATTTTTATTTGGATTTTTCCCCATAATGATAGTGGGATCTTACTACAGCCTGCTAGTTTATCCTTTAGGAAGGTAAAACATTTGGAGTGGTAGAACGGATACAAATTCTTTAATTTATTAGTACTATCAATCCCCAGATATTTCATGCCTTTACTTTTGTACCTTCGCATTAAAATGTCTTTAAGGTTGTTTACCTGAACCGAATTTGATGTTATCATTTCTCATTTTTTTCATTTGCTTTATAGCCAGATATCTGGGAAAATCTGTCTTTAACTGTTTTTAGTTCTTTTAAACTGTTTTTTGGATCTTGTAGTAGTAACAGCAAATTGTCAGCATATGCATTAATTTTTGTTTTACATGCACCAGCTTGGATTCCTTTGATACTTGTACATGTTCTGACTTTATTGAGCAGAGGTTCTAGGCTGATCACAAATAATTAAGGAGATAGAGGACAACCCTGTATGACACCTCAATGCAGTGTAAAGGGTTTTGAGTAGTTGTTATTTATTTAAAATTTTGCCTCTGTTTTTTATATATTTATTTCTTAGAATTACAGAACCTTTGAGTCAGAGACTCATTTACAGGGGTTCCACGCCTGAGCATTCAATAGGTTAGAATACAGGCAAAGTCCAATAAAATAGCACAGACAATGAAATATTGAATCACACAGCAGAATTATGTGGTATACGAATGTGAACACATTTGGGTAACAGTTAGCATTGCGTACATTTATGGATACAGTGGGTGCAGATGATATAAGAGGGTACAGACAATGAGAACATTAGGTGACATCAATGAAACAATCTCAGCACTCCACAGGCACACAAATAAAACTCTCCAGACAAAGGAGATAAAAAAAATTGCTTTTACTCACAGATTTACAAAAAACAGCAGCAAAAAATTGAGTACATAACCACAAAGTGCTAAGTATAGACCCAGAAAAACTCCTCATGCACATTTCACCTGAACACTGGCTTTGTCAAAGGTTATCACCGCCTGGTGTTAGGTAGCTTAAATAGCACCCGTCCCTAATTATATTAACCTTTTTAAAGTAAAGGTGCTTCATTTATCTCCCACATATATGAACACACATTACACCTGGGGAAAGATATTCAGAAATGCACCAAAGGCTGGCACAATTCCAGCACAGTGCAACCCCAGTGCACCATGGTGCAATGAATGCAATATTGAAAGAATGCACATGGCACAATGTGCCAGCGCAACATGGCTGAATATCGCATGGAAGCACCATGGTGCTACCAGACCTGCACAGAGATATAACCAGACATGCTCCAAGGTGCAACCACACCAGCCCCAAAGCACAACCAGAGATATGCCAGAGCACAACCACATATGTGCCATGGTACACAACAACTAGCCCTGGCAATAGTGTGAGCAAATCAGCAGTGCAAAGGTGTGGGCCACGGCAGAGGAGGACACCCTGGGACAGTGGCAGGGATGCACAGTGGCAGGCCACAGGTGGCCACAATCAGTAGGGCACACACAGGCACCAAGACACCCCCACCACAGAACACACCTGTGGCACACAAAGCAGTCAACAGATGGCACCAATGGCCAACAGTAGAGCCCCCATCCAGACTCCAACAATCCACACCCAGGACCATGCTGCCAAGCACACACATGCCACACATCCCAGACAGCCACCCCAAGGCCACCCCAAGGCACAGCCACTGACCAAGGGACAAGACATCACAATGCATGACCCACACAGTGGCACAGGCACACCACACAGATGCACACCACATCAATGCAGCCTGGCTCTACACATCAGCCACAAAGCAGACACAGACACAGGCAGGTAAGGCAAAATAGATATGTAATCACAAAAAGTATGTACAGAAACAAGGGGTGGGAAAGGGTAGGATAGTGAGGAAAGGGGACAGGGAACAGGGACTGTACAAAGGGATGGGGGACTGAGGGTGAGGTATGGCGGTGGATGCAGGGGAACACAGGATAGGGCTAGTGGCTCCCATTTCCAGCAACCCCCTGCCAATGCTGTTGTCTCCAGAGAGCCAGAACCTGCCTCTGCACCTGGAACACGGCCTCCACAGTTGTAGAAGTGATCAGTATTATCTGTCAGAGGAGCCTGCAGTACAGGGGCAGCTGTGAACATCTAGAGATGCTTAGGACAAGGGACAGATCAGGTGATCAGTGCAACGTCCCAAGGAACACGGCCCAACCAGACTACTGATTGAGCAGGGGGAATGCACCCCCCCGAGGGCCCATATAGACCACCCACAGGGTTGTGAGCCAATGCCTGCTGGCAAAGCAGCACACCACATCAGTGCCCAGTGGTGGTCCATGCAGCACAGTGGCCATCCAACTGCAACAGAGCAGTCACATGGCATAGTGCCCCACCTGCACCACAGCAATATCAGTGGTGGCCGTGCACACACCTACCCCACCAGCAGCAGGGACATGGACTGATGGCTGTGCCACGGTGACGAGCACCACCCACAGTGCCAAACAGACAGCTACCATGGCACAGGCTGCCATGCCTGCACCCATGCCACAGGTCACTGCACTCGATGGTAGCAACCCACCCTGCAGGACACACCAGGCAGCATGGCAAACACCACAGTAGAGCACAAGGGCACACATGCATGTTGGGCCTACATTCCTGGCTGTGGCACAGCCCCATGCCGGGCACAGTTCTCCATCCACCAGAGGCACTCGGGGTCCCTCCGCTGCAGGTACCTGTATCAGTGACAACACTGTTCCCTTCTCCTGGGCAACCCTGTGCACTGTACCAGTGCAGCTGCGATTGTCTGCCACACAGCCACCCTGGGCTGCTGCAGTAGCACCTGCCCAAATAGCTGGGGTGCATGGGACAGGATGCAGGCCACAAGATTTCCAAGCTCAACCTGGCTCCAGTTGGCTGCCCGTGCACTATGTCACTGTTGCTTCGCCATCATCGGTCACTATGTACCGAGGATCAAAATGGTGGCATGAAGCACACGTAGATTGTGCATGCACCAGTTGCACAGTCTGAGAGGACATGTGCTGTGATATGCTATTGTGTAGTTACAGAGATGCATGGAATCGGCATGGTCTGACAGGGGCATGGGTACTGGTGTCATCCAGGGCCAGAGGTCACAGCAGGGGTCAGGGAACTGCCTCTGCACTGTGTGCACATCTGCAATAGTGGCCATGGTGGACTGTGCACCACGGGCCCTATTGCACACAGTGTGCACAGTGTCCTACACATGTACACTGCAGTCTTGTGCAGCGTGCATGCATGACCATTGCACCACAGGTTGCTCCAGAGCAATCTCATTGCACAAGAAGCAATTCCATGATATTCGGCCACCACATGCAAATGAGCTCATCAGCCAATGTGTGGCGCACTGTGGAAATTAGCATGTCATTACTGTTGCGCAGCTGCTCATTTGCATGTGTTGTGCTATAAAAGCACCGTGGATCTACACAGGGCATGGACTGGTACTGCAACCTTCTGAGGTAAGTTACGCATGCTGCTGAGCTCAACCAGCACAGCAGGAGGGATGTGTAGGCTGCTGCTGACACTGACATACATGTCTATATCGACAGGTAGCACAATGTCGGAATGCAATGAGATTGAGGAGCCTTCACCAAGGCAGAGGTCGATGCCCTGTTTGAGGCCTACCTGGATAGGGAGCCACTGATGAGTGGTGCCACAGGCACACCACAGTCCAGGGCTGCGGCCTGGGTGGAGGTGTCAGTGAGTGTGAACCAGCAGGGCAGCCACCAGTGGTCAGTGCAGGAGTGATGGAAGAAGGTGGGCACTGATGAACACTACATAAAGGAAAAGGTGGCAGCCATACATGCAGCCTGGACAACCATTGGAGGGGGTCTGCTGATGTGGCACAGCTCATGGTGCAACAGGATTTGGTAGCAACTGCCATGTGATGTAGCACAGTCAAGGGTGTGCTGGGTGGCAGGTTCCAGACTGGTGGAAGTCCATCACTGCATGGTACATATGATGGGCACTTACAGCAAGCATTGGGGGTGTTGGGGGGCCTTGGGCTGGGGGACATGCATCACTAACACTTCTGTGTTCTCTTTCAGCACCAGCACACCTGCATGCAGTGGAAGGGGTGACAGCAGCAGCCATGGAGGCAGACCCAACCCCGGAGAAACAGCCATCCACCTCCATGGGCATCTGGGGGGCCTGATTGGCTGCAGCATACCATCGCTGTCCAGCTGGATGTCCTGGGCATGGCATCATATGAGGCCCTGCCTGTGTTACAGCTGGATGTCAGCCATGGCATCCTCTGCACAGGGACACTGATCAGGGCGGGGTCCAACACCAATGATGACATGACCATGATCCTGGATGGTAGTGGTGGTGATGTGGGTGAGACACCAATACCAAGTATCACTTCCGGATAGCACGCCCAGTGGCCTGCCAGTGGTGGGACAGCTGCCTGTTGCCACTGCAGGTGCTGCCATGTGCACTGCCATGGCAGTGCCATGTGGTGGTAGTGGCGCAGACATGCAGCCACTGGGATGCATAACAACAGTGGCAGGTAAGAGGAAGCTTGATGCAGTGTCCACCACTGGGGTGCCAGTCAGGGACCAACCAAATGCAGACCCCACTGTGCAGTGTCCACCTGAGTGGAGGACTATGCAGTGTGGTTGTACACCACCAGTGGGTTGGCATCCCACTCAGGTTCCCCTGGGTGCTGACCTATCATCAGAGCACACCCAATTGCTGTGGGCTGCCATGGAAAAACAGGTGCTGCTGGTAGCTGGGGTGCATGCAGTGTGCACGGAGGTGCACCAAGTGGTTGAGCAGCAGGAGACAGGCACTGCTTAGCTCCTGGAGGCTATTCGGCACTTGCAGAAGGACATAACTGCATCCCAGGATTGCATTTCCAATGCAATCAGGGATGGCCTTGCACCACTGATCACCACCAGATGTGGCTGGCCACCTCACACACCACATAGTGCACTGTCCACCCCATGGACCCGTTGTCGCATGACACCCTCCCTGTCAATGCCGGGCTCTGCTGATATTGAAGTTTTAAATACATTTAACTTCATTTCACAATCAACATATATCAAACAAATAAATGTGGTCATATGCCAAAAAAGCCAAGAATCAGTACAGTTTTATACTATTGAATAGGGGAAATGTCTTTCTACTATCTTGTTATATACAGAAGCATATCCCTATAAATAAATATTTATCTCACACAGTTCATCTTAATTTAGCAAAACAATTACCCACAACAATAGTGCATTCTGATTACCCTCTAACTTTCAATCTATTTCCCTGATGGTCCAGCTCTAACCTGATCCAGCACTTCACTACAATTTATTTTGGCTCTAAACATCTGACTCTTAAGGATAGTCTCCTTAGTATGTCCTGGGTGGCAACTACTTGCCAGCAACAGAGTCTTTTTATCTGTCTGTTTTCTAAACAGGGAGGTTGTCACCTTATCACTCCCTGCAACTTTCATAATAATATCCAGGAAGGAAACTTCCTCTTTGCTTGCCGTGTAAGTGAACCGCAGGTGTCTATTAGTACAACAGAGATAATCTAAGAACCTTTCAAGTGCACTATTTGTTCCTCTCCATATGATAAATATATCATCAATACACTGCACCCATATGGTTATCTTATCCCTTAACTGGTTAGACCCTAAGTTCCATATAACACTCTGCTCCCAATATCCTACATATACATTTGCGTAATTAGGGGCAAAACTTGCTCCCATTGCTGTTCCTTTAATCTGGTGGAAGCATTTATCACCAAAACAGAAAAAATACCCTCTAATACCATTCTAGTCAGAGCTACAAGGAAATCAGTATCCAGCTTTGCCTCTGGTCCTCTAGCATTTAAATAATAAAGCATTGCCCTTATACCTCCATCATGGGGAATGTTCATGTAAAGGGATTCTATATCTAAAGTTATCAATATATTCCCTGGCTCCCATCCATGCTTCCCTAGCACTCTCAGAACATGTCCCATAGCTTTAACAAATGTGGGCAACATTTTAACTATTTTTCCAATGTCATCATCTAACATCCTGGCCAGAGATTCCATCACTGACCCCTCACTCGATATAATGGGGCATCCTGGTGGGTTTACCAGGGATTTATGAATCTTTGGCAAGATATAAAATTGACAGAATAGGGGGTGAGACACTGTCATATACAGTATTTCTTTTCCCTCTCATTTATCATTCCTACCTTCTCTGCCCATGCCAAACTATTATCAACCTCCTTCAACTGAACAAAAACCTCCCTTTTAACTTGTCTATAATAATCATTATTACACAACTGCCTCTCCATATCCATCTCTATCTCATACATCCTAGACTACCACACTGCCACCTTTATCTGCCGGCTTTACTATAATGATTTTGTTGCTTCTCAAAGCAAATAAGGCCTCTTTTTCATTTGATGTTAAGTTATTAAACCTAGGCACATAATCCTCTTTTCTCAATTTTTTCTATATCCTGTTCACGTAACTTTTGGAACATTATTACTGCATAAGGTAGTGGTGGGCAGGATGTACTAGGCTTTCTCCCCCCCCCCCCAATCACTCTCCAAATTCCCACTCCCCACACTCCCACCCTCCCCTGAACAGTCTGTAAGAGCCTTAAACACTTCATGTGTAGGTGTAACAGCTACTCCATTATAATCTAAATCATCATTATTCATTTCCATACATTCCATACCCCACATATTCATAGATTTCCAAAAAATAGCATCTAAGACTTAAAACTCTACATAGCCTTTATAAATCTATGGTAACATCAAATAAATGTAAATCTACAGTTGGAACAAATGAAAGTCCTTTATTCAACACCCTTATTTAATATCCATTTAGTTTGTATAATGACAAATTTATCACTTGCATCTCATCAAGTCCCTAGATTACTTAATATGCTGTTCCTGGTACCTCTTATTCTGTGTGTGCATCTGTCCCCCATACACCATTTGTCTTTCCACATCTTCTCTTTCCCCTCCTTGTGCGCTTGTTTCCACGTAATATCTGACCTTTCTTTTTCCTTTCCTCTGATTTCTCTGCTCCAAAAAAGGCCCCTCTGAGTTCTCCAAATCATTATTAAAGCTTGTCTCTGACCCACTTGTACCACCCAACCTTGAGGTTGTTCCTAATGCATTTTGTCAAAATAGATACTGGCTGAAAAATCACTTTACTAGGCCTTTGTTTGAAAAAGTCTTGCTTCTTATTAAACTGTTCATTATCCTTTGGCCAATTGAAAACATGTCCATTTCTATTGTTATTCAGATCTCTATTAAACTTTCTTTTCTTAGTGGCAATGACTTTAGTTTCCTGGAACATGATTTCTTTTTCCAGTTACCCTTTAAATTTAACAAAATTGTCACTGCTTTTAAATGCCTCCAAAGCACTTTCTTTCTCCTTCAATTCTTCTTCTCTTTCCTTCTCGAGGCCTTCATTTCATAATAATTAAATCCATCCACTTATGTGTTGCTTCCATCAATATCTCATGCCACTTTTTAATAAATTCTGCATCCTCTAACCCCAGGGTCGGGTTGTTAATGAATCTGAGTCCCCTGGGTGCACATTCCACGTCCATATAGGCCTGAATAGTTTTTAACTGCCAGTGATTTCTGCTAGCTTTAAGGAATGTCCACTCAAATGCAAAAAATGCAGAATGAATGTTCTCTTTATACTAGCTTCCACCATCCATATTCATACCTCCTCTCATTGTGGTATTTGTTGCATCAGCAGAAACCGCTACACCAAAGGGATCTTTTAACTCTGAATTCTGAACCAGGCTCTTGGCAAACCCCTCTTTGTCTCTACTCCTTGGGTCCTGTCCACTTGTGCTTGCTTCAGCTCCATCAGGCTGCTCCATATTACAGAGTACCATCACTCCAAAACTGCACTTTAAAAAAGTGAACTGAAAAAATTGCCCAAAAAATTCAGGTACTCTCCTTGTGTTTTAAAATGCTTCATGCCACTTGTTCAGATATTCTGCATCCGCTACCCTTGTGCATAGCTCAATCAACACTGAAACAGCCAAGTAGAGCTGCACTGAGGGATTGGTGCTCAGAGACAGTACAAAACATAAATGAAACAGTCTTGTCACTCCACAGGGACACAAATAAAACTCTTTAGACAAAGGAGATAATAAAATATGCTTTTACTCACAGACTTGAAAACACAGCAGCACAAACCGAGTACATAAGTACAAAGTGCTAAGTGCAGACACAGAAAAACTCCTCATGCACATTTCACCTGAACATGGGCTTTGTCAAAGGTAATCACCACCTGGTGTTAGGTAGCTTAAATAGCACCCGACCCCTAATTATATTACCCTTCTTAAAGTGAAGGTGCTTTATTTATCTCCCACATATATTAACACACATTATACCTGATGGATTTAACATTAAAATGAGAAAGACCACATATTATGTTGGCTATCATATTATCTATTGCACATTGATATTGAAGTTTTAAATACATTTAATTTCATTTCACAATCAACATCTATCAAACATATAAATGTGGTCATATGCCAAAAAAGCCAAGAATCAGTACAGTTTTATACTATTGAATAGGGGAAACATCTTCCTACTACCTTGTTATATACAGGTGCATATCCCTATAAATACATATTTATCTCACACAGTTCATCTTAATTTAGCAAAACAATTACCCTCAACAATTGGAGGATCAAGAAAGTGTCAGATGCTGGGTTGGGGGGATGGAAAGAGAAAGGGGTGAAGGGGAAGAAACAGGAAAAAAGCAGGCCAATGCAAAACATACATAATAAAGTGGGAAACAAAAAGTCTTCATGAAACAGGATTTAGTAGTTGCCGTATTGGTCCTTGCAAGAATAGATCCAGAAGCAAATGATTTGATACCTTTTAATGGACCAACATAGATGTAACAACAAGAACAAAGTGCTCTAGCTTTCGGACCAACCAGTCCTTCTTCAGAAGCTAATGGCAGTTGTTTAGAAAATACAATACTTATAACAGCAAGATCATGCAGAATAAAACAGAAAAAATTCCCATTGGTTTAAAATATTTAAAAAAATACAGAAGATGATGTCAGAGAAGTTTAACAGTACCATACTGCCTTCAGCCAGGAGGGACCCTGGGTCAAAGGTGCTTGATGGAACACACATACAAAGAATCCTTCTGCATATAAATTTAATTAAATTAATATATATAATTATATATATATATATATACACATATATATGTATACAGTATATAGATAAACATTATGAAACATTGTGTGTAGTGTCTGTTTTGACTCCATTATGTATGTTTTGTGATCCTGTGTCAGTGAACTGATTTCAGGGGCAAGCATAGCGACCCAGGTGTATGGGGGGAGGGCAGGGAAAGCTGCTGTTATGCAACAACACCCACCAGTCAGGGAACATAAGCTGAGTGGTTGTCTGCATGAGCCTGGGTACCATGTAGTGAAGAAGACTGTCCTCATTCACTCTTTACACATTCACTTTTTACACATTCACCTAATGGGGTAAGCTTTAGGGTCTACAACCCCTAGGAAGATTTTGGCCCAGATTGATGTTAGGGGTGGCATTGGGGTTTTAGGGTTAGAAACCCTAAAGCCACATTTGCTTACTTTTGTCACTTTAGCTCGAACCCTAAATGTTACATTAACACATTTTTTTGTGAATAATTTCCTTTCCTTTTGAGATAATATAATTGTATAATAGATCCATACTTTTTGAGATAGTGTAATCATATTCTTATTTGTCTGATGGAACACAGGGACCTCAGAGCTGTGTTCTCATATCCCTTCATCGAAGCATATATGTATGTTTATGGGGAAGTACAGGGCCCTATAGGCCCTATGTTTCCATTTCTAGGACAACAGTAACCAAATTGTTAACTTGGCCTTCCTGTTAACTCACCTCATTAAACTGGTGGTACAAATGGTCAAATCTCAACCATAAACATTGTTCCACAGCATCATTCCACTACAGGGGAATAAAAAATATTTTGGTCGAGATTTGAAAAATGACTGCTGTCACATTCATGAGGTGGTATAAAGAAATGGCTATGCTGATAAGTTGGGGTTAAAACATTAAAAATTAGGAAAGTTACAAGCAAGCATAGTCAAATGTCAACAGATGAGCACAACTTGCCATTTTAACATATTTTGACCCCAACTTTTCAATATACCCTTCTTATGACCCCACATCATGAACGAGTATGGTAAAACTTTTGAAATTCTGCTTCAAAAATTATTTCAGCAACTGAATGTGCAATCACCTTTTGGGCAGGATTTGCAAAATGACACCAACATTGCTCATGAGGCAGAGTATCAAAAAGAATATATAGAAAATGTGGTATCAGAATCCTGAAAATGGCCAAATTATGCACCAAAGTTGAAAACCCTATGAATACATCAAACCACACTTACCTTACCTTGTCATATTGTAGTCGGCAGTTCCAGCAGCAAGTTGTCTCTCCCATATGTGGATCTTCATTTTAGGACCTATTCAGGTGAATAAGGGTGTGTTGGGGGACCTGGAGAATTAGGGATGGTGAGTGCTGAGTGGGAGGTCCAGGTGGGGTGCATACAATTGGCAAAGGACCATTTTTTCAGGTTGAGAAAAAAACATTGATGGACCATTTTCTTTATTACAGACACACTTCTACATTGGAGGGGAGAAGCCACTAGACATGAGACATGTACAGTAAAAGCCACAGACATGGTCAGATATTTCCATATACCTCTTCAAATTTCTAAAGAGTTTCTCTCTGCTGCTGGTACTGTGGAGATGCAGAAAGTAGAAGTTTACTCTAGAAATGTCATAGAAATTTCAGGAAAAATCTGACAATGTCTTTGAGTGTGACTGTATCATTGACTTACAGAGTTGCCCATAGAAGGGGTGCCACTAGACACCAGGGATTAATGATACATGGGGAACGGAGGGTAGGGAGCACCACTAGACACCAGGAATACACATTATAACTACAGGCTACACTGGAAGGGTGGGGGCACCACTTTACACCAGGGAAAATATACTTAGTACAAATATATATTTAAAAAAATATGGGGACAATGATTGGAGGGTTGGGGGCAGCACTAGACACTGGGGAAAATAATATAATATAAATAAATAAATGATAAAATAATACAGGGAGAATGGTCAGATGGTGGTGGCACATCAATAGACACTAGGGATAAATAATATAACAATGGGCAAAGCAATCAGAGGGTATGGAGTATCACTAGATACCAGAGAAAATTAACAAAATTAATGGGAAAAACCAAAAAAAGAACTTTTCTTGTTTCAGTGAATTCTGTTCCATATGAAATGAAAAGGCTTAATTGAAATGAACAAGGTTTCAGAAAAAAACTGAAGTCCTAAATCCTTTTTTGTGCCAAATGATCCTTTTACATCAAATGAAAAAGGATCCATTGGCACAAAAAAAGAATCAGAGAAAAAATAAGTGTGAAATCCTTTTTTCATGCCAGTGGATCTTTTTTATTTAAATGAAAGTACCAAGTGAAAAAGGATCCTTTGGCTCAAAAAAAGAACCGGGAAAAAACAAAACCAAGAAATCTTTTTTCATGAGACGTAATCCTTTTTCATTTGAATGAAAAAGGATTCACAAAAAAAGATCTTAGCGAATCATGGAAAATTATTTAAAATAAAAAAGAACACTTTCTAGGGTCATTTTTACACAAGAAACTGTAGAATCCATTTAATGGAGTCCTGCTGAGCAAAATGGCTAGCAGTATAGCCTAGAGGTTAGATGAACAAGGTGTGAACAAGCTTGACACATCCAGCAGACCAGACTAGAGTTTGATTCTCACAACCTCCACTTGCATACTGTGTGATTCTGAACAAGTCACTTAACCGTCCAGTGCTCCCAGGTCACCCCTGAAAACAGGCACTTGTGCCTAGTGGGCCTTACCAAATATTAAAATAATAATAATAAAAAAAAAAAATGTGTGTTTTGGTTTCTCTGCAAAATGTCATTTCGGGGAGTTTTGACATTTAACAAGATGGCGGAAAATGAAATAGAAATTTTCCTCATGAAAAAGGATTGGCCCTAATGAAAAAGGATCCTTTTTCCTGAGGACAAAATTTTTTGCTGAGGACCAAATTCTTTTTTCATTCTGAGAAGCTATCCAAGAGACTATACTGAGTGTACTCAGAACCCAAACTTTTAACATTTAATAATTTTGGAACAAATTAATATGTTTTCACCAAACCAGTAAAATGCACATCTATTGACCAAGCCCCTTCTACTCTGAAAAGTTCAGAACAAAATTCCAAACCATCTGGGTACAGCGCAATGAAAAAAAAAATACAAAAATTTGCACATTTTTTTTCATTATGCGCAACTTGGAAGCTACGCATCTGCCCAGAACAAAACATAGCACATCAAGAGATCTGCCCCACAAGACTCTGCATGCAAGCTTTTGTGCAAATCTGTTGAACAGTTTTGAAGATATTACAGTGCAAAATCTGAGGTTTAACATAGAAAGCACTGCTCAACCCTAAGTATAGGGGTGCTACTGTGCCTCTATGATATAGATCTTTGAACAAAAGAAAACATCTTACTCAAGTATGACTCTAGCACAGATACACGAAAGTGTGCAGACTACAGCTGGTGGGAGACGGTGGGCTCTTTGCATGGCCTAGCATGCAAGAACAGCACACAGAGTCTTGTCCTCACCTATGTTCACTGCACAGACCCAAAATTTGTAACTCATTGCAGGTATATTTTCAGGTGATGGGCCTTAAATTGGACTGGCATTTTAAGCAACCTAGCAGATTCCATAAATTGAACTGTGCTTAATTGTACAATTTAGATCTCCCATTAGATTCCTAAAATTTCTGTCCAAGCAGTAAACATTTCAGTTTCCTTAACAAAGGTCAAGCTTTCTGCAGTGTGCATGGCCCCAGCCAGCAGCATAATCACGCTCAGCAAATAGACAGCCAAGCAGAACTAAGAAAATGCTTTGGGTGTTGCCATTCTGTCTTTTTGTTTTTCTAGTTCTTTTGATGGCTATTTGCTCCAATGCTCCTGCAAAAAATAGTGCAGTGGGGAGGGGGAATGGGGGAATAGAGGATCCAGAAAGATTCAGTTCCACTGTAGCAGAAGGATGTACCAGTCTACAGCTGTGCTGTATTCACAGTCACATGCTACCAAACCCCTTTTCAGTCTAATTACACTATGTCACGCATGGCTCTTGCTATGTAGCTGTAAAAAGGACATTAAAAGAACTGATGGGGGACAGAGGACAATGAACCCAGAAGTCACTGGTCTAAGTCATCTCAATCATAGTGAGAGTGATAAGGAATTAAATCTATTCATCCTGGAAAGAAGACACCTGATACAATAAGATAAAAACATAGAATTTGACAGCAGATGATGACCGCTTGGCCCACCCAGTCTGGCCATTTCCCTACCTGATGGATAAGCTGCAGATTCTAGTTAATCAACAGCTTACTTCCTCCTACCCCCCCACTGGAATTGCCTTAGGTCTGTCCCATGCATTCTTGAATTCGCCCACTGTTTCTGACTCCACAACCTCCTCAGGACGGCTGTTCCATGCATCCTCAACTCTCTCTGTGAAAACATACTGTCTAACATTAGCTCTGAGCCGCCCCCCCATCTTCAAATTGTGCCCACTTGTTCTTGCACACCTCTTTTTCTGACATATACTACCCTCTTCTACTTTAATTCCCTTGAGATACTTGAAAGTTTCTATCATGTCCCCCCTCTCCCTCCTTTTCTCAAGGGTATACATATTAAGCTGCTTTAGTCTCTCCTCGTATGTCTTCTGGTGAAGACCCTGCACCATTATGGTTGCCCTTCTCTGAACAGCCTCCACTCTGTCTATGTCTTTGCAGAGATGGGGTCTAGGGAATTGCATGCAGTACTCTAGATAAGGTCTCACCAACTGTCTGTACAGAGGGATAACAACTTACTGCTTTCTACTGTTGATGCCTCTCCCTATGCATCCCAGTATCCCCCTAGCCCTCCTTACTGCCTTCTCACACTGCTTGCCCACCTTTAGGTAATCTGCTATAATTACTCCTAGGTCTTTTTTGATTTTTGTTGTTATTATCTCACCCTCCATTGTGTACTCTTCCCCTTGGTTTTTGTTTCCCAGATGCATTACCTTGTACTTCTTTGCATTGAATCTGAGCTGCCATCTATTTGACCATTCCTCCAACTTTGCCAAGTCCCTTTTCATCCTTTCCACCCCACCTTGTGTATCAACCCTGTTGCAGATCTTTGTGCCATCTGCAAAGAGAAATACTTTTCCTTCCAAGTGCTCTCCAATGTCACCTATAAAGAAATTAAAGAAGACCGGTCCCAGTACCGAACCTTGCAGTATCCCACTAGTTACCCTCCTTTCTTCACTGTGGACTCTGTTTACCATTGCCCTTTGCATTCTGTTGTCCAGAGAGTTTTTTATCCAGGCTACCACCTTGGGACCCACTCCAAGGCTGGCTAACTTGCATATTAATCTTTAGAGTGAGACTATGTCAAATGCCTTGCTAAAATCAAGGTAGGCCATATCATCAACCCCTCCCTGGTCTACTACTTTGGCCACTCAGTCAAGAAATCTATTAGGTTTGTCTGACATGACCTCCCTGCTGTGAAACCATGCTGCCCTGGGTGCTGTGCCCCTCTGGCCTCTAGGTACTCAACAATTATTTCCTTCAGAAGTGATTCCATCATTTTCCCTACCACTGAGGTCAAACTAACTAATCTGTAGTTTCCTTCCTCTGCCCTGCTCCCACTTTTGTGAAGTGGAATCACATCTTCCCTCCTCCAGTCCTCAGGTACCACCCCATCCTCCCATGATTTGTTAAAGATACAGTAGTAGTCAGTGGCGTTACTAGTTCTACCCTTAGTTCATTTAGAATTCTGTGGTGAATCCCATCGGGCCCCATTGCTTTGTCAACCATCAGTTTCTAGAGTTCTTTCAAAACCCTTTCTTCTGTGAATGGACTAGTATCGACCCCCCTATTCAGAGTGTTTCTCTTGTTTGGTTGAGGTACTTCCCCCCCATCTCTTCTGTTGTGAATACTGAGCAGAATTATTCATTCAGTATCCCTGCTTTTTCACTGTCACCCTCCCTCCACATTCCCTTCCGAGTATTAAGTTTCTGTATCCCTCCCTTGGTCTTTCTTCACTCTTTAATGTACCTATAAAAGGTTTTATCCCACCTCTTAACAGAGCTGGCTATCTTTTCCTCAGTTTGTGCCTTTGCTATTCTGACTGCCTTCCCTGCCTTTTTCTGCTTTAACTGATAAAGTTCTCAGTCCTGCTCCTTCTGTGTTTCCTAAATGTTATCCTTTTCTTCTTAACCTTCCCTTCCACCTCTTTTGAGAACCATAGTGGCTTTTTCCTTTGTTTTGTTTTGTTGATTTGTTTCACACAAAGGCTTGTTGCCTCTGTGATGGCTGTTCTGATTATTCCCCATTGTTCCTCCACCCCTCCTTCTTGCCCATTTGCTAGAGCTTTTCTGAGGCACTCACTCTCATTTTCCCAAAGTCAGCCCTCTTAAAGTCCAGTACTCTTGTTTTTGTATGGCTTGACCCTATGGCTGTGTTTATTGTGAACCACACTATTTGGTGGTCACTTGTTCCTAGATGGCTACCCACTTCTAAATTTGAGATCCTTTCTCCTTCCCCATTTGAGAAGGCCAGGTCTAAGATTGCTCCCACTGAGTGGGTTCCAACACTAGCTGTCTGAGGCATGCTCCTGTAGGGCATCAAGAATGACCCTGCTCTTTAATGTGCCTGCAGCAAAGGTACTCCAGTTAACATCTGGCACATTCAGGTCCCCCATCAACAATATCTCCCATTTTTCTGCCATTTTAAGGATGCCTTCTATAATTTCCTTGTCCATTTTCTCCCCCTAAGATAGGGGTCTGTATGCAACCCCCATGCAGATTGTGGTGCCATCTCCTGTCTCCAGGGTGACCCATAATGACTCATCAACTTCCTTTTTACTCTTTAGTTCTGTTGCTTTAATCCCTTCCCTTATATAGAGAGCTCCTCCTCCTCTTCCTCTTTTACCCACCCTGTCCCTCCTGTAGATTGTGTATCCTGGTATGTTGACATCCCAGTCATGGTTCTCTGTGTACCATGTTTCAGTGACTGCCACAATATCCTAGCATCCCTCTTCCATTAAGGCCACTAGTTCAGGGAGTTTGTTGCACAGACAGCAGGCATTAGTACTCATTGCCTTCCATTTTTTGATGGCCTTATCCCTTTTAGCCCCATCCCTGTCCTTACTGTCTTTTTCTGCATTTACCCCTGTCCTGCTCCATACTGACTTCTCTACCTTGGTGTTTACCTCTCTAACTACTGTGTTTTGTGGGGGGAGGCTGGGATTTCCCTGCTCCTTTTCAGTGCCTCCCCTCTTGACTAGTTTAAATACTTGCCAATGAAATATTTAAACCTATCACCTAGGATCCTGGTCCCCAGTAAGTGACCTATTCTTGATTGCAAGTCACAATCCCAATAGGAAGCAGTTGCTGGTGTAGGACTCTATAGTGAGGAACATAGAGTTGGGAGCTTGAGAGGGAATAGAGTGGGAGGTGAGGTGTCTGTGGGGTGCCATGGCTTAGAAGGACAGATGGTGTATCCTGAGGATCACTAGGGCAGTAGGAGCTGGGATTCACAGGACATTGTTGTCCATCATGGCACAAATGATGACCTAGCAAGGGAGAGGGTAGAGTAGGGTAAGTACAGGGAAACTTCAGGGAGCTGGGGTGGGACCTCAAGCAGATAGCACATGTGGTGGCTTTTTCTGAGATGCTACCTGTAAAAGGATGGGGACAGGTAAGGGTACTCTACATCAGGACCTTTAATGATTGGCTGAAGGCATGGTGCATGAAGGAGGGCTTTGGCCACATTAGAGACTGTGATCCAATTTGGGAAGACATGGGCAACTGTAAGGGAGATGGTCTGCATCCTTCTAAGAAGAGAATTACAGTCCTTGGTGGCAGGTTTAGATGTCACTTAGATTAGCATTTAAACTGTCCAATGGGGGAGGCAGAAACAATGAGGATGGCAAAAACTGACAACCCCCAAATGGTAAAATTAAAGATAGAGAGGGCCTGAGGGTGACAACACCCCAATGACAGTGGTGCAGAGCATGGACTGGGACAAGATGGAAGAACATGGGGATACAACTCAGGTAGAGGAGGAAAAGTGGATCAATGGGACAAGGAATTGAGACAGCAATCAAGAAGAGGGGAGTCAAAGGAAGGAAGGAAGACAGGAAGACAAAGGTCCTCAGGCAAGGGGTTAGAAGGTGTGAAGGGCCATGTGTACCAGTGCCAGGAGCCTTAAAAACAAAACCCCAGACTTAGAGACTATTATTGTGGAGACTTACCAGATTTAGTGGCCATAATGGAATCACAGTATACTGACCCCCATGATTGGGCATAGCTGTACAAGGCTGCTGTCTATTCAGAAGAGGCAGGGTATGGTGGGGAGGGGGGTCTGTAATATTATTGTATGTAAGTGTAACCCAGCTCCTCCTTTTTACTGGTAGCTTTTCAGCAAGGTAACTACAACAACAACAAAAGATATCCTCCCTGGCACTAGGGCAACCCATGGCTCTGGCATCAAGGAGACAAGGAGTGGTACAACACAACATTTCTGTTTCTACCCAAGTCTGGGGGAGAGGTGCCAGGGCTATGGTGTGTCTCTTATCTAGAAGTAGTTGTAGTAAAATCTTTATTTTCAGTCAGGATCAGTTGTCATAAAATACCATTAGCGCTCCTGATTTTATACAAGAATTATAAAGATTTACATTTGGTAAAATAAATTACATACACACACAACACAGAGGGACATATAATACAGATTTCATTACAACATACAGTACATTTAGTCAAGTAAGCTTGTGCTAAGAAGATACTGGGTTCAATCAAAACAAGTACATCTCATTGACAGTTCTTGTGTTAGGGCTGCATTGAATGTCTTTGGGCCACTATAGATGTTTTTTGACTGAATTGTCAACTCATTCCTTATTTTTGTAGAAAAGAAAGAGAAGGTCATTTCTCCATGTATAGGTTTTGGTTTATGAATTTGGTAGTTCCTGAGAAAGATGTTTTTCCTCAGGTTATGTGAGTGGTTAACTTTCTGCAATTTACCAAATAAATAGGAAGGCTTCTCAGTAATTATTGTCTTCCTAACTTGGTTTACCCAAAATATATAATTTAAGGACTCAGGAAGTTTACAGTGGTGAGTCTGTTTATTTGCAAAGCAAACCTGGCCAATCAGTTATATATAACCTCCACTGTCTTTAAATCTGTGGCACTAGCAAAGCCATAGATATGTATACCATAGTCTATAACTGGAATTAACATCTGTTTTTATAAGACCTTCTCATTTGCTCATCTAGACAGTGTTTTGTTCGCCTTAAGGCACCTAACCTACAACTGATTTTTTTAACCATTTAATTTATATGATAATCAGAATTTAGACTACAGTCAACCCAGAGGCCCATATTTTTTTATTCTGTGACCTGTGTTAGACTGTATCTTGCGGTGGTTTTAATTTCCAGAGCTTGGGGAACATTTTTTTGATCTAGGTACGGATATTCAAAGGGGTTACGCCTGGTGCATCAGAGTTGTGCCAGCGCAACCCTGCATTGTGCCCCGGTGGGATATTGAGAAGGCTGCCAGGCACAGGGCAAATCCTGATGCACTGGTACTCAATGTAATCATATGTGGTGCAGATGCAGGGGGTGTGCCCATGCATATGCGGCACTTCCCGATATTCAGTCTGGGATGTGCTGCGCACATGCTGGTGCAGCCCTGCATTACGCCGTATGGGGGGCTCAAAGTTGAGCCTGTGAAATGTGGGAAAAAATCCCGGCCACCCAAAGGTGGGCTACTGTAGTGCAGGGTGCTACACAGCAGCCGCCAGCTGTGGGTGGCCACCCGTCCACCCAGCACACAGTGCACAAGCACCCACATCCCCTGGCAGTTTAGTGGCACCCCCTCACATACAATTTCACAAGTACCAGTGCACACCCATGTGGGCTAGTGGATTCCCCTTCCGCCTAAGTCCCCAATCACTGGTAGATGTCAGATAGTCATCTCCCTGGTAGTCTAGTGGACCCCCCTGCCCATTGCCCCGATCATGGTAAATCCCCGTAATACACATCCCTGATGATCCGGAGGCACCCCAACCCCTCCAACCCACACAAACCCCTGTGCCCACCCTGCTCCCCCCGTCATTGGTGGGTGACTACAACCCACCCGAATACTGCCCGGCTGCCCACCGAATGATACGTACAGTATGGGCTGTAAGCCCATTGGTCCCCAGTGTGGATCAATGGGCTTGCAGGGCATACTGTACTAGGCTATCCCAAATATGTGAATTAAGTCATTCACATATATGGGACTGTCTAGTACAGTATGCCCTGCAAGCACATTGGGACATTGGTCCACACTGGGGACCAATAAGCCAATACTGTACCTGTTATTCAGAGGGCTGCTGGTGGTATACTGAGGTTGTAGCCACTGCCATTGAAGGGAGGAGTGGGGGTACAGGGTCCAGTGTGGGTGAGGGTGGGGTGCCACTGATCACCAGGGATGTGTATAACAGGGATTTACCGCGATTGCTGCAACAGGTGGGGGGGGTCCACTAGACTACCAGGGAGATGACTATCTGACATCCATGGCTATTGGGGACTTGGGCAGGAGAGGGGTCTACTAGCCCACCAGGGTGTGCACAGCTATATGTGGTGGGATCAGCTGCTAGGGAGGACCACTAGACCACCAGGGATTGTCTTATATTACAGTTATCAGGGACCCAGGCACTGGGGGGCCACTAGATTGCCAGGGATTGTGTGGTCTGCTACGGGGTGGGGTAATGTCCCTGGATCCCCAATGCACACATCATGCTGTGCAGAGCACCAGGCGCAAGTCACTGGGCTGCCCTGTGCAAGGCATGTAAATGGGGCCATAATGACATGCAAATGGCTCCATTTGCACCTTTCTTATATTACGGCCTCATTTGCATGCCCCCCACTGAATATCGTGGGTGCTGCACCTTGCACAACTGCACTTGTGCTGGCACATCCCCATGCTCCCTATCTGTGGCTTGCACCTGTGCAGTGCCACTGCACCATGTCCAGTGCATGTGCTGACCTTGCCATATTCAACGGGACTGCGCCGTGGTGCAACACTGTTGAATATCACCTGGTCCTGGCACCGGCGCATCCTGGTTGCACTGTGCCCAGGCTTGCACCACTGCCTGGTACAGTCTGAATATACCGGCCATTGTGTTTTAATGAACAACATTGATTTTGATTTTTTACTGTTAAGAATCAAATTTGAGTTTGTAAATCAATTTTGCAGTGCTGTAAAATCTCTTTGCATGTCCAATTTCACTTGTTTTAGGCTATTTCTTTTCATCAATAAGATCATGTCATCTGCATGGACTTCTCTGCCACATTTGCCACCTGATTTGTGTAGACTGTGAATAACAGGGCCCCGATATGGATCCCTCAGGAACTCCTCTTAGTACCCCAATTTACTCTGAGAAATAATTTCCCACCACAGTTTGTTTTCTTTCTGTCAGGTGTGATTGAAACCAATGACAGTTTTTTTCTGAAATTCCTATTTGGATGAGCCTGTTTATCAAAATCTGATGACTAACAGCATTGAATGCTTTTGATAGATCCACAAACACTGCCCACTGATTCTCCCCTGTCTAATGATGCTGCTACCAGATCTATGTGGTTAGTGAGCGCAGCCTGTGGAATGATCTTTTCTGAACCCTGATTGGTGCATGGACAACAAGGCATACTCCTCCAAGTACTCATATAGTTGTCTATACAATAACCTTTCCAAGATCTTTAATACCTCTGGCAGCAAGGCTATCTGGCGATACTTGGACAGGTTAGTTATTTTACCACCTTTATAAACTGGTACAACTTTTGCTTCTTTCCAGATATTTGGAGCTGTTCCCCCTCTTAGGCTTCAATTAAATAGGTCTGTTATAACTAGTGAAATAATGTTTATGCCATCCTTTAGGAATCTTGTCTCTCTTCCGTCTTTTCCTGGGGCTCTATTTAAATTTAAATTTCCTTATAACTTCTTTAACTTTTTTTTGCATGTAACATACTTAAATCTAGACCAGACCTGGGTTTGAATCCTACAGGTTCCACTTGCATACTGTGTGACCCTGAGCAAGTGACTTAACTTCCCTGTTCTCCCAGGTTGCACATGTAAAAAAGCTTTCAGCTTAGTGTGCTACTCCTGGTTAAACAAAAAAAAAAATTAAGAGCTCTATGCACCCTTTATTTTCCAGTGGATTTATTTTTATGGGGTGTTTTTTTTCACATTCTTGTGGCCCTGGGACATCTGGAAGATATGTAAAAAAATCATTTAGGATATTGGGTGATTTTTCACTATTCAGTAAAATACTGTCTTTCTCTATTTGAATCATGGGAGTTTCTATACTTGGATTCTCTAGGGATTTCAATAAAGTCCAATATTTTCTTGTGCCTACTGAATCCTTGCTTTTATTTTTATAGTACTGTGTATTTGCTTGTTTTATTTTAATTGTTAATGCATTTCTTACTTGTTTATACTTATCCCAATCTGTGGTTAACAGAGATGTGTTCGCCAGTCTCATATTCTACTTTTTACCCAAATATCTTTTTTTTTATTTTATTTTTTTTCTGTTATGCATGGTACATTTTTGTTTTGTTGAATTTTAACAAATGGAGTGGATTCATTGTAAGTCTGCAAGAATAGGTTATTGAATTCCTGTATGGCTAGTTCTTTTTTTTTTCCATTTTCTTTTCACCTGTGTCCTGACTGGTACCCTTCCACCGGCCACCCCAGTCATGTCACCCCAGCATCTTTGCTTCTTCCACGAGATGCCATCTAGCTGGGTGCAGTTCCTGCAAGAGGTCAGCAACATTTCATCAGTTGGGATCCATTTTTCTGCTTCCTGGTTCTAAGCATGGAGAGAAGATGTTCAATGACACCAATGGCCGAGCCGCGCATGCTTCCACACAGGGTACACTGGGCATCTGTCCCGCATCCAACCCCTATGTCGTGGGTTCAGTGCACCAGCCTCCAGCCACTGCTAGGGGCTAGTCAAGCAGTGGACTCCATCCCCACCCCTTCCCAGGAAAGGAGAGTAGTCCTTCAGATGCTCAAACCTCCCCCCCTCCCTGGCTGACCCCCACTAACACTTTAAACACAGGTCACTGGCATAACAGGGGGTACGGCACAGATGTCTCTGCCCTCCACACCACTGGGATGGCTGACTATATGGCTAGTTCTAATGATGGTATAAGAAACAATCTAGACACTTTTTGTTTCCTAGCTTGTTTTATAATAGCTCTGCACTATATGTTTTAAAACTTCTGCAAATATATTTGTTCTTAGGCAGGGTTTGCTCCACTGTTATTAAGTTTACCCTGTAGATTATGGTGTTATGATTTCCTAGCACTTGTTGTTAGACCAATGCATAAATTAATTCCATGTTTTGTGAAACAAATGTTAACTCTAAAATGTTCCCAGAGCTTTTTAGAGAACTTTTCCTTGTGAAGTCAGTGCTTACCAGTTTTACATCAAGGTGACTAAAACTTTTTTTTTATGCTCAGCCCCTTGGCTGCCACCATACAGAGTTAAAATCTCCAATTAACACCAGCTTTTTTCCCTATTATACGTTTCATCATTTCAAGGGGCAGTTTCTCAAAACTATCAGTTTTCACTCTGGGAGGTGAATAGATTAGACCAATAGTTCTCAAACTTTGTCACAGTGAGCCTCCCCAAATCCCTGGAAAAGATTTTGAGCCTCCCCCAAAATTTGAAATAATCTTGGGCCTCCCCAAAGGAAAATAACATACTGTACTTTGCACAGTACACCATGAATAAATTGCAACCCCCTTTGAGTACTTGGCTCACGTTCAGTTCTTTGTCTTATACTGATGTGGAACATTTGAAAAAGAACTCCTGTGCTCAAAGGTGTTATCTGAATGACAAATAAAGAAAATAAACAAATATTATTCAGTTTATGGTAACCCCCACCAAGGCCAGCCTACTAGCTCCGCTATTTTCATTCTTGAACCATGTCACTCCTTGTTGCAGTACCTTCATGGGTCAGACTACTTTCTCTGTTTCCTCTCTATATATGAAATAACCTTCCTACATACTTGCCTCTCCCCCTCCATCCCTGCTCCTAAGCAACTTCTTGTAGATTGCTTTGCTCCTTTCTGCTATTGCTCTTAGCACTTCTATGCTCAACCCATGTATTTGGGTTGTTCTGCCATCAGTCTACAAATTGATTAACCACTCATTATTAGTTTATTGTTTATATTTATTGACATTATTGTTCACTGTGTATTTCTTGACTGTTTTGCAGTTAGCTTTTGAAATATATTCACTCCCTACCCTTCCCCGGGTATACCTGATATGACCCTTGGTTCATTCACCTTCCCTTGTCACCTATTAGTAAATAAATACATAAAATTCATCTACTATTATCCTCTTTCAGTTTGCTTAATCTCTTCACACAAAATATATAAAACTCAAAATTTAAACACAGTACTTTTTCAGACTTGCTTGAGCCTCCCCTGGAACAGGTTGGGACCTCCCCAAGGAGGCCGGCCTCACCATTTGAGAACCCTTGGATTAGACAGGTAGTAATCAGATCTAATTGGAAAATCTTGATTAGCAAGCACTCAATTCCCTAAATTTCTCCTAAGTAAAGAATATCTGTCTGTCCTAATCCCATTTTGTATAGAGCAGTATCCTCCTACGTGTTTATTTTTTCTGTCCGACTGATGACTACTATATCCCCCTAGTTCAATTTCATTATTTGGTATGTTTTCATTTAGCCAAGTCTCTGTTAAAGCTAAACTATTTGGGATCTCTGAATGAGTCCACATTTTAAATAAGTATATTTTGTTTTTAAACTTCTAGCATTCTCATGAATCATTTTAAAGTTTGACTTTGGCTGTGGCCCACGATTTGCTTCTATGTCCTCACTCAGTGCTAATGCTATTAGTATGGAATTGTTTTTCATGTGCCAGGAGGTTTATATGTCTACTCTGTTTTGTTGCCCTAACTCATTTCTAACAGTCTGAAAGGGATTTCTTCTTATTTTATTTTTACTCACTGCCATCTTTTCCTGCTCTAGGATTACATTAATTGTTATCTGTAGGGCTACAGAATTTTTTCCTACCTGTGAGGCTTGCCCTACTTTTTGTTGGGTACTTTAATTTGTGCCACACATGCTGCTATTAACAATCCCACCACCACCCAAGCAGTAAGTAATTTAATTATCTGATTTTTTTACAGTCTTTGGATTAAACTAAATATTTAACTCAGTCCCTCTAGGTGGAGTAAAAAAAAGTTTACTCTTGTATATTCAGTTCATGTGTTAGTTTTATACAGATAATATGTTATTTAAAAGATCCTAGACTTGTACCAACTTAGCTAAGATTCATTGTTTTTACTCTTAAATATTTGAAAGCTGGATAAAATCATGCAATTACACAGATCTGTTTCTGTATCATACAGACAAATTCTTAAAACTGTGTTTATCCAAGTCCTAATTTATAGCTCCTTAATCACTTCTTCTGTTTTCCAAACTCTCACTTAGGTCTTTCAGACTGGATTCATATTATTATGTAAAGAAAACTACAAAAAAAATGCTCTGATTTCAATTTTGTACTCCATATACTGAGGCTGTTCCTACAACACTTGTTCAGCTTTTTTTTTGTGAAGTATTTTTGCCTCCCATCACTGCTGGCTTGGGCCCCATTGGTTGACCTGCCTGTTCCCCCCCACATGAGATCCTCCCATCTGTGACTCAGTCTCCCTTCATCTGTGACACACCTGTGGAGCAACCCCATGAAATCTATCCCCCCTCAACTGGGGCCACTTTCTGCTCCTCAGCACTTTCTTCTGGTGCTCCTTAGGCAGAGGTCATTGGTGAGACGAGGTCCCCAATGGGTAGAATCTGGTGATGGAGGTGGGGGCAGGCAATGTCATCTTCTCAGCCAGCGGGAGTTGCCCTGTTTTTGTGAGCATCCCCCTAAGGAGCCCAGATGAACAATGATGTTCACTGTGACTGGGCATGCTCCTACACCCATCCTGCGGATGTCCACCGAGGCTCCTCCCCATACTAGCATGATCCTCTGGCTGTTGCACTCCCAGCCTCCACAGGGAGTTGCTCATGCCGGGGAGTCATCCACCTACCCTCCTCAGGAGAGGAGAGCAGTCCTACAGATGCTCTATCCTCTCATCCCCAACTGACTCCTGTTGACCCAAACTCGTTCTGGAACCTAGGTCATCAGTGTAGTGCGAGGTGTGGCATCTGGTGCCTCAACCCTCAGCACCACCAGGCTGACACCTGTTCAGCCTATAAATAATACTGTCTTGAAATTAGTAGTTTTTAAACTTATTCGAGTTAGTTTAATAAACAAATTTA
Source organism: Neoceratodus forsteri (assembly GCA_016271365.2). Classification (NCBI taxonomy): domain Eukaryota; kingdom Metazoa; phylum Chordata; order Ceratodontiformes; family Ceratodontidae; genus Neoceratodus; species Neoceratodus forsteri. The sequence continues at coordinate 1,064,203,692 of CM057452.1, read as the reverse complement.
CCTTACTTTCTTAGGGAGTTGCAGGAACTGACCCATTTTAACCAATTTTCTCTACCAAGTGGCACTTGCACCGCTTACACTCATGCGTGAAGGCAGCATGGGCTTTAAGAGCACAAGCCCCTCCCTTCTGTCTGGTGCTCAGTTGCTGGCCTGCCTCTGAACCCTCATGCCAACTGATCCTGTAACAGGAGGTATGATAACACATGTTTTGAACAATCTTTGGCAATGTCTCTGAGTTTCAAACACTGACATAGTCAGGGTGAAATGTTCAGCAGAAGATGACACTGCTTCAGGCAGAAGTCTTCTAATGGGCAGCAGAACTTCTGCCGTTGTTGCAGCTGTAAGACTGGAGGCTGTTCAAAACACTGCTTGCAGGCAGCATGGGCTTTTAAGAGCACAGCCCCTCCCTCTTCTATGGTTCTCAGCTGCTGGCATACGTATGAGCCCCCTCACCAACCGAGCCTGTAACAGGAGGTATGTTAACACATATTTAGAGCAGACTTTAGCAATGTCTCTGAATATCTGTCCGGGCCCCAATAAATCACACAGGTCACTCAGAGCTGGAATGTCCACAACCAGAAATTGAGATTGTACTGTATGGCTGTTATACCTGCCAGAATGGTAACAGTAAAATGGTGGTGGCCCTAGGGCTTGGTAGCTGTCTAAACAGATGGTACACCTGCAGCAGGCAGAACATTTTTACTGCTCTTTCTTGCAGTACTGAGACTTTTCACAAGAACACTTCCCACAGATGTCCACCCCTGTGATTAAGGATCTCTTGACTTTACCATTGCATTAATGAGGTTGATGTCTCAGCACTAAATTCAAGCACACATTGGGTGAACAAAGTTATCACCTCTGACCCTAACTTGTAATCAGTTAGGTCCCTTGAAACCTGAAGTGAGTAGTCTGCTCCATTTTGGCCAAAGCTACACTCTCTCTGCCATTACAGTTTAGGAAAATCCAGATTCTCCAGTCTCACAGGGGCCACATGAGTCATCCTTACCGCAAATCCTTGTGCAAGAGTACTGAAAGCCTGCATCTCAGCCTTGCTGGGCTCCTACCAAGGCACCAGCCAACCCACAACTGATCAACAAATGAACCTTGTACTTAAAGCATGATGTGCCCCCGAGACATTTGTTAAAACACTTGAACTCCACAGTTTCCATAAAAATTCATAGTGTTTGGTTTGCAAAAAAACATAGTCTACATTCAGGGCAGTTCTGCTAGTTCTCACAGTCTTTTAGAGATTGCCCCAGCACTACTCATTGAACCCTTTAGTCCCATTTGCTCCTGCTGAAAAATCTTCTACCCCCTCAGGCCTTCACCTGATCTGGTAGCCACCATGTCCCTGAAACTGGCCAATGTTTACTGTACTGAGGCAGAAAATAAGAAACTGAAGGTTATTCTCTCCGATAAGTGGTCTTGGCAAAGCATCACTTGTCTGTAGAACTCAAAACTTCAAACTCCAACTTCAGACTGACTCACAGAAGTTAAACAGCAGCAAAGAATTATGCTGCTACGAGAGTTCTAAATTCCATTACATTATCTTCTGCTTCAGCAAAGCTAAGCAGGTGATGATGTAATGTAGTGCAAAAAGTTTTATACCCTCTGAAACTGCCCAGGCTCCCTGTCTGATGTAAGACTGATGGAATCCTAGTAATCCCAGGAACTGGCTGGTTACATAAGGGAGGAAATAAAGTCCATGGAGATCCAGTTGTACCAAGGTGAAGAGGGGCTGGATGTACTATAGGTAGTTCTAGAGACTGGATTTAAGAACACTTTCCACACTGTGGTAGTGTACAGACCCCCAGCACAGTTGAAGAAGAGGGACAAGGCACTAGGGGATGCTAGCATCAGGACTGTAAGTAAGGTGGAGGTGTTGCTGGTTGGTGATTTTATTTTGCTAGATGTGGAGTGGAAACTCCCAGCTTCAGCTTTGGAATGGAGAAGAATCATTGTTGCCTCCCAGCAAGGGGTGTTCTCAGGCAACTAATTAAGGTACCTACTACAGATGGGACAGTAGGACCTGCTGCTAATGAACAGGGACAGCATTGCAAGCAGCACAGTGGCCAGTTCTGTGGGTACCGGTGATCAGCATCCAGTCTGGTTCAACATAAGGAAAGGAGCAGAGGTGAGCCAAACTTATGTATTTATTTGTTTAGTTAGTAAGTCAGTTATTCATTTCAAAAGTTTAACCTGGAAAAACATACTGAACAGGTATCAACTAGCTTTCTGATGCATCCTGGGGGAGGTGAGGAAGACGGGCAGAGAACAAATACAAATACAATGCATTAAATTGTGCAATAAAATTGGAATAATAAATCAAAGTATACAGCCTATAAATATTTGAGAATAAACTCAAAAAACAATTACCATGAAGTAAATTGTGGAATGGGCAAAAGAACAATAAAACAACAGCAACAAAAAGAACAGGGAGAAATAACTGAATCAAGGGAAGGGAAATACTGGTGTCAGTGTTGGTGGAATGCAAGTAAATAGCAGTCTGCCTCATATCTGAAACAACTGCAGGAGTGAATACAGAAATCACAGAGGAGATTTCAGAGCAGGAAAGGAAAAAGCAGAACAAATGGAAGGGACAAGAGAATTCCATACTTTAGGGAAACAGAACAAGAAGGTGGCTTAACCAGAAGTAGATTTCATGATTGAGGACAAGGGTCCTGGACTTCATGAGGGCAGATTAAATAAAAATTAAAATGGGACATTGTCTCAGAAAATGCCTTGGGGAGGGAAGTCTGCCAGGGGAGAGGAGTAGAGGCTCAATGGGGAAGAATAAGGGAGGGTATAAATATGGCAACAAACCTCAATGAGAAAGAAGTAAGCAAAAGCAGAAGGAAAAAGAGACAGTTACAGTTCTCCAAAGAGTTGGCAAGGGTGGGAAAAGAAAAAAAGGGTAGCAATCAGGAGATAAAAGAAGTGTAAACTTAAAAAGACAGAGAAGTGTCTCTAGCAAGGCAGAAGGAAGCAAGTAAGGTGGTTGTGGAACAAAGGGAAATACAGAAGAAAGAAATGCTAGGGGAGTAGCTAAAGTGGCTAAGACTTTTTTTCAGATACGTAAGCAAGAAGAGAAAATCAAGAGGAGGGACAGTGAGGATTATGAGGGTGGTAGACAGAGACTGTGCAGAAGGGGACCAAGAAGAAGCAGACATTTTAAACAAGTACTTCTGCTCAGTATTCACAACAGTGGGTGGACAACCAGGAAGAAGCGACATTAGGGTACAGGAGAAAGTGGACAAAATTCAATTTGCAGAGGAAAGAGTCTTGAAAAGACTCACAGACCTTAGGGTGGAAAAGGCTATGGGATCAGACTGGATATACCCCAGGGTACTGGAAGAACTCAGGGTATTGCTAAGTGCCCTAATGATAACATTGTTCAATAGCTCACTGGAAACAGGTGTGGGTACAAAAGACTGGAGAACAGCTGATGTGCCCCTGTACATAAGAGGGGCAACAGAGAGGAGGATAACAATTATAGCCTAACTTCAGTGGTATTACAATTAATGAATACCCCATTGAAAGAAAGCCTGGTTGAGCATCTTGAATCCAGTGGATTTAAGACCACAGGCAGCATGGATTCATGGAGCAAAGGTGATGTCAAACAAATCTGATACATTTTTGAAGTAAGTGACTAGGGAAATTGACAAGGGGAGAGCAGTGGATGTATCCTATCTGGGCATCAGTAAGGTCTTTGACACTGTGCCACACAGGAGACTGATTAGGAAGTTGACCAGCTTATGAAGTTGGTCCACACTGGTCATTGGGTTCTGAACTTGTTAACAGATAATGTAGGAGACAGAAGGTTGTTTTTAATGGCACTCAATCTAAGGAGAGGAAAGTGACCAGTGGTGTACCACAGGGTTTGGCATTGGGAAAAGTCATTTTCACTGTTATCATAGGGGACATTATTGAACAGCTAGAAGGGAAGGTATTCCTTTCTGAAGATGACACCAAACTGAGCAATAGGCTAGACACTCAAGAGGGGTTGGTGAGAATGCATAGGGATCAAGGGAAACCTAAGGAGTGGTCAAGGACATGGAAGTTGTAGTTCAATGCCAAAAAGTGCAAAATCATGTACCTAGGGCATAGAAACCCTGGTGCTCAGTACAGGATAGGTAGAGGTACCGATAGTCCCTAGACTGGAAAGGGACCTGAAGATTGGTATATAAGAAGACCTCAAGGTAGCAGAACAGTGTGGCAAAGCTGTGTACAGAGTTGGTGGTACTCTGGGGTGCATAGGGAGGTGTTTTTGACAGAAGAGAACACTTTGGTTTCAGAGCAAGATACAGCATTCTACAACTACAGATTCTTTACTAATTGCCCTCGTTCCCAAGCAAAGCCAGTTCTACTTTTATAACCACTGGATTGACTGACAGCAGGTACTTCCTGTTTGGCAGTAGGAAAGAAAGGATCACTGAGACACATTAGTTTCATCAGCCTTGAAGGAACCAAAAAAAAATAACTCCCCACCCCCCCGCTGCTGGGGGTCTGAATCCAAGGAGACTACTGAAGACTACAGAAAGTTCCTGTCCCAGAACAGGAAGGTTGAGATTTGCAAGGGCACACAGGCAGTAGGAAAGTAAGTGTAAAAATACATAGAGAGAGGAGACAGTAGGCATACAAAGCAACAGGAGAGGGGACACCAAATAAGTCAAGATGGGAGTGGTGTAGTGCAATGGCTGTGGGGCAGCAGTGATCTGGGAGATATTCTGGAGGCTGCAATGCTGCCCTGTTTGCTGGCACCTCTCTGGTCTGAGGGAGGAGGTTACCCATCTCCAGGCTGACCTGGCAAGGATTTGTGAAACCTCTTCCCTCACCCAGGGACCACCAGGGCCACCACCGTTTCCTCAGAGGTTGCCAGGAAAGAGGAGCGGTTGGACCAAGGTGGGCTCAGGGAGGGAGAGGATGGTGGAACAGATCTGCATTTTTCCAGTTGTACCTCTCCACAATTCATATGCTGTTCTGGCAAAGAGTGGTTCCTCTATGGAGGCACCTGCAGTGAAGACCAAGGAGGATGCTGGTAACCTCCACAAAGGAGCCCCACAGGAGGGTGGCATGAGACCCAACAGGGGAAGGAAACAACTCCTGGTGGGGGACTCAATCATTAGAAAGGTAGAAGTGGGGGATGAAGGGGATAGGGGAGTAAGGTGCCTGCCTGGCACCATGGATCAGAGGGACAGGAAGCGAATCCTCAGGATCGTTGGAGCAGCTGCATGAGGGAGAGAGCTGGATGTCATTGTCCACCTAGGGACAAATGACCTGGCTGTTAATGAGATCAGAGTGGTGGAAGAGGAGTTTGTGGAGTTGAGGAGGGGCTGTAGACAAGTAGCATGTACGGTAATCTTCTCGGAGGTGCTGCCTGTCTATGGAAAGGATGATGCTAGGGTATTCTGCACCATGGGATTCAATGAATGGTTGAAAACTGGGGTGGAGCTCAGAGTTTTGGCTTCATTGGGGACTGGGGAGCCACCTGGAGGGATGCAGGCTTATACTGGTGTGATGGTCTGCATCTGACAAGGGGGAAGCCAGGATCCTAGGTGACAGGTTTAAATGCTTCATTGGCAAGCATTTAAACTAGCCAAGGTGGGGGAAACTGACAAGTAGCAGGGAAATCCCAGTCTCCCCCCACAAAACACAGTAGTTAGAGAGGTAAACAACAAGGTAGAGAAGTCAGTAGGAAGCAGGACAGGGATAAATGCAGAAAAAGGTGGTAAGGGCAGGGATGGGACTAAATAGGGTAAGGCCATAAAGAATACATGGAAGGTGATGAGTACTAATGCCCACAGTCTGCGCAGCAAGCTCTCTGAACTAGTGGACTTCATGGAAGAGGGATGCCGGGATATTGTGGGAGTCACTGAAACATGGTACACAGAAAACCATGACTGGGATGTCAACATACCAGGATACACAGTCTACAGTAGGGACAGGGTGGGTAAAAGGGGAGAAGGACTAGCTCTCTATATAAGGGAAGGGATTAAAGCAACAGAATTAAAGAGTAAACAGGAAACGGCACCACCATCCGCATAGGGGTTGTGTACAGACCCCTATCTCAGGGGAAGGAAATGGACAAGGAAATGATATAAGGCTTCCTTAAAATGGCAGAAAAATGGGAGATATTGTTGATGGGGGTCCTGAATATGCAAGATGTTAACTGGAGTACCTTTGCTGCAGGCACATCCAAGGGTAGGGTCATTCTTGATGCCCTACAGGGGGCATGCCTCAGACAGCTAGTATTGGAACCCACTCAGGAGGGAGCAATCTTAGACTTTGTACTCTCAAATGGGGAAGGAGAAAGGATGTCAGATTTAGAAGTGGGTAGCCATCTGGGAACAAGTGGCCACCAAACAGTGTGGTTCACAATAAACACAGCCATAGAGTCAAGCCATACAAAAACAAGAGTATTGGACTTTAGGAAGGTTGACTTTGGGAAAATGAGAGAGTGCCTCAGAAAAGCATTAGCAAATGGACAAGAAGGAGGGGTGGAGGAAAAATGGGGAATAATCAAAGCAGCCATCGAAGAGGCAACAAGCCTGTATGTGAAGCAACTCAACAAAACAAAATGAAGGAAAAAACCACTATGGTTCTCAAAAAAGTTGGCAGGGATGGTTAAAGAGAAAAAGATAGCATTCAGGAAATATAAGGAAACACAGAAGAAGCAGGACAGATAACGTTTTCAGTTAAAGCAGAAGGAGGCAGGGAAGGCAGTAAGAAGTCACAAACTGAGGAAAAGGTAGCCAACTCTGTTTAGAATGGGGATAAAACCTTTTATAGGTACATTAGGGAGTGAAGAAAGACCAAGAGAGGGATACAGAGACTTAATAAAGGGGAGAGGATGTGGGAAGATGTTGACAGTGAAAAAGCAGGGATACTGAACGAACATTTCTACTCAATATTCACAGGGGAAGAGGAGGAGGAGATACCTCAACCAAGCAAGGAAGAAACACTGAATAGGGTGGGTCGATACCAGTTCTTTCGAAGAAGAAAGGGTTTTGAAAGAACTCTTGAAACTGAGGGTGGACAAAGCAATGGGGCCTAATTGGATTCACCCAAGAATTCTAAAAGAACTAAGGGTAGAACTAGTAACACCACTGACTACTCTCTTTAACAAATTATGGGAAGATGGGGTAGTACCTGAGGACTGGAGGAGGGGAATGTGATTCCACTTCACAAAAGTGGGAGCAGGGCAGAGGCTGGAAACTACAGACCAGTTAGTTTGACTTCAGTGGTAGGGACAATGATGGAATCACTTCTGAAGGAAAGAATTGTTGAGTATCTAGAGGCCAGTGGGGCACGGGACCCAAGGCAGCATGGTTTCACAGCAGGAAGGCCATGTCAGACGAACCTAATAGATTTCTTTGACTGGGTGACCACAGTAGTAGACTAGGGAGGGGCTATGGAAATGGACTAACTAGATTTTAGCAAGGCATTTGACACAGTCTCACACAAAAGATTAATATACAAGTTAGCCAGCCTTGGAGTGGGTCCCAAGGTGATAGCCTGGATAAAAAACTGGCTGGACAACTGTATGCAAAGGGTAATAGTAAACGGAGTCCACAGTGAATACTTTGTGCAATTCTGGAGACCCCATCTCCGCAAAGATAGATATACAGAGTGGAGGCTGTTCAGAGGAGGGCAACCAAAATGCTGCAGGGTCTACACCAGAAGACATATGAGGAGAGACTAAAGCAGCTTAATATGTATACCCTTGAGGAAAGGAAGGAAAGGGGAGACATGATAGAAGCGTTCAAGTATCTCAAGGGAATTAACAAAGTACAAGAGGGTAGTATCTTTCAGAAGAAGTGATGTGCAAGAACAAGGGGGCACAATTTGAAGATAGAGGGGGGATGGCTCAGAGGTAATGTTAGAAAGTATTTTTTCACAAAGAGGGTTGTGGATGCATGGAACAGCCTTCCTGAGGAGGTTGTGGAGTCAGGAACAGTGGGAGAATTCAAGAATGCATGGGACAGGCATAAGGCAATTCTGGTGGGGGTTGGCAAGGGGAAGTAAGCTGTTGATTAACTAGGATCTGCAGCTTATCCATCAGGTAGGGATTTGGGCAGACTAGATGGGCCAAGCGGCCCTTATCTGCTGTCAAATTCTATGTTTCTATGTATCTTCAGCAGGAGGAGAAATGTGGTGGTGCCACTATTTTGCTTCCTGGTACACCACCACCTGCAGTACAATGTCCCATTTTGGAGGCTACACTTCATAAAGGACACACACAGGGTGGATTTGGTCCAGAGGAGGGCAACTCAAATGGTGCATGGTTTAGTGGGGAATCCCTACCAGGAGACACAGTGGGATCTCAACATGTAAACCCTGGAAGAGAGGAAAGAGTGAAAGAGAGAGAGAGGTGATATGATCAAAATGTACAAGTCCCTCACAGGGGTGAACAGTATGAGGGAAGGGAACCTCTGCCATAAGAAAACAAGCACCAGGACCAGGGGACATGATAAAGCTAGAGGAGGGTAGATCATGAGAGATGTGAGGAAACTGTTCTTCATTGAAAGCATGGTAGACACCTGGAACAGATGACCAGAAAAGAGGTGTGAGCAAAAATGATTGTTGGGGGGAGGGGGGGTTCAAGCATACATTAGATAAAAATTGGGGTATATTAAACCAGAGGCTGGGAATGGGGAGGGTCTCTTGAGACAAAATGGGGTATGTGGATGTAGAATAGGCAAGGAATACTTGGGCAGACTGGATGTGTCAAGTGGTCCTTTTCTGTTGACAGATTCCATGTCTCTGTGTTACTGTATGTGATGCCAAACTATTAAAACACTACACCTTGGACTGAAGAGGGGGTTTCATCTACACACAACCACTTTTACCAGCCAGGGCTGTATTTCAACTCAAAGAAAAGGTGTAACTTTCACAGAGTCATTAAAACATGAGAAAAAATCACCTACCAAAATAGTTGCTAGTTACATAGTTTTTTCAGTTTTAATTATGGCTGGAGTTTATATAAATGAAAAAAAGAATTCTTGTCTATGAGTACAAAGCTCAATGATTTATTATGCATAAGTTATTGAGCCAAGGCTCATTTTTGATGACACTCCCACAGTACTGAATAGCCACAGTTGGTGTTACAAAAACAGTGGTTTCCTGTCAGTTATAACCACCTATGAACCAATTTATTAAAGAATGCCAAGTGCTGCAGATGTTTAACTTACGGTAGAAAAATAAAAACAGAACATTTTTGGCAGGAAAGGACCGGTTAGTCTGCCCAAGGGTCCCCTGCCTATTGTACCTCTGTAGACATAAACTGGTCTCTGGGGACCAACCCCCTCCCACTTTCTATAATATGCCTCTGTCTCCATATTATGTATGCCTGAAGCTTTCCAGCATTCCAGCCTCCACAACATTGATTCTCAGTTCTATGTTTCTACCACCTTTTCTGTGAAGAAGTATTTCCTCACAGCTTTCCTGAAATTTCTCACCTCTAATTTCATAGCATACCCTCTAGTCCTGGAGCTTGTCCTTACCTAGTCTAGTTGCCTGCTCACCCAGTTAAAGAAATCTATCCAGTTTGTCGGGCATGACTTTCTTCATGTGAACTCATGCTGCCTGTGGCCCTGCTGCTCATTGGTTTCTAGATAATTAACCAATCCCTCTTTTAGCAGATTTTCCATTAGTTTATCCACCAATGAAGTTATGCTGACTGACCTGTGGTTGTTAGATTCTTCCTTGCTGCTACTCTTATGTAGCAGGACCTTGTCAGGCATTTCCAACCCTTCAGAACCACTCTGGTTTCCAGTGAGCTGTTAAACAATGCTGTCAGTAGAGCAGCTAGCACTTCCCTGAGCTCCCTTAGTACCCTGGGATGTATCCCATCTGGTCCCATAGCCTTTTCCACTTTCAGAAGTGCAAGACCTTTCAGTACTCTTTCCTCTGAAAAAGGATGTCAATCCTCTTCCCGTCTTTGTTCTTACTTCTCTCTGGAGGCCTGTCCCCTCTTCCCTCTACTGTGAAGCCCATGTAAAACTTCCTGTTCGGGTATCAGCCTTTTCATGGTCTCCTTTAACATACAATAGTCTCCCCCTTCCACCCTTCTTATCCTCAGTATTCCTGCCCCCTAGCTTTTCGTTTCTCACTAATGTATCAGGCAACAGTCTTATCCCTCTTCCTCACATCCCTTGCAATCTTTTCCTCTGCCTATGCCTTAGCTCTCCTGTTAGCCTTTCCTGCTTCCTTCTGCCTGACTTGTTATACGTCCCTGTCCTCTTTTCTTTGACTTTCTATTCACCTTTTGAATGCTGCCCTTTTTTTTCACTGCCTTTGCTGTCTTGAGCTCCTGGCACAGTTGAGACAACTCTGAAAAAATAACATTCAGGCATAAATATAGCTTATAGTTCATATTTTATTCTTGTATTCTCACCCTTGTTTCCTTATTACTAAGGGCATTTGTAAGAATACAGTAGCTCTGACCCTTTAACTCTGGTTGCCTGCCTACACCTGGCATCATAATTCTGTTTATGACATCATGGTATGTTACTGTGGCGATAATTATGATGTCATAAACAATCAGTTGTGATGTTATGTGTAGAGAAGCAGCCAGCGTCGATAATGTCCAGGGGAACGGGAATCTTCTTTTCATGCAACTGTTTTCAGTAATAAAAAAATTGGGAATCAATTACTGAAAACATATGAAGTGATAAAATGGAATGGACCTGAATATAAATCTTACTTTTTTCAGTGTTTTCGTCTAATGCTGTCAGGGGCTCTTAAAAAAAAAAAAAAAAACTTAATGGTCTCTTTCTTTCTTCTGTATTTTTTTACTTGTAACACTTTACACAGAGGCCTTTTTTCCGTAATGCTGACTTTCCTTATTCCCTTCCATTGCACGTGCACCCTTCCTGGCTTCCCACCCCCAAGGGCATTTTCTGAGGCAGTTTCCCACTTCACTGAAATCTCACCACCTGAAATCCAGAATCCCCATCTTTGTGTGGCTCACCTCGGCTCCTTTCCTTACATTGAATCACACACCATACAATGATAACTGGTACCCAGGGGACTTCTCTCTGTGATGTTTGCCATGCTATCCCTATTTCTGAGTACCATCTCCAACACTTCCCTACCCCAATAGGTTCTTTTTCAAGCTGTCTTTGAAAAGTTCCCTGTAGTGACTGTAAGATGGCCGTACTCTTTGCTGCAGCTGCAGCTGGTTGGTTCAACTCCATATCCAGTAGACTGAGACCTTCAACTAATAGCACCTCAAACTTCCCTGTCATCTTGATGATGGCCTTTCCTAGGGACCAGTCCATGTCCTCCCCTTGTCTTGGCAGTCTATAAACAACGCTTGTCTGGGAGAGCAGTCCCACAGCCTATCTCCAGGATGACACACAGCATCTCAAATCCCTCCTCACCTTGATGTGCCTGCAATTCACTGGATTTAATTCTCTCCCTCACCAACAGTGTCACCCTTCTTTCCTTCTTCTCTGTCCTATCTCTTCAAAAAATGAGTAGCATGGTATGGCCAGGTCCAAGTCGTGGTGCGTGGTTCACCACCTCTTTATAATGCCACAAGATCCAGGTGAGCATCTGTCATGATAGCCTCCAGGTCACAGATTTATTTTCTGAGGCTCCTGGAATTAGCACATATGGGTATCCACACCTTCTCACCCTCCCCCCCACCAGATGCCCTGTGCTTTTACATTTCTGCTTGTCCAAACTGCCACCTGCTGATCCTTCCAACCCACGCATTTTCCTTACTCTGTTCCTTTTACTCTTTGATCTGTTTACTTTTGATTCCCCAGTTGGGTCTGTTACTGCTTTTTCCTTGTCCCTGTCACTGACTCCCTGTGATAGAAATATAGAAACATAGACTTTGATGGCAGATAAGGACCGCTTGGCCCACCTAGTCTGCCCATTTCCCTACCTACAGGATAAGCTGCAGATCCTAGTTAATCAACAGCCTATTTCTTCCTACCCTTCACAAGAATTGTCTTTTGTCTGTCCCATGCATTCTTGAATTCTCCGACAGTTTTAGACCCCACAACCTCCTCAGAAAGGCTTTTCCATGCATCTACCACCCTCTCTGTGAAAATATACTTCCTCACATTGCCCTTGAGCCGTCCACACTCTATCTTTAAATTGTGCCCCCTGATTCTTGCACATCTCTTTTTCTGAAAGATGCTACCCTCTTGGACTTTGTTGATTTCAATGAAGTACTTAAACATTTCTATCATGTCCCCCCTTTCCCTCCTTTCATCAAGGGTATACATATAAAGCTCCTTTACTCTCTCCTCATATGGCTTCTCTTGCAAACCCTGCACCATTTTAGCTGCCCTCCTCTGGACTGCCTCCATCCTGTCTATGTCCTTAAGGAGATGGGGTCTCCAGAACCGGACATAGTACTCCAGATGGGGTCTCACCAACTGTCTGTACAGAGGGATAACAACTTCCTGTTTTCTGCTGGTGATGCCTCTCCCTATACATCCCAGTATCACCCCAGCCCTCCCTACTGCCTTCTCACATTGATTGTTAACCTTAAGGTCATCTGATATGATTACCCCCAGGTCCTTTTCCATTTTTGTTGTTGTTACTACCTCCCCCACAATTGAGTAATCTTCCCCTGGGTTTTTGTTTCCCAGGTGCATTATTTTGCACTTATTTGAATTGAGTCCAAGCTGCCATACTTCTGACCATTCCTCCAACCTTGCCAAGTCCCTTCTCATCCTTTCCACACCTCCTTGTATATAGCCCTGTTGCAGATCTTTGTATCATCTGCAAAGAGTCATACTTCTCATTTCAGTCCCTCTGCAATGTCACTTATGAAAACATTAAAATGGACTGGACCCAGTACTGAACCCTCCGGTACCCCAGTAGTAACCCATCTTTCTTCACAGTGGACTCCATTTACAATTACCTTTTGTGTCCTGTTGTTTCAGCCAGTGTTTTACCCAGGCTACTGCCCTGGGACCCACTTCCGGATGGTTAATTTGATTATTAATCTTTTGTGTGGGACTGTGTCAAATGCCTTGCTAAAGTCTATGTAGACCATGTTCACAGCCCCTCCCTGGTCTACTACTTTGGTCACCCAGTAAAAGAAATCAATTAGATTCATATGACATGACCTTACTGCTGTGAACCCATGCTGCAGTGGATCCTGTGCCCCACTTTCCTCTAGGTACTCAACAATTCTTTCCTTCAGAAGTGATTCCATCACTTTCCCTACCACACAGCTCAAACTGACAGGTCTGTATTTTCCTGCCTCTGTCTTGCTCCCACTTTTGTGAAGGGGAATCACATCCACCTTCCTCCAGTCCTCAGGGACCACACCATCCTCCCTTGATTTGTTAAAAAGAATAGTCAGTGGTGCCACTAGATCTCCCCTTAATTCTTTTAGAATTCTGGGGTGAATTCCATCAGGCCCCATTGCTTTGTCCACCTTCAGTTTTAGGAGTTCTTTCAAAACCCTTTCTTCTGTGAAAGGACTGGGATCAACCCCCCGTATCCAAAGTGCTTGTGTTAATTGGATTAGGCACCTCCCCATCCTCCTCTTTTGTGAATACTGAGCAGAAGTATTCATTCAGTATCCCTGTTTTTTCACTGTCCCTCTCTGCCCAACCACCTTCCTTCCTATTCAGTCTCACTATCCCTCCCTTTGTCTTTCTACACTCCCTGATGTACCTATAAAAGGTTTTACCCCTCTTCTTAACCAAGTTGGCTTTTTTTTCTCAGTTTGGGCCTTTACTATTCTCACTTCCCTCCCTGCTTCCTTCTGCATTAACTGGTACAGTTCTCTATCCTGCTCCTTTTGTGTTTCCTTATACTTCCTAAATACTATCTTTTTCTCACTAACCTTCCCCGACACCTCTTTTGAGAACCATAGTGGCTTTTTCTTTCATTTTGATTTGTTTATTTGCGTCACACAATGGCTTGTTGCCTCTGTGATGGCAGTTTTGATGTTTCCCCATTGTTGCTCCACCCCTCCTAGCCTGTTTGCTAGTGCTTTTCTAAGTCACTCTCCCATCTTGTCAAAGTCAGCCCTCCTGAAGTCCAGTACCCTTACTTTTGCATGGCTTGACTGTGTAGCTGAGTTTATCGTGAACCATACTGTTTGGTGGTCAATTGTTCACAGATGGCTACCCATTTCTAGGTCTGAGAACCTCTCACTGTCCCCATTTGAGAGTACAAGGTCTAAGATTGCTCCCTCATGAGTGGGTTCCAAAACTAGCTGTCTGAGGCATGCCACCTGTAGGGCATCGAGAATGGCTCTGTTCTTGGATGAAGCAGCAGCAAAGGTGCTCTATTTAACATATGGCATATTTAGGTCCCCCATCAACAGTATATCCCATTTCTCTGCCATCCTAAGGATGCCTTCTGTCATATCCTTGTCCATTCCCTCTCCCTGACATGGGCGTCTGTATACAACCCCTGTGTGGATTGTGGTGCCATTTCCAGTCTCTAAGGTGAGCCATAGTGCCTCTTCTCCTCCCTGTTTTCTTTTGTTTTCTGTTGCTTTTATCCCTTCTCTTACATAAAGAGCTACTCCTTCCCCTCTTCTACCCTCCCTGTCTCTCCTGTAGGTTGTGTACCCTGGTATGTTAACATCCCAGTCATGGTTCTCTGTGTACCATGTTTCTGTGACTGCTGTGATATCCAGGCATCCCTCTTCCATCAAGGAAACAAGTTCAGGGAGCTTGTTGCCCAGACTACAGGAAGCTGATCTTTGGGTAGTGTTATTCCTTGGAATCTCCCCCTCTGTTTTTCTACCATCTGGTGTGGAAAGTGCTGCCTTCCTTGGTTTTTCCACATCTCCCAGGCCAGTTTAAATGCTCATCAAAATATCATCTAAACCTCCCAACAAGCACTGTGGTCCCCTTCCAAAAAGGATGCAGGCCACTCGTCTTATAGAGGTCCCTGTCTTTGCAGGTTGGTCTGCAGTCACCAATGTAGCTATAGCCTTCCTCAATACACCATGTCTTCGCCAGTCTTTAAAAGTCCTGATATAAAGTGCTCCTGCCTGTCCCTACCTTTTACAGGCAGCACCATGGAGAAAATGCCACGATGCATACCATCTACTTGAGGCCCCTCCTCAACTCCATGAAGTTCCCCTGAAGTACACTACTCTGTCTTGCTTGGTCATACTGCATGTCCCAAGATGAACAATGATGCCCAGCTCCCTCCCAGCTCTTCTGCCTTTGTAATCCATAGGATCTGCTCCTAGTCCCTCCCTGCAAAGGCACCCCTCTGGCACCACACCTCCTTAACCATCCCCTTCCTAGCCCCCAGATCTATGCCTCTTGCCATAGAGTCCCCAATCAACAGCTGCTTCCTCCTGTTCTTGAGGCCTCCTCATCCCCCTTTTGGAGCCTCCATTCCTGAGGACCCCCCTTCTCCCCTCCCACAGTGACAGGGACATCACCTGAATTTTCATGTTCTACCAATATGGCAAAGGAGTTCTGCAGTGGTATCAGTGGAAGAGTATGCACCCCCCTCCCACTTTCCCTGAATCCATCACATTCTATCCACTCCTTTTCTGGGCATCCTGAGGCTGAGCATTGGTGGTTCTATTGGCAGCTCAGTAGAAAATAATCTGTGCTGTACCCCTGCCAGTTCAATACAGTGTCTAGCTACCTGTGCCTCAACCCAGAGAGGTGATTGCAAATGGGACAACACCTAAGTCTCCAGAAAATCATCCGAATGTCTGCAGCCCCTCATCTATTGCACCGCTCCTGCATTCAGCTTTTCCTATTGTTGTTCACATGTTCACATGGGCAGAGTAGATGGATCTTGTGATCCCCTACTGCCGACACTATTCCTACAAAATGTTTCTACGTAATAACTTATCTTAGATAGGAGTACTCTGCTGTCCCTTTCCTATCCCCTTGCTGCTTCTATCCCTTCATTTTGCCTTCCTTGTATCCCCGTTACTGACTTACTGGAGATAGCTTTTTTCCTGTTTCCCTTATCCTAGCCCCCTTTCTGCACCTATCTCTCCCTATGTGCTTGCTGCTGAGTTTTATTTTACCCTGCTATTATCATCAGGTAGGCATCTGTTTGTTAGCTAATTCATTTTTTTCTATATAGATTTTTCTCCTCCTGTACACCATGATGGCTGGCTTAGCCATGTCCCTACCTTCCTTGTTCAGCTGCTGTTCTCCTGTCTCACCGAACACATTCCCCCATGGATTGCCTTCCATGGAGGAGCCAAAAAGGGAGGGCTATACTCCCCTCACACAGTAATCCTGGGTCCACATTGGAAGTCCAGTAGACTAGTGACAGAGCAGGATGAGGGCAGGCAGGCAGGGCTTCATGATGCCCACAACCACCATATTTTTCCCCTGCCATGACCACCATAAGTGTGTTCATGTGAAGGCACACATGCACTGTATAACTGGGACTCTGTATTGTGCTGCTCAACTGTGGCACTGCCACCCACCCTCCACCAGATGGCAGCCATGGAGCAAGACAGCCAATTCTACCATCTCAGGAGAGGAGAGTATTCCATTGGACACTCGATCCTCTCCCTTCCCGCCAACCCCCAGCAACCCATGTTCATTCTCGAATACAGGTCACTAGTGTGGCAGGAGGTAAGGCAGTGAATGCTCCAGCCCTCCATGCCACTGAACTGACTTGTTATTTAATTAGTTGATGATAAATGGTTAGGAAACGGATCATGCATTTTCCCTTATCTTGCTCTGGTCCCACTTCTACAGAGACCCCTATAGACCTGCAAAACCTCTACTAAGTCCTCAAGAAGCCTCCAAGCCAGACTTGTCAGTTCTGCTCTCTTCCACAAACTATAGGCTACGAAAGTGATGAGCCAATTGAGCTGATAGATTTGAAAACTGAGATGCAAACCTTTCTTATCTGGCATGATTGACTGTTGTGCATCATGTGTCCTTCCCCCCTCTGGCCTTATGATCTACTTCTTGCCTCAAATCCAGATTAAATACAAAAAACTGGTCAAACAGGAAAATAACTAACATACACACTCCCGATCCTCTTTTAGGATGTACTATACGTTCTGGTGCTGCTGCTTGTCTACTTCGGTATGCTAAAATTCTCATTCCAAGCATTTTTTACTTAAGCTGTGAGCTTCCTAGTCTGATGTGTACATCACATGACCTCGTGTCCCTGTCTGGCCTTCTAATCTAGCTGAACTTTTAAAAATATTTTAGGTAAAATAGTAAAATTAACTGACAAACACACTCCTGATCCACTTTAAGGGCCTACATGCTGGTGCTGCTGCTGGGCTACTTTTGCATACCAAAATTCTCCTTTCAAGCATTTTTAAATTTAGGTGAGGAGTTTCCTGATTTTATGTGAATGGCTGTTGAGTGTCATGGACCTCTAGTCCCTGACTGGCCTCCTGATCTACTTCCTGCCACAAATCTGGCTACAAATACAAAAAAATCAGGTAAAACAGTAATATTAGCTAATAAATACACTCCCAATCCTCTGTTAGGACCAGCGTGCTGTTCCTGCTGATTGTCTACTTCTGTGCACTAACATGCCCCTTCCAAGCATTTTTAAAATGAACTGAGAAGATTCCTGGTCTGATGCAATTGGCTGTTGTGCACCACATAACCTCTTTCTCCAGTCAAACATCCTGATCTACTTCCAGACCTCTTGATCCCCATATAGGAACTAAATATGTTACGTAAACCAGCAAAATTAACTTACAAACACACTCCTGATCCACTTTAAGGGCCTGTGTGCTGGTACGGCTGGGCTACTTTTGCATGCCAAGATTCTCCTTTCAAGCATTTTTATGTTGCTTGCACGCATGTGCAAGAAACATAGTGCCATCATCGGAGATTTCGGAGGTGTGTCACCTCCTCCTCCAATTCAGTCAGTGAGCTGGAAGGTGTGGCACCTGTAAGCCAATGCATTTTGGAGCTGTCTATGACACGCTCCAAAATGCAGTGGCATACAGTTGAAAGGGGTAGCTACGCTTCAGTGAGCAGCGATAAGAAGCGTAGCTCCCCTCCCACACACAGGCGTGCGCACCCCCGCATGTATTGTGTAGCCGACGGGTGCCCAATCTCTGTCGGCTGAGCTGCGTCTCCCCAGTTGTAGGTGCCACGCTGGGAGCCCACCCAGCGTCGCAATCAGTCCTTTGTGGCGATGGGGTGCCAATCCCCATCGGCTGAACACCAACATCCTCGTGCCACACTGGGAGCCCACCCAGCATGGCAAACGGTCCCACGACGCCTTTTTTTTCCTGAAAACAAAACGGCTCCGCGGGCGCTGCCTCCCGACACCCCTCCCACAACCCGCACCCACCCACTGCGCACCCAGCCTCCCCACATCCCTCACCCCATACTACCTCTGGACTCCGGCGCGACGATCTTCGTGGACGGGAACACGTCTGCACTCTTCAAAGCGACCGCGAACTGAGGAAATGCCGGTAAGCTGTATAATGGGCTAGATGGGGTTTCAACCTTGTTGTGCATATCTCAGGCATTTTTGGGAATTTTTGCAAAATTTTCAACATGGTGTTTTGGGACCCTTCTCATGAGTGATGTCACTGTCATGGCGTTCGGGCCGAAGGGTGATTTCACGCAGTGACTGTGCAGTGACTGTGAAATCACCCTTTGGGCCTGAATACCACCATGACAGTGACATCATTCATGAGAAGGTCCCAAAACCCCATGTTGAAAATTTAGTTCAAAATTCCAAATGACTGTTTTACTGAGTGTGCTACGCAGTTCCTATGCAGGCTCGTAAGTTCGCGAAATTTCAATATTTTCACTCCAGATTTTCAACATTGCCATTTTACCACACCTTCTTATGAGTAGTACTGCTGTCATTTTTCACATCTCACCCAAAATGTGTTTCCACCTATGTAGTGCAGAATGGCGCAGTCGGTGTGCGAAATCAATGTTCAGGACAAATTAAGAAAATCACAGTGACACTGTTCATGAGCAGAGGTCTTAAAATGGTTATGTTGAAAATTTGGTGAAAAAATTCCTAAAAATGACTGTTTTACGAGCATGCGTTGCGCAGTTCCTACGCAGGCTCGTAAGTTCGCAAATTTTCAATATTTTCACTCCAGATTTTCAACATTGCCATTTTCCCACACCTTCTTATGAGCTGTATAGCTGTCATTTTTCACATCCTGCCCAAAACGTGTTTCCGCCCTTGTAGCGCACAATGGCTCTGTCGGTGTGCAAACTCAATGTATGGGACACATTAACAAAATCACAGTGACACTGTTCATGAGCAGAGGTCTTAAAATGGCTATGTTGAAAATTTGGTGAAAAAATTCCTAAAAATGACTGTTTTACGAGCGTCCGTTGAGCAGTTCCTACGCACGCTCGTATGTTCGAAAATTTTCAATATTTGCACTCCAATGACTTCCAAATACCTAAACAGCACATAGAAGCAAGCAACATTCGGCATTGACAAATGCTTGTTAAATTTAGGTGAGGAGTTTCCTGATTTGATGTGATTGGCTGTTGAGTGTCATGGACCTCTAGTCCCTGACTGGCCTCCTGATCTACTTCCTGCAAAAAATTTGGCTACAAAAACAATAAAATCAGAGAAAACAGTAATATTAGCTAACAAATACACTCCCAGTCCTCTGTTAGGACCAATGTGCTGTTGTTGTTGATTGTCTACTTCTGTGCACTAACATGCCCCTTCCAAGGATTTTTGAAAGGAACTGAGAAGACTGCAGGTCTGATGCAATTGGCTGTTGTGCACCACATAACCTCTTGCTCCGGTCAGACCTCCTGATCTACTTCCTGGCCTTTTGATCCCCTTTTGGGAACTATGTATTGGGACTGCTGCTTGGTTATTACATTTTCTTTCCAAGCATTTTAAACTGAGGTGTGGAGCTTCCTGGTCTACATGATTCGCTGTTGCACATCACATAACTTCTTGACCATTTCTGGTAACCCAATCTACATTCTGCCATGAATCCAGTTGCAAATACAGAAAACAACAGGTAGCACTGTTACATTAACTACCAAGCATGCTCCTCCTGATCCTCTTTTAGGACCTATGTATGTGCTGGTGCTGCTGCTTGGCTACTTTTACTTCCCAAAATTCTCCTTCCAGGCATTTCTAAAATGAGCTGTGGAGTGCCCTGGTGTGAGGCAATTGGCAGCTATGCATCACATGACCTCTTGACTCTGACAGGGGAAGGTTTTAGAGGGATGTGAGGAAGTTCTATTTTGCAGAAAGGGTGGTGGAGCTGTGGAACAGTCTGTCAGTAGAGGTGGTGGGTCCCAAGACCATTAATGGGTTCAAGTATGGCTCAGACAGGGTGAAAGATTTGGTGGTTGCTCAGGTCAGTAGTTGTAGGGAGAGAAACAGGGGGGGGGTGGACATGGAGTGATAAAACCCTGCATGGACAATAGTCCCTGGGGCAGATGAGTAACACTGATCAGGCTAGATGGACCATTGGTCTTTTTCTGCCATCATTGTCTATTTTTTTATGTTTGTCCCAGTCTGGCCTCCCAGTCTGCTTCCTGCCCCGAACCCATCTTTAAATAAAATAAAAAAAAAAAACACACAGGTAGAAGTAAAATTAACTCACAAACACACTCTGAATCCTATTTTAGTAGCCCAAAGGTCAATGAGGCTGCTATCAGAATATGCTTTAAAGACCAGTGAAGAGATTTAAACTTGTATACAAAGAGCTAAAAAATTCATAACTGAAAAAGCTTGTAGCCACCTCATGAATAATGAATAGGGGGGATGGACATACTGTAGGATATTGAGAAAATATAATTCTTACACATAGTTTGAAGGATAACAGAGAACAACCGTGGCAAGAGGATAACAGTGCAAAATGCAAAGCACAGTTAAGTAGAGATTGCTCCAGGATACATTCTAGGTAGGTGATCCCTGGGATAAACATATGAAGTAGGAATCGCATACTGTATCATAATTAGACATCTTATGCAAAGTCAGATGGGACAGGTATCCCAGCGTGGCCAAGTGACCGAGCACCTGCAGTCATTCGTTGGCGGTAGGAATGTCAGTAGTTCTTCAACATCACAACAGGAGCATTTTGGCTATTGAAGTAGCTGAGATCAGCCATCATATCTTGGCATCAAACTGAGGGAAATTAGAGGTGAAATACTCAAAAGAAGCAGGGTGGTGTCCAACTTTATGTGGCAGGCTAGTATTCGGTTACAGTAAGACAGAATCGGGGCCAAAAGAGTGTGAAGTAAAGGACAGTGACCCTGAAGGGGATTTGTACCTCAAACATCAGTAATGTGTCATTAGTCCTGTAGCCTCGAGTGCGGGGGGCCTGTACCAATGGTGAAGTATTTTAAGTTGGATTAACTGGGCTTTCATATGTCTGCAGGACATGGGATGTGTACCAGCATTTGTACCAAGTTTATTTATTGAAATGTTTCACCAGGAAGACACACTGAACAACAAGTTGCTTGCCTCCCAGTGCAACCGGGGGTGAGGGGGGGGGTACAACTGGATGAAGAACTGGACATACAGTTTACCATTTAACACATCCATATGTATGTATGTATAATATCTTCCACAATGGAAAGGTAAAGTTTGGACTCCCACTTTTCCACACAAAAACTGGTCAGGTCAGGACCTGTATCTCCAAGGAGTTTATATAAGTATCCCATTCTGCCTTCCAGAACAACTAACCCCATGTGGAGAGGTGGGGGAGGAGGAAGTGAGGAAGATATACTGTGTTTAATGTGGGGTAAGATGGCAGATCTGATTTGGAGGTAGTGCCAAAAGTCACTTTTTGGAAGGTCAAATTTCCCTTTAAGGTCAGTAAAGGTCAATAACAATAGTTGGTTGGGTGGGCAGAAGTCTGCTACCAAGTGGATGTCAAGTTTCTCCAATGAGAGACAGATAATAGGTTTATTTCAATTGAGGAACATGGAGTTGTATAATAAAGCAGCAAAGGGTAAGAGGACAGGAGATAAACTTAAGAAGGTGATAAGAGGGTATTGTTTGGGAAGGCAGGTACCTTTGTAATGAAAGAGACGTGTTAGCATAGAAGAAGGAAAATTAATGCATTCAATATGGGCCCAAAAGGGGGAATGAGGCGGGTGTGGTGAACCAGTAACTTACATGAGAAGCCGTAATGACCATATGGTTGTAAGCCCACTGCAAAAGTGGGGCTTATCCGGCCCACATATTTACGCACCCTTTTCTCCCTTATATCCCCCCTCAGAGCTAGGAAATATGTATAGTGCTCGGGGCGTTAGTGCTCTGGTTGCCTCAAAGGGCAGCAGAGAGCAGCAGATAGTGTATAAAAGGGTACGTACAGGAAGTATCTGGGACTTTCCATCCCAGGCAGTAGGCCTGTGATAGGAGGGGGGAGGCTGGAGAGTAGAACCAGGATAGGTGGGCAAGTGAGGGAGCTCAGCAGTCCAGGATGGCAGGTTGGGAGCCCTCATGAAAGTAAAGTGCAGTCAGGATGTTCATGCGCCATGGCTGATGAGGAGAGGGGGGTATGGAGCTCCACTGGGCACCAGGTTACCAGGCTTTGTGTTGACTGGGGCTAGGATGTTAGGGAGGTTTAGCAAGCCCTATGAGGATGTAGGAGCCCTTTAGGAAGCCCAATTGGTGTTTTCCCAGATTGCCAGACTGGGAGGTCTGTGCCAGGGCTCTCTCATGAGAGGAACTGGTGGCAGAGATTCCCCTCATACCCAGTGTGTCAGGGCTGCCTGGGGGGGGTGAAGGAACTAGGGATCCCTTCACCTGTTAAAGGAACCTGTTTGGAGGAACAGGTCCTGGGGCACCGGCCCATCAAATTGCTGGGTGGGCTGGGAACCCACATAGGTGGTAGGTCTTGGAGGGTGGTCCTTGTTCTGGTGGCTTAACACAAGCCCAGGAGTTGTAGAAGGGATGTGGGTGTGGTAGGTACTCGATGTAGGAGGCAGTGACAGCAGTTCAACCCCAGAGAAAAGTAAGGGCCATGGAGACTGAGACAGAGGCAAGCGATCAGGATAACAGGGGCCTTGGCCTAGGACATTCAGAGCCTGCCATTGGAAAAAGGGTCAGGGCCTGGGTCACTGGCAAAAAATTCTGGATGCCTCGGGGGCATGGATCAATGTCCCAGGGACCAGGTGCAAAGGGTAGCTCGCCGTTCCACTCCAGGTTTGGGGGGATGACTAGAGCCAGTATAAAAGGGGGCCTGGTGAAAACAGAAGTAAAACAAGGTCTTGGTTTACCAGATCTTCATATGCCAGGAGGTTGCAGGGATCTGTGTTCCAGGGTTTGGGTAAAGCACCCAAGACAGAAAGGGTATAAACAAGCATTTGTCAATGCCGAATGTTGCTTGCTTCTATGTGCTGTTTAGGTATTTGGAAGTCATTGGAGTGCAAATATTGAAAATTTGCGAACTTATGAGCGTGCGTAGGAACTGCGCAATGCACGCTCGAGAAACAGTCATTGTTAGGAAATTTTTCACCAAATTTTCAACATAGCCATTTTAAGACCTCTGCTCATGAACAGTGTCACTGTGATTTTGTTAATGTGTCTCATACATTGAGTTTGCACACCGACTGTGCCATTGTGTGCTACATGGGCGGAAACACATTTTGGGCAGGATGTGAAAAATGACAGCTGTACTGCTCATAAGGAGGTGTGGTAAAATGGCAATGTTGAAAATCTGGAGTGGAAATATTTAAAATTCGCAAACCTACCAGCGTGCGTGGGAACTGTGCAACGCACGCTCGTAAAACAGTCATTTTTAGGAATTCTTTCACCAAATTTTCAACATAGCCATTTTAAGACCTCTGCTCATGAACAGTGACACTGTGATTTTCTTAATGTTAATGCACACCGACTGTGCCATTGTGCGCTACATGGGCGGAAACGTGTTTTGGGCAGGATGTGAAAAATGACAGCTGTATTGCTCATGAGAAGGTGTGGTAAAATGGCAATGTTGAAAATCTGGAGTGAAAATATTGAAAATTTGTGAACTTACGAGCCTGCGTAGGAACTGCGCAACACACGCTCGTAAAACAGTCATTTTTTGGAATATTTGGACCAAATTTTCAACATGGGGTTTTTGGGAACCCTTCTCATGAATGATTTACTGTCATGGTGGTATTCAGGCCCAAAGCATGATTTCGCAGTCACTGCGCGAAATCACCCTTCGGGCCCGAATAACGCCATGACAGTGACATCATTCATGAGAAGGCGTCCTAAAAACCCCATGTTGAAAATTGGGTGCAAAATTCCCAAAATACCTGGAGATATGCGGTGTTGACCCCCCCATCTAGCCCATTATACTCTAACGCATTTCTCAGTTCATGGGTCGGCTTTGAAGAGTGCAGATTTGTTCCCGGTCCAATCAAGATCTTCGCGCTGGAGTCCGGAGGTAAGTATAGGTGAGGGAGGTGTGGGAGGCTGGGTGCGCAGTGGATGGGTGCGGTTGTGGGGGGCCGGGAGCAGCATGGGACCGCTTTCATTTTCAGGTTTAAAACAAAAGAAAAGACATTGTGGGACATTTGCCACACTGGGGTGGGCTCCCAGTGTGGCACAAGAAGGAGGTCCATTCAGCCGGCGAGGTTGGCTTCCGTCGGCAAAGACTGCTTGCCACGCTGGGGTGGGCTCCCAGCGTGGCACAGCATCTGAGGGGGGCAGCAGCTCAGCCCGACTGGGATTGGGCACCACCGACTGACACAGTGCATGCGGGGCGCATGCCTGTGTGTGTGGGGGGCTATGCTTCTTATCGCTGCTCACTCGAAGCGTAGCTCCCCTTTCAACTGGAGTGTTACTGCATTTTGAGCGTGTCACAGACAGCCCAAAAATGCATTGGCTTACAGGGGCCGCGCCTGCCAGCTCACTGACTGAATTGGAGGAGGAGGTGACACACCTCCGAAATCTCCGTTGATGGCACTATGTTTCTTGCACATGCATGCAAGCAACATAAAAAGACTCCTGGTGCCTGCTGATATTGTGTTTCTGCTGTTGGAGAGGTCCAGCCATATCATGTAAAAAAGTTATAGTCCCATGGAGCTGATTATGTATTTGCTGAAACTGAATGGTGACCCCTATATAGCTAGAATCATTTGCCGTGCTGGTGACAATAAAGTAATTTGGGGAGAAAGCAGTGGTTTGTGCTTCATTTGATTGTAGACAGGGAGTGTTAATGAAATGAAATTGTTTGTTTTTCTCTCTTCATTTTGCAGTCTGATTATTTCACCACAAGTTTATGTTCCAGTGGAAAGAATCCGGCCTCTTGGGCTGCCATGGCTTCATGGACCTCTGAGAGAGAAAAGGGGGGAGTGGGTCCTGGTCTGGTTGGTGGGTTCAGGGAGTGGATCCATTGCTGAAAACAGGAGGTAATGCAGCAGCTTGAAGACAGTATCAGGTAGGGACCATCCATGTTGCCTGGTCTAGTAAATGCAATGGCTTGTATGTTATCACTTTGGGAGTGCTCCTTTCTTCCTGCCTGGACCATCTGTGATATTTTATTATGCCCCTAGACAGGGCAGGAAGGGAGGGGTTACTCTGTAGGGGCTACTCATCCAGAATGTTGCCTCAACCCTAAAAATCACCACCGGACCCCGAGCTATGTGGTCTATGGTGTGCAGGCTTCCCTGCCTGTTTGGGCCCTGTTGCACACTTTAAAAAATGTTACTATTGAGTAGGGAGGGAGCAGGCACTACACCTGGCCTGCTGGTGTAGTGTGTGCATGTGACCGGCTGATCACGTGACCCTCAGAGGAGGTCCTGATTGATGGATGGGCAAAAGAAGCTATAAAAGCTGCATGAGGAAATGCCATCTTGGAGACCAGAGCGAGTGAGCTGAGAGAGAGAGGGAGCGAGAGAGACCAGTAGCAGTAGTAAAGCAGGAAAAACATAGTGATAGCTACCATCAAGGCACAGGTCATGAAGCATAGGAAAACCAGGAGCAGTTGTAGAATTCACCAGAAATATTTATTTGTACTATCAATAATATAAAAAATAAAATTGTTCAGTATAACTATTTACAAAGGCAAAATAAAATGGAGGAGATCCATCAGAGTGTTCCTTCAGTCTCTGCGTCCAACTTGCAAGCAATTGCAGCTCTGTCTTATAAGTCCTTCCAACCCCCATGCTTAACAAACATCTGCTAAAGTGTTCCTGTAGGTTTCAGGCAGGTGTAGGCAGGAACTCAGTGTGCCTGAGCTGTGGTCCCTTTCACACAGCTCTTCTGCAAAAAGGCTTAAAGGGGTAGTCCACCCAGAATTTGCAAAAAACATATGTTATGCAGAGTGTTTTGATATGTATGTTAAGTCCTAGTGTACCCTTCCCTCCTTCTGCTATTAGTTTTTCCTAAATTAGCCTGCTAGCTGTATGGTAGTTTTATGACCCCTTGAGATCTCCATCACAGATAGATTTATTGACTTTCTTTCTCCTACAATGCACCCTGTCTCATGTGACACTGATGTTGCCATGCCCTTAGATTTAGCACGTGCACTGCTTTAAAATCAGTTTTAAATCAGTTCACAACAGCAGGTAACTGTTCTTATCCAGGGAGCACAAATGGCAACAATTACAGTTTAGAAGATATCTGAGAGCAACCTAACTGGGGTTTCTGTAAGAAAACAGTTGCTAAATAGCTCTAATTCATTATTTGTGTTTTCAGTGTGTGTGTCAGGTCTAGCAGTAGTAAGTGTTTTCCTTTTAAAATGTTATTTCATCAAACTACACACAACAATAAAAAGCACAGACATTGCCTCAGATCGTCAGTGCTGTAATTAATAAAGACTGTAGCTGTTTTCTTACAGAAAACCTACTCAGCTATCAAATATTTGCTAAACCATAAATGTAGGCACCATCATTCTACTAGAAGGAACAGGGAGTTAGGGCTGATTTTTCTCTATGACATCACTTTCATTTATTTATTTCTTTTTTTTTGTTACACATGTGAAGTATTGTTTTAATAAAGTGTAAAAATATGTATGTGTGAATTACTTAGTTTGTAGAATATTTGTTTTATTATTTGAAAAAGTGTGATACACTAAATGTGTAGTGCAGTGAACCATTGTAAAATGGAATCAAATGTGCAGCTGGAATAGTTACTGTCATCCTGTTGCTTTCATGCCATACCACAAGCAGGAGAAAAGCTGACTTCAAAGTATTTTGCAGTTTCTAGGCCGCAGCTTCATACCATACACTTAATTTGTAAAAATAAATAAATATGAAAATCTTGTCACATAGCAAAATCAGCACTAACTGCTAGTAAAATGCTGCTATCTACATTTACAGTTTAGCAAATACTTGACATCTAACTGAGTGGGGTTTCTGTAAGAAAACAGCTAGAGTCTTTATTAATTATAGGTAGCATTGATGATCTGGGCAGTTTCTGTGCTTTTATGGTTCTGTATAGTTTGATAAAATGAAATGTTTTAAAATTAAAACACTCCTTTTAGCTAGACCTGATGCACATCGAAAACAATAATAGTGCATTAGAGCTATTTAGTAGCTGAGTAGGTGTTTTGTAAGAAAACAACTACAGCCTTTACTAATTATAGAACTGATGATCTGGGGCAATTTCTGTGCTTTTTATTGTTGTGTATAGTTTGATGAAATAACATTTTAAAATGAAAACACTTACTACTACTACTAGCTTGATCTAACACGCACCAAAAACACAAATAATAAATTAGAGCTATTTAGCAGCTGTTTTCTTACAGAAACCCCAGTTAGCTTGCTCTCAGTTATCTGCTAAACTGCAATTGTTGCCATTTGTGCTCCCTGGATAAGAGCAGTTACCTGTTGATGTGAACTGATTTTAAACTGATTTTAAAGCAGTGCACACTGAAAATCTAAGGGCATGGCTACATCAGTGTCACATGAGACAGGATGCATCGTAGGTGAAAGAAAGCCAATAAATCTATTTGTGATGGAGATCCCCAGGGGTCGTAAAACAACGACACAGCTAACAGGCTAATTTAGGAAAAACTCCTAATAGCAGACAGAGGGAAGGACACACTTGGACTTAACATACATATCAAAACACTCTGCATAACATGTTTTTTTTTCAAATTCTGTGTGGACTACCCCTTTAACAATTACACTAAGGTAACCTCTTGAATTTCCAATAGCCTGTTGCAATCATCTCAAACTGTAGTTATATACATTTCAACAACAACTCTATATAATTTCTAAACAAAAGGATCCCAATATCAGTTACGTTTGTACATAATGATTTGCATATATTTCCACGTCAGCAAATATGCAAGGGAGGAAAAAACAAAATGCAAGGGAAGACTGAAAGATGGCAAGAGGCAAATAATTAGGAGACTGTCGGGGTGATCAAATCCTAGGTCTCACAGGAAAATTTGGTGTGCAGCCAGACAGACAAGAGACAGGAAAGGAAAGGAAAGAACAGAACAGATTTCAGCATTCAAACTCTTAATAACAACTAGGACAGGGTCCTCTTCCACCCTGTCACAATAGCGAGAGCAGAGAAAGAGAGATCTCTTTGGGAACACATTATTGAAGAAGCAGGCAAGTGACCTGGGCTGCAATATTTTGAAGCAAAACAGCTGTGGGCTCCAAGTGACTGTGGGACTGGGAGGGAAGGAAAGAGCAAGTGCAGGCATCCACATGGATTGGTAGCAAGTAGTAGCAGGGAGAGGTGTAGAGAGGACTGAAACAACCCTCAGGAGAAATCCCTGACTACAGTTCCGGCCTCACTTATTTCCTAGCTTTGGAAGGCTGGGGGACAATGCAAGGGACATGAACATTGTGTGAGGTGTGGATTTGTGGGAGAAGCAGTAACCAGGCTGCTCATATGCCCTTACTGTTTAAAGGGGAACTGTCATCAGCAGGGTTTGTTAATGTCTGAAAGTCCATAAGAAGCTAATTTGAGTGAGCCACATATTTATGTGTGAGTCTTTGCAGTCTAGGGTTATTCATATGTAAATCAGCCTGTAATTAAGGGCTGGGGGCAGCCATGTGTTTTAGGCTCCTGGCAGGAAATTATGTCACCTAGGAGCTTGGCCCTCCATTTATTGTAAGTTAAATAGGAAATCATCTGTTTTATTAGGTGTGTTTTAAGGTGTTATTTCAACACTTTCTACATTGATAATTGTTTTGTATGTGCACTAGAACTAGTGAGTTATCACCTTTATATTTCAAACTGTTAGTAAAAATAATCTTTATGATTGCTTTAACCTGTAGGCTATACTGCCAGCTGATCATAAAAACTACACATCTCAAGGCTGACTCTGTGGTGTCAACAGGTATTGGGCCCTATACTGTATCAGGCTGTCTAAACCCTAGCTGTGTTCATGTCAGTGCAGATTTCTGGGGCTGCCACAGCACCAACTTCTGTCTTATTCCATTCTCTCTCCTACAATTTCAGATGTGAACTCAGGTCTACAAAATACAAATGTGGCTACATACCTACTGACCTGGCATCATGGGGCCAGCCTAGAAATGTGTAGTTTTTGATTAACAGCTGGCAGCATAGCCTAGAAGTTAAAGCAAAGAGCAGTAAACAAGCTTGATTCATCCAGCAGAATGGGGTTTGAATCCAACATGCTCTACTTGTATATAGTGTGAAAAGAGCAAATCACTTATCCTCCATGTGGTCCCAAAACAAACCCAGAAACAAGCTGTACTGTAGTTGTGTGCCTTTCCAGGATGAAGACAGTGAAAACAATCTGAGCATGTTAATTTGAAAAGAAAACAATTAGGGCACATTAATTGTTTACTAATTGCAAAAACGCAGACGGACAATATTGTTAAAACATACATAACCTGAAATGTGTCATTTATGTATTTATTTATTTATTCAATTTTGATAACCGGGTAGATCCACTGAGCCCTTAATGTCTCTTTTTCAGGAGTGACTCAGATTTAGTTACATAGTACAAACATTTCACATGCAAAATTAGGTGTGCCGACCATTTATGGTTACAATCTGGTCAGTACAAGGTTGGGTACCAGTCTTCATGCTCATTAGAATTTAAACATACATACATTAGGAATCAATAGAAATTGTACAGGGAGCGGAATTAGTGCACACATATATAATATACAGTGTAGCTGATTCTCCAGGCTGAGGTCTGTTCAGGACTGTATCAGGCCAGTTTAGGCTTGGAGCTAATCATTATGATTAAGAGCTCTTGCACATGTACATGCACTTTTTGTTAGGTGATGTGCCCAGAGCCCATTTTGGAAAATTTTCAGGGAGGTCGCATCTTGAAGCTGTGGTGGTAGCTTATTCCATAGCACCGGTGCTGCGTGGGCAAAATACTTTGTGCCCGTTGTGATGCGTACCCTAGGTTCCTCAAGTATATTTCTCCCTGTGGTAAGAAGCAGCCTGCCTGGACTCTTTGGGACCAGCCGCCAGGCCAGGCTACTGATGAGCTTATATGCATTGGATAACAATGAATACTGCAAGCAGTTAGTGAGTGATGGCCATTTAAGGGAGGCCAATGCTTTGAAGTGATGTCTCTTCTTGAGAGACAAAGTGGTGAAGCAGACAACCTTGTTGTATAACACTTGCATCCTCCTGTACTCCAGTTTTGACATGCCCTGCATTACTGGGGCAGCATAGGTCAAGGCTGTGAGGAGAATGCTGCTAGTGATGGTAACTCTGGATTTGGGGATCAGCTAGTCATTCAGGCAGTATAGGATACCAAATTTTTGGTGCAGCATTTTGGTAATCTGATCAACATGAGGCTTCAATGTAAGACCTTAGTCCACAGTAAGACCCAGGTATTTTAAGGATTTCACTACCTCTATAGTGGTGCCACATGAGGAGACTATAGGGAGTAGGGAGTTTCTGTCTTGCCCGAAAGTTCTTGGGCTCAATACCAGAGTCTTTGTTTTTGTGGCATTTAGGATTAGCCTGTTTTCTGGTAGCCAGGATTCCAGTATTACAAAATCAGATTGTAGGTCAGCCCCAAGGGCTGCAGTATTACTTGAGGATCAGTAAATCACTGCATCACTCACATACTGGAGCAACAAGCTACCTCTGCAGTGTTCATTTAGATCATTGACAAATAGCATGCATAGGATTGGGATCAGTATGGATCCCTAGGGTATCCCTTCCCTGAGGGTGAGTGGCTCAGATACTGTACCTCTCCACTTGACCTGTTGGGAGTGATTGGTTAGGTAACTATTGAACTAGGTTAGGAAGTGCTGGTCTAGATCAAGGTTACCCAGTCAGTTCATTAGAAGGCTGTGGTCTACTAATCAAAGGCTTTGGTCAGGTCTATAAAAACCACTCCAGTGTGGGGGCCCTTGTCCATGGCCATATGGAAGCCAGTTGTGAGCCTGATAAGGGCTGTGTCCATTCTATATTTTTGTCTAAATCCATGCTGTGTATGCACTAGCAGTTTGTTAGTCTCCAGGTAGTCCCTAAGCTGGCAGTAGATTAACCTTTCCTGGATTTTGGCTTGGGTGCATAGGAGAGATAGATAGGCCTATAGTTTCCCATGGGCTCTCTATAAACCCCTCTTATGTATGGGGAACACGAGTGCCTGTTTCCATCTATTAGGCACAGCTCCTTACAGTAGGGATCTATTCATGAGCCATGTGACTGGTAAGGTTATGGCTGGTGCTGCTGCTCTGAACAATCTTGGGTCAAGGCCATCCAGGCCTGCTGAGCCTTTCACTTTTATGGGCTTTAGAAAGGGGGAGAACTTCCTTTGTCCTTACTTAACTTAGATGAAAGTGTGGTCTATCTCGGCTCTGCCTCTCAATGCATTTATTCCCATGGTCCTTGGAGGGACACTTGTTTTGTATTCTTCTAAGTTAGCAAATATCCTATTAAAGGCTGAGGCAGTCTCCAGGCCCTCATTAAGTGAGTGACCATTATGTTCTATTGGGCCTTGGGGTGGTCTACAATTGCCTTTCATCAGAGCATTGATGTGAGACCAAGAGGACTTTGGATCAGCAAGGTTGCTTTGCTGGAGACACTTGATGTAGTCCCATTTCACAGCCTTCTGTGCTAGTTTGCACTGGCTCCTTAGGGTTCTATAAGTCACCAGGTCTGCCAGGATGGCTGCTGTTTTGTATTTCCTCCAGGCCTTATCTCAGCTAATCATCATGGCTTTCAGCTCAGTGGTGATCCACTTGTAGTAGTGGCCCTTCATTCTTAGTCTCCTTAGTGGAGCGAATAGGTTGGCTGCTGAGGTGATGGTGCTCTGGAAGTACTCCAGAGCTTCATTTAGACTTGGGAGTAGCTGAATCGGGCTCCAGTTGAGATTATTAAGGTACTCGTGGAAGGTGTCAGCAGATAATTTGGAAAAATCTCTAGCTGTGAGGAGCCTGGGGAAACCTTATGTGCCCTATTCCTCCATATGCAGAATATTAGTGAATGGTCACTCAGGCATCTGCCAGAGTGCCAGCCACCTGGATGTTAAGAGAATTGGATGCCAGCACCCAGTCCAGGGTGGTATGGTTTCTAGTTTTGGCATTGTGCTTTGTTGTTTTGGTGATGACCTGTTCCAGGCTCACTTCCAGGAGTGAGGCTCTGAGAACCTATTTAGTTTCAGGGGCCCAGTTAAGATTGAAGTCCTCCAGTATTAGCAGTTCAGTTGTGCCATTTTCTGCTAGGGCCTTGGTTAGTGACTCAAAGGCTTGTAGGGAAGCCTTGGGAGGGTTGTATGGGCACGGCCAAGGGTAACTCTTATAAATATGGACTCACTTCCACTACAGTCCGTGTAGGAGAGGGAGGCGAGCACCGAGTCTAATGAGTCTCTGACATATATAAGTACTCTGCCCCTTCTTTTGTCAACCCTGTCATTTTGGAAGGTGTTGTAACCAGTGACTTCAATCTCATGCATTAGTATGTGTGGCTTTAACCAAGTCTCTTATACAGCCAGTATGTCTGGTTTGTATAGCTCTAGCTAGCCTTGAACTTCCTGCATTTTGGGGCACAAACTGCAGATATTCATATGGGCTATGTTTAAGCCTTTTGGGGATGTCCATTTAAGGTCTTGTGGGGAACTAGTATTACAGTTCGCCACAGGGGGTTCAGCGTTGGGCTTAATATCTCCTGCTAAGAGCAGCAGGACTGTGATTAAGCTTAGTACTTTTGGTATTTCGGTGAGTATTCACCTTAGTTCTTGGCTGCTTGAGCCACAGATCATTAGATAACAGGCCCCCTTCTTAACCAACTCGTGGGTCACAAGTAGGGAATCCACCTCTTGCGTAGCAGGGAGGTGATGTAGGTGAAGTAAGTGATTTCCCCAATGACCCCAGTTTGGGTTCTGCATGTGGTTCATGCCCAAAAGGTTATCTACCCATAATGTTATGCAGATATATGAAACTATCAGGATAATTTCCCTGTTTGGTGTACATTTCAGGATCATGTTCAAGTGGTGGTGGTTGGAGGGTGTCAGGTGATTTTCAGGCACATGGGCATTGGTAGCCTCATTGGGCACTCATTTTTTGGGCATTGGTAGCCTTAGGTATAGGCATTGTTTCAGTTAATATCTTAAACATTCTAAGAAATGTACTAGCTGCTTTTTCCATTTCAACAGACTACCAGAACTTGATTTCCCCCTTTTAGTTTTCACTGATTTTCGGCAACTTTTTGTGACAGACTCAACTAATTCTACTGACCATGATACAGTGCTATGTGAGACTTTTCATGTTCTAAGTTCAGAGCTGTGACTGAATTCGCTAGTAATCACAGATTCATTTTCTCTGCTATTAAGTCTAGCTATACTGTAAAAATATAACTGGCTAGGCCTAAGATACAGTTCATACATATGTTCCTGTCTATTGCTTTGAGTCTTTTAAGGAACAGGGTTTGTCTAGAGTCAGTGGAGGGAATAAAGAAAAAAAAACTCCTGATTGGCTGAGACAGTTAGGTGGGACTTTGATGAGCATTTAACTTGTTGGTGGGCAGGCAGGAAAAACAGGCCATCCAGCTGTCAGTAACTCACTTAATTCGGGGAGGACCTCCGTGCTGCTAATTAACACTGGCGCACCTCAGACGCCATCGATATCTCCAGCCCGTCGCTCCAAAAAATTAAAAAAGTATAGTAAAAGAGTAATTAAAAGACTATTAAAAGAGTATTTTACTTTTTTCGATGAAGTTAAAAGTCTAACAGTTTCTCACTGAAATACTTTGCATGGAATGGGATTTTCTATGGTAAAGGAAACAAATTAATCTGGTTGATCCTGTCGCTCATGCCCTTCGAGCATCTTACATGCTGAATCTCTGACAATGGACCACAACTTTCCAGAATGCCATTCCCATTGTAATACAAAAAAAGAAAGAAAAAACAAGAGAGAGACAGGCTGTGTGTTTATGCATATGCAAGTCTGTGTGTGTACGTGTGTGTGTGTGTGTGTGTGAAGTGTGTGCATGTGTGTGTATGTTTCTATCTCTGTGAGAAGTGCTGCACTAACTGAATTCTGCTGAAAGGGAAAAAAATTATCACCAATAATTAGATAAAATAATATATGAGTTGGTGAGTGTAAAAAAACAGAATTCTGCACACATCCTTGGTGTGGAATGTTTTTATAAACCCCTTGGACTGTGCCCTTCAGGTTAATGTAGCATCCCATACCATGTGTGTGTGTGTGTGTGTGTGTGTGTGTGTGTGTGTGTGCAAAATTCTGGTTACACACACTCACCCATATATTATTCTATACATTAACAATACAGTTCTGATTATGCATGGTTTTAACAATGTTGCCCATCTATGTGTTTTTGCAATTAATAAACTATTAATGGTGCCCCATTTATTCTTCTTTTCAAGTCAAATCTGGATAGAAAGAGCATAATATTTTCAGAATCATAACACATGCTCGGATAGTTTTTACTATCTTTGTCAAGGAAAGGCACACAAATACAGCTTATTTCTGTGTGTGCTTTGGGACCATACGGAGGTTACGTGATTTGTTCTGGTCACACATTATACAAGAAGATCATGTTGGAATAAAATCACATTCTGCTGGATGAAAGAATCTTGTTCACAGCTCTTGGTTTTAACTTCTAGCCTGTACTCTCAGCTGTAAATCAAAAACTACACATTTCAAGGCTGGCCCCATGATGCCAAGCCAATAGATAAGTAGCAACATGTGCATTTTGTAGACATGAGTTCACAGCCAAAATTATAAGAGAAAAGGCTGTAAGAGACGGAATGGAATAAGACAGAAGTCTGCTGTGGCAACCCCAGAAATCTGTACTGACATGAACACAGCCAGGGTTTATAAGTTTTGATATGAGGCCCCAATACCTGTTGACACCACAGAGCCAGCCTTGAGATATGTGTAGTTTTAAATGATTAGCTGACAATATAGACTAGAGGTTAAACCAATCCTAAAGATGGATTATTACTACTAACAATTTAAAATGTGCAGGTGATAACTTGCTAGTTTCAATGCACAAACAAAACAATTATTATAAATGTAGAAAGTGCTGTAATAACACCTTAAAACACATTTAATAAAACATGATTTCCCATTTAACCTGCAGGAAATGGAGGGCCAAGTTCCTCAGAGACCTCCTGATTTCCTGTGAGGAACCTAAAACATATGGCTGCCCCCAGCCCTTAATTATAGGCTAATTTACATACGAATAACTCTGGACTGCAAAGACCCACATATAAATACAATGACACACTCAAATTAGCTTTTCATGGACTATGAGACATTAAGAAATCCTACTGATAACAGTTCCCCTTTAAGTAGTCCACCAGTACCAAACAAAGGGAAGTGTGCTCCCAGTTCCACCCCCAGCTTATTCATCCTGTGGTCACCAGCCAGTGGAGATTCATGGGAGTTTGAAAGGTTGTCCCTGGGAGAAAGCACATGTGCCCAGGTGGATGACACCCAAAGCAAATCCCCAGATGTAATAGTAGAGGCTGTGGAAGAGGAGGGTGTAGGAGTACCAGAAAAGGAGCTAGGTGCTGGAGAGCACAGATGTCTGTCCAGGTCTCTGCCACCTGCTTTACAGGCTATCCCACTGACAGAGGGAGAGGCAGGGGCTTCAGACAACTGGTTGGAAATCCTCCAGGGCCCAGGGGGACACTCACCACAGCCCCTACCCGGTAGTAGCTCACAGGCATTATCCAACAAATGAGAGCCTGCCTCGGGTGCCAAGAGCAAAACTTTATATATGGGGATTGGACCCCAAGTCTGTACCTGCACCTGGTACAGCCAGTGGATAGGTTGGTGACCCCCAAGACCCAAGGGAGCTGAATGAGGAGAAGTATGTTGTCAGCCAGTTCCAGTTCCAGGACCACATGGTGCTTAGTGCAATCCCTAGGCCATACCACTTCCCAGTTATCATCATTAAAGATACCACCGCACAGCTCCTGGTCTGGGCCAAGAACCTCTGGACATGGATGGATTAAACCCAAGTGACCCATTAAATCCGAAATATCAACAAGGGATATGGTTACCAAGAGGTCAAGCAAGGAGAACCAGCAAGAGGGATCTACCCGAATGGAGTCAGACTGAAAGGTGGGTTTGCAGAAGACTGAGGGTAGACTATCCAAACTTAAATGGTCGATGTGCCACACAGGGATTTGGTCATGGCTAACCATTTTCAAACACTTTGCTGTGGTCCAGTACTTAACTGGGACTCAGACAAAGTATTACATTTTGGACTGAGATTGTTTTGGAGAAGGTGACCACTAAGCTGGATACAGCATGTTATTTCCTTCCATGTGGGGGACCTGCAACCTAGGCTCCTGTTAGTAAAAACTTATGGACTGCACCAGGAAAATTGCTCTATGGAGTAGATGTGGTGACTATTGATCAAGCTCTTAAATTGAAAACTTTTTATAGTTACTGTTTATATATCATGATAAAATATGTTTCTGAGAGATTGGTGTGAGATAGGGGTGTTCATGTACTTTGTACCATTATGCCCTTGCTATCAACTTGTACTTGATATGTTGTCTTTGTACCATTATGTTGTACCCTCCTGGGTCGTTCCTGAAAATAGACATAACACTTGTCTAGTGTAATTACCCGGTAAACAAAAGCTTAATAAATAAATAAATGTGTGAGAGAATGGTCAAGGGATTTGTACACAGAGAAACTTATTTTAAACATTTTTGTGGTAGGTATCTAAGGGGACTGTCTGCTATCTCATTAATAATGTTAGCACAGAGCCTTAGAAAAATATTTTTGAAATGCATAATCAATATAAAAAAGTGATTGTTGTTACTGTTTAAAAAGGAATAATGATGGTTGCTACTAACTTTTTAGATTTATCTCCTGGTGCAGGTAGGGTTTAGAATTTAGGCTTTAGGAATTAGTTTGGGCTAGGTAGCTAGGTTGGGTGATGTCTAGTGGCCAGATATGGTAAGTTCATTTTCCAGAGGGCTGGGTTGTGTGTATACTTGGCCTGATGGTAGTGGACCATCACTGGGCACATTTTATGAATATACTTTATTGAGAAGATATTCAAGGATACAGTTACACAGACAATTACAGATTATGAACAAATCATTTATACAGTACAGACAATGTCAAGTTTCCTTATTCTTCATTCTGTTGTAGCATGCATGGTGCCTGGTGCACTCCCCCTCTCAGCAGTTGCATTTGGGATAAGTTTCTCATCAGTGGGTTGGCTAAAGATTGTCTAGAGTTGGGAGCATATTCCTCCCCTATGATCTGGGGAGGAGTCAGTCCAGCAGCAGAAGAGTTTCTAGGTATCCCCATCTTTTGTAGAACTGGGGCAGTCTGCTGTTGCAGGAGCTAACCATTTCCTCCATTCTAATTGCTTTGAGGATGGAGTTATGCCACTCCCTGAAGTTGGGTGTTGAGTCGTCAAGCCAGTGTTTGAGTACAACCTTTTGGCTATTGCAGAGATGAGGGAGATGTGAAATTTGCGATGGCCAGACTGAGCCAATGTCTAGGCCCAGTAGGCAGATTCGAGGTGTAAAGTTATCATTGAGCCCCAGGAGTGGGTCTAAGTGGCTGCGGATATCTTCCCATAGGGGTCTAGCTTTTGGGAAATCCCATAGGATGTGTTTCAGACTTCCTTTATCTAATTGACACTTACTGCAGTTAGGAGAAGGGAGGTGACCCATCTTATGGAGTTTGGTTGGTGTGTAATACATGTTGTGAGCAATCTTGTATTGCATTGTTCTGAGCCCATGAAATTTTATGTATTTGTGCAGATTTCTCCACATGTGTTTGTGGGTGGGGGAGGTCTTTGAGTTCTGGGAATTCTTTCTCCCATTGGGGGCACTGGTCTATGTCCTTTGGGGTGGATATATCCTGCAGTTTTTTATAGAACCATCACCGGACCCTTGCCATTGTTCACAGGAGGGAATGATTTCCTGGGTAGGAGAAGAGTGTAAGCCTTCTGCAAAAGCAGGGCTTATCCTTACCACATATTTAGGCACCCCTTCCCCCACCCCCCCAGAGCTAGGAAATAGGTTTAGTGCTCTGGAGGTTAGTGCTCTGGATGCCTTAAGGGGTCAGTACAGGGCAGCAGATAGGATATAAAAGGTAGTGTACAGGAATTATCATGACCTTTCCAGCCTTTGCAGTAGCCCTGGGGATGGAGGGGGGAAGACTGGAGAGTAGAACCAGGACAAGGATAGTGGGGCAAGTGAGGAAGCTCAGTGGTCCAGGAGGGTCAGTGGGGAATCTACCCAAAGAATAGTGCAGTCAGGATGTTCATGTGCCATGATCACGATGAGGAGTAGAGGGTATGGAGCTCTAGTGCGGAGCAGGTAGCTAGGTTTTGCATTGAATGGGGCTAGGGCATTAGGGAGGTTTAACAAGCTATTTGAGAATGTAGGAGCCCTTTAGGAAGCCCAGTTGGTATTCTCCCAGGTTGCCAGGGCTGGGAGGGCTGTGGCAGGCCCCTCTCAGGAGGGGAACTGGTGGCAGGGGTTTCCCCTCATACACGATGTGGCAGGGTGGCCGGGGGGGGGATTGAGGGAGCTGGGAGCCAGACCCAGCTATTGGAAAAAGGGTCAGGGCCTGGGTCATCAGGAAAAAATCCTGGATGCCTTGGGGGCATGGGCCAATGCCCCAGGGTCTAGGTGCGAAGGGCAGCTCGCTATTCCACTCCAGGTTCAGGGGAGGACCAGAACCAGTTTAAAAGTGGACCCAGTGAAAACAGAAATAAAATAAAGATTTGGCCTACCCGATCTTCCAATGCCAGGAGATTGCAGGGATCTGGGTTCCAGGGTTTGGGTAAAGCACCCGTGATCATAAGGGT
Organism: Neoceratodus forsteri; assembly: GCA_016271365.2. Lineage (NCBI taxonomy): Eukaryota > Metazoa > Chordata > Ceratodontiformes > Ceratodontidae > Neoceratodus > Neoceratodus forsteri. The sequence continues at coordinate 1,064,164,617 of CM057452.1, read as the reverse complement.
AGAAAAAAGACTCCTTCTTGTGTCTGCTGATACTGTGGTTCTGCTGTTTGAGTGATCCAGCCATGCTGTGTAAAAACGTCATAGCCCCATGGAGCTGATTAAGTATTTGCTGAAAAGGAATGATGACCCTTGTATAGCTGGAAACATTTGCCATGCAGGTGACAATAAAGTCATTTGAGGAGAAAGCAGCGGTTCATGCTTCATTTGATTGTAGAGAGGGAGTTTTAATGAAATTAAATGGTTTGCTTTTCCCTCTTCATTTAGCGGTACAATTAATTCACCATATGTTTGTATTCCTTGGGGAAGAATCTAGCCTGAGGGGCTGCTAGGGCTTCATGGGACCTCTGAGAGAAATGTGGGGGGTCCTGGTCTGGTTGATGGATTCAGGGAGTGGATCCGTTGCTGAAAACAGGAGGCAATGCAGCAGCTCGAAGACAGTATCAGGTAGGGACCATCCATTTTGCCTGGTTCAGTAAATGTCATGTCTCATTTGTTAGTGCTTTGGAAGTGCTCCTTTCTTCCTGCCTGGACCATCTGTGATATCTTCAGTATGCCCCTAGATAGGGCAGGAAGGGAGGGTTACACTGTGGAGACTTCTCATCCAGTATGTTCCCTGAACCCTTAAAATCACCACTGGACTCCAAGCCATGTGGTCCATGGTGTGCAGACTTTCTGGCCTGGTTAGGATCTGCTGCACACTTTAAAAAAGTTACTGTGTGATGGGAATGGAGGAGGAATTAGGCTTGGCCTGCTGGTGTGGTGTGCACATGTGACTGGCTGGTCACATAGGAAGTCCTGATTGGTGGATGGGTGAAAGGAGCTATAGCAGCTGCATGAGGAATTGTAATCTTGGGGACCAGAGTGAGTGAGCTGAGGGAGAACGTTCAGTGGCAGTAGTAAAGCAGGAAAAAACATAGTGCTACCAAGAGAAGAGAAAGATCGATTGCTGTGGGAATGCACTATTGAAGAAGCAGGCAAATGAACTGGGCCACAATATTTTTTAGCAAAACAGCTGTTGGCTCCAAGTGACTGGGACTTGGAGGGAAGGAAAAAAGCAAGCTCCGGCATCCAAATGGATTGGCCGCAAATAGTAGCAGGGGGAGGAGTAGTGAGGACTGAAACAGCCCCTCAGGAGAAATCCCTGACTACAGTTCCAGCCTCACTTCTTTCCTAGCTTGGGAAGGCTGAGGGACAATGCAAGGGACATGAACATTGTGTGAGGTGTGGATTTGTGGGAGAAACAGTAATCAGGCTGCCGGTATGCCCTTACTGTTTAGAGGAGAACTGTCATCAACAGGGTTTCTCAATGTCTGAAAGTCCATAAAAAGCTAATTTGAGTGAACCATTGTATTTATGTTTGAGTCTCTGCAGTCCAGAGTTATTCATATGTAAATCAGACTGTAATTTATGACTGTGGGCAGCCATGTGTTTTAGGCTCCTGACAGGAAATGGTGTCACCACCATTTATTGTAGGTTAAAAAGGAAATAATCTGTTTTTTAAGTGTTTTAAGGTGTTATTACAACACTTTCTACATTTATAATAATTTGTTCTGTATGTGCATTGGAACTAGAGAGTTATCATCTTTACATTTCAAACTATTAGTACAAGTAATCCATCTTCAGGATTGTTTTAACCTCCAGGCTATACTACCAGCTGATCATTAAAAACTACACATCTCAAGGGTGGCTCTGTGGTGTCAACAGGTATTGGGGCCCCATACTGTGTCAGAATGTTTAAACCCTGGCTGTGTTCGTGTCAGTGCAGATTTCTAGGGCTGCCACAGCACCGACTTCTGTCTTATTCCATTCTATCTCTTACAATTTCAGATGTGAACTCAGGTCTACAAGATGCAAAAGTGGTTACCTACCTACTGGCCTTGCATAATGGGGCCAGCCTTGAGAAGTATAGTTTTTGATAAGCAGCTGGCAGCATAGCCTAGAGGTTAAAGCAAAGACCTGTGAAGAACTTTTGTTCATCCAGCAGAATGGGGGTTTGATTCCAACATGCTCTACTTGTGTATTGTGTGACCAGAGTAAATCACTTATCCTCCCTGTTTTCCCAAAACAGCTTCTGAAGAAGGACCTGGTTGGTCCGAAAGCTAGGTCACTTTCTTCTTTTTTTGTGTAATATCTATGTTGGTCCAATAAAAAGGTATCACATCATTTGTTTCTGGATCTGTTCTTAAAAGGACCAATAAGGCAACTACACCATTTTTTTTGTTTTCCCAAAACACACCCAGAAACAAGTTGTACTGTACTTGTGTACCTTTCCAGGACAAAGACAGAGAAAACAATCTGAGTAAGTTGACTTGAAAAGAAAAAAAATTAGGACACCATTAACTGTTTATTAATTGCAAAAATACATAGTAGACAACATTGTTAAAACATGCATAACCCGAAATGCATTATTAAAAGAGTATTTCACTGTTTTTGATTAAGTTAAAAGTATAACAGTTTCTCACTGAAATACTTTGAATGGAATAGGATTTTGTACCGTAAAGGAAACAAATGATTCTGTTTGATCCTGCCGCTCACGCCCTTCAAGCATGTCTTAAATGCTGCACCTCTGCCAATGAACTGCAACTTTCCAGAATGTCATTCCCATTGTAATGTGAAAACAGAAAGAAAAAAGGAGAGACAGGCTTTGTGTGTTTGTGTGTGTGTGTGTGTGTGTGTGTGTGACACACTAAGTGTGCATGTGTGTTTATGCGTATGTCTATCTCTGAGAGAAGTGCTGCACTAACTGAATTGTGCTGAAAGGGAAAACAATTATCACCATTAATTGACTAAAATAATATGTGGGTGGGTGGGTGGGTATAAAAACTAGAGTTTCACACACCCTTGGTGTGGGATGTTTTTATAAACTCCTTGGACTTTGCCCTTGGGGTTAATGTAGCAACCCATACTGTGTCTGTGTGTGTGTGTGTGTGTGTGTGTGTGTGTGTGTGTGTGTGTGTGTGTGTGTAAAATTCTGGTTACACCCACCCACCCATATATTATTCTATATTTTAATAATGCAGTTTTGATTATGCATGTTTTAAAAATGTTGTCCATCTATGTGTTTTTGCAATTAATAAACTATTAAAGGTGTCCCATTTTTATTTTACTTTCAAGTCAAATCTGAATAGAAAGAGCATAATATTTTCAGAATCATAACACATGTTCAGATAGATTTTATTGTCATTGTCCAGGAAGGGCACACAACTACAGCTTATTTCTGTGTGTGTTTTGGGACCACGTGGAGGTTACTTGACTTGTTCTGGTCACACAATATACAAAAAGAGCATGTTGTAATAAAAAAACATTTTGCTGGATGAAAGAAGCTTGTTCACAGCTCTTGGTTTTAACCTCTAGGCTGTACTGCCAGCTGTAAATCAAAAACTACACATTTAAAGGCTGGCCCCATGATGCCAGGCCAATAGGTAAGTAGCAACATTTGCATCTTGTAGACCAGAGTTTACAGCTGAAATTGTAAGAGAAAAGACTGTGAGAGAGGGCATGGAATAGGACAGAATTCAGTGCTGTGACATCCCCAGACATCTGTACTAACATGATCGCAGCCAGGGTTTATAAATCTTGATATAGGGCCCCGATACCTGTTGATACCACAGAGCCAGCCTTGAGATATGTGTAGTTTTTAATGATCAGCTGGCATCACAGCCTACAGGTTACAGCAATCCTAAAGATGGATTATTACTACTAACAGTTTGAAATGTAAAGGTGATAACTTACTAGTTTCAATGCATATACAAAACAATTATTATAAATGTAGAAAGTGTAATAACACCTTAAAACACACTTAATAAAACAGATGATTTCCTATCTAACCTGCAGTAAATGGAGGGCCAAGTTCCTCATGACATCATTTCCTGTCAGGAACCTAAAACATATGGCTTCCCCCTGCCCTTAATTACAGGCTGATTTATATATGAATAACTCTGGACTGCAAAGACTCACACATAAATACAATGGCTCACTCAAATTAGCTTTTTATGGACTTTGAGACATTGAGAATCCCTGTTGATGACAATTCCCCTTTAAGTAGTCCACCAGTTCCAAACAGAGGGATGTATGCTCCCATTCCCCCCCTCCAGCTTATTCGTCCTATAGTCACCAGCCAGTGGAGATTCATGGGAGTTTGAAAGGTTGTCCCTGGGAGAAAGTTCATGTGCCCAGGTGGTTGAGACCCAAAGCGAATCCCTGAACATGATAGTGGAGGCTGTGGAAGAGGAAAGTGCAGGAGTACCAGAAATAGAGTGAGTTGATGGAGAACAAAGATGTCTGTCCAGCTGTCAGCCATCTACTACAGGCTTTCCCACTGGCAGAGGGAGGGGCAGGGGCCACAGACAACTGGTTGGGGATACTCCAGGGCCTGGAGACCCTCACCACTGCCCCTATCTGGTGGTAGCTCACAGGAATCATCCAGCAAATTGGAGCCTGCCTCATGTGCCAAGAGGAAGACCAAATCTATGGGGAGTGTCCTGAGTCTGTACCTTCACCAGGTGCAGCCAGTGGATAGGTTCATGACCCCCAAGACTCAAGGGAACTGAATGAGGAGAAATATGTTGGCAGTCAGTTCCATTTCATGGACCACATGGTAGTTAGGGAAATCTCTAGACCATACCATTGCCCAGTTATCACCTTTATGATGCCACCCCACAGGTCCAGGTCAGGGCCAAGACCTTCTGGACCTGGATGGATGGGTTATACCAAAGTAACCCATTAAATCTGAAATATCAACAAGGGATATGGTTACCAAGAGGTCAAGCAAGGAGAACCAGCATGAATGACCTGCCCAAATGGAGTCGCGCTGAAAGGTGGGTTCACAGGAGGCTGAGAGTAAAATATCCAAACTTAAACTATCCATACATGCCAGAAAGAATATGGGACAATATTGAAGAGATGTGGGAAGACTGGATATTTAAAGAGCAACTGGAAAGGCTGAAGAACCATCCAGGAGGAGGAAGTGCCCCATCTCAGGAGCTGTTCCAAAGGGCACAGCCGATCTGCAACATAGGGACTTGATCAAGACTAACCATTTTCAAGCACTTTGCTATGGTCCAGGACTTAACTGGGACTCGGACAAAGTATTACATTTTGGATGTAGATTCCTATGAAGAATTTGGCCACTAAGCTGGATCCAGTATATTATTTCCCTACATGTGAGGGACATGCAACCAAGGACCCTGGAACTAAAAACCTGTGGACTGTGCCAGGACAAGTGCTCTACGGAGTTGATCTGGTGACTCTTTATTGATCAAGATCTTAAACTGAAAACTTTTATAGTTACTGTTTATATATCATGATAAATTATGTTTGTGAGAGATTGGTGTGAGAAAGTGGTGTGCATGTGTGAGAAAATGGTCTGGGGGTTTGTACACAGAGAAACTTATTTTAAATCTTTTTGAAATGCATAATCATTATAAAAAAGTGAGTGATGTTACTGTTTAAAAAGAAATAATGATGGTTGTGACTAGCTCTTTAGATTTATCTCCTGGTGCAATTAGGGTTTAGGATTTAGGCTTTAGGAACTAGTTTGGGCTAGGTAGGTAGGTTGGGTGGTGTATAGTGGCCAGATGTGGAGAGTTCATTTTCCAGAGGTCTGGGGAGTGAGCATACTTGACCTGATGGGAGAGGACCATCACTGGACCTTTGCCATCATTCCCAGAAGGGAATGATTTCCTGGGTGGGGGAAGAGTGTAAGCCCCCTGCAAAAGTGGGGCTTATACTTCCCACATATTTAGGCAGCCCTTTCCCCTTCCTACTGCCCCCAGCAAGGAAATAGGTTGAGTGCTATGGGGAGTTAGTGCTCTGGACACCTCAAGGGAGCAGTACAGGGCAGCAAACATGATATAAAATGTAGTGTTGTTTGAGAAAGGGTATGGAGTGCAAGAACTTACTGAAACACAGGCAGATATTGATACAGTTACCAGAGAAGCCTTACTCACTCCAAAAAATAAGAAAAAGAAAGAAGATGAGAGGTTAACATTTGTTACAACCTTTGGTGGAGATAGTAGAGAACTCATAAAAATAGTCAAGAGAAATCTGTCTATCTTTAGAGGACTACCTGAATTATCAGGGCCACTCAGTTACCCACTGCATATTTCTTATAAATGAGGCAAGAATATTAGAGACACATTGGTGAAAAGTTACCAGCCCAAACTAGTAGATAGACTACACATTAAGAAAAAATGTGGTTCTAGACCATGTGGTAATTTTAAGTTCTGCCCATTACTAGAAAGATGTATGGCTTTCTGCAATCCCAGAACTGGAAGGGACACGAAAATAATAGGAATTATCATGACCTTTCCAGCCCGGGCAGTGGGCGTGGAGCTAGAGGGGCAGGCTGGAGTGTAGAACCAGGACCAGGATAGGTGGGCAAGTGAGGGAACTTGGCAGTCCAGGAGGGTCAGTGGGAAACCCCCCCAAAGGAAAGTGCATTCAGGACGTTTGTGTGCTGTGGCTACGATGAGGAGTGGAGTGTATGGAGCACCAATGGGAACCAGGTAGCCAGGGTTTGCGTCAAGTGGGGCTACGGCATTAGGAAGGCTTTGTCAAGCCATTTGAGGATGTAGGAGTCCTTTAGGAAGCCCAAGTGGTATTTTCCCAGGTTGCCAGGCCTGGGAGGGCTGTAGCATGGCCCTCTCAGGAGGAGAACTGGTGGCAGAGGTTCCCCTTGTACTTGGTGTGGCAGAGTGGCCTGGGAGATTGTGGTAGCCTGGGAGTCCTTTACCTGTTCTAGGAGCCTCTTTGGAGGGACAGGTCATGGGGCACTGTCCCATGAAATGGTGAGGCAGGCTGCAGACCCACATATGTGGTAGGTCTTAGAGGGTGGTCTCCATGCTGGTGTCTTAACGAAAGCCCAGGAATTGTACAAGTGGTGTGTGCCTGGCAGGGACTTCCTGTAGGAGGAGAAGACAGCAGTACAACCCTAGAGAAAAGTGGGGGCCATGAAGACTGAGGTGGAGTCAAGCAATCCGGGTAACAGGGGCCTAAGCCTAGCACATTAAGAGCCAGCCGTTGGAAAAAGGGTCAGGGCCTGGGTCATCAGTAAAAAATACTGGATGCCTTGGGGACATGAGCCAATGCCACGGGGTCCAGGTGGGAAGGGCAGGTTGCTTTTCCCTTCCAGATTCGGGGGAGGCAGAACCAGTGTAAAAGGGGACCTAGTGAATACAGAAGTAAAAGGAAGTCTTGGGACCTGGGTTCCAGGGTTTGGGTAAAGCACCTGATACAAGGGTAGGAAAAAAGACTCCTGTTGTCTGCTGATACTGTGGTACTGCTGTTTGAGAGATCCAGCCATATTGTGTAAAAGAGTTATAGCCCCATGAAGCTAATTAAGTATTTGCTAAAAAGGAATGGTGATTCCTGCCATGCAGGTGACAATAAAGTCATTTGAGGAGAAATCAGTGGTCTGTGCTTCATTTGATTCTAGAGAGGAAGTTTTAATGAAATTAAATGGTTTGTTTTTCCCTCTTCATTTTGCAGTCCAATTAATTCTCCATAAGTTTGTATTCCTGGGGGAAGAATCCAGCCTTTGTGGCTGCCGGTGCTTCGTGGGACCTCCAAGAGAGAAGAGGAGGGTCCTGGTCTTGTTGATCAATTCAGGGAGTGGATCCATTGCTGAAAACAGGAGGTAATGCAGCAGCTTGAAGACAGCATCAGGTAGGGAACATCCATTTTCCCATGTCCAGTAAAGGAGCAGTGAGCCAGATGTCTGGCTTCAAGGGAGGGAAAGGACAGTGAGGTGTAGAGAGTGCAGTGATGAGTACAGGGAGGACAGTCAAGAGCAAAGCAATAGAAGGTGTGAAAGAGACTGTCCAATATAGATGTTGTGAAATTAAATTTCGCCAGTGAAATTGCTGCAAAATCAGCAATTTTGCTGTGTGAAACTTTTCAAAAAATTCTGCCATTCTGCAATATTTTTTGCCAGGTGCAAAGTTGTGAAATGTCACCAGTGGAATGCAAAATTTTCCTGCAAAATGCACAATTTTGCCTGTAACAACAAAATGTATCACCAACCTAAAGATAACATTTTGTAAGAAGCCCCCAACCTCCTCTGCAGCCCCCTCACCATGTAACCCTGTTACCCCCATCTGTCCCACTCTCTAGCAGTAACCCCCCCTCCCCAAAACCCATGGCAATTTGTTATAATAAAAAACAAATTCCCACTGGGCAACTAGTATAACCGCACTCCTCCGCAGTCAGTTGCATCTTGTCTATTCAATCTCATCATGTGTAATATATACTCCCTCCCCACCCCACCATCCTGGCAGCACCCTGCTCCCACCCTCTTCCTCCTAGCACCCAATTACCATTCTGAAAATAATGTGATTCTGGAAGCCCAGCACAGGCAGCAACCCTCTCTCCTCCATGAATAAGCACCTTGTAATGAATGAAACTGCTATGGTCTAGCATAGCAGTTGCATTCCTTAAGAGGTGTTCAGCTGTGGAGGAGGGAGGGTTATGCTGGCACTGGGGTTTCAGAGTCCCATTATTTTCAGAAGGGTATTTGAGTGCTGGGGGGGAGGGTGAGTGTAGGATGCTGCCAGGGTTGTGGGGTGAGGAGGGAGTATATTGCACATGTGGGGATGACATTAAACAGACAAGAGGGTGTTGGCTGTGGGAGGTGGTGGGTTTTAAGCAGTCACCCATTGAGATTGTATTTATTTTTATGACAAAACTTGGCCTGTGCTGGGGAGGGGAGGGGAGGATGGTGGAAGTAGGGTGCTTCTTGGGTGGGGGTGGGGAGTGAATATATTACATATGATGAGATTATTGTGCCAGTTGATAATGTATTTCTTTTTGTTTTTATTTTAACAAATTGCGTAGGTTCTGAAGGAAAAGTATAACTCTTTGCAGATGACACAAAGATCTGGAACAGGGTTGATACACAAGGGGAGGTGCAAAAGATGAGAAGGACTTGGCAGATTGGAGAAATGGTCAAAAATATGGCAGCTTAGATTCAATGCACAAAAGTGTAAAGTAATGCACATGGAAAACAAAAACCCAAGGGAAGAGTACACAATGGGGGGTCCTAACAACAACACTATTGGAAAGGGACCTGGGAGTAGTCATATCAGATGACCTTAAGGTAGGTAAGCAATGTGAGAAGGCAATAAGGAGGGCTGGGGGGATTCTAGGATGTATAAGGAAAGGCATCAACAGTAGAAAACAGTAAGTTGTTATCCCTCTGTACAGACAGTTGGTGAGACCCCATCTGGAGTACTGTGTGCAGTTCTGGAGACCCCATCTCTGCAAGGACATAGACAGGATGGAGGCAGTCCAGAAGAGAGCAACAAAATGGTGCAGGGTCTACAACAGCAGCCATACAAAGAGAAACTAAAAGTGAATAATATGTATACCCCTGAGGAAAGGAGGGAGAGGGGAACATGATAGAAACTTTCAAGTACCTCAAGGACTCAATGAAGCCCAAGACAGAAGCATCTTTCAGAAAAAGAAATGTACAAAAGCAAGGGGTGATAATTTGAAGACAGACGGGAGATGGCTCAGGGGCAATGTGAGAAAGTATTTTTTTTCACAGAGAGGGTAGTGGACACATGGAGCCACCTTCCTGAGGAGGTCATGGGGTCAAAAGCAGTGGAGGAATTCAAGAATACATGGGACAGACATAAGGCAATTTTAATGGGGGGGTAGGAATAAAGAGGCTGTTGGGTAACTAGAATCTGCAGCTTATTCAATAGTTAGGGAAATGGGCTGACTAGGTGGGCCAAGCAGTCCTTATCTGCTATCTGATTCTATGTTTCTATGTTTTTGGAAAGGGGGGTGTTGCTGCTACTGGATGGGGTGGATTGGGGTTACATGGCTAAACTTGTTTTTTTGGGGGGGGCTGCAGAGGAGGGTGGGGGCTTCTTTTTGATTTTTTGTTTCATGGGTAAATTTTGGGTCCCACAAAAGATTTCATGAAATGCGTGAATGTCACTAAATATTTCGCATAACAAACTTTGCTATTTCAGACATCTCTAGTGTCCAGTCTGGAGAGGGTGGATTTAGAGGCAGTGCTGTAGATTATATCATCAAAGTTAAATATGGGGAGGATCATTTTCTGAACAATGCCTCTGGGGGCTGGCAGAGGGATGCAGCCATGATGGCTTTACAGCACACCTAACTTGGGGTGTATTTTTTATGAATAGCATTTACATGTTCAAAAAAGTCTAGGTGGTTATCAAGCCATAACCTATGGTACTTGAAAGAAAGCACATTCTCAATGGAGGACCCATCAAGGGTGAAGAAGGAGGGGAGAATAGCAATCCTTGATAACTTTTACTTTGTGTCAAAGACCATAGAGACCATTTCTTTTGAGTTAAGAAGGAAAGGCTAACCTTAAGGCCAAATTCAAGTACTGTATGTAAGAATTCAGGGGGGTTTGCAATGGGGGTATGGCAGTGGGAGCATTCTGCATAAGAATCAATCAGTCATCTGGGTACAGTAACGAATTATGTTCAGCCCCACCTGCAACAATCCCCTTGATATCAGAGTTATTTCTGAAAGTAAGAGCTAGGAGCTCAGTAACCAGGAGAAATAATAAGGGGGGTAAGGGACAACCCTGCCAGATACCACAAAATAGGGAAAAGGGCTGGGGAAAGTTGTTAGGAGACTTTACAAAAAGATGTACCGGCAGCAACATGTCTAAAATATTACTAATATACTGCAGCAACTGAAAAATGGCTGCAAGAAGTGCAAAAAACAAAGTTAGCAGGTGGTTGCAGCTATTCGGAACATTGCTGCAACCTGTGTTTGCAGCTATCTGCAACCTTCTTAAGTTAGCAAAAAGGATGCAAGAATGTTATGGATAGTTGCTGTGATACGAATTTTGCAATTAAGTTGCAAGAAGTGCAAATTCCAAGTTAGCAGGTGGTTGCAGCTAATTGGAACATTGTCACAACCTGTGTTTGCAGCTAGCCACAATCTTCTAAAGTTGCCAAAAAGGTTGCAAGAATGCTGTTGATAGTTGACGTTAGCAATAGGGCTGCAAGAATCATCCCACTATGGTGGATACAAATGTCTAAAAAGTAAACAAGTTCAAGTGCAGAAGCTGTGGAAAATGATCTGGGGTCATTGTAGATATGGTACTGAAACAGTATGCAGTGTGCAACTTCTGTCAAGAATGATGGGGTGTCAAAAATATATTTAATCGAGTGTGCTCCAGCAGGATGTGTGGACACATGGACACATATTTCAGTTCAGAAAGTGGCAAGTTCATGGGGGATGTTAGGAGTCATTTTTAACTCGCGATTGGTGAACCTATAGAATAGTTCACCAGTGAAGAGGGGGGGAATAAAATGACCATGCATGCCTTCAACTTAAGTTTGCACATATTTGTTTTGCAGGGGATTCACAGGAACTCTGATTAATAGACAGGTAAGGGAACCTAAAAATTAGTATGTTTTTACATTATATTTTTATCCCTGCTAATAAAGTAGGGGATTTGGTGGACCTACGGTCCTTTCAAACTTAAATTGGTACAGTATGTCATGTTATTCCCCAGTTACTATTTTTTTTGGTTTGCAGACCACGTAGATCAGGACATGTAAGCACAGGGCTTTACTGACTTGTAAAGGATCACACAGTGAGTAAGTGTAGTATGAAATTCAAACATGTCATTTTCTTTTGTTTTTCTTTTCAATTACACAGCAACCCCCAGCTATCAATGTCATTCTGAAAGGCTGGAGGACAATGGTCAGGGGCTGGCTGATGACCAGAGGGATTCAAAGTCTCCCAACAGGTAGATCCAGATTTTCTATAACACACGTGACTTACTTCAGGATACAAGCAAGGCAGTGCTTTCCCTCCATGGCCCTTGATGGGATTTACTGAATAATATGGGACAAAAGAAGGCTGAGGCCCATCGAGATTGTCCCCCTCAATAGCGGGTCATTTATCTGCACATTGTGTCAACCAAATATCTATTTTTGATTTAAATGTATCAAGAGAGTCAGAGTTAATTATATATTGTGGCAATAAATTCCATTTCTTTGGTACCCTGATGCTGAAAAAATTATCTCTTTTGTTAGTGTTTGCCCATTCTATTTTTAGTTGTTTGTTATGGGATCTGCCTGCAATGCATTTGTTTGAGAAGGCCAAACCACATTGTTTCATTTTGGTCGGGCATTTTAATATCTTAAATAATAACATCAAATCAACTCAGAGTCTCCTCTGTTGTAAAGAATGAAGTCCGGTTTCTAGCAGACGAGCTTCATACGGCTCATTTGTTAATCTAGGTATCATTTTGGACAGCCATCTCTGAACTTGTTCTAGTCTGTGGATATCCCCTTTAAGATACAGACTCCAAAATGAAGAACCATAATCCAAGTAAGGTCTTACATATGACTTAAACAATGGAACAAGGCATTGCTCTGATTTATTAATAAAGGTTTTCCTGATTTGTTTTAAAAAAATATTTGCAGTATTAGCCACTTTGTTACAATGTGGACCTGATAATAATCTGTTGTTTACTAATATACATAGATCTCTTTTGCAATTTGATTGTTTCAATTGCTTATTATTTAGAAAATAACTAGTCTTAAGGATTTTTGTCCCAAAATGGAGAACTATGCATTTATCAATATTGAAAGCCATGAGATTGATCTTAGCCCATGTTTCGATATTTTGAAGATCTTTTTGGAAAATGAGAACATTTTGAATTGTATCCACTCGACCTCCTAATTTAGTATCATCAGCGAATTTCGAAATGTGGTTACTAGATGATACAGTCAAATCGCTTATAAATATATTGAACAGTGTTGGTCCAAGGACCGAACCCTGCAGGATAACAGTAGTTACTATTGGATGGTGAATGATCAGCACAGGTGTCTAATGGGGGAAGAGGTGTCTGGATGCTGCAGACAGCTTCACTTATGGAGAGGGGAACTCTGTAGGTTAAGGGAGTCCTCTGTACCAACACAACCCTTGGGGAATGCACTCACTAAAACTGAATATTAAAAATAGCATTAAAGTAGTGATTAAGATGTCTTAAGAGACTCATTTTAATAATTTATAATAATCTTTAATCTTCATATGAATACAACCTGCATGAATACTAAATTCCAAAAAGTGAGGCCTTATATTCAGAAAACAGGGCAAGTGCAGAACAAATATTTGCACAGTGCTTGTCCCTGTACTCTCCCTTGGCTGCTGCTATATTCAGATGGATAGCAAGTGGCATTATCTGACTGAATAGCAGTCCATGTCAGCTCAGTGCTAAGCAAATCTGCGCTGCCCTGACATGAACTATAGCTGTATACAGCTCACAGGGAATATTGCTGCCCACAACAGGATAGGGCTAAGTGTCACATGAGCAATATTCAGCCAAAGTACATCACCACTGGGCATGCATGGTACTAAAAGGTAATTTGCATGCCCATTATGGGCTAATTTAAATGGGAAGCAGTCCCTTAACACCACTAGCAAGTCTAAAATGAAATTCCTGGTTGTCCATTGGTTCCCCTCACTCCGTGATCACCCATTTGATCAATGTAAAGCATGCCATAGTGGTCCATTGTGTCCCCTCACCCCCAGTCATCACTTCAGTCAATGATAACCATTCTCTGATAGTCCAGTGTATCTCCTCACCCCCCCAATTGCCTGATTGATCAATATAAAATATGCCCTAGTGGCCCAGTGTGTCCCCCCTTCCCCTGTATACAGAAATATACCACATCTTGGTGGACCAGTGGCTCCCCCAACAACTCCTCACTGATCCACACCCTCCTTACCTCAGTTCCTGGTGTTCCTACCATCCACATATGGTGAGTGGCACAGCCCTCCTCATGCCTCTGTGGATGTCTGCCATATCAACTGTCAGTGGGTGTGAGTACTGTAGAAACAACAAGATCAGTCCAGTTGTGGATGTCTGATCTGGTGCCCTGCAGCAAGACACAGGGGTGTGCCATGAAGTTCAGATTTGGTTAATTCAGAGGTGACATTAAGAGACATGTTGTTTCCCAGTGGGTTGTGAACCTATGTAACAGCCTTCCAGTGAAGACAATTGCCATGAAGGCAGGGCAAGCTTTCAAGTTAAGCCTGGATAAATGTCTGCTTATTAAGAAAATTGCCAGGTACCCTGTTTAGTAATGTGAGCAGATAATCTTTTTATATTGGTAAGTGTTTTCACAGCATACTTCTTTCATCCCTGCTTATGAAGTTGAGTGGACATGATGAAGCTACTGTCCTTCCTGACCATAAATTACTGTGCTAGAATGTTAGCAGTAGAACTTCTTCTCAGAGCTGTGAACCTGGAAACATCCAGCACTCTGGCATTAGAGCACCAAGATGTAGACCTGGACATCCAGACTGGATTCTTACCAAACATAGATACATACAAAGTTTCAGCAGAATAGGACTGGAAGGCCCATCTACTCTGCCCTATTTTCCCTGCTTAACACTACATCCTAGGTCTTACTTGGTCATATATGTCAAACAATTCAACAAGCATTTGTCAATGCTGAACGTTCACTTGCAGGTATTTGCAGTGGTGTTTGGCACGTATGGTGCTTTACCCTAATGCCCTGTGCGATTGCTGGTACTTGCACAATAAATTTTCAGCATGACATTTTTGTTACCCCCATTGTGCGCTACATAGGCGGAAACACATTTTGGGCAGGATGTGAAAAATGACAGCTGTACTGCTCATAAGGAGGTGTGGTAAAATAGCAATGTTGAAAATCTGGAGTGGAAATATTGAAAATTCGCAAACCTACGAGCATGAGTGGGAACTGTGCAACACAAGCTCGTAAAACAGTGATTGTTAGGAATTTTTTCACCAAATTTTCAACACAGCCATTTTATGACCTCTGCTCATCATCAGTGTCACCGTGATTTTCTTAATGTGTCCCATACATTGATTTCGCACACCGTCTGCGCCATTGTGCGCTACATGGGCGGAAACACATTTTGGGTGAGATGTGAAAAATGACAGCTGTACTGCTCATAAGAAGGTGTGGTAAAATGGCAATGTTGAAAATCTGGAGTCGAAATATTGAAAATTCACAAACCTATGAGCGTGCGTAGGAACTGCGCAACGCACACTTGTAAAACAGTCATTTTTAGGAATTTTTTCACCAAATTTTCAACATAGCCATTTTAAGACCTCTGCTAATGAACAGTGTCACAGTGATTTTCTTACTGTGTCCCATACATTGATTTCACACACCGACTGCGCAATTGTGAATTACATGGGCGGAAACACGGTTTGGGCAGGATGTGAAAAATGACAGCTATACTGCTCATAAGGAGGTGTGGTAAAATGGCAATGTTGAAAATCTGGAGTCAAAATATTGAAAATTCACAAACTTACAGCGTGCGTAGGAACTGCGTAACGCACTCTCGTAAAACAGTTATTTTTAAGAATTTGTTCACCAAATTTTCAACATAGCTATTTTAAGACCTCTGCTCATGAACAGTGACACTGTGATTTTCTTAATATGTCCCTTATACTGAAGTTACTTTGTGACTGTGCCATTGTCTCGCTACATGGCGGAAACACGTTTTGAGCAGGATGTGAAAAATGACAGCTGTACTGCTCATAAGGAGGTGTGGTAAAATGGCAATGTTGAAAATCTGGAGTGAAAATATTGAAAAATTCGAAACTTACGAGCGTGCATAGGAACTGCGCAATGAACACTCATAAAACAGTAATTTTTAGGAATTTTTTCACCAAATTTTCAACACAGCCATTTTAAGACCTCTGCTCATGAACGGTGTCACTGTGATTTTCTTAATGTGTCCCATACATTGAGTTCGCACACCGACTGTGCCATTGAAGCTACATGGGCGGAAACATGTTTCGCTACATGGGCGGAAACATGTTTTGGGCAGGATGTGAAAAATGATGGCTGTACTGCTCATGAGGAGGTGTGGTAAATGGCAATGTTGAAAATCTGGAGTGAAAATATTGAAAATTCGCAAACATACGAGCGTGCGTAGGAACTGCGCAATGCAGACTCGTAAAACAGTCATTTTTAGGAATTTTTTCACCAAATTTTCAACACAGCCATTTTAGGACCTCTGCTCATCATCAGTGTCACTGTGATTTTCTTAATGTGTCCCATACATTGATTTTGCACACCATCTGCGCCATTGTGCGCTACATGGGCGGAAACACATTTTGGGTGAGATGTGAAAAATGACAGCTGTACTACTCATAAGAAGGTGTGGTAAAATGGCAATGTTGAAAATCTGGAGTGGAAATATTGAAAATTCACAAACCTACGAGCGTGCGTAGGAACTGCGCAACGCACGCTTGTAAAACAGTCATTTTTAGGAATTTTTTCACCAAATTTTCAACATAGCCATTTTAAGACCTCTGCTCATGAACATGTCACTATGATTTTCTTAATGTGTCCCATACATTGAGTTCGCACAGCGACTGCGCCATTGAAGCTACATGGGCAGAAACATGTTTTGCTACATGGGCGGAAACATGTTTTGGGCAGGATGTGAAAAATGACAGCTGTACTGCTCATGAGGAGGTGTGGTAAATGGCAATGTTGAAAATCTGGAGTGAAAATATTGAAAATTCGCAAACATACGAGCATGCGTAGGAACTGCGCAACGCAGACTCGTAAAACAGTCATTTTTAGGAATTTTTTCACCAAATTTTCAACACAGCCATTTTAAGACCTCTGCTCATCATCAGTGTCACTGTGATTTTCTTAATGTGTCCTATACATTGATTTTACACCATCTATGCCATTGTTGCATGGGTGGAAACACATTTTGGGTGAGATGTGAAAAATGACAGCTGTACTACTCATAAGAAGGTGTGGTAAAATGGCAATTTTGAAAATCTGGAGTGGAAATATTGAAAATTTACAAACCTACGAGCTTGCGTAGGAACTGCACAACGCACGCTTGTAAAACAGTCATTTTTAGGAATTTTTTCACCAAATTTAAACATAGCCATTTTAAGACCTCTGCTAATGAACAGTGTCATGGTGATTTTCTTACTGTGTCCCATACATTGATTTTGCACACCGTCTGCACCATTGTGCGCTACATGGGTGGAAACATGTTTTGGGCAGGATGTGAAAAATGACAGCTCTACTGCTCATAAGGAGGTGTGGTAAAATGGCAATGTTAAAAATCTGGAGTGAAAATATTGAAAATTTGCGAACTTATGAGCCTGCATAGGAACTGCGCAATGCACGCTCGTAAAACAGTCATTTTTAGGAATTTTTGCACCAAATTTTCAACATGGGGTTTTTGGGACCCCTTCTCCTGAATGATGTCACTGTCATGGTGTTATTCAGGCCCAAAGGGTGATTTTGCACAGTAACTGCGAAATCACCCTTCGGGCCCGAATAACGCAATGACGGTGACATCATTGGAGAGGGCATCCCAAAACCCCATGTTGAAAATTTGGTGCAAAATTCAAAAAATGCCTGAGATATGCACAAAGTTGAAAACCCCTATCTAGCCCATTGTACAGCTTACGGGCATTTCCTCAGTTCGCGGTCGACTTTGAAGAGTGCAGACGTGTTCCCAGTCCAGCAATGATCATCGCGCGTGAGCTCCGGAGGTAAGTATCGGGTGAGGGGGTGTGGGGAGGCGGGTGCACAGTGGCTGGGTGCGGGTTGGGGAGGGGCTGGGAGACTATGTGGGACCGTTTTTGCTTTTCAGGTTGAAAAAACAAAAAAAAGATGAGCGGGATGTTGCCACACTGGGTGGGCTCTGGCGTGGCACCAAAGCTTTGGGGGGGGTGAGGCCTACCAGCACTGTGTATGACAGCGGTGGTATTCTTTGAAGCGAAGACCACCGCTGTCATACACAGCTCCCGCACCCATTGGTGCAGGACTGCCACGCCTGCTGAATGGAGCAGTGGATTGAACAGGAGAGGCACACCTCCAAAGTGTGCTAGTCTCCCAAAATGTTCCTTGTGCATGCGTGCAAGTGAACGTAAAAAAGTAAGCAGAGAGAAGATGCACACTTTTAAAGGCAAAAGGAGTTATTAAGAATGTAAATGCATTTCATTCCAGACAGTAGGAAAAAGTGTTTGAACAAAGAGGAAGAAGGTTCTTGCCTTTCAATGTTTGAAAATATTCTTACTATGAGCTCATACAGTGTGTTTCTTTAGCTTATTTTTCTCAAGTTCTTGCCAGGTGTGTCTGGATTTGGTGATGTCACATATCATTATGGTTCTGTATGCATTCTTTTATTTGTTATTTTGCCTTGGACTCCTACTAGTGATAATACTTTGTTACCCATGGCAGGGCAGGTCAGTGGGAAGGTTAGAGTGCTGAGCTGCGAATTGGACCCAGATTCATGTCCCACCATCAATTTATTTAGTGACCCTAAGACACTCCCTTAAACATTTCACCAAAAAGGCACACTTACAGAATGTATTAATATCCTGGTCTGTTACAGCTTAAAAAACTAAGGTAATAAAACTGTCAGACCTAAAGAGTTACCAGCAAGAAATGAACGGAAAGCAGGGCACTTACTGGAAAGCTGAGTGGGGGTTGACAGATTACATTCAATAAAAATAAAAACCTCATGCATATCAAAGAAAATGCCTTGCTTTAAAACAAACTTGTAGTTTTGAGTGAAAGTAATTTACACTGGATTGAATCATTTTGTTGTTTCTGTTAAGTGTAATCAATTAAGTACCTCCACTACACCCAGCTAACTTTGCAATGATCTGCTCCCTGCCTGTTTAGCTTCCTTGATGCCTGTAAATTGAAATATTTATACACAGACAGTTGCTGCTGTGTGGATCCTTACTTTACCAAGAGATCAAGAAGAATCTTTATGAAACAGTGCTGGGTATTTCAAATCCTTTCCATAGCCCCTCTTCAGTTAACTCCTGCTATGACTTTTTATGCTGCCAGTGTCCTATAGCTAAGCTCTTCAACTGGCCATTTCCATGTTTCACAGGGAGAAGTTGGGGATGATGTAATTTCCTGCCATGCCATCTTAACAGTCGACAAGCTGTGAGTCAGAAAGGAGTTTAGACTGCTGAGAGAATTAGAATGTATAGGATATATATATCAATCCATGGCATTGCAAATGGAAGGCCCCCCATCCTTTTATTCTGTTTGCCTGTGTAGTTTGAAGGAATGAACAAATGATTGCCTCTACTGCACCCTCCTAATTTTTTCCAGAGTTAACATAAATGAAGGTACTTAAGTCTGGTATACAAATCTGCTTGACTGTTATGCAAAGTTCATGATCCGACTCATGTAAGGCAGCCTGAATTTTATAATGTTTTAGTGCTAAAGCCTACAGTAGTCGTGTAGTATTGGTTGGCACAGTTGCTGGCCTCTGACGTCCCTATGTTCTTGTCTTATGCTAGCCATAAAACTTTATGGGAAGCCATTCAATTCAAAATTACAGTTTTCAGAATATAATACATAGTGAAATGTCTATGACTAGCAACACATTTATACCATAATATTAAGAGAAAGACAGCCATGAAAATGAGTATATTCACACACCCAAATAGGCATGATACCTTCTGAAATGGGTATGACATATACCAAAATGGGTATGACGCATACCAAACTGGATATGACATACACCAAGATTGAAATAGCACTTATTAAAATAAGTATGACATATACCAAAATGACTAGGACACATACTGAAACAGGTATGATGCATACCAAAATAGATATGACACATACTAAAATGGATATGGCACAAACTGAAATTTCTTATTTATTGTAAAATCGGAATTACAACCTTTGACCTAAAAGTTCATTTACAAAGGATCCTCATCAAACAGGATAAGCTATACGAAAATAGGTATGATACATAAAGAAATTATTTTGACATATATTGAAATACATATGGCCTATACTGAAATGGTTATGAAATGTGTATGACATACCCAAATGGATATGACAAACACCAAAATGGGTGTGACACACAGTGAAGTGAATTTGACACTCACTGAAAATGGTATGAAACATGCTGAATTAATAATGACACATACAAAAATGGATATGACCTGTGCTGAAATAGATATGACACATAGCAAAATGGGTATGACATAAACTGAAATGGCTATGACACACACTGAAAGTGGTATGTTGCATACTACAATAATTATGACACATAGCTAAATGGATATGACCCATACTGAAATTGATATGACACATGGTGAAATGGTGAGACAAAAATTGAAATGAATATGACATGGACTGAAATAATTTTTTATTTTTTATTTTAGTCTTTGGTAACCAGGTAAGGCTCACTAGACACAGGTGCCTGTTTTCATGGGTGACCTGGGAGCACTGAGACTAACAAAATGGGTATGACACATACTGAAACAGATCTGGCAAATACCATGACATGTTCCAAAATGGATGTGGCACACATTGAAATTGGCATGACACACACTAAAAGGGGTATGACCGTCACCAAAATGAGAATGGCACACACTGACATGGGTATGGTGCACAGCAAAATGTTTATGACACACACCAAAATGGGTATGGCACAAAACCATTCTGGGTCTTGGCCCAGCAGCAATGAATACTTCTGCTCTGTATTAATGCAGAAGAAGGGGGGCAGATATCCCAGATGAGGGGTGGGTGGGTAGGGAGGAAGAGATGACAGGTGTAGGGATTATAGAGATCAGGGTACTAGATAGATTGAGGGCATTAAGGGTGGACAAAGCACCTGGACCTGAAGGCATTCAACCTAAGGTACTAAGGCAGTTGGCAGACATCCTGGTGAGGCCACTGGCTGACCTGTTCAATGCTTCCCTGGACATGGGATGTGTACCACAGGACTGAAGAATGGCCCATGTGGTGTCCATCCATAAAAGTGGCCCAAACGATGAACCAGGAAACTATAGGCCAGTGAGCCTCACATTGATTGTAGGAAAGCTCATGGACACCATCTTAAAAGAGAGGCTAGTGAGCTTCTTGGAAGAAAATGGTCCCCAGGATGGTCAACAGCATGGGTTTGTAGCAGGCAGATCCTGCCAGACAAACCTTGTAGAGTACTATGACGGGGTGACATGGCAACAGGACAAGGGCGATGCAGTGGATGTCCTGTATATAGACATCAGCAAGGCATTTGATTCAGTGCAACATGGCAGGTTGAGGGGGGACTGGAACATGTGGGGGTGGGACCAAAAATGGTGACATGGATCACAAATTGGCTAAAGGGAAGGCAGCAAAGGGTGGTGGTGGGGGGGGCATCTTGTCACTGGCAGTGGTGATGAGTTGGGTACCACAGGGAGCGGTACTGGGACTGGTGCTATTTCGTATTTTATTGCAGATATCTCACACAGGATTCAGAGCAAGATCAGTCTGTTCACAGATGATACCAAGATGGGAGCTGTGGTTGATGATGCAGAGGGGTGGAAGGGGTTGAAGGAGGACCTTATTAAGCTGCAGGAGTGGGAAGAAACATGGTAGTTGGGGTTCAATGCCAAGAAGTGCAAGGTTCTGAACTTTGGAGCCAGGAACCAGGGGAGGGATTGTCATTTGAATGGGGTACAGTTGGGGAGCTCCTCAGAGGAGAAAGACCTAGAAGTTATCATTACAGGGAGCATGAACAACTCTGCACAGAGCAGGAAGGTGGCAGCAAAAGCCAACACAATGCTGGGGTGTGTTGCAAGAGGGATCTCCTTCAGAAGGAAGGAAGGAAGTTATCCTGCCCCTGTATAGGTCATTGGTCAGGCCCCACCTGGAGTACTGCATGCAGTGCTGGTGCCCATTCCTGAAGAAGGACACCAGATTGTTGGAAGGGGAGCAGCGAAGAGCCACAAAGATGATCCAGGAATTAGAGAGCAAGCCCTATAAGGACAGCCTGGGAGAGCTGAAGAAGAACCTGGTAAAATATCAATGTTAACAGAAAAAGATGTTTTGAATAAAATTCAAAAATTAAAAACTGATAAATCAGCTGGACCAGATGGTATAAGTCCTAAATTTGTTAAGGAATTGTATAATGAATTAGTGGGGCCTTTCACTATGTTGTTTAATGAATCTTTGATTGACGGCAAGACACTGAAAGAGTTGAGAGAAGTTGATATTACACCAATACACAAAAAAGGAGATAAAAAGATGGGCGAAAATTATAGACCAATCAGCTTAACTTCTATCTTAAGCAAAATGTTGGAGAGTTTAATCCAAGAACAAATAACCAGGCACATAAAAGAATATGGGTATACAGATATATCACAGCATGGTTATAGTGCAGGAAGATTGTGTCTGACTAATTTGTTAAGTTTTCTTGAACCAGTCAGTGCGGCATTGGATAAAGGACTGTCTGTGGATATAATATTCTTGGATTGTGCTAAGGCCTTTGATTATATATCCCATAAGGTTCTTTTAGAACAATTAATACATTTACATCTTCCATATAACATAATTGCTTGGGTAGAATCATGGCTGACTAGCAGACGTCAAAGAGTTTGTATATGAGGTTTCTGCTCTGAGTGGGGTGAGGTGACTAGTGGTGTGCCACAGGGATCGGTTCTAGGGCCAGCACTTTTCAATATTGTGGTTATATCAATGACAGTTTCAGAGGGAGATTGATTGGGTAAATATGCAGATGACAGCAAAGTCGGTGCTGTTATCAATAATAAAGAGGCAGCAAATAAGCTGCAGAATGATCTTTTTAAACTTGAGCAATGGGCAGAAAAGAACAAGTTAAAATTCAACCTGGACAAATGTAAAGTTATGCATTTAGGCCCAATAAATCTGAATTTCATGTATGAATTAAATGGCACTTTATTAGGGGAAACAACATGTGAAAATGATCTGGGAGTAATCATAATAAATGATTTGTCCTTTGACTCCCACATTAGAATGAAACTTGGAAATAAAATACTAGGATGCATATATAGGAACATTAAGAGCTGTGATCCATCTGTGATTGTACCATTATATACATCACTGGTGAGACCACATCTTGAATATTGTTCATCTTTATATACACCACAATATAAAAAGGATGAGACATTGATTGAGCAAACACAAAGAAGGGTAACCAAAAAAATTAATACAGTATGTGGGAAGAGTTATGGTTACAGACTGGGGGATTTGAACCTATACTCAATGAATCATAGAAGAATAAGTGATGATCTATGTCTGGTTTTTCATGCATCCAGAAATATTTATTTATGCAAAACCATTGGTTTAACATTGCACATCTCTGTTAAGAACACACGTACACACAGAATAAAGATTAAAGGAGAAATATGTAAAAGAAATAGAAGAAAGAAATGGTTTTCCCAAAGAGTGGTACAGGTATGGAACACTTTACCAGAGTCTATAGTTATGTGTAAGAATATGGAATCCTTCCAATTATCCCTAGATCAATATATGGGTAACAGAAAATATGAGTATTACCACTGATAAGTGGTGAGTAATAATGGGTCTACAGACCTACCTGCTCGTATTACCTATGAATATGTATTCACTGGAGGAGAGGAGGGATGGGGGATATGATCAAGACCTTTAATTATCTAAAGGGGATAAACAAGAACAACACCGAAGGGATTTTCCAGATGAGAAAGGGGAGGGACACGAGAGGGCATGGACTGAGTTTGGAGGGGGTAAGATTCAGGAGGGAGATGAAGAGACATTTTTTTCACCAAAAGAGTGGTGGACAAATAGAACACCTTACCAGAAGAGATCGTGTCCTGTAAGATGGTGGGCAGTTTCAAGAGAGGTTGGAACAGAGTAAGGGATAATGGAAAGAGGGGGATGGGAAGGGCAGCAGCGAGATGAGGAGCTACCTGTACACTCAAGCAGACTCGATAGACCATGAAGCCTGTTTCTACTGGCAATTTTGTATGTTCATAATTATGACAGAAACCAAAGCATATGCACTGTGACACTTACCAAGTTGGATATGACCCACACTAAATGGGTATTATTTATTATTTATTTATATGAGTTTTGGTAATTAGGTAAGTCCACTGCTGAGACAATTACAGTCTCTTTTTCGGGGGTGCACCAGGAGTGTAGCAAAAAACAATACAGTACAGTGCAAAAACAGCAAGGGAACTCTGTTACAGAAATAGCAAAATTAACATACAGCATGTAGGGGATAAAGAATCATAAAACATACAGAAATATAAAAGTAACAGTTTATAACAGCTAACAAAATAGATATAAACACTTTGGTAATAACATATTGCAGGTTAGTTTTGTAAAGAACACGAGCAATGAAAGCTGAATATAACAGCTAACAAAATATATATTTACACTTTGATGATTACATATTGCAAATCAGTTTTAGGATGACCAGAAGGAGCAAAATCTGAAGGCAGATAAGACATCAGTGAAAGCAGTAGCATGAAACAGTGGCTGAGAGAGAGGCATACAGACTAGACTGGAATAGCAAGAGTGAGAAACAAGATAGGATGAGGGAGGAAAGGAGTTCTAGTCTGATACGACCACAAAGGTGAAGGACCTATGGGGGATGGTTAGCTGCAGGTTCAGTAGGATGAGGAGAGGGAGAGAGGCAGCGTGAAGGGCACGAGGTGTGTGTCTAAGACAAATCAGTTCACTAGAACATGGGGGCATGGCAATGTGGACAAACTTATGCATGAGACTTAAGGGGTAATACTTTAATTTAGCTTCATATACTAACCAGTCCAGGAAAGAGAGGACGTCACAGTGGTGCATATGGGAATTAGCCCCTAAGGCAAAACTTCCAACCCTATGATAAGCCTGGGTAAGAAGTGGCAGGGATGAGGACCTGGTAGAGAGTAGCAGAGGAGCACCATAAGTTAGAAGGGGAAGAAGAGATTCAACCAAGTTAGAGACATGAGCACTAAAAGAGAGCGCAGTGTCCAAGGTGAAGCCCAGGTACTTAGAGTAATGGACAGACTCAAGGGTACCATATCACCATTAAGAGACAAAATACTTGGAGGGGCATAAGCTTTGAGGGAAGATGGAGGGAGAATAGCATACATTTGTTTTGTTTTTTTGTGTGTTGAGAACAAGATGGTTACTGTTGAACCAGCCCTCAGGGAATGCAAAGTCAGAGGCAAGTTCTCTATTAATTAGATCAGTATCTGGAGGGGGTATGACACATACTGAAATAAATATGACATACTAAAATGGCTGTGACAGACATTGAAATGATTATGACACCTTCTGAAATAATTATGACACATGCTGAAATTGACATGACCTACACCGAAATGGACATGATACATAACAACATTTTACTCCATTCACTATTACCCTCTATGTCTTGTTGTCCAGCCAGTTTTTATGGCTTTGGGTGGAGCCTACAGCCATCTTGCTTTCTGTAGCTTGAAAATGGAGTATCATAGAACACATGTTTTGGACTTTTCAATGTATCCTTCCACATCAAAAAATCACTATGCCAACAGAAAACAAGCATTTGTCAATGCCAAATGTTTGCTTGCTGGCATTAGCATTGGAAGTGTAGGAGATAGATGCAGACTAGGAATGGCAGTGATGTATTGAACTGACACCAGCCCCACCCCCACCCTGTAGAGATGGGCAGGCATTGGGGTGTGTCTTTGGGTCATCGCCCATAGAGCTCCTATAATTTCACCTCACCCCACCCTGCAGACACCAAGTGTCGAGGTATGCCTTGGGGTGTTCAGGCTTTACAGTCACTCCACTCCATAAGGAAATACACTGAAACGGGTGCAGTATAGGAGAATGGGGTGAACTTTGGGGGTCGAAGAGTCCAAGGCACACCTCGATGCTTGTCACTGGCTACAGGGTGGGGGTGGAATGGCATGAGCATTACTGTCAACAATCTCAAGTCACACCATTGATGCCTGTCAGTTCCTACAGGGTATGGCGTTATGGTTGGAAACCCCTAGCACCTTGGGCATTTTCTTGGTATTTTCACTACAAGTTTTCAACATGGGCTTTTTGTGACCCCCATCACATGAACAGTGACACTATCACTTCATTAGCCGAAAGGTGATTTTGCACAGTGACTACGCCATTTGGTGCCACAGGTGCAAAAATATATTTCAAGCAGGATGTGAAAAATGACAGCTGTACTGTTCATGAAGAGGTGTAAAAAATGGCAATGTTGAAAATCTGGGGTGAAAATATAAAAAAAAAAAAAAAATGGTGATGTCTCAAGCGTGTGTGGGAACTGTGCAATGCTCACTGGCAATGCAATTATTTTGGGGATTTTTCACACCATATTTTCAACATAGGCATATTGGGACCTCTGCTGATGAACAAGGGCACTGTGATTTTCTTAATCTGTCCTGAATGTTGATTTCACACCGCAAACACACCTGTTGTGCGCCACAGGTGCGAAAACATGTTTTGAGCAGGATGAGATAAATGACAGCTGTACTGTTCATAAGGTGGTGTGCAAAAATGACAATGTTGAAAATCTGGAGTAAAAATATAAAAAACAGGTGAAGTTAAGAGCGTGAGTCAAAACTGCGCAACACATGCTGGTAACGCATTCATGTTTTGGAATTTGTTCACCAAAATCACAACATGGGCTTTTTGGGAACTCTCCTTATGAACACTGTAGCTGTGATTTTTGTAATCTGTCACCAACATTGATTTCGTACAGCAACTGCGCCATTGTGTGACACATATACGAAAACACATTTTAGACAAGATGTGAAAAATGACAGCTATACTGTTCATAAGGAGGTGTGGGAAAATGGCAATGTTGAAAATCTGGAGTTAAAATATAAAAAATTCTTGAAGTTACGCACATACGTGGGAACTGCTCAATGCATGCTCATAACACAGTCGTTTTTGGGAATTTTTTCACCAAATTTGCAACAGAGGCTTTTTGGGAGCCCACCTCATGAACAGTGACACTGACATTTTGTTAATCGGTCCCTAAAGTTGATTTCCATGCAGCGACCACGAAATCACCTTTCAGGACCGAATAATGACATTTTTAATTTGGTTTCAATTGTTTAACCAGGTGAGACACACTAAATTGAAAGCTTGTTTACAGGTGCAACCTGGGAGCACAGGGAAGTTAAGTGACTTGCTCAGTGTCACACAGTATATGCAAGGGGGGCTGTGGGATTCAAACCCAGGTCTCCAGATTTGCAGCTGAGAGCCTTAAATCACTGTGGTATACTGCCTCCCTAATGCCTCCGTACATAACAGTGACTGAGTTCATGAGGTGGGATCCCAAGAACTACATGTTGAAATTTTTAGGCCAAAAGTCACAAAAGTGGCTGTGATATCCACCTAAGTTGAACCCCCACCCCCATTTATGCCATTATACAGCTTACTGGCATTTCTTCAGTTCGCGGTCAGCTTTGAAAAGTGCAGATGTGTTCCCGCTCCACCGACGTTGCGCCAGACTCTGGAGGTACGTATGGGGTGAGGGGGGGTGTAGAGAGCTGGGATGCACAGAGGGTGGGTGTGGGTTGGGGGACCTGATGGCTAGGGACCATTTTCTGTGTTTCAGGTTATAAAAAAAATAAATAACCACCACTGTTTTTCACAGGTGTAAAAGTTGTGGGGGGTCATGTTAACCACACTGGGGTGGGCTCCCATTCTGGCACACAATGGTGGTGGGGAAGGGGCAGGAAAATGCTGATGCGATGGGGGTAGTTAAATATGCCGACAGGGGGATTGGGCACCCTATTGGCAAGCATGTCTGTGTTTGGGGGGGATGATGCCGAGGGGGACTGGGCACCCTCTTCGGCACACAAAACACAGCAAAGGGGAACATTTGCTGATGGGGATTGGGCTCCCCATAAGCAAATGAACTGGGGAGGGGGCATGACAACAGGGGGATTGGGCACCCCTGAAGTCGGCTTGCTGGGGACTGTGAGAAGCAGATGGCAACAGCAGCCACCATGTTTATTGAAATGTTATACCAGACAAGGTATACCCTCCAATGAAGGGGCATGCCCTCGTTACAGTGGTGAAATCATTTCAAGCTGGTGATACGTTTGCAGGCTACTGTGATAGCCAGTATGCTGCTTCATTGGAGACACACAGATGAGCCCCAAAAAGCAGTGGTAGCATTGGTCACAAACTGCCACATTTCCAACCTGCTTCTTCAGCAAGCTGCCACAACATGTTTCTTGCACAAGCAAACATAAAAATAATCCCTGCTTTCTGTTTAGAATGTTGGAGACATAACTCTAAGCTGCTTATCAGATGGCCATTAGGAAACTGAAACAGCTTGTTAAATGTTGGTTGCCTGTTAATCTGGAAATGTGTTTACCCCCTTTGAAATGCAACAAGTTGCACATTTAAATACTCAGCATTTAAAACATTTTTTGCAACTAACTTCAGCTGGTATGTATTATCTTTCAAGAAAGATTCAAACCTAATAAATGTCAAACCTTTCCCAGAAAATGTATAATGATTTACATTGTTTTCTAACCTTTTAAGACAGTACTGTCTCAGACATATGCCAGATCTTCAGTGAACTATCCAGATTAAATATATAGGTTTCTTGACAGCAAGGGCTACTCCTGCCTTCCAAACATAACAGATAAAAGCCTGCCAAGTACTGAGGTAGGTGGTGTGTGTGTGTGTGTGTGTGTGTGTGTGTGTGTGTATGTGTGTGTGTGTGTGGTGGAGAAACAGTCGTTATGATTATCTGATTCCTTATGTTCCCATATAGAGTTCTAAAAATGTTAGTCAAAACAACTGAGAAAGAAATTTAAAGGGGACAACAGTTGAGTTTTTCTGTGGAACATAAATGTATTGTTTGTGGTTCGAATGAGAAATCGAGACAGTAAGAAGGTATAAACAGTAATATTTTTATTTACAGTATTAGTAACATAATTGTGCAAAATTTCTGTAAATAAAATTGAGGTCTAATAATAATGTAGCCAGGGTATGTGTTAACTTGCTTTGTTCTCTCACAACGTGTACTTGTAGTAATTGCAGTAGTAGTAGAAGTAAAAATGTGATTATGAAAATTCAGAAAAGGATAGCCCAGTTGAGCTAAGGCTCATTTTCAATGGGTTCCCAATGTATAAAACAAATAGTTACACAGAATATGTACATAAATACAAGCATATCAAATACAATAGACAACCTGTATCAAAAGACACAACGCATGACAGACATGTAGATATTTTTCAATTAATTACAATAAACTTTAAGCATTTCACCACTTTTTACATGCCAAGATCTTATTTTATGCCAAGATGGAGACAATATTGACTTGATATATATTGTGCTATTTTTGAGAGTGAAATAGATCATGCCATTTATTAGGAGGAAAATTATTGTTTAGATACATAGACCTGTCAGCAGATAAGGGCCTATGGCCCATCCAGAGTACTCATTTTAGCTTGTAAGGTTCCTTTATGTTTTTCTATAGTATTATTTTTATACTTTTGGTGCATTCATGTAGGCTTGCTATTATTCCTGAAATGTCAAAGATCTTCACGTAGAGCTTGCATGATACTGGTATATAACTATACCATTTATAAAAGGTCCTGATCAAGCAACTGGAAACAGAAGACTTTTTTTTGTCATTTTATAATATGATGTACTGAGTGTGTATTTACTGAGTTGCTGTATCAGGGCCTTGAAGAAAATGATAACATTTACTTAACTCATTCAAGATTCTATCAGGTGGTCAGAAAATTACAGCTATGGGAATTTTTCTGAAAACTAACAAACGTAAGATGCAAAAAATAGCATCTGTGTATATGTATATAGGGAAATATCTCTAATTCATTTGCAATACATTTGTTTACAGGTTTACAGGCATTACTAGTATCTTTTGAAAGATTGGCTGACTAGTTATGATAACTAATTTTGAGTATAGTTCATGAAATAATGAGCGTGATATTTCTTATTTCATATAGTTCCCCATTATGCCTTATGCATACCATATCAATCCAACTCATTCCAAGGCCATCTTGATATATAATATTAACACAGAACAGCAAATCAGAGCTATTTTCATGATAAAAGGCTGTTTATATAATAAATAAGGAACAAAGTCATACATAATGAACCCGTGGCTTATGGACACATCTGCAGGGATTTGATTCTGCTTCTGTGGGGAAAATACAGGAAAAATTAGGCTTGTTACAGGGAAATAGTAATTTGGATCTGGACGCACTGAATATTTCTTATCCTATGTTTTGTATCCTGGATAGCACAGGGGAGATACTACATCTCATTGTCACAGGGATGTTCATTTCCACATTTTTTGCAATGTATTTACTCAGGCTGCCCCAGATTAGATGCAATATCTTGTTTTCAGTGGGGTCAGGATGTTACCATTTTTATAATGTATTTATTCAGGCTACCTAGTCCAGGGGCCCCCCTTATTCAAAGGAGATGCACAGCACATCCTGGCAGAAAAGGAAGATGTGCAAGGCAAATCCAACAATGAGCTGCAGCACAATATATTCAAACATGCAGGATGCACTGGCTGCAAGAGAATGGGCCAGGGTGCACACAAATGGTATGTCAAGCAAGTCAAAGGGGGCATTCCCATGCATATGCTGCACTGTGGCATAGTCAGTGGGAATACACCCCTCACAGTCCAGAGCACTGCAGCACACAGTTAGGCCATGAATAGCTGGCCTAACCTGGCCAGCCACCCTCATGTGGGCTGCAGAAGTGCACCTAGGTGCATAGCAGCCTGGCAGCCCTGGTGGACTAGAGGTACCCTCTTTCCATCCCCAATCAATCCAACTCCATCCCCAAAGAGCTCCATAGTGTAGGGCCTCCCCAGACCCGATTGCACTAGAGGAAACCATGATCCATATCCATAGTGTAGAGGACCTCTACACACTGCCCCGGTATGCAGACACCCCCACTCCCCCATACCCAACCTGGTGCAGAGAGTAGCACTGCTCTCCACACCCTGCTATGGCCAGCTGCTGACTGCACTGGACCCAGGCTGGGTATCTGCACTTCAGAATGACCCAAGTGGCCATATCATGTATTGGGGTACTACACAACCTGTGGACCCACCAGTGTATGCAGCCATGTGTATGACCCTGGCAAGCCATAAGAGGCAATTGACATACCTCCAATGCATGCCTTGTTGATGTGTATCTTCCTGCTGTCATACACCACTGCAAGTCCATGTTCTCCCCTGTTCCCCTGTGCAACATGCCACCCTCTGGACTGCTGAGGTGTCCTGGGTGCCATGTGGTGCATTATCCTGCAATGCCATTTGCAGTGTATGTTCCAGGCTATGGATAGTTCATCTGCAGTTCCCAATTGTACAAACGAATGGGAGGTTGACTGTAACATGCCTGTTCTGAGACCTGCATGAGTGGGTACAGCATTGGACATCACTCCTACTGAGAAGTGCAATGGCACAGGAATGATGGATTCACATGCGAGCGCCTGAGGTGTATGGCCACTGGGCATTGTCACCCACACACAGTTCATGCCTACTTATGATACATTCCAGCATCTTACTGCCAGTGCTTCACCACCACCAACTAATAGAGTGGTATGATTCCATCACAGTACCAGTCATTGCAATGTGATGGTTTGGGGGGGCAGGGAGGGGGTGTCTGTTCAGCCTTGGAGGGGGCGGAGGCCACTACACTATGGTCATGGACTGTAGGTGTATTCTGGTGTGATCATGGATGGGAGTGGGGTCCCTACAGTATGGAACCAATAGAGCCTTGATTCTGGTATGATCGGGGCTTGTGGAATGGACGGGGGTGCTGCTTTACCACCAGAGTCTTCAGGGCATGTCCCAGGTGGGAGCTATTGGGGTCAGGGCTTGGGGCGAGCTGTTCTTGTGCATTCATCCCCGTGCCAACATGAACATGGATGGGTAACGAGCATGCATAAAGCCCCTTTGCATCCTACATGTTCCATTAGCTCATTTACATTCCTGGGCTGAATACCACCCATGGGGCCTGCAGCACATTCCGGTATATGCTACCCATTCCCCCTTGGAGGTATTCAGTCAGGGATGCCCTGGATGCGCCTGACTTGGTGGCCACCTGTACAGTGATTCCCATCCAGGGTTACATTTTCAAACAGATACAATGATGCCTGCAAGAATGGAGCTCAATGTCACAGGTTTACTGCATGGTAGAAGGGATTAACTCCCACTGAAACTGCTTTGTTTGCTACAGTAACTTTACTATAGAATTCTGCAGTGTTGCACTTCATCCTGGTGGGCTTCACTGTATGTGCGCCCTGTACCAATGGCAAATTCTCTTTGAATATTGTATTGGTGCTGACTGGCACACCATCTTCGCACAATGCATCTTTCTGCTCGTACATCGGTTCAGCACTTAATATGTCCCTCCAGATTTAAAATATTGTTTTCAGTGCATTATGATTTTATACAATGCAGCATAATATTGTGCAGATGTAGAGCTCTACTGAAACTAAGATGCCATTTCTTCTGTGAACTATCTGGCTAAATATATAGCAATCAGCAGGCATATTCTAGGAAAACACATTGTAAAAATGTGTAGCAGGAAGACTACATTGAAACTGCCTCTCTAAAGATCTGCATTGTGCAAATTCATTGAAAAAATGGGTAAAAGCTTCCCAAAAGCCTCCACAGCCATATCATCTATGACCAGAACTTGTTTACACAGGTTACTACCCTGGGACCCATGTCCAGGCTGCCTAACATGTTTATTCATCTTTTGTGTTTAACACAGTCCCACACAAATGATTAATAAACAAATTAGACAGCCTAGGAGTGAGTCCCAGGGTGGTAACCAGGGGAAAAATTGGCTGGACAACAGAGCACAGAAGGTAATAGTAAATGGAGTACACTCTGAGAAAAGGGCGGCTACTAGGGGGTGTACTGCAGGGTTCAGTACTGGGACCAGCCCTCTTTAATGTCTTCATTGGTGACATTGTGGAGTAGCTGGAAGGAAAAGCATGCCTCTTTGCAGATGATACAAAGATCTGCAACAGGGTTGATACACAAGTGGGGGGGATGGAAAGGATGAGGAGGGATTTAGCAAGGTTGGAATAATGGTCAAAACTATGGCAGTTTAGATTCAATGCAAAGATTTGCAAAGTAATGCACCTCAGAAACTAAAACCCAAGAGAAGAGTACACAATGGTGGTGGCAGTAGTGGGGGTACTAACAACAACATACATAGAATGGGACCTGGAGGTAGTCTAATTAAATGACCTAAAGGTAGGCAAGCAATGTGAGAAGGCAGTAAGGATGGCTAGGAGGATACTGGGATGCAAAGGGAGAAACATCAGCAGTAGAAAACAAGAAGTTGTTACCCCTCTGTACAGACAGTTGGTGAGACCTCAACTGGAATACTGCTTGCAGTTCTGGAGACCCCATCTCTACAAATACATAGACAGTATGAAGGCAGTCCATAGGGCAACTAAAATGGTGCAGGGTCTGCACCAGAAGCCATACGAAGAAAGACTAAAGGAGCTTAATATGTATACCCTAGAGGAAAGGAGGGAGAGGGGGAACATGATAGAAACATTCAAGTACCTCAAGGGAATCAACAAAGTCCAAGAGGGTAGCATCTTTCAGAAAAAGAGATGTGCAAGCACACTTGCCTCTGAGGCTGGGAGATCAGAGGGCTGTGGGTTCAGTTCCCACATCTGGCACTTGGGTTAATATCCCAATACTGACACTGTAGTGCAGCACGAGGGGGGTGCTGCACTTCTGAGGTGCCGGCTTTCAGATGAGATGGTAAACCAAGGTCCCAGCTACCTGGATTGGTGGTAGTTCAGGTGGATGTTAAAGATCCCATGGCACTTATCGAAAAGAGTGGGGAATTTTCCAAGTGTCCTGGCCAAATTTCCCCATTCACTAAAAATGAAAAATACCACCAACAGCTAATCTGGTTCAGTTTCAGTTGCTTACTATCTGAATCCCCCCACCGCGTCGCCCCTGAAAGGGACTTCTAGTTCCAGTGAGCGACTGGCTAACAAAATTCAATAAATAAATAAATAAATAAAAAGAACAAGGGGACACAATTTGAAGATAGAGAGGGGATGGCTCAAGGGCAATGTGAGAAAGTATTTTTTTCATGGAGAGGGTGGTGGACACATGGAACAGCCTTCCAGAGGAAGTAGTGGGGTCAAAAACAGTGGTGGAATTCAAGAATGCACGAGACAGACAAAAGGCAGTTCTAGCGGGTGTAGGAGGAAGTAGGCTGTTGGTTAACTAGGATCTGCAGCTTATCCAGTAGGTATGGAAATGGGCAGACTGGGTGGGCCAAGTGGTCCTTATCTGTTGTCAGAGTCTATGTTTCTGTGTTAAAATGGGTATGACACATACAAATATGAATATGGAACATACTGAAATAGATAAATTATGGATAGAATACCTTCCAAAATAAGACTAACCTACTTCAATCAGCAAATAGCAAACTGAATTGTGCATATATGTAGACAAACTTGTAAGGCATAGACTAAACAGATTTTATAACATGGGATACAAGAAACAAGCAATAAATTGGTGAATGAGAATCACATGACTGTGCATTATTGCATATACGCACAGTTGCTGTGACTCACCCAAAAAAATGAATGGTCAGAGTGGGACTCATTGCATTGCTGAGAGAACCAACCTGAAAGGCAGCCTTTAATAAAGTGAGATGAGCTACAGGTATTCCTTCTGTGGACAGGGGTACAGTTTTCCCACCTACAGTGACTGAGAGCTACAGTACCCTGCAAGACATTCCCCCTGTGGCTCAATAGTGTGATCTGATGGTACTGGAGTATGTGTCCTCTTGTCGCACTGAATCCCCATGGCTTCTCCAGTTGCTGCATTCTTTTTCTGTCTGTTGTAGTTGTGAGAGAGAAACAGTTGTGTGCCCCCCCCACACGAGCCACAGTACCCCTTGTTGTGAAAACCATAGTGACAGTGGATCAGACATATGTAGGTGACTAGAGCTCCGAACCACTGTCTTTCTCCAGTGAGAGCCTGTGCAGTATTCCCACTCTGTGTGATATAAAAGGAAAGAGAGAAAGGACAACAGCAGCACTACACAGTGGCACTGTGACATGCAGCTGACAGGAGTAGTGACAGTATGTCCCCACCACCCCAATGATGAATTTAGTGCTACAAGTGTTCTGTGTATTTTGACATGTGGCCTGACCTGTGAGCAATTATGCAGTCACTTTTCTGTCAGAGGTCTGGTTCCTTGTGCCCTCCCAAAGCATTTGTGCCATGCCATAGACAGCAAGAGCACAAGTGCTGTCCTGCAGCTAGAATCTCAATTTCCCTCCCCCCCACGCATGATGCACTGTATCCACCCCTGACTGTTCCCAAGTTCCTCACATCACTGACTATGTAGTGGTCTCCATTTCTTCCCCCTCGACGATCAAAATGTCACTCACCATCTAGTGGCACACACATAGTGTATTCCCCCCACCGACTGTTCCCATGGTCCTCATGTTGCTGATGATGTAGTGATCTCCATTCCTCCCCCTCACCGCAACGATCCACAGGCTGTCCATCTAGTGGCACACACATAGCATTTACCCCACTGCCTTGCAAAGAGTGAGAGAGACAGCAACTGTGCAAGTGGCTATCCTATGGCCAGATTCTCCATTCCCCCTCCCTGACAATGTGCTGACACAGCGTTACAATGTATTTTTAAAAGAGAGAGAAGCACACAGCGAGAGCAACTGAGAGAGCATAACAGAGACAGCGAATGTGCCCAGTCTGTATGTAATGGCACATTATGCAGTGCTTGTGAGAGAGAGAGAGCAAGACAGACACCATTGAACGTCGGTGTTACCACTTCCCAGAAAACTGACCCATATATATGTTGTGAACACACAAATGTCAGAAATCATCTCAGGACTGTTTATCTCAAGAGTGTGTTCCAGCACAGCTAGCCTTGGTAAAAAGAAAATTTTTCGTTTAAAGGGAGTAGTCCTGTGATCAATCAAGGCAAAAATCATGTGTAAACAGATTGGTACTAAATGGACCAATTACCCAATATAAAATTTACAACTAGTTGTTTGAATAATAAATTGAGGTAGTTCTCTGATGACCTTAAGGTAGGGAAACAGTGTGACAAGGCAGCAGGTAAAGCAAATAGGATGCTGGGATGCATAGGCAGGGGCATCACCAGCAGGAAACGGGAGGTCATAATTCCACTATACAAGACACTAGTAAGGCTCCACCTGGAGTACAGTGTACAGTTCTGGAGGCTTCACCTATGTAAGGACACAGACAGGGTAAAGAAGGTTCAGAGGTAGGCAACAAAGATGGTACATGGATTGCATCACAAGTCCTATGAGGACAGGTTGAAGGAACTGAATATAGTATGTACTCCCTGGAGGAGAGGAGGGAGAGAGGTGATATGATAGAGACATACAAGTATCTTACAGGGAGGAACAGGGTGCAGAAATACACTATTTTTAAGCAAAAAAGATGTTCCAGAACTAGAGGGCATGGGATGAAGTTGGAGGGAGGACGATTCAGAGGAAACGTGAGGAAGAATTTCTTCACAGAACGGGTGGTGGACAAGTGGAACACCCAGCCAGAGGAAGTGGTGGGGGCTGAAACAATCATGGGATTTAAGAATGCATGGCATAGACATAAAATAATTCTGGAGGTCAGGGGTAAGGGGCAACAGACTTCTAGGAAAACATAAACTGAACTTACAAGCTCAAATGGGCAGACTGGGTGGGTCATAGGCCCTTATTTGCTGACACTGTCTATGTATCTATATATCTATGTAGTTTATTATTAATAGTACAGTGTTAGTCAAACGTTTTGGAAAAATCCTTGTTCAATGACACACTGTATCAAAAATAAGTTTAAATTGGTATTGTTCATAATATAGTTACAGCCTTATAGTTCCCCATCCTGGGTTCATGGCCTTTCAATATTTTGTCTTTTAAGTACTGACCCACTTGCAGCTTTAATTTATTTTCAATATTTTAGTTGTCTGCAGTGATGCAGGACCTCCAGCTTTCTCTTTTACCATTTCTGACATTATTGCTGGCTGAGTCGGTCCATTTTGTACCAATCTGTTTACACAGGCCTTTTTTTCTGGCATTTATATGTTCATAAACCCAATCACCTATGCATGACTTCTGGGGACTACTTTGAACTCGGCAGGATACAATGTTCCCTATTAAAACACCAAAAAAATAGCATTGTGAATTACATTTTATTTTTCTAAACATAACCCATGTTTTAAGCATAATAACCCACTCCTGGGGGTTCTATGATGCCAGTTTGAAAACAGTTTCTTCGACCAGCATCACAACGATGGGATATATGTTGACCGCAAGTTGCAGTAGACATATATCCCTAAAGTCTCCCAGTCCTGTTTTTCCCCGCACCCCCTGTACTAAGGATTATCAACTCCAGTCAGAGCTGATTCAGGGAAGGAGTGCAGGACCACAAGACAGTGTGCTCCTGTGTTGGGTGCACCAACACAGATACCTGTCAACAAAGTGTCAATTTTGCTGACAGCGAGGTTCAGTATGTCGCTGTGCTGTGACTCCAAGCAACAGGGCTCTACTCCTTCCAAACTAGAAGGAGTAGAGGGGATCTCCTTTTCCTGTATAAGATACAAAAATCACCAGACATGATGCAACAGTATGGATTAAATTTCTTCCAGAGAACGATTGTCTCCAGACTCCACAATAAGCAGATTGATGTAGCTAAATCTAGGACAAACAAAAGATTACATCTTCACGCTGCTAGAGCCCCTAGATTATGGAAAAGACCCCCACAAGACCTTGTAGATCATGAGTCCCTTTCCACCTTTAAAAAAGGTTTGGAAAAGTGGTTGGAATCTAACCTTCATTGGGTATAATGGCCAAGCAAAGTGGTGGGGGACAATCTCGATGGGCTATGACCTTCTTTTGTCCATAATAACCAACTAAACACCACCCCCTCACCCTGTCAGGTAGTACCCCCACCCTGCTCCCCCAACCCCAAGTTAGATCGCTGTAAAAAAATATATTATCTTCCCTGGTGTCTAGTGGCCCCTCACCCTGTCAGGTAGTACCCCACCCCATTCCCCCCAACCCTGAGTCAGATCCCTGTAAAAGAAAACATTTACTTTTTCTTGTGTCTAGTGGCCCCCACATCCTGTCATGTAGTACCCTCCACCCTGCTCTCCCCCTAACCCTGACCAGAGTGGACCACCAGCACATCCCTTCACTCACCTCCATGACTGGCAGCCCACCCAACTCAGGTCAATGAATGAGAGTTTGCTTGTAAAAGCACATGCTCATTCATTGACAAGTCATATAATTTATTCACTCCTTGCAAGGCTGTATAGAAGGGTAGGGAGCTGATACAGTCTCTGGCGGGGATGGCAGGATGGAGAGAATGACATTGTGGACCCCTTTCAAGGTCCACAATGCTGTTCCTCCTTATTCTGCCCCCCATGAGACAGTGGAGCAGCCCCTTCCCCTTCTGTACACCTCTACAGAAGTGAGTAAATTGCCACAATTTGTCAGTGAATGAGCATGCGCTTGTACAAGCATGTGTTCATTCATTGAGCTGAGTTGGGTGGGCTTATTGGCCATGGAGGTGAGTGGAGGGATGTGTCAGTGGCCTGCCCTGTTTGGGGTTGGGGGGAGCTGGGTGGGGGGTACTACATGACATGGTGGGGTATGGTGGTGCCACTAGACACCAGGGAAAGTAAATGTTTTCATTTACAGGGATCCAGCTCGGGGTTGGTGGGGAGTGGAGTGGGGGCATTACCTGACAGGGTGGGGCAGGTGAAGGGGCCACTAGACACCAGGGAAAAAATATATTGTTTTAAACAGATCTGACTCTGGGTTGGGAGGAGCAGGGTGGGGGTACTACCTGATATGGTGGGGGGCCACTAGACACCAGAGAAAAGAATATATATAATTTTTTACATGGATCTGAGTCAGGGTTGTGGGGAGTGGGGTGGGGGTACTACCTAACAGGGTGGGGGAGCCACTAGATACCAGGGATAGATCAGGGGTGGTGTTAGAGGACTCTCCATTTGTGTCCTCTACTTACATTAGGGGTTTTAAGTGCAATTTATACTTAAAACCCTCAAAGCAAGGCAAAGTCACAAATGGTGAATTGCCGTTGATTTGGGAAAACTACATGAAGTGCTATGTAAGGCAAAATTGCAGACTTTGTGGTAATTTCACCCACATAGTGAAACTTCTCTGCATTTCTAGTCATATCCATTTTTGGTATGTGTTATTATGAAAGGGACACTGTCAACCTATTTTTCATCGTATTTTTTCTACTTAAAACCTACATCTTATGTTTACCTTTTCTAAAATCCAT
This sequence comes from Neoceratodus forsteri, assembly GCA_016271365.2. NCBI lineage: Eukaryota > Metazoa > Chordata > Ceratodontiformes > Ceratodontidae > Neoceratodus > Neoceratodus forsteri. The sequence goes on along the minus strand of CM057452.1, from coordinate 1,064,125,494 downwards.
TGATGTTGCTGTCTGTTTTGTCTGTCTCCTTGTTTAGTAGACCAGAAATGCATGCTAATGTATATTGATAAACAGCCTTGTTTTGTTTACAGTTCTGGATCTGTTCTTACTGCATACATCCTGAGCATTAGAAACACACCCACACAGTGCAGTTACTCATGATTCATTAGGCTCCTTTGCTCCCACTGCATCATGAGTGGCTAGACTACGTTGTGAGTGTTCCCAAGTCCAGGAAAGATGCAGTTGGAACTGAACAAGAAATTTAAACGAACCTGTTTTTGTGTGGTAACACCAGTATGGAGGGCAGTCTGTTTTTCACTTTTTTAAAGAAAAAATAATCAGAATCAACCTACCAGCTACATCAGCAATCATTATAGAAAGTTGGCAATCATAAAATGTGTTTTTTAAGCTAGAGACACTTTGAGGCCTAAGGGGGTCGACAGTGTCCCTTTAATTCAGCATATGTCAAATCATTTTCGGTGAGTGTCATGTTAATTTCAATTTGTGTTAACCCCATTTTGGTGTTTGTCATACCCATTTTGGTGTGTCATACCCATTTTGCTATGTGTCATAACCATTTCAATATATGTTAGAATTATTTCTTTATGCATCATACCCATTTTGGTATAGCATATTAATTTCAGTTTGTGTTATACCCATTTTGGTGTGTGTCATACCCATTTCAGTATGTGTCATATCTGTTTTGATATATATCTGATCTGTTTCAGTATGTGACCTAGCCATTTTAGTATATGTCATACTTATTTTAATAAGTGTTATTTTTATCTTGATGTATGCCATATCCAGTTTGGTATGTGTCATACCCAATTTGGTATATGTCATAACCATTTCAAAAAGTGTTATACCTATTTTGACGTGTCATATACTCATTTTCATGTTTGACTTTCTGTTGATATTATACTGTAAATATTTTTTTGCCAGTTGTAAACGTTTTACTATGTATTATATTGTAAAAACTGTAAGTTTCAATTGAAATGCTTTCCATAAAACATTTCAAGGCATAGCAAGTGCCCTGCTGTTTTCTGAAATTTAAAGTATATCTGCATTAGAAAAAAAATACTTTTAGAAAATGTAGGAACTTCACAAGACGTGTAACAGAACTGAATGAGAGTATAATGTCTGCTGGCTTGTGCAAGTACGCATCATAGAAACACAAAATCAGAATTTAATGGCAGATATTCAGTTCAAAGATTTTATTGTTCAGATATTGACCATTACAACATTAAAAGCATTCATAGATGAAAGTTACACATGTAACAATATGAAATAAGCAGAGCACAAGACACGTAAACAAATTATAACAATAACATCCATTATCAGAACAAAGCGTATAATAGAGAGATGCAGAAAATCACTATGCCTATCTTAGTGTTGGGCATATACATATTAAGAACATTTTAGAGATAGAGAACAACATCACCAAATGACTAATACATAGAAGAGCTATATTTTTTAGAATATTATAAATGGACGGGTAAAAGCAAACAAGACAGTTTGTCTCTAAAGATACAAGCCCCATTGTTATAGGCCTGGAAGCCTAGAAGGACGGACAGAGAATGGGGAGGGGGAGGGGAACAGGAACCAAGGGGCGGGTTTGGAAAAGTGGTCATGGGGAGGCCGGGAAGGAGGGGGCTCAACTCCAGAGGATGACCTCACAGATGGGGTGAGGCATTAAGAAAAGAGAGCCAGGGATAGGTGGAAGGGAGAGAGGGAGTGAGAGAAAGAAAGCAAAGGGGTGGGTGCAAAAGGAGGAATATAATGGGCTGCACAAGGAAGCTCTCCCTCACTTTTGCTAGGCAAAATTTAGATTTTTGCTTAGCACATTAGTCAGAGGAGTTCCTGAGGTTTGTAGCAGATTTTTAAAGGGTAAGGTCATTTATTTAGCTGAGTGGAGTTTCTGTTTCTAAAGCATGCGGGTTAGAAATAGATGTAGAGATTTAAAAAAATAAGAGGATTTAATTAGGCAGTGTGGTCAGTATTTTCCTAGGAATTGTGCTCATAAGAGTGTGCAGTTACAGAAATGTGTGGGTAGACAGTTTGGTCACAGAATGGTAAGGCTTGTCAGACAGGAGATTGTAAAAAAAAACCTAAAAAGTAGGAGTTGGGGGAGAGCAATTTCAGTTTGTTCCGTGACATAGGCTGGGGGCTTGCAAAGTAGGATGTACAGACCTAGGTTGGGCAACATGCTATGCACGTTGGTAAAAAAAAAAAAAATTAATTCTGGTCTGGAAGAGGAGCTAAAGCAGGGTGGTGCAACAGTAAAAAGAGCACTGCAGGCTGCAGATGATCTCTAGGGGTAACTGGAATTAGGAACAAGGTCCTGGGAAGTTTCGGTGTGGCAGCGGTTTTACTGTAAAAATTGGGAGAGTGCTGAATGCAGATGGAGAGCAGGAGCAGGCGAGCAGATCTGGGAAGGGAGCCCGAGGGGAGGCAAGGGGACCCACAGCAGCGTATTTGTGTCAATTTTAAGCATTTCAACGTTTTTCTACGAAAAGTGGGGGTGGCAAGGTTGCGATAAGAGGGAGGCGATAGAGCACAGCAAGAGACAATGAGCCCAAGCAAGTGAATTAAAAGTGAAGATGGGGGCCAGAAGCACCAGGTAAAGAAAGGAGCTAATAGCAAGACGGGGTTTCGAGGACACCGGCCGTCTATTGCCAGGCAAGACAGGCTAGGGGAAATATGGGCCTAGTGCACGCAGTGCCAAATGCCTGAATGTGAAATAGAATTGATCACATGGTGATGGCCATAAAAACAGGGCCACATGGTGGCCCACCATTTTGGAATCAGGGGACTGGGTAGCAGGCATCATTTTTGGAATGCGGGCGATCGTATCAGATGCTCGTTTGCGGTGGGCGGTGCTGTCACCATGTTGGCTATTGAGCAGCAGATGCTCATTTTCGAGGAGAAGCCACGGAGGAGAGGAGAGGAGAGGCTTCCAAAGGGAGTCGATGGCCAGAGTTAAACCAATTTAAGGTCGGATATGAGCTGTGCAGAGGAATATTTAGAAAATCCTGCATATGAGAGTGTTGTACATTATACAGGCAACAACTCATATAAGAACACAGCAGTTCTTACAAATTGGTTTTTATTGGCATTTTTTGATGGAAGCTGCTGTATTCCACGTTCCCAATTCCACAAAATGGAGGCAGTATGGCGCAGTGGGTTAAGGCTCTGAGCTGCAAATCTGGAGATCTGGGTTTGAATCCCACAGCCCCCTAGGTGCATACTGTGTGACCCTGAGCAAGTCACTTAACTTCCTTGTGCTCCCAGGTTGCACCTGCAAACAAGCTTTCAGCTTAGTGTGTCTCACCTGGTAAAAAAAATAAATAAATAATTGGTAAAATTTCAAGCTACAGCTGGTCATGTGGCAGGTGCAGGCCTTGCCGCAGCAGGACAGAAAAAAATGTTGCTAATTGGGTGAGGGAAGAATAAATGAAATAAAATAAATAACTAAATAATAGCGAGCAAGCTGGGGGGGGGGCACTGGTCCTGCCCTTACTGATCACTAGTGGAAGAGATGACTTCGTCTCAGGAGGGCAAAAAGAGAGGAGCAAGGGGGGGGTTGAGCTTCAGCAGTAGACCAGCCCAAATGTTTTGGATGCGGGACAGCACTATAGAGAAGAAGGGAAGTTTTTCTGGGAATGCAGCGAAAGGGCTGAGAGAGTGGCTGTGTTGTATCCACCATTTTGTACCAGGCCATGTGGTGGGCGCCATTTGGTATAGGCTGTGTCGCTGCTATCATATTTGGGGAAAAGAAAGGGGTGTGAATCCAAGGTTTCACAGATCCTACTGATTCAAACTGAATAATAAATAATAACAAAATAACATAATGGAAAGGGTTTTTTTACTTACAAGGGAACGGGTCACAGTTACCTCGCATGGCCACGGAATAGATCAGAATACTATTGATTAAAAGAAAAAAAAAATAAGTTAACAAAAACAAAAAATAAATGAATAAATAAAATAATAATAAATAAAGTAGGAATAAATAAATATCCACCGCATTGCTTCCACGATGACATGAAGTGGTCACAGGAGGTAGAAATGGGCGATGAGCTTTATTGGGATGAATGCTGCTTTTGCAATTGGATCCCACCCATGTAACTCTTCTGTAGGATTATATGATCTGAAAAATTTGAGCAGAAAATCATTGGACTCAAAACAGCCTTTGCTATTAGGTGCAGATGACTGCCAGGAAGTTAAGTTACCACCTAAAATATGATTACAGTCACTTGGGCAGCACCAGCAGAAATTTGATAATGAAATAGCCTGCATATCGCTAAAGTATTGTTGGCTGTATTTTCCTAACAACGCAGGATTTATGATTATAGGCTAAGGCAATATAAGTACTAACGTATTTGGGAGAAATCTACAGAGGAAAAAGGGAGGCGGGAACTACCAGCTCAGTCCAGGAAGAGGGCTTACAAAAAGCATTCCAGATAGTTTTTTCCCAAAAAACATGGGGGATTAGCATTTCTGTAGGAAGGCTATTCAAGCAAAAAAAAAAAAAGATAAGGAAGTTGATGTTATCTTGGGGGCGGGCTGGGTTAAATGATTCCTTTATTGGTTTTTGATATTTGAAGAACATAGGCCATGTTGTTTGGTAGGTGCCAGCACTCAGGGTGGCCACACACACAAAAAAAATGAATTGCAAACCTGTTGCTTTGATAGCCCTCTGCATGAGGAGTATACCCCACTCTTGATTTCACATCACTGATATTTGTTTGGTGTACCAGGAAAAGGCTCCGTTGAATGATACTCATTTGCAAGGGGATCTTGGTTAGAGCAGGGAGAGTGAAAAATATTCTCAGTAAGCATGTTACAGACAAGATGCAACATGTTAAAAGATGGCAACAGAATCATAATACAATTGAAAAGACAAGAAAAAGAATCATAATGCAAAAAAAAGTGCAAACAGAATCTAGACATTGGGAGAATATAGCATGACTGCTACAATAAGGCAGGGGAGATATAGTGGGGTGGAGATACAGTAGACATGGGGGAATGGCAGTAGATGTGGAGTAATGCCGTGGTACAGCAGGAGGTGCTAGGGGTTTAATCAGTAATTAAAAAAAAAAGTGCTGGGACAACAAGTAGCACAGTACAAGGCACTGTTGGGGAGAATTTTAGGGGATTTTAGTAATAGAGCCAAAAAGGGTTGTCAGGCTCCCTTGGCAGAATGAGAATAAATTAAGGGTTTTTGGGGGGATGAAATAAAACAAGACGAGTGATGCTTCAGATGGTGCAGTGAGTATTGGATCAATGGCACCTTACTTGCAAGGCTATGGGGTTAGGACATGCATTTATGCAGCCCCTGGCTCAAGCCATGGTGAAGGCAAAAGGAGCCACACCATGGGGTGTTTATTTAAGTATAGTGGGCAGGGGTAACATGAAGGAAAAGGACACGAGCCATTGATAGTGTTTAAAACTGTCAGAAGTTCAGTACAACATGGAAGTGGAGAATCTTTATGTTCAAGGTGCTGCTTATTAAGGAGCACAACAGCGCCAACCTGAGCATTATGTGGATGCAGGGTGGGGTTATGAAATTGAAATCTGGATAGGGGCGGATGGATGTTCCCAATTGTTAACACTGATCAGTACCACCAGACAGAAATGGAGAAGAGTTTTACTTCCACTTCTGAATAACATGCAGGTGTTAGGGTACCAGCTGGCAAGGGATGTTTCAGCAGCACTCTTAGGGATTATTGAGGGAGCTGGTTTGAAGCAACAAGAGACTAAACAGACTGAATTGTTCAAGCTACTGATCTCAAGTAAGTTATGGGTCACTGGGGGAAGATCGCTGTACCCAAGTGCCTGTGGCCACTGAGGCCCATGGCATAGAGCAGAACTGTAATCTTGCTCCCACTGTAACTATGGAGTCAAGGGAGCTTTGGTCTTCCTCATTTCAGGAGTGGAAGCTGCTATGGCCTACTGTTGGGCCAGAAGCATAGAGTGTAATGCCAAAGAGGACGATGGTTGGATGGCAGCTGGAGACAGGGAGAGCAAGGGGTGGAAAGCCCATATGGGAATAGTTGTAGAGTAAATTGGCAGAGGTGCTGCCACAGGTTTGCAACTTGACATGCAAGGTGAACAATTTTCAAGGTAGGGTGCAGGGGCAGCCATGAGGGGGCAATTCGGGAGGGGGGCATAGGGCCCAACAGCAGGGTGCCTCAGTATCAGGGTTGTAGTGAAGGGCTGTCTGCTGGAGCAGAGAAAGGATCATGAAATTCTGGTAGATCTAAAAGGGGATCAGTGGAGAAAATGGGGATCCAGGTTCCACTACAGCAGCAGCACAGGAGAGTGGCTCATTGCCCAGTTCATGGAAGGCACAACAGAGAATCATATTAGGGGTTAAAAAAGAAGGGAGCATGTCCCCATGAGGGAACCCCCCCAAAAAATTGTTAATTATCACATGCAATAAGTTGAGAGCAGCCTCTGAGGCCACAGCCCACTGGGTGTTGAAGGATGGCTTGAGAAAATTGAGCGGGGTAACACCCAGCTGCGCAAAAAAAAAAAAAATCTAAAGTGGAAATCACAAAGAAAGTTTCAGCTATCACAAAAAAAAAAAGAAATGGAGCAGGTGGGGGGGAGCAGTATGCATATAAAAATAAATGGTTTTGAATGGTTTGTTTATGTGTTATAGAGACCATTTGCAGGACAGAAGTACTGGAGCAGCAGGAGACATCTCGAATATGGTGTGCCAAGAGACAGACCAAACAGAAGGGGGGGGTGAACAATTGATTTTGAGCAGCAAAAGGTACAGATCCAGTGGAAGGGCACAAAAAGGGGCATTGAGGGCCCTGTTATTGCCATTGATGGATAGAAGCTGCCAGACTAATTCAGAACCTAACTGCATTATGGTACACCTGGGTGACAAGTGATTTGGGGCACATTAGGGGTTACTCATATTTTATTATTTATTTTAATTAGGTTTAACCAGGAGTAGCACACTAAGCTGAAAGCTTTTTGCAGGAGCGACCGGGGAGCACAGGGAGGTTGGGTGGCTTGCTTGGGGTCATGCAGTGTGCGGGCGGAAGACATGGGGTTGGACCCAGGTCTGGTCTGCTGGTTGTCGACGGATTTGTAGCTCAGAGCCTTGGACCACTGTGCTATACTGCCTCCAATTAAGCAGATACGGGATGATCAGAGAGTCCATGAGTGGAGGGACCTAGAGTCATGTTGGATAGTGGAAGATGGCAGTAAGAAGGGGATGGGAGCATGCTCAAAGAACACAAGGGGGACATTGATGCAGGGCTGAGATTTTTGCAGAAAGGAAGGAGTTTTGGGGGGAAGTCTGCCTTCCAACGCAAGTTGGAGATGGGCTAGTGGAAGAATGAACAAGGAAATATTTTCTGGAGGGGAGGTGGAAAAATTCTAGAGTTACACCAAGGTGGGGTGTAAGAGAAAAAGGGTATGGACACCCTGGAATAAAATGGGGGACAGGAATTGGACCTGGCCCAGACAAGAGGAAAGGGTGTGGACACCCAGGAATGGAAATCAGCAGGAATTGGACCTAGCCCAGAAAGTAAAAGATAACCCCCTCATCTTTACAGCTGGGGATGAGAGAGAAAAATAAGCAAGAAAGAAAGACCCCCCCCCCTCGAGTTTACGCTCGGGTGTGAAAGAAAAATGGGATATAAAAGGTGTTCATGAAATGTGACATAAGTTGTGATATTTCGAAATAAGGAGAAGATGGAATAAAGAAATACGTTAAAGATGGTATGTAAAGGAACTCAGTGTTGTTTGTAAAATTTGAATAAAAAATTCAATAAACGGTGTGCCATCTGAGCAGCCAAAACAATGCTGGGTGTGGTGTCCTTCTTTGGGTGAAAGACTCTAGAACAAGAAGCTCTCTTTACTTAAATGATAAGTTCTACAGAATAAATTTCTCCAGTTATAACTCTTGATAGGGAGAATCTAGATTTACTAGAGTATTTTATTAGTGCAAATATATACAGAAATAGCACACATATGTTAAAGAAGGAAATGTTATTCTAATATGTTTTTGTATACATTTCATTCAAAATTTAGAGATGACAACAAGAAAACCAGCAGTTCCATGTATTACTAGCTCATCACTTGTTGTAAAAATTATTTTCAATAAAAATGATTCATAAGTTTTGGCAATATTTTCCAAAATAGGAGCCAATCAGTATTTCCTTGGTTTCTTGTACCATTGTCAAGCCAGTATGACATGATGTAAATCCTCAATTAATGTATTCGTACATGAGCAAAATCTTTAGGATAAAGTGGAGATTTTATAATATCTTGCCATGAGCACATTTCTAGGAAATAATTCAAATCTGTATCGTGTGTATAATTTCCTTAGATTGGGATCAGTTAACACATTCAGATAGTTTCTGTGATGAAATTAAATATAATCTTGTAGTAGCCAGGGAGATATGTTTTGGCTTGCTATTGTCTTTAAGTCCAAACATTTATAATAATCTACAATTTTTTGTATAACGTAAGATTTGTATTTCAAACTGATAGTTATATTCTTGGAATGGTAAGTTCTCAAGAAATCCAAACCGGTTTCCTTTAGGGAAGTACAAACCCTAGAGAGCCATTTAGAGTTTGTACAATTTAGGTTGACCTAGAGAAGTTTTTCTTTTAGGCAAAGTAGTGGGAGTCTTTAAGACTTTAAGGACAGGATTTTAATCTAGTAGTTTACCTTCCTGATTGAGAAAAATGATTTTAAACAATTGACACCAATTTCAGTTTGTATTAAGGGGGCAGGGACAGATTTATTTAAGCCCAGGCTCTGTCTAAGCAGATTATTTAATGGGATGTCCATGGTATCAATATTGTTGGATTCCCATATTTCAGCATGTGCTAAGGCCTGTGCATTATATTTTGATTTTATTGCTATCAATAAGGGTTTAATGGTGTTACCACCATATCTAGGATTAAAAGCTTTGAGAAAGTTAACTGTTTGTTTTAATTTCATTTTCAAATCATTAATGTGCCTTGTCCAATATCTGTCTTAGGGTAAAATGTAAGCCCAAATAAATGTAAGATTTTACAGTAGTTTGTTTTTTGTTGCCAGTCACCAAAGAAGTGTTTAGCTTGCTTGAGCCAAAAATTAATACCTGACTCTTTTTCTCACTTATAGTCAGTTTATAATTGGTTGCATAGTCATCATTTAACATGTTAAGTTTGTATTGTAAACCACTTTGTGATAAAGAAAATAATGCAAGATCAACTGCATAGGCTATAGCAGCACAAGTCTTACTATCTATCTTGGGGGAATCCAATATTTGATGCTCCAATGACAGCAGTAAATTATTTATGTAAACACAAAATAGAAGAGGGGCCAAGACACAGCCTTGTTTGATGCCTCTGTTGGTGGAGAACTTATTTGACAGCTCGCCATCTTTCCCAAACCTAGCTTGGGCCCATGTCCCTGTATGTAAAGCTCTAATTAGATTTGTTAGCTCCAGACTAATTCCCCACTCAGTCATTAATATCCGTAAAAGGTTGTGTGAAATGATGATGAATGCAGAGCTAAAATTTAAAAATGCCACAAAAAGTTTTTTTTAATTTTACATATTTTTCAATCAGATGACATAAGATAAAACAGTTTTATGTGATAAAGGTAAGTCTGAAAGACTGCCCATCACATAAAACGACCACAAAACAGTCCATGGCTAAAAAAAGCACTCGATAGTGTAGTGACCATTGCAAATAGTGATGGTTGCTACAATACTTACATCCTACACATACAAAAAAAGATTTTTATGTGGGGGGCTGTGCATCCCATGCCCCCCGCATCCCCCAAACTAAAATAATCAATTCCAAGGGGGGTGCGGACCAAGAGGCAAGTTATTGGTTTTGTTTAAAAAACACAATTATTCTGTCTGAAGCCAGACCCGAACTTGGGTCTACTGGCATCACAAGCGATAGTGAATTCCACTATGCTATGCAGTCAGTGCAACAGGAACCTGGCACACAGGATCCTATATCCTGTACTAGTGAGCACAGCTCCTTGCTATCCTTGCTCTACAGGATATAGCACCCTAATTCAGTACTCGCTGTCAGAGAGAGCTGTATTATTGAGTTGCTCAAATTGTAAGGCTCAATAATATGTGCTATACATGGGTGTTACCAGATACCACAAAAGGGCCCTTGCAGGAACCCATTGATATTGCCAATGAGCTCAATTACACCTTCACAGACCTCTCAAGTGTACTCTCCAGTGACTATTTCATGGATATGCAAGCACAACAATGACAAACTGACCCTCACAACCCACTAAGAAAAGAGGTACCACCATTTCACTTTAAATGTGTCACCAAGGCTGAAACAATCAAACACACTAAAGGGCCCCTTGGCAAGACCAGGATGGGAGTGGATAGGCTTGACATGAAGCTAGTTGGTCTTCTCAATGAACTCTCTGGTCCTCTTACTGTGGTTTTCAATGCCTCTTTTAAATTGGAAGTGTTCCCAGATTTAAGGAAGTCAGCAAACGTCACACCTGTCTTTAAAGCAGAGAACACGACACAAACATCGAACTACAGACCCAACTCCATCCTCGCTCCCCTATCTAAAGTACTTGAAGAATAGTCTCTGAGCAACTTACAGAATACCTAGATAAACATAATCTACTCTGCACACAGCTGCATGGCTTCCAAAAAAAAGCACTCCACACTCACCACACTAGTTGACTACTCATCTCACTTATACAACACATTGGACAATGGGCATGCAGTTGGATTGGTCTTTGCCTTTGACGCTGTAAATCACAATCTCCTCCTAAACTGCCTTCTATCCACAGGTCTATCCCATGAGATGGTAAATTGGTTTGGCAGCTACCTCACCAACAGGACACAACAAGTCAAAATAGGTGATACCCTATCTGCAGCTAATGAGGTGACCCTTGGGGTCCCAGAGGGGTCAATCCTTGGTCCTCTACTCTTCAGCATTTTCATCAACTCCGGCCCTACAGCATGCTCAGCAAGCACAGTTCTTTATGCTGATGACACAGTAATATCAGTTGGTGGTAAAGACCTCCACTCCATCACAACAGATCTCCAAAAAAAACTTCTTTAAACTTGAATCATGGTTCACAGAAAACAAACTACTATTAAATGTCAAAAAAAAAACACCTAAAAGTATGCTTTTCACCACCTCTCAAAGCAAAAAGAAATACCTACCACTGCTGATACATAACCAAAAGGGTGGGTTTCTAGACCAAGTCATCAAGTTCAAATATCTCTGCAACACGTTTGATGACATCCTCACCTTCTCAAGACATATAGACTCATTTATCAAGACTGCAAATGCAAAGCTGGGCATGCTTTACCGTCATTGACACTCAATGACTCCTGATACTCTCAAACTAGCCACTAGTTGTTCAGTACTGTCTACCATAGACTATGGATTGCCGATTTATGGGGCGGGCACAACAACAGCCCTAAACAGGATCAGCACACTCCTCAATATAGCCTGCCTCCTCTCTCTGGGGGCTGCCATTGACACCCATACCTGCATGCTCTACAAAGACACTGGGTGGCTCCCACTCAGCCTTCAAGGGCAATATCAAACCTGCCTGCTTCTGAAAAAGGTGCTGCTGGGTCTGTCATCTTCCACACTGGGAGGCTACTTTAGGCTGGCTGTCCCTACTAAATTGACCCATATTTATACTATATGTTGTCATTAAATCTATATCTGTTTATATCTGTTCTCCTTGGGAGAAAATGTTTAAGATGATCTGGTATGTTGTAAATATTCTGGTTCATGGAAGTCTATTAATTTTTGTGTGCACAAATTGGTGTATATTTTAGATGATTTGTACTGTCACTTTAAATCTAGGTGTATAAAAGAGATGCTTTTACCATGGTTTTTCAGCCTTGAGAAAGCGTGAGACTAGCGCTAAAACGTTCAGCTGTTTGGGTAGAGGCACGTTGTTTTAGCTGTGTGCTGGCGTCTGGTGCAATAAAAGTTTTTACTTTTGCACATAACCTGATTGCAACTTGCTTTTTTCATCAGTGGAGAGATATAGCCGAGCTGTCGTTGGTTCATGTGAGTTATTGCTTATTTGGCTCCTCTGTTACTTTTCTGTTGCTGTCTGTTCTTTCAGTGTAGCAATGGCAAATCTTCTTGTACCCCACCACTGATTTTGCCCCCACAACCTCCACTGGAAGGTTGTTCCAGGAATCCACCACTCTTTCCGTGAAGAAGTACTTCCTCACATCTCTCCTGAATCTGCAGTACAAGTCACATTAAAGTGTTCCTCCAGTTAGTTGCTTTAGCATTTCTGGTGGAGCTGCATAAGTGTTGCTGGATTCAGTACAAAGCTTTATAGAAACTGTTTCTAAAGAGTTACAACTCAGTTTTGCATTACATTGTGATTGGGCTTAAGCTGCATTCCAACTGAGTAACAAACACATTTTATAAACATTGCTTTTGAACTGATTAAGTGTTAAAAAAACAATGCAGTATGAGTTTGCAGTGCATTGCCAACTGTAAAAAAGCAATGCTAAACCAACTCATTGGTGGGATAATTTATTGCAACTTGTAATGCACCTCTCTCCAGCTTCATAGCTTGTCCCTTTATTCCTGAGCACTTTTTCTTCTGAATATTACTTCCCTCATGTGCCTCATTTACCTCCATGATGTATTTAAAATCTCTGTCATATCCCATCTCTTCATTCTCTGTTCCAGGGTGTACATATTGAGGTCCTTCAGTCTCTCCTTGTACTACTTTTTGGTGCTGACCCTGAACTATTTTAGTTGCCCTTCTCTGGACCGTCTCCACTCTGTCAAAATTATGTTCTTCCAGAGATGTTGTCTCCAGATCTGCACACAGTACTCTTGCTGGGATCTTATTAGCAGCCTATTCAGAGGTAACACCACCTCCATCTTTCTGCTGGTGATACTCCTCCCTATGCACCCCGGCATCCCACTAGTCCTCTCTACTGCCTTGTTGCACTGCCTGGCCCCCTTTAGGTAATCAGATATGATTACCCCCGGTCTCTTTCCTGTTTGATGGTAGTCAATATCACTATATCTATTTTGCACTCCACCCTGGGTTTCTGTGCCCTAAGTGCATTATTTTCTGTTGCCTACCCCCAGGCCAATTTATCATCCATTTTACCACCTTTGGACCCACTCCTAAGCTGTCAAGCCTGCTTTCTAGTCTCCTATGTGGAATAGTGTTGAAAGCTGTACTGAAATTTAGGTAGGCCACATCCTCCACTCCACCCTGCTCTAATTCCTTTGTTATCCAGTCATAGAAATCTATTAGAGTCATTTGACATGATCTTGCCCCTGTGAACCCATGCTGCCTCAGGTCTTGTAACCCACTGGGTTCAAAATATTCCACAGAGCTTTCCTTCAGCAGTGACTCTATTAATTTTCCCATCATTAGTGTCAGTCGGACTGCCTATAATTGCAAGTGTCCTCTCTGCTACCACTTTTGTGTAGTGGGACTATATCTGCTCTCTTACAGTCCTCTGGAACCACTCCTGTTTCCAGTTAACTGTTAAATAGGGGTGTCAGAGGTGCATCCAGAACCTCTGGGAGCTCCCTCACTACTCTTGGATGCCCCTTTCAGGCTCCATTGCTTTTTCCACCTTCAGATTAACAAATCTCTTACGGACTCTCTCTTCCAAAAAAATTACTATTTTCTCCCTCCCTCCAAAACTTCTGTTACATTTTTGTGTTCCCTTTCCTTCTCCTGCCTCTATGAACACTGAAGAAAAGTATTAGTTCAGGATGTCTGCCTTTTGCTTGTTCCCTCTACACAGTCACTCCTTGCCTTTTTAACATTACAATCCCACCCCTGGTTGTCCTCTTTTCACTTACATACAGCGGGTCTAGTACGTTTGATTGTTTCTCACATTACCGACAGTCATTTTCCCATTGCCGATTGACCGCAGCGTTCATAATACCGACGGACAAAATATCGCTTCCTATTATACCGACAAAGCTACAAGTTTCTAATGAGTGCAGGGAACTAACGTTGGTGAAATTAAGAATTTTTTTAAACCAATCACAGCTTGATGATTGAAAAAAAGTAAGAACATAGCTTTTCCACCTGAGTGCTGTTTTAATTACATCTGGATCTACCTACTACTCTCCCAAACAAAAGCGCACACAGATGCAGAGGCATGCCAGCAAGGCTGCCAAGTTTCTAACGAGTGCAAACATACTTACAGCAAACATTAAATCTACACTGCTCTGTGCATCTCATTTACGCTTTGCACCACTATGAGGCTGATGCCAAGTAATGACAGCACTGAAAAAAGCCGTGGTTGGTGAAAATAAGAATTATTGGGAAATGGTTCTTACCTTAACTGAGCTGTGCATTTGATTTCAGTTCCCTGCACTAATTATAAAATTGTCAGTCTTTTTTTAATATAGTTTCATTGTAGCATTTACACAGCAGCCAACACTGAAATGAGATGCGCTTTTAATATTTGCACTCTTTAGTTCCCTGCACTCATTAGAAACTTGTCTGGCTTGTTGGATTAATAGGAAGCGGTATTTCATCAGTCAGTATTATGAACGCTGTGGTCAAACGGAGATGGCATAACGACTGTCGGTAATGTGAGAGTCGATCAATCATACGGATCCCCATACAGCACCTAAAAAAGGTCTTGTCCCCTTTCATTACCTCCTAGGATATTCACTCTTCAGTTTGCACCTTTATGCTTTTTACAGCTTTCCCTGATACATCTTCCTGTCCTCCTCTTTCTGCATCTCCTTATACCTTCTAAATGCCATCCTTTTAGCCTTTACCATTTCTGCTATCTCATTTGTGAACTATCCATAGTGGTCTCTTTTTCTTCTTGCTGTTGTTCACTTGTTGGATGCAGAAGTTTGTTGCCTTTACTATGCTCTCTTTTTGCTTTTGCTCACCCTTCCTCCACCCCACACAGGCTAGCCCCCCTTCTAGGTCATCCCTGAGGCATTCACCCATCTTTATATAATCTGCATGCCTGAAGTCCTTCTCCCTCACCCTTGTGTGGTTTGATTCTGCAACTGTCCTTATCTTGAAGCACACTTGATGGAGATCACTGGTCCCCATGTGGCCTCCCACCTCGACACCTGCAAAACTGTCCCTGTTAGTAAGTATCAGGCCCAGTATTGGCCCATCATTAGTGGGTTCACTAACTAGTTGTCTGAGGAATACCCCCTGCAGAGAATCCAGGATGTTCTTGCTTCTAGGTGAAGTTTCTGCTGGGAGGGTCCAGTCTTCATCTGGCAGGTTGAAGTCACCCACCATCAGAACCTCCCTTTTCTTCCATGTTGCCAGAGGCTTCCATCAGAACCTTATCTAATTCCTCCCCCTGTGCTGGAGGTCTGCAGATCACTCCAATAGGAATAGTGATGCCATTCCCTGTCTCCATTGTGACCCAGAGTGCCTCTTCTTCCCCCTATATTCCCTGTATCTGCATCACTTTTATGCAGTCCTGGCCATAGCTGTCACGGGCCCTGTGAGAACCTGCTTGTTAAGCCCCATATCAGAAGTCGCAAAGCCCCCAAGGAACATCCTCATCCCTATCATTGCCTCCCGGTGCTTCATTTTTGGCTAGTTTTGTGCCATTTTTGCACCTTAATTAAATTAGCACATACAGGACCAGAACAAAGGAGGCCAACTGGACAGCTGAGTTTTTGGGGGACCCCTCTGCTCTTGGGGCCCTGTGTGTAAATGCACAGTTTGCAACACCCCTAAAGCCAGCTCTGCTTTAATGTTTTCCCTCTCATAAAGCATCACACACCCTCCTTTCCTTACCACCCAGTCCTTCCTGAATGGTATCCTGTGAGGTGGGTGCATGGGGAAGGGCACCATCCCTAATGACAACTCCTTCCTGGCGTAGTTCCTCATGGCAATGGGAGGGTAGGGCAACCAGATGAGGGGGTGGATGAACTGGGTGACAGGATGTCGCTATGTATACATGCGCACGGGGAGCAAGCATGGTGAGCATGAGCTGGGAGGGGCAGAGAAGCTGTAGGGGCTGGCACTGTGGTGGATTGCCGAGCTGTGTCATGGCATCAGGGGTTAGCTAGTAGTTGGGGTGGGTGAGGAACCGGTTCGGATTCAGGCGCTGTGCGATTTTATTGAGCCTGGCCCGCTTTTGTTTCAATGCTTTCACCCCCGACATGCCCCCCTGGGTTGAGAATCCTTTAGTAGGGGGGTGTAGCATTAGTATACATCTCCTGGTGCTGTTGTCCTGTGCGCTGGGATTGTCAGATTGCCGAAAATATTTTTGGCACTCTGACTGTGCAATACCGGTGCTCGCCTTTAGGCATTTACCGTTATCACATAGAACCTTCCTGAATAGAGTATGCATGGTATGGCCATGTCCCAGTCGTGGTTTTTAGTGTACCAAGACTCAGTATTTTTTAGGCTGGCCTCTAGGAGTGGAATCTTTTTCCGAAACTTCTAGCATTTGCACACATGACCTTCCGGATTTTGTTTGCACTCTTTTGCCCATATTTATTTTCTTTTTCCCTCCTTCCTTCCCCTTTCTTTTTAATGCTACTGTTCCCTTTCCTCTTTGTCTCTACCACCCTGCTTCCTTTATTAATTTTCAACCTGGGGGATTCCTTTCTCCTTGGATTTTCCTTAGTCTTTATTTCAGCCTGTTGGGGGGCAGTTTTTGCCTCCCGGTCTCCTCACCTAGTTTAAACGTTGATCAAAGTAACATTTAAACTGTCCATTAAGGACTGCAGTTCCCCTTCAGTCCTGTATGAATGCAGACCATGACTCCTGTATAGCCCCTTATCCTCCTACATGAATTTGTAGTCCCCAGGGTAGCTAAACCCCTCCTCTCTGTACCATTGCTTCAGCTCTGAAGTGAAGCACCTGGTTCAGAGATACCTCTCCTCCCCCTATCATAGACAGGCAGCACCTCAGGAAAAACCACTGAGCTAGGTACCTGTCTAAGACTCCTCCAATGCTCCCTTAACTCCCCCTGCACTATCCCAGCCCCATCTCTAGGCAGGTGATTAGTCCTGAGGTGGACAGTCACATCCAGCTCCCCCCATCCTGCTGCATTTGTGATCTTCAGGGTCTGCTTCCTATCCCTCCAGGCCATGGCACTGCATAGGCATCTAGCCTACCTCTTTCCCATCCCAGTCCCAAAACTATTCCCCTCACAAAAGAGTGCAGCACCAGAAGTTGCTTCCTTCTACTTTGGTGTCCTGTACTACCCTCCTTGGGGTCCCACTATGGCAGGCCCTCCACATCCTCCACAGTCACTACCATAGGTGTTTCCCCTAGGGATGTGTGAAAATTAATTTCCACCTGTGGAATTTTGATGAAAGTGCAAATTTCACTTCCACAAAAGTTTGGAAATCATTTTTGGAACTTTTGCGGAAATTCCGCCTAAAAATTGTGGAAAAAATATAAAAAACTGTGGGATAATTTATTAAACTGCGGAAAAACAATCCACAGAAAGAATCACTGCCAGTGGTCATTTCTGAGGCTTTTTTAACTGCAGTTTAACTCATTAATTCACCCCCCACTGATCAGGGGTCCCAGTAAATACCTCCAATCCCTTCCCTGGATTCTCATGGCTTCTAGTGGCCCCCCCCACCAACTGATCATGGCTTACAAAACATTTTATTTCCCTGATGTCTAGCAGACCCCCTTCCTATTCTGGATTCCTTAGTCCACAAATAAACAGCTGGCAGTCCACCAATTCATCCCCCTCTATTCCCAGTATTCCCTGGTGTCTTGTGGACCTCCCCAACCCAGATCCCTTGTAAAAAAAAATCTCAATTCCCTGGTGTCTGTTAGACCCCCACAAACACCACCCTGACAGTTCATCTGCCACCACCCAACTCCCCTCTCCACCCTGCCCCAGAGCAGGCCACCAGCACAGCACTCCTCTTTCCTCCACTACCAGTGGCCCACTGAATTGTCAGTGAATAACTGCATGGTTGTACAAGCAAGCAAGCGCTCATTCACCGACAGTTCATTAAACTGTGGAAAGAATAAATTCTGCAGTGTTAATACATTTTTCTGCAGTTCACAAAAAAAGTCTGCAAAACTTGGTGAAAATCTGCGGAAAATCCTATTTTTGCCAATGGCGAAAGTTCTGCAATTTCCGTGAAATTTCCGAAATTTGGCGGAAGTTCTGCGAAAGCGGAATTCACAACTTTCACCCACCCCTAGTTTCCCCCAGCAGTTCCACCCAGCCATAGTGACATAGGAATTGTGTAATGTTTTTTTCTTGAGGAATATGCCTCTGTCCCACAACCCCCACCCTTTCAGACCTCACCATAGCATAGCCATTCCTCCTCCCTATAATCATATGAAATAACAGAGGGTGATTTATTGGCCCCTGAATATGGGAAGAGGTCCCCTGAATCCTAACCAACTTGGTCTGGAGTCTAGCTACCTCCTCCCTCAACCCAGAAAAGTGTGTACAGATGTGCAGCACTGCAGTCTCCAAAAGGTCTCTCAGAAAACTGTTGCCCCACAGCCACTGCTTTGCACCACTCCTGGCACTCTCAACCTCTAGTCTCCCTGTGTTACCTGGAAACACAATTGTACCTTTATCCCTGATAGGGTGTTTTAAGTTTTCCCCTTTTCAGTTTTGACCTTAGTGCAGGAACAGATCAGGTTATAAGTTAAGAGTCTATGTATTCTGTGGGGTATGCTTGTTTATTCTGTGAGGTGTATGCATGTGCCAGCATGCACGCAGGTGTCTGTACTGTGTAGCATCCCTGTGTACATTGTTTAACCTGTATATGAGTTTTTTAGTATACAAGAAGGACACATCCATACTTTTGCGCCACTCAGAATTGTTGGTACTTTGACTTTAAACTGTGCTTCTGATTCTTTGTTTGTAGGTCTGTAATGCTTCTTCTGTAGTCTGTCCATTTCTGTAGTCAGTCCATCTCATCAGACACACACCATACCACCCTTATCCCAAGAGTCCCACCGATTACCATAAAAAACATTTACAAGCAACATTCAGCTCTCAGTTAATAACGCATTGGCTTTTACACCCACCAGAGTACTACAGTGACTGCAATTAGCAAAACCTGAAGCCACTCAGCTTTAAAGGATGTTGGCTAACAGCACACCTCTCAGGCAGTGAGGAAGTGGCAATAAATGCTGCACTGAAAAGAAAGTCAGACGTTGCTTTCCATTAAGATCACCGACTCTGAATGCAGCAGGTTGGATGGCCAATGTATAGTTTGATATTCCACAAATTAGATAGCTGTCACTCTTTAGTACAGCAGGGCTACTGCAGGGAGGGAAGGATGGAGCACGGGAAAGATGGGCAAAGGGGATTCCCCATTTTAGGTTGCTCCCTCACTCCATTACTGCAGAGAAACTATGGAGGAGTGATGGTGGAGAGAGGAACAAGGGGAATTCCTCTAATTAGACTGCTCCCTCACTACACTATAGCAGAGCTACTATGGAAGGAAGGTGAGGGACAATGTCTAACAAGAAAGCAGAGAGAGATAGAGAGACCTTCTAGTGGCTATTCACAACAAGTATACATGGACATTTTTTCTCATTGTCATTTTGAATTTTTTTATAATATTAGCTACACTTGATTCATTTTATTTAACTTTTGCAATTTTTACTTGTTTGGAGGCATGTTTCATAAGTACAGTAAGACACTACTGAACTGTGGGTCATTTTGTGATAAGAGCACTTCCCAGGTGCTGAAGGGCCATGATGCAAGTACCTCATGCCTTAATACACATCTAGGGTGTGTTCGTATCACACAACAGCCCACATTCTGTCATGTTACATTGCATACTAAACTCTGAGCACAACATGATCTGCTTCTCCTCAGAGTGAGCAATCAAATACTGCTAGGGTTATGGAGTATGCCATGCATACAACTTGAAGTCTGCCATGTATATGCATGGCATATTCCGGGTCCCCAGCAGTATTTGATCACTCACCCTGAGATGCAGCAGATCTTGTTGTGCATTAGACACAGGGGGTTATGTCTGCTTGGGCCAATTGGGAGCTTGGGAGATACAGTATCAGACTCTCTTAGTGATGCTGCTCAGTAATAACAGCCTTAAGAGTGAGTAAAATGTATTATTTATATTTTATATTCATGATGTACCGTACTTTCATAGAGTCTAGAACTGGATAAATATAGCCTAGTGTTTGTTTTTTATGATGTTTCAATTTTATATGTTTGTTCCCCCTCCTTTCTGTATCACAAGTTGATAGTCTTGATGAGACTTTTATAATGATCATAGAATCATCGAAGCTTGATGGAAGAAAAGTAATATATTGGCCCATATAGTCTGCCCTTACTTAGATTTATTGACAGTACGTTACCATTTGTGTAATACTGTACTTTTTTGGTGCAAAATGTTAAAAAAAGAAAAAAAAAAAAAAAACACCTAAGTACTGCACTACACTGCACTGTCACTGGACTGTCAGTGAAAAACAACACTTCCAGTATGGGACAGTGAGTGAACACAGACCAGACTAAGTGTACATAGTAAGTGCCACTGTAAAAGATACAACACCCAGGAGTTTTTTTTTTTAATTTTATTAGTTATGTTGTCTGTAAAATAACTGAGTTGATGTGGGATATATAGGGACAATAGAAAATTGCCTCCTATTGCAATCCCGGGCTTTTATGTGAGCATTCATGTGTACTCACAGAAGTAGAGTGTGGTTTCCAGAGTTCCAGTCATCTAAATGCCCTTTGTTTTGTGATAACAGAGTTCTTTTCATCAAAAAGACTTATATTTTGAGTGTAAGCAATGGTCAAGCCAAAGTTAAAATGATTCCTACTGTGCAGGCAGATATGATAGCAGTAGGGCAGAGAGTGAATACACACAACAGTTATGACCAGTTCTGTGGAGAAGGAAGTCCTCACAGTCCCAAATAAATGTCCAGGGTGTGATACCAGAGAGGTAGTGCCAGGAATATAGGAAATGTGGATGACTGTCATGGATATTTTTGTTTCTCTGATGCAAGTCAGTTTTAACTAGGATTTGAGTACTTTCACCATCACTGTCCAAGTCTGCTCAACTCAAAAGATCCTAGTTTGGGGTAAACTTCTATTGCTACTTAGAATTTTATTAGACCTTAGTTATGTTATTCTGAGTGGATTTTGCATTGTTCAAATGTTTTGTTTTCATTTCTGTAGTGTACAATATTCCACACGATCTTTAGTGTGTATAGTCCTGTACCAAATGTTAATATCATGGAGCTTTAACCCTTGCTGTGCAACCTGCATGTATACTCAACCTAAAAACCTGTGTGTTCTAAATCTTTTGGCAGCCTAAGGGTTACATATTACTTTTTAATATTTCATGCTCTCTCCAATTGAGCTTTTAAGGGCTAGAGATAATCCTGAGTAATTCACAAGTCCATGCTCATTTTCTGAGGTGATAGGCTACTAAGCTAACTAAGCAGTGTGTTCTCAGCTGTGACTAAAGGGGATGATCATTTGCCCTTTTGGGAACAGTCACTGTACTTTACTTTGTTACCAGTGACTTTGATGCAGCACTGGCATAAAAGTACTCCAAATGAGAGTCACACTGGGTAGTGGCAGCATTCAGGCATCTGAAGGATTGTAAAAACTGGTAGTATTGTCTGAGTCCTGTGAGAGGATCAAATGGGACTGAGGTTAGGGAGCATGCAAGTGGGACAGCGCCTAGAACTGGGGCAGCTGTACAGATAGAGGTGATGAAGCTGGAGCTCAGCCTAGTTAAAGCAAAGGCAGATGCAGAGCTGCAGAAGATAAAGCTGGAGGCAGAGGAGAAAGAGAAGTAGCACCAGCACTACTTCCAGATAAGAGAGGAATGAAAAAGAGAATGCCAGTACAAGAGCCAGATGAGACAGGTGGGGGAGTGAGAGCTAGACAGTGAACATAAGAGGGAAAGGGAGATTCTGTACCAGAAAACAGCACCACAAAGTGTAAGTACAGTACAATCTCAGTTAACTGGAACTCCCTATTAACCAAACCACAAACCTGTCACCCAAGATTTAGCAGTTTTCACATTTTCAGTTGATCACATTACTATTAAACATTGTCCTTCCTTGTCCAACCTTTCTTTTTGCATAATAACACATTACTGTACTCTTGTTACACTACTTTTGTAATGTATCATGTTTCTTTTCTCACGGGGTAGCTTGCACTGTAATTGGAGGATGCAAGTCACCTGTCTCTATAAAGATCAGCTGTTTTCTAAACCAAGCAGATGCTGATGCAGTAACAACTCAGCGTGTCTTACCTTGCTCTCCTTGTGTCAAAATGATTTCTGTCAAAAGGAAGAGAACAGTGCTGACTGTGCAGCAAAAGCTGCAAATCCTTGAGAGACTGGAGAATGGTGAGCTAGCGGTTGCACTCGCAGCAGAGTTTGGTGTCAGAAAGTCAACAATTAATGATATAAAAGAGGCAAAGGATAAATGAAGGGACTTTGCTCTTCCATGGAGGGATCATATGGCCTACAAAACAGAAAAACTATGCTTTACTATGAAGATGATGAACACGACAACACAGTGTACCTCTGGTTTTGTCAAGAAAGGAAGAAAGGTACACTTATCTCTAGGCCACTGCTAAAAGAAAAGGCAGTACAGTGTGGGGAGACCTTGGTAGCTTTGTTGCTAGTGATGGGTGGTTAGTCAGATTCAAAAAGCAGCAAGAATTAGACAGCTCAGGCTCTGTAGGGAGAGGCTAAGTGCTGCCAAAGAAGGAGTGTCTACTTTTGTGCAGCAGCTGCAACAGCTTATTAAAGCTGAGTCCCTGCCAGAACACCACCTTTATAATGCCGACTAGATGGGATTGTATTGGAAATGCCATCCGGACAAAATGCTAGTCCACAGTGGTGAAAGAGATGCCCCAGGTCACAAAAAAACAGAAAGACAGGGTCACAGCACTAATATGTAAATGCAAGTGGCTCACATAAACGGCCTCTGTTTATAATTGGAAAATTGCGTAAGCCATGGTGCTTCAGGACATGTAAACACATCAGCACTACCAATGATTTATGGTCACCAGAGGAATTCCTGGATGGATGGGTCTTTGTTCACTTCATGGTACGAGGAACAATTTGTACCAAGTGTTAAAAGTCATCTGATGTCCTTGAATCTCCCAGTTAATGCTGTGCTTCTAATTGATAATTTCCCTGCACACCCTGAAATGCCAGTTGTGGAAACAAATGATGGCAGCATGCAGTGTCTGTACATGCCCCCAAACACAACTTAAAAGATACAGCCTTGTGATCAAGGCATTTTAGAAATTTTCTAGAGGCTGTATCGCAAGCACTTGCTGCACGCTGTACTGGCTTACACAAAGCAGGAGATGACACTGCAAGAGACAGTGAAATCCATATCTCTTAAAGATGTTATTTATATGGGTGGAGAGGCATGGGATAAAGTAAAGCTTTAAACAATTGCTAAATCATGGATAAAATCAGGCATTCTTGTAACCGAGGCGCTTGCGGCAGAGACAGATGCACAGATCAATGCCATAGAATCGCTTCACCCTGATGAGTATCCTGAAGTTGCAGCATTTACAAAGGACATGATTACTCTTCTTAATGGCTCCATCACTCATGAGGACTTGGAGAGCTGGTCCTCAGAGACCACCAGGAGGTGGGGCAGCAACACCTGTCAGATGATGCCATCATTGAAGCTGTCATGAACACAGAATGCAATGAGGAGATAGTAAATGAAACTTAATTTGATGAAACCAATGAATCCGATGCAGTGCTGATTCCCACACACTCAGAGGCAGTAGACAGTTTTGATAGAGGTTTACTGTAGCTTAAAATCAGTCCCCGTGCAACTGATGCTACTCAGAGCTCTTCGATCTAGAGCTGCAAAAAAAAAAAAACAGAATCAACAGCCTCCAGCAGACTACCATCCAGAAATATTTTTGCACACATGAAAAATAAAATAATAAAATAAAACATGCACCACCCACTTTCACGAACTACAGTATGCACAAGCAGTAAAAAAAAAGTTAGGCACTATATCCACACTCCCCACAAGTATACAATCCTTCACGTAGCCCGGGCACATGCACACTGCATTATAAAGCATGCTGCACCACAAGAACTACATCTTTACCTCACTGACCTTTATTACACACACACTGTATAATAAAGTGTGCAGTACTTGTGGACAGCATCACAGTGAATCACTCATAGTAAAAAAAAAATGCTCATGTTTAAACAAACTCCCATTTAACCAAACCTGTAAATCGTCACCCAGCCAGTTCAGATAAACAGGATTGTACTGTACTGGCATCAGATGCTCAGCCCAGGAAAGCAAAATTAATTCCAACATTTTTCCAAAGAATCAGGAGGGAAATAATTTTGATTTGTTTTCAAAATCCTTTGAAGCAATTTGTGGGACACTTGAATTGGACAGGGCTTTTCGGGCAGCTCATTGTTTCATACTCCCTATTGCCAGGACATTAAAAGCCTTCAACAGGATGGAAAATGAGGACTGCATGGACTATTCTAAAGTGAAAAATTCCTTGTTAAAGTATTTTCACTTGACTCCTGAGGCCTACAGACAAAACGTTGGCGAGTTAAGGAATGCTCAGGGAGATAACTACTGAGAAAGGTTTGTACAACTAGACAATTTGTCAGAGCATTAGTTGGAGGCTACAAAGGCTATCTTTGGGGAACAAATCAAGGAATTGTTTCTCATGGAATAGTTTCTCAATTCTGTATCAGAAAAGATGGTAAAATAGTTGCTGGATTGGACTCCTAACTCCACAAAGGAGACAGCTGAGAGGGCTGATAAGGTTGTGTCCAACCGGCCATACATTCAGCACAAAAAACAATGGGGGAGGGACATCAAAGGTTATTTTATAACTAAATATACTTTATTCAAAGTTTCAAGAAACTACAGAATCAGCCTAATAAGATACAGAATGTGGAAATATCAAAATGCCAACAGCAAAAACAATTAGTCCAGCAGTCCTTACTTATGTCTTTTTAGTAAAGATGGCAGAGAACAACTGATTCTAATAATTCTGTAACAAAAAAACAGAAAATTCTAGGTCACATGAACAAGGAAGGGTACCATACAACATATCAAATAATCACTCAACTTCCAGGGCAGCACAGCAATCACAAACAGTAAGTCATAATAATAATTAATAATTAATAATAATAATAATAATAATAATAATAAAACTTGAGAAAAGACCACAGTTAATGAAGTAAAAGACAACTAGAACAGGAGCCATGCAATAAAGTTAATGCAGTAGCACTTCTAATTCCTTTATGTATACTAAGTTAGTGGCAGTATAATATAGCTAAAAAATACAAAACAGTTTGTCAAAACCAGGAGAAGGGAAAGTCAAATGCACACTTAGCATGACTGTGGCAGTTGTAATAAAGTTTGCAATGCATCCCAGCATTTATGATACACTATTTTGATACGTCTCATACTTGCTAACATAAGTTCCATGTGTAAGGCCTCTAAAATAGCTGCTAGCCATTCCTTGAAGGAAGACAGCTGAGCAGTAATTTCCTAGCAGTGGCCATAATAAGGGCCATATGATATCTTTAAGCGCTTCCCAAACTATCCAAGTAGGAGCATAGTACCAAACAAGCATCTGTCAATGCTGAATGTAGATTGCTTTGCTCCATTGAGCTCTCTCACCCCCGCTCATTCTGTTTCTCCTGGTGCTGCAGGCTGCCCTTTATACTGGGCTCTTGCATCTGTTGGTGCCTTTTTCTGCCCACAAAGAAATCTGCAGCAGTCCCTACAGAGCTCCATTGAGCTCGCTCACTCCCTCTCACACACTCGCTCATTCTGTTTCTGCCGGCTCTGATGGCTACCCTTTTGTACTGGGCTCCTGCATGCATTGGTGCCTTTTTCTGCCCAAAAAGAAACCTGCAGCAGTCCTGACAGAGCTCAGTTGAGCTCAGTCACTCCCCCTCTTTCACTTGTTCGATCCTAATCTGTCCCAAACACTGATTTCCAAAAACGACTGCAGTATTCAGTGCCAGAAACACGAAAACACATTTCAGCCAGGATGTGAAAAATGACAGCTGTACCATTCATAAGGAGATGCATAAAAATGGCAATGTTGAAAATCTGGAGTGAAAATATTGCAAATTGGCGAATTTTTATAAGCTTGCATAGCAACTGCGCAACCATGCTCGTAAAACAGTAATTTTTGGGATTTTTACCACCAAATTTGTAACATAGACTTTTTGAGAGCCCACCTCATGAACGCCAGCAGTGTTGTTTCGTTAATCTGTCCTGAAAGGTGATTCCGTGCAGTGACCAAAGAATCACCTTTCGGGGCTGATTAATCCTGTGACAGTGGCTGAATTCATGAGGAGGGGGCTCAGTAAGCCAATGTTGAAAATTTGGTGCTGAAATTCCAAAAAATGCCAGAGATATTCAAAAAAGTTGAAAAAGCCCTATTCATGCCATTATACAGCTTACCGGCATTTCCTCAGTTCGCGATCAGCTTTGAAGAGTGCAGATGTGTTCCCAGTCCACCAAAGATCATCACACCAGACTCCGCAGGTAAGTACGGGGTGAGGAGGGTGTGTGGGGATGCAGAGTGCACAGAGGATGGGCGCTGGGCAAGGAGACCGCTAGGGACCATTTTCTTTTATCACAGGTTAATCCCAAAAAAAACATCACGGGACAGTTTTTTTTACAGGGCCATTTGACACGCTGGGGTGGGCTCCCAGCATGCCAACAATGTTTTTTTGTGGAGGCAGCTCTAGCCAACGGGGGATTGGGCACCCCTGATGGCACAAAATGGGGGCTCAATAGCCGAGGGGATTAGGCACCCCCTCGGCACAACTGTACTGCTTCTTTGGAGGGGAGACATTATGCCGATGGGGAGTGGGCTTCCCAGTCAGCAAATGAAACTGTGAAGGGGAACATAATGCTGACAGGGAGTGGACTCCCCCATCAGCAACATGAACATACACAGCTACTGAAGTTGACGGAGATTGGGGCCCCCTTCGGCAAACAAACACTGTGTTGGGAGAGCACATGCTGCTGAGAGGAATTGGGCACCCCCTCGGCAGTGGGGGTGCTTAATACTGTTTGTGAACACGGCGGCAAGCTGCTGCCAAGTTCACAAACAATATCACAGTAGCAAGGTTCCACCCAGCAATGACAGGTTGCTTCATCATTGCAGCAGAATGGCTGATGCTGCAATGATGAGGGACCCCTGATTGCAGAGGCTGAAACCTTTCAAGGTGGTGGCACGCTGGCTGAACTAGTGTCAGCAGCAGTGTGCCACCCCACTGGAAAAAGTGGGCCAAGCCTCCAAAGGCTGGGGGGGCACTGGCCACAACAGTGCTGTGCCTCCACAACTTGCTTCTGTATCAAGCTGCCACAATATGTTTCTTGCACATGCATGCAATTAACATAACAAGCATTTGTCAATGCCGAATGTTGATTGCGTTGGTATGTTGACCACGCTCTCCGGTCCTCTATCAGTCAGTCAGTCTGTTTTGTCCGGTGCTGCAGGCTGCTGTTTTGTACTGGGCTCCTGTCTGCTTTGGCACCTTGTTCTGCTCACTAAGAGTTCTGCAGCTGTCCCAACAGAACTCCATTGAGGTGGCTTACTCCCCCTCTCTCACTCATGCATTCTGTTTCTCTTGGTGCTGCAGGCTGCCCTTTTGTGCTGGGCTCCTGCCTCTGTTGGGGGCCTTTTCTGCCCACAAAGAAATCTGCAGCAGTGCCGACCCAGGTCTGTTGAGCCTGCTGACTCCCCCTCTCTCACTCACTCATACCATTTCTGCTGGCGCTGCAGGGTGGCCTTTTGTACAGGGCTCCTGCCTGCATTGGCACCTTTTCCTGCCAACAAAGAAATCCACAGCAGTCATGGCAGAGCTCCGTTAAGGTCGCACACTCCCCCTGTGTCACTCACTCTTTTTGTCTGTCCTGGCGCTGCAGGTTGCCCTTTTGTACTGGGCTTCTGCCTGTGTTGGCGCCTTTGTCTGCCCACAATGAAATCTACAGCAGTCCCGACAAAGCTTCATTTAGTTCGCTCATGCACTCCCCTTCTCTCAGTCACTCATTCCATTTCTGCTGGCACTGCAGGCTGCCCTTTTTCATTGGACTTCTGCCTGCATTACCGCCTTCTTCTGCCCACAAGGAAATTTGCAGCACTTACAATACAGCTCTGTTGAGCTCGCTCACCCCCCCCTCTGTCACTCGCTCATTCTGGTTTCCCCGCCAGTGCAGGTTGCCCATTTGAACTGGGCCCCTTCATGCACTGGCACCTTTTCTGCCCACAAACAAATCCACAGCTGTCCCGACAGAGTTCTGTTGAGGTCGCTCAGTCTCCCTCTCTCACATGCTTATTCTGTTTGTCCTGGCACTGCAAGCGGCCTTTTTGTATGGGACTCCTGCCTGCATTGGCGCCTTTTTCTGCCCACAATGAAATCCGCAGCAGTCCTGACAGAGCTCTGTTGAGCTCACTCAGTCCCACTGTCTCAGTCGTTCATACTGTTTCTCTCACTGCTGCAGGCTGGCCTTTTGTACTGGGCCCCTGCCTGCATTGATGCCTTCTTCTGCCTACAAGGAAATCTGCAGAAGTCCTGAAAGAGCTCCGGTGAATTCGCTGACTCCCCCTCCATCACCCGCTGTCTCATTCTGTTTCTCCCAGTGATGCAGGCTGCCCTTTTGTACTGGGCTCTTATGTTGTGCCCTTTCTCTGCCCACGAACAAATCCACAGCTGTCCAGACAGAGCTATGTTGAGGTAGCTCAGTCTCCCTCTCTCACATGCTCAGTCTGTTTTTCCTGGAGCTGCAAGTGGCCCTTTTGCACGGGACTCCTGCCTGCATTGGTGCCTTTTTCTGCACACAAAGAAATCTGCAGCAGTACTGACAGAGCTCCGTTGAGCTCATTCAGTCCCCGTGTCTCACTCACTCATATTGTTTCTCCCACCGCTGCAGGCTGGCCTTTTGTACTGGGCCCCTGCCTGCACTGATGCCTTTTTCTGCCCACTAAGAAATTTGCAGCAGTCCTGAAAGAGCTCCGGTGAGTTCGCTCACTCCCCCTCTCTCACTCGCTCTCTCGTTATGTTTCTCCCAGTGCTGCAGGCTGCCCTTTTGTACTGGGCTCTTGCATTGGGCCCTTTCTCTGCCCACAAATAACTCTGCAGCAGTCCCGACAGAGCTCAGTTGAGCGCAGTCACTTCCCCCCTCACTCGTTCGATCTTAATGTGTCCCACACAGTGATTTCCTACAGCGACCATGCTATTCTGTGGCAGGAGTGCAAAAACACATTTTAGCCACGATGTGAAACATGGCAGCTGTACTGTTCATAAGGAGGTGTGGAAAGATGCCACTGTTGAAAATGTGGGGTGAAAATATCATAAAATTGCAAAGTTACAAGGGTGTGTGGAAACAGGTCAATGCATGCTTGTAACAGAGTCATGTTATGGAGTTTCATCACCGGATTTTCAGCATAGGCATTTTAGGACCTCTGCTCATGAACAGTGCTACTGTCATTTTCTTAATCTGTCACGATCAGTGATTTCCCACAGCGACTGCATTATTCTGCTTCAGAACTGTGAAAATACATTTCGGTCAGGATGTGGAAAATGACAGATGTGCTGCTCATAAGGAAGTGTGGGAAAATTCCACTGGTGAAAATGTGGCTTGACAATATTACAAATCTGCGAAGTTACAAGGGTGCGTGGAAAGTGTGCAACACACACTTGTTACACAGTCATTCGATGGGGTATTATCACCAAATTTCCAACACAGGCATTTTAGGACCTCTGCTCACAAACAGTATCACTCTCATTTTCTTAATCTGTCCCGGACAGTGATTTCCCACAGCGGCCGATCTATTCTGCGCCAGAAGTGTGAAAACACATTTTGGCCAGGATGGTAAAAATGACAGCTTTACTGTTCATAAGTAGGTGTGGGAAAATGGCAATGTTGGAAATCTGGGTGAAAATATTATAAATTCGCGAACTTATGAGCGTGCGAGCAAACTGCAAAATGCAGGCTCGTACTACAGTAATTTTATGGAATATCATTACCAAATTTTCAACATAGCTATTTCAGGAACTCTACTCATGAACAGTCTCACTGTCATTTTTTTAATCTGTCCTGAATACTGATTTCCCACAGCAACCGTGCTATTCTGCGCCAGAAGTGCGAAAACACATTTCTGCCAGGATGTGAACAATGACAGCTATACGGTTCACAAGGAGGTGCAACAAAATGCCAATGTTGCAAATCTGGCATGAAAATATTGCAAATTCACGAAGTTATGAGCATGTGTAGCAACTGTGCAGCGCATGCTTGTAAAACAGTCATTTTTTTGATTTTTTTCACCAAATTTGTAACATAGGCTTTTTGAGATCCCACCTCATGAACACTGGCACTGTCATTTCATTAACTGGTCCTGAAAGGTGATTCCAAGCAGTGACTGTGAAATCACCTTTCCAGGCTGATTAATGCCATGACAGTTCAAGAATTCATGAGGAGGGGTCCCAAAAACCCCATGTTGAAAATTTGGTGAAAAAATTCCCAAAAAAGTCTGAGATATGCAGTAAAGTTGAAATCCCCGTATGTATTACATTATACAGCTTACCAGCATTTCGTCAGTTCGTGGTCGGCTTTGAAGAGTGCAGACGTGTTCCTGGTCCACCAAAGTTCATCGCACCGAGCTCCTAAGGTAAGTATAGGGTGAGGAGGGGTGTGGGGAGGCAAGGCGTGCAGTGGGTGGGTACAGTTGGGAGGCAGGGCGAGCGCTCAGAGATAGTTTCCTGCATTCCAGGAAAGAAAAAACGGACGTCACGTTACCGTTTTTTACTTTGCTGGGGCCTCTGGCACACTGGGGAAGGGCTTACAGTGTGCCAGCAGAGGCTTTCTTCTTTGGGGGCAGCAGTAGCTGACGGGGGATTGGGCACCCCGTAGGCAGGAACAAAAGGGGGGGGTTACAGAATGCCGACGGGGAGTGGACTTCCCCGTCAGCAACAAAACAAACAAGGGACCACTACAGCTGACTGGGATTGGGCACCCCGTCGGCAGGAACAAAACTGGGAGGGGGGCACAGAATGCTGATGGGGACTGGGGCCCCCGTCGGCAACTAAACATCGTGGGGGGATGGTTATATTGTTTATGAACATGGCAGCATGCCACTGCCATGTTCACAAACAATCTCTGGGGTTTACATCCCGCCCTGCAATGACTGGTTGCTCCCTTATTGCAGCGGATGGCTAATGCAGCCCCTGATTGCAGCGGCTGATTTTTCAGAAAGTTGTGGCACGCTAGCTGAACTAGTGTCAGCAGCAGCATGCCATGGCATTGGGGGAACCGGGGCAAGCCTTTGCAGGCTGTGGGGCATTGGCCCCAACAGTGCTGCGCCTCCACAACCTGCTTCTGGACAAACCTGTCGCATCATGTTTCTTGCGCATGCATGCAATCAACATAAAAATGGGTTTCAATGTTCCTCTCTCCTGTTTACATTTAGTGTAAACATCATCAGAAATTTGACAGCACTTCAAAAGTTTAACTGAGGTATAATACATGTTATTCAATAATTTATAATGAGCCAGTCTTAAAGAATCAAACTTTATGTATTTATTTAAGCTTTCAAACACCAGAGCCACATTTTTTCAACCTGCATTTAAGCAAATTCAGAGCTCTAGTATAGTGCAAGACACCTAAACAGGATGTGCTTAAGTAGGATGACCACTTAAATGGGACATTCCCTCAGGAACACTTTTGGGCTAATGTTAAACATAAGTGCAATAATTCCTTTAAGCAGAATGCAGTTAATGATCCACTTTGGTTTGCTGGGACATCTGCCAGCTGCATTCTGCACCTCTAACCACTTTGCAGCCAATTATCTGTACAGTTTACTGTGTTTTCCCTTTTGAAATGTAAGTGATTGTAAGTGGCTTAGAGTGGATGCGAACTGCAGTTGCAGCTGCTAACTAACAGAGAGAACGCACACATAAAACCAAGTCTTTTCACTGTGTGGCAAGATTAATCTACTTTTGCTTTAACTCTGTAATGTCTATCTCATGGAATGCGCTTACTCTTGCTGAGTGGGTATGGGTTGTTTAAGTCCTGAATGATCCAGCTTGTTCATTATCCTCCACTGTGGCTGAATTCAAGATCTCCAAAAGTCAGGCCTGGAGGATAAGCAAAAACTATGATTCTATTCTGTCCGAGTGGCATGCCAATTCAAATCTGAGCCATAAGAGAAAAGAGAAGGCAAAGACAGTGATGTAGATAATGCCCTCTTACTATGGTTTTCCCAGGCTCTGGAGAAAGGAGCTTGGATCTCTGGCCCTATGTCAAAATCAAAGGCTGCTGATTTGGCAAAACAAATGGTGCATGTTGGGTTTGAGGCGACTGATGTCTGGCTGTCCAGATCGAAGCAATGCCATCAAATTGTCTTCAAATGGGAACATGGCAAGACACAGGACACAGATGCTACAGCTGCCAGTTCTTGGATAACTGATGTCTTTAATTAAAGAAAAGCTAAGAACTGTAAACAGTAAGCACAAACACAAGTTAATTACTGGCATGAGCATAAAAAAAGGGTCATGAATGTCACGAGCATAACAAAAGAAACTGAAAAAAGTATTGCCCCTTCTCTATCCCCTACATTGTCCTTGCTTCTCGATGATAAGCCACAGTTAGTGTCAGCCTCAACCACCTAGTGGTTATCCCAGTGCAGTACAGACTACAGCTGCACATACTGTATATCCCAGATTGAGTTCCATAAGCTTGGTTGACAAACTTCAGTTTTCTGGGGCGGCTGCTTAAGTGGGACAATTTGCAATCCACCCTGCCATCCGACTTAAGCGGCCTCTACTGTACCTTCATTTCAGATTAAGTTTATTTGTAGTATAGTTTCACAACCTTTCATACAATAAAGAAATTACATGCCTCTGTGCAGAATCCTGACAGAGAAAAGCCCAATTACCATAAAGCATCATGTGGTTTCAAGGGAACCCAAGAGGGGCAACCTAAGAAAAGCTAGCCTCTAACTGAACAAAAAGGTAAGCCCAGTGGTTTCAAAAGTAAGGAGGCTAGGGACTGCAGGGCTATAACTGACAAAAACTGGGACATGTATTATATGACTGTCCAAAACATATAGCAAAAGGGGTGGGTGCAGATGGAGGGGTAGTTTGGAAGCTACCAGCAGCTAATGACCTGGACATACAGTGAAGTCTCCAGTAACTCCACTGCACACGTGCACAGTGTGTTAGTCAATGGGATGGAAACCCAGGGACTGAGGGTCACTGGGACCTCAATATGATTGGTAAAACAGAATTTAATTAACATAGAACACATCATGTTAGAACAGTTTTCAAGTACAATAAAAGCCATTTAGCCAGGATGTGGATAGTTTTGACATCCGCTTTTTGGAGACATCACAACAGGAAATGATTACGCGTCCATTAATCCCTTTAATAGTGATGGGGATGCTGCATTATTGGGACAATTCAGTCCCACTCACTGCTGAGACCTTGCTTCTTGGCTAGAGTGCACATCCTGAACCCTCTGTGCTGCTTCTGTTAATGGGGAGCTGATGAGTGATAAGTCACTAAGCATGTGTGAATAGTGCTGCCATCCTGTACTACACTGTTTCCTCTCTCACTCTCTCCGTCTCTCCCTCTCTTGTTCCCTCTCAATCCAAAGCAGATGGATGGTTCTTGATTATCCCAAAACAAGTGACCTGTTAGGTATTTTTAAGGGCTGCAGTTGGCGGAGCCCTGCATACCTTTTGTTTTTAAAAAGGACTCCTGCATTCCTTGCATTCTTTCCTAATGAACATACTACTGTACTGTCTCTTGATCAAAAGTAGTTGCTAACTTAACCATATTAAGAACCTTGTCCTGATGCATTAAACTAATGTGAAAGTTTTAATTCCACTGAGTTGCCAGTACATAACATACTGCCGGAAAACAGAACCTTGCTATGGGCTACAGGAGCGAGTCGGGAGTTGTTTGCTGTTACCCAGAAGTCGGTCAGTATGCGACAAGCAGGTGAGGTTGGTTATCACAGAATTTCAACTTTGGGAACTGAGACCCAAGGAGCTGGTTCCCAGGCCAAATGACAAAAAGTGAGCACTGTTTTCAAACAATAACCACACAGACTTTTAGAAGCAATAAAGCATTTTAAAAAGCTGACGTGCATTAGTGGCTGGTCAGGTGGTGTGTCGTGGATGATTGATGAACACATTTGTACTTGTCTGAACCTTGGGCTGATGGTCAAAGGCACTGGCACAATTGTTGGACTGGCCCATAGAACTAAGACCTGTTTCTATGCCGTGGCTCGTCTTGGTCCCAGGGAATTTCTTGGTGACCCCATACCGCTCATCATAAAAATAAAAGCAAATAGCCAGAATGTGTAGCACTTTTTTTCTTGTTATTGTTTGCTTCTTATAGCTTGTACATCTCAGTAGCTAACATTCATGTTAATTCCTTAGAATGAATGAGGTCACAGTTCTTTCTGAAGATTAAACCATGCCTTACAGAATAATCTCCCAAGGTATTTCTTAAAAGGGTCACAATTTATATGGGCTGGAAAGTTAACATGTTCTGCCACAGACTTTCCCTTCAACTGGTTACAGATGCTTGGTGTTTATGGTGCTGATGGCTCCGTCTAGACTTCGTTTTCACCCACAGTTCAGTTTATAATCACTTTCAGTGTAATTGGCTTTCAGAATGTCCTGCAAGTCAATCCCCATAAACTTCATGGCTTAAATCTTTACCCTGCCAAACACAGATATATTTATATTTTTTCTGATACTGAGCATCCAGGTTTTCCATCTTCTTGAAGCTACACTGCTTCACTTCACTCAACTTTAAGGCAATTCTCAGGGGCATGTACTCCATTACATGAGCACACAAACACACCTATATAGTAAACCACAGTTAGTTTTTTCTGGTTCAGACAGATGTTGAATGACAATTTAACTAACTGCATGATAACTTTGTGAAGTACGATAAGGGTCATTATGCTCCAATAGTTTATTGACTATTTACAGAGGATTTAAGAGTCAGAAGACTGTTAAGTGGCTTTGGCAAAGCAGCTAAGAAGTCTCGTGAACCTGTAACCAGAACTTTAAAAGACAGAGCAACCTAGCAAAAAATGTAATTTGGCAACTGATGAGACTCTCTTGTACATTTTATTGTTGTGGATCCTTTTGTCAATTTTAAAGACAAATCACTAGATGTAATTGTAAAGTATTTTTAAGGGCTGGAGCTATCAAACAGTCACACTCCTTATTCAGCAGCATGTTGTAGGTGTGCAGAGAGGTATGCCAAAAATGTGCATAGCAGCAGTACACTCAGACTTGCAGTGGATCACAGCAAGTGTGCCCAGAGGGATCATAAAACCCTCCACATAATGGTAATGTACTGTATAGTGTCTATGCATGTCCATCAGTACAGGTGTGTGACAGGTATGTAGGTAGAATGACATTCAAGAAACAGCCAGCCTTGTGGGCAGAGTACACACCCTCCACCTACACATGCATGGGGGCTGTGATAGAAGTATCCCCAAGCCTAGGCATGATCAGGTGTCCACAGGGCATGCACAGTACTCTACTGTCCTGGAAAAACACATCGGGCCTGCCCCATCCCCCCTAGAAACAACACCAACACGATGAAATTTTCCTCCGAAAGTGATGAATGATGTGCACAGATGGTAACAACTGTGGTGGCTCAAGCCAGCTCTTACTATCATCTCTCCTCATCCTGGTAACCACTGCCTTACAAGGTCAAGGTCCTGGGAAAGTACCTCTCTGGTGGAATGGGTTTCAGCCTCAGAAGCATGAGCTTGATCTTTCTCATTGGGTTTTGAACACTGTACTTGGCTTGCTGTGACATGCTGGCATGACTGAACATGTTCCTGGCAGAATAACGGCACACTCACATTCTTGGCTGCTGGAAATTGGCCACCTACCCACTAACCAAAGACATTAACAAATATAATAAATAAATGTTTGGAACAAGTCAAGTATATAAAGTATATAAAAGGGACATTCATCAGTTGTCACAGACACTTTCAGGGATACTAGAGAATGCTGGTATGAACAGTAATGTGGTGATTTGCATATGCAGCCCATGATGCTTTGCATTATGGGGGCATGTGTGATTTTGTAGTACTTTGAAACTTGGCTTCCTGTCCTATGCCCTTTGGGGTAACCATTGCCTCAGTGCTTGCGCATTGAGGTTCTTCGTCTTTTTTTTTATTTTAATTGGGTTCACCACAACATAACCCAGACAGACCATCTTAGGGTAGCTGATCATTCCACTGGGGTGTCAAACAGATGAGGCATACTGATGAGTCCTGGTAGAATGAAACACGTGTCTATGTTTTTTGTTGGTTCCCGTTGCAAACTGTGTGAGAGGCCTTTTGGCACCATGCATTTCTGCTTAAAGTTGAACCAGCATAATATTCTGTGGTGATTTGCATATGCAGCCCATAATGGTTTGCATTATGGGGGCATGTGTGATTTTGTATTACATTGAAACTTGGCTTCCTGTCCAATGCCCTTTGGGGTAACCATTGCCTCAGTTATTGCACATTGAGGTCCTTTGTCTTTGAACAGTAATGTACCATTTAACAATGTACACTGACATTTTGATGGACATTGTGCTACCGCACGTACACAATGAGGTGCTGGAAGAACTTGGATGCCATTCCAGAGGCCCCTTTATCTATGTGCAGAGGGTGGATGAATCCACACTAATGAAACAGCAGTGCATAGGCAGATACTGCTGGTTCCATGTCAAATTAGTGCAAAACAAAACCGTACAGTAAAAAGAATCACAATGTTTATGATGCAAGGCAAATACGCGCTCATTAATTACATTGCATTGCTACTGCACGCATGCGGTAGCCAAGTGGCTACCAATCAAACCGCAGTTATTTAGTAGCAAAGTTTGCAGTCATTTTTACATTCAGATCATTGAGTTGAGATGCCACTCGAATATGTTAGCAGTCAGCATGGGCAGCAGCTCTTATCACATGCCGGTTATTTGTACCACAAGGAACGCACCTATGGAGGTAAAACACACTGGAAGTGTTGCCTGTATGATAGTGCACAATGTCCTGCTAGAGTGCACACAGAGAATGAAGAAATTACAAAGTTTCTGTCAGAGCACTGTCATGTACCTGGCACTAGAGCAGTAGTGGTGCGTAAAGTGGTACAGGAATTAAAAACAAAGGCACAGTCCTCTCAGGAGGCTACTCAGCAAATTGTTGCAGGAGCAACTAGCCAGCTTGACCCTGCCACTGTGGGAAAACTTCCATCATTCCCATGTCTGAAACGCACCACTCAGCATGCAAGACAAACTGCAAAAGTGTCTCCAGTTCAGCCTTCATCTGTTTCACAGCTTACAATCCCCCACGAATACTCTATTACTGAACATGGTGAAGAATTTCTGCTATTTGACAGTGGCAATGATGACACTGATCGTTTCTTGATATTTGCCACTAGAAAAAACCTTCAGTATATGAAAGAAAGCAAACATTGGTTTGCTGACGGGACATTTAAATCAACTCCCCCACTGTTCTCCCAGCTGTGCACAATCCACAGTGTGCAGTTCACTGCTGTGATGCCAAGTGTCTTTATACTGATGTGTAGCTGTGCATATTCTACTTATGTTCGCATTCTGTCAGCCTTAAAAGGGTTATGCAGCAATCTTAGTCCACAGTCTGTAATGACAGACTTCGAATTGGCAGCCTTAAAAGCATTTGGATCTGAAATTCCTAATGCAGAAACAAGAGGTTGCTTCTTCCACCTCTGTCAAGTAATTTGGTGAAAAATTCAAGAACTGCCTGACGTGCTCAAAT
This sequence comes from Neoceratodus forsteri, assembly GCA_016271365.2. NCBI lineage: Eukaryota > Metazoa > Chordata > Ceratodontiformes > Ceratodontidae > Neoceratodus > Neoceratodus forsteri. The sequence goes on along the minus strand of CM057452.1, from coordinate 1,064,087,729 downwards.
TGTACACAGTGGATGAAGACTTTGCTCTAAATGTGAGAATGATACCAGCATTAGCATATGTCCCTGCAGATGATGTACTGCCTGCATTTGAAACTTTAAGGTCTACTGAATTCTTTATAGAGCATGAAGAGATTCTGTCACCGTTGCTAGACTACTTTGAAGACACATATTTGGGATGGCCAATAGGGAGAAGAGACAGAAGAAAACCATTGTTCCCTGCTACTTTTTGGAACTGTTATAATGCTGTTACTGATGGAATCCCAAGAACTATAAATGCTGTTGAGGGATGGCACCGAAGCTTCAATCACCTACTTGGTGCAACACATCCCACTATTTGGAAGTTCATACGTGCAATCCGAACTGAACAAAGTATGAACAAACTCAAAATTGAACAGTACCTTTATGGTTGCCAAAGCTAAGGGGTATTTTCTGCTCAGACTCAGCCAGTAGTTAACTTTCCTGGATTCCATAAAAGCTTCAAGGTTATTTAATCCCAGTTCTGATCTCAAGCAGACAGCTGGATATGAATGGTCCACCTTTAATAATGAACATAAATATTTATATAATGGGACAAGTATTTTGTTTAATTTGGTTATGTCCCATATTTCTGAGCCATACAGTAGTTGTGAATCAAACTTCGCTTTTATAACTTGTATCAGGGGTTTTAAAGTCATTCTTCCATATTTTAAGTTAAAATGGACCACACCCACTACTCTACTTTTTAACTTATCTGACAGAATTTGGGAGGGTTTTTACCATTTGTATTTTCTTGAAAATTTACACCTAAATGCTAGTAGCCTTTGACCCTTTCCAATCTCTCCTTTCCCAGTGTCCAAATATAGAACTTTTCTTTTGCCCCTTAGAAAAAATCAAAACCTTTGTTTCATTCAGATTTATTTTTAGCTTTAAAATAGAAGATTTGAAAGATATATTATCGATATTCTTTTGTAGTTCTGTTTTTGACAATGAAAATATGATTATTTCATCAACAAATGTTAGTAGGGGTATTTACACAAATTTATGTTCGATATATCAATGAATTCCTCAGCACTCTCTCTCTCAACAACTGGGCTATGTATAAAGTAAACAAAAGGGGTGCTAGAACACAGCCCTGTCCTTCACCCCTATTTATTTTAAAGGAGGAAGAAATACCTCCTTTCCTACCCAATCTAATGTTGGCCCAATTTGCCATGTATAATTGGAAAATAATTGACACCAAGTTATGATCTATCTGCCTATTTAACAGTATCTTCCAAAGCAGCTCTCTTGAAATGAGATCAAAAGCTGAGGAATAATCCACAAAAAGGCCATACAACATTTGTCCCCTTATTTTTACACACTTTTCTATTAGGTGATGTAAAATAAAAAATATTGTCCAAAGTGGAAAAGCCAGACCTGACACCTGCTTGGTAGGTGGCTAACCTTCCAGATCTCTCCACTTCTATTTTCAGTCTTTCTAAAATGACTCTTGCAAATATTTTTGAGTTAATATCCAAGAGACTAATTGGTGTATACATACAGTAGAAGGGTCCCATGTACTACCCTTTTTGTGAATTGGAATAATTGTAACTCCTCCCTAGGAAGCTGGAAGATTGTTTGAGTAGATACATTTATTATACTGTTCCATAAGAAATCTACACCAAAGAGAAAGCTATGAAAGAAAAACTTCTGCAGGAGTACTGTCTGGTCCTGGGGCTTTATGCCATTTCAATAATGCCAAGGCATAATAGACTTCATCTAGAGTTATCTTGCAAAAACTCATATTAACCAAAATTACCTCTGCATCCTGATTTTCCAAGTCAAAAAAGATAGAAGAAAAGTGAAGAACCCACCTTTCTTCTGGTATATAAGTGTCTATTTCTGTTTTATATGAATTATTACCCTCCGCAACCAGTGTCCAGAAACTTTTAGTGTTGTTCTGCTGAACTGCTTTTAACATATTCCACCACATCTTGTTATAATAGTCTTTCTTTTTATTTTTAATTAACAGTTTATATTTTTTATTCTCAAAATGAAAGTTCTTTAAGTTTTTCTTATTATGAGTTAATCTATAATCTTTAAGTAACCCTTTTATCTGCAATTTCCTTTGTTTACATTGTTTAACAAACCAATTATACTCTTTATAAGGTTTCACCTGACATTCTAATGTAGTCCTGATCTTTATAAAATAATTATTTAAGTGCACAGTTAAATTCTCCAATTCGCTACTTTGTAATAACTTATAATCAAACAGAAGAAACGTTTCTTGCAATATTTTGTAAATTTTAGTCTGCGATCTTTCTTGCCATATAATAATTTTATTCATTCTAATTTCTGATATTGACATAGAAGGCAAAGCCACACTTTCAGATACATTTTTATTAAATTCCAAAGCTAATGGCAGATGGTCACTTCCTGTTCTTAAACACATATTTAGTAATTTCCAATATTATAATGGACCAGACCAAAGTATGTAATCAACTATAGATGCACACCTAGATGAAACACAAGTAAAGTGCCCTTCTTGATCCCCATTTAGCCTACTATTTTATGGGTACAGCAAAACATCCAACATATAATCAATCAGCTTATTACCATTACTGTTCATTTTTTCATCCTTGGAATTTCTCTTCAACACACCTTCATTAAATTGAGAAATGATCAAGTTATCAGCTAAGCCATCAAACATGCCAACATGAGCATTAAAAGCCCCTGAAACACACAGTTCAGCCCTCTGATACTCATGTATCAGCCTCATAGTATCAAGTGTAAGAGTAAGCCAAATGTCCATGGTATAATATTCTGAATTTTACGGAGGAATATAACACCTTGTCAAAGGATCCTATTTTAATAAAAGTTACCAACCCCCAAGATGGTCTCCCAAATTTTTTAACTTTTAGATCCTGCATAGAGTAGCACTGGTAACCATCTAAACTAACTTGATCATTCTCACTATGCCATGTTTCTTGCAAACAAATTAAGTTTTGTTGTTCAAGGATTCTTTTGTAGTCTGGATCAGTAATTTTTGAAATCCATCCAGCTATGTTCCAAGTGATAATAGTGGAACCTTTCACAGCATCATTATTCTCAGATACTACACTGAGCAAGCTGTCCTTAAGTCAGTTTGCTTCATAACTGGCTATAGCTAAACATCTTTCAGTTGTTGGTACAGTCGTTTTAACATTTGGTCCAATATCACCTCTCCAGTTTAAACCATCTAGAAGCTCATCAGCTTTTACTAGATTCAGATCTAATCCATTTAATTTCATTGAGTTATTCATAACCATTTGTGCCAGGTGATTAGAGGAAATCTAAGTATCAATCCAGCTATCCCTATGTGGTCTTATAGCAGTTATATAGTCATATTCATCTATTGGAATCCTCATCAGGTTGACAAAGAGGTCCCACAGCATCTTAGTCAAGAATCTGAATTTTCATTCTGAAGATGGGACATACCAAATAGACAGAGAGTTTTTCCCCTCACTACTGCTTTCTACTTCTTTATTGAAAGAAGACATGTTTGGGAATGTAGGTATTACATCCAAGTCCTGCATCAAACGTCTGTTTATCCATAAGTAGTTTGCAACTCTGGGAGTCAAAAACATTATTTCTATAAGCACTGCTCCCATCAAAGTGATATTTTTAACATCTACGATATCTTCCTCTCTCAATTCCATAGCAAACTCATTGCTGAGGTAGTGTAATATTTCCATTTCATTAACCACAGGTTCAAAGAATTCCCATTTCAGTGGTCCATAAAACTTAATCAGGGGATAAGTATGTGTCCAGTCCTCTAGTGGGGTACCTGATTTCTTTGGGGAGGTAAATGATGCATTAGTACTGTTTTTATCTTGTTTGTTGGGAGTCTTACTTATGTTTTTCAGTACAATGTCCTTTATATCCATTGTTTCCTTAGATTTGATAGTTTGCCCTTGTTCAATACTAGTGGGACGAACCAATTGAGCAATTAACTTTGTAACTTCATTCCCCAGTAAATCTAGTGTTGCAAATATATTTAATTGCTTATGTTCTGTATCAGAATCTGCAGTGTTGTTAATTTTTACTGATGGAAAATACACTTTTTCCTGTTGATAATATTTATTACATAAATCCTCTTTAAAATCTGATACTTTAGTAGTTTTTTTTTTTTAACAATGTATGATCTATATTTTCCTGGTCACTTTTATTACAGAAGTCCCCCTTGGACTCTTGCACATTCACTAAATACCCCAATGTGACTGTTTGTTTGTGTTTTACTGTATATTAAACTCCAAGATACTATTGCACTCCTAAGGCAATTGAACCCACTGGACACTTTCAATTAAATGCAAAGATATTTATTCCAATTATAACAAGTGGTTCAAGTTCAACAAAGCATGCTGCTCCTACAGTGAGGTGTGTCCACACTCAAACTAACTCTCTAGCACTTCGACCAATAGTGTGGTCATCCTCAGGGGTGGAGAATGTTAGATTATCCCTCCCTTAAGTAGTCATTCCATAAACATGTTTATGCCCCTACAGTTTAAAGTCAGAACTACAACAATTTCCACTTAATCACTATTAAGTGGCTCTGGAGGGATAAGGACCTTAGTAACATACAAAACCAATTAATTAAATCTTATTATATTTATCTCATGTATAAACTAAAAAAACAACATAACAGTAATACTATTAGATCAAAAACACAAGACATTATCTTAGAAAATTATTCAGAAAACTTTCCAGAAAATTATTTAAAACATCTAACAGTAATCTGCTATAGGCAACCTTAAAGCAGGCCAAAAAATCAGGACAACAAGATTTTTTAAGGATTTTTTTAACATCTTACTTAAAGTTAATATGCATAATGTCCAAGTAATGGAACCAATCCAGCCAGTGATCACTCCCTTATTACTTTCAACAGTAGCATTCCTGTAGGGGGATCTGCCATCCACAGGTTAGCCATTTCTGGACCTAAAGAAAAACGGAAAACAGTATATATTATAATATCAGCAAAATAAAAATTATTATGTTATTTTTTTCATTTTTTTAAAAATGGCTTTAAGTCCCACTCAGTGTTTAGACCTTTAGGCTGTAAACTGTTTAAAGTAAAAATCCAATAACTTTCACATTGCAAGACTCCATTCAGTCTGTCACCACCTCTTGGATGCCTTATTATCTGTTCTAGGACCATGAGTCTAGTGCCTTCCACCAGACTTCCATGTTTATCCAAATAATGTCTTGCTAGTGGTTTATGTAGAAGCCCTGCTTTAATATTACACACATGTTCCTGTATGTGCTGCTTTACAGGGCTTATAGTTCTACCAACATACAACAGTTCACATGGGCACTAAATGCAAAATACTACATAAGTACTATTGCAGTTTAAAAAGGTCCGAATTTCCACTTTTTCACTGTGCCCTTCTAATTCAAGTGCCTTTCATTGGTGACAATAGTTACAAACATTGCACTTACCAGTTCTGTACATTCCAACTGATGGAAGCCACATCCTACTTTCTTGTTTGGGGGTGACATATATACTCTTAACCAGTTTATCCTTCAAATTCTTGTCCCTAGAGAAAGATATTCTGGAAGTTTCTCCCAATTCTGCTTTCAGAATAGGGTCATTTAATATCAACTTTAAATTAGATGTTAAATAATTTGTTTGCTTTGATTTTCTGGCCTGCTTTAAGGTTGTTGGGAGCAGATTACTATGAAAATGATTATGTAGACAACTGGAAATTAAATCTGCATCTTGACATATTGATCGCCTCAACTTGATTTAGGAAGCTCTCAGTTAAAGATGTTTAAAATAATTTTCTAGAAAGTTTTTAAAATAATGGTCTAAGATAATCTCTTGTGTTTTTGATTTAATATTATTATTGTTATGTTGTTTTTTAGTTTATACACAAGATAAATGTAATAAGATTTAATTAATTGGTTTTATATGTTTCTAAGGTCCTTATCCCTCCAGAGCGATTTAATAGTGATAAATAATAAGTTGTAGTTCTGCCTTTAAACTGTAGGGGCATCAAAATGTTTATGGAATGACTACTTAAGAGTTGTATAATCTAACATTCTCCACCCCTGAGGAAGACCACACTATTGGTTGAAGTGCTGGGGAGTTAGTCTGAGTGTGGACACACTTCACTGTAGGAGCAGCATGCTTTGTTGTACTTGGACCTCTCGTTATAATTGGAATAAATATCTTTGCATTTAATTGAAAGTGTCCAGTGGGCTCAATTGCACTAGGAGTGCAGGACTATCTTGGAGTTTACATTTAGTGAGGACTGGAAACCCTTTTGTCCTGTACCCAGCTCTGTTATCACTGAGCACATGGTGTGAATTGGAGTTTAGATGTACTGTACATTAGACTGCTTTGTCTAGTTTTTGTTTTCTTCACCTTCTTTTTCTTTTGACAAGTTTTCAACCTTTGTTGTTTTATCCTAGTATTGTCTGGACTTGCAGAAAATATAAATGCACTAAATTCAGGTCTATTCCCAACATCTATGCTTGTTTTGGTGACAGATTTGCCAATCTCAGTTTCATTAGTTGATAAGGTATCTCTCTCATCCTGTCTAAGGAAAAAAAAATCAATTTGTCAATTTTACATCCATTAACAGCTACATCTCTCCTTAAAGCCTCCAGTATATTCAGGTTAATAACCATCTGCTCCATTATAATTAAATGAGCATCATAAGGATTTTTAACAACTCAGTCAAATCACCATCTAGGCAAGTAGGTTTAAATATTCCCTGTGCTTCTCAGTACTGTGTATGAAATAATCCTGGACTATCTTCTGGATACCATTTTACACTTCCTGCATTCTACAACAATTTTAAACCATCTGTAGTATGATGTAAATCTGTGATTACATTGGCCAGCTTAGTATTTGCATTGAGAGGTGTGATATCTTCTCTTTCACCTCAATGCAAGATAATGTCCCTCTTGTTTTGAGTTACTAACCCATTGGTGTTGTAACTCATCTAAACTTCCAGTTCTGATGTTATCCTGAACAGTATGGTTATTATCTAAAATTGTCTTAAACTGATAAACATTTGAAGATATGTTAATTGAACTTCCTTCAAACTGTGATTTGACCCTTGAGGCTCCAAAACTCAAAAGATCTTCCTGCACAATAATACTACTGTTCAAAAAGACACACTGAGCAAGTATCACCCTTGAGCTAGAGTGATCCTTAGAGTGATCCTGGTCCTTCACCAAAGATATGTCCAAAGGCAATCTTGGAATGGAGGTCCTATTCGCTGAAGGAAACAAATGATCAGTTATTTTAGATTGTCTCGTTTTTTTTAAAATAGTTGGCAGTTCATACAGAGGTGAAACATCTTCCTTTTGTTGTCTCTGTAAGCATGTATTTACCATGATGCAGTAAGTGAAATAAATTCAGCTACTTGAGTCATATCAAAATCTTTTTAGGGATGTTTAAACTGCTACAGTTTCAGCTAAGTCAAAGATTAAAATAAGTTTCCAGAAAGAACAAATCTTCCAGCAAGAAAAATAATAAAAATACACTTTAAATGCATGTTCCTAACTTAGTTGTAAGTTAATTATAATAGTATAATAGTACAAAGTACCCAATTGTACTCAATAGATAAAGGTAGTCAAAAAATCAAAGAAAACCTGTTGAGTCAAATCAAGTTTTTAAAATAATAGCAACCTTATGTCCTTGAGTCCTTATGTCCACAAAAAATAAGTAGATCCGTTCTTCAGTGTGGAAGAAAAAAAAATATCCTGACAGTTATTTTCCTATTGAAAGTTGTTCGAGATTGTTTGCTCATGTATAGACGAAGTTAGCCATACCAGTTAAATCTCCAACAGTTCCACTACAGTAAGGAATTATAACAAGATTCACAGCGATTGCCCTCTCCTCTGGTCCACATGTAGGGAACATGACCATGATCCCAGGGCACCACTGAAAGTAAAATAGAGAAAGGGACCACACCAAAACAACAAAATAGCAAAAAACAATTACTAGTTAAGACCTGTAATTTGAATCTTCTCCAAATGTTGTGTATAACAAATAAGCTGGAGATTGTAACAATTCAGCATCAGACATAAACAAAACTGACTACTCGATTAGCCATGAATACATGTTATAATAAATGTCCAAGTATAATAACTAACCTCCAAATATTTAAAAATAATAAAAGTATTAAAACTTACTTTTTTTTGAACTGATAAAATAAATAAGCAACAAACAACACCAAACAAAGAAGTAGATGCCAGCAACAAGTCGGACAGGTTGTAGCAGGTTATAGTTTTAACTGAAGTGTCTGGTGCACAGTTCTAGGTAAACTAGAATAAAAGTTTTCAATGCTGCAAATATGCCTACTCGAGGCTACAGACTATGAATTTTGATGACTGCCAGTGAGCTTTCTTTGAACTGTTTTTTCGCCCCAAGGATTCAATAAACTTAAACTTAGTGGCACTTATCAGGAAACAAGTCCGAGGTCCCAGGTTTTTGTTAAACTTGCCTTGACTCCAAAATACCGAGAACCACAGTTGTCCAAAGCTGGTGCCCAATAGAGCTGATATGGGAAGTAAAGACTGAAACTATTATACAGTCCCTTCCCTGTTAAACAGAACACACTTTCCTCATGATCACTTTATTGAGTCTATTTAAGCTACCAAAGGCTAATTATCAAATTGATAAAAAAGCCAAATTGGTTGCTTGATTCTCCAATTAAATTAACAGCAAGTTTCTTCAAATGTATCACCAGAAACAAGTATGCCAATTAACTTAAAATCAAGTATTATTCAATAAAGTCTCACCACAATGGTGAACTACCTTTAGATAATGAATTCAGGTGTATAATCTCGTAGACATTAATAAATAAAATAGGAATCCATTTTACCGATACATGACAATTCCAATAATGTGCACAAGTCTTGTCAGTTAGATAAAACTCAACTGCCACTATTACTGCCACTATTAGGCCTGCTGTCAAACAATGATATAAATATTTTGCACGGTTGCTGGTTTAGTTAGGTAATTTGAAAAGTTTTAAACAAACAATGTCTTACAAATAAACTGGCAGACTGAGAATTACCCATACTTCTTGTAGTACATAGCTCCATTACAACTTCTAAAAATACACGTAATTCTAAATATACAAAATATTAAAAAAATAAAGGAAATAACAAAAATTCCAGCTAAGCATCCATACACGCATATGAAACTGAACACTCCTAAGCACTTCCAAAAACTCTGTCAGGGAAAAGGGCTTAATTAGGAAGGAGAACTATTCTAGTGAATTTTCACTAGTTTATTCCAGGTATGGCTGTCTGTGAATCAATGGTCCAAATGCCTTACACACATTCCAGGAGAAGCGGGCTGCTCCATTGTCCTCAGCACTCCAAGCCCCCCCCCCCGGGGGTGGAGAACAACACAGACTGCAATTCCAAATAGTGGTGCACAAGATTTCCTGGTAAGAAAGTGTAAATACACTGCCACAGGCTTGACGTAGTGAGGCAACAATGTCATACCTGTTATAGCAGAAAAATAGCTTTACAGAAATCCTGCTCTCTCAGCTCACTTCACAACTGAGCAGTGTGCAGCACCCTCCTCCTCCATTGACTCATCAGCCCTCACTCTGATTATGCCTGTAGTTTACTTCGCATTAAGGCTGTAACATAACAGTAGGACCCTAAGTCACTGCTATCACACGCATCACCTGACACCAAATGTTACAAGTAAAATGGGGCAAACTCTTGTAAACACAATTGGTGTGGTAATTGGAAAAGATAACAAAATATGCAACCAAAGTGTCTGATGTTAGAGCATGATTTATAACATAGTAATGTAATGTCCGAAGTACTCTGGGTCCACAATGTCTGTCCTCCCCCACCTTGGTAGAAGGGATGAATTAAGTATGCATTAAAATAAACTGAAGTACAAAACTATGTTGGAACTATCTCAAAGAAAATAGTGTTTGACAGGTAGAACAAAGTGCCAAAAGAAGTGATAACGGTCAGATCAGTATGCAGTTTCAAGCAGGGATGGGACAAGTTTATGGGGTTAGTTAGAAGGAGGGGTTATAAATTGAGTAGCGAGATGGCTACTAGGGCCAGTGCAGAGCAGTTGGTTAGGGTGGGCAGACTGGATGTGTCAGGCTTTTTACGGCCATTAGTGTCTGTATATCTGTAGAAGAGAAGGTTGAAAGGGGGTCTGATCATGGTTTTCCAAACACAAAAGAGGTCAACAGTGACAGAACTAGAGGGTATATCCTCAAACTGGGGGGGGGGTGCAGAATAAAGTGGAACATTTTGACTACCATCTCCCATTTCCTTGCCCTCACTAACCCTATTTATTGTGGCTTCCTAGCTACCTGTGCTTGTTATGCCTACCCCTTGGTCATGCCCCTCCTTTTCCCCTGCCCTTTCCTGCCCTCCACTCCTTCCCACTATGCCTCCCTTCTCCCACCCCCTCACAATCCTCATCCCCATCCCTATTTCATTCTTCACCTGCCACCTCTGCTCTATTGTTCACTCCATTTCTCTACTATCCTCCCAGTTTCCTCCCCTCCCATCCCCATTCTAGTCACCTCACCTTTCCCATCCTCCTCTATCCTTCCCTGGTCCCTCCCTCATAGTTACCTCCATCATCACTCACTTTTCCCTCCCCTCTGCTATCCCATAACCCCATCTACCATCTCTTGCTATCCTTTCCACCCTGCCAGCTCTCTATCAACCCACTGGAGGTGTCCTCCCTCATGTCCTCCTCTCCTGGCACTGTTGTGAACCAGTGCATTTAGGCCCTTGTCCTAGATACAGCTTCCTGCTTGACAGTGCCTCTGGTTGTGGCATTTTACAATCTTGTGCAACTCACATGTGTAAAAAAATGTGTTTCACCCTCATGCTGTTGTATATACAATTTGTTATTATGTCTGTATAATTTTGCTACCTGTGTGTTTGTATAATACCTACCTTCTTGACCTGTACCCTATCCCCCTCAGATGTATTTGATGTGGAACCTATGTAAAAGAGCATTTGGCTCAAAGGTATTAATCTGAAGTGAATGAATGAATGAATAAATAAATAAATAAATAAATAAATAAATAAATAAATAAAATTACATAGCATTACCTGACACATGTGATATGGCCTGCCTAGTTAGGTTATGAAAACTTGTACTGTTCTGGCTTTCAGAGTACGATTAGACAGGGTCCTGAGGGAGAATCATATTAAGGGCTACACAACATTATGAGAAGGGGTAACGTATTAGCTATTAATTTGTGTGTGTTCTATACTCACATCAGGTGTATCCTCTGCCATGCTGTAGGAACAGCAAACAAAATGGATCCTCAGTCTCTTCTGTCATCACAATACTGTGTTACTCTGCATAGCTGCTGCTGTGCTGCAGGAGAGACAAGCAAGATGGACTCCAAGTACTTTCCATTGTCACAATACTATGTTACTGTGTATAGTCACTGCCTTTCAGCAGAAGGAGCAGACAAGATGGACCCCAAGTAATTTCCATCATCACAGTCCTCTGTTACTATGTATAGTTGCTGCCATACTGAAGTAGTGGTCAACAAGATGGACTATCATTTTCGTTCATCATCACAATATTGTGTTGCTCTATATAGTCACTGCCTTGCAGCAGAAAGGGACAGATAAGAAGGACCCCAAGTCTCTACCATCATCACAATACTGTTTCACTATGTGCATTCCCTGATGTGTTGCAGGAGTGCCAGAGAAGATGAACCCCAAGTCCCTTCTGTAATAGCAACACTATGTTAATTTGTTGATGTCAGCATTGAACTTCTAAGATCTGATGAAAGCTTAGAATGATTTAATGAGCTTTTTAAATTACATAGGGCCTCCCTATCTGGGTGAAGCCCTTTCCCCACTGGATTGCAGTCATTCATCATGTGTCTTCTAATTTTACCTAGCCTACCTCCTCATCTCCTCCCTCCCTCCCTTCCTCCCTCCTACTCCTATCACACCTCTCTCTCCCCCACCTGCATATCCTTATCCCTACCCTTCATCCTCCAGTCACCCTAGCATTCTGGTTGCTGTCTTCTACCTGCCCCTATGCTCCACTTAGAAATGTTTTGGTACCTCCTTCCCCTTTCTTCTCACCCCCCCAACTCCTTGCTACTCCTAGTGACAGGAGACATAATCCTGGTCCTACTCCCACCTCCCAAATATAGCTTCCCAAAGAACAAAAAGTTGCCCACCATAGGATCTGAAGCCACCTCCCAAAGCTGGATCTGTTGCAGCTCCTCACGGACAACCTTTACCCAGATATTCTTGGAGTCTTCCGGTCTCCTACAAGTGCCAATTGTCTGCAGTGTCCATACCTGGTTACTCCATAGCTAGGCATGACCGCTGTAAGAGAGGTGGAGGGTGTTGCAGCCGATATCTCCTCTGCCATCCAGTTGGCACCTCCACCTACAAACTGCTCCTCCTCAAACTCATCCTCCCTTTTCACAGTCTCACGTTTACTTGCAAAGTGCACTGTTGTCCTGTCCCTTACTTTGCTCACTGAACTTCTCACCTCCATCTGCTCCCACTCCTCACTTGGTGAGTTGCTGATACTTGGGGATTTTAACTCTAATTGGCTCTCCCCCTCTGTGCACAACTTTGTCAGAATGTTACATCCCTCCAGCTATCCCAATACATTTCAGACCCCCCCAACAAATCATTGATCCACACTTCTGGACAGAGGACTCTCTTCTCAACTCATTGTATTTTTGATATAGGTATCCTCCCCGATGCATTCAGTGACCATCTGCACCTACTGTTTATGTAAGATCCATCACTCTAAATCCCCCACTAAAATCATTCTCCTGCTGTCCTTCAGGTTGCTGAATTTATCCTCCCTTCATGCAGACCCATCGGACATTGCTAGTCCCACATCTCTACAGCCTCCGACACCAACTCAGCCCTCGACTCCTTCCCAAACAAATTTATGGCTTTCAGGAAAACAAGATATGGGGACCACTAGTACAAAAGCATCACCACTAGCCCATCAGGGCTACTAATTTAATCAACTGGCCACCAGCAGGCCACCAATGCCCATCCTGCCTCCTGCCTCTCCCCCTTGTTCTGCATCCCTCTTCTAGTTGTTGCTGCTCTGGGCCAAACTATGGCCAGTGCTCTCTAAGTGTGTTTTTAATTAATGACTGTTCCAATTGTTCTGTATCACCTGCAATGTTGTTATTTCTCTTGTATCCTCTGTATTGTGCTTCAATTGACGTGGAACCTTTGTAAAAGAGCCTTGGCTCTAAGGTATTTGTAATCCTAGAACTAAATAAATAAATAAATAAAATCTAGGGGTGCCACGTGGGGGTGTTGCTGAGCCCCCAATATCATTTTAGGCTCTTTTTAGCTCTTCATATTTTTATTGTCTGTCTCTGTATCTCTATTTTCCTTACTTTGGACTTAAGTTTATCTTTTCCTGTAAAACTCCCCCTCCTTTACTCCTATGCTGTACTATTCCATTTTTCTATCTCTCCACTCTATGTCTGTTGCTCTCGTTACTTTAAGTTCCCATACTATTCTAACTAATCTAGTTTTCCTTTTATTTCTACAGGTCAGGCCAGACTGTATACCAATCAGACAAGTATCTATGTTTAATTCTTACCCCCAATCTCTCCTTAGGACCTCCGACCCTTTGTGTCTCCTCAACCTTCTCTGTTCTTCCCTTTCAGGTCCTACAAGAATACCCCCGACCCAGGACACCCCAAGTCTGGACTTCCTAACAGTGATGGAGTGGGTCTAACACCTAACTGTCCTGTAGGGTAAGTAGCATATAACAAGGTGCTCACACCATTGTAATGTGTAGCAACTTGAGTTATTTATTTAGTTTTGTGGCCTGGAAATGAGAGCTATTTTTAGCATCATCCCCACTTGGTGTTCTTAGTTCCAACCTTGCTCACTTATGAGATTTGATAGAAGGCTCCAAGTTGGCATGGCTGCAGACCATACCACTATTGATTCATTAGGCCTGTTGTCTCAGAACCAGCATGTCTTCTGTAAATGTAGAAGCACTGAGGCTGCCTTGATCAAGTTTATGAACACGGTCCTGGATGGTATGGACAAAGGTTATTTGACCAGGGCCGTTCGATTTGGTAAACTATCAATTTTTAGTTTCTAGGTTGGGGTCTTTGGGAGCAGGATAGTCCTTATTGGCTTGGATTAGGGACTATTTAAGTGATCAGTCACAAAGGGGTACACTTGGAGGCATTATTTCTGAATCTGCAATGGTAAAGTGTGGGGTCCCTCAGAGCTCCATACTAGGAACACTTTTGTTTTCTTGATCAGGAAGTGAAAGTAATCAACAATGCTTTTTTAACTCTTTATGCAGATAATGCAGTAACATATATGCAGGGCTCCTCTGTTGGTGACTTAAGTGATTCCCTAAAAAAGAAATGTTCAACTTTCAATCATCCCTTATTTCTAGCAGAATGGTCTAAAATAAATTAAAAACAAAAGTGATGATTTTTGGAACCACGGCAAAATTAAGAACTGTGGGCTAATGCCTGCAGGTTAAATCCCATCATGGATCGTTATTTGAGCAAATGGATACATTTCAATATTTTGGGTCTTATTAGAATCTAATTTAAGTTATGAACTTCATTTTATGAGGGTAACCTCCAGAATTCACTGTAGAATGGCCCTTTTATATAGAATTTGTTTGCTTCTTATTAGGGAATCTAGGTTAGCTACTGCTTATCATTGTTTAGCTCCTATTGTAAATTATGCTGCTATCATAACCGTTACTGCCTCTGCTACAATCATTTCTAAAAAATCTATTTTATTACAATTGATTGCTAAATTTGCTTTAAACTATCCAAAACTGTTCCATAATTGTGACATTTTGAAAGAGATAGGTTGGCTTCCGGTTTCGTTGAACTTCCACTATTACACAGCCAAATTCATATATATAATTGTTAATTCTGGAATCCCACAAATACTTTGCAATTTATTGAGACCTTATGATGAGGGTTATTTTTCTATGCATAGGACAGATGGTTTGGTTTTCAAAATGCCTTTTATGAGATCTAAATGTGGACAGAGGGCCTTTGCCTATATTGTTCCATCTATCTGGAATGAAATTCCTTGTGATATAAGACAGTTGCATTTTGCTAAAGTATTTGCAAATGAATTAAAGATGTTTTTTGAATTACAATCCAACTGCAATTGTTTTTCATGATTATTATCTTCTTTTGTAACAAAGGCACTCTTGGTTTGATACATTTGTATTGTATATGTATGTTTTTTTTATGTAGGTCGTACCTGTAAAAGGAACTAGTTTTCCAGTGTGCTTAACCGTTAAGTGAATAAACAACAACATATAGAGAACATCGGCCCCCTCTCCACTGATGCCTTTTGTGGCTGTTAGACTCCTCCCACCAGACCTTCCCACTCAGCCCCCCCAGCCCTTACCTACTCTCTGGACCACAGACACATCTTCACTCTTGACAGCCAGACCATGAACTGAGGAAACAGGTATGGGGTTCAATGTATTTCAATGGGGTTTTGAACTTGGTTCCATAACTTAGCCATTTGTGAATATTTTTACCCCAGAACTTCAACATGCCTTCTTTAGGATCCCACCTCATGAACAGTGGCACTGTCATTAGTCAGATCTGTCCCCCAAAGTGATTTCATGGTCCCTGTGCAAAATCACCTTTTGCACAGGAGTTGAAAATGTTCTCTGCCCTTGATCATGAGGTGGGACCATAAGAGGGCTGTGTTGAACATTTGTTGTAAAAATATTAAAAATAACAAAGTTAGGAGCCTATATTGAATTATACAAATGCAGGCTCGTAGCTTTGGTAATTTTCAATATTTTCCCACAGATTCTCAACATAGCCATATCTTAACAGCTGTCATGAGTGTGACTACTAAAATTGTTCAGATCCTGGCGCAAATGTTTTTTCTTACATCCAGAAAAATGAGTTTGTGATCCCTGTGTGAAATCACCCTTTGGGCATGACTTCAAAAATGTTCACTGCTCTTCCTCATGAGCCAGGGTCGTAACAAGCCTATGCTGAAAATGTGGTGTACAAACTTTACAAAATAACAAATTTATGACTATATGTTACATTTTGTGAATGCAGACTCATAACGTTGGTCATTTTTACCACAAATTCCTCACCTGCAGCCCTATCGGCTCTGACCAGATTTCATTTTAATGGCTGATTGCTCCTCATCTAGACTTCTAGCAGACAGACAGACAAGAATAGAAAATGTAGTGGCAAGTGAGGACTCACCAGGCGTCCCTGCTCTCCATTTTGTTGTCCTAGTCTTTTCTGCTCCTTGCCACTGACTTTTCCCATTCACAGCAGTGCTGAACTCAAACCACTCTAGTGTCTGCATTTAAAAGGTGAGATGATCTGCATGATGTGTTCATGTCACATACCAAGTGGTATCTTTCCTCTGTAGCTTTCTCTCTCACACAAAGTTGTTCCACTTAAAAAAAGTTAGATAAATAGATATATTGATAGATAGATAAAAAGAAAGAAAGAAAGAAAGAAAGAAAGAAAGAAAGAAAGAAAGAAAGAAAGAAAGAAAGAAAGAAAGAAAGAAAGAAAGAAACAAACAAAGAAAGAAACAAAGAAAGAAAGACAGGTAAAGAGGTACAAGAGAGGGTTAAGGACAACTAAGGTGAAGCGCCCATCATAAACAGTGCAAAACAGAGGCATTACAATTAATTTCAATTGCCTTCTGTTAAATGGGATTGACACTTAATAGGGATGAAAAGCCTGCCACCGGGGTATCCTAATTAAGCAGCTTCTACTGCATTAGAGGAGTGACAGGTGCTCTTGTCTCTTTGTCAATGGCCTAGATCTTTCTAAACTGAGAAGTTTGCTAAAGCATATGGACGTCAGGTGTTTTACCTCACCTTCCTGTTAATGTAACTATGGGTAATGACTTTTACTGCTGAGCACACATTGTGTGTATCACTAACACAGTAAGAATAGAAACCGGCTGCTGAGAACACAGTGGGGGTAGTGCAGCTGAAAACAACCCCACCCTCAGCAGCAGGAGAAGTTGTGACAAAAGAATAAGCTGGGAGCAGCAGTTCTGTGGGCTGCTCTCCTACATGAGAGAATGTTTTAGGGAAGATCAAGTGTGTAGAGCTGGGGAGAGCTCAGCAAATGGAGCCATCACTATAGAAATTAAGGGAGTTGGCCACCAGGGTGGAAAGTGACGGAGTTTTGTAAAAAGGGAGGTGTACTTGGAAAATAGACTCTTATATCAAGAGTGGGTTCCATAGGGAGGACTGGAGTAAGTGGTACTTTGGCAGATAGTAGTTCCTAAAGAGCAGAGGAAGCAGCTTCTGGTCTTAGTCCACAATATACCCTTTTTTGGAAAGCTGGGGGACAGCCACACAGAAAGGCAACTGATTAACAATTTTTCCTGGAACACTATCTTTAAGGATGTAAATAACTGTTGCCAGACTTGCTCTTTGTGCAAGAGGATGGAAATGGTTGGAGACAAGCCTAAGGTGGCTTTGATTCCTCTGCCTATAAGTGAACAGCCATTTTGGCGAGATGCTGTGTATATTGTGAGCTCTATCAACACCCAGTGTTGCACAGGCAGGAGAGACATTTCAGAAGTCATGGACTGTGCCATGAAATATCCAGAGGCAGTGGTTTTGTTCTCCATTGAGGCAGAAAAAATGCCAACAAGCTTCTGGGGATATTCATCGGGGTGGATTTTCCCCAAGATAGTCTGTCGAACCAGGGCACCAATTTTATGTCTTTCTTAATAAATAGTCTATGGAAGAGTGTATATTTATTTATGTATGTGTGTGAAATATTGGATTATGCCTTCGAGCACAAGTGCTGATTTTCAAAGGCTCCACTTCCTAGGCACAATGAATACAATCAAGATGTTCAGGCAATACAGTGACTCAAAAGAAGACAAAACAATCATGGCATGATCTTAAGCAGCTCATAGAGAGCATTGCCAAGATAAGGCTATACTGTAGGCAAAAAGGAGTATGCACCAGGGCAGTGGTGCTCAAGGAACTCACCAGCTAAGCAAAACAAAAGGTTTCAGGCACACACAAACCCATATGAGAGATGCAAAAACTTCAGAGCAGAGTAAAGGCTCTCACATTAATGCTTTTTAATAGTTACAAACAAAACAAAAAACACACAGACAGAAATCCTGCCTGACAAGGCTTGGAAGTCCTTTTTCAAAGGCCTTTGAAAAAGGACTTCCTAGTCTGAAACATGTCAGGTGGGATTCCTGTTTGTGTGTTTTTTCTTTTATTTGGAACTATTAAAAAGCAATAATGTGAGAGCCTTGACTCTGTTCTGAAATTTTTTGCAGTCCTCATATGAGTTTGTGTGTGCCTAAAACTTTTATTTTTTTCTTGCAATACGGTACAGTAGTA
Organism: Neoceratodus forsteri; assembly: GCA_016271365.2. Lineage (NCBI taxonomy): Eukaryota > Metazoa > Chordata > Ceratodontiformes > Ceratodontidae > Neoceratodus > Neoceratodus forsteri. The sequence continues at coordinate 1,064,069,389 of CM057452.1, read as the reverse complement.
TCACTGTACAATCAGTCTATGGCTGGCTGACTAGGGTGAAAGTAACAGGAGCAGAGTGGAAAGCAGGGGGAATGGGATGGGATCATTTGTGACAGTCACAGACAGAGCTATGTGTGAGAGACACTGTTAACTTTTCCTTAAATGCTGATAATTTGGGGAGACTGAGCACATAGTCAGGCAACTCATTTAGCTAGTGTGAGACCCTGGTGTTGAAGGTACACATGGCTAGGCTAGTTCTGCATACAGGACAGAGAATATTTCTAGCCATATTTCTAGTAGTACTGTGGTTATTGACAGAAATGAGAAGGTTTTGGATTGACGGGAGAGTAAGGCCTAGTAGTGTTTTTTTCCCAGTAGGCATGTTTGATAATTTAATCCTGCATTAGAGGGGGGACCAATTAGTTTGTACATAGATGGAACAGGTGTGTGTGAACCTATGTGTTCTTAGTACAAAGCAACATGCCTTGTTGAGGACTAACTTGACCCTCTTAAGAACAGTATCAGTAGCTGATCCGCATGCTGAGAGATCATAGTCGATTATTGGCATGGAGTGTGGCAGTTCAGCACCCCACCATACCACCTCCAGACTAATGGTCTGGTAGAGCATTTTAATGCATGGATTAAATTCATGCTAACTGCATTTGTTGCCAGCATGCGAGAGAGTTGAACACATACTTCCCCCATCTCTTATTTGCATATAGAGAAGTACGCTGGAGCCCACAGGGTTCTCAACCTTTGAGCTGCTGTTTGGCCATAGGGTAAGGTGTCCACTAGATTTGGCAGGGGATAGATGGGAGAATGGGCTTGCTCCCCAGAGGGAATCTGTTGTGGATTACATCCTGAATTTCAGGTCATGGCTCATGGAGCTTGTGGGGTTCACCCAGGAGCACCTAACTACTACAATTAAAGACCGAAGGTGTTATACGACCATGGGATCAGAGCCTAGCAGTACAAAGTCAGGCAATGGGGGATGGTATTTATCCATGTCTGACAGAATAAATTGCAGGTGACTTGGGTGTCCTTACAAAGTGGATGGTAGGGTTAATAATGTTAGTTAAATTATGTGGTTAAGTTACCCAGCAGGTGGCCCAAGCAATGAATATTCCATGTAAATGTGTTTAAAGCCCTACCATAACCAGTAAGAAATGGTCCAAGATGTGTGCAGCTATCTGAAGGAGGAGGAGGAGGAGGAGGCAGAAGCAGACCTGCTCTAGGATCTCCTTGGAGAGGTTAAGGGAGAATTCTCAGTGGGGACTATCACCCTCTCAAAGCAGTTGATACTTGCCAAAGCTGCTGAAGTGCATGGGGTGATGCCGACATTTGAGATATGCTCATGGGGAAACCTGAGTATGCCACACTGGTGGAGCACCACGTGGATACAGGGTCCTAGGCTCCTCTGAAGCAGTCAACCTAGAGTCCTCAACTCTTACAGAAATAAAGGTGTGCTGTGTACATGCAGAATGCATGCCACGCGATTAATTGTGCAATGTTTGCATGTGGTTCACACACACTAAGTGAACATATGCAAACCAGGTCAAAAAGACAAATCAGGTTTGCATGCTGCAAGCTTGACATGTGTGCAGCAGGTAAGCTGGTGTGTACATCTTTTAAAAATTACATGAGGTTCTCATGTTGCTCACTTGACACGAGTGCAGCAGTTAAGCTAGTGTAAATATTTTTTAAACATCGCATCAGGTTGACATGCTGTATGCCTGCCATGTGTGCAGGTAAGCTGGTGCAGGTATCATCTGAAAAAACACATCAGTTTCTATTTCTTATACTACTAACAATTAGTCATTAAATACATTTTTATTTAAATTACCATAACAATTAGGTAATCTCATTAATTCTGATCCTTTTGCAAGTTGTTAGCTTTTGATTTTTGTCAGTAAATTGCCGTTTATCTGTGAAGTATTGTTTGCTTATTGCATTAAATGCCTAGGATATAGCCAGTCAACATCCCCCATTCCAGATGTACGAAGAGAGGCATCAGTGTTGTGAAGTCTACCCTTTTGGTTTTAGACAGTGCAAATCCCTTATGCATATTTAGTGTTACAAATGTGTTTCTCCATGACTGTTTTATCTCTGTTACTTTCCCTTTGTCATTCTGTACTGAGCATATACACTATGCCATGCTCTGCACTCTTTGTGCTGAGTAGGGTCTTGGAAGCATGCACCGTACCTCACATTTTGTCATTGAAATGAGGGACATGGACACTCAAAATGAGGAACAATAAGGGACATTAACCCACATGATGATCAGGACACATCATGAAACATGGAGGAACAGTACCTTAGAACACAGAGGAAACCATTGTATTTGCACTGGAGAATGAACTTCTAAGCAGGGGTGCCATTTAGGTAGGACAGAGGGTTTCTGTTGCCCCCCCCACCACCATATTTGTACCTATGTTGTTTTTATGGTGTGGCAGTAATGGCTTTAAATTTGGATTTAATCTGTTGCACAATAAGTGTCCACCTGGCCTGTGTGTGCTAATGCTGCAGGTGCTCTCCAGACTTGACTGTGTCTGTACTGTGATGTCCACTCTCTCCACCTATTACCAGCTACACAATCACATGTGATGTGGCTGAGCTCCAGCCAAAAAAGTGTACATGAACCTTGCAGATGCAAAGCACTGTCTTTCCAACCACAGAGCAGACAGGCTGAACACTACAGCTTGGAGGAGTCAGTGAGCACCGAACTCTCAATAGCAGTGTTGTAGCAGCATATTTTTGTTGTTCTACTCTTAGTGAGTTTCCATCTCCCCTGGTGGCTGAAGGGGCAGAGGGTGAGCTAAAAGCTAACTCAAGACTGGGCTACCTACTTACTTTACCAGGCTCGCCTTACAAAAAAAAAAAATAGCACAGACCCCACAGCAGCAAGCTAGGCTTAGCATCAGTGGTGACAGTGGTGTGGGTGGCCTTCCTAGGCCATGATCAGTGCAGTGTAGCAGCAGCCACAGCAGCAACCAAGCAAGAGGGAAGAAACTTGGGTTGAGTGAATTCATATGGAGAGGTGACTTGGTCGTGATCCACAATGGGGACTTGTGATGGTTGGTTCTAGCATCCAGCTTCTGGTGAAGGAGAGAGGGGGAGCAGACTAAAAACAGGGCTGGTGGCGCACTATGCCAGGCTGCAGGTTCCGGCCATATGGCCAGGTAAATAATACCCAGGGAGGCAGTATAGCATAGAGGTTTAAGGCTCTGAGCTGCAAATCTGCAGACCTGGGTTTGAATCCCACAGCCCCCACTTGCATACTGTGTGACCCTAAGCAAGTCACTTAATTCCCCTGTGGTCCCGGTCATACCTGTAAACAAGCTGTCACTTAGTGTGCTACTCCTGGCCAAACAATTGGAAGTAAAAGTAAATATTTTTTTTACAGCAAGATTGGGGAAGGAGAAAGGACTGAAATATTGCTGTGTTTTTCACACTTCTTCACCTTTGGGTGGCTTCTTGACCCATTGGTGATGGGTATTGAATGGAATGAAGTCAGGGAGAGAAATCAGGACAAGGTTCTATTTTTTTTGGGGGGGGGGGCAACTTCAGCCAGGATTCGTAACTTGGTGGGTTTAAGCTCAAATCTGATGCACTGCTATGGGGTATACACAGATGAATCTTACTCATTTGAATTTTTCCAGATTTGCATAGCAAGTTTCAGTCAAACCAAATAAGCTGTACCTTTTAGAGATGTTACAGACATTCTGGAGCTGTTCTTTGCATTTATGGACAGTTAAGCTGTATGGTATGCACAGACTATTAGAGTCCCACTATAATCAGGCTTATGACCACCCACCCTGTGAAGCTGGCCTCCACATCCTTACACTCAGGCACATTATAACAAAGGGCAAAGGAGACTACAGGGGTGTGCACCATTTAAATAAATAGGGGTATTTTTTAATTACTATTTTAGACATCATTGATGGAGAGGTTGAGGTTAATGAAGGCCACTGCTCGACTAATAAGGGCCTTGTTAGTAGAACAGTGGCCTTCATTATTCTCTAACTCACCATCATAACATATTAAATCGTAATAGAAAATAACTCCATTCATTTCAAGGGGGTATGCAGCATCACTCTGACCCATGGACATCATCTCTTAAAGACTCCTGCCTCTGGCTCCCTAGTTATCAAGTAAGAGACATTTTACTTACATCTATACTTGGTGGGTTGTCTGTAGCTGCATGGCCATACCCACTACAGTGTATGTGTGCATGGGGGGGGGGGACTGGTCATGTAGGTGGTGTGTGGGTCAAGTTATTGCTATGCTTATGTTTGCACCTTAAAGTCTGTTTGCATGTAAGCATTCAAAGTTATGGAGAAAAAATAATAGGGGTACAAGCCATACAGAAGTAATTAAGTGGTTTTGTGGGTAAGTTTGTGCAATGGGTGTGGTAAAAACAGGTGTTTCTATTGGTATGTGTGCTACAGTTCAACTGTGAAAAATGAGAAGAGGAAGAGAAGAAAACTGAAAAGCATACACTGACTGCAAGCAGGCCACTTGCATGCAAATGTATTCAGATACAGTATGTATTGAAGTGCAAGCAACCCATGTGTGTGCAGACAGTATGGCTTAGTGGTTAAAGGCACTGAACTGCAAGACAGGAGACTTGGAGGCATGAGAACCTGGGTTTGAAGCTTGTCAATTCCCACTTGTGTATGGTGTGATCCTGAGCAAGTCACTTAACATGTACGTATGAAGTTATCATTGACCACTTGCTATTTTGATGCATGCAGTCTTTCCCAACTTAACATAAAAATCATGGTTTCCACACTTGCTTGCTGCACGCATGCCATATGCATGCAATTGTTTCCAGTTTAACATTTAAATTATACTTGTAGCATGCATATCACTTGGGTAGTTTTATATGTGCAGCATGAAAACATTTTATACAATTATTTCTATAAGGGGCCAGCAGGGAAATTCTAGCTCTTACGATAATCCAGGAGTCCAGTAGTCCCTGGGTCTCCCTGGTGGTACAGGTCTCCAAGAAAGATGGGATCATGCAGTTTGTTCAGGGCCTATTATGAGGCCCTAATGGCATTCATAGGAACCCAAAGTGCCTTACTAGTTCTATAAGACCATTTGTGTAGTATGGTAAGAATATGGTAGACTGCTCCAGGGAAGCATTGTCATTAGTGGGTCCTAACTGTGGGATAACTCTTGTAGGTTCTTGTAGGACCTATAGCACCCTGTTGGCCACATACCTCCTGTGAGGTTGGCTGTTGCAATCACGACAGTGCCTGGCTGGCACACAGGAACAGGATTTCAGTGCTGGCTGTGTGTGTGTCAGCATATTTCAATACACCTGTTGTTGGCTGCAGGTACTAATTTGCTCCTGAAGCAAACATTTAATGGGTTCAATCCAGGATCTTAAAATTCCTTGCATACAGTATGTGTGCATGTGAGACTATAAAAGTAACTTAAGGATCTGGTGAGAAATGTATGCCACCCAAACCCCTAAATGCAACCCCATTACGTTAGCATGTTGGTGTACTTTATCCCTTATAGTGTATTATTGTAGACAAAAGTCTATGATAATACATTTAGAAATGGCTAAGACAGAGAATGCAAAGTATATCGTGTTTCTTTTTCTGACAGTAATATTTTTATTCTGCAACAACCAAAACCTCAAACAGCAAGCATCTACAGAAGAGGAATAAAGGCAATATGTTACATAAACTTAGCATTTCTCAATTTTTCTGGTACAAAAGTTTGTCATTGACCAACTTTGCAACAGTTAACAGAATATCTTACTTCATCTTCTCAACAAACTGCTGGTCCCTGAAGGTCACCAACTGTTATTTAAGGCCAAAACAATCACTCCATGCCTAGACAGCAGAACCCAATCTTGCTAGTGCAACTAAGGGAAGATGAAGGCTGCTTTGCCTGTATTATATGTCTTTGCTTTTATTTACAAAGGTAAGGAGCTGGGAAAGAGATACTAATCCATCAAATGTGCCTGGAATTTATACATGAATCAATGGCAACATTACACAAGATTGCAGTAGAAGATAGGGATGGCAAAGAAGAACTTATAGCTTTACTTGTAGAAACAGAAACATTTAATTTATTATGTTGTCTTGCGTGCACAGCACAGACAACATATTGTGGTTGCTTTAGTGAAGAAGTGGGTTTCAGAGGTGCAGTCCTGTTGCTGTCAATGGTGTCACTGCTTTTTGTGGCCGGGCTCTTTGGCACCAATGGCACAGAACACTGTCTATGACAGCAGTTCAGAAAACATGCCACCATCTTGAAAGAAATTAGCCACTGCAATCAGGGACTACCATGGGGCGGTTCCTGATTGCAGCAGACAATTACTGCTTGCCTCATCTGGTGTCCCCATCAAGCAACATGGCGGCGGGTTCCCCATCAGCTTTTCATAGTCCCCACAGAAGCCGAGGGACAGCCGCCACCTTTCACAGTCCCTTCGAAAGCCAACAGTGGTGCCCAATCCCTCTGTCTGCATGCCCCCTCCTAATTTAACATTCTGACGGGGTGCCCAGTCCCCATTGGCATAATGTAACCCCATGTCTTGTGTGCTGAGGGGGTGCCCAATCTCCTGTGGCTCATGCAACCCCCCCAACACTGTATGTACCAGCAGGGGTGCCCAATTCCCATTGGCTACAGACCCCCCTTCCATCAAACACACAGGTGGCAGGCTGGGATACCACCCCAGTATGCTAAATGTCCCTGAAAAACAAAACAGTCCCACTATGTTTTTTTTTTGTTGCTTTAACCCTGTATAACAGAAAACAGTCCCTTGTTGAGTCTGTGGCCCCTCCTACAACCCACGCCCACCTTCTGTGCACCCTGCCTCCCCACACATCCCTTACCCCATGGTTACCTCTGGAGCCCAGCACGACGATCTTCGGTGGACCGGAAACACGTATGCACTTTTCAAAGCTGACCGTGAACTGAAGAAATGCCGGCAAGCTATATAATGGCATAAATGGGGTTTAACATAGAAACATAGACTTTGACGGCAGATAAGGACCGCTTGGCCCATCTAGTCTGCCCATTTCCCTACCTACAGGATAGGCCGCAGATCCTAGTTAACCAACAGCCTATTTCTTCCTACCCCCCACAAGAATTGCTTTATGTCTGTCCCATGCATTCTTTAATTCTCCCACAGTTTAGACCCCACAACCTCCTCAGGAAGGCTGTTCCATGCATCCACTACCCTTTCTGTGAAATAATACTTCCTCAAATTGCCCCGAACCACCCTCCTTCTATCTTTAAATTGTGTCCCCTTGTTCTTGCAAGTCTCTTTTTCTGAAAGATGCTACCCTCTTGGTCTTTGTTGATTCCACTGAGGTACTTAAAAGTTTCTATCAGTCCCCCCTCTCCCTTCTTTCCTCAAGGGTATACATATTAAGCTCCTTTAATCTCTCCTCATATGACTTTTCTTGCAGACCCTGCACCATTTTAGTTGCCCTCCTCTGGACTGACTCTATCCTGTCTATGTCCTTGCAGAGATGGGGTCTCCAGAACTGGACACAGTACTCCAGATAGGGTCTCACCAACTGTCTGTACAGAGGGGATAATAACTTCCTGTTTTCTGCTGCTGATGCCTCTCCCTATGCATCCCAATATACCCCCAGCCCTCCCTACTGCCTTTTCACATTGCTTGCTAACCTTAAGGTCATCTGAAATGATTACCCCCAGGTCCCTTTCCTTTTTTGTTGTTGTTACTACCTCCCCACCCATTGTGTAATCTTCTCCTGGGTTCTTGTTTCCCAGGTGCATTATTTTGCACTTCTTTGCATTGAATCCTAGCTGCCAGACTTCTGACCATTCCTCCAACCTTGCCAAGTCCCTTTTCGTCCTTTCCATGCCTCCTTGTGTATCAACCCTGTTGCAGATCTTTGAGTCATCTGCAAAAAGGCATACTTTTCCTTCCAGTCCCTCTGCAATGTCACTGACGAAGACATTAAAAAGAACTGGACCCAATACTGAACCCTGCAGTACCCCACTAGTAACCCCTCTTTCTTCAGAGTGTACTTCATTTACAATCACCTTCTGTGTCCTGTTGTGCAGCCAATGTTTTACCCAGGCTACCACCCTGGGTCCCACTCCCAGGCTGGTTAATTTGACTATTAATCTTTTGCGTGGGACTGTGTCAAATGCCTTGCTAAAGTCTAGGTAGACCATGTCCACTGCCCCTCCCTGGTCTACTACTTTGGTCACCCAGTCAAAGAAATCTATTAGATTCATCTGACATGACATTCCTGCTGTGAACCCATGCTGCCTTGGGTCCTGTGCTCCACTGGCCTCTAGGTACTCAACTATTCTTTCCTTCAGAAGTGACTCCATCACTTTCCCTACCACAGAGGTCAGACTGACAGATCTGTAGTTTCCTGCCTCTGTCTTGCTCCCACTTTTGTGAAGAGGAATCACATCCATCTTTCTCCAGTCCTCGGGTACCACACCATCCTCCCATGATTTATTAAAAAGAATAGCCAGTGGTTTCACTAGTTCCTCCCTTAATTCTTTTAGAATTCTTGGGTGAATTCCTTCAGGACCCATTGCTTTGTCCACCTTCAGTTTTAGGAGTTCTTGCAGAACCCTTTCTTCTGTGAAAGGACTGGGATTGACCCCGTATCAAGGTGCTTCTGTTAATTGGATTAGGCACTTCCCCCACTGGCGTAGATTGCGGGGGGCAGGGGGCAAGTGCCCCCCCTCAAGAAAGTAATGGCCCAACCGGGACTTTTAAGCGCTCAGTTAAATGTTTTTTCTTTCTTTTTTTTTTTACCAACTTGTGTGGACTGTGTTACGTGGATCAGGAAGACCTGGCTCGGGGGGGGGGGTTGGTATACAAAAAATGCCCTTGGTGCTGACTGCTCGGTGTGGCTATTCCTGATTGGCTGCACATGATGTGTAGCAGCCTATCACGATTCACCAAGCAGTATGGTGATTTAGCACGAGCTGGCATTTCTGTAGCCTTCGAGTGACTGTGAGGAAGGCTGAGGACTGAGGAGGGTTTCAGGTAGAGTCACTGCATATAGATGCAAATCGCAATTTGTTTTATTAGTTGCATTGCCAGTTTTATGAATTTAAGTCAAAATTTCCCTGTTGAAAACCCAGAAGTCTAATTTTGTGTATTGGAGCCGGTATTTGTTGACCTTTGCCACTCATTAGCTTAGCTGTGTCATGACAGGGGATCTGCGCTCTGCAATTAGTATTAGAAATTCCTTCTTGATTGCAACAATTAGTTCTTCGTCACAGAGTTTGTGAGCATAGCGTTCAGCACATAAATGGCATTTACAGACAGTTCGTTTTAGGTTCTGAGGAGGACAGTCTTATTTTGTCCTGCACTGACAATGATTATTCCAGCACTAATACAGTGCCAGTATTTGACAGCCAGAACATAATGGATCCTGGACAACCCCTATGCCACCAGCAACAGCGATTTGGACTGCCCTCTGGCAGCCACGGCAGTCCCAATCCATTTCAGTATGGTGGAGAAGGCAGACATGGCAACAGGGACTGGTATTTTATTGTTTTTTCAGTTATTTGCTATGATTTCTTTCCCGTCATTGCCATCATTGTAATGCAGCTATAGCGTGTTCTGCAAGTCCCCACATGGATATCGGACTATCAGCACACACAAATGTGTGTGATCCGTTACTCACAGCATCAGCACTGGACCATCTGCACACTTTGATGAGGAGGGTGATAGCACCGTGGGTTAAATAAATTTTTTTTTCAGTTATTTTGCTTGCCCAAAGCCAGCTGAGTCATTGGTTGCAAGAGCTTGTCCAGCAGGGCTCGCTTCAGTCAGTGCATGACACTGTATGAGCAGGATAGAAATGAAATACATGTATTGCTCACAAAGCTTTCAACACTCTTCACCAGGCTAATTCATGAGTGCTCTGTACTTTATACGGATCACCCGCCCGGTTACTGATTACTAACTCAGAGCTGTGGAGCGAAGACGGGAAGTAAAGCAATCGTCTTATCACCCTTACCTCCAGACCAGGCACATACACTGTGAAAAAAAGCTGCATCGGATACGTTTTTCTTACTGGCACAAAAGTTTTACTTTGTGTTTTGTTTTTTCTTGCTGCTGACTGTTCTCCGATATTTTTATTGGTGTGTGTGTGGTTGTCATTTCGGGTGTGCAGGCATCTTTACTTCCCCTCATTTGTTGTATCTTAGTGAGTGACTAAGGTGGAGGGGGGCGCCTCTTCTCCTGTGCACGGCAAGTCTCAAAATTCACACCTATAAACACCTGCAATAGGTAATTTATTGCTTGGTCATTATTTTAATTTTGTCCCAGTTCTTCTTGCAGTGCTTATGATGGTCCATGGCATGAACCTTCATAGGCAGAAACAGCAATTATTTATAATATGTATTTGTTATTAGGCTTGCACTAGCATGATAATAGGCATACCAGATCAGTAGCGATGCTGCCTGCAGCTTTTCTTACTGTCCACACAAGTATCTGCATTCTGCCATATCACCCCATCTTTAGCTTATTGCCGCAGCATGTCTGCAGGTGAATTACTTGTAGAAGGATGTAGAAATTATGCAGATAGTGACCCCCACCCCACCATCCACGGCATCTCCTGTGTCAGATCCTTGTGTTTTGATACTTGCATCACAATTTTATATAAAATGGCTATAGTAAAGGATGAGAACGGCAGTGCAGAAGGCTAGGGGCAGAAGTAATAACACATGAAGCAGCATATGTTTATTGCAGTGCACTCCTTCTACAGTAATATTTAGCTCACTCCTTGTAACGCTGGCTTATTGCTCCAATACTGGCTTTGTTCTGTTTCAGAACACTGTCACCTTTGACTGTGTCCCACAAAGTTGAATGCATGATGGCTGAGTAGTGCAGTGGGAATGCCTTCCCTGGGCTGAAGTCACTCACTTATCACATTGTGCATGTGCAAACTTTAAGCAAAGACAAAAAAAAAAAAAACATGCCGAGACACACGTGGCACAAGAATTAATTAAAATCTGTGTTTTGGGAACATTTTTATTTAACTTGTTGGTGATCCAGCTTTACAAGGGTCAAAGAACATAACGTGAGCATCCATCATATGTCTAAGGGAACTTGGTAAGTCGCTCCGTAACATATGCCCCAACATAACAGCTCCAAGGAGAATAGTTGATCAGTGGGGTTTTGTTGCAGCTACAAACGACCAAGATGACCTTACTGCAACTTTAAATCCTAGTGTAATTGTCCCTGACAATGCTAAGACAGCTCTTCTCTGGACCAGGTGGTCATATATTCATAAAGGCAATACATATTCTGAGGACAGTCCCAATGCCTGGCAGTACCAAAATCCCTCTCAGCTTGGGTTTCCCAAATAACTCCATTCTCTCTCTCTCTCTCTCTCTCTACAGGCTCCTTGTTTCCCAGAACAGCAGACCATGCAATCCGAGGATTGCTGCTCCATTGACTCCCCAGCCAGATTACTGGGCTGAGAAAGCAACCATCCCTCCAACAATGGTAGGGGATGTGTCCCAGCACTGCCACACTCCCCCAGATTCAGTTCTTCTTCTTCTTCTGTCTTGGCAGATCACTCCCTGGCAGATCAGCATGAACCAAGGTTAGAGATCTGGCACCACAAACTCCCTGCAGCTTTTCTCCTAGTAATTTGCCTGGAGATCCAAACAGTACTCGCCCTTGATTGTGGCTTGATACTGACCACCCCTTCTCAATGCCGGACCAAGGCTACAAGAGCCAGGGGCTGAGAAGGCAATCACCCTCGTCCAGCCCCAGGATACTCTTCAATCTCTCTCCCTCTCCTCTGGCACCTTCCCATCCCATGGAACTCCTGGTTTCACACAAAACTGACCTTAAATCCCCCTCGCGCACCTGCGGTCACCTCTTGACCCACAGGAGCACCACCCAGGAGACAAGGGGAATTAACCATTTTTTTCCTGGACTGAATAAGGCCACACAAAACTGGTAAAATAAACAGTGACCACCTGAACGGGGGGGCTTACATCTCTCCACCATTTGAAACACTCACCAACCCCGGTGAGTATTCATTGTCACAGCTACTGGCCCACCACTGCAAGGAGGTGTACGCACTCCCAACCTTGCAAACAGCAAGACCTAACCAGTGCTCACAAGTCACAAATCCAAATTTGGAAACGAATACCTTTTGCCGGTGTGGGGGGGGTAGTGCATGGCAGTACCTGTCCACTACCAGTAAAGATACCACAAGTAAGCAATAATACCCAACAGGGTGGGCGGTATTGTGCTATACCGGACCACCCAGGGGCATAATGAGGCCTGACGCCGCAGGTGGAGGGCCTTATAGCCCCTGGAAGGTCCCGTATAAAGCACAATACCACCCACCCTGAGGGTATTATTGTGCTTAGAAAATAACCAACTGCATTTTACATGTTTGGAAAAAATATGTGTAAATGTTAAAACACTTTCTTGTGAGAGATAGTTTTTGTTATAAAATAGTTCTTACATGCATTTCAGTGCATTTCATTTTTTAAGGGAGCTTGTCAGACCCCCCACCCACACACACACACACACACACACACACACACACACACACACACACACACAGTGCTTCCTGAGATAGGGACGAATTTATGATTTGTAAACAGTTATTTGCTCACATTAAATGACTGAGGCGCAGTTCCTGTAATCCCTCCCGACCACACTGGGCCATGTGTAGTTGTATCTTGAACTACACATGATTTACTAGGCCCGCACAGTGTCAGGAAATGGAGAAGGTGAGGAGGCGGAGGTTTTGTAGGTCCGCCTCGTAACGTGAGGATGATGGGCTGGTTTGTCCTTGTTCTGCTTTCTGTCCAGTTTCAGGATGCTAATGAAAACATTATTCCTGCTTTTAAACCTGGCATCTGATATTATGTTTGCAGAACATGTAGACCAAGGAGCTGTTGAGATATCTGTTTTATATACGCTGGATCCCACACAGCCCTGACACTGAGTATTCGCTGCATGCTCGTTCCGCACTTCTCTATAGAACTGCCTAAGTAGTGTTTTAAGTATTCAGTTTTTAAATTCATTGACAGATTTCATTCGTTGCCCAGTCCTGTAAAACAGCTACAGCCCAAACTGTGTTCTTTCTTGTTTTCTCATCCCTGTCAGTTTCAATTTGATAGAGCTGATCGACTGTCAAACTTACGTGATGCTCCGTCTCCTCGCTGACTGGATTTTTCCTTTTTCTTTTGTTTGCAGGTCACACATCAGGTTCCTGCTCCAGTTCTTCGATTGAAAACTGCTGGTCGAAATAGAGGTCGAAGTTGATGGGTGAGACATCTGACATTTTTGAAATTATGTTTTCTTAGTGGCCCACAGAAACTAGTGCTAGTAACTATCCTTGCTGACACTGACAGTGGAATGTTGATTTCGTGGTACAGAAACAACTGACTCTGTGATATTGGTGGGTGATTGGGCAGTTGGCACAAGGCGCTACTTCATGCCCGTGGCCTGTTGCCACATAGACCCACGCTTGTGCAGTGCCAGCTGACCAATCAAATCACTTGATTTTTAATACCCATTTTCTAAAGCAGCATAAAACAAATTCATGCAGGTAGATTGGATAGCAGTTCACACTGCTGCAATTATTCTGTGGACAATAAAGGTGTCTGATTTGATGTGCATCGCATTTACACACTCAGACACACTACAAGTAATGCGAGGCAAATTGAAAACTTTAGTAATATAACCAAATGTTTTAAAACAATCTGAAATTATACACTGCTGCACCACAACAATCAATAAAAAATGTCAAGAATTTCTGAAAATATTACTGTTTGTAAATTAAGAGTTATACAAGACAAATATAACAAAAACAGAAAGACTGCCTTTTCTCCCAGTTAATCACCCTGTTTTGATTTCACCCCAGCTGCTTAAGATAACCGTGGAAGAGAAACTTTGTTAGCTTGCTCTGAAAGAAAATCACAAGATACATAGACAGTGTCGGCAGACAGGGCCTATAGCCCACCAAGTCTGCCATTTGAGCTTGTAAGTTCAGTTTGTTTTCCTAGAAGTCTGTTGCCCTCACCCTGACCTGTAGGAATTCCTTTATGTCTATCCCATGCATTCTTAAATCCTGTGATTGTTTTCAGCCCCGCCACTTCCTCTGGCAGGGTGTTCCACTTGTCCTACCCGTTCTGTGAAGAAATTCTTTCTCATGTTTCTTCTGAATCGTCCTCCCTCAACTTCATCCCATGCCCTCTGGTCCTGGAACATCTTTTCGCTTAAAAATAGTGTTTTCCTGCACCCTGTTCCTCCCTGTAAGATACTTGTATGTCTATCATATCCCCTCTCCCCTCCTCTCCTCCAGGGAGTACATGTTCAGTTCCTTCAACCTGTCTTCATAGGACTTGATGCAATCCATGCACCATCTTTGTTGCCCTCCTCTGAACCTTCTCTACCCTGTCTATGTCCTTACGTAGGTATGGTCTCCAGAACTGTACACTGTACTCAGGTGGGAGCCTCACTAGTGTCTTGTATGGCGGAATTATGACCTCCTTTTCCTGCTGGTGATGCCTCATAACATCCCAGCATCCTATTTGCTTTACCTGCTGCCTTGTCACACTGTTTCTCTACCTTGAGGTCACCAGAGATGACAACCCAAGATCCCTTTCCTGCTTGGTGCATGCTATATCCTCACCCCCAACTGATATATTGTGCCAGGGTTTTTGTGCCCATATGCATTATCTTGCACTTCTTTGCATTGAATTTCAACTGCAAACCCTTGACCATTCTTCAAGTTTCTGCAGGTCCTTCTCAGTCTCTCTACACCCTCTGGTGTGTCTACTCTGTTACAGAGCTTTGTGTCATCAGTGAACAGTGAAATTCTGCCTTCTAGATCTCGCAATTTCACTGATGAAAATGCTTGAATAGGACCGGTCCCAGCACTGATCCTTGTGGTACCCACTGGTCACTCTTCCCTCTGTGGAGTGACAGCCATTCACCACCACCTCTGTGTCCTGCCACCCAGCCAGTTACCTACCCACCACACTACTGTCCTGCCCACACCCATATTCCCAGTTTGTGTAATAGTCTTCTATGTGCACAGTGTCAAAAGGCCTGTGAAGTCCAGATGAGCCATGTCCACCGCCTCCCTGATCCACCTCCTAGTCACCCAGTCAAAAATTCAACGAGGTTGGTCTGACTTGTCACCTCCCCTGGGTGAAACATGCTGCCTTGGGTCTTGTAGTCCATTGACAACCAGATGTTCCACCAATCTCTCCTTCAGTAGTGCTTCCGTGATCTTCCCCACTACCCAAGGTGAGGCTGACTGGTCTGTAGTTCCCTGCTTCCTCTTGTTCCCACTTTTGTATAAGGGGACTACATCTGCTGTCCTCCAGTCTTTGGGTACCTCCTGTTTCCAGTGATCAGCTAAACAGGATAGCCAGAGGTTCAGCCACCACCTCTCTTAGTTCTTAAGGACCCTAGGTGTACCCCATCTGGCCCCATTGCTTTATCAACTCTTATTACTTCCAGTTCCTTCAGGACCCTTTCTTGTGTAAAGGGACTTGTGTCCATTCTGCACCATTCTCACCCTTACTTCCTTCAGCACCCATTCCCCCTCTTCCTCCAGTAAAGACTGAGCAGAAATGCCTGTTCAATATGTCAGCTTTACTGTTGTCATCCTCCATGCGCTCCCCCACTGTTACCCCATCACCTGTCCCTGTTTGTGACACAAGGTCCAGTATTGCTTCTGCCGAGTTGGTTCCATGACCAGTTGCTTGAGGAAGGCACCCTGAAGGAGTCCAGGATAAATCTGCTCCTAGTTGATGCTGCTGCTGGGATGCTCCAGTCCACGTCTGGAATATTGAAGTCTCAACCAGTACTACCTCTTGTGTCTGCCATCCTTTGGATGTCTAGCATCAGCTTCCTATTTCTTCCTCCTGCGCTGGTGGTCTATAGACCACACCTGTGCGGATAGCTGTCCCCAGTTCCTTTCCAGCTTAACCCACAGTATCTTCCCCATTTTGTTCCTCCTGGATCTCTGTGGCCTTATGTCATTTTTTCACATACAGTGCCCTCCTCCTCCTTCTGCCTGCTCTGTCTCTTCTGAATATGTTGTAGCCAGGTATGGCCATCTCCCAGTCATAGTTATCATTACACCAGGTTTCAGTGATGGCCACAATGTCCAGGTCTGACTGTACCATGACAGCCTCAGATCTTCCATCTTGTTGCTAAAGGCTCTGGCATTTTCACACATGGCTTTCCATGATTTGACCTCCCTAGACTGCTTCACTGTTCTACTCCAGCCCTTCCTTGGTTGTCATTTATCCCTGGTTCTCCTTGCTGTCTGCCCTTCTGCTGAATTTGTGCCCTTTCTGCTTATCCACCTCTTGGGCACTAATCTCCATCTTTCACACTGCTTTGCAGATAGCCACTCCTCTGGTTCACTGGTTCTACTGCTAGCTGTGGGGGTGAGCAAATGGGTACCCTCCTTGCTGGCCTGCCACCCCCACTGCTAGTTTAAATGCTAGTCAATGCAGCATTTAAACTTTTCATTGAGTCTTGGATTCCCTCAGGATGGATGCAGGCTCAGCTTGAACAAACCTCCATCCTCCAGGTGGGTCCCGGTCACCAATGAATCCAAACCCTTTCTCACAGCACCAGTTCTTCAACCATGAGTTGAAGTTCCGGTGCATGCACTCCTGCTCCCTTCCTCTGACAGGTGGTAACTTCTGAGAAAGTGACAGAAGTAGCTACTTGCTTGAGACCCCTCCCAGTTTCCTAAACTCTTCCTGAACTTCTTTGGCTCCCCATTTGCCAGGTCATTAGTACCTAGGTGGATAATGACATCCAGCTCATCCTCCATCTTGTCTTCCAGTGTCTCCCACAATCAGTTATTAGTTTAGTTTCAGTATTTTGGTATGTTAACCCTTATGTTCATCTGTTTTTGTTGCCACTGTTTCTTCAAGGTGTCATCTTTCTTTCCTGGACTTCGGTTCTTAAAGCTATTAGCACAAACAAGTCTGAATCAAAATCACGAAAGAAGAATCCTAACATCTGAGATTTTCTGGCTGAGCTCTTGTCAACTATTCAGCTGTAAACATTAGGATTTACTCCATCTTTGATTATCTCAGTAAATCCTGGAAAGTCATTTCAATACTCAAAGGTACAGGTAACTTGGATACTACCTCCTTCTTCCATGGAGCCTGGCTGTTCACCCCAGGTGGGGATGAGGTGGAAGTAGCTTACCTCAACTTCTAGTTTTGTTGGGAGGTATGAGTGGTGGGTCAGACAGTGGAGGGGATCCTGTATTGCATGGCAGCCCTTCATCTTCAGGTGCACGGATCCATTCTCCTTGTTTTCCACTGTCCCGGACATTAGCATTCAGAGGATCTATTGATGTCATACGATGCTTAGGTGTGCTGTTGCACCCAAATCCCATCCCCCCCTGATGTCCCTAGCTGCTGCCACCATGTTCATCCAGGTGGCAGCATAACGGGATGATAATCTCCCATAGGAGAACAGTGTCCTGTGGAATGCTCAGTACCCCTGGGAACCCGAACGTTGTACCTTAACTGAGGTTGCCTATTATGAGGTTGTTTGTTACTGTATTTGTGTTACTGTTTCTGTTGTGGAGATGTAACAGAGGTTCAGTGACAAACAGAATGGCAAAATTACTTAGTGTTTCTATAAAGTCTAAATCGAAGCTGACATATGGCACGTTTCCTCATTTTTATGTTGATTGCACGCATGTGCAAGAAACATAGTGCCATCATCGGAGATTTTGGAGGTGTGTCACCTCCTCCTCCAATTTAGTCAGTGAGCTGTCATTTTTCACATCCTGCCCAAAACGTGTTTCCGCCAATGTAGCGCACAATCGCGCAGTCGGTGTGCAAACTCAATGTATGGGACACATTAACAAAATCACAGTGACACTGTTCATGAGCAGAGGTGTTACAATGGCTATGTTGAAAATTTGGTGAAAAAATTCCTAAAAATGACTGTTTTATGAGCGTGCGTTGCGCAGTTCACAAGACGCTAGTAAGTTCAGCAAATTTTCAATATTTGCAATCCAATGACTTCCAAATACCTAAACAGCACTTAAAGCAAGCAACATTCAGCATTGACAAATGCTGTTTTCTCTTTTCAGTCAGAAATGTTTTTAGCTGCAGTTCAGTGTCGAGCCAAACAATGTTAAGATATTCCCTGATTTTGATGCTCATGTACTTTTGAAACAGATTTTGTCATATATTTCATTGTTTCAGATGAATATCAAGTTATAAACAAGTTCTCTTGTCAATATAGCCCTTTGTTTGAAAAGCAGTCAGCCTGGGAGGTGTAGCATATAGCCATTAGCACTCTTAACCTCATCTTTTCACTGCAGCAGAGCTGAGCCTGATCCACATTTAAGCAGTAGAAATGTTATCTTCCTCTTTGATTAGCTGGTAAACCTTCATTTGTAACAAAATTTAGGCATTCTTAAATGTGCTTCCTCAAGCATAAAAGTATGGGCCCCAAAGCGCAGAAGCACAGTTTGCACCTAGCTAAGGCTGGCCCTGTTGATATGACATGAAGAGAGACAGTGACAGTGAGCAATGAGCCCCCAATTTCCACCTCTGTGTGAATAGCTCTGCCTGGCTATGGGTGGGGGTGTCAGTATCCCAAATGATGTGCTTCCCACTGTCACTTGTCCCATGCCCTTTTAAAGCTGTTGAAAAGACGTATTTTCATGATACCACCCTTTCTGGTAGTTCATTCCACTATGGACTATTACCTGTGCCACTGTTTATATGCAACAATAATACCCGAAAGGGTGGGCATCTATTGAAGAAGGGACGAAGAAATAGTACACTTAGTGAGATAAGTATCATGTAATGCTAATCTATATGTTTTCGCTCCACAGATGTCCATCTGAAGGTCCGGAGAAGGACTGACGTGGGAAATATCGTTGCATGCATTGATAATTCAGAATAACCAAAACCTCAGCGATCAACCTATGAAGACAGAAGAGGTCTTTCCAGTCCTACTTGAATTTCCGAAACCATCTTAATCTGATGGGCTCCTAAGTCGAACTTTACATGATTTCCAATTCCCTGTCATATTGTAGAAGAATGCAGTGTGGTCCATACCAAGAACAGTCAATCAAAATTGAAGTAGGCCAGTGTCCACAAAAATAAGACTTTCAGTACATAACATGGTTGGACACCTGCTTAATTAGAATGTTATTTCTGCTAATAAGATGCACCCAAAGTAAAATTTTAATTTGTTTTGTACAATTGTTCAAAAGTATGCATGCATTGCAGACCAGTGTTACTAGTTAGTTATCTGTATAGGCCTGTTGTCTTAAGCTTAAAGAGTCCTTTGACAGTTTCGTTTTACAAGGCCTTCTGTCTTAAATTTAAGAAGGTCCTTGACTGGCCATCCCATCACAGCAAGTCTCCTGTTTAAGTTTATGGAGGTCCAACATCCCAAACATTACTCTCTAGTCTGGATGTTTCATAACTGTCTCCTGCTTGTTTGTGACTTATATGATGACCACTGTTAACTAGACAGGTAACACAATACTTATATACTGCCCAGTGTTAATCAGTGATGACTCTAGTTTGCATCCTGCTGACCACTCTGAGTATTCCATTATAACAAATGTTCTGTATTTCAACATGTTTTTGAGTAATACTTCTGTTTGCAATATAGGTGTTCAGCTGAATATTTTTATTAATTGATAGATTCATTGCCAGCCACTTTGTACAGTAATCACACTGCAACTGTGACTGAAATCATACTTGGAAACAAGGCCAAGATATGCGAAAGAACCCTTGGCCTAAAGAAAAAAACAGTTAGCTCATATTGGCAATATAACAATCAGAAGAGATAGGTTAGGAGCACATACTAGCAGTAAGCATTCAGGAAAGTCAGTAAAAGAAAAGGGCTGGCAGGATATATCTATGTTGTTGCAGTCAAACAAATTCACCTCTTCACAGGCAAGTTGTGATGTGGAAGATATCGAGGAACCACAATCAAAAATAAGTTGTCTATCTGGTGATATGGTACATGATATAGTGAACGAATCTGTCGATAATGGTAATTTGTCTTCTGCAGTAGCAACCTTTGAGATGCATGATGTCATCTAAAATCTGCATCAGAAACATTGGTCCATGGCATATCTGAGCATGCCGATTGTTCAAATGTTGATGTACAAAGTCCTAATGAAGTTATGTCACATTCTGATATTGAATGTAAGACTGTAACAACCATGATGAAACACAGGCCACACAGCCCACTTCCACTTACCAAGCACTTGATGATGGTGGTGACATTTCAGTAGATCAGCTAGGCAAATATTCAACAGATCCTGCTCTATATATCAACCGTCACATGAGTACTGATGTAATTAGAGACATATTACAGAAGGAACCATGCCAGCCAGTTTGGTATGACAGTTACCGTTTTGAGAAAGAAAAAATGGCAAACGAATGTTTCGAGCGTGAGTGGTATTATAACACTTAAAAACAGAATGAAACACTACAGAGAGTGGTTAATATTTCTCTGGAAGCGATGTGCATTCTGCTACCCCTGTTGACTATTTGCAAAACATTCTGGAAAGAGTTTGAGCCAGCTTTGCTGATCCAAATTATGGCTTTTCAAACTGGAAAAAAGCAACCAAAGCTTTATCAACACGAGCAAGCCACAGCCACAAAGAGCTCGGTCAGAGAGTTACTGATGACCAGATACAGACTGAAAACTGGTAGCACAGTTAACAGAGAGCAGCTGAAGGCTTTCAGTAGACAGGTATGACAGTTGTATTTTCTTCATGGTGGCTTAGATAGAGAGAAATTGTTATGTCATGATGTGCTTGCAAGGACCCCTGTCTTAAACTTGAGTCCTTTGTTTGACAGGTGCAAACCAGTTTACAAGGTATTGTCTTTAAGTCTAAGAAGATCCTTGTCATGGCATGTGGTTACAATTCTCTTGATTTAACTTATTTTTTATCATGGATATTTCAGTCATCGGCTACCACAGTAGGAAAGTACAGCTACATAAGAACTTGCCATAACAGTAGATCTTCTAGAGAGGTTCTTATAGTAGGTAATTCCATATTGGACTGATGCCAGCATCGTGTAATGAGGCAACGCGTACTGGACCTGGGTATGACTGCGTCCGGATATGACGGGGTTTGATACCCATGAACCAGGGGTATGCTAGGGCAGACGATCTGGCAGGGTGCCCAACAGGCAGGCCTGGAACCGGAGCATGGTCTGGTTGGGCAGAACAGGGACCATGCATGAGGACCGCCCCTTTATACTGACGTCGCATGATATCGGTCACCTGGCGGAGGTGATGCCCGCCAGAGACTGCTAGCTAGAAATTTTCTGTGGGTACCGACGCCCGCCGGCATCAGTCCAATATGTAATTGCTCTCCTGCAAGAGTGCTCTTGAAGTAAAAGATCTTTAATGTCTGTGTATGATAATCAAAACAACATCTTCAGCATCACAACTGTGGCAATGGAAAGTCCACCACCTATTGCAGGAGAGCCAACACCATAATTTAAGACACAACACTTTCACCACATATTCTAGTCTTAATGATGCATCACAGCCACTCCTTGTTTTGATGCTGCTGTGCTGCAAGGACTCTATCTTAAGTTTATGGAGTCCTTGTCTTTCCGAGATTCATTTTCAGGTCTTCTGTCTTAAGTTTAAGAAGAACCTTGACCGAGCAGGTGCTTACATGTCAGGCTCTTGTGTTAGAGTTACAATAGTGCCAGCCTCACAGTCAGATAAACATGATTCTGCCCTACCACTGCTTATTACTCATTCCTATTGTACTGTCTGATGACAAAGATACAACAGAACAACTATGTAAAATTCAAGTTACTGTTTATAGTAGATCTTTGAGGGATCTCGGCATTAGATGCGCTTTCGCTATAACTAGTTCCCTTTCTTGGGGTCCTGTTCCATGATTTGGCTTTTTTTTAATTTAGTTTGTCCCTCTGTCTCTCCTCCTATATCTGGGGTGTAAGTTGCCTCCGTTTGTCTGGTGTGCCATTCCACTACAGATGTACTGCTGGAAATCTTCTGTGTGATTACCATTCTGACAATACAGTTCCCACGGTTGTACCCGATGAGGAATAAGATCCCTCAAGATCTACTCTTATGCCTTGCTAAGTGAGCTATTACAAATGGTTCATACAAACAGTTCAAGCATATGCCACTATAGAATTATATCCATTTACCTAACATCTATCTTGCATTCCCTGTTGTATAATGGTATTAAAAAAAAAAAAATGGTGTATTTTGTAATTCTGAATCAACGTAACTGCATTCAACCCGAGAAGGAGGAAGTAGGTGTTACACATCTAATAATTAGTGCTGCTCACCATGAAGCAACTTGGAAATAAACTAAAAGTGCCATATTTTAACTTATGATGGTGAAGTGGCAGTGACAGATGTTAACAGTGAAAGTTTGCAAACTACCTAGATCAGCAATAGGCACATTAAACATGCGTACATCTGATTTTGTAACATGTTGCATGTCTGTAGTGGAGGAGGGCCACAATCAAGCAGATTAGCACAGCTAGTGCAATGTGCTGTGCATTAAACTCAGAACTGACTGTTGTGCATTACAGCAACAGTAACTACTGCACTTTTTTTCTGTACAGCAATATTTTCTATAACCTTCCTAAAAGGAAGACAAATACTTAGTAGAGGTGCTAGGTTGGAGACAAACATAGTACATTTGTAGCTGGGACAGACTATCACAACAGTGACACAATTGACCATTCACAGACAGTCACTCACACTCTTTCAGTGTATTATTAATCTGAAAACTCAATTCACTTACCAGCAAAAGTCATGTGCATCATGTCATATCTTTATGGTCTGGGTTAAGTTTGACTTGTCATATCAAACAAAAACTGACCTATAGCCTATACACAACCAAATTACACCCACACAAGTTACAATACCTTTTTAAAAGTTTGTATGTACAGTAGGTGTTATAATTTAACTGTAGCCAGATTCAATAACCAACATTTACAACCTTTCTACTTCAGGTCCGGCATAACAGAGAAGTTCTACACAGACTATTGGATATTACATTAGTTCTTGCAAAACAAAATCTTCCTTTCTGTGGCCATAGGAGTCTTCTTATTCATGTCTGAATTCCTCATCCTCTAGTAACACCCAGAATGAGGGAACTTTCTTGAACTTGCAAAGTTAATAGCAAAAGTATGACAGCGTATTAAATAAACACCTGAGTGAATCTAAAGGAAGCAGAGTTATCTAAGTCCAGATATACAAAATGATTTTATATCTGCTCTTTCAAGTGTGGTTTTAGACCACATTACCAGTGAAGTCGTGATTCCAAATACTTTGGGATCATTCTTGATTCAACCATTGATATTTCTCATTGATCCAACTTTCATTCTGGTATGCGCTTCATTGATCATAACTTTAATATTCAGGAGAGATTCCTACTTTTAGAAATATTGAGAATTCATCATCAGTGCATCTATTTGAGGTATTAAAAAAACCTTAACAGACCTGAGACAATGACTAGCCCACCTTCGCTCACAGGCATACGATGGGGCAGCAAACATGTCTGGTGCAGTATCTGGTTTGCAAACCGCGTAAAAGAAGTAAACAAGCATGCTTTATATGTTCACTACTATGCACACAAGCTTAATCTGGTGCTTGCAGATAGCTGTAATGTATGTACAGAGGCAGTTACCTTCTTTGGCTATATAGAAAGTACACCTTATCACTTCCAGTCAGCCTAGATCTAGACATATTTAATAAAGCTCAGCATGAGACTGAACATTGGCCCTAAGCGACTTCAGCGTCTATGTGAGACTAGGTGGTATACCAAATCAGCTGTCAGGACACTGAAAGATACTTACCCAGCTTTGATATTAGCATTAGAGAAATTCGCAAAGGAAAGGACAGCTAAAAATGTAGGTGATGCACATGCTCTACTTGAGTTCCTACAGAAATTTGAATTTGTACTAATGCTGCACATATGACTAGAAATTTTACACAGTTAATAGCCTGTCGGTACTTGCATAGTGAAACAATGGATGTCATCACAGCATCAACCATGGTCACTTCATATTTGAAACTATTTGAACAAAAACAGAACAATTGATCATTATAATGATCTGATTAACTGTTCAACTAAATTTGCAGAAGACAATGAGGTAGACACAGAGTTCAAAGTAACTAGACAAGGCATACAAATGTATCCCGGTGAACAAGCACAAGATGAGCAGACAAATGATCCTGCATTGCATTTCAGGACACTACTATTTCTATACAATCTGATGTAGAATCACAACAGAAATGCAAGAGAGATTTAATGACTTTCATAATACAGTTAAATGTTTCAGTTGTCTGTTACCAAGTCATTTTAATGATAGAAAAGTCTTCTGAACCTAATTTCAGCTCTCCAGAGGATATAGACAGTGAGGCAGCACAGTCAGAGTATAAACAGCTTTGTGCTTTCTATAAAGAGCTCTCCTCCAGTCAAACACCATCAACAGTATGTTCAATGTTACGCTTTGTGAAAGATAATGATCTCCAGAATGCATATCCAAACCTAGAATACTATATAGTATTTTCGGTACAATTTCAGTGTCTACCGCTAAGGCTGAGCAGCACATTGAGCAAACTCCGTATTCTAAAAATTATCTAAGATCTACTATGGCAGAAGAAAGACTGTCATCATTGGCACTTTAAGCATTGAAAGGACATTGCTGAGCAGATGAACTTTTCATCAGTAATTGATGTGTCCAGCAAGAAAAACACAGAAGAATGATTCTGAATTAGAGTGCAATAACCGACAGTGTTGTAATACTACTGAACCTCACTTAAAGGATTCAACAAACTTTGACAACAACTAGATATATCCTGTCTCGACATTGTCCTTATGGGTAGAAACAGGATCATTTTCCTTCCCCATTCATAGCTGCTTCACAAGACATATCCTGTTGTCTTGGTAACTTGTTTAATCAGCATGACTATACAGGAGAAGAACATAGCGGCAAGCACAGTCACTTGTTGAAGTATATTAAGTGTGCAACTGATGTCAAAACAGATCTTCTTAGAGTATCCTAGGTCATCAGGTACCACCACCTTAGCAACCGCCATCTGTAAATGGGCATCATCACAAGAACATTTTCACCATTAAAATGGCTGACATTGTAAAACATCAACACACCACAGAGTTTAAACAAATTATAACTCTGGATGTTTACTCAATAACACATGCTGCTTTTGAAGGCCAGTGCTACAATGGCTCTTGTCTAAGCTTATGGAGTCATTCACAGAGTCTATTCACCACATCTGTCTGTGCTGCAAAGAGGACTCTTGTGTTAAACATAATGGATTCCTTTAGCAGGTTCAGTTACAAGGTCTTCTGTCTTAAGCTTAAGCAGATTTTCTTCCTTGCTTGGCCCGATCATCACAAGTCTCCTTTCAAGTTTATGGAGATCCATCCAGCATCAAAAGCATTGCAGTCGACTATCGCTGCAAGGAGGACTGTTGTATTAAACATAATAAGTCATTTAACAGGTTAACATTACAGGTCTTCTGTCTTAAGTTTGGGGAGATAGAAACATAGAAACATAGAAACATAGAAACATAGAAGTTGATGACAGAAAGGACTGCAAGGCCCATCCAGTCTGCCCATTTCTTTTCTACCTTATAAATGTGCCATCAGCACTTTTGCTCTGTCAGTAGCCTATCTATTCATAGTCATTTGCATTGCTCCCTTAACCATATCCATGCCTGTTGAAGCCCTGCACTGTATTCATAGCCACCACTTCTTGCTAGGTGGCCATTCCATACATCCACCACCCTTTCTGTGAAAAAGATTTCCTCACATTCCCCTTAATCGGCCTCCCTCTAATCTCATGTTGTGTCCTCTTGTCCTGCTATTTGTCTTATATTTAAACATGTTAGACTCTTTCACTGTGTTTATGCCCTTAAGGTGTTTGAATGCCTCGATCATATCCTCTCTCCCTCCTTTTGCTCAAGGGTATACATATTGAGCTCCGTTAATCTGTCCTCATATGTCTTCTGATGCAGTCCCTGCACCATTTTAGTTGCCCTTCTCTGGACTGCCTCAATTTTGATTAATGTCCTTGTGAGGGTGTCAATACTGCCGCAGTACTCAGATGGGGCCTAACAGAGTGTCTTATTACAGAGGATTATTACCTCCCTCTTACGACTTGCAGATACCCCTACTATCACACCCTAACACCCCCTAGCCCCTATTGCTTAGAGTCTGCTTGGATGATTTTAGGTCATCAGTGATGATGATGCACAAGTCTCTTTCTTCCTTTGACTAGCAACTCCCCTCCCAGCCTATAGGTGGCTTCAAGATTTCTCTTCCCTATATGCATGATTGCACTTCTTTGCAGCTAAATCCCAGTTACCCTCTTCGGACCATTCTGCCAGTTTATCCAGACCTCTTCTCATTCTGCCCACCCCATCTGATCATCTACTCTGTTGCAGATCTTGGTGTCATCTGCAAACAGACAAGCTACCCTCTAGTCCATCTGCAAGGTCATTAATGAAGATGTTGAAGAGGACTAGCCCCAGGACTGATCCCTGAGGTACCCACTTGTGGACTTGCATCTCTTCTGACTGTATACCATTTACCACCACTCTCTGTTTTCTGCCCGTCCAACAGTTTGCCACCCAGTTGACCAACCACAGCCCACCCGAGCCTACCCAGCTTATTTATCAATCTTCTATATGGAACAGTATCAAAAGCTTTGCTGAAGTCAAGGTAGGCTACATCAACTGCTCCCCTTGGTCCACCACTCTGGTTACAGTCAAAGAAATCTATGAGATTAGTTTGACAGGACCCTTTCCTTTGTAAACCATGCTGTCTTGGATCCTGTGCCTATGGATTCCAGGTGTTGCATATCCTTTCCTTAAAGGTGCCTCCATAATCATGCCACACTACTGAGGTAAGACGACCGATCTGTAGTTCCCGCCTCCTCCGCTACCACTCTTGTGGAGCGGGATCACATGAACCTTCTCCAGTCTTCTGGGACCTCTCCTGTGCTCAGAGACTCACTAAAACAATTCTGCTAATGGCTCTACTAGTTCCTCCTTTAGCTCACGTAAGTACCCTGGGATGTATGCCATCAGGTCCCATTGCCTTATCCACCCTGAGCTTAGCAAGCTCTTGTAGGACCCTTTCTTTTGTGAAGGGAGTAGTGCTCACCTCCCTCCCCTGTGTCCATGATGCTGGGCTGAGCCCTGCTACCTTCTCTTCCAGTAAATGAGCAAAAAAAGTACTATTTAGGATAGATGCCCCACAGGGTCCTCCTCCTCACATGCTCCCTTTCCATTAAGCTTAGCAATGCCCCCTCTGGTTTTCTCCTTTCACTAACGTATCATAAGAAAGTCTTGTCACCTTCTTTTTAATGTTAGTGCTAGTGTTTCCTCAGGTTGGGACTTTACCCGCCTTACTGCCAGATCTGCTTCCCTTAGGGCAGGTTTATGCCTCCCATCTTCATCCCGCTGTGTTCCCTTATATTTCCTGAAGGCCAGCCTTTTGGCTCTGACCTTTTCTGCTACTGTGTTTGAGAACCAAAGTGGTTTTCTTTTCTTTGCACTTCCTTTTCTGTCTAACACAATGGATGTTGCTTCAGTATTGCATCCTTAATAATTGCCCACTTGCCTGTACCCCTCACCTGTGTTTCTTTTGCCAGGGCTAGCTTAACTCTGTTCATCTTATCAAAGTCAGCTCTGAAGTCCCATATTTTGCCTTGGAATGGGATGATTTAGATGTAGTAGCCAAATTGAACCATACCATGTGATGGTCACTGGCCTCCAGGTGACCTTCTACACCGGAGATCTGTGATCCCTTCTTTGTTAGTCAGTACTAGATCTAGGATAGCCCTGTCTCTTGTGGGGTTGCTGTACCAGTTGTTGAGGCCTTCCCCCGCAGGAATCCACTATAGTTTAGTTCTGGCAGACGTTCCTGCTAGTATTGACCAATCTGATCTGGCATGTTGAAGTCTCCATTATCAGAACCTCCTTTAGCTGTCATGTTTTGTATATCTTCTAACAGTAATGTGTCTATGTCCTCCCTCTGGTCTGGGGCATATAGAAACCCAGTTCTTATAAAACGCCCATTTCCTGTTTCCAGGGTGACCCACAGTTCTTCTGGCTCCTTATGTGATTCTGAATTTCTGTAACTTTGATATTTTCATTAACATACAGGGCCACTCCTCCACCCTTTTGCACCCTCGGTCTCTTCTGAACAATACACAGCCAGGTACTGAAGTCTCCCAGGTGTAGTTACTGAAAACCACGTCTCACTAATTGCTACTATGTCCAGTTTAGCTGACATTATTGCCTGCAGGTCTGGGATCTTATTTCCCAGGCTGTGAGCATTGTGTACATCATTTTCCATTGGCTTGAATTTACGTGTGTTCAGTTGTTAGGTGAAGTTTGGCATTACTCCTGTGCATCGTATGGGAGACAAACCTTTTTCTTCGGCAAACATGCACAATTCCTGTTTGACCACTAGCTGAGGGGAGGTGTTCTTCCCATTCGACGTATGGGGTGCTGCACCCTCTCCCCATTTGCTAGTTTAAATATTCTGCAAAACGTCAAACTTCTGCCCCAATGCACTGACTCCTCTTTAGTCAGATGCAGTCCATCAAATTTAAGAACTTTCGCTCCCAGAACTGTTGCCAGTTCCTACAAATCTGTGTCCTTTTTCTGGCACCAGTCCCTGAACCATGTGTTTAGCTCCCTATCTCCCTTCTCTGACCCTTCGTCCATCTGCTCCCCTCTCCCAGACCGGCAGGATCTCAGAGAAGAATGCCAGATGAAATAGATGATAGTTGTTACCCAGCCTAGTCAGGTGTCCTTGGTCTCCACAACTGACCGTAAGGACGAGATCATTAGTCCTATGTGGACTAGGACATCAATGTTTCTCCTGCTTTGTGAACAATTTTAGCAATGTGGTCAGTGTCTCTCCATGCTGATGACCTGGGAGACATCATGCCATCACCTAACTGGAGATGGTGTATCAACTCCCGAATCATGGAGTCTCCTATGATCAGAAGTTTTGGAGTTCCTTTGTGCTTGTTTAGTTTGGTTCCTGATTTGGGTGAGTTTTGTTGTGCTAGCTCCTGTGCCGCGATGTTCTAACCTGCAGTGTCTTCCTGCCTTTATTTGATTTCAGAGATGAGGCAGATACCTGTTGTAATGTTTATATGGTTTTGGGTATTGTGTTGGAGAGCAGAGATGATGGGCACCTGGTTGCTCCTCCAACCACCTGCCAACCTCCTGGACCAACTACCTCCTCCAGTCAGGGTTTTTCTGTTGGATGCTGGGGGAAATGGCAGGTGGTTCTTATAATGTCATTCCTCTTCAATATGAATTTGAGCGTGCAATCTCTGCCATGCTGCCCAGGCTGAGCCCTAAGATCTCCAAGGCCCAGCATGTGGGACAGTGTCTAAATCCTGTAGACTGTCCTTCTGAAAATTGTTCCACAGTACCTGCAGTTAATGAAATCCATTCAAAATAAGTTGCTGGGTTTGTAACCTAGTCAGAGTAATTAGAAGGAAAAAAAATGCAAGTAATGGTTTGAATATCTGCTTTGTTTAACTTGTTATAACAAGTTAAATTACAAATCACTTACAAATGAGATCACCTTGTGGAGGCTCCACTGATCCGCCCCTTCCTGCTCTGCCACAGAAGCATACAACTGTGGTACCTATAAAGGAGTGTGGCGTGCGGTGGTTGGGGATGGGGTGGAGTGGCTGGTCCTGCCCTGCCTAAAAGAAGAACACAGACGGAAAGAACAAGGTGGTAAGAGCAGAAACAGTCAGTCAATAACAAATGCAGTAACTCTGAAGCTTATCCTAATGTTAGATAAAACTGTAAAACCTGTAAAGCACCACCTGTAATAATTTCAGAAGATATCGCTGTAAGAAACACTTTGCTCCAAGAGAAATAAAGCAGTAACAGAAGATATACCTTGCAAAAGACAATTTGAATCAGAAGATTACAGGAGTAATCTGTTAGCACACACCTGTAGCACACCTTGTAATAATGCAGAAAGAAGGTATACCAACAACAACAATTTGAATCAGAGAAAAAATAAAGCAATGAAATGTTAGCAACAAACAGTAGCAATCCCGTGAGTAAAAATAAAAACACCACCACACAGTAAATCGCTTAGCCAAACTAAATCTCAATCCTTCTCTCTTGCTCTGAAGTTTCTCTACTCTGCCTTTCAAGCAGTCTTGAAGGAAAAGCTCAGGTGAAACTAGGTGCCGTGTCAGCAAACCAAGTCTTCTACCTCAAGATATCAACTAACCTGACTCTTTAACCCTTCTTTCTGTCTGGAAATACTGACAGTTTACCAGCTCCACCCCACATACACACCTAACTTTAGAAGCTGTGGGAGGAAAGCAATTAGCTCCTTCAATGTGAGAAGGACTGAAACACCTCTGAGACAACAAACCTTTTCAACAAAAAAGAATAAAATAAACACAGTGTCAAACATAATTTTTGCTTAGCCCAATGATAAAAAGTCACAAAATGTAAGCTCACCTGCCTATACAGTAATTTCAGAAGATATCGCTGTAAGAAACACTTGCTCCAGAGAAAAATAAAGCAGTAACAGAAGATATACCACCAAAGTCAATTTTAATCAGAAGATTACAGGAGTAATCATGGCACACACCTATGGGCAAACCTTGTAATAATGCAGAAGAAGGTATACCAGCAACAACAATTTGAATCAGAAAAATAAAGCAATGAAATGTTGAGCAACAAACAGTACAAACCCTGTGAGTAAAAAAAAACACCACCACAGTAAATCTGTAGCCAAACTAAAATACCATCCTTCTCCTTGCTCTGGTAAGTTTCTCTACTCTGCCTTTCAAGCAGTCTTAGAAGAAAAAGCCCAGGTGAAGCTAGGTGCCTAGCCAGCAAACCAAGTCTCTACCTCCTGCTTGTGCACGCGATGTAAAAATATTACTGTTAACCATGGATGCTGGATGTCCATAAACTTATCTATTCCTACCTGTCATTGGTTGTACTGGTTCTACGATGGTGGTACCTGAACAGGTGACTGAGATCCTAGATTGAAGATGTGCTGTTATATGACTTCTTAAGTAATTCATATCATAACATTTGATGCCCTACCCTTTGTTGGAAAACACATCCAGGTATCTTCCACTAATGATATTTGAAGCACAACACCATAGTCACTCTTGCCCTACAACACTATTATCAAATGTGGACAATAATGAAGTCCTGTAACCCTAAGCTGTTACCACATATGCCTACATACAGAAAACTAACGTAAAAATCTAAAGAAAGTTCTGTTATAATCAACTATTTAACGATGTGGTTGTAAAACAATGTTTTTTGTTTTTTTTAATGCTATTTCCTGAATTACTGTCTTGTCAATGTGATTCATGACTGACATACGCAACTCCTTTACTATAGTACAGAAGATAAATGCACTTGTATTACACTATTTTCATTCTGTTATCCGGACTAGCATTTCAGTTTTATAAAAAGTATGTGTAGCACTGGTAGTTTACAGTCTTATGTGTACAGAGTCCCTCAGATAATGTTTAGGAGTCTTGCAACTTTGATGTTTTACTACTACAAAGGAATTTCTGATTCATGCAAGTAAAACATTTAATAGTCAGAGGACCATATCTTCTGGTTGCATACTTTTAAGGGTTTGGGTTGATAGTAGAAGGCAGACAAGTAAATCTGTCTGATAGATGGGGTAGGCAACTAATCCTTGGAGGAGAGTTCAATTTCACCTCTTTAGGTGGGATACCTCCTGAGGAATTGAGGTGTGACAAAAAGGGTTTAGCATATCATCATTTAAAGATATGAAACATGGGGGATAGAGGGCACACAGTGTAACCAGAGGGCCATGTTGGTGAGGCCCATAAAATAGGGACATACTTCACTTTCTTTTGCACATTGTCCTCTTGATATTTAACATACAGATGCTCTCCAGTTCTTTGATTGGATACAGTATTCTCAGTATACCTTACTTTGATCTTTGTGTTAGTAAAAATCTAATTGTCTTAGTTGTGTGACTACCTGCATCCCCTCTGCTCAACGTCTTCATCTCTCTCTTTTCATACTACTTGAACAATCAGATGAATGGCAGGAACGGAGTCAGTGATATCACAGAATGTCTTGGACATATGAAAATCAAGAGCAATAACTGGTTAAAAGTGGAATTCAATGTAGATCACAGGTGCAGTATGGCACCCCAAAGCACGTTATTTATCAAAAATTATCTAAAGCAATCAGGTTCAAGATGCATAACTGGCATGGAAAGGCAGATAGAAGGAAGTTAAATGCCTGCAAATCTCATCTGCTCCACCACATTCTGCCCACCCCATCTGGATCATCTACTGGGCTGAATAAGGTATCATCCGAAACGAACGACACACCTCTAGTCCATCTGCAATGTTACTAATCGAAGATATTGAAGAGACTAGCCATAGGACTGATCCCTGAGGTACCCCACTTGTGACTTGCATCTCTTCTGAATGTATACCATTTACCACCACTCTCTGCTTTCTGCCCGTCAACCAATTTGCCACCCAGTTAACCAACTTCTGACCCACCCCGAGCCTACCCAGCTTATTTATCAATCTTCTATGTGGAACAGTGTTGAAAGCTTTGCTGAAGTCAAGGTAGGTGACATCAATTGCTCCTCCCTGATCCACCACTCTGGTTACCCAGTCAAAGAAATCTATGAGATTAGTTTGACAGCATCTACCTTTTATAAATCCATGCTGTCTTGGATCCTGTGCCCCTATGGATTCCAGGTGTTGCATTATCCTTTCCTTAAGGAGTGCCTCCATAATCTTGCCCACTACAGAGGTAAGACTGACTGGTCTGTAGTTCCCTGCCTCCTCCCCTGCTACCACTCTTGTGGAGCGAGATCACATGAGCCCTTCTCAGTCTTCTGGGACCTCTTCTGAGCTCAGAGACTCACTAAACAGTTCTGCTGATTCCTCTGCTAGTTCCACTCTTAGCTCCTTAAGTACCCTGGGATGTATGCATCAGGTTCCATTGCCTTGTCCACCCTGAGCTTAGTAAGCTCTTGTAGGAAACTCCATCTTCCTTTCCATGCCAGTTATGCATTTATGATATGCTTTGTTAAATGTTTGATAAATACTGTAGCTTTAGGAGCCCTACTGCCCTCTGATCTACATTGAATTCCCTCTCCAAACCAGTCATTGCTTTTGATTTTCATATGTCTAAGACATTGTGTTACATCACACTACCATTCCATACCATTCATCTCCATTGACCTGGAATGTTGATTATGTCATATAATGATATGGCACCATGAAAGGACAGAGCTGCAGACTGCAGCTCTTGAGCAGTTGGGGATTCAGGTAAATACAAAAGCAACAAAATTATTTTTAGCTTAACAAAAGCTCAAAAATATATCAGAATACTGGGTATCCAATAACCAACTTTTGAAATTGGGTATCCAATACCACAATTTGAAATTTAAAGTTTTTAAAACTAATATGTAACTAGTTATACTGGCAATTGGCCTAGTAATACTGCTTTCTATAGTAACACTATAGGAATTGTGATGTGATGGTCCTGTGGTTGTGTTTTGCTAAACTGTGTTTTGCACTTTCAAATGAAGGAACTGGTATGTTTCAAAATATTAAACATTTCATGATACAAATTGCTACTATGATCTCTTAAGACAGCTAATATGAAAATTACCAAAATAAAAATAGAGGCCAACAATTAACTGTCTCTTGTTTTCTTTCCTTACATAAAGTACTTTTAGAACTTATTGACCTTCTTACCTGTGCTTCTGTTTGAACCTGGGACAAATGTACATCAAAATGTAATAACTAGTGAGGTATTAAATTAGAACTAGCACAAACCAGAATGCATTTTATAACCCATGGTTTCTGGGTGCCCAGAACCCCGACCCTTCTTCATGTCGTGGTACACAAAAATCAGGACTTTTTGGTTAGTTTGCCTCCCCTGAAAAAAAAACAAACTACGCCACTTCACTTCCTCCTCCTCTTTTGTGAATACTGAGCAGAAATATCCGTTCAGTATCCCTGCTTTTTCACTGTCCCCCTCTGCTGAACCCACCGTTCATTCTATTCAGCCTCACTGTCCCTCCCTTTGTCTTTCTACGCTCGCTTATGTACCTATAAAAGGTTTTATCCCCCTTCTTAACGGAGTTGTTTATCTTTTCCTCAGTTTGGGCCTTTGCTATTCTGACTTCCCTTCCTGCTTCCTTCTGCCTTAATTGGTACAGCTCTCTGTCCTGCTCCTTCTGTGTTTCCTTATACTTTCAGAATGCTATCTTTTTCTTCCTGACTTTCACAGCCACCTCTTTTCAGAACCACAGTGGTTTTTTTCTATCGTTTTGAATTGTTTATTTGCTTCACACAAAGGTTTGTTGCCTCTGTGATGGCAGTTTTGATGATTCCCCATTGTTGCTCCACACCTCCTTCTACCCTGTTTGCCAGTGCTTTTCTGAGGCACTCCCCCATCTTGCCAAAGTCAGCCCTCCTGAAGTCCAGTACCCTCACTTTTGTATGGCTAGATTCTGCAGCTGAGTTTAACATGAACCACACTGTTTGATGGTCACTTGTCCCCAGATGGCAACCCACTTCTAGATCTGAGATCCTCTCACTGCCCCCGTTTGAGAGTAGGAGGCACTTTTTCAGGGACAGGGAGGTTTTTTCAACTCTTGTGTATATCACGGGCATTTTGTGGAATTTTGGCACCAAATTTCAACTTGTGGTTATTGGGTCTCCTCCTCGTGAATTCAGTCACCGTCATGGTGTTATTTGGTCCCGAAAGGTGATTTTGCAGTCACTGTGCAGAATCAACTTTCAGGACCGAGTAACAAAATGACAGTGTCACTGTTCATGAGGTGGCCTCCCAAAAAGCCTTTGTTGCAAATTTGGTGAAAAAATTCCAATAAAGGACTGTGTTATGAGTGTGCATTGTGCAGTTTCCATGCACACTCATAACTTCACCAATTTATAATATTTTCACTCCAGATTTTCAACATTGCCATTTTTTCACACCTCTTTAAGGACAGTGTAGCTGTCATTTTTCACATCCTGTCCAAAACATATTTTCGCACTACCAGCGCAGAATAGCATGTTTGCTGTGGGAAATCAGTGTTCAGGATAGAGTACAAAAATCACAGCAACACTGTCCATGAGCAGAGGTCCAAAATTGCCTATATTGAAAATTTGGTGACAAAAGCCCATAAAATGACTATGTTACAAGCGTGCATTGCGCAGTTTCCACGTACACTCATAACTTTGACAATTTGTAATGTTTTCACTCAACATTTTCAACATTGTCAATTTTGAACACGTCCTTATGAACAGTATAGCTGTCATTTTTCAGATCCTGCCCGAAATGTGTTTTCACACAAATGGTGCACTATGGCGTGGTCGCTGTGTGAAATCAATGATAGGGACAGATGAAAATCATAGTGAGAGTGTTCATGAGCAGACGTCACAAAATGCCTATGTTGAGAATTTGGTGAAAGAATTCCACTAAATGGCTGTGTTATGAGTGTGCATTGTGCAGTTTCTATGCATGCCCGTAAATCTGAGCAGTTTTAATATTTTCACTCAAGATTTTCAACACTGCCATTTCTTCACACCCGTCATTTTTTACATCCTGCCCAAATGGTGTTTTCCCACATCTGGCACAGAATGACACGGTCGCTGTGAGAAATCAATGTTCGGGACAGATTAAGAAAATCACAGTGCCACTATTCATGAGCAGAGGTCCCAAACACTTTCATGAGGTGGGAGTCACAAAAATGCCATATTGCAAATTTGTAGTGCAAATACCAACAAACAGCTGGGGCATTAGGATTTCTAACCATAACGTCCCACCCTGTACAGACTGACAGGCATCAGGGGTTTGTCTTTACATTGCCGGCTATCATGCTCACACAATACCATCCCCCTACCCTCAAGCCACTGACAGGCATCAAGGTGTGCCTTAGACTCTTGGACTCTACAGTTCACCCCATTCTCCTATGCCGCACCCATTTCAGTGTATGTCCTTATGAAATGGTGTGACTGTAAAACTGAACACCCCAAGGCACACCTCAGCACTTGCTGGTGTCTGCAGAATAGGGTGAGGTAAAATGCCATGAGCGTTATGGCTGAATGGGGTGAGCGTAAGGTCTGAGGACCTCGAGGCACAATGTGATATTTGTTGCACTGCAGGGTAGGGTGAGCTGAAATGCCATGAACATTATGGCCTATGCCCAAAGGCACACCTCAGTGCCTGTCAGTCTCTGTAGGGTGATGTGGGATTTGACGTCACTTTCATACTTCACTGCCATTCCTATTATGCATCTGTTCAACTCCTGCACTGCCAAAGCCAATGTCAGCAAGACAACATTCAGCATTGACAAATGCGTATTTTTTAATTGATTTCTCTTTTGTTGACTGGGAATAGAGAGCTAGACAATACTGCCTATTTTCAGACTTTTTTCCTGAGGGAAGAGATGGAACTGTAAACTATTTGAAACTGAATCAGATTAGAACGGTAGCAGTATTTTAGTAAATAGGGGAAATTTGGCCAGGACACTGAGAAACTGTCCCTGCTCTTTTCAAAGAAGTGACATGGGATGTTTAACATCCACCTGAAGAGACAGACAGGATATCAGTTTAATTGCTTATCTGAAGGATAGCACACCCTGACAGTACAGCATCCCCTTAGTACTGCCCTTGGGTGTCAGTGTTTCTGGTATGAGCCCAATCCCGGTGCTGGACCAGAACCTGCCATGACCTTCTGACCCAGAGGCAGATGTGCTACCAGCTGATCCATGCTGACACTATTTAAATGCTTATAAATGTTTATAACTTTATGATAGTTTAATTCATGCTGTTTCTAACAAGAAAATATTATATTAAACATCACTGCCAATGAGATTTTTCAAAGAATGTTGTAATAATTACTAGACTGTAATTCATTTATACTGTAATATATGGATTCATAAAATAATACCCCCAAAAAGCATATAAAAAAAATCATTGTAATAGATTAGTTAGTTCCATAATAGTATACTTCCAGTTCTTGTAATACTATACTTCCATCCCAATAATACTATACTGTACTTCCGGTCCCCATAATACTATTGTTGGGATTACCGGACGCAACTACTGTATGAACCATGTGTTTTTTTGTTTCTTTTTTCTCTGAGAAAAAGAAGCGGGAACGGATTGGGAGCTGGGAGGATGCAAATGAGGAGCAAGGAACAACACTCACAGTCTGACAAACTCTGTCAATCACAGCAGCACAAGTAAGAACTTGAAAATTCCTCGCATCCATATATTACAAAAAATAATAAATAGTTTCTGGTGTTTCAAGGCAGAAATTCCATCTCGAGGTTCTGGGGACACAAGAAACCTCTCAAGCTTCACTCTTGAGGTTTCTTGTGTCTCTGGATCCTCACAATGGAATTAATGCCTTGTAATACAGCAGAACCTATCTATTATTCTATTTGTAATGGTGAGGAAAGAAAAATACGATACGTATTGATCATACTTATCTTTATTTGGGGGGGGAGGGGGTATATTTTGCCACAAAGGAGTGTTTATGTAAAACAATAAATATTGTGAATTTAGAAAGTAACCCATTATTGGTCTGTATACTATTTAGGGATCACAGTATGTCATTATTATTTTATTTTGGTTCCTTCAGATCGTCAGGTGGTAGAGTGTATAGCTCATTTATTGCTGTAGGCTCTCTACATCACGAGCAGATCTAAATTAGAACCATATCAGTATTAGTGCCTTTAATTATCTTTCTAAAAGGGGGGGGGCTGCCTTTAACCAGTCAGCTTGTTTTAGAAGTTAAAGTGGGCAGTCAGGTGTGCCTTTTGTGGCAGAAGATAACGGGCAGCTAAGTGTGGCCAAGTGTGCCCAGGGTCGGTGGAATGTGGCAGACTCCAATGAACCCATATAACATTGGCAGAGGCCAGCATATCATGTTGATTTCCATCTGGCTGAAAGGGGAGTACTGTACAAGATCTGAGACATCATTTTGTTGAAAAGTACAAATACAGTGTTTGTATCATCATGAAGTATGGTATTATTTTTAATCTAACTGCACTGAAATAAATCTACTGCAACATAGCTTTGATTGAACTGCTACTGATTTTACTATAATGGCTGTCACTAATTTCCACAGGGTTGTAGTGATTAAGTAACACCCCATAGCACCCATCTACTGTGGCCCACCTGAGTCCATTGAGCCCTATATGATTGCTTGAGGTAGACTGCTGTCCCCCCTTCCCCTGATTGGTTGTGACAGGTCCAAGAAGGCAAGGCTCAGAGACCAAATCACCAGAATCCAAAGATGTGGCAGCATCTATGGGGGAGGGGGTAATTGGGGCTTAATGAGGTCCAGTACACTTGGAGTCAGTGCAGTGTGTCAGACTCCACTGAACCCATTTAACTTTGACATTGGCCTGAATCTGGTGCTGATTGATTTCTATCTGGTAGAAAGGGGAGTGCTGTAAAGGACCTGAGACATTCTGGTGAGGAAGCGTACAAGTACTGTGTTCATGTCACCATAAAACACTTTCACTTTTTCATGTTTGCTTGCTCGCGCAGCGCATAAGAAACATATTGAGATAGTGGAGCATTGCAGAGGTGTGGCAGTTTTGTGGCCAATGCAGAGGATGCTTTAATAGGTGCATTCCTCAGCCTCCAATTAATGCTGAAGCTACCAATGAAGGCAGTTGCAGATCGAGCGTCGCACTTGAAAGAAATCTACTGCTGCAATCTGGGGCAGTTTCATCATTGCGGTGGCAGTCTCCCCTCCCTCCCAACCAGACACAGAACAGGACAGCAAGTCTAAATGTTAGCTCCTTCCCACTGCTGCTGCCCACCCCGCATCCTCCATCCTCCATCCCCTGCTAACATCGGGGTGCCCAATCCCCATGTCAGCATGTACCCCCCCTCCCCACATTAATGAGGCACACTAGGAGCCCACCCCAGTGTGACAAAAAATACTTCTTTGATGTTTCTGACACCGGGATGCCCACTCCCAGTGTCATATGAACCTTCCTTCCCATGTCCATATGTTATCAGCCGACCTTGTGGTGCTCAATCCTTGGGTTGGCATTGATTCCCCCCCAATCTAGTGCTCTGGCACACTAGGAGCCCACCCCAATGTGCAAAAATCCATCGTGTTAATATTTCACCTGTACAAAAGAAAATAGTCCCACAACGTCTTTTTTTTTAAACCTGAAAAAAAAGAAAATGGTCCCTCGTTGTTCCTGCTGGCCCCCCTCCCCAACCCGTACTCTACCTCTGTGCACCCTACCTCCCCTCACCCCCACCCTTACACTTCTGGAGGTTAGGAGTAGCAATCTTCTGTGGACCAGGAACATATCTGCACGTTTTAAAGACCAGCTGGGAACTGAAGAAATTACAGTAGGCCCTATAATGGCAGTCAATGGGGGGGTTTCAACTTAGGTTCATATCTCAACCAATAATTGGATTTTTGGTCCCAAATTTCCAAAAAAGGGTTCTTGGAACCTCACCTCATTAACACTGGCACTATTGTTTCATTTCTTGGTCTCAAAAGGTGGTTTTGCAGTCACAGAATCACCTTTCAGGACCAATTAATGAAATGGCAGTGCCACTGTTCATGAGGTGGGGTCCCAAAAATCCCTTTTTGCAAATTTGGTGAAAAAAGTCCAAAAAATTACTGCATTATGAGTGTCTGTTGGCAGTTTCTACACAGGATCATAACTTCATTAATTTTCAATATTTTCACTCCAAATTTCCAACATTGCCTTTTTTTCACACACCCTTATGAACAGTATGGCTCTCATGTTTTGCACCCTTCTTGAAATATGTTTTTGAACCTGTGGCACAGAATGGCATAGTCACTGTGTGAAATCAACTTTCAGGATAGATTAATGAAATCACAGTGCCACTGTTCGGGGGGATTCAAAGGCCATGTTGAAAATTTGGTGAAAACATTCCAAAAAATGACTACACTATGAGTGTGCATGGCACAGTTTCTACACACACTCATAACTTCACCACTGTTACATATTTACACTCCAGATTGTCAACATTTCCATTTCTTCACACCTCCTCATGAACAGTATAGCTGTCATTGTTCACATCCTGCCTGAAATGTGTTTTTGCACCTGTGGCATTGAATGGCACACTCGCTGAGCGAAATCACCTTTAGGGATTGAGTAACAAATTGATACTGCCACTGCTCATGAGGTGGGGTCCCAAAAAGTCTATGTTGAAAATTTGGAGCAAATATACCAACAAACACTCTGGACATTAGGGTTTCCAATTGTAACTCCCACCCTGTACAGACTGACAGGCATCAGGAGTGTGACTTGTGGTAGTCGGCCGTATCTCTCATGCCATTCCACTACCACCCCCACCCTGCAGCCACTGATTGGCATTGAGGTGTGTCTTGGTGTTTTTGTCCCAGAAGTTCACACCATTCTTTATACTGCACCCATCTCAGCTTGTTTCCTTATGGAATGGGGTAAGTGTAAGGGCCAAAGACCTTAAGGTACAATGCAACACCAGTCAGTGTGTGCAGGGCAGGGTGAGGTGGAATGGCATGAATGTTATGGCCAATGATCCAAAGGCACCCCCCCCACTGCCTCTAAGTCTCTGCAGGATGGGGGTGGGGGTTGGCATTACTTCAACACTTCACTTACATTCCTATTATGCAACTCTGTAACTCCTGTACTACCAATGCCAATATCAGCAAGCAAACATTCCACATTGATAAATGCTTGTATCTAACAGCACAGCACTGAACTACATTTCCTGCATTATGGATCTACTCAAAAGGTTGCTGATTTTAAAGAGCTAGAATACAGCATAAAATGAATATTAGTGTTTAAAAACAGTCAGCTATTACCCTTTATATCTGAAGAGATTTTTCTTTCCCCTTTGGACAATTAGAAATGTTGTTTTTTTACCTAATGTTAATAGGTGTGATCTCTGTAACAACACTCTGCCTGGCTGCTGACATGTAATTCTAGTCCTCCCACTACATCATCAGCATTGTGACCTCAATGACTGTGCCATCAAAGATGATTATTCTGGCATCTGCTGAGTGGTTATTCCTGAGTAGCTGTGATGTCACGGTCAGTGCGATCATAACGCTAATGAGGAAACGGCAGGAATGGAACTAAATAAGTAATCTGCGGGGCAGAGTTCAATTGCACACATACAATGTACTGTAATACTGACATGTTGAAAACATTCTAATAAGCAAACGGAACAAAAATACACTTCAGAAATAAATTCTACAACTCATTACTACTTAAAATTTTTAACATTTCCTTGTCTGCTGTTTTTGGTTCTAGTAGCTCATTAATGTATTGTCATGAAATTGCACAGTGTTATAGTGATTAAATAATAGCCCACATCACTCATCTACTGTTATCCTCTTGACCCCATTAAGCCTGAAACATCTGATTGAGGTTGGCTGCTGCTCCCCTGTGCTTAGGTGTTATAGAAAACATTATGCAAAGAGTTGATAAGGTTACAAATCATTGTAAATCTGATACATTATTTTATGTTTATCTTTAACAAACCAGAACTGCACAGGAAATATTTTAAAGATAGAATACTTTATAAGACTAGAAATTTATTTGTTGGCATACAAACATTATATAATGGTGAAACCACTTGTGTTCAAGTCACTGTCCTGTCCAAATGCGAATTATGCACATGAACATAGCCAAGATTGGATGGCAACACATTTTGCTGCATTTGCTTGCCTCTGGGAATGTGTTATCAAATGCAGGTCCTCCCGTCCCTCACCTACAGCCCCCCCACCCTCTGATATCCCCAGCCCATCACACCGGCATCCTCTAGGTCTTACCTGTCCAGCTATGCCCTCATGTCTCCCCCCCCACCAACTGGTGGGGTTGGCATGGCTCCCCTTAAGTCCCACAGGGAATAGGATTCAGTTTACATGGACATGCCCAGATAACTGGGTGCGGGGCCTCTGGGAGACCAATGTCATCCTACTGGTTGGCTTTTTTTACCATTTTCTCCCTGGCATGGAGGAAGTGCCATGCAATGATGTCACTGGCTCTACTGTGCATGCTCCTGTACACAGTATGTTGGGTGTCTGACCTACCTCTCTCTCCCGTGTGTGTGACCTCTGTGTGTAGACCCCAACTGCCGCTAAAGGCTAAGCTCATGTGAAGCACCAATCCCACCCCTTCCCAGAGGTGGAGAACAGTCCCTGGAGTACTCCAACCCACCCAGCTGACCCTCCTACTCTGGAGTTCATGTCCAAACTCTGATTGTCGGCACCACAACTGGTAGCACTACTGCTGCACTGATGAACTGGCCTAAATCCAAAGAATTTAACTGAGAATGTTCACTCACATTCCTCCAATGCTTGTGCCTTAAAAAGAACTCTTTTCAGTATGAGAAGCCTTCAGACAAAGTTTGATGAGTTTTTGGTTTGGGTGTATCATGCTAATTTATAGGGAAATGTCCATCTAGGATTAAATTAATCAATATTATTACCAATGGACATCTGCTTTACATAAGCTATTGACTGAACCTGTAACACATTTAGGGCCAGAATTTTAACTCATTCAGTTCCCCCTCCCTTTATAGCTGCAGGCATCCATTTTCTAAATCACAGGCATAGGAAATGACATCACACCACAGGAAACACATACAGTTGATAAATATTTTAACCAGGATAGGCACACTAAGCTGAAGCTTAAGTCCAGGTGCAACCTGAGAGCACAAGACAGTTAAGTGACTTGCTTCAGATCATATAGTAATGCAAGTGGGGACTGGGATGCAAACCCAAGTTGACAGGTGTGCAGCCCAGAGCCTTAAACCACTGCACTATACAGCCTCTTTCAACATACTGTAAGAGGAAAAGAAGAGTTAAGCCTTTTAATGAACGACTTAATAGTTCAGTGATTGAACCTGGGAGCATCAGGGAAGTGAAAAGGTTTTCTCTCAAAAAGAAGGGGCTACTGAAGATTTCCTGCTGGAAAGGCAGAGTGAAACAGTTGGAATCATGAAATGAAAAAACAAATCAGCTTTGTTTTTTTTCTTTTACTTTGGTGAAAGGAAACCTATTTCTGGATGGTGTTCAAATAAAGATTGCTTTTACGCTGCAACCTTCAGAAGAAGTAGTGCTAGAACATGGGGAAAAGTGAGTGTACATATGCGTGTGTGTGGGGGGGGGGGCACTGTATTAATAAGAGACCATGATTGCTTCCCTTCTGACATTGCATGCATTTAGGAGCACTTTGAATGCTCATGGGCAAATGTGGGGGTTGTTCACCCCCCACATACACCTGTAGGTCCTGGCACCTATGTTCAAAAGGGTTCTGTATCGATAGCCATCTATTCTCTCACACAACAACACAAAACAATTATTTTTGTGCAACTTACTGTATTTACCCAGGATAGTCCAGTTGAGATGTGACACCTCATTTCCAGTGGGGTCCTGCTGCTATTCATTTATGCTGCTAGGTAGACAGGAGCACTGGGGGGTTATGTGACTTACTCAAAGTCACACACTTAGTATTTGACGTTACTGAGGTTTGGAACCCTCATCTCCTGGGCCCTATGCTTGTGCTCTAGCCACTAGATCACACTCCTACAAATGACAGAACATGATGCCAACAAAAAATGTAAACACAACTACTTCAGTGCTAACAAATACTGGAACTATATAGGTACAGTAATAACAATTCTTTACAGTGGTACCACAGAAGCAGACTATTCTGCAAATCACACTAGCATTAGACATTTTACTAAACTGAAATGTCACAAAACATTGTACAAAGTAATATAAACCCCAAAGGACTCAGAAACTGTTGGCACTGGCAGTACACAATGTTTGTTTATAGCAACCCCTTCAAGATTGGAAGCAAGTTCATATCCCCATGGACTGGGTAAAATTAGGCTTGCCACTAAAAGGCAGGCCAGGTTGTCTCATGGCCCCTGCCAGAAAGAGACAAAGGATGGGGGTGGGAGGAGAGGGGAGGGGAGGATGGGAGGGGAGAAGGGGATGGATGACATCACCAATGAGGTAGGTAGTGTAATATGACAAGGTAGGGCTAGGGTTCACAGCATTGGCTGGTGGGCGGAGCTAGCAGGGGTCTTGATCTGTGGTCGTGAGGGGGTATATCAGGGCTGGTCATCCTGAGCTAGGCCTCTTTTTGCCGCAAAATTCCCCACCTAGCCACCCTTCCAAGAAAGGCTCTGGGATGTAAGAGTTGGCACATAGACAGTAGGGACAGGGCAGCAAGTGATGCCCTTCAGGCCTCGGTCATGGGGCAGTGATATTCTGCTGCAGGTAGGCAGCATATGGTCCCGGGGTCAGGTCATAGCCCTGGTGGGGGGTAGCAGAGCACAGGAGAGGTAAATAGGGGGAGCAATGAAGAGGGGGTTGGGGAAGGGGCACATGAAAGTGGGAGAGGGAGAGGTTGCACAGGCTGGGTGCAAGGAACCCAGGCAAGGTATTAATGTGGGGAGGGGTGGATAGGTCTAGGTGCTGGATTCATAGTGTCTGGGCCTGGAGGGCTGAGGCCTGGGAAAGTGAGAAACCAACCTGGTTCTGGTGATGGAGGAGGGGGACAGATTTAGAGTGTCTGGACCGTGAAGCATGGAAAAAGAAGAAAAAGCCAGAAGGAGGAAGAGGCCAGAGTGAAGAAAAATCGATGTGACATAATTTTGTGTTATTGTGATTGAATTCTGATAATGAGGAATGTAAATATTATCTTTGTGCCAAATAAATATTTGCCAGTGAGCAACCAAAAGCTAGAATGTTGTTGCGTGCTATTATTTTTGGGAGGCGATCAGGGGACAAGCATTTTTTGTTTCATTTGCTCTGCTTTT
This sequence comes from Neoceratodus forsteri, assembly GCA_016271365.2. NCBI lineage: Eukaryota > Metazoa > Chordata > Ceratodontiformes > Ceratodontidae > Neoceratodus > Neoceratodus forsteri. Next base: position 1,064,024,524 of record CM057452.1, on the reverse strand, counting down.
CAAGGAGGCAGTATGGTGCAGTGGTTTAAGGCTCTGAGCTGCAAATTTGGTGACCTGGGTTTGAATCCCAAAGCTCTCACTTGCATTAGTGTATGACCCTGAGTTAGTCACTTAACATTCTTGTGCTTTCAGGTCACACCTGGACTCAGGCTTCAGCTTAGTGTGCCTCTTCTTTTAGAAACATAGAAACATAGAATTTGATGGCAGATAAGGACCGCTTGGCCCACCTCATCTGCCCATATTCCTACCTAACAGATAAGCTGCAGATCCTAGTTAACCAATAGCTTACTTCCTCCTACACCCCCACTAGGACTGCCTTATGTCTGTCCCATGCATTCTTGAATTCCCCCACTGTTCTTGACTCCATGACCTCCTCAGGGAGACTGTTCCATGCATCCACAACCCTCTCTGTGAAAAAATACTTCATTACATTACCTCTGAGCTGTCCCCCCTCTATCTTCAAATTCTGCCCCCTTGTTCTTGCACATCTCTTTTTTTGAAAGATGCCACCCTCTTGGACTTTGTTGATTCTCTTGAGGTACTTGAAAGTTTCTATCATGTCCCATGTCTCCCTCCTTTCCTCAAGTGTATACATATTAAGCTCCTTTAGTCTTTCTTCATATGTCTTCTGGTGCAGACCCTGCACCATTTTTGTTGCCCTCCTCTAGACAGCCTCCACTCTGTCTATGTCTTTGCGGAGATGGGGTCTCCAGAACTGCACACAGTACTCAAGATGGGGTCTCACCAACTGTCTGTACGGAGGGATAACAACTTCCTGTTTTCTGCTATTGATGACTCTCCCTATGCATCCCAGTATCCCCCCAGCCTTCCTTACTGCTTTCTCACATTGCTTGCCCACCTTTAGGTCATCTGATATAATTACCCCCAGGTCACTTTCCATTTTTACTGTTGTCAGTATCTCACCCCCCATTGTGTACTCTTCCCCTGGGTTTTTGTTTCCCAGGTGCATTACCTTGCACTTCTTTGCACTGAATCTGAGCTGCCATACATTTGACCATTCCTCCAACCTTGCCAAGTCCCTTCTCATCCTTTCCACTCCATCTGGTGTATCAACCCTGTTGCAGATCTTTGTGTCACCTGCAAAGATACATACTTTTCCTTCCAGTTCCTCTGCAATGTCACTTATAAAGACATTAAAAAGAACTGGTCCCAGTACTGAACCCTGTGGCACCCCACTAGTAACCCTCCTTTCTTCACTGTGGACTCCATTTACTACTACCATTTACGTCCTGTTGTCTAGCCAATTTTTTGTCCCGGCTACCACCTTGGGACCCACTCCAAGGCTGGCAAACTTTTGTATTAATCTTTTGTGTGGGACTATATCAAATGCCTTGCCAAAATCTAGGTAGGCCATGTCCACAGCCCCTCCCTGGTCTACTACTTTGGTCACCCAGTCAAAGAAATCTATTAGATTCATCTGACATGCCTTTCCCTTCATGAATCCATGCTGCCTTGGGTCCTGTGCCCCACTAGCCTGTAGGTACGCAACAGTTCTTTCCTTCAGAAGTGATTCCATCATTTTCCCTACCACTGAGGTCAAACTAACTGGTCTGTAGTTTCCTGCCTCTGTCCTGCTCCCACTTTTGTGAAGAGGAATCACATCCGCCCTCCTCCAGTCCTCAGGTACCACCCCATCCTCCCAAGATTTGTTAAAGAGTAGTCACGGTGTCATTAGTTCTACCCTTAGTTCTTTTAGAATTCTTGGGTGAATCCATCAGGCCCCATTGCTTTGTCCACCTTCAATTTTATTAGTTCTTTCAGAAACCTTTCTTCTGTAAATGGACTGGTATCGACCCCCATCTTCAGAGTGTTTCTCTTATTTGGTTTAGGTACCTCCCCACCTCTTCCTTTGTGAATACTGAGCAGAAATATTCATTCGGTATCCTGCTTTTCAGCTTCACCCTCTACACATTCCTCCCCTTTACTAAGCCTCAGTATCCCTCCTTTGGTCTTTCTTCGCTCCCTAATGTACCTATAAAAGGTCTTATCTCCCTTCTTAACAGAGTTGGCTATCCTTTCCTCTGTTTGGGCCTTTGCTATTCTGACTGCCTTCCCAGCCTCTTTCTGCTTTAACTGATACAGTTCTCTGTCCTGCTTCTTCTATGTTTCCTTATATTTCCTGAATGCTATCCTTTTCTCCTTAAATTTCCCTGCCACCTCTTTTGAGAACAATAGCATTTTTTTCCTTCATTGTGTTTTGTTGATTTGCTTTACGCAAAGGCTTGTTGCCTCTGTGATGGCTGTTTTGATTACTCCCCATTGTTCCTCCACCCCTCCTTCTTGCTTGTTTGCTAGTGCTTTTCTGAGGCACTCTCTCATTTTCCCAAAGTCAGCCCTCCTAAAGTCCAATACTCTTGCTTTTGTATGGCTTGATTGTATGACTGTGTTTATCGTGAACCACACTGTTTGGTGGTCACTTGTTCCCAGATGGCTACCCACTTCTAAATCTGAGATTCTTTCTCTGTCCCCATTTGAGAGTACCAGGTCTAAGATTGCTCCCTCCTGAGTGGGTTCCAATGCTAGCTGTCTGTGGCATGCCCCCCGTAGGGCATCAAGAATGACCCTGCTCTTGGATATGCCTGCAGCAAAGGTGCTCCAGTTAACATCTGGCATATTCAGGAACCCCATCAAACAATATCTCCTCTTTTTCTGCCATTCTAATGAAGCCTTCTATCATTTTCTTGTCCATTTCCTCCCCCTGAGATGGGGGTCTGTATACAACCCCCATGTGGATTGTGGTGCCATTTCCTGTCTCCAGGGTGACCCAGAGTGTCTCATCCACTCCCTGTTTACTCTTTAGTTCTGTTGCTTTGATCCTTTCCTTTAAATATAGAGCTCCTCCTCCTCCTCCTCTCTTACCCTCCCTGTCCCTCCTGTAGATTATGTATCCTGGTATGTTGACATCCCAGTCATGGTTCTCTGTGTGCCATGTTTCTGTGACTGCCACAATATCCAGGCAACCCTCTTCCATCGAGGCCACTAGTTCAGGGAGCTTGTTACACAGACTACAGGCATTGGTACTCATCACCCTCCACTTTTTGATGGCCTTACCCTTTTTAGTCCCATTCCTGTCCTTACTGCCTTGGCCTTTTTTTACATTTACCTCTGTCCTGATCCCTAATGACTTCTCTACCTTGGTGTTTACCTCACTAATTACAGTATTTTGTGGGACAGGCTGGGATTTCCCTGCTCCTTTTCAGTGCTTCCCCCCCTTGGCTAGTTTAAATGCTTGCCAATGAAGAATTTAAACCTCTCACCTAGGATCCTGGTCCCCCCCCGGACAGATGCAGACCATTGCACCAGTATAGGTCTGCATCCCTCCAGGTGGCTCCCCAGTCCCCAGTCCCCAGTGAAGCCTAAACCCTGAGCTGCACACCAGTTGTTCAACCATTCATTGAATTCCCTGGTGAGGAGTACCCTAGCATCACCCTTACCATAGACAGGCAGCACCTCTGAGAAGGTTACCATATGCGCTACTTGTCTAAGGTCCCTCCCCAATTCTACAAACTCCTCTTGCACTGCTCTGATCCTATTCCTAGCCAGGTGATTTGCCCCTAGGTGGACAATGACATCCAGCTTCCTCCCTCATGCAGCTGCTCCCACGATCCTGAGGATTCACTTCAAGTCTCTCCAAGCCATGGCACCAGGTAGGCACTTTACCTCCCTCTCCCTTCCTCCCCCCATTTCTACCCCCTAATGATTGAGTCCCCACCAGCTGTTGTTTCCTTCCCCTGTGGGGTCCCATGCCACCCTCCTGTGGCTCTCCTTTGTGAAGATTCCCAGCATCCTCCTTGGTTTCCACTGCAGGTGCCTCCATAAAGGAACCAATATCCACCAGAAGAGTGAATGAATTGTGGAGAGGTATAGCCAGAGGGATGCAACTCTGTTCCATAATCCTCTCCCTCCATGAGCCCACCCTGGTCCAGCCTCTCCTCTTTCTTGGCAACCTCTGAGTTAGTGACATTGGCCCTGGTGGTCCCTGGGTGGGGGAGGAGGTTTCACGAATCCTAGCCAGGTCAGCCTGGAGACGGGCAACCTCCTCCCTCAGACCGGAGAGGAGCCTACAAATAGGGCATCATCACAGCCTCCAGAATGTCTCCCGGAACACTTCCACCCCACAGCCATTGCACTGCACCACTCCTATCATGTCTTATTTTGTGTCCCATCTCCTGTTTCTCTGTATGCTTACTCTCTCCTCTCCTTACAACTCTCACCTTTCCTGTTCTGGGACAGCAACTTCCTATATTCTTCAGTAGCCTCCTTCTTCCTTGCACAGTGTCACACCACCAGCAGCTTTGGGGGGGGGAGAAAGTGAGCTACTTTTTTCCTTTAGGGTTGACAAAACCAATGTTTCTATATGATCCTTCCCTTCTTACTGCCAAACAGGAAGTTCCTGATGACAGTCAAATCCAGTGGCTATAAAAGTAGAACTGGCTTAGGGTGGAGTGGGTGGAGGGGTGGGATGGAGGGCAATTATTAAGGAAAAAGGCTAGCAACAGGAAGTTGTAATTTGAGTCACCTGCTTTTATAGTGTCTAAGCCACATCCCCAATTAAGCTTTCTCTTCTCCTACTGGTTTAGCAAAGTAAGTTGATACAGTACCCTTCCCAGCACAGAACACACACTGACTTTCTTTCTTTTCTTTCTTTTTTAAACCTAAATAAGACCTCTTCTACTTCTAATAAAGTATATGTCTGCTTAATCTCAACAGACACTGACTCCTGCTGAGATATAAGTGTTACATTAATAAGAAAATGTTGTTTCTTTGAGTTAGCTGCTTTCTGCTCTACAAGCAAGGCTAGCAACCATTTTTTTTTAATTTTCTAAACTATTTATCCACTACATGTGTTTCCCCTGATGTGAGGTCATTTCCTGTGCTGTGATTAAGAAAATGGATGACTATAGCTATAAAGGGAGGGGGAACTGAATGAGTATAATTCTGGCTCTAAAACTTTATGTGTTCAGTCAATAGCTTATGTAAAGCAGGTTTCCATTGGTAACAGTATTGGTTAATATAATCCTAGATGGACGTTTCCCTTTAATATTTTAATATTTCTGAAATCTGGCTTAAAAAAGAATTGTGACAAACATGTGATGATTCCTAAGTAAAATCTATTGAGGAACAATAGATTAGGCAAAAGGGGAGGAGGTGTATTAGCCTATGTTCATTCAAATCGTATTGCTATACTGGATCTATTTGACAACAGTGTTTCTGTGAGTATTTTAGTAGTAATGATTCAGTTGGGAGAGCATAAGCAATTGCTAATAGCATCTTCTTACTTCCCAATGGGTTTTTCAGGTGAGGGTACATCTTTACTATTAGCATACTGTGAAACAAGAAAAAAGTCTCAACAAATAAATCTTGTTTGGCAATGCAAACATTAATTGGTCCAGTCACTTAACTGTTAAATTCAAGGATAAATTAGAGAGAATTGGCCTGATGCAAGTGATTAAAGAAAATATAAGTAGAAATTACAAAACAGGGTCAGAGACTCTACTAAATTAAATTTTAACCACAAGCGAAGAATCAAAGATAGTATACTTAATGCAGTTCTACTTGTTGTTTCACTGAGCAACATTGCCCAGTGCTTTCTACATAGTCAGCAAAAAAAAAATTCCTTCCATACATATTCAGTCTCATTCTCTGCATGAACTTAGCTTAGATGCATTCAATAGACAAAGTTCATGTAACGACTGGTCTTATCTCTTCAATATTCTGGACATTGATTTAATGCTGTATTTTATTTCTTCTGAATTAATGGCAGTATGTGACAGATTGGCACCCATAGAAAAAACGAGTTAAAAATAGAAGTCAAAACTGGATCACACCTGTACTGATTAACTTGATGCAGGAGCGTGACATGGTTTGGAATACAATGAGACTAGAAAAAGTGCCAATTTTATAAACTGAGTACAAAAGACTTTGGAATGTACAATATGTAAGCCATTGGTTTGAAAAGCAAAAGTGGATTATCATCTTAGTAAACAGTTTGATGGAAGTAAGGGAGCTCCAAGGAAAATATTAAATAAATGTGGGAAAGATAAAATCTACCACATGAACTTCACTGACAACATCAAATGGGAAACCCTTTTCCCCATTTGATATCACCACTGAATTGAACACTGCCTTTTGCAGTAAAATAAATCTTGCACCTCAAATTGATCCTGTCTCTTTGCCTTTGTGTACATTTGTGGATAATTTGAAGGAGAAATGTTTTACTAATGTTTTTTTTAAAAAAAGCTCAACATTGCTATTTTAATTAGTTCAATGCTGCTATCTTCCTTAGTAGATCAACCTGTTAAGGTGAATACTGATGACCATTTGTACTGGGATCAGGGTATGGGTAAGGAGGTCCAGCTATTGACTAGCATTGCCATTACATTAAAGGGGAAATTAGTTCCCATTTCAACCCCTCTCTCTGATGTAAGGATGGATCATTTATTAATACTGTTAGGTGCTATCTTTGCTGGGGTTGCCAATTGTGATTACCATTCTCAGGTATTAAGGGGGGTTTGTACTATGCTATGAAGTTTATGAGTGAGAGGGACTTTTTTTCAGAAAATGAGAGTAAGAAGGCTATTAGTCTTATTCCTATTAATTTCAGATTCTGTACACCCCCACACATGACCAATGAAACAAGGGAAAAACTCACTCTGTAATAATACTGAATAGGTTTTAAATAATACACATAATTCATTGAAAATTGTGCATATGAGCATTCAGAGCTTACTTTCTAAATGAGTCCCTTCTGAAGCTTGGGTTGAAGCTTGTAGAGCTGACATCATTGCATTTTCAGAGATGTGGTTAAGTAGTAAAATTGAGGACAATGAAATAGCCCATAAAGGTTATTCAGTTTTTATGCATGACAGAATGAGGAAAAGTGAAGACTCCCTGAATTATGTTCGTGTGAATAATTTACATTTGGACAGGCCAGTGACTTGAACACAAGTGGTTTTACCATTATATAATCTTTGTATGCCTACAAATAAATTTCTAGTCTTATAAAGTTTTCTAGCTTTAAAATATTTCCTGTGCAGTTCTGGTTTGTTAAAAATAAACATAAACTAATGTATGAGATTTACAATGATTTCCAAAATGGTATAAGTTTCTCACACCTAAACAGCATGTGGGATAGCGACCCCCTTTCTTTCTGACATCTTTGACAGAATTGTGAAATGACATTATCTATCTTATGTAATCTGGTGGGTGTAAGTTAAGTTCTATGAACTATAATAAAGTAAATTTACAAAAGCCTATTATTTCTAATCTGAATATTTTCTATATTGCTAGATTATGCTCACTCCTTTCTGAAATCTCCAAATGCAAATCTCTCTCCAATGCCTGTCTAATTGTATCTGTCTGATTAGGAATTTTCTGTAAAAGTGCCTGGTATATCTTGGAAATCAAATGTTTGTTTGAATCCATTTCCAAAAAAACTCTCTCAAGGGGATCATCTCAGAGAACAAAAGAATTAACATTATATTTAAAAATGAAGTTCTTAACTTGATTATACTGTCAAAATTAATTACTTCCTATACAATATCTATTTTGAAACTAAGTAAAGGACATAATATAATTCTTAATATAGAGATCCCTTATTTCCTTAATATTTTTTTGAAAATACCAATCCTTAAAAGTTCTATCTATCTGAGCTGGTTTGAAATCTGTATTATTATATATGGTTGCTAACCCAGAAATGCCTTTCTCCTTCTTCATAATCTTTGAAGCCAATTCCCATGCTTCTACTGTAGTTTTAGTTGTAGACATGTCCATTGTTGTAGCTACCAAAACACTTTTCAAATCTAACCCAGCTACCCCTCCATTTCCACCCCACATCTGCCTGCAAATAATTCTGAGAATCATAAATCCAACTATTTCAAGCTGTGCATCTAAATAATATAGTTTGAAGTCTGGACATGCTAAACCTGCTTTCAATTTGTTTTGATACAACTTTTTTAAAGCTATTCTCTGAGGTTTCTCCTGCCAAATAAAGTTCCTCACCATAAGTTCTAAATTCTGAAAACAATTTTTTGGCAAGCTTAAGGGAATAGATTGAAATAGAAAAAGCAGCTTGGGAAGAATGTTCATTTTCAATATACTAATTCTACCTATTAACACTAGAGGTAAAGACTGCCACTTTCGCAAATCTAATCTTATCTTATTTATAAGCAGATCATAATTTAATTGAAGAATCCTATCTGTCTCCACTGCCAACACCACCCCCAAATATTTTATTTTATCTTTTCGTATATCTTTCAATTTCTGACTTTCAATTATATCTATTGATCCCAAAATAAAGCATTTCAGATTCCTCCAATTTACTTTGCAACCTGAAACCTTTCCAAATTGTTCCAGTATTTTACAAACCTCTGAATAGGTTAATTCTGGATTTTTTAAAGCTAAGAGTATGCCTTCTGTATAAAGCATTGTCAAGATTGATCCCCTTGAAGTCTGTAATCCAAATTCCTGAATGTGTAATCTCAAATTGATAGCCAGGGGTTCTAAGAACAGGATGAACAAGGAGGGAGAGAGAGGACAACCCTGCCTCATCCCTCTAGCCAGCTGGAAATATGTAGCAAAAACATTATTCACCCTCACCCTAGCCCTTGGTCAACTATATATCATATTAATCCATGTCTGAAAATTGCCCTTTGTCCCATATCCATTCAGTACTTCCACGAGGAAGGGCCACTGCACCCTGTTAAATGCCTTTTCAGCATCTAATGAGAGGAGTGCAGTGTCCGTTCCCCTAAAAGCCTCAATAACATTATTGCCTTACTTGTATTATGCTGATCCAGAAGCAAATGATTTGATACCTTTTAATGGACCAACATAGATGTAACAACAAGAACAAAGTGCTCAAATTTTGTATTATGCTGAAGTTGTCCCCCCAAAACAAAACCAACCTGGTCCTGATGTACCAACTTTGGTACTGCTTTAGATAATCTCTCTGCCAGAGCTTTAGCAAATATTTTACAATCACTATTCAGTAATGAGATGGGTCTAGAAGGACCACATATATTTTCTAGTTTATCTTTTTTTAATAATAGCACTATTTGTGCCTCATTAAAAGAATATGGCAAGGCCTTTGATGTTAGGAAACTATTAAAAAGCTTCACTAATTGTGGTACCCAAACTTCTGGTTAATTTTATATAGCTCAAACATCAGATCATCAGGACCTGGGGTCTTGTTATTTGGGAACTCTCTTATTCCTTCTGTTATTTCTCCAATTGTAAATTCTTTATTCAGATCATCTAAGTCTAATTCTATAACTTTCTGAAGCTGCACAGCCTGTATATACTCCTGAAATTCCCCCATGTCTGGTAATACTTCCAAAGCATATCAATTTTCATAATACTCCAAAAATACTTTAAGTATCTCTATTGTTTCTCGAGTAGATGTCCCATCTTCCCTAAGTATACTCTGAGTTATATTTTTATTCCTATTTGCTTGAATCTGATAAGCGAAGACCTTATTTGGTAAATCCCAACAGTAATAATATTTTGCTCTAGCTTTATTCAACTCTCTCTCTCTCTCTCTCTGCTTTCTCCTGCAATTTTTGTTCCACTTTGTCTCTAATTAACCCATATTTAAGTTCCATTTGTTCCATTTTTGATGAAAATACTAATTTTCAACTATTGCCAATTTTCTTTCTAATTCTATTATTTCCCTTTCCTATAGATTTTTCCCCATAATTGTGTAAGAGTTCAACCAGCCCCTCAAATATGCCTTTAATGCATCCCATAGCACATTAATACTTATTCATTGTCCTAAATTCTGTTTCCAGTACCACTGGATCTCATTTTGTAATTTTTCCCTGCAATTTGGCAGCATCCAGACTAAACTATCCAACCTCTAAGACTGGGCCCTACAAGACCTACTGCCCCTACTTAGTTTTTCTATTTACATTATTACTGGGGCATGGTCTGACACCCTAATCGGCTCATACACTATATATTTTTTTTTGTAACTCCATACTGACAAAGAAACAATCTAGTCTTGAAAAAGACTTATATGTTTTTGAAAAATATGAGTATTTACTCAAACCTGGGTAATGCTCCTTAATGGGTCCATCAAATTTAAATCTTGATGTGCTAGTTTTGCTATTCCTAAAGCCTGTTTTTTCTTCGCCATAGCTGTAGGGTTTCTATCCAAACCTGAAAAGGTAAGATTAAAATCTCGTCCAACTATCCTAGGTGATGCAAACTGAGATAATTCCAGATACAAATCTGAAAAAAATCCCGGGGTCAAGCCATCATCAAAAAATAATGCCCAGGTTATGTACCTGATCTGATGTATTGAGCTGGACACCATCAAGCCACAGGCCCGACATGACCCCAGATCTTAAACCCACCCCCGGGCAACCTGGGTCCACAGCCAACACCTGAGTCTTATCCAGATTTAATGTCAACCAACTCAAGCTCATCTAGTCTTTGATCTCAGAGAGGCAGGTATTTGGCACAGAGATTGCAACAACCTCTCTGGGCACAAAGGACATATACAGCTGAGTATCATCTGCATAGCATTGAAAACTCAAGTCTTATCACCTGATGATATCTCCTAATGGCAGCATATACAGTGCAAGCAACATGGGCGCCAATATGGAACCCTGCAGAACCCAGCAGGACAGGGGGAGGGAGTCAGAGGAATAAATTCTGGTGGCCACCCTCTGAGACCTATCCATGAGAAAAGATCTAAACCATTTGAGGACTGCACCAGACAGTCCACAAAGGAACTGCAGGGTCTTCAAAAGCACCTCATGGTCCACAGTGTCGAAAGCTGCTAAGAGATCAAGAAGGACCAAGATGGTATGAGCCTTTCCATCTCTAGCCATCAGGAGGTCATTTAATACCTGAACAAGGGCAGTCTCAGTGCTATGCCTCTTCCTGAAACCAGACTGGAGAGCTTCATAGACATTATGAGTTATCAAATGATCATCCAGTTGCAGTGCAACCACCTTCTCAATAACCTTCACCTCAAAGGGAAGGTTAGAGACAGGTTGGTAGTTAACTGGATCAATGGGGTCTGAGGAGGTTTTTTTAAGGAGTGGTCAAATGACCGCCTCCTTTAGGGGATCTGGAAAGATTCCCCTCTACAAGGATCTCCATACAGTTTCAGCTAGGATCGGGCAGATGAATTCTACACAACCCAATAAAAGAGGGGTAGGGCCTGGATCCAAATTACAACAGGTTGGGCGAAAGGTCTGCACTCTTCAAAATGTCCATGAATTCCAGTTGCCTAAATCCTTCCAGAAAGACTAGGTGTTCACCACCTCCCATCGACCTCCACAACCCCTCATAGAGAGAGCGAGACCAATTCCAGTCTTGATGCTGGCAACCTTATCTGCAAAAAAAAACTGAGTTAGCTTGTCACACTCAATTTGTGAAAAAACTCTTCGGGACTGGAGACAGATTGGATTGCACAATCTGTCAACAGTTTGAAAAGTTGAGCTGGTCTGTTCTGTGCAGCAGAAACCTCCCAGGACAGGAACTCTGCCTTCTTACAGATGATTTGTGATTGATAGCCCTTATAATGTTCCATCAATCTAAGCCTGTCAGCATCCAGGCTGGACTTCTGCCATGCTCTCTCCAGCCTTCAACCAATCCACCTCAACTCCTTCAAGGACCCATCAAGCCAAGGGGAGTGAGTGGTCAAACATGAACAGGAGCAATCAAGTCCAAGGCCTCTCCCACTGCCTTATTATAGGCTATCACAAGATCCCCTGGACTAGTGCTTTTGCCCAGCAATCATGATAGGTCCAGTACCACCAATAGACAATCTGAGGTAACTCCTTTCAAAGGGCAGTACCGGACTATCTCCAGAAGGGTAGGTCCAATTAAAGGGGCCTGAAACTAAAGCCTATGGTGTGATAGACCAACCAACTGGTTCCACCCCACAGATCAGTGATCTCCATCCCCAGGAGGAACAGCAGATCCAATGAGTAACCTCCTATATGGGTAGAGGAGGAAACTACCTGTGTAAGACCCAGTGTTGACCCAACTGTGAGAGTTTGTCATTGACCCAGGCATTGAAGTCCCCCAGAATTATCAATCTGGGAGACTCCAACACCATGTCAACGACAAAGTCCACAATATCCTGCAGGAACCCACCCCCATCACCTGGTGGATGAAAATGAGGAGTATCCTGCAGTCTACACCCTCACCCATAACACACTCAAAGGATCTGGTGGTCCCCACTGGAACATACACATGGCCTAGTTTGGTCTTAAAAAAGATGGCTACATCCCCACCCCTGCGATCCAACCTTGGGTGATGAATCACTGAGAAGCCAGCTGGAACTGCAGAAGCCAATACTGGGCCTGCATTTTCATCCAACCAGGTCTCGGTGATGCATGCCAGGTCCATCATTTCAACAAGATCAGCTATAATAGCTGTCTTGTTTTTGATGGACCTAGCATTACATAACACCGTCCAGGTTGGATGAGATGCTGGGAAAGACCTTGACTCCTGACCAGCTTCAATTTCTTGGCCCGTGGGTATGGGGCAAGACAGGGACTAGCCCTGTCCTGACACCATTTTGCCCCAGGGCATTCCCCACCACCCCAATACAACCACCCCTTTCCATTTCCCCACCAGGCCCAGCCCTACCCCCTTCCTGTACCTCCTAGCAATCCTGAGGGATTGACAGCATTTATAGATCTCTATTGATAAAGAAGGGCAGTCAAGGGGGCACAGTTCCCTAAGCCTGGTGGGGGTACACTGCCTGACTGTCATTTGATGCTCCCTACACTTATTAAAACAATCTAGTTACACACACCCCAGAAAATAAATTCAATTCAAAATAACAAAACTCATCAGCCCCCACCAAGGCCCTCTCTCAGCCTAAGGGAGGCCAACAAATACAAATACTTTACCCCTCTTTGGAAAAATCCTTATCTCTCTCTCTTTCTGACTGAAAGAGTGGAGTATCCAACAATTAATCTAAATCAGACTAATATATAAATAACTCTACTCACCCACCCCACAGCTACCAAAACGACACTATAATATACTATAAAATAAAAATTATATATGAACACATCTAGTTTAAACTGACAAACAGGCCACCAAAGTCTCAAACAACAATGGTAGACCAGATATAGTCCAGAACTTTAAAATCACTAAAGGAAAGAATTTGTCTATAATACAATTTCCAAAGAATTTGTAGACAAGGAGGGCTCTCACCACCTCTGATTCATTAAAGTCACACATTGTCAGAAAAAGGCCAATCAACCAGTCCAGTACCACAGATGCCACTGAGGATTTGCTGATGAAGAGGAGGACTCTCACCACCTCCTCTTCATTGAAATTAATCCAGCAAAATGCATCCCTTCATAGAAAGAGTTCAGTTGAATAAAATGAAATCTCCAAAGAGAGGCCCTCTTACTGCCTCCCCAAGCCAGTTGGAATTCATAAGCTTATATAAAAGCCAGGTAAAACTGCAAGACAGTCAGCAAACAGACAGACTAGTCACATTTGTAAAAGTGATGGTGACCAGATCTTCTTGGTTCAAATGAGACCAAAAACCAGACCAACTCAGGGCAGGTCCAGGTATATGCAGCTGCCCCCCCACCTGGATCACCAGGGAAGCCCCAGTCTCCACCAAGCAACCTCCACAACCCTGGAGGCTCCCATGAGTACCAACCCTCTGGTAAGCACTCTGGACCCTCTTGGGGAAAAACAGCTACCCCCGCACCCACCTCCAGGTTGGCTGGACTGGTTGAACCTCTTGTCCCCCTTCTCTTCCTTTCTTCAACAGTAACACAGCACCAGTTAATTTAAATAATCCTCTGGCATCAAGTCAAAATCTTCAATTTAATCATTCTTCCAGCTAGTTCCAACAAACAAGCAGAATCCTCGATAACAGCACCCAGGACTCCAAACAGTAGCAGCTAAGGAAGTCAGTGCTAATACTGGCAAATAGACAGGAGCAGATGTAAAAACCACACACTTCAACGCATTCTCCCATTGCAATGCGAAACTCCAATAATCATGAAAAGCACTACTCCAAAGCTTCGTATTCCCAGATCTCAGCTGACTGAACACAGACCGCAAACCAATGGCACTACGAACTTAACTAATGGGCATAAGACTCAGAAAATAGAGGCGAAGGTAGTGGAGATGGCATAATTTAATGGTAGGGGAAAGCATGGAAAGGTTGGACTACAAGAGTACTAAGACAGAGGGGCAAATGACAGAGACAGTGAAGGTTCTCAAAGGCTAGAGGATGTAGGATGGGTGATTGAGGGTCAGGGGGTATAGAGAGGGTCAGGGAGGGATGGGGATAAATAATGAGAGGGGCAACAGGGAGCTCAGCAGCAAAGTAAGAAGGTACAGGTGCCATGCCAAATCCCACAGAGGGAGGGGTTAGGAGTAGCATTGACAATTCTCCTTTAGCAGGGGTTTTAACAGCGATTTGAAGGAGGATAGTCTGGCAAGGTGAGTCAACTTTAAGATCCTTTGGAGGGAGTTCCACAGGGGGTAGGAAATGGCTGATAGAGGAGGAGCCAAACCAGGTTCTAATCTGTGGTACATCTAGCAATATAAATGCATATTTTCTGAGGTGGGGTACACACATGATAGAAATGTAAAGATATCATAGATGTACTGGGGGAGATTCTCAGTAAGGGCTTTGAAGGTCCAGATAGAGGCATTTCACCACTTTCTGGTAGCTAACGTGGTCCAGCGTAACTTGGCATAGAGAGAACAGTGATGAGTTTTATACAGTGAGTCAGTCACAAATTTCAAGGCCCTATGGCACAGTACATCCAGTCTAGCAAGTGTGGTTTTGGGAGAGTTGCTATATAGGAAATCAGCATAATCTAAGAGAGGTAGGAACGTAGATTGTACTAGCCTTAATTTTGCATGATCGGTGAGCAACCACTTAATGCGGAAAAATAATCCAAGTCTTTATTTTAGTTTTTTTGGAAGCTCATCTACATGGGGGATGAATGAGAGATTGCAATCCAACCAGAAACCTAAGTATTTAAATTTTGCCATTATATCCAGCGTTTCACCCAGCATAGTTATAATTCCAAGGTGAGCAGTAGGAGCTGAAACTGAGGTAGTCTTTGTTGAAGGTGAGGTAAGCATTATTTTGGGTTTCTTAGCAATGAGGAGCAGTTTCATATGAAGCAGATTTTGCTGTAATGTATTGAATTCTTGTTGAAAAACAGCACATGCAGATTCAGGAGACAGACGGGCAACATAAAGGACAGTATCATACACAAATAGATGAACACTGGCAGAGATAATGTTATGGTCTTTTCTAGCTTTTCAAGAAGCTTTGACAGAATAGGTTGTAAAGCGATGGGTCTGTAGTTGTTTAAGTCACATGGATCACCTGATTTAAACTGGGGGATAATATGGGCTGTTTTCCACAGTGTGGGGAGAGCTCCCTTCATAAAGGGACATATTAAAAAGGTGGGTAATTGGTTGTGCGAGATGGTAATAGCCTATTTTCAGTAGGGTGGGATCTATTTGGTCTGCCCCTGCACCTTTGCTAATGTCTTAGGAGGTTAGGAGATCTTCCATCTGCTTGACTGAGACAGGAGAGAAGCTAAATTTATCAGTACTGCTGGGGGTGGTGGGGGGGCATGAGGTAGAACTGCCTATATGCTGGTTTAGCAGCTTGCTTAAAGGGGAGGAATCAAATGCAAGGCCTGTTGTGGTAAAGTGGTCATTAAAGGCTTCTAAGATGCCTTGTTTATTAGTGCAGGTTGAATCCCCTAGAATGATTTTGGATGGCAATGAGAAAGAAGAATTATGTCCTTCTACTTCTTTCAGAATCTGCCAGTGTTTAGAGCTGTTATTCTTGGACAAACCGAGGGCACTGTGAAAGAATTTAGCTTTTTCCAATCTAATTAGTTTAATGCACTGATTACAAGCCATTTTGAATGTTACCCAGATGGAATCTGATTTAGTTTTCCTAGCGAATTATGTTTGGGAAAGAGGGAGTCCATGTAGAGAACATACCTTATTGGTTGCCCCAAAAACGTGAAGTAGTTAGTCCCCCAGATGTGATTCTGGACTCAGAACTCTTCTGCATGGGGGGATGGAAGTACAAAGTCAAACTTTGAACATATCCCAAATTCCTTCTTATTAGGTAGAGAAATAGAGGGGTACGTTTCCATGCCGGGCAACCACAGGCCTGTTATAAATGTGGGGCCCATACTCATTTATATTGTGTGTGTGATAATTGTGGTGAGGTAGGGCTCATTAGCCATCAATATGTCAACTTAATGAAATGTGACTTGTGGGAAGAAACAAGACATGTGTTTTCTGAGTGTCCCTTGGCAGCTAAGAACAAGGCCTTAGTAATCAGCCCTGGGCTCCTTGTCCACAGAGCACAGGATTCTACAAATGCTACAGATCAGTCTGATGGTAAGAAACTCAGCCCAGCTCAGGACAACCCCCCAGAATCAGCAATAGCACACTACCACAGTGACAATTCTACAGTGAAGACCATTACAGTGACAAATCTTGTCAGGTAGCAATGATGGTCTGTTGTACACTGGCAGTATGTCTCCTGGTAATACACCCCCACCCCAAAACAACTGTGACCCTGAGATAGTTATTTAGAGATGGGGGGTGTGGGGGCAAAGACCCATGGTAAAAAATCCTCCATTCCTGACTGAAACAATACCAACTGTTGGCATTGTTCCCATCGCTGTTCAATGATGTCGACAACATTGTTGTTGATGTTCTGACATGGAACTGAATCAGTGTATAATGCTAATGAACCACCAGATATTAGGAATTGGTTTCAGAATCATGGGAAATAGACAGAGATAAATTTCTAAAATATTTACAGCTATGGAATCACCTCTAATATTTATATACCCAAGCAACCCATTCCAGACATGACTATAGATCACAAATAGAAAGAAAATTAAAGAACAAATGTTAACATTTCAATATAACAGGGCAAAAACTTTAAAAGCTGAGCTTCAGTACGGGACTCAAAAAATCCCCTATAGGTGATCCTTATGAAGCCTTTAAAACCCTAGAAAAAATCAATGGGATTTGACAAATTAATGGATGATGAGGGTGATATTTTAGAGACATAGGATGGAGTACATCAAGTTGCTAAAAACTTATTCAAAGCACATAACATGATAAATCCTCCCCTTGAAGAATATATACAAAAATATTTACAACAAATCTTACCCCACTCTCTTCCCATAAACTTAACCGACCATTCTTCTACAATACTTGCAGAAGAAATAGAATGCACCACACATCTTTAAAACTAGGAGCCTCGCCAGGATCAGATGTACTTCCTTATGATACATTGATACATAGATACATAGACAGTGTCGGCAGATAAAGGCCTATGGCCCACCCAGTCTGCCCATTTGAGCTTGTAAGTTCAGTTTATGTTTTCCTAGAAGTCTGTTGATCCTTACCCCTGACCTCCAGAATTCCTTTATGTCTATCCCATGCATTCTTAAATCCCGTGATTGTTTCAGCCCCCACCACTTCCTCTGGCAGGGTGTTCCACTTGTCCACCACCGTTCTATGAAGAAATTCTTCCTCATGTTTCCTCTGAATCATCCTCCTCCAACTTCATCCCATGCCCTCTAGTCCTGGAACATCTTTTCACTTAAAAATAGTGTATTCCTGCACCCTGTTCCTCCCTGTGAGATACTTGTATGTCTCTATCATATCCCTCTCTCCTCCTCTCCTCCAGGGAGTACATATTCAGTTCCTTCAACCTGTCTTCATAGGACTTGTGATGCAATCCATGCACCATCTTTGTTGCCCTCCTCTGAACCTTCTCTACCCTGTCTATGTCCTTACGAGGTAGGGTCTCCAGAACTGTACACTGTACTCCTGGTGGGGCCTCACTAGTGTCTTGTATAGTGGAATTATGACCTCCCTTTTCCTGCTGGTGATGCCCTGCCTATACATCCCAGCATCCTATTTGCTTCACCTGCTGCCTTGTCACACTGTTTCCTATCTTGAGGTCATCAGAGATGATAACCCCAAGATCCCTTTCCTGCTTGGTGCATGCTATATCCTCACCCCAACTGATATATTGTGCCAGGGTTTTGTGCCCCTATGCATTATCTTGCACTTTTTGCATTGAATTTCAACTGCCAAACCCCTGACCATTCTTCAAGTTTCTGCAGGTCCTTCTCATTCTGTCTACACCCTCTGGTGTGTCTACTCTATTACAGAGCTTTGTGTCATCAGCAAACAGTGAAATTCTGCCTTCTAGGTCCTGTGCAATGTCACTGATGAAGATGTTGAATAGGACCGGTCCCAGCACTGATCCCTGTGGCACCCCACTGGACACTCTTCCCTCTGTGGAGTGACAGCCATTTACCACCACCATCTGTGTCCTGCCACCCAGCCAGTTACCTACCCACCACACTACTGTCCTGCCACACCCATATCCCCAGTTTGTGTAATAGTCTTCTATGTGGCACAGTGTCAAAGGCCCTGCTGAAGTCCAGATAGGCCATGTCCACTGCCCTCCCCCGATCCACCTCCCTAGTCACCCAGTCAAAACATTCAACGAGGTTGGTCTGACATGACCTTCCCTGGGAAACCATGCTGCCTTGGGTCCTGTAGTCCACTGACAACCAGATGTTCCACCAATCTCTCTTCAGTAGCGCTTCCATGATCTTCCCCACTACCGAGGTGAGGCTGACTGGTCTGTAGTTCCCTGCTTCCTCTTTGTTCCCACTTTTGTATAAGGGGACTACATCTGCTGTCCTCCAGTCTTTGGGTACCTCCCCTGTTTCCAGTGATTGGCTAAACAGGATAGCCAGAGTTCAGCCACCACCTCTCTTAGTTCTTTAAGGACCCTGGGGTGCACCCCATCTGGCCCCATTGCTTTATCAACTCTTATTACTTCCAGTTCCTTCAGGATCCTTTCTCGTGTAAAGGGACTTGTGTCCATTTCTGCACCATTCTCACCCTCGTACTCTTCAGACCCATTACCCTCTTCTTCCTCAGTAAATACTGAGCAGAAATACCTGTTCAATATATCAGCTTTACTGTTGTCATCCTCCACGTGGCCCCCATCCTCCCCCTTCAGTCTCACTATCCCTCCCTTTGTCTTTCTTTTTTCCCTTATGTACCTGTAAAAGGGTTTGTCACCTCTACCCACTGATTTTGCAATGTGTTCTTCTGTCTGAGCTTTGGCTTCCCTTACTGACCTCGCTGCCTCCCTTTGCTTCTCCTGGTACTTCTCCCTATCCCCTTCTGCCTGTGTCTTTTTGTATTGCCTGAATGTAATCTTTTTGGCTTTCACTTTCTTTGCTACCTCTTTGGAAAACCATAATGGTCTCCTCTTCCTTTTCCTTTTGCTAACCTGTTTAATGCATAATTCTGTTGTTCTTGTAATCCCCATTTTAAATACTGCCCACTGTTCCTCAACCCCTGATTCCTGTCCCATTCCCCTTAATGCCTCTTTCAAGTATCTCCCCATTTTCCCAAAGTCTGCCCCCCTAAAATCCAGGATACATGTTTTTGTGTGGTTTGGTTCTGCTCTTTCTGTGATTTCAAACCACAATGACTGGTGGTCACTGTTCCCCAGTATGAATTCTACAAGGCATTTGCTAAGGAGATAGCAGATTGTTTAGCAGTACTTTATGATTCTTTTTTTTTCCAAAGAAAATCAATACCAGCAGAGTTTACAGCAGGCTTGGTGGCTTTTCTATTTAAATCAGGAAATAGAGTGCAGCTAGATAATTGGAGACTGATAACTTTGCTGAACTCAGGTTTCAAAATCCTTTCCCAAATCATTGATAATAGATAAAGAAAAATAGCTAATATTCTCATTCACCTATCTCAGTTTTGTGGCCTTCCTAATAAGAGAATTCAGCATGCATTAATGCAGGTCAGCGATACAATTGAGTTTAGCAATATTTATCATAAACAAGGTTGCATAATTGCAATGGCTCAGTAAGGCTTTCAACAGAGTTTATCAGCCTTTCTTGTTTGGTTCTCTGAAAAAAATATGGTATCCCTAGTGAATTCATTGGCTGGATAACAATTCTATATTCAGCTGCTACACACCATCCAGAACTGGTTCAGGTCAAACCAGCTATTTCTTAAATCTAAAAAAAAATGTATCACTAACTTTTGGCTCGCCACAAAGACTCTCCCACCAAGCCCCCAGCCCCCCCTTCAAAACCTCGGACGGGTCTCCCCTGGATAACTGCATGAGCTTCAGATATCTGGGTGTCTGGCTAGATCAACATCTAGATTTCTCAGCTCACATTACCTCTCTACACAAGCGGCTGCTCCCCAAACTTGGCGCACTACACCGTAACAAAAGCTGCCTCCCAACACAGACAAGGCGTGCCATTGTTCAAAATACGATCCTTCCTGTACTCGACTACGGTGATATAGTTTACTCTATCGTCCCCGGGTCTGCCCTGGCCAGCCTAGACACCTTGTTCCACTCCTTTTGCCGTTTCATCCTTGGCTGCTCCCAATCTACACACCACTGCAACCTCTACAGCTCGTTAACCCTGCCGTCCCTACATGACCGCAGACAAACTAACTATACTAGGTTCGCTGCCAAATATTGGTCCCACTCCCTTCCCCCTTACCTGACCTCTGTCCTCTTCCAACAACTTTTACCTGCATACTCCCTTAGGAGTTTGGACTAAAGACTGTACCATGTCCCATTTATGTGCACATCCAAAGGCCAGGCCACTTTTAATTACTGGATACCCCAGATCTGGAATGACCTACCTGCCCCCATCAGGCACGCACCAAACCCCTCCCTACGTAACTAATTACTCAGAGCACATTTCACCTCCAGTTGTTCCTGTTTTTAACTAGGAAAATTTTACAAATGTCATGCTCTTATAATTAAATAAGTATTGTATAGTACTCTAACTATATGTCGTTACACTGTATGTATGTATCCTACCCATGACTGCAATTTTCTCCCACATTTTTCTCCTAAATTGTTAAATGTACAAGCCTATGCTCATTTCTGTACTGTCTATGCATGTCAAATTGTATGTGGGCCTTGGCCCCCAGGTCACATCTGGAATCGAGCATGCTTTGCTCAGCATGTTTTCCTGGTAAAACTCATAAATAAATAAATAAACAAATAAACTTATTATAAAAGGAAGAATAACAGAAAAAAATTAAGGTTTCAACAGAGGTAAGGCAGGGTTACCCATTAAGACCTTTACTCTATATTATTTTCCTTTTACCCACTTTTATGAATGTTGCATGCCTCTGGTAAGTGGCAGGGAATATCAGGGAATGATAATAATGGCATTTTAAAAGTGAAGGCCTATACAGATGTTATAATAATATTTATGCATGACCATGTTCAAATACCATCATGTTTACAGAAGTTCAGCTGTTATTCCAGAGTTTCTAACTCTAAAATTAATATAAACAACTGTAAAGGGTTCTTTATTGGCCCTTTTTGTTCTCCTCCCATGAATGTGCATGGGATAGAGATCTCTCCTACACCTAAGACAATATTAGGTATAATTTTTGGCTCATGAAATAAGCCTTTGGAAAATTGGGATGTAGCCTTACAAAGGGTTGAAAATAAAGTTGCAAGATGGAAAGGATGGAAACTTTCAAAAATTAGAATAGTTCATTTTATTAAAAAATGTAATTATTCCCTGTTTGTTGTGCACAGCCATGCCCCCCCCCCCACCAGTGCATTTAGATACTAGGCTTTATGCCCGCTTTTTCCAGATGTTATGGGGAAGCAGGCTCAGTCCTATCAAAAGATGCATTACCTATCTACCAAAGCTTCAAGGAGGACTAGGGATGGCTGACTCTATTACTTTCTTCCATTCCTTATCAATCAATCAATCAAAATCTTTATTTAAGCAGGCGGACATCGTTGATCAATGCTCATTTGCAAGATGGACCTGGGTACAACATAGATTACATAGCAATATAAGGTAATGCAATTAAGTACATATATATATATATATATATATATATATTGATGACTGGTCAACAGGAAGCAATGGAACAAGCATGCATGTGGCAATTTAAGTCCGAAATGCAAAAAAGGAGCAGGTACATACATTCGACCTGAGAACAGTGAGGATGAGGGGGAAAAAGAAGGAGAGGAAGAGAAGGAAGACGAGTAAGAAATAAGGAGGGAGCAGGAAGTAGAAGTGAAGGGGAGGCGGGGGAGGATAAGATAATTAGGGATACAGGTGGAGGAACAGGTAGGATAGGAGAAGGGTATAGGCAAGGGGTAGTGGAGGGGACCATTAGGGAGGCGAGTGAGTGGCAAGGGAGGGTGCGCAGAGATAGTTTCAACCAGAGGGTATGAGCAATTCCTACCCTAAAGATGGGAGATTTAGACTGGGGATGAGGTGAGGTGAGGAAGCAGGTCAGGGGGGGTGGGGAGGAAGATAATGAAGTGTCTAGGGGTAAGGAAGGCAGGGAAAGGACTAAGGGGTCTTAAGAATTTGAGTACTGTGCAGGGTGAAATGAGGTACTATGGGGTACACTGATGCAGATCTAGGGAGGGAGAAGCAATTGCATACTTCTTTGAAAGAATGGGAATATAGAGATTTGAAGGCAGAGAGGTGGACAGCTATACGTAATTTAAGAGTTTTTTGAATTTTGTTCCATAATGAGGGCAGCACAAAGCTTATGGCCACTCTGCCAAAGTGAGATTTAGCCATAGGTACCTTGAGCGAGATATATGAGTAACTTCATAGTGTGTAGTTACCTGTTGCGCTTAGAGGAAGACAGTTGGTAATATAATGTGGCAATTTTTTTGAAATAGCTCTGAAGGTCCAGAGTGCGGCATCTCTGTCTCTCTCGGACTTAAGGGAGATCCATTCTACAGCCATATACAAAGAGCAGTGTTGTGTGCTGAAGGGAAGTCCCGTTATAAACTGCAGAGCTCTGTGATAAAGTCTGTCCAGTTTTGTCAAGCAAGAGGTAGGACACTGACTGTATAGGAAGTCCACATAGTCTACCAATGATAGAAATGTGGACTGGACCAGCCATGTGTTAGCATCTCTGGTTAGGAATTGACTAATTCTAAAGAAAACTCCCAGCCTCTGTCTTAGTCTTTTTATTAGATCCTCGGTGTGTTCTGTGAAGGAAAGTCTGTAATCTAGCTACACTTCCAGATACTTCAATTTTGTGACATATTCCAGCTTTTTTCCTAATAAGGTGGGGATCTGAGGGACTGAACCAGTAGTTGCAGGATTAATTGAGAGGGTAAGTGGAGAGAGAAACATTGCTTTCATTTTGTTGGCATTAAGGAGGAGCTTTTTATGAATTAGTTGGCACTGGAGTAGATTGAATTTGGATTGGAGGTCCTCGCAGGCAGCGTTTGGCATTGGGCGGCTTAAGTAGAGGACAGTATCATCTGCAAACAGATGAACATTGGCCTTGTGTATACAGTTATTGATATTGTTACTGTATATCGCAAACAGTAAGGGACCTAATATAGATCCCTGGGGCACATCTCACTGGAGAGGTTTAAGGAGTGATAGTTTGCCTTCCGCTTTGACTTTCTGAAAGTGTCCTGTTAGATAGTAAGTGAACCAATGCTATGAAGAAGAGTCCATGCCTATAGTTTGCAGGGAGAGGAGGAGCAGGCTATGATCAGTGGTGTCAAAGGCCTTTCTTAAATCCAGAAATACAGTGCAGACATAGTTTTTGATGTCTAACTCCCTCTGCCAGTCATTGGTTACTTGGGCAAGGACTGTGATAGTGCTATGGTTATCTTTGAAGCCAGACTGCATTGGGTTTAGTAGATTCTTGGTTTCAAGATAGGACCGCAGTTGAGCATTCACTATTTTCTCCAGTAGTTTAGAAAATACAGGAAGGAGGGAGATTGGCCTATAGTTATTAAGATCACAGGGGTCCCCTGATTTAAACAGGTTAATGACATGTCTTCCACATGGGTGGCAGGATGCTCTGAGACAGAGATAGATTAAATATGTGGGTAATCGGCACAGCAAGTACATTATGGGCAATCTTTATAAAATATGGATCTAATGAGTCTGCACTAGCAGTTTTCCTGCTATGCAACTGCAATATGAGATCTTCCAACTTATTTAGTGATGCAGATCGTAATGAGAATGCCGAGTGTGAGGTAGGATGATCAGGGTAAGGGGTACCAATCTGGGTGCATAGGGAGCAAGCTGGGGAAGTATCGAATGCTAGGCCAGCGGTAGCAAAGTGGGCATTGAACGAATCGCATGCGTTGTCCAAATAATAAACATTGGTTTACAACCTACAGATACTTTATGTTATAAATGGATACAAAATAATTTATGTAAGATTTTTTATCATTCGATAATACCCACCCTAAAATCACACTCCACCTTTTGATTCCAGGTTTTTTAGATCCATAGCACAGAAGCTATATAAATAGGGATTAACAAAATTTCAGGTTTGTCGGAAGACAGGGACCCAGTTATACAACTTTGTTATGACAAGAATATGTCCACTGAACTGGAATTTAATGATTGTCCTAACTCATTGAATAACCAGGTACTGGCACAGTTAAATAATGCTAGGATACCTTTTCATATGTGGGAAGTTTTGTGATTAACAGCATATGGGAGACTTAATATTTGGGGAAATAATAAACACAAAACACTAGAGGAAATGTATTGTACCTATAATACTTGTCAAGCAATAGAAGAAACAATAAACCATTTCTTATTTGATTGCTCTTATGTTAAACCTTTGTCGATTTTTGTGGCAAAAAAAATAGAAGATGGCCTGCTTAGCACAACTTACTTATGAAGCCCAAGTTATTAGAAATTATGCCTTTTTACACAGTAAATATGGTAAAGGGACTGTAGCTGTGTTGTTCTGTTGTTTAAAGTTCTATATGCGGCAAGCCACATATATCAATGAGTCCTTTCACAAAAGTTAATGCCATATGAAACTTTCAGTACATTGGTAGAAAAGACAATGTTGTCAGTCTATTTGAAAGATGTTTCTCTCCATACTTCAGAAAAAGCATATAAATGATGGAGAGGGTTTTCTCTTTTTAATAAATATAAATGAATTAAAAGTGAAAGCAAAGTTATGAAACACAATAAGGAAAGGTTTGAGGGAATTGTGGGGTGATGTAATATACACTGTATTAGTTACTTTTTCATAATTAATTCATAAGTATTTCTATCTTTCTCAGTTCATTTCAATTCAATTTAATTATTTTTTTTTCAATTAACTCTTTATTTAGTTTTAGTTACAGGGATATGATCCAGTAATTCCAGATACAGACATGAAGTAGTACATACATATATACATAGATATACCAGTGAGGTAAACCCTGTAACATACCCCCAACCCTCCCCCAGTCCCCCAACCCCCAGCACAAGTTCAGAGAGACAGCATACCGTCAAATCCTAGCTAATCCATACTCCCTAGAGAGAAAAAAGGGCGTAAAAAGAACCCCAGATCCTGTCAAACCTGGAAAGTTTATTCTGGAGGATAGCCGTCATCCTCTCAATCCTCAAACAAGCTAATAATTCCTCCAGCAATTCAATTTAATTAATTTCAATTCAATTAAATTGTATTTTTTATCAGGAAAAGACACCATTAAGATACTCATTTGCAAGGTGGTCCTGGATGTACATCACAAGGTACAATAATGGAACACAGTTACAATTCATAATTAATGCAAGATCAAAGCTGGCATAACAGATACACAGTATAACAGGCCATGGCATGAGTACACATATTACTGCCTGGGCAATTTAGCTGATAGAGGAGAAGGTAGTGGAGATGGCAAAATTTAATTGTAGGGAAAGTATGGAAAGCTTGGACTAGAGTACTATGACAGAGGGGTACTATGACAGAGAGAGGGAAGGTTCTCAATGGCTAGAGGATGTAGGGTGGGTGATCGAGGGCCAGAGGGTATAGAGAGGGCCAGGGATTGCCAGGAGGGATAGGGGTACGTAATGAGAGGGGTGACAGGGAGCTCAGAGGCAAAGTAAGAACGTATAAGTGCCATGCCAAGCCTCAAAGGGGGAGTGGTTAGGAGTAGCATAGGCAATTCTCCTTTAGCAGGGGTTTTAACAGTGACTTGAAGGAGCATAGTCTAGCAAGGTGAGTCAACTTTAAGATACTTTGGAGGGAGTTATATAGGGTGGGTAGGGAATGACTGATGGAGGAGGAGCCAAACTGGGTACTGATCTGTGGTACATCAAGTAACATGAATGCATATTTTCTGAGGGGGTTATGCACATTGCGGAAATTTAAAGATATCAGAGATGTACTGGGGGAGATTCTTAGTAAGGGCTTTGAAGGACCAGATAAAGGCATTGCACCACCTTCTGGTAGCTAACGTGGTCCAGCTTAACTTGACAAAAAGAGAACAGTGGCGAGTTTAATACAGTGAGTCAGTCACGAATTTCAAGGCCCTGTGGTACAGTACATCTGGTCTAGCAAGTGTGGTTTTGAGACAGTTGCTATATTGGAAATCAGCTTAGATTATGCTAGCCTTAATTTTGCATGATCGATAAGCAACCACTTAATGCGGAAAAATAATCCAAGTCTTTGTTTTAGTTTTTTTGAAAGCTCATCTACATGCGGGATGAATGGGATATTGCAATCCAACCAGAAACCTAAGTACTTAAATGTTGCCGTTATATCCAGGATTTCACCCAGCATGTTTGTAATTCCAAGGTGGGCAGTAGGGCTGAAACTGAGATAGTGTTTGATGAAGGTGAGGTAAGCATTATTTTAGCTTTCTTAGCAATTAGGAACTGTTCCATATGAAGCAGATTTTGCTGTAATGTGTTGAATTCTTGTTGAAGAACAGCACATGTAGATTCAGGAGACAGACGGGCAACATAAAGGACAGTATCATACACAAATAGATGGACACTGGCAGAGCAAATGTTATGGTCTTTACTAGCTTTTCAAGAAACTTTGACAGAATGGGTAGTAAAGCAATGGGTCTGTAGTTCTTTAATTCACATGGGTCACCTGATTTAAACTGGGGAATAATATGGGCTGTTTTCCACAGTGTGGGGAGAGCCCCTTCACAAAGGGACATATTAAAAAGGTGGGTAATTGGTGGTGCTAAATGGTTATAGCCTATTTTCAGTAGGGTGGAATCTATTTGGTCTGCCCTTACACCTTTGCTAATGTCTAAGGAGGTTAGCAGATGTTTCATCTGCTTGAGTGAGACAGGAGAGAAGCTAAATTTAGCAGTACTGCTGGGGTGGTGGTGGGGGGCCACGGTGTAGAACTGTGTATATGCTGGTTTAGCAGCTTGCTTAAAGGGGAGGAATCAAATGCAAGGCCTGCTGTGGTGAAGTGGTCATTGACAGCTTTTAAGATACCCTGTTTATTAGTTCAGGTTGAATCCCCTAGAGTGCTTTTGAATGGCAATGAGGAAGAAGAATTATGTCCTTCTGCTTCTTTCAGAATCTGCCTAAATTTAGTGCTGTTATTCTTGCACAAATTGAGGGCACTTTGAAAGAATTTAGCTTTTTCCGATCTAATCAGTTTAGTGCACTGGTTCCTAGCCATTTTGAATGTTACCCAGATGGAATCTGATTTAGTTTTCCTAGCCCTTTTCCATAGGGTGTCCTTATATTGTAAAGCTATTTTTAAGGTGGTGTTAAACCATGAGTAGTGTTTTTTCCTAACACTGCTTTTGGCAAAGAGTGCACAGGAGTTGATTACATTCAGAACTAGCATTTGGAAAATTGCCTAGGCTTCAGAGACAGTAGGGGGTGACGTAGAAATACTGCCATCTAATCCCATTAAGATCGGCCAGGAAGGCAGAGATGTTAAATTTGCAGTAGTTTCTTTTATCGGTGTACTCTGTTGCAGGGGCACTTTTTTATCTATCTCCTCTGCAACCCTCACCTATCTCTTCTTCAGGCCAATTACCATAAGGACTCTCACCTCTCCCATCACTGCCATCAATCTCTACCCCACATTGCAGCCACTTCAGGGTAACCAAACGTGACCCTTCATCAGATGGGTCCTCCTCTTCCAAGGAGAAACAGCTTAATGACCTAGGCATTGGCCCTGGGTGCTGCTTCTGTTGGGTTGACTGTCATGGAGCTCAGGGAGCCACTGGTCCTTTTTTTTCCCTCCCATTCCCCTTCACATGTCGCAACTGAGCTTCCCCTGGTCTCCACTGGTGGCCATTACAGAGTGACACCATTCCCCAACCCACCCCAGAAGAGGAGGAGGGCAGCCCTCCAGATGCTTAGTCCTACTCCTTCCCCTGCTGACCCTCTGGTGCCCAAGTCCATTCCTGAACCCGGGTCACCAGTGTGGTGTGAAGGAAGGTGCCAGAACCTCAGCCCTCTGTGCCACCGGGCTGGTTGCAGAGACATTTTTTGGTGCAAACTTTACACAGGCAATTGCCTTGTGGTCACTGATGTCACTGTCATAGTCTCCTGCATGTGAGATTCAATGAGGTTTGTTACTGAGGATTAAGTCCAGAAGTATGCTGCATGCAGGGTTTTTGAAATCGGGTTGAGTCACATCAGGGATTAGCTGATGTAGACTGAGTGCATTACAGAAGTCCTTCAGGGGTGAGGAACAATCAGAGTTCCAATCCAGAATAAGATCATCCAGAATAATTGTTCCAGTGTTGGAGGGATCCACAGTAGCAGATTACGTAGGTGATGTAGTAACTGGAAGACAGCAAATGTTATTCCTTTATTTAAATCAGGGGATCCCTCTGACCTTAATAATTATTGTACTATTTCCTTGCCCCCGCTTTGTCTAAACTACTGGAGAAAGTAGTTAATGAGCAGCTCAGATTGCACCTAGAAAATTCCACCTTGTTAAACCTAATCCATTCTGGTTTCTGTCCACTTCACAGTACCACAACTGCACTGGCCAAGGCCATAAATGAGTGGCAGATTGCTCTTGACAATAAACATTATGTCTGTGCCCTGTTTCTGGACCTTAGTGAGGCCTTTGATACGGTGGATCATGATCTGCTCCGAATGACACTAAAAAAAGTTGGGGTGGATAACCTGGCACTGAAGTGGTTTGCCAACTACCTTACAGACAAAGATCAGCAAGTCAAGGTTGAAGGCGTTGTGTCTCCAAAAAAAAAAATCACTCATAAGAGGAGTGCCTCAAGGATCAATACTTGGCCCACTGCTTTTTGCTATCTACATAAACCAAATAGACAGTGGCCTAGAGTCGGCGAATATACACCTCTTGGCAGATGATACAGTGCTCTTCATTGACAGACTAACACTGGAATTTGCCTGTGTGGACCTCCAAAATGAATCTGAAGTCCCTCAGAAAAACCTGCTTGACCTGAAACTCTTACTAAATGTAAAAAAAAAAAACCATACTTTTCTCTCCTTTAGTCCTTTCTACAAAAGAAAATCTAGCTGACACAAACCTCCAAATAAGTACCTTCCTGGGTAAAAAACTGGAGTTCATGTAGAAATTTAAATACTTGGGGGTCTGGATTTACTCCAAGCTGTCCTTTTTAGACTACTCAGATGTGCTTGCCAAGAAATTGAGACAAAGACTTGGTACTTTCTTCCACATCAAATACTCATTGACTCCAGAGGCTAGAAAATTCCTTATCCAGGCTACTTTTATGCCACTTCTGGACTATGCGGACTTCTTGTATAGCCACAGTACTAGCTCAGCTCTCTCCAAGCTTGACTCTCTTTATGACAGATCCCTCAGATTTTTCTCTGATGCACCTTACTCCACTCACCACTGTGCCCTTTATGCTTCCATAGGTTGGTGCTCACTTAGCTTGAGGAGGCAAAGAAATGCTGTACTCTGGACCTACAAGGTCATCACTCATAAGCTTTCTCAGTACTTCATTGGCTGCCTACCCAACTGCCCTCTCCCCGTATTTATCCCTTTAGAAATCTCACCTACATATCCCTTGTTATTCCCAAAGTTGGAATGTGCTTTGATAGAGCATCCATAAGCTACAACCTTCCAGTGCTCTGGAACAAGATACAAAAATCTTTAAGGCTCACTCACCCTGTAACACTCTCCCGATTTAAAGTCATGCTACTAAAAACCTTATCTGAGGTCTCTCACTGTTTCAAATAAGGGAGTTGTATCCCTATGGCCAACCCACCTTTTATATTGCTTATACTTCATCAGGCTTTGTCCACTAGGATTTCAATCCAGGAGACACTGTTTCTGACTAGTACACCACCTACTGACAACCTTCATCCCCCATCTGCTATATTCTTTACATCCCTTCCTCTTCCTGCCTCTGTACTGTTCTTACCTGCCCCCATCTACCCTCCCCCCCTTTCTTTTCCTTTTCTACTTTGTCTAGTCACTACTACATCTGGACTGCTCATACTTGCCTCTATACCCTACCCTTTTCCTTCAGTGCTCCAGCATGCCTGGTCATTCAATCTTCTTAACTCAAAAATGAGCAGGTCACACTCTCCAGCATGCTGCAGTTAGGCCATATAGACCCTGTCATTCTACAGTTATGCAAAATGAGTACTTCTCTAAACTGAAACCATGTAATCTTTACTTAATGTTTTTAAAATATGTTTAAATGCATTGAATTATTGTCCTTCAAAAGTGTTAATGTATATAGCTTGCTAGTGACATGTTAGCCTGCTGCATATTCCATGTACTTCCTTGCCTTGTGTATGCCTTGCATGATTATTTTGTCATTATATATGCTTACTATATTCTTAGCTTATGGCCCATCTAGCTACTGTATTGTTCCCAGGTTCATCTTGTAAATAAGCTTGTCTCAATGGTGTTCCGCCTGGCAAAATAAAAATATTGATTGATTGATTGATTGATTGATTGAATGAAGACTATCTGAAAGGGGTATGTAGCAGCCTAAAACATTGATGGATTCATTTTGTTATATGGAGATTTTTAGAGTGAGACATTCATGTTCCTTGGTCATCGAGGAGGAGTCAATTGTTGTAGCTGAGAATTTGTCTGAAATATATATTGCAATCCCACCCCCCGCCCAGTTGGCCTATCGGCTCCGAAAATGTTGCAAGAGGTGATGCTTTAAAATCCTTTGTATTAGCACTTTGTATAAGAAGTGTCTTGTGCGCCTGCGAAGTGTAGAGTCAGGCATTGTTACCATGATGGCAGGGTAACAAGGATAAAGGGATAGGGCACATAAGGCAACACTTACTGGAATGTATAGTGGCATGTAGTTTCAGGGTTTGTGGTCTCAGTTTCATAGCAAGATCAATAACCTCAGCAGAGGTAGTTCCAGCATAGTGGGATTGAAAGATAATGCTGTCTTTAGACAAATGTGTCTGATTGAAAAGTAAATTGTGGGAGTCATTTCTGGAGGTGTTAGTTTTCAGGAGGAGATTAACTGGTGAGTAGTGGGCGCAGAACAGTGCAACAAAGAAGTGAAAACTGAGCTGAAAGACATTGGGATATAATTTAGAGTTGTAGCACCCCATAATGAGGTTAAATTAAAAATTAGAGAAAATAAATAGATAAAAATAAGGCACTATATTCATGAATCACAGGGTGCTTGCATTTTCAGAGGATACTGTAAGTGTGAGCCCAAATAGAAAAGGGAGCGGGACCAAGGTGTATTTAACTAAGGAATGAGATGGGGGGGGGCCAAAAATCACACTGAAGCAGCTTGCAGCTTTTTGATGTGAAAATGTTCTTTTGTTATGTGTTATGATGTAATTTTCAATAAAAACTCCCATAATCTTTTCTAGAAGTGCCATGGTATCTTTAACGTCCACCTGTACAACCAAAAGAACAGATAGATGGGACCTCGGTTTAATGTCTCTTCCAAAAGATGGCACCTCAGGAATGCAGCACCCCTCCTCATGTTACACTTCAGTGTCAGCATTGGGATTTAACCCAAGTGCCTGGTGTGGGGATAGAACCCACAGCCTTCTAATCTTCCAGCCTCAGAGGTGAGTATGCAACCTGCTGAGTCACTGATACTGCTGCTGACACTATTGTTTATCTACATTTTTTGAAATTCTTGTACTATCATGTTTCTGACTGAATTGTCTGTAACTTGCTATTTCTTACTACTGATGTGGAACCCTTGTAAACAAGCTTCCAGCTCAGTGGTGTTTTCCTAGGTCTTAATAACTAAATAAATAAAATGATTTGGGCACGTCCGTGACTAAAATGGCAGCCGTACAGTGCACCTGCGCAATGGATTTGTGATGTTGCCCATTGAAGCCCACAAATGGACAAAGAACAGCGCCAACTAGGCAAGGAAAATGGACTGATCCCAAGCCTATCAGGGGCTTACATGTGCCATGGGCCGTGACACAATTTAAACCCTGACTGGGAGGATCCCTATCCAACAGCAACCCAGAGGAGCCCTACCACCCCACCCTGCTTAGACCACTATCTCCATCTGAAAAACCATGTGTAGAGTCCTCCTGGATGGGAAATAAAACACTGGTACCATTCAAGCAAATCTAGCAGCAGTGAGTCAATGCTGGCTAACAGAAAGGGATTTAACATTTTTTTTGTTTCTTTGTTTGCTTTGCCCAAAGAACAGAGGGCCCCAAGGGTCAAATGGACTTGTGCCAGAAAAGGGGAGGGGAACCTGAAAGGAGGAGAACATCAGTGGGGGGGAGGCAGCGGTACTTATACTAAAATAGAAAACAAGGTACCTGTTGGCTGGGCTCGCTCACACCGGCCTACAAATCTTCAGTCTGGGCTGCAACTCTCCAATCCTTGAACTGGAGCCAACACTCAGAAGTCATTGTTCATGGAGGGTGAAAGAGTGCAAGCCTTCTCTCACATAGCCTTAAATATTCTTATTGACCTCAACCATTCAGGATGACCAGTACTGACCCCATGCAGGCACCTCTGTGTCTGATAGGTCAGTCCAGTACAGGGTTACCTTCTTGTCCAAAGGCATCAGCAATGCTTCCCTTCCATTTCTGTGGGCCGTTTCTTGATAGGCTGGGGGGGGTCATTTCAGGAAGTGATGCTGCAGTGTAATTGGTTACCCAAGTCATGTGCTTTTCACTGTGTGATACACTCAGTTCAGTATGTGTTATACTCATCTTGGTGCATCTTAACAATCATTTCAATTTGTTACATGATCATGTTGGCACACTTTACAATCTATCTAGGTTATGCCATGCAAGTTTTGAAACATATATACACAATTCAGTTTGATATATGCTCATATGGTATGTTAGTCTTACTTCGGAGGGTGTTCTATCTATGATCTATGTGTTTTCAGTATGTTCCATATTAGCACTTGTACGGGTCATGCCCATTTTGTTATATATCATATCCATTTCAGTCTAGGGCAGGTAAATTTCAGCATAAGTCATAATTATTTTAAGTATGTAGCATAACTATTTCCATTTTTGTCATAGCCATTTTAGTATGTGTCATAATTATTTCCATATGTGTCATACCCATTTAGTGTGGTTCATATCCATTTCAGTGTATGTCATGTCAATTTCATTGTGTGTCACATCCATTTTGGAACTTGTCATACCCATTCTGCCATACAGAAACATAGGAACATATATTTTGATGGTAGATAAGGCCCACCTGGCCCACCTAGTCTGCCCATTTACCTACCTAATTTCATTTCAGTATGTGTCATATCCCTTTGGTTTGTATTATAATTATTTCAGTCTATGTCATATTCATTTCAGTTTTTGTCACACCATTTCATAAATCTGTTTCTGTATGGAGCATATCCATATAGCTGTGTGTCATAATTATTTTAGTATGAGTCATACCAATTTCAGTGTGTGTCATAGTCATTTCAGTTTATGTCATAACCATAGCAGTTTGTCATACCCATTTGTTTTTCAAATTTAATAAGCTTTATTAAATTTCTCCAGGTCAGATTTACACAGTAAACAAAGCAGTGCACTGAGTAAATCAAGCAAACAGAACAACCTGATTAAATAATATACCTGATGTTGTGCATACATGGAATCGTCTGACAATAACATTAATCGAGTATCTGCCTGGTTTTTCCAAAAAAAGACTCTGCCCACTCACCCTGACCCAAGCCATTGAGAAAAAAAAAACATTCTTCTCCAGAGTCACTTGTTCATTCACAAATCTGGACTGTCATGTGCGGTATGGGCTGCGCCCATTGGCTCCTAACTCTGCACCAATGGGCGTGCAGCCCTACCGGACAGTCAGTCGGAAGGGAGCGTGCGGGGCGGCAGGCGGGTGGATGCTGCTGCCCGCCGCCGGGGGAGTGGGGTGGTGGGGCTTCATGGTGGGTGGGTGGGGGGGACACTAGACACCAGGGAGATGTTTGGGGGGTTGTCACTGGACATTCTGCCCACGATCGGGCATTACGGTCCACTGGACCACCAGGGAGATATTCGGGTTGGGGGTCTTTTACATTCTGCCCACGATCAGGCACTGGGGGTTGTTTACATTCTGCCCATGATCGGGCATTGGGAGATGTTTGGGGGTTGTCAGATACGCTTCTGCCCGCGATCGGGCATTGGAGATGTTTGGGGGTTGTCATATACGCTCTGCCTACGATCGGGCATTGGGAGATGTTTGGGGTTGTCAGTATACGCTCTGCCCGCGATCGGGCATTGGGAGATGTTTGGGGGTTGTTAGTATACGTTCTGCCCGCGATCGGGCATTGGGAGATGTTTGGGGGTTGTCAGTATACGTTCTGCCCACGATCGAGCATTGGGAGATGTTTGGGGGGGGTTGTCAGTATACGTTCTGCCCGCGATCGGGCATTGGGAGATGTTTGGGGGGGTTGTTTTCACGTCCTGCCCGTGATCGGGCTGCAGGGTGCGTCGGTCCCCGACGGCTGCTGCCTGGCAGGGCAGCCAGGCGCAAGTCCTCGGGGATAGGTGCACCTACATGCTAATGGCATGCAAATGGGGCCATAATCAGATGCAAATGGCCCCCCCGTGCCTTGCATGAATTATGGCCCCATTTGCATGTCACCTTTTGAATATCGGTAATTTGCGCATGGCGCAATGGTACTTGCGCCACTGCAAGTTTAATGCTCAACTCTGACAACTGCGGTGGCGCAAGTTCACTGCGCCATGCACAGTGGCTAATGGCTGGGGTGATATTCAAAGCGAGTTGCTCAATAGCGCAACTCCTTTGAATATCGCCCCGGCCACACCCCTGCGCAACAATTTTGAGCAGCGCAAGGGCTTGCGCCTCAGAATGGCACAGTTTGAATATCCGGGCCCTTGAGTTTCTAAAACTTCCCCACCCTAAATATCATAAAATGTTGCAATTATTTAGGGTCTGTCACAGACAATATGCATGCCAAACTTCAGAGGCCAGTTAAAACATTTCAAAAAATTCTGAAAATGTTCATGAAATTTCATGAAAAGTCTGCAAATTTAGAATTTGCTACCTTTGCCCACTTCTAGTGTGTTCATGTCACACAATAGCCAACATTTAATCATGTTACATTGTATACTAAAATCTAAACACAACGTAATCTGCTTCACCTCAAAGTGAGCAATCAAATACTGCTAGGGCTATGGAATATGCCATCCATACAATTTGGAGTCTGTCATGTATATGTATGGCAAACTCTAGGACCCAGCAGTATTTCATCACGCACCGTGAGATGCAGCAGATCTTGTACATTAGACACAGGGGGATTATGTCCACTTGGGATGATTGGGAGCTTGGGAGATACAATATCAGGATCTCTTACTGATGCTGCTCAGTAATAATGGCCTTAAGAGTGGGTAAGATTTACTTTATATATTTAATATTTATTATGTACTTTTATAGATTCTAGCACTGGCTGAATATAACCCTGTGTTTGTTTTTTATGGTGCTTCAATGTTATATGTTTGTTCCCCCACCTTTCTGTATCAAAAAGGTGATAGTTTTGATGAGATGTCTGTAATGAATACTAAGATTTATTGATGGTACATTACCATCTGTGTAATAGGGTACTGTTTTGGCGCAAAATGTCAAATAAAAAGTTAAAAAGTAAAAAAAAGCACACCTAAGTACTGCACTGCACTGCACTACCACTGGACTGTCAGTGAAAAACAACACTTCCAGTATGGAAGTATCAACAGTGGTGGTAATTGAGTGATCTCACTGTCTGTATGCTGCATGCTACCGTTGTGGAGAGATGAGTTTGGGAAGCAGGCTTTGTTTTTTGTCTTTTTCCTATCTATAACAGGTATGCCACCAAAACTGTAAAACAAAGCTTTCCAGTTAATCTTGTGTGAGCAAACAGTTTGCTGGTGTATGGTCTCAGGTGTTTTTTTGGCCCCTTAGGAGGATGACAGGAGGTGGAGGTGAGACATAAAGAGATGGAGGGGCACTTCAGGAAGGTAAAAACCTGAAGCCGATACCATTCATTATGGAATTAAGAACTACAAAGGCCTCAGAAGAAGAATATGACACAACAAACTCAAAGGACGATAAAAACAATTTAAAGGGGAGAGACTGTT
This sequence comes from Neoceratodus forsteri, assembly GCA_016271365.2. Taxonomy (NCBI): domain Eukaryota; kingdom Metazoa; phylum Chordata; order Ceratodontiformes; family Ceratodontidae; genus Neoceratodus; species Neoceratodus forsteri. The sequence goes on along the minus strand of CM057452.1, from coordinate 1,063,988,174 downwards.
TTTGTTCTGTTTCTCTTTTTCCTGCTTGCTTGAATTTAATTACTGTGTTGCCTTTACCTTTAATGCAAACTCTTACCTTGGTACTCCCAGTTGGTAATTTTGCTGACTGTGGAAGCTGAGCAGCATATGAGCAGCGAACGAGAGAGTTGACCCCCCTCAGGAGTTGAGTCAGAAGGTGGTGGTGGAGAAAATACAATGAAAAAAGTTAAGGGCCTGGTAAGGAGAGTTTGTCAAATGATTTTTAACAGGATTATTGTGTAGATTTTATCATAAATTGTGTATTAGTGATTTTATTTTGTTATGTACATTGGAAATTAAAATCTGAACAGATTCATCTAGAGCCACAAACCTGTGTAAAGCCAGAGTGAACATTTTTTCTGATATTATTTAGCCAGCTGAGATTTTTTTTCTTTTAAAAATATACCATATTTTAACTTTAATTAATAATATTTCCTTCTCCATGTTCTACTAGTGGGGATTGGTTAAAGTAGGACATGTGGGGTTTGCACATAAAGCGCATGCGTGGGGTAGCCATTACAGATTCCACATTCACTTGAACATTGCCTCCCAGCAGCAAGGTAGAGTGAGAGGAGCTCCAACCTAAACACATTTTTTCCTTTGAGGAGTCTGTGCTCTGTTAAGCCAAGAAGATATGGCACACTAGTTTGCTAAAAGGAGGCAGTATAGCGCAGTGGTCTAAGGCTCTGAGCTGCAAATCTGGTGACATCCAGCAGACCAGACCTGGGTTTGAATCCCACAGCTTCCACTTGCATACTGTCTAACCCAGAGCAAGTCACTTAACTTTCTTGTGCTCCCAGGTCACACCTGGAAACAAGCTCCGGCTTAGTGTGCCTTTCCTGGTTAAACAATTTCCCCTTTCCCTAAAAGGAATTTGTCCACTCATTACACTTGAAAACACTCAAACTTTTCAGGTAGCTGGTGCACTAGGAAGTGTAACAAGAGTGACAGAGCTGAGGTTTTAACAGCAGAAGGACAGAGTAGAGAACAGGTTGAAGATGCGCAAGTGAGTTGTTGGGTTTATATAGAATTCTATTTGTTTCTACATAGGAACTGTTAGCCTCATATTATTTTTTGGACTTTGCTGATTGTTTTTATTGTTCTTCTATTGTTTCTGCATATAGCTTTATTCTAGGGCACTGTCTTATTTTGTTCAATTTTAGCTTTTATAAATTAGCTTAATGGGATTTTAGGGGGTCTAGAATATTGAAGATTTAAGAATTATTTAACATAGTGCCTTTTACTCTTACTCATTTTTTATATTTTTGCACCTTTGCCTAGGCTAATTCCTCAGCTACCTAAACTAACTGTGAGCCCAGATTTCCTATTCTGGTGGTGGTGGAGGAAAAGGTGGAAGCTTGCATAGTGTAAATCAAAAAGAAATTGGGCAACTCCCCCCCATACTATGTTTGTATGGACCCCAAGATGGACCTATGATGAACCTATGAACTAAGGCTGTTAATAGTTTAAAGACAAAAGTTAAGAGGAGAAGAAGGTTTCCTATTGAACTTATTGCAGAGAAGAATAAAGGGTTTGCTACAAGTAGAAACTTTTCATTGAACACTGACCATTGAACATTGAATAGTATATAAAAAAAGTATATGGAAGAATCCCTGAATGGAGAGAGATAAGTCTCTGTGATGCTGAAAACTTTTTCCTTTTTCTTTTCTCAATCTACTTGCTTATTTATTGGTGCTAGCTTGTACTCTAATAGAGAGTAGGGTGTGAGCTTTTCCACCAAGAGGGTGAAACAAGCGTTAAATTAGAAGTGCATTTTTTCACTCCTTGTTGCATAGTTAACAAAGCTATTGTCAAAATGTTGATAAATTAAGTTAGTGCACCTTAAATATAAGCATTCTTAAACATTTCAGATTAGACCCCCCTAAGAAATATGCACATTATGGAAACAAGAGCTGCGAAAGGAAAAAAAAAAAAACATGAACATTAAAACCTATGGTAAAAGTAAGAATAAAGGAACCAGAAGGGGTTAACAGAAGAATCAAAAATATCTTGGGTGAAGGAAAATAATGAGTTATATCCTTGCCCCAGGTAGTCAACTGAATCTAGTAAGCCATGATAAAGTGTTGAGAATTCAAAGCCCTACATCCCCCCCCTTTTGCTCCTCCCCAATAAACACAGCTCAAGAAATTAGATCAGAGGAAAGAAATTAAGAATATCCTCTAATGAAAACAATAACAGAGCTGGAAAAAAGTAAAACTCAAAAATCAATAGATAAAATACAGTTTAAAGCACAAATACATACTAGGGTGGAAGGACCAGGTAAAGGATGGCTCATTAGTGGGATCAATTGGGAGCAGAAAGTCTGAAAGAAAAAATGAAAGTGTTACAAGAAATATTGAGGCGAATAAAGAAGGGGAATTTGGAGAAACAATACGGGAACATAGGGATAAATTGCATCAGTTTCCCAGTAGATCTTTCCTTGATGACTTTGATGAGTTTATTACACCATACACTAAACAAGATACACTTGATCCCCAATCAGCCAACCCCCTGATATTTCTCACATTATGAATACTAATGCTATAGATTCAAGGGGAGATATGTTTTGGAAGGAAAATGACATACCACATATTGAGGGAAATGTTCTGAGTCTTCTAGACGAAATAAGAGATGGAATCATTTTGAATAATGAATTACTCCTTAATTTCACATCTACTCTGAGTAAAGTGTTGCACAGTAGTAAAGAACAACAGGAATGTAACCCAGTAGAAAAGGAAAATAATACTGTAAAGTACTAAGGAGTGATGGGAAAGATTGTGAAAAGCTTAAAGAAAAATCCATTAGAAGAGTAACCAAAGAAATAGGTGAGAAGGAAGAAAGAAAGATGGCACTACTAGTTCAACAATTAAAAGATAAACAACTACATAGACAAAAAGCCAAGAAATCGAGGGAAGATATAAACAAGGGACCTGATTCTAGAAAGTTACGCTTGACGTAACAACACTTGTGCCAAGTAGAATGATGCAAGTAGCAGCTTACGCCCGCAGTTGCTACATGCGGAGCTCTACAATGTGGCCTGCGACATGTCACAGGCCACTTGCACCAAAGAGCTGTTATGCTGGCAGTTGTGCCATAAACCCCCTGCGACATGGTGCTAGGGGGTTTACGGCAGCAGTTGCGCCCCTTTCCAGAAGGGCAGCAACAAAGTCCCCAATGTCAGGATTCTACAAGAACCCCCAGAGGAGAACCAGCAATGTAAGTTACATCAACTTTTAGCTGGTGTAACTTACAGATGTCCCCTGGGGTCCTGTAGACCCACTAGCAGCCCAGCAGGCAATCCACAGTTGCCCTCCCCATTCCCAGCATACCCCATTGGGTGCTCTGCAGGGCTGCCCATGCCCCTGCCCCCAAATCCTCCAATGCCATTTGCCCCACAGAGCTACCCACACTCCCGTGTCTGAATCCCCCTTCGCTATATGCCCCCATAGGGTGACACAGTCAACTCCCCGCCTGTGCCCTGACCCTGAGTCACTGCCACATATGCTGGCATTTCTCCAGAACATCCCTGGTAGTCTAGTGGCCCCCCACCCAGCCATGCCAGTCCACCCAACACCCCCACCTGTCCCCAGCTGGCGACTGGCACAGCCCACTTCTCACCTCCATGGCCAGCCATCGACTGAGTTCAGTAAGAGCGCTACTGTACAGATGTGCTCAGATATTAATTTCTGAGTGCATCTATGCAGTAAGTGCTCCTATTGAACACAGTCAGTGGCTGGCCATGGAGGAGAGAGGTGGGCTATGCCAGTGGCTGGCTGGGGATAGGTGGCAGTGGTGGGTGGACTGGCACATGCTGGGTGGTGGGCCACTAGAACACCAGGTATATGTATGGGATGAGGGGATGCCTGTACTGTACATACGGTACAGTACGCTGGCAATGTTGTGATTTGGGGACACCAGACAGTGGAAAGTGGTGCACCGGCAGTGTCTGGGAGATGGGAGGGAGCACTTGTGACCTGCAATTGCTGCTTGTGACTTCCTCACCAGGTACACCCTCTGTTCAATGTACCTGACCACATGTCTCAAGTCAAAGGACTTAGACGCAGAGAACCTGCCCCTTCTAGAATAGGACGCAGGGTCAATGTCGCAGCTGCAATTGGTGCAAGTTGCATTTGGTGGTGACTTGCACCAACCTTCTAGAATCAGGCCCAAGGAGTTTAATAAGATAAAAAGAGAAGACGGTGATAGTGGCTTGGAGAAAGGTAAAAAGAACAATGGGAGGGAAAATAAAAATCAGAGGGACAACATTATTATTCTTAAAGAAAATGGGAAAAGGAAAACATACCAACTGATGAGTACAAACCCTGATATAGGAGAATTAAATGGTACAAAGGAACGAAAAGAAAAGAAAAGAAAAGAGAACTAAGCATTCACCTTATGGTGAAGAAGTAGACAGAAACCTCCTAATAGAAAAATGTGAAATGTTACCTACTTTATATTTTTATGGTATCCCAAAAGCAAAAAATGAAAAAAATGCAATTTTAAAAATTGCAGAGTATAATATATGCAAGGCAATCTTGTACAAAAGGTTTATGGACTGATATAAGTTTGGTATACATATATCAGTCTGGAGATGAAAAAGGGTGGATATGCTTGGTTGTGAAATCCCCTAGAATAAGACAAATTCTATGGAAAGGAAAAGATCAGTTTATGAAATTGGGTGTAAAGATAGGGACAACAACTAAAAGGAGGGAACAACAAGAACAAGAGAGACAAGAAATTATAGAAAATGTGAAGTCAAGCCATGGGGAAAAGAAGAGTAAACAGGCTAACATAAATGCAAAAGTTCAACAGAGAATTACTACTTGTGTGTTACCAGATGTTCATGAACACGTTTTACACCCTGAAGATGGGTTTATTTATAGAGAACATAAGAAAAAGGTAAGATGGAGATTTCAAAAATGCCCTAGAATTAATAGCAGCATTGTATTAGTGGAAGAAGAGCTAGAAAGTGGGGTTAGGGAAGATGAGTCAGAAGTACAGGTGAATTATTATTCATAAGTGGAAAGTAGTAACCAATTTTATATCATAGGAGATTCAGGTGAAGAATGCTGACCACTACTACCTAATAATTCCTCTCTACATGGGAATGTGGAAATAATAAGCTGAAATATTGCAGGTATAACAGGAAAACTTAGGGATACTGGATGTGTTAATTTTTTTTAATAAATATTCAATAATAATGTTGCATGAAACATGGTCTTGTACCTCAGATGAATGCATTTTGGAAGGATATCAAGGCTTGGTGATTGAGGTAAAAGAAGGTAATAAATATGGAAGACCCTCAGGGTAATTTGCACCCTTATGTGACTAGGGCAAGACTTGAAAGGGTCACACATTATTAGAGACTCTATTCTATTCTGGGAATTCTTGCACAATATAAAGAGGTTAGGATAAGTATTTTTGTGAATATATACTTTCTTCCCCTCCCTGCTACATCTCCCATTATGGTAACAATTTTTTAAGGTTTAAAACAGATCATTTTAAAGTTACAAACTTACTACCCAGGCACAATGATAATATTGGCAGGTGATTTTAACAAACGTACAGGGGAACGGCTGGAAGAAATAACAGGGCATAGAAATTTGGATGAAATCATGAGCATTCCCTTAAGCAACTTGTTGGAAAAAAACTAATAAACAAGGACAATTACTTTTAGATTGCTTGGATGCATTAAATATGCAAATTTTAAATGGGAGATGTAAAGGGGACAAAATTGGGAAATTAACCTATAATCATCACCATTGAGGGAGTACCTTGGATTATATTATTGTAGATATATTTTCCTATGGCAATGTATTAAGTTTAAGAGTGTTGGACAATTGGGATAGTGATCATAGACCTATTGAATTGGAGATTAAATTAAAAGGGATAACATCTATAGGGAAGTTAGACTGTCCAGAGTGAATAGAGAATAATATGATGTTATGTAATACAAAAAGAATAAACTGCCCCCCCTTTAATATTCAAAAATTATTAACTTTATTAGAAGATCCAATTATATTAAGCAAGAAAAATCAAATTCAGGAAATCCACGCAAGTTAAAAAAAGTGAGATCAGAAAGAGATATAACAGCTCTATTTAGAATTGGAAAAGTACCTTTATAAAGGGGATAAAAAGCTATCAACAAGTGTTTAAGAGTGGGGGTCCCTTTAAGGCAAAATGGTTTGATGATGATTGTAACCGAATTCATAAAACAATAAACCAATTGGAAAGAAGGATTACAAAGCATAATAAAATGAATGATAGGATAGCAATAATATCTGTAAAAAAAAAAATATAAAAACCTTATTAGAAACAAGAAGCATTCATTTAGTAATGATTTGTGGTCCAGGTTGCAAGGGGTAACAGCAAATAAGGATAATATCTTCTTTTGGCATCTAGTGGCATAAGGAGAATAAGATTCAATTTAGAAGCAGTTATTTCACCCAAAACTTGGGAATAGCATTTTGGGGAAATATTTGATAAACAGCTATATTACTAAAATTTAGGGATGAGGTGGTGACTATAAATACAGATACAAATATAGAAAGTATAAATAATGAGGTAAGGAATTTAGTTGTTACCAAAGAGGAAGTAATTCTAGCAATTAAATCATAAAATAAAAACAAAGCTCCTAGACTGGATGGAATAAGTGCAGAAATGTATCAAGCTGACCCTGAATGGTGAGCAGAGATCTTGTTCCCCTTCTTTGAAAGTATAATTCAGACAAATATAATACCAGACAGATGGAATATTTGGGTGATTGTCCGCCTTCATAAGAAGGGTTCCCTGTTACTTCAGGAAAATTATAGGCCAATAACCTTATTGAATATAAGTGTGAAATTATTCACTAAGTTATTGTTAACCAGATTGCAAACCTGGGTAGATGAAGAAAATATATTATCTAGAAATTAGGCTGGTTTCGGTAGAGGGAGGTCAACAATAGAACAAATCTTTATCCTTCATTATATTCTTGAACAATATGTGATCAGGAAGAAGAGTAAAATCTGTATGGCTTTCCTAGACATAAAGGCCACGCTTGACTCGGTTAACAGGCAAATTTTGTGGAATGCCCTTTCAAAGAAGGGGCTCAATAAAGATCTTCTAGAAATTTTTAAAACTCTACATACTAATAATAGAGTAGTAGTAAGGTATAGTAAACAAGGCAAAGTGACTGATCAAATTAAGGTGGAAGCTGGAGTTAAACATGTAAGCATGAATGCCTGATGGAAGAGGCTTCTACCTGGGAATTAATGCATGGTTGGGGGGTTGTGGCAGAAGGCCTTGCCGGGTGCCTACAACCACCCAGCCATGCATTAATTCATCAGTAGAAGCCGACTCCAGAGAACATTAATGCATTTGTAACACAGAAATACTTGTGTAGTTGTTGTTTCCATTTGTACAGCTCTGTATGCTGGAACTGTTCAGCTCTGTGTTGGCGCGGTGAGATCCTGCATTTTCACCATGATGTGTGTTCTGTTTGCTCCTGTGACAGGTAGTGGTACTATAGCCTGACCCGGAGACCCAATGATTAATAGTTGGAGTGGGCATTACCAGTGATTAATCACTACTCCAACTTTGATCATGTGATGCATTTTGTCCAATAACATTGCCTTATTTGGGGTTTCTCTTTTTTGCCATGTTACAAGGCTGTTTACAAGCTCTGACCCTGTTTAATCTATACAGAGATATATTGGTAAATGATTTAGAGGAGATAGATAAATTCTCCCCAAATATAAATAAATTGGATGTAAAAATTCTGCCATTTGCTGATAATGCTGTGCTGATCTCATAGACTCCTCTGGGCCTAAGAAGGGTACTGGCCAAAGTAAAGGAAACTCTCTTAAAACATGAGTTACAATTCAATACAGAAAAAAACTAAAATAATGGTATGTGGTGAGGGAAGGAGAAATTTGGAAAAATAGAAGATAGGATTAGATTATATTGAAGAGACTGCAGAATTCCAATATTTGGGTGTCATAATAAATAGAATCTTAAGTTGAAACTCCCATGTTCAGAAAGCTATAAGTAGTGCTACAAAGACGATATTGGAATTTGAGATTTGCAAATACGTTTGCAAATAATTCATTTGTAGCTAAGAAGAGATGTTACAAAGCTAAAATAAATTCACAAATACTATATGGTGCAGGCGTATGGGACCCTGGCACCATTCTTGAACCATCAGAGATTGTGCAAAACTCCCATCTAAAGAAATTACTTGATGTTCTGAGGTCAGCCTTAAATGCTGCAATAAGGGCAGAAACTGGAACTCTGTCACTGATGGCAGTAATTAAAAAAAGGTGCATTCATTTTTGTAAAAAATAATGCTATCCCCTGAAGACAGCATACTTCACCAATGTTGAGTAGAGGAGAAACTTGATAATTTACCAAGTAAGAATGGCTGGTTTAAAATATTAAATAATGAACTAAATAAGAGTGGAGTGCCATATAATTACATGTATACTGAACCATCTGATCCAACCAAATTTAAATATATTGCCTGTCAGAGATTAGAAGATATAGTGATGTAGCAAGATATTGGCAGTATTTATTTTATTTATTTAGTTTTTGTTAACTGGATAAGCACCAATAGCCAAGACATGACTATTTTCAGGCACAACCCAGGAGGTCACAGTGGGTAGGAATATTTGGGGAATACATACATTTATCAAATACAGATGTTTTGCAATTCAGGGAAAAATAAAAATACATACATTTTACAAATACATACATTTTGCAGTTCAGTGAAACATCAGACATGAATACAATAGAGCAATATCAAGAATTTCACATTTGCAGGCATGATTGATAATAGGTAAGGCTAGCAGAATACATACTTTTGAATCAACAATGACACAGAAATTTCACAGATTGCAGGCAAATATGTGACAGAATAGGTATAATGATAGCAGACACCTCGTGACTAGTACTCACTCTTTCAGCAGACAGTTGAGGATGAGGAGCATTCTGAAACAGATACAAGAAGACAAATAAGTGCTTATTAAGCTGTCCAAGTGGACTAACAAGAGAGTAGTTTTTAGGAAGTTAGAGAGAGGGAGTCAGATAGTCAGGTTCAGGGGGTTTGAAACAGGTACAGGAGACCTTGCTAAAGAGGAAGGAATGCTATTTTCTTTTAAACTGGGCATGATGTGGGGCTAGGTGAACCTCAAGAGCAGGGAGTTCCAGAGTTTGGCTGCCAAGTGAGAAAATACCTGGGTGTCTTTGTTAGATTTACATCTTGGTATTGTCAGCAGTGCTTTATCAGATGAGCGGAGACCATGAGAGGAGGGCAGTGGAGTTAGTAACAAGGCCAGCGAGACTGGATTGCTGGCTCTAATAACATTATCAGTCAGTGAGCTAAGAGCAAGAACATGAGCATCTGATGGGGGCAGCCAGTTCAGATCTGCATAAAGCAGACAATGAGAGGCCAAGGCATACCTACATATGCTGTTATAAGTTGTATGCCATTTCCTTTGGAGAGTTGAGAATGCATTGAGATAGGTAACTACCCCATAAGTTAAGGATGGGAGTAAGATCCCACATCTATGGCTAGTCTGGCTGACTGTGTAAGGGATGCATAGGAATATAGAATTTATAAGAAAGTAAAACATATTTTTGAAGTAGAGAAATATTTAAGGGTGTGTGAAAATGCAAAGCAGAGAAGAGCTCTGACAAGATTAAGGCTTGGGATCTTAACAAGTAGAGGAATTTTGATCCCAGGTACCTCTTGACAATTTTGTATTTGTGAAGCTATGACAAATCTCACAACAAAACATGTTTTACTAGAATGCCTAGTTTTTGAGAGAGAAAGAGAACAGTTATTGTCTCCAGTGGTGAATAGATTAAGGATGATGGGAATTAATTAGAAAATAGAAAGGGTTTTAAATCCAATTGAAATGGTGGATATCTTTGCTATAGCAAGTTTTGCACAAAAAGTATTACATAAGTTGAAAGATTTTGTATCTAGAGTATAAGAGTAATGTTTAATATGATGTTATACTTGCACAGCTTTGATGAATTTTCTATTGTGGAGCATTACAAAATATGTGATTTTTAATTATTTATGTAATTATTGTGTGTTACAAACATTGTTTTATACATGCTTTTTATAATAAACTAACTGAACTGAACAGTTCCAGTATGGGACATTGAGTGAACACATCCAGACTCAGTACGCATAGTAAGTGCCACTGTAACATCCAGGATTTTCTTTTCCTTTCATTAGTTATGTAGTCTGTAAAATAGCTAAATTGATGTGGGATGTATAGGGACAATATATATTTTTTTATATTTTATAGTCATGAGGTACTGTACCTTCATAGATTCTGGAACAGGCTGAATATAGCCTAGTGTTTGTTTTTTATGATGTTTTAAGTTTTATATATTTATTCACCCACCTTTCTGTATTAAAAGGCAATAGTCTCGATGAGTCTTCTATAATGAGTATTGAGATTTACTGATACAGTAGCACATTACCATCTGTGTAATACTAAACTGTTTTGGTGCAAAATGATAAATAAAACGTTAAACATATATTTTTTTTAAAACTAAGTACTGTACTGCACTGCCAGTGAAAAACAACACTTCCAGCATGGGACAGTGAGCGAACACAGACCAAACTCAGTGCACATGTAAGTACCACCTCAACAGATCTAACAGCCCTGATTTTTCTTTTCATTTTATTAATTATGTTGTCTGTAAAATATTTGAGTTGATGTGGGATGTATGTGGACAATTGGAAATGACCTCATATTACAATCCCAAGCTTTTGTGTGAGCATTCCTGTGTTCTCAAAGAAGTAGGGAGTGGACATCAGAGTTCTTGTCATCTAAAGGTCCTATATTTTGGGATAACAGAGGTCCTTTTATCAAAAAGACCTATGTTTTGAGTGTGAACAGTGATCAAGCAGAAGTTAAAATGATTCATGATGTGCAGGCAGACATGATAGTAACAGGAAAAAGCCTGAATGCATACAGCCAGTTCTTACAAGTTTTGTGGTGGAGGAAATCCCAGCAGTTCAAAATAAATGTCCAGGGTGTGATATCAGAGAGGCAGGACCAATGATGCAAGAAAAGGGTCTGTCTCTCATGGATATTTTTGTTTCTATGATGCAAGTCAGTTTTAATTAGGATTTCAGAAGCCTCACTATCACATAGTAACATAAAAACTGACAGTAGATAAGGACCGCTTGGCCCACCCAGTCTGCCCATTATCCATGTCCATCACTGTCCAAGTCTGCTTAACTAAAAAGATCCTAGTTTAGGGTAAACTTCTACTGCTACATTGAATTTTTATTAGATCTTAGTTAGGTTATTCTGTTTGAATTATGTAGTGTTAAAATGTTTATTTTTCATTTCTGTAGTGTATTGTATTCCACATAGTCTTGGGTGTGTATAATTCTGTTCCAAGTGTTAATATCATAAAGTATTAAATATTATTTTTTATACTTCTTGCTCTCCAAATGAGATTTTAAGGGCTAGATAATCATGAGTAATTGTCAAGTCCATGCTCATTTTCTGAAGAGGCAGACTACTAAGCTAACTAAACATTGTGTTCTCAGCTATGACTTGTTCATCTTCAAGTTCAAGTTTATTAAGCAGGAAAACTCCATTGAGCAAGCGCATGTGTAAGGAAGTCCTGAGAGGGACACTTAAGTTACATGCAGCATACATAGGTGCATCAATAAACAGGATGAGCTATACTGTTCAATGATGGTTAATAACACCATAAGCAATCAAAAAACATATGCAGTGCATATAATACAGTAGGTGAGGAGCAACAGGGATATGATACAATACAATACACAAATGTGGTCACTGGAGAAATAAAGACAGGCCTTGCAACATTTTTACAGTATATGCAATCCCAATAATTCAGGTACAAACAGTACCACAAGTACCACAAGAAAAGGCAGTGAAATTTATAATTAAATTGCCTACTCAAAATCAGTGGAAGCATTTCAGCAATAGTTTAAATCACAGAGATGGAGCATGGGACAGACAAGTTAAGAGCATGAGAAGACAGGTGATAGAAGGGTGGCAAGGCTGAAGCACAGAATGAATGGGATGGAGGAAAAACAAGGGTGAGAACACATAAGGAGTGAGGTGGAGGGTGGTGCCCTCAGGCATAATCAGAGAGAGAGAGAGAGAGAGAGAGAGAGAGAGACTAGTAGGATGTCAGTGCTTGATCATTATTGTGGGTGGCATATGCAGGTGTCATGTAGTTTTCTGGTAACCAATTTTTTAAAAAATATTTAGAGGCATTAAATTTTGAAATTTGAGAAAAAGTTTTGCTTTGTTCCAAGCATCATGGAGTGCATGGTGGATGACCATTTTGCCAAAGTGGGAGTGAGAGTTAGGGACATCCAACATGATATAAGAGCTACTCCACAGCGGGTACCCCATAGTGGTTAGAGGCACACAAAGAGATGGAAAAGGCATAATATGTATGATGGAAGTTATAGCAGAAGGGCTTTGTAAAGCCATATGAGAGAGTATAAAAGCCATCTAGAGGAAAGACAAGATCATCCCAGTGAAGCATATAAGTCACAATGATGAGTGTGAAGGTGGGCATTTTTGATAAAGCATATTGCTCTATGATAGAGTATGTCAAGTGAATGCAGCAGGGTATCTGAGCATCAGCCATATATCACATCTGCATAGTATGGTAGTGGGATGAATGTGATCTGTTCCAATCTCAGCCTGACTTCAACTGAGAAAAGGGACTTGTTTCTATGAAGCTCAGTCTTTGATTCAGCTTTTTCATGAGAGAGATGATATGAGCAGAGAAAGACAGGTTGTGGTCCAACAGATACTCCAGGTACTTAAACTTGTGAACAACTTCTTGGTTGTCACTGAGGAAGGTTCTGATGGGAGGCAGTAAGGAGAGATTTTTGGGGAAAGAGTGGAAAAACATGACCTTAGTTTTTTTAGCATTCAGAAGAAGTTTAACCTGTAACAGATTAAGCTGAAGGAGATCAAAATCAGCCTGAAATTCCACACAGACTTTATTCAGCAAGGATTTGGAGGTATAGAGGACTGTGTTGTCTGCAAACAAGTGAATTTTTTGCTTTGTTCACATTAGCACTGATGGAATTTATATAGTTTATGAAAAGGAGAAGTTTGAGAATTGAACCTTGTGGTACCCCCCCTTGTGAGCAGGAGGAATGGGGAGAGTTAGCCTTCCTCCTTTACCTGTTGCATCCTTCTTGACAGGTAGCTAGTGAACAATTTAAGTAGCAGGCTGGTTATGCCATGACAATTTAGTTTGCCAAGGAGCAAAACATGGTTGACTGTGTTGAATGCTTTATTAAGATCTAAAAATATAGAACCAGAGATCTGTTTTATGTCCATGGCAAGGAGACAATCATTTGAAACTATAGCAAGGGCAGTAATTTTACTGTGAGCTGGCCTGAAACCAGACTGGGACAGATTCACTAAATTTGCTATATCAAAGTAATCTCTTACTTGAGCATTTACTAGTTTTTCTAAAAGTTTTTAGAGTAAGGGTAGTAGAGAAATTGGTCCATAATTATTCAAATCCATAGGGTCTCCTCATCTAAATAATGTTAGTACATGTACTATTTCCCAGCCCTCAGGTACAACACAGGAGGTAACTGACAAATTAAACAAGTACAAAATGAGAGCAGTTAAGTAATGAAACACAGGTTTGAGGAAAAAAGGCCTATTCCATCAGCACCCACAACTTTCTTTGTGTCTAGGTGCAGTAGCAGGTCTTCTTCTTGCTTATACTGGAACGTGGGGAATGTGAAAATATTGCTGGTAGATGAGGGGGATGATTGAGGTAGGCTAGATTTTAGGACAGCAGTTTTTGAGGTGTTGAAGGCTAGGCCTACAGTGGAAAAATGAGCATTGAAGCTATCCAGGATTTCTGACTTATTGGTTAAGGTGTTACCCTGGTGGGTAATTTTGTCAAGTTCTGCAGAGGATGGTTTATTTCCCTCTGCTGACTTTATAAATTTCAAAACTTAGTGGAATCCCTTTAGCCAGTTCAAAGGCTGTTAAGTAGTAGTTTGCCATAGCAGATCTAACTAATTTGGTGCATTTGTTCTGACTAGAAATAAAAGCTGTCCTATCTGAAGAGTGTTTCATCCACCTTGCTGTGGCCCATAATTGGTCTCTTTTGTTAAGGGCAATTTTCAAGTCAGCATTGAACCATGACCAAGAGAGCTTCCTGACTCTTCATTTTTTTCATAGGGACGTGTTCATTGATGATACTGCTTAAGGTGTCAGTAGAAATAGAGGTCACTTCATTGACATTTGCAGCCAGGTAGAATTCCACAGAATGCATGCAGCAAACAAATATAGAAGGCATGCTTTTTTTTTTTCTTTTTTTTTTCCATATTGTGTTTTTCCTCATTTTGACCTGTTGACAGTATCCATCCCCCCTTCCAGCTTGACAGTCACCTTCCCCCCTCTGGACCCTGAGTGCTGATTACTTGGTAATTATGGGCAGTCCAGGAGGGTGGCACACCACCAAGTCAGTAGGGAATTCATGAAGTTGGCAGACATTATTCCATTTTTCTGTGTTCCCTACCCCTTGTGGCCATGAATGCATGTGCATGGAGGTGCACACGGGTCACGTTGATGCACTAGATTTTGTCTCCCATGGTCTGGCGCTGTTGCCCATCCTTTAATGGGGGGCAGCTAAGGAGAGGGATGACATGTCCACCCACCCCAGGAGAGGAGAGCAGTCATCAGACATTCAATCATCTCCCTCCTCTGCCAACACCTGATGGCTCGAGCTCACTTCCAAACCCAGGTCACCAGTGTGGCACGAGGTGTGGCATCCAGAGTCTAAACCTTCAGTGCCATCAGGCTGGCTTGGAAGGCATGCTTTTTATGTTAAATTGGAACAGACTGCATGCATGTGATATGCATGCAAAAAGCAAGTGGTCGCTGATAACTGCAAAAATTATGTGACTTGCTCAGGAAAAATACACAGCAAAAACTCTCCACACTTCGGTAGTACAATCAAAGGCTTTATTAAATTTAAAAATTGCCGCCACATTTGGATATACCAAACATCCAGGCTAAACCTCGACCCATTCTGTACCACTGTATGTCATCATTGGGATGAGTTTACCATTTACATACACATCCTTTTAGGGTGTATTTTTTAAAGTGATAGTGGTGACTGTTCATACACAGAACAAGTTTTGAAAGTGCTTAGTGCTTATAGCCTTCATATGCATAATATTGTAACCAGCCTAATAAATATAATGATTATGGTTATGGCTAATAAAAGTACTGATACACACACAAGAAAAGAACTTTCAGAGTAACCAGTGCTGTGTCTCAAATAAAATACAGTAGATATTACTAAGTATTTTCCAATAATTCAGTAGGAAAAAATGGCCACGCCTCTACCTAATACTATTTATATAAATATCAATATCTATCTACCAAAGTTGCTAAAGAACTCCTTAGAGTGGTACGAAACTGGTCAGTGTTTGGCCTAAATGTTTGGTATGTCCACATGTGGTGGCATTTTTTAAATTCAATAAAGTCTTTGTACTACTGAAGTGTGCTGAGTCTTTGCTGTGGATTTTTGCTTGTGTGTGGTCTCCACACCCTCTTTGAGTAGTGGAGCAGCTTTTGCTGTTTTTTGTTGACTTGCTTAGGATCACACCATATACTGGACAAGTGGGGGTTAATGAGATTCAAACCCAGGTCTTCAGGTCTCCAAGTCTCCTCCTTGTTTGCAGTTCAGTGCCTTTAACTAGTAAGCCATACTGCCTACACACATATAGTTCACTTGTGCCTGCTTATAGCCACTGTTATATTTTCTAGTTTTATTGTCTCCCCTCATCTCAGCTACACAGCTGCACTGTAGCATACATAACAATGAAAAAACGTGTGGTTCTTCCCATCTCCAATATACACACTTAACCACAAAGCTACTTAAATATTTCTATCTGACCTGTACTACTACTATTTTCTCTCCATAGTTTTGAATGCTTCGTGGAAAAAGACTTTAAGGGGAAAACACAAAAGTAGGAACAATTCTACACCCATCCACATGGCCAGTCCCTTCCCCATGCACACACACTGTAGCAGGTGCGTCAATGCTACTACAGACAACCCATCAATTATCAATATAAGTCCAGAGACTCTTACTTGAGGAGTAGGGAGGCAGAGGCATGAGTCTTTAAGAGATGATGTCCATGGGTCAGAATGCTGGGGCATACCCCCTTGAAATGAATGGGATTATTTTTTATTATTATTTTATACACTATGATGGTGAGTTGGAGAATAATAAAGGCCATTGTTTTACTAACCAGGCCCTTGTTGTTAGTCGAGTGGTGGCCTTCCTTAATTTCCAACTCTCCATCAATAATGAATAAAATAGTAATACAAAATATCCTCATTCATTTCAGTGGTCCACACCCCTGCAGTCTCCCTCACCCTATGTTATAATGCGCCTGAGCATGGGGATGTGGAGGTCAGCTTCATTTGGGTAGGCATAAGCCTGATTATAGTGGGGCTCAAACAGTCTGTGCATACCATACTGCTCCACTGTCCCTGAATGCAAGGGCCAGCTCTCATTTTACTTCTGAAAACTGCTCTGCTCCTCTTTCATCCCTCATGGAAAACATGCTGCTCACACAAAGGATGTCCTGTAAATTTAGATTTTATGGCAGAGGTGCCATTTCAGACTTCAGCAGGGGGGAGCCAACAACCAGTGGAGGCCAGATGCTAGTTAGCCCCTTGGTGGCATGCCCTATAATGTGTGGAACATCTCTAAAACATAAAACATATTTGTTGTGACTGAAAAATCAGGAACAATTCAAGTGTATAAGATTAATTTGTCTATACCCTGAAGCAGTGTATCAGATTTGGACTTAAACCCACCCAGTTACTAACCATTTTTTTTCTGGCTGAGGTTCTGACCCCACCCCCAAAAAAATAAACAACTATGTCTGGATTTCTATCCTTGACTCCATTCCATTCAATACCCATCCCATATGGGTCATTAAGTTGCCCAATGGTACAGAAACATGAAAAACACATCAATATTTCAGTCCTTGCTCCATCCCCAATCCCCCTGTAAAAAAATATTTACTTCTACTTACCCAGCCATCTGACCAGAACCTGCACCCTAGCCCAGTGTGCCATCAGCCTAATTTTCAGTCCTCTCCTCTGTCCTTCTGCTTGAAACTGGGTGCTAGACCCAACCATCCCAGGTCCCCAACATGGTCCATGACAGAGTCACCTCACCAACTGAACCCACTCATCAATTATTGCTTGTTTCTTGCTTGGCTGCTGCCACACTTCACTGATCAAGGCCTATGAAGGCCACCACAAATGCTGTCACCACTGCTGCTAGCCCTAGCTTGCTACTGCGGTGGTCTGTGCTGTTTTTTTTTTTTTGCAAAGTGAGCCTAGTAAAGTAGGTAGCCTAGTCTCGAGTTAGCTTCTAGCTCACTCTCTGTTCCTTCAGCCATCATGGGAGACAGAGACTCACTAAGAATAGACCAACAAAAATAAATATGCTGCTACAACACAGCTATTTAGAGTTCAGTGCTCTTTGAGTCCTCCAAGCTGTAGTGTGCAGCCTGTCTACTCTGTTGTGGGAAAGACGGTATCATACTCACATGACTATTGTCCTTTTGCTTGGCTGGAACTCCTCTATGTCACCTGTGATGGTGCCACTGCTAATAGGTGAAGAGAGTGGACAACACAATACAGATGTAGTCGAGTCAGGAGTGCAGCTGCAGCATGAGTACATACAGGCCAGAAGGGGCACTTATTGTGCAAAAGATTAAATCCAAATGTGCCATCAACATCTATGTATCAAATGTAATGTGATTATTGCCACCCCATAAGAACAACCTAGGCACAAATGTGGGGGAAGGGTGGGCAACTGCCGCCTCTTCTCTACCTAAATGGAACCCCTGTTTTATGGTAGCAATTCATTCTTAGGTGTTAATATCAGCACAAGTAAATACAATGGTTTCCACTGTGTTCTGAGGTATTGTATCTCCATGTTTCAGGATCTGTCCTGAGTATCGTGAGGTTTAATGTCCCCCATTGTCCCTCATTTTGAGTGTCCATTTCTCTCATTTCAGTGACAAAATATAAGGAATGGTGCATGCTTCCAAGACCCTACTCAGCACAAAGAGTACTGAGCATGGCCATAGTGCATATGCTCCATACAGAATGACAAAGGGAAAGTAAGTGAGCTGAAACAGTCATGGAGAAACACTTTTGTAGCACTAAATATGCATAAGAGAAAGGGGAAATTGTTTAACCAGAAAAGGCACAGTAAGCTGAAGCTTGTTTCCAGGTGCGACCTGGGAGCACAAGGAAGTTAAGTGATTTGCTCAGGGCCACACAGTATGCAAGTGGGGGTTGTGGGATTCAAACCCAGGTCTCCAGGTTTGCAACTCAGAGCCTTAAACCTCTGCACTATATTTGCATGGCCCAAAACAAAAAGGTCAGGCTTCACAATACAGAGGCCCATCTTCACACATCTGGAATGGAGATGTTGACTGAGTATATCCTAGACCTTTAATGCGGTAAGCAAACAATACAAATTAATGGTGATTTAGTGACAAAAATCAAAAGGTCTTAAACAACTTGCAAAAGGATCTGAATTAATGAGTTACCAAATTTTAATGGAAACTCAATGGAAATGTATTGTAATGGCTCAAATTGCTAGCAATACTGTAAGAAATAGAAACTGATGTGTTTGTTAGATGAGATTTACATGGCAAGCATGCAGCATGTGAACCTGATATCATTTTTAAATGATGTTCACACCAGCTTAACTGCTGCACTCATATCAAGTGTGCAACATGCAACCTGATATCATTTTTAGAAAACATTTGCACCAGCTTACCAGCCGCACACATGTCAAGCTTGCAGCATGTGAAGCTGATTTGCTTTTTAGACCT
Organism: Neoceratodus forsteri; assembly: GCA_016271365.2. Lineage (NCBI taxonomy): Eukaryota > Metazoa > Chordata > Ceratodontiformes > Ceratodontidae > Neoceratodus > Neoceratodus forsteri. The sequence goes on along the minus strand of CM057452.1, from coordinate 1,063,969,237 downwards.
GTTTTGCTTAGGTTCACTTTGTGTATGTGAACCATTTGGAAACATTTCATAATTAAGCAAGTGGCATGTATTCTGAGTGTAAACAGAACTTATATTTCTCTAAGGGAAGAAATCAAAATTAATTCCAAAATGTTTCCAAAGTATCAGAAGGGAAATAATCTTGATATGTTTTCAAATCCATTGAAAGAATGTGTGGGCAACTTGAATTGTACTGGGCTTCTTGGGCAATACATCTTTTCATGCTCATTATTGACAGGACATTAAAAGTCTTCACCAGGATGGACACATGAGAACCATACAAACTATTCTAAAGTAAAAAAAATAATTCTTGTTAAGGTATTTTTGCTTGACTCCTGAGGCCTATAGACAAAATGTTAGTGGGTTAAAGAAGGCTCAGGGAGCTAACTATTAAGAAATGTGTGTACAACTGGAGAAGTTAGGGGATTGGTTAAAGGATGCAAAGGCTGTCTTTGTGGAACAAATCAATGAGTTTGTTTCTCATGGAACAGTTTCTCAACACTGTACCAGAAAATATTATAATATGGTTGCTGGATCAGACTCCTAACTTCTCAAAGCTGACAGCCAAGAGGACAGATAAGTTTGTGTCCAGATGGCCATACATTCAGCACAAAAACAATGTGGGAGGGACATCAATGTTTTTTAAGTAAGTATGCTTTATTCAAAGATTTTTTAAAATACAGACTCAGCCAAATAAGATACAGTCTGAGAAAATATCAGAATGCCAACAGTAAAAACAATTAGTCCAGTAGTCCTTTCGTATGTCTTTTTGATAAAGATGGCAGACAACAACTGATTTGAATCCTTCTGTAACAAAAAACATACAATTCAATGTCACCTAAACAACAAAGAGAACCATACAACATATAAAACAATCAACTGCTGGGGCAGCAGAGTAAGCATAAAAAGAGATTCTCAATAATAGTAATAAAAATAAAAATAAAATAAAAAACCTGAGAAAAGACCATAGTCAATGAAGTAAAAGCAGCTAGAACAGGACCCATGTAATAAAGTTAAAGTGGCTTCTAATTCCACTTTGTATATCGAGTTAGAGGCAATATAATACAGCAAAAAATGCAAAAAAGCATGACAAAACTAGGAGAAAGGAAAGTCAAAAGCACCTTTAGCTTGATTGTGGCAGTTTCAATAAAGTTTGCAATACGCCCAGCATTTATGATACATTTTTTGACATGTCTCATACTGGCTAACAGATGTTGCATGTATAAAGCCTCTAAAATAGCCGCTAGCCATTCTTTGAAGGAAGACACCTCATCATCCAACCAGTGCTGAGCAATAATTTTCCTTGCAGTGGCCATAATAAAGGACATATGATATCTTTGCTGGCCTACTAGTTTATCAAGACCTAAGCCAGTAAGATATAGTACAGGTTCAAAAGCATCTTGTAACCTAATAAGAGGTCAGTTCTAGCTTTGAACTCTTGCCAAAATGTCTGAGCTGGAGCACAATCCCAAAAATTGTGTTTTAACATTCTTCTCTCATTTATATTTAGTGCAGACATCATCAGAAATTTGACCACACTTCAGAAGTTTAACTGGGGTATAATACAAGTTATTCATTAACTTATAATGACCCAATCTTAAAGAATCAAACCTTTTACATTTATTTAAGTTTTTCAGCACCTGAGTCACATTTATTTCAATCCAGTTCAGGAAATTCAGAGCTCCAATACCCTCATTTCAGATTAAGTTTATTTGTATCATAGTTTTGCAACCTTTTATATACTAAAGAAATGGCATGCCTGTGTGCAGAATCCTGACAGAGAAAAGTACGGCTATCATACGACATCAAGTGATCTTAAGGGAATCCAAGTAGGAGGCAACTTATGGAAAGCCAGCCACTACCTGAACAACAGGTTCTGGCAGAGTCACTATGGCTGCAAATGAATTAAGTAGATAAGGGTGTTTCACGGGCTTAAACATAAACATGAATTGCATTTAGTAAGACCTATTATACCGTTCCACATATGACTTGTGAACAAGCTGAGCAGCTTGATAGTGGGTTACAAGGTGATAAACTGGGTTAGGAACTGGTTGAATGATAGAAGGTGGAGAGTCATGGTAAATGGTGCTCAGTGTAAGGGGTATAACCTCAAGGAGGGAGGAGGTGATTCTACCACTGTATAGGTCATTAGTTAGACCGCACCTGGAGTACTGCATGCAGTACTGGTGCCCATATCTGAAGAGGGACATTAAGTTACTGGAGGGGGTGCAGCGCAGGGTGACAAAGATGATCAAGGGGCTGGGGGACTTATCATACGAGAGGAGGTTGAGGGAGTTGAACATGTACTCACTGGAGGACAGGAGGGACAGGGGGACATGATTGAAACCTTTAAATACATGAAAGGAATAAACAAGACAGGTACAGAGGGGCTGTTCAAAGTAAGAGAGGGGAAGGACACCAGGGGCCATGATATGAGACTGGAGGGAGGAAGGTTCAGGAGGGAGATGAGGAGACACTTTTTTACAGAGAAGGTGGTGGCTGGGTGGAATGCATTACCTGCAGAAGTCCAGTAGAACAGTGGACTGCTTCAAAAGGGGATGGGACAGGACAAGGGGGAGGGTTAATGAAGGGTAAAGGTGGATGGGAGGGGCAGCTGCAGAATAAGGGGTGCTAGCTGCATATTCAAGCAGACTTGATAGACCTCTAGGCCTTTATATGCTGGCAAATTTTGTATGTTCGTATGTTCTTAAGGAAGTGAGCGTGACCAGCAGGGTGCCACAGGGATCAATCCTGGGCCCAGTTCTGTTTAATGACTTCATAAGTGAAATTACAGAGGGGCTAGAAGGGAAAATGTACCTCTTTGCGAATTACACTAAGCTCTGTAACAGGGTGGACACTATGGGAAGGATGGAAAAAATGAGGAGGAACCTGGGTAAAGTGGAGGAATGGTCCAAAGTGTGGTAGCTGAGATTTAATGCAAAAAAAGTGCAAAATCATGCATTTGGGTTGCAGGAACCCAGGGGGTTATTACAGGGGGGGGGGACTCACGGTCACCAAACAAGAAAGGGATTTGGGGGAAATCATACTGGATGACCTAAAGGTGGCTAAACAATTTACCAAGGCTTTGGGAAGAGACAGTGTAATGCTGGGGTGCATAGGGAGAGGTATCAAAAGCTGAAGGAAGAAGGTGGTGACGCCTCTGTACAGATCACTGGTGAGACATGATTTGGAATATGGTGTCCAGTTCTGGAGGCCATATTTCCGTAAGGATGTAGACAGAGTGGAGGCAGTAAAGAAGGGCAACAAAGATGATGCAGGGCCTGCACTAAAAGTCATATGAGGAGAGACTGGGAGACCTCAAAATAAATATATATACTGTATATATATACACACACACACACACACACACACACACACACACACACACACACACCCTGGAGAAGAGACTAGACAGGGGGTGATCTGATAGAAACCTTAAAATATCTAAAATGCATAAATAGGGTGCTGGAGGGTAACATCTTTCGGAAAAGGAGATGTCCAGGAATGAGGGGGCATAACATGAGGTTGGAAGGGGTAGACTAAGGGGTACCGTGAGGTAGTGTTTCTTCACAGAAAAGGTGGTGGGACCTCCAAAGACTTCACAAGTTAGATTCATTAGGAAAGAGAGAGAAAAAAACACAATTGACACATTTCACATAATACTACTATACACTATGAAAAGTATAGGTTGAGCAACTTTATGCATAACCAATGTGTTTTGTCACCTTGGGTTTCTGATTCCCATGTAGCTGTCAACCTTCACTCTCCTGGTCAGAGGGCATCAGAACCACTCTGTGGCAGAAGACACTGGTTGTGCATAGTTGCCCATCCAGTGTTCTCTATATTTAGTGCTGCATTGACAATTTCTAAGTGATACAGTAAACCTATGTCATACAATTGCTTTAAATTAGACCAAGATTCTGGTCTATTCAATTCAACTTTGATCAGATGAGGAACAAAGTTTTGGGAAGAAACCAAAGGAATAACAACCCTATAAGTCAGGAGGTAATGTCTTATAAATTCTTTTCTATGTAGGTGTGAAAGGCTACCCTGCTGTCAGCTGTCCAGCAATATCAATTTTGACATCACTGCAACAAAGCAATAAAGAAAGGCAGAAGACATTTCACAAAACCTTGAGACAGAAATTGATGCCAGAGTTTAGCTAGCTATATGCTGCCCAGCACAGCTTTATCAATTGCAGAATCAGTTTCAGTCTCATGGTTCTACAAAATAGCTACTGCCTTGATTTAAGATAAGGCTGATACAGCCAGGGATGTGCCTGAACAGCTGAGATCTAAAGGTAAGCACAATACCTCATCCCCTTTGCACCTATGCTCCACTCTAGAAATTGAACATTTTAATAACTTTTTTTTAGTTCTTTACTTCCTACCTGTTGTACAATCACAGTAATCCACTGCGTAGTGTAGAGTGCACTGGGATTTATGCATGCCTGCCATTGTTGGTCACTTGCAAGGTGTGGGTAAATCCAAGCCCAACCCACACCTTGTGAATTATTAAAGGAAAACTGCATGTTAAAATCAGGAAAACATATGTATTATTACATTTGTTGTGTTCTTAATTCATCCCAGTATTTTTTTCCTTTTTGCTCAGGCTGTAATAGGATTTTTTTCTAACTTTTCCTGGCTGTTTTATGGCCCATGGGGATAGCCATTCAGGTTTTTTTTTATTGCATCTTGTCCAAGAGAGTCTTTCCACAGTGCCATTTGCTCTGATGTCTAATAGCCCCTGCAGGAGGCCAATGTCTTGTTACAGGGCATTATTACAGCTCAGGCACAGCAGCCAGGTGTCACACTGCTAGTCTTTGGGTAAGTGTAATACGTTTCCTAAATATTGGTGCCTTATCCAGCTGTGTTCCGATTAGGGTATTGAATGTGGTTGTGTGTTGATTCAGTTGATTGTGTCTTGTGTAGAAGGCTGTGCTTGTTGACAAACGTAATAATTTTGCAGCTGTGTCATTCAACGGCTAGCAAAGGAATTCACACCTCTGGATGAGTGGGGCAGGGGATACCAGCAAAACAGGTGTTTCACAATTTGAAAAAGATAGTGAATTAAGCACTGAAATGTAACAAACAAAGAAAGGGCCCATAACATACTTTGGAGGAGGTTTCAACTTGCAAAAAAAGGCAGTACTGGGGAGGGCTCAATTAACTTCTTAGGCCAGAGGAAAAATAGTGCTCTCAAGCTCCCATACACACACAGGCAGCATAGCAATGAGGCTTCAGCAGAGAACACTATTTTTAACACTCTATCATGTTGTTTGGAAGGTAATTTATGCAGGGAGTCCTTTTCTCAATGCTTAATGTCTGCAGGGCTATGCCCACTGCAGCCGTAAAAAGAAGCCCAAAGGTTTCAAAAGTAAGGAAGCAGGGGAACCCAGAGGCTGTATCTTCCCAAAACTGGGACATCTATTGCATGACTATCCAAAAAACTTAGCAAAATGAGTGAGTGCAGGTGGAGGGGTAGTTTGGAAACTCCCAGCAGCTAGTGGCCTGCACCCGCAATACAGTCTCCAGTAACTCCACTGCACACATGCACCCTGCATTAGTCAATGGGATGGTAACACAGGGACTGAGGGACAATGGGATCTCAATCTGAATGGTAAAACAGAATTTAATTCTCAAAGAACAGATCCTGCCAGGACACTTTTCAAGTACAGTAGAAGTCATTTAGTCGGGATGTGGATAGTCGAGACATTCGCTTTATGGGGATGTCCCATCAGGAAAAGAATAAGTGGCCATTAATTTCTATGGCATCCTCATCCTTTTAATTGGGATGGGGGTGCCATATTATTGGGACAATTCAGTCCCACTCACTGCTATGAAACCCGACTTGCTGCCTAGTGTGAGCATCCTGAGCCCTACGTGCTGCTGCTGTTAATGGGGAGCTGATGAGCTCATAAGTAGAGAGCCATTAAAATATTTTTATTTTTTTATACTTTTTCCTTTTATTTTTCTGGAATTTCTTGTTATTTTTTTTTTATTCATTGAAAATTTAGTTTTATTTATTGTTATTACATTTACATTCATAAACTACCTCAACATGACATTATACACACTAGAAATCACATTCCTAGTATACTACAGTTTATTAAGCAGCATTATGCTAAGGTCCTGAAAGGTTTTGTAAGTAAAAAATTCCGCTGTCACTTCCTTATGGACCATCTCTGTGATAACAACAGAGCCTAAACAACAACTGCTGCAAGCATTTATTTAGTTTTTGCGCCCCAAAAGCAATGTTTTCACTTTATTCATGTGCTTTTTTATTTTATTCTTTTTACATGTTGAATTTCTTGTTATACCTTGAATTTCTTGTTTTTTTCTTTTTATACCTTGAATTCTTGATATTTCTTGTTATTTCTTATTTAAGAAAAACATGTGTCTCTACTCATAAGCCCATAAGCATGTGTGAATAGTGCTGTGAGCCTGTACCACACTGTTCTCTCTCTCTCTCTCTCTCTCTCTCTCTCTCTCTCTCACTTACACTCTCTCTGAAATCAAAGCAGCTATATGGTTCTTGTTTCTGTTTTTTCCCAAATCAAGTGTCCTGTTAGCTATTTTTTAATGGCTGATTGTTCCCCAACTGAGACTTCTAGCAGAGAGAGAGAGAGAGAGCATGAGAGAGACACACAGAGAGAGAGAGAGAGAGAGAGAGAGAGAGAGAGAGAGAGAGAGAGAGAGAAAGTGTGGTGGCAAGTGAGGACTCACCAGGCATCCCAGCTTTCCATTTTGTTGTTCTAGGCTTTTTTTTCCTCTCCCCTTGACTTTTCCCATCCACAGTATGGCTGAACTCAAACCCACATTAGTGTCTGCATTTAATAGGTGACTTGATCAGCATGATCTGTTCCTGTCACACACAAAGTGGTACCTTTCCTCTGTAGCTTTTTGTCTTGCTCACACAAAGCTGCTCCACTTAAAAAAAAAATCAAACAATATAAATGTATAGTGACAGGTAAAGCAGTACAAGGGAGGGTTAAGAAAAACTAAGGTGAGGCACCCAGCATAAACAGCAGCAAAACAGATGCATTACAAAGCATTTTAAGTGCCTCATGATACAAATGGGATAGCTGCTTAATGGGGATGAAATGCCCACCACTAGGGCATCCCCATTAAGCAGCTTTTACTGCCTTAGAGGAATGATAGGTGCTGTGGTCTCTGTGTCAATGGCCTAGATCATTCTAAGCTGGGAAGTTTGCTAGGGCATATGGAAGGTGGGTGTTTTACCACACCTTCCTGTTAATGTACAGTAGCTATGTAGTAGTATTAGTAATATATATTTTATTCAAAAATATGCCATGAAATGGATAAAATACCATTGATCAAACTCATTTTCAAGATGATTCCTTTCTCACTTTCAACATACATAAATAATGTATACAAAAAAAGTACAAATAAGTACATTACATATAAAAACTAATATATATTCTAAAGAGCTTCAAGTAAACTCCTATGCAGTTGTTAAAGAACAACACAGAGCAGGCAACTGACTTTGGTTCATAAACCAGACCTTAGTATGTTTATTTTTATTTAGTGTAATGGGTTCCCTCATTTTAATGGGTAGTAAATTTCAAACTGCTGCTTCCCTATTTCTAACTGAAGATCTCCCTATATCTAATCTGGTTTTAGGAACTTTAAATTCTAATCTAGCAGCTGACCTCAGGCTTGATGGTATAGGCCTAAACGAGAAAAACTCCATAATTTATTGAGGAATTTTTCCTTTCAAAACTTTTACTATGAAAAGCGATATATTTAAATCCCTTTTTCCACTCAATCTTAAGCAGTTTAATTTTTGATACATCAAACAATGGCGCATTTTGAAGTGTACGTCTAAGATATAGCGAGCGAATCTATTATAAACCAAATCAATAGAGCCCAATAATGTTTTAGTTGTTCCTGCATATAAAAAGTCCCCCTAATCTATATTTGGAATGATTGTACTATTAATTAAGTCTAGATTCAGTGTCAGGATATCTTTTCACTTTATGTAAAGTTTCATTTTTTTTATTAATTTTTCCAACTAATGATTGGATATGTATATCCCATTTTAGGGGGCTGTTTAACCACATTCCTAAATATATATACAGTGATGTAGATTTTACTTCATCTCCTGTTTTAGTTTTAATTTTTAGATCATAATTCTTATATTCGCTAACCCTACTAAACAGGATTGTTTGTGTTTTTTTTCCATTTAATCTCATACACTGTGATTCAAAAAATTCTGTATATATGTAAAGGCTACCTGTAATCTATCCTGAACCAACTTAATAGAATTCCCACTAACGTAAATCACTGTATCGTCAGTGTAAAAATGAAATCAACATCCACACCATTGATTTTATGTTCATTTATGTAAATATTGAAAAGTAAAGGCCCCAGTATCGACCCCTGGGACACTCCAGACTGAACATATCTCAAAGAAGAAACTGAAGTGCCCAAGGAGACATATTGTTGCCTATCTAGTATATAGGAGCTAAGCCACTCCACTACTTTAGGGGAGAGGTGTAGCTCCCGTAACCTAGATATGAGGATAGAGTGGTTAACATATCAAAGACTTTAGATAGGCTTATAAATATAGCACCTGTCACCAGTCCTCGATCCAAGCCATCCTGTATGTCCCTCACAACCTTAACTAAAATGGTCTGAGTATTATGGCAGGTTCTGAATCCAGATTGTCTACTATTTAGTCTATTCTCAGTTTCCAAAAAGTGAGATAACTGGCGAAATACCAGACACTCAAAAATCTTTGAAACCTGGGGTAGGAGAGAAATTGGATGATAATTTCCAATATCTGTTTTCACACCTGACTTGTGTATAGGGATCACCTTAGCTATTTTGCAAAGTTTACGGTATTCCACAGTTTGAAGGGAAAAATTAAATATGTATGAAAGTGGAAAAGCAATAGCTGGAGCAACATATCAAAGCAGTTGTGATGGTATTCGATTAGGTCCTACAGATTTTTTTGTGTCTAGTTTTAGAAGTTTAGTTTGAACATCCTCCACTGAAACATTTGTAAACTTGAATTTTGAGTCATCTCTTAGAGACCCTAACTCTTCAGAAGAGTGGGCCAGTTTTTGTAGAGGTGTTTGTATTTGAGTACTTTTATTCCCTAGGGTTCCAGATTCAAGGAAAAAACTAATTGAAAGCTTCAGCCACAATGAAGCTTGAAGAGATGTACTGATCATTAATCAAATAATTACCATCATACCTGGCTCTTTGACCACCCATTAACCCAGATATTACACTCCAAAAGGCACCCCTGTTTACTTTATCATCTCTGGCTAATTCGTTCTTGAAATACTCTTGTTTGGTTTCCCTAACTGTGTTGCTATACATGTTACGTAATTGTCTATAGGCCAGCCAGTTTGTTTCTTTAGGCATTTTCTTTGATCTGTTCCAACATTTATCCCTCTGCCAATTTAGTTTATGCAGGTTTGAATTGTACCATTTTATCATCTACCATTTTTCCTCTTCCTTGCAGCCACAGTCCCTGCTTTTCCATCCAGCCACCACTCCACTCCGCCACCGACCCAGAAGCTCACATGCCCAGCTGGCAGATGCAGCTACACCTGCGAAAGGGACCCCTCCTATAGCCCCCGCACCTGGCATAGAAACCAGTACCAGCACATGCCTCCAGGCATCATTGGCCAGCAGGGCTGCAGCCATCAAGCTGCTGTGGAACCGTGCTGCCATATTTCCCCATTTTTCTCCCTATTTGGGATTATGGACATGCAATGATGTCCATGCACATATGTGCAGACGTCCACCGCAATCTTCCCCCAGGTACACCGTCACTTGTGGTACCTCTGGGCATCCCCAGGGGTTACTGCAGTGCAGTGTAGAATCCCCAGCCCACCCCAGGACTGAGAGAGCTGTCTCCCGATGCTCAATCTCAGTTCTCTCCTGCCAACCCTCGATGACCCGAGCTCATTCCCAAACCCGGGTCACCGGTGTAGCACGAGGTGTGGCGTCCAGTGGCTCAACCCTCAGCTCCACTGGGCCAGCAAGAATTGTACCATTTTAGACTAGCAGATTTTACTTTTTTCCTTATAACAGGTACATGACAATTACAGTCCCGCATAAACTCCTGCAAGACATAGCTCCAAGCATGCAAGGCACTAGGAATAAGATATAATCTATTCCAATCAATCGCTTCTATATCTAACATAAAATTAGTATAGTCAAATCCCCTGAAATTTCTCAGAGATATATATATATATATAGCTTGAAATTCGACCAACAACCCTTACTTTTTTCGAATTGTAAAAATAATTTGGTGATCAGAAAAGGTAACTGGTAAGATCCCACTAGTTAAATAATAATTTGGACTATTTGTAAAAATGAGGTCCAGAGTGATAGATTTCAGGTGGTGTTTATTATTTAACTTTATAGGTCCCTGAATTAACTGGCTCAGACCTATATCAATTTGAAGATTCAATAAACTATGTGGGTCCTTAACAGCTGCCCAGTTCACATTACAATCCCCTAAAAGGAGGTGTAAGATTTGCATTGTGTTTGCAAAAGAATTTCACTGAAGCCTTCAGATTTCTTTTAAGAGTTTATTGCAGTTATTCATCTTCACATACAAGTTAATTTAATTTCATCAATAGTGGTGCTACTTATTCAGTTTACATCCAGTGGTTTATATATAAAATTGTTATCTTGAAAAAAAGCCAGCACCCCAGTATAAACCAATCATAAAACAAAGAACATGTCTATTTTAAGCTGTGATGTACCTTTTTCTCCAAAACATGTTATTTATAGACTGTGTGGCTTCACAACAGGTTATTTATAGACTGTGCTACACAACATGTTATTCATAGACTGTGGTGCTTGACAACATGTTATTCATATACTGTGTTGCACAACATTTTCTTTGCTACACACCTTCCTAATAAGGTTATTACAGGATATTTGGTGTTAAATGTTGTGAAATGTTATACTACAATTTGATGTTATACTACAGTCCCCCTTTGTGACTCTCTATCATTGGAGATGACACAAGACATTGTTGCCATTATAACATTCGTATTTGTTTGAGCATCTATGCTATCTTATGATACAAGAACACTTGTACCATAACAAGGAAACAGATTACTGCAATACCGCATATTACCACTATTAGGGTTGGACGAGTACCCAAAACAGCTGAGCCTCACTCCCACCAGGATATAATAGGGATGTAAGATGACTGCTTCTATACCTCTCTAGCAGAGGCCTTTTGTGAGAATATAAGTCCTTCAATTTGTTGACGATACAACAAGGTACCAAGTGTCAATTTATTAATTTTGGGTAATACAAAATGAGATGGAGTTGCCAAATCTGTGAGTAAATCCAAGGCCATACTGGAACCATCGATATGGGTAATGTTTGTTCGGCTATAGGCAAGATGTTCCCAGTGGGTCCAATCTGCAACCCACCAGGTCTTGTCACTACACCCCCATACATTCCAAGGTTGAACTGCAATTACACACCATGATTGGTTCCATCTCATAGCTTGGCAGTATTCATTTGCAGACATTAGTGCAAATTTACATTGTTCAGGAAACCATGGGGTGGTAGATGTCTCTTCCATACATATTAAGGTTTCATGTTCTTGTATACACTGTTGCTTAGGTAAGACAACATATTTATTTTGTACTGTTATAATAGTACCATCTGGTATTTGGAGTCTCACGATCAGGTCACTTATTAATACTCCCAAATTACTGATTTGCCACGATATCGATATTTTCAATGGTTCAAAACATGCAGGTATTATCACTAGTATGGGAATCACATGTTGCAGCACTTGTGCGTATTTATTTGGTGAGTTCCATACTTTTATCATAGCTAAGGGTGATACAAATACTGTGGGATGATCCAATAACCTAGTCATATTGGTCTTACCTATCCCTAAAGGTAACCTATTTGTTTCAATTCTATTTAATTCATTAACTAGATAAGCATGTGCTTCAGCAGCTAATTGAGAGCAAGCCAGTTCTACATAGCTTTTTTTAGACATATTAGCAAGTGAGTTATTTAAAAGCCTTACTATTTTATCAATAATTCGAAAATTCTGTAAGGTTTCTCTAAATGCAAACCAATCAATTTCTTCATTATCAGCTGCTAATTTCACAGTAGCTGATAATGGTCCAGTAGCCATATCTTTTAAAGTACTTTCTAAAGAACGAATATTACCATTTAAAACCATAGAATCAATACCATTAACAAGTCCAAATCCTGAGCCTATCCAGCCCCACATGTCTCTTTTATGACGAGATAAGCCTAGCGATGTTTCTGCAGGATTTGGAAATGACCACAATTTGTGTCTATCTTTGTATTGATTCAAAGTATTATTATAATACTGTTGCCACACTATTACCGAAGCCCAATCCTTACATTGAGGAGGTAATCGTGGAAAAGGCAAATGTAGTAAAACATTATAATACTCCAATTTACACAGATAATATAGAGGATATACATTTTGTGTCAAAATACCACCATCTGATGGGGGCAAGCATTTTTGCCCTGATATACTTTGTTTCTGATACACTATACTCCATACAGCAAAATTGTGCCATGCTGTTTGATTAACATTACATGCCATACCAGGCCATCATGAAATGCTAGTATAAGTTAACAAAGAATATTTATTTGCTAATGGCAATACTGTGAAAAATTGCTTTAACCCTACTGTATAGTTCACTACAATAGATGTATTATATAAAAAAATGCCATATATTACGTCTTGAACCATATTTAACAACATAATATTAAGTGGATAATGTAACATGTCCTTCGGTTTTATTTGAAATAAATCTTGTTCCTCTTTTGTTAAATTCATAGTATCCCCCAAAGTGGAGCATATATAGATCCCTTTCTTGGCTGTTGTGTTCACCATGCACATCGTCGTGCCAGGCCAGGCTTCTGGTGAGCATCCCCATGTCACATTTTGACATTGTCCATAATAAATAAAGTACCATTTCATAAGAAGATATCCAGCGTGTTCATGTCATTCTCCCAACAATACTGGGATACCTTATGCAGAACAATTGGCATATGTCCTGCTACATAAACTATTCCATATGTACCCTGGGCATCCATACTTGTCAGAAGTTACCAGGGTCAGTAAGGTACTACACAGGATAAGTACAGGATACATCATTACAGTTGGCAAGGGCCACACATAATCAATTTGTAAGCTGGACCAAGGACCGTCCACCAGGGGTATACGCCCTAACAGAACCCTCTTACCAGGCACTAGAGGATTCATCTGTGCACAGATGAGACATGCCTCCAGGCATTGCTTGACATCTTTTCCCATTTTTGGCCACCAATATTTTTGTGCCAACATTTTACATGTTTTGTGGAGTCCACAATGACCTCCAATTTGATGATTATCCATGATAATATCTTTTCAAAATGAAATAGGTGGTATCCACTTCCTAAACCCAGGTTGTCGTTCCCATACTACCATATCTTCCCATATGGTAACATGTTTGGTTGCACACTGTCCAGTGTCTTTCCATTGGTTCCAAAACTCTCTATCCAAGTGTCTGTATCTTGGATATGCACCAAACTTGGGACTTGTGAGATGGCTGCTATCCATTTAATATGGTGTTTGTCAAATTCGTCCATCTCCCATAATTGTGTGGAGTCACCTCCTAGAGGGTCTACCCATAAGTTTGTTTGTTTGGCTGCCACTTGAGCCAGATTATCCACTAAGTTATTGTTTAACTCATGGATATCCTTTGGATTCTTTTGGTGGGCTCTTACATTACAGATTGCTATTTTTTAAAGGTATCTGAGCTCCTATATCCCATATATGTTGTAATATGGAAGCAAAGGCAACAGGTTCTCCGGATGCTGTCCGCAGTCCTTGTTTAGTCCATATTGGCAAAAAGTCCAATAAGGAGTTAACTACAAAAGCACAGTCTGATAAGATATTAATAGCCTCCTGAAGGTAAGCCATACTAGCTCCACAAACTGCCTCTAATTCTGCTCTGGGGCAGAAAATGATGATGGGCATTGTACTAATAATTCTTGATTAGTACTTGGTGTCCATATGGCATATCCTGTGTGGAAATGTCCATCCTCCCAAAAGCAAGAGACATCTACGTAAATGTCTCTTGCTTCAGTATTTGGTTCTGCAGAAAATATGGGTTTATATTCAATACCAATGACTTTCCCACAGTCATGCGCATCTCCCTTCCATGTCATTAATTCTACTAACATGGGGAAGGTATATTTCTCCACAGTGATAATTTTCCCTTGTAGGGCCAATGCCCATTTCACCAGTCTCTGAGAGGAAACTCCCCTTACATCCCTTTCTAATAGAAACTTCACAGGTATGTGTGAGGTTTGTAAAACAGTGTAATTAAACCCCACAATATGTTTGGTAGCTTGTATTGCCCAATATACAGCTAATAAGTGTTTTACACATTCTTCAGAATTTTCTTCTACTGGAGTTAATACCCAGCAAAAATATCCTACTGGGCGTAGGATCCCTGATTTTTTTTTGTAACAGGACTGCATTGATCACTTGATCAGTGGCATGTACCTGTATCACAAAATCCGATGACTCAGAAGGGCTAATGAGGGCAGGAGCCATCATTAGTGCTTGTTTAAGAGCCATAAAAGATGCTACAAGAAAGAATCATAGAAAAAAACTTCTTTTAAAGCTAGTTGACATGTGACACTTAAATAAATCTTGATTACTTCTTTTCTATTTTTAGACAGTAAATCACATTTTCCATGTCAGAGTGAAAAAGTTCACTTGTACAGCTTAAAATACAGCAGGACCTGAAAATATGTATTAAAAATATATTAAATCCTGACAAAATAATGTGCTCAACTTAGATTAAACATGGAAGGTCAAGTTGTGTTGCAAAAGGTCACCAAATTCAACAAGGTGAAAATTACCGTATTTTTATTACTGTTTTGACAGCTTTTTGCTCAGTTGAAAACTCAATTACCTAGAAGGAGGTAGTTATTCTGCTTTAACTCTAAGTAGATTTGGCACTGCAGCTGTGGCTTTGCTTGTAATGTATACAAGGACTGTTTCTTATATGAGAGGTCCTGGGTGTGCTCCTGATTGGCATGATCTAATCTCTTTAATTGCCCAAGGGAGCCACCCCATCCATATGCCCCATCCAATGCTGCATGTCCACCACATTTGCAACTGCACTCACATATTTGTATGCACATCAGCTCCTCCGGGACTAAGGACACCAGTCCACATTTTTTAACATTAAACTAACCACTTATCTAAAAGATAGAAAGTTTGCCAAAAATGTGCCAACACTGTAAACCAGAACGTGTCATTGGATGCAACATAAAAAATAAGCCAGAGTAGCTTCAAAAAACACAGACTCTGAAGTGACGAATAGACATAGCATATGCTGAATTAGGCACATTCAAAAAACATATCCTACAACACTATGCCACTGATGAAAGTTAACCTGGAATGAAGAAACCAAGAGTCTCTCAACTAAAACAAAAAACAATAATGAGTTTCAAATAAACAAAGAGACTTCACTCTGGCATCATTATAGTTAATGAAGCTGAAGTCATGAAACCATAACATTCATTACTAAATACAGTAATGTTTCTGCAGTTATTTTTCCAAACATTCTCAAAGTAATTAAGAACAGAAATACAGAAAACAGTGTGACCTTGGGCACTACATAACAAGATATGGTGTGCTACAATCAAACATAGTGCTTCTCCCAAAGTGAGTTGCAAGGAACAGCTGTACAGGCATAAATGTTTATACTTAGATTTGTTATAGATTCTTTATTTGTAATGAACAAACTCCCCTTGTGCCACACTTAATTTATCATTGGCACACTTTTGTAGCTCCTTCTCTACTTTTTTCTTCCTTATCTTTAATTTCTGCAGCACGTTTTTGCAATTCTTTTTCCTGCAGGACTACACCTTCATTACATTAGTTTTCTAACATCTGCCTCTTCATGTTACACACCCCAGCTGTTATTTCACACTGATATTGTACATACGTTTGACAGATGTTGGCTAACTTTGTTTCTACAAATTAAATTTTCTCATTTCTGTCTGTACATTGCTTAGTAAAGCATTGATACGCATCGTCCTGTTGTTCAGGAGAGCGATACAAACTTTCCTTTAAATGTGTTAATAAATATTTACTTAAAATGGTATCCATATTTATGTTTATCTTGACTGGCAAATCATGTGTGACTTTACACCAGTCCTCCTGAGTCCCTTTTTGACTCCCTTCTGTACTTGATTGATCAGGTCAGGTGCAGTAAGGCATTCCCCCCAACAGGGCCCCTTCGGTTCATTTGATGTCATCAGCAACCATATAGACTGTCTTCAGACATCCAAGTCATGGCACCAATTGTAAGGCTTGCATTGTGTTTGCAAAAAAATTTTACTTGAGCCTTCAGATTTCTTTTAAGAGTTTATTGCGGTTATTCATCTTCACATACAAGTTCATTTCATTTCATCAATAGTGGTGCTACTTGTTCAGTTTACATCCAGTGGTTTATATATAAAATTGTTATCTTGAAAAAAGGCCAGCACCCCAGTATAAACCAATCATAAAACAAAGAACATGTCTATTTTAAGCTGTGATGTACCTTTTTCTCCAAAACATGTTATTTATAGACTGTGTGGCTTCACAACAGGTTATTTATAGACTGTGTTACACAGCATGTTATTCATAGACTGTGGTGCTTGACAACATGTTATTCATATACTGTGTTGCACAACATTCTCTTTGTTACACACCTTCCTAATAAGGTCATTACAGAGTATTTGGTGTTAAATGTTGTGAAATGTTATACTACAATTCAATGTTACACTACAGGAGGATTTCATGTGAATTTTTATATGTCTGTACTGTAAGAAGTTTTGGAGAGAATCAAGCATATCTGGATTTATTTCAGGAGACTTATAAACACCACCTAAAAGCATAGGTTTACCATGAGGACTTTTGAACTCCAACATTAAAGTTTCTAATCCTGTCTAAATGTTGCCTGTTTGAAGCTTAGTAGACACCAAATTTGATTCAGTATAGGTCAAAATCACTCCACCTTTTTTCTTATTTCTATCATTTCTACACATTTGATAATTATCCAGTTGAATCTGGGAGTCCTATATCCTGCTATGTAACCAAGTTTCAGTTATAGCTATAACCTATGATTGGTGCATAGTGACCCAGTCTTTAATCGTGTCAAACCTTTTCCAAACACTCTGTGAGTTAAAGTGCACTTTCCCAAAATCACCCTGAAAGGATAAGTTAGTATTAGGTGGTGTCATGGTATCAATGTTTATCAAGTCAGTGTCACCTGAACCTGGATTAGGGTGTATATCCCCACACATATCACCAGGAGCAAGACATTTAAAAACCTAATAACATCCAACACATAATATCTCATTTTCTTTCATCTCCCGGAAGGTCCCAGTTAACAAGGAAGCTTCAGAGTCATCATGAATTTACTAAAATTTGTACCAAATACAATTATATATTTAACAATGCCTCTAAATATGTTCCTTGATAGTGAACTGATATTAGGGAATATTTCTGTATAATAGTGCCAGATGTTATAAGCAAAAGACATTTCTTCACAATATGAAAGAACAATCAGATGTTTTAAAGAAGACTGTAATTCCAAAGTGCCAGGCTGCAAAGATATAATGAAGCAAAAACATACCACCATTAGTACCCTAGAACTACCCATTTCAGCCATATTATCCAATTGATTAAGTTTATTATTTTAAATGAGTTCTAAGTCAAATATTTTAAAATGGCATACAATTCTTAAAAAAAGAATAACTTAGCACAAAAGTTCCTTATTCTGCACTTCTGAATTAAAGGTATGACTCAAATACTAAATATATTATATAATATAGACGGTACAGAGACAGCCCTTGTTCAGGTACTAAATGACCTTCTAATAGCGAGAGATCGAAAGACCCATTCTATCTTGGTCCTTCTTGATCTCTCTGTGGCATTTGATACCGTAGACCATGGAGTGCTTTTGGAGCTCCTGCAGTTTATCTGTGGACTATTGGGCCTGGTCCTCAGTTGGTTTTGATCATTCCTTGAGGGTAGAACTCAGAGGGTGGTGTCGGAGATTTTTTCCTTGGCATCACTCCCCCTATCCTCTGGGGTACCGCAGGGCTCCATTTTGGCACCCATGTTGTTTGCAGTGTATATGCTGCAGTTAGGAGTGATTATTAGGTGGTACGGCTTGAGTTTTCACTGCTATGCAGATGATACTCAGCTGTACATGTCCTTTGTGCCTGACCAGGGTGATGCTGTCTCAGTCTTTAGCAACTGTCTCACTGACATTCAGGACTGGATGACTGAGCTGGCTGTAGTTAAACCCTTAAAAAACTGAGGTGTTGGTTGTGGACCCAGGTCATCGGGGGCGGGTTTGTTGAAGGGGTCACCCTCGGGTCTTTGGCTTGGGGGGACCCAGTTAGCTACCTCAGACCGGGTGCAGAACCTGGGCATTGTGTTTGATGATTGCCTGACCCTTAAACATCAGATGTCAGCTGTTGTCAAAACCTCTTTTTACCATCTGAGGAATATAGCCCAGGTGAAGCATCTGGTTCCCACCAATGACCTTCCAACGTTGGTCCATGCCTTCATTACCTCTCACCTGGACTACTGCAACACCCTATACCTAGGGCAAAAAAACAAACAAAAAAAGGCTGTTAGGGAAAGAATCCTGTGTAGTTGTTTATTGAAGTCCTTTTGGGGGCCAGTGGTTAGAGCAAGTGCAGCACTGTTGTCTGTGGGTAATGACTTGAACTGTTGGGTCCACATTGTGTGTATCAACACAACAGTAAGGATAGAAACCAGCTGCTGAGAATACAATGGGAGCACTACGGCTGGAAGCAACCCCACCCTCAGCAGCAGGGGAAGTTGTGGCTGATGAATGAGTTGGGAGCAACAGTTCTGAACCAGAGCTTCAACATGGACAATGCCAGCTATGGGCTGCTGTCTTACAGAAGAGTGTATTTTATGGAAGATCAAGTGTACAGAGCTGGGGATAGCTCAGAATACCGACCCATCACTACAGAACTTAATTAAGTTGACCACCATGGTGGAAAGTTACTCTCAGAGTTTTGTAAGAAGGGAGGTATACTCAGAGAATAGTCTCCTATATCAAGAGTGGATTTCAATGGGAGGACTGGAGGAAGGGGTACTTCGGCTGATAGTAGTTCCTAAAGAGCACAGGAAAAAGCGTCTGGTCTTAGTCCACAGTATACCTTTTTCTGGATACTTAGGAGTCAGCCATACAAAAAAGTGACTGACTAGCAATTTGTACTGGTCCACTATGTTTACAGATGTGACAAACTGCTGCCAGACTTGTCCTCTGTGCCAGAGGATGGAAATTTATTGGAGTCAAGGCTAAAGTGGCTTTGATTCCCTTGCTTATAAGTGATGAGCCATTTTGTCAAGATGCTGTGGATATTGTTCAGCCACTCAACACCCCAAGGTGCACGGGCAAAAGATACATTTCAGAGGTCATGGAGTATGCCATGAGATATCTAGAGGGCTTTGTTCTCCATTAAAATGGAAAAAATGAACAAACTGCTGGGGATATTCAGCGGGGTGGGTTTTTCCCAAGAAAGTGTGTCAGACCAGGGCACCAATTTTATGTCTGCTTTAATGAATAGTCTATGGGAGATAATTTATTTATTTGTTTATCTGTTTGTTTGTTGATTCATGTGAAATATTACAAGTGAACAAAACAGAGCCTCACAAGGGTGCGGGGTGCTCAGTGATACAAATAACCAGTGTCAGTAACAGTCACGGCACTCACCACCAACACAGCTAGAAAAGGTGAGAGTTCTTGGATAGTTTATCAAACGTCAAAGCCTTTTATTCCACACAGCAGAACCATGCAGCCCTTCTGGGTACATAATCATAATGAAGGCACCTCCTTACATTTCACCCAATCTTGGGCTTTGTTGAAATATCACAAGTGCTTATTTACAAAGGATCCATGTCCTAGGCACAATGCATACAATCAAAACATTCAGGCAATACAGTAATTCAAAAGAAGGCAGAACAATCATGGCATTAATCTTAGGCAGCTCATATGGAGCATTGTCAGGATAGGACTGTATAGTAGTAGCACTGTACCAACAGTCTGTGACTGGGGTGGCTAGGGTGAAAGTAACAGGAGGAGAGTAGAAAGCAGGTGGAGTGGGAGGGGATAGTTTGTGACAGTTGCTGATAGGGCTAAGAGTGAAAGTCACTCTTAGCTGTTCCTTAAATGGTGATAATTTGGGGAGACTGAGCATGGAGTCAGGCAACTCATTTAGTGAGTGCAGGGCCCTGGTGGTGAAGGCATGCACGGCTAGGCAAGTTCTGCGGTACAGGACAAAAACAACATTTCTAACCATGCTCCTAGTAGTATTGTGGTTGTCGACAGGAATGGGCAGGTTGTTAGGAAAGAATAATATGATATGTGCTGATCATACTTTTTATCTTTCTTTTTAGTGGGGTGGGGGTATATTTTGTCACAAAGTAGTGTTTATGTAAAACTATAAAAAATATTGTTCATTTAGAAACTAGCCCATTATTGATCCATACACTTTTTATGGATCACAGAATGTCATTATTATTTTACTTTGATTCCTCCAGATCTTCAGAGGGTAGAGAGTATAGCTAATTCATTGGTGTAGGTTATCTACATCATGAACAAATGTAAATTAGAAGCATGTCAGTGTATCAGTGTTTGTGCCTTTAAGCATCTTTCTAAAAGGGAGGCTGCATTTAACCTGACAGCTTGTTTTAGAAGTTGAAGTGGGCAGTGAGGTGTGTCTATTGTGGCAGAAGCCAACTGGTGACTAAGTGTGACCAAGTGCACCTGGAATCAGTGGAGATTGGCAGACTCCCCTGAACCCATAAAACATTGGCAGAGGCCTGAATATGATGCTGATTTCCATCAGGTTGAAAGGAGAGTACTGTACAAATACTGTGTTTTTCCATATGCATTTTACTCTTCCTTTTGGCACTTGGAGGTGACTCATCTTTCCATTGAGGCTTTCCTTGCATCCACCTCAACTAGCCAACCCCATGGGTCCCCCCCCCCGCTATGACAGGGCTGGTGGCGAGGGGTGCTGACCTCCCCACATCCCCAGAAGCCACAATCTAAATTTCCAGGGGGAGGAACTGATGTAGCCTGTCTTCATAGAGCCTGCCAGCTCCGATCCTTTTTCTGTTTTCTCCCCTGACTCATGGACATGCAATTGGTGAGGTGACTGTCTCCGCCTCCATGGAGGCAGTTTTACCCCCTGTGCGGTGGTCCTTTTCTAGCATTGGGCCTATGCTGAACCTCCAGGCTCTGCTGAGTGTCAGGTTACAGTGTGATGATAAGTCCCCCCATCTCAGAGGAAGGAGAGCTGTTGGCAGATGCTCACTCCTTCCTCCCCCCAGCTGACCCCCAAGTGACCTGAGTCTGTTCCTGAACCCAGGTCTCCAGCGTGAAGTGAGGAAAGGTGTCCAGCACCTCAACCTTTAGCGCCACTGGGCCAGCCACAAATACTGTGTTTGTGTCACCATAAACCATGGTGTCACTTTTAATCTAATTACACTGAACTAAATCCAATAACTCTCTCCTCCTTGTGAACTGCAGTTGTCTTGCCCTTAGCTCTCTACCCACTTACTATTCTTAACCTCCACTCTTCTCTTGACCCCTCTCTCTCTCTCCTCCCCTACATCCCTCTGTCCCTTCCCTTCCGTCCCACCCTACCTCCCCCCACTCCCCTGTTATCCACCCTGAGCACCCATGCCGACTCTAATAAGCTGGTCCAACTCCTTCGCACTTCTGATGAGGCCCTTGGGCTGATGCTTCTGTTCACCTAACTGATTCTTATTTCTCTGTCTTAGTTAGTTAGTGTCTCCCATCATTGAAAGTGTCTGTTGTCACGTGTCTCAGCCCCCCTCTTGCATGTTCCTATTTTAATTCCTCTGTATAAACTCCTGTGTACCATGGCATACATTGTACAATGCCAAATGTACTGTGATTTCTCTAGTTTTATCCTTTGTAAGGCTAGTGTAGTTTTCTCCCTGTATTAAACTTTTCACCAACTTGTATTTAATCTTCTGATGTGGAACCTATGTAATGAGCTTGCTCTCAATGGTACTCCGAGAGTACAATAAAATAAATAAAATAAAAAATCTCCAGTAACATAGCTCTGCTTGAACTGCTGCTGACTTTACTATTTTGACTGCCATGCATTTTCACAGGGTTCTAGTGATTAAGTAATACCCCATAGCACCCATGTGTTCTCACCCACCTGAGCCCACTGAGCCTAAAATGACTGCTTAAGGTTGACTGCTGTTCTCCCCACCACCCGACTGGTTGTAACAGGACCATGATGGCAGGGCTTAGAGGCCAAATCACTGGCGCCCATAGACGTGGCGGCCTCTATGGGGGGGGTGGCTAACTGGGGGTTAAATGATGACAAGTACACTTGGATTCAGTGGAGTGTGTCAGACTCCACTGAACCTATATAACTTTTGCAGAGGCCTGAATCTGGTGCTGATTGATTTTCATCTGGGAGAAAGGAGAGTGCTGTAAAAGACTTAAGACTGTCTGGTGATGAACAGTACAAGTAATGTGTTCATGTCACCTTAAAGTACTGTTTCAGTTTTTATCTAACTACACTGAACTACATTTCCTGCAATATAGCTGTGCTCAAACTGCTGCTGATTTTAAAGAGTTAGTGTACTGCCTGAAGTTCATATTAGTGCTTAAAAGCAGTCAACTATTACCTTTTATATCTGAGGTGCTTTTTCTCTTTGGGTAATTAAAACATATTTTTTATGTTGTCTTGTGCATGCACAAGCAACATATTGTGGTAGCTTGGAATAGCAGGTTTTGGAGGTGCAGTCATGTTGTGACCGATGGCAGCACTGCTTTTTTGGGCTGGGCTCTGTGGCACAAATAAAATAGCATGCTGTCTATGACAGCAGTGAAAAAGCATACAACCAACATGAAACAATTTCACTGCTGCAATGAGGGAGTGACCTGTCATTACAGGGCGTGCCTTGC
Organism: Neoceratodus forsteri; assembly: GCA_016271365.2. Lineage (NCBI taxonomy): Eukaryota > Metazoa > Chordata > Ceratodontiformes > Ceratodontidae > Neoceratodus > Neoceratodus forsteri. The sequence goes on along the minus strand of CM057452.1, from coordinate 1,063,946,163 downwards.
CTAGTGTTAAATTTCAATAAACATACAGTGGCTGTCACCATCTGCCTCTCATACTCCCCATGAAAGCCAATGTCGGGGATGCCTAATCCCCCTTTTCATTTGCCAGTAGGGGAGCCCAATCCTCATCGGCATAATGTCCCCGTATAAGAATTTGTCAGCCAAACAGGTGCCCAATCCCCCTCGGCATCATGCCCCCTTCAAACACAGACCCTTTTTTTATTTTTTGCTGATGGGGTGCTCAACCCCATCTACTCCAGTCTCTGCAAATATTATGTGGCATGCTGGGAGCCCAACCCAGCATGCCAAATGTCCCTGTAAAAAGAAAACCTTCCCACAGTTTTTTTTTGATTAATCTGTATACAAAAAATGGTCCTCGTTGTCTGTGGTGCCCCTCTCCCAACCCACACCCACCACTGTACCCACCTCCACACCCCTCACCCCATACTTACCTCCTGAGCCAGTGCGATGATCTTCAGTGGAGCAGGAACACGTCTGCACTCTTCAAAGCTGACCACGAACTGCAGAAATGCCGGTACGCAGTATAATGGCATAAATGGCGGGGGGGGGGTTCAACATAGGTGGATATTTCAGCCATTTTTGTGACTTTTAGCACCACATTTTCAACATGGGGTTCTTGGGACCCCACCTCATGAACTCATTTATTGTCATGTCAACATTCAGTCCAGAAAGGTGATTTTGCAGTTACTGCACAGAAACACATTCAAGAACTGAGTAACAAAATAACAGTGTGACTGTTCATGAAATAGGCCTTATGCTGCAAATTTGGTGAAAAAATTCCCAAAAATGACTGTGTTATGAGCATGTATTGTACAGTTCCCATGCACACTTGTAACTTTGAGAATTTTTAATATTTTCACTCCAGATTTTCAATATTGCCATTTTTCCACACCTCCTTATGAACAGTACAGCTGTCATTTTTCACATCCAGCTCAAAATGTGTTTTTGCACATGTGGCGCAAAATGGCACATTCGCTGTGCAAAATCAATGTTTGGGACAGATTAAGAAAATCACAGTGACATTGTTCATAAGGAGAGGTCCCAAAAAGCCCATGTTGCAAATTTGGTAAATAAATTCGCCAATTCTTTCCACATTTTCAACATTGCCATTTTTGCACATTGCCTGATGAACAGTATAGCTGTCATTTTTCACTTCCTGCCCGAAACATGTTTTCGTGCCTGTGGCATTCAATGGGTATGGTCACAGTGTGAAATCAACATTCATGAGCAGAGGTCCCAAAATGCTATGTTGAAAATCTGGTGTCAAACATCTCCAAAATAATTGCATCACAGTTGTGTGTTGCGCACTTTCTACACACGTTCATGACTTCACCAATTTTGTTATATTTTCAACATTAACATTTTTTTTACACCTCCTCATGAACAGTACAGCTGTCATTTTTCACATCCTGTTCGAAATCTGTTTTTACACCTGTGGCACCAAATGGCATAGCTATTGTGCAAAATCACCTTTCGGCTAATGAACTGATAGTGCCACTGTTCATGTGGTGGGGTCACAAAAAGCCCATTTTGAAAACTTGGAGTGAAAATACCAAGAAATGCCCAGGGCATTAGGGTTTCCAAACCATAATGCCCTACCCTGTAGGGACTAACAGGCATCAGGGGTGTGACTTGGGATTGTCAACAGTAATACTCATGCCATTCCACCCCACCCCACCCTGCAGCCAGTGACAGGCATCAAGGTGTGCCTTGGACTCTTCATCCCCCAAGTTCACCCCATTCTCCTATACTGCACTATTTCAGCATATTTCCTGATGGAATGGGGTGAGTGTAAAGTCCCAACACCCAAGGCACACCTCAACACTTGTTGGTGTCTGCAGGGTAGGGTGAGGTGAAATGGCAAGAGCTTTATGGCCGATGACCCAAAGGCACACCCAAATGCCTCTCAGTCTCTGCAAGGTGGTGTGGGGTTGATGTCAGTTCCATTCTTCACTGCCATTTCTATTATGCATCTCTCTAACTCCTGCAATACCAATGCTACCAGCAGCAAGACAAAATTCAGTATTGGCAAATGCTTGTTTATTTACGTTATGTTAGTAGGTGTGATCTATGTAACAACACTCTGCCTGGTAGCTGACATATCTAGTTCTAGTTCTACTCCTCCCGCTACATCATTAGTATTGTGACCTCAACAGCTGTTACATCAAAGGCAATTGATCTAGCAGCTACTGAGTGGCTTTTCCTGAGTAGCTGTGATGTCACAGTCAGAGAGGTCATAATGCTAATTATGTAGAGGGAGGAATGGAACTAAATATGTCAGCTGCAGGGCAGAGTACTATTCCACACATCCAATGTACTTGTAATACTGTCACATAGAAGACTTTCTAATGAGTAAATAATGAACAATAAAAATACTTCAGAAATAAAAGTAACAACTCACTACTTCTTAAAATTTGTAACATTTTCCTGTCTGCTATTTTGGTTGTAGTAGCTTATTATGGTATTAATTGCCTTGAAACTGCACATTGTTATAGTGATTTAAACAATAAGGCACTCCAAGGTGTGAGTTATCGTGTAATAATGTCACTCCTGGGGTGGATTGAAGCACGAGGCGAAGCTGAGTGCTTCCACCACCCCAGGAGTGATGTTATTACATGATAACACACACCTTGAAGTGCCTTATTACAATTATACAATGGCTCGATGTTACACAAAACAAAAATAAAAATTAAAATGTTTTTAGTAGATTTTTAGTGAGGCAGTATATCTTTGTTTCTGAAAAACAAATCCATATAATCCTCCAAAAAATCAACACAGTGATGTTATTGTGTAATAGCATCACTGTCTCAGGCACACACTGACCAATCAGAGTCCAGGAAATTTTCTTGACATTGTATAATAAGTAATAGCTCACAGCACTCATGTACAGGACTCACCCAACCCCATTAAACCTGAATGACTGATTGAGGTTGGCTGCTGCTCCCCTTGATTGGCTGTGGCAGGGCCAAGGAGGTGGGGCTTGCAGTTTAAATCACAGTAGTGAGTTAGATGTAGAAGCATCTAACTTGCAGCTAAGTGTGGCTAAGTGTACCTGGAGTGGAGCATGGAGCAAATTTCAGTTACTCTATTCTTTTTTAAATTGATATTATTTTATAATGTTGTTACAGTTGTATATCATGAGCAAAGCAGATTATCATGCTCAACTTTCAACTGATGTGCTTGGGGTGGTGCTTTGGTGTTATAGAAAATGTTTTGCGAAGAATTGGTAGGGTTACAAATCATATTAAATCTAATGTATTATTTTATGATTATTAATCTTTAACTAACCAGAACTGCACAGGAAACATGTTAAAGATAGAATGCTTGATCAGGCTAGAAATTCATTTGTAGGCATCCAAAGATTATTTAATGGTGAAACCACTTGTGTTCAAGTCACTGGCCTATCTAACTGCAAATTATACACATGAACATAGCCAACAATGGATGGCAGCACATTTTGCTGCTTTTGCTTGCCTCTGGGAATGTATTATCTAATTCAGGGTCTTCCCCCTTCCCCACCAACTGGGTCCCATCCTCCAATCTCCTGAGCCCTGTCACACTGGCGTCCTCCAGGACTTACGTGTTCAGCTCTGCCCCATGGCTTACCCTCCCTGTGGGGTCAGTAGGGCTCCCCTCAAGCCCCACTCGGAACAAGATCCAGTTTACGTGGACATACCCAGATATCTGGTGTAGGACCAGTGGGAGACCAGTGTCATTCAGCTGGTCGGCAATTTTTCCCATTTTGTCCCTGGCATGGAGGAAGTGTTGTGCAATGATGCCAGTGGCTCTACTGTGCATGATCCTCGTACACAGTATGCCAGTTGTCTGACCCACCTCCTCTCTTCCCTCATATGTAGTCTTGGTATGCTGACCCTTTGCTGCCACTAGAGGCTTGACTAATGCCAGGCACCAATCCCACCCCAACTCCCCCAGAGGAGAAGAGCAGTCCCTGGGATGCTCAATACTCTTCCACCCCCCATCCGACCCTCTGACTCCCAAGCTTGCTTCCAAATTTGGGTTATCTGCATTCCAAGTGGTAGCACTACTGCTGCACTAGTGGACTGGCCAAAATCCAGGGCCTTTAAAACTCATTATGTCCTGATGACACCATATGGAATCATACAAAATATACCTCTTTTTCCTGATGATGCCACATGGCATCCTAAATTATATGCTGTATTGCCTAATGACGCCAATTGGCATCCATGTCTTTCTGTTGGTGCTGCTTAAGCATTTGTTTACATTTTATGAACTGAGCTGCACCAGTCAATAGGAGACATCATACCATTACTGATTTTACCAAATATGTGTTCCCATTGGCTATTTTTGAGAAAAACACGCCTTAATAAATACAGAAATAAATTTTCTATTTTTACCTGTGCTGCGAAAATTTTTCATTATGCTCATTTGTTGCTATTACAGTTTGTCTAGTAACAACAAATCATCTTGTTTTAGTGTAACATGTTCAGCTGATTAGGCTGACACTATAATTAATTTCATAACTTTTATTTTTTGCATTCCAGCAATCTTGTTGGCTGTCATCCCTTTTTGGTGTATTTTTTTAATGTCTTTTGGGGTATTTTTCTACAACAACATGTTGTCACTGATATCATGATTGTTATAACTATTAGTCGATTTCTACCATTAAAGAAGCAGAATAATTCTGTATTTGAAAATCAAGCTCTGTGATTGGTCAGATTTTCTGACCTCATCAATTCTGAATTTAATTGGTATAAAGGGATTGTCTTAGATGCAGGCACCATCCCCCATATGAAGCCTTAATTGGCGAAACACCAGAACCAGCACAAAGATCTTTTTGTTGTGCCTTCCACTATTCTATTCAATATGTGTGCCTGAAACATTGGAATAAATCCTTATTTAGCATTCAAGCAAGGACTCTGGGATTTTTTTGCAACTGTTACTGGAAGGAAAGTGGCTCTCCTGGCTCTTGACCATACAGTGATTTTTTTATTTCTCTTTTGTTATATTTCAGTTAGGGCTCGTAGCCCTCACTCACACCCTGCCCTAGCTCTGTAGAGTGGCACCATTTGGTCATATTGATCCTCACTGTTGCCATGCTTCCTCTATGCTTATTGTACACATCATTATTTCCCTTAACCAGTCCTAGTGCACACTTTTGCAGGAAGAGCATGGTGACTGGAAACGTAGTTTCAAGATGGAGGCACTGTTCTCATCCTAAATTACTCACTTAGTTTTGGTGCCAAAACTTCAATTTGTAATCTGTATTTACTTTATTTGTTTTTATTTTAATTTATGACAGAAGTTTTCATAGTCCTTACTTTGTTCATTTCGGGATAATTTCTGGTCATCCTGTGTGATCACATCTTATGGATCGGGCTGGCATTCCTGATGGGAGAGAGTGTTTCTTGTGCATGTACAGTAGCAGCCACAGACATGGTCAGATATTTCCAGATATTTCTTCAAATTTCTAAAGAGTTTCTCTCTGCTGCCTTTACTGTGAAGATGCGGAAAGTAGGAGATTACTCTAGAAATATCACAGAAATTTCAGGAAATATCTGACCATGTCTTTGACGTGTACTAGATGAGTTCACATGAATTCAGCACCTTTTATTATTTTTTAAAGAGTTTATGCTCAGATTTTGGCTATGTTAAAATCTATGTGTCATGTTGCTCCCTGCATCATGGATGATAAGCGGGTTAGGGTCAGTAGCAGGTTTGTCTCATGCTCTTCACTTCAGTTTTCTCCCTAATGCACAGTTACTGATTATTTAAAATAAAAAAAAATGATGTTGCCTTCAACTCATCTGGCATCAGTCCAGCCCCAACCTCTGCTGTGCTGTACAGGTCAGTTTAGTTTTGAATCCCTCCACAGTCACTGATGTTGTCCATTGACTCATATGACATCAGTCCAGACCCAACCTCCTATGCACTGTAAAGTGCTCTTGAGGTTCAAATCCCTCAACAGCCACTGGTAAGATCTATCTCCTTAGAGTCGAGCCCCAAACTGTAGTGAACAGTGAAGTGCACTTCAGGTTCAGATCCCTCCACAGCTGATGGTGTTGTCCATTGATTTACCATGTATCAGTCCAGAGCAATCCCATAATGCACTGAGAAGTGCATTTCATGTTCAAAACCCTCCACATCCACTGGTGTAGTCCATCAACTCATCTGGCATCAGTTCAGCCCCAACCTCTGATGCACTGTAAAGTACTATTCAGGTTCTAATCCCTCCACTGCCACTGGTAAGATTTATCTCCTTGCCATGCATCAGTAGAGCCCCAAACTGTAGTGAACAATGACGTGCATTTCAGGTTCAGATCCCTCCACAGCCAATGGTGTTGTCCATTGACTCATCTGGTGTCAGTCCAGTCCCAACCTCTAATGCACTGTAAAGAGCTGTTCAGGCTCAAATTCCACCACAGTCACTGATGCAGTTCATCTGTTCATCAGTCTTCAGTCCAGCCTTTACCTCTGACAGTCTGTGATGTGCATTACTGGTATGGATCCCTCCTCAGCCACTGGTGTAGTACATTGTACACATCAGGATCCATTCCAACACTACCCTCAGATGCACTGTCATGTTCTATTCAGGTTTGAATCACTCCACAACCACGTGTTTAGTCCCTTGTGCTCATCATGCTTCAGACCATCCCTTACATCTGATGCACTGTGATGAGACCAGTGCCAATGTATGACTTATACAGTTCATTCAAATGAAACACAGCACATAGTATGCATGTGTACCCATGAGCCAATGAGCATCACTTCATGGTGCAGGCAAACTCACACTCCCTTCCCACCTACACAGCGCACCATACTGAATGATGTAACATATCACACATGCATGCAGACAATCCATGTGATACAGAACATAGTACACAACCTTTATAGGCACCCCTGTCATCGGCCTGTACATGTACTTACAATGTCTCTGCATGGCATATGAACACCATTACCAGGTGCAGGCAGCCCCACCTGCTTCCCCACAACTGAGTATACCCCAAGGACATGTGCCAATTCATGACACAAAGTGACTGCAGTGCCTATATGCAGGGCCTAAAACCCAAACACTATCTAGTTTTAAAGTGCTGTATGACAATGCAAGAAGTGTAAAAAATAAATTGGACACTCTGCCAACTTGGATTGTAACAGAGACTCCAGATATTGTGTTTTTAACTGAAACATGGTTAAATAAAAAAGTGTTAAAAATGCTGACATAGAGTTAGAAGAATTTCATGCACAGGGATATGACAGAGAAAGAAAATGGTGTGGTGGGGTTTTATTATATTCTAAATGGGATTTGGGCCTAACTACAGTCATATACACAGGGAAAATAGAACAGATAGAATGTCTGTATGTAGAGATACAGTACAGGGTCTGAATTTAGTTCTGGGTGTTGTTTATTCACCACCCAGAGAAAAACATTATTTATTTTTAAATTCTCTCCCAAATGCCTCTTGAATAAAACAATGGGCAGTGACCTGTTGCTTATAGGAGATTTTAATGCTGCATGGGATTTACCTTGGGGAAAATCACTAAAAAAGAGTCTACAGTCACTGGACTTAACCCACATTGTTATAGACCCCACTAGGAAAAATGAAATGACAAGTGAGAGTAATATTTTAGATTTAATATTTGTTTCTTCAACAATTGCACCACTAGAAGTAAGTATGGAACAACCAATGTTAGGAGACCATTGTTTGCTGATTGGCAGATTTGAATTAAAGAAAAGGAGATTCATAAGTTAAAACTCAAAGTAAACATGACTAAAAGTAGATCTTTCAAAAATTACACTAAAGATCATTTAATGGCCCAGTTGCTTAAAGTAAACTGGAATAGAATGTTTCTAATTCCTTGTTTAGATTCTGTTATTCAACACTTTACCGAAATATTTATTGAAGTGTGTGATTCTATAGCACCTTTTACTAACAAAGATTCAAAAGAAGGAACAGGTTGATGGATTTCAGAAAAAACTAAAAAAAGACATTAGGATCAAGAACAGATTATGGAAAATTGCTAATAAAACTTAAAAATCAGAAGATTGGACAAATTATAAAAATGCCAGAAATAGATTAAAACAAAACATAATGAATACAAAATGCAAATATTATATAAATAAAATAAATGAAATAACTGATTCCCATCAATATTGGTCTCTGATAAGGTCATTAGAGTCTCTGGTTAATAATAGACCAATGATACAAGTTGCAAAAAATGGAGTGTTGCAACCTATAAAGGAATCAGCTGACTTAATTAACACTTACTTTGTCACAACTCCTGATCCAGATATCCCAAAAAAATTTACATGAAATGGAAAACATATCTTTAGGATTTGAGGCACAGACAGAGAGGCCAAAATACAGGTTTATGATAGTAAAATTTAGTGAGGTGAAAAAATATATTAGAAACTTAAAGGCAAACAACGTGTGTGGTTCAGACAGAATAGAGAGTAGGTTTTTAAAAGACTCCAGTTCATGTAATCACCCCAATCCTGACCAGATTATTCAATTGGAGCCTGATGAAAGGACATTTCACAGATAGTTGGAAGTTAGATAAAATTGTTCCAGTTTATAAAGGAGGAGTCGAATCTGACACTTCAAACTATCATCCAGTGGCTCTCTTACCCATCATCTCTAAAGTGTTAGAAGGAATGGTTCAAGAACAATTGAGAGATTATTTGGAGCAATACAATTTATTATCAAGTTATTGATCTGGTTTTAGAAGAAGATATTCCACGGATATTGCACTCACCAACCAAGTTGATCAAATTGCAACACCTTTGAATACTAATAGGGAGGTGGGTACAGTGTTTGTGGACTTCTCCAAAGCATTTGATACAGTAGACCATGAGATGATGGGTAAGAGGCTACTGGACTTGGGGGTGGTGGAAGATGGGTGTAAATGGTTTAATTTTTATTTAAGTGGTAGATTGCAACAGGTTCAGCAGGGACTAGAATCTCAAATAAAATGAGGAACCTAAGGGGAGTTGCCCAAGGTTCAAATTTGGGACCAACTCTATTTTTGATTTATGAGAACCAAGTCTCAGAAATTACAAAAAAATCAAACATTAGACTTTATGCTGATGATACAGTACTTGTTGCCAGTGGTGCAGATTTAAAAGAGCTGGGAAATAATCTCCAGCATGATTTATATGCTTTGTGTGAATGGTTCACAAACTCAGAATTAGTTCTAAATAGTAAAAAATGAAAAATAAAAAATCATGGTTTTTGGAACATCTACAAAGAAAAATGAATGACAAATATGTATAAAAACAAATAAAGAAGATAGGTTAGATCAGGTGAAGGGATATACAGTAAATATCTGGGTATTTGGATAGATTATGGCCTAAAGTTTGAACATTATATAGAAGAAATAGTCAGGAAAATTGATTCTAGACTAGGGTTTTTTTAAACGTACCAGGTTCTGTCTAAATCACAAGATGGGGGCAATGATTGTAAATCAATTACTCATTCAGGTTATAGACTACGGTGACCATATTTATGAGTTATTGAATACAAAATCATTAAATAAAGTAGATAAATAATATAATGAGTCAACAAGATTTGTGCTTAGATGGGATTTTTACACACACCACTGTACTATGTACAAACTATTGGGGTGACGAGACTTGGAGTGCAAAAGAAATAAAAAGTGGACTTGTTTAATATATAAATTGTTATATATTAACAGTCCTAAACATTTAAAAGGAAAATTACAAATAAAAGAACATTAATACAAGTTACACAATGGTGACATAAATAATTTTTCATTCTCTAGTAAAGCAAACAGGTATAGAGAGATGACCTTTCCATATTTGGTAAGAAAATATTGGGATTCATTAAACCTTCAGGAAAAAAAAGAACTGGAACTAAACCCTAAACAATTCCAAAAAAAAATCTTAAAGAAGGATTTAAAATATAGTGTTTTTGTGATTAATGTGTACTGGAGATATAGGCCGAGATGTTCAAAAGGGTTGCATGCACCATGCACAACCCACTGATGCGCCCTGGCACAATATTCAAAAGGGAAAAGTGTGCTGCACAAATCCCAATGCGCCGGAGTGCATCAGTAATGTATGCAGGTACAGGTGGGGGGGCGTGCCCATGCATAACCTGCACAGCCCGATATTCAGCCCGGGATGTGCAGGGTCATGCCTACCCCTACCCAAAAGCCCACAAAGTTAAGCCCAAAAAAAAGGAACAAGTGATGGCCACCCACAGGTGAGCTGCTACATTGCAGGGCACAACACGGCAGCTGCCACCTGTGGGTTGCCTCCCGAGTTTCTGCAGCACCTGGTGGCACCCCCCCATGCCCCATCGCAGGCATCTGTGTAGTGACATCCCCCTCCTATATCACTGGTGGTCCAGTGGACCTCTATGTGCCCAATCACGGGCACTGGTATAGTACCCCCCATCCAATATCCCTGGTGGTCCAGTGGACCGATTGCTGCCCAATCACAGGCATCTGTACCTCATAAAATACTCCTACTACCCTGGTGGCCCAGTGGCTCACCCACCCACCGAGCCCCACCTGCCATGCTCCCCCTCATCGCTGGCGGGTGCTAGCACCACCACCGTTACCCACCACCCACCGACACTGACAGTTTGGAGGCTGCATGCCCATTGGTTCACAGCATGAGCCAATGGGCATGTAGCCCATTATCAGTAGACATAGTCCAGATATGTGAATGAATTCATTCACATATCTGACTGAGTAGTACGGAGGATGTATGCACGCCCATTGGCTCATGCCAGAACCACTGGCGTGCAGCCCTACTGAGCTGTCAGTCAGTGGGGTGGAGGTGGCAGGCGTGGTGGTGCTGCCGCCACCGCTGACGGTGGGAGCGGGGTGGTGGGGCCCAGTGGGCGGGTGGGAGGGGTTACATCAGACCACCATGGTAGTAGGGGTATTTTATGAGGTACAGATGCCAGCGATCGGGCAGCGATTGGTCCACTGGACCACCAGAGATATTGGATGGGGGGGCTTATTGTTCTACACAAATGCCCATGATTGGGCACATAGAGGTCCACTGGACCACAAGGGATATTGGATGGGGGGGCTTATTCTTCTACACAAATGCCCATGACTGGGCACATAGAGGTCCACTGGACCACCAGGGATATTGGACGGGGGGTTCTTTTAGACGAATGCCCATGATCGGGCTGCAGGGGCATCAGTCCCCTATGGCTGCTGCCTGGCAGGGCGTCAGGTGCAAGTCATCAGGGATTGGCGTGCCTGCATGCTAATGAAATGCAAATGGGGCCATAATGAGATGCAAATGGCCCCCTGTGTGCCTTGCATAAATTATGGCCCCATTTGTATGTCCCCTTTTGAATATCACAGGTGCTGTGCATGGTGCAATGGCACTTGCACTAGTCCATCTCCATGCTCCACTCTGGCCTCTTGCGCTGGCACAGTGCCACTGCGCCATGCACAGTGGGAGTGGCCAGGGTGCAATATTCAAAGCTGCTGCACCATAGCGCAGCTCCGTTGAATATCACCCAGGCCACACCCCTGCACAAGAAAGTTGAGCTGCGCCCAGGCTTGAACCACAGCCTGCAGCAGTTTGAATATCTGGGCCATAATGTATAATGGGAACTGAGGAAATCACGTATGCCTGTAAGTTAAAATTGGAGTATAAGAATTTTCTAATTAAGCTTTCTAATGTTTATATTCCACTTGTGTTTCTGTAAAAATCTGAATGAATAGTACTGTTCTGTGTGTACTGTATTGGCTGTAGTATTTTAATAATGTAAATTTTAAACAATTATTTTGATATTTTTATAAACAGGACTACCTTGAAAACAGGCTCTTTGGGTCCTAATGGTGTGTTTTATCATCTACCTTTATAAAAATAAAGCTTTTACTACATGAGCATCATTCCATGGTACAGGCAGACCCACCCCTTCCCCATTACACAGTATACCCCAAATTACCAGTGCATTTTCAGCAAATTCATCACTGTATACGTACCAGGTTCTTTGCATTGTGTGGGCATGTGTGATTTTGTATTTTCTTGAAACTTGGCTTCCCAGCCAAATGCCCTTTGGGGTAACCCTTGCCTCAGTGTTTGAGCACAGAGGTTCTTTGTCTTTTAAATAGTTTTTTATTTTAATGGGCTCACCACAACACATCCAAGACACACTGTCTTAGGGTAGCTGGTCCATTCCACTGGGGTGTCAAACAGATGAGGCATACTGGTGAGTCCTGGTAGGACGAAACATGTATCTATGTCATCTGTTAGCACCCTTTGCAAACTGTGTGAGAGGCCTTTTGGCACCATACAATTCTGCTTAAAGTTGGACCAGCATAACATTCTGTGGTGATTTGCATATGCAGCCCATGATGCTTTGCATTGTGTGGGCATGTGTGATTTTGTATTTTCTTGAAACTTGGCTTTCCAGCCAAATGCCCTTTGGGGTAACCCTTGCCTCAGTGTTTGCGCACAGAGGTTCTTTGTCTTTTAAATATTTTTTATTTTAATGGGTTCACCACAACATATCCAAGACACACTGTCTTAGGGTAGCTGGTCCATTCCACTGGGGTGTCAAACAGATGAGGCATACTGATGAGTCCTGGCAGGACGAAACATGTGTCTATGTCATCTGTTAGCACCCTTTGCAAACTGTGTGAGAGGCCTTTTGGCACCATACAATTCTGCTTAAAGTTGGACCAGCATAACATTCTGTGGTGATTAGCATATGCAGCCCATGATGTATTGCATTGTGTGGGCATGTGTGATTTTGTATTTTCTTGAAACTTAGCTTCCCAGCCAAATGCCCTTTAGGGTAACCCTTGCCTCAGTGTTTGTACACCGAGGTTCTTTGTCTACTGTATACGTATACACACAATGTATCTGCAGAGCCTGTTAGCACCATTATTAGATGCATACAGCCCTTCTCATTTCCCCAGAACATATGGAGTGCATCTGAGCATGTATCATGAATGCAGGACCCACCCCCAACTAACACACAGTGTTTCATCATACAGTTAATCCCTCACCTAATCCCCCACCTCACCCCTTCAACAACCTCTTTGAATGACAAAGGAAGCATACAAACAAAAGGATTTCACATCCTGCATATGCACAGTCACAGTTCATCACCTTCAGGAATTTTAAACACATTCTGTGACTCTGGACCTCAACAACTGATCATTTCTTTTGACTTTTGACTTAACCACCAGGTATCAACATTTTCAGTTGAAATCAACTTTTAATGTACTTGTCTCTAAGGGCTATCTATCCAACAACCAAAGCTGACCTTCATAAAATGTTTAATACTGCTGAAACATAGAAACATAGACTTTGACGGCAGATAAGGACCGCTTGGCCCATCTAGTCTGCCCATTTCCCTACCTACAGGATAGGCCGCAGATCCTAGTTAACCAACAGCCTATTTCTTCCTACCCCCCACAAGAATTGCCTTATGTCTGTCCCATGTATTCTTGAATTCTCCCACAGTTTTAGACCCCATAACCTCCTCAGGAAGGCTGTTCCATGCATCCACTACCCTCTCTGTGAAATAATACTTCCTCACGTTGCCCTGAACCACCCCCCTCTATCTTTAAATTGTGTCCCCTTGTTCTTGCACATTTCTTTTTGTGAAAGATGCTACCCTCTTGGACTTTGTTGATTCCACTGAGGTACTTAAAAGTTTCTATCATGTCCCCCCTCTCCCTTCTTTCCTCAAGGGTATACATATTTAGCTCCTTTAGTCTCTCCTCATATGGCTTATCTTGCAGACCATGCACCATTTTAGTTGCCCTCCTCTGGACTGCCTCTATCCTGTCTATGTCCTTGCAAAGATGGGGTCTCCAGAACTGGACGTAGAACTCCAGATGGGGTCTCACCAACTGTCTGTACAGAGGGATAACAACTTCCTATTTTCTGCTGCTGATGCCTCTCCCTATGCATCCCAGTATACCCCCAGCCCTCCCAACTGCCTTCTCACATTGCTTGCTAACCTTAAGGTCATCTGATATGATTACCCCCAGGTTCCTTTCCTTTTTTGTTGTTGTTACTACCTCCTCCTCCATTGTGTATTCTTCCCATGGGTTCTTGTTTCCCAGGTGCATTATTTTGCACTTCTTTGCATTGAACCCAGCTGCCATACTTCTGACCATTCCTCCAACCTTGCCAAGTCCCTTCTCATCCTTTCCATGCCTCCTTGTGTATCAACCCTGTTGGAGATTTTTGTGTCATCTGCAAAGAGGAATACTTTTCCTTCCAGTCCCTCTGCAATGTCACTTATGAAGACATTAAAAAGGACTGGACCCAATACTGAACCCTGCGGTAGCCCACTAGTAATCCCTCTTTCTTCAGAGTGGACTCCATTTACAATTACCTTCTGTGTCCTGTTGTCCAGCCAATGTTTTACCCAGGCTACAACCCTGAGACCCACTCCCAGGCTGGTTAATTTGACTATTAATCTTTTGTGAGGGACTGTGTCAAATGCCTTGCTAAAGTCTAGGTAGGCCATGTCCACAGCCCCTCCCTGGTGTACTACTTTGGTCACCCAGTCAAATAAATCTATTAGATTCATCTGACATGACCTTCCCACTGTGAACCCATGCTGCCTTGGGTCCTGTGCCCCACTGGCCTCTAGGTACTCAACTATTCTTTCCTTCAGAAGTGACTCCATCACTTTCCCTACCACAGAGGTCAGACTGACAGGTCTGTAGTTTCCTGCCTCTGTCTTGGTCCCACTTTTGTGAAGGGAATCACATCCGCCTTCCTCCAGTCCTCGGTACCACACCATCCTCCCATGATTTATTAAAAAGAGTAGCCAGTGGTTTCACTAGTTCCCCCCTTAATTCTCTTAGAATTCTGGGGGGAATTCCATCAGGCCCCATTGCTTTGTCCACCTTCAGTTTTAGGACTTCTTGCAGAACCCTTTCTTATGTGAAAGGACTGGGATTGACCCCCCCTATCAAGAGTGTTTCTGTAAATTGGATTAGGCACTTCCCCCTCCTCTTTTGTGAATACTGAGCAGAAATATTTGTTTGGTATCCCTGCTTTTTCACTGTCCACCTCTGCCCACCCACCGTTCATTCTATTCAGCCTCACTATCCCTCCCTTTGTCTTTCTACGCTCGCTGATGTACCTATAAAAGGCTTTATCCCCCTTCTTAACTGAGTTGGCTATCTTTTCCTCAGTTTGGGCCTTTGCTATTCTGACTTCTCTCCCTGCTTCCTTCTGCCTTAACTGGTACAGCTCTCTGTCCTGCTCCTTCTGTGTTTCCTTATACTTCTAGAATGCTATCTTTTTCTTCCTGACTTTCACAGCCACCTCTTTTGCGAACCATAGTGGCTTTTTCTTTAGTTTTGATTTGTTTATTTGCTTCACACAAAGGCTTGTTGCCTCTGTGATGGCAGTTTTGATGACTCCCCTTTGTTGCTCCACACCTCCTTCAAGCCTGTTTGCTAGTGCTTTTCTGAGGCACTCTCCCATCTTGCCAAAGTCAGCTCTCCCAAAGTCCAGTACCCTCACTTTTGTATGCCTTGATTCTGTAGATGAGTTTAATGTGAACCACACTGTTTGATGGTCACTTGTTCCCAGATGGCAACCCACTTCTAGATCCAAGATCCTCTCACTGCCCCTGTTTGAGAGTATGAGGTCTAAGATTGCTCCCTCATGAGTGGGTTCCAAAACTAGCTGTCTCAAGCCTGCCACCTGTAAGGCATCAAGAACGGCCCTGCTCTTGGATGTGGCTGCAGCAAATGTGCTCCAGTTAACATCTTGCATATTCAGGTCTCCCATCAACAGTATCTCCCCTTTCTCTGCCATTCTAAGAATGCCTTCTATCATATCCTTGTCCATTCCATCCCCCTGACATGGGGGTCTGTACAGAACCCCTGTGCGGATTGTGGTGCCCTTTCCAGTCTCCAAGGTGACCCACAGTGCCTCCTCTCCTCCCTGTTCACTCTTTTGTTCAGTTGCTTTTATCCCTTCCTTTACATAGAGAGCTACTCCTCCCCCTCTTCTCCCCTGCCTGTCTCCTCTGTAGGTTATGTACCCTGGTATGTTAACATCCCAGTCATGGTTCTCTGTGTACCATGTTTCTGTGACTGCTATGATATCCAGGCATCCCTCTTCCATCAAGGCCACCAGCTCAGGGAGCTTGTTGCCCAGACTTTGAGCATTGGCACTCATTACCTCCATTTCCTGATGGCCTTACTCCTTTTGCCCCATCCTGTCCTTCTTGCCTTTGCCACTTTCTCCATTTACCCCTGTCCTTCTCTATCGACACCTCTATGTTGGTGTTTATGCACTTACTACCATGATTTTCCTTTGGGGGCTAAGATTTCCTGCTCCTTTCCAGTGCCTCCCCCCTTGGCTAGTTTAAATGCTTGCCAATGAAGCATTTAAACCTATCACCTAGGATCTTGGTTCCCCTCCTGGACAGATACAGCCCATCATGCCAGTATAGGCTTGCATCACTCCAGGTGGACCCCCAGTCCCCAATGAAGCCAAATCCCTGAGCTCCACACCAGTTTTTCAACCACTGATTGAATCCCATGGTGTGGAACACCCTAGCCTCTCCTACACCATAGATGGGCAGCACCTCCGAAAAGGTTACTGTGAGTGCTACTTGTCTGAGGCCCTTCCCCAATTCCACAAACTCTTCCTGCACTTTTCTAATCCCTTTCTTAGCTGGGTCATTTGTCCCTAGGTAGACAATGACATCCAGCTTCCTCCCCTGTGCAGCTGCTCTGGCAATCCTGAAGATTCACTCCCTGTCCCTCCAAGCCATGGCACCAGGCAGGCACCTTACCTCCCTCCCGCCTTTCTCCCCCAGTTCTACCTTCCTAACAATGGAGTCCCCCACCAGGAGTTGTTTCTTTCCCCTGCGGGGTCCCCTGCCACTCTCCTGTGGGTCTCCTTTGTGGAGGTTCCCAGCATCCTCCTTGGTCTCCACTGCGGGTGCCTCCATAGAGGAACCACACTTTGCCAGAATGGCATAGGAGTTGTGGAGAGGTACAACTGGAGGGATGTGCCTCTGTTCCACCACCTGCTGCAACTACTTATGTCAGGAAATGTACACCATAACCCTGGCCCTCCCCCATGGGCTGGTGCCAGAGAACAAGTCAAGGTTGGGACACTCTCCTTGGCAAGTATCAACATCTGTAACCTCCTTAATAAACTCAACTCCCTCACAGCTTGGACAGCACATCACAACCCTGATATTCTGTCCATAATTGAGACATGGCTTTCCCCAAAGATCCCGGACTCAGCAATATCGATTCCAGTGTATACAGTCTTCAGGCAAAACAGGCTGTCCAAGAGAGGCGGAGGCTGTGCCCCTTTCCTAAAAGAATCTCTTAAAGGTTATGTTTTCAGTGTGCCTCTCCCTGAGAATGACATCCAGGTCCTTGCATGAAGTTACTGCTTGGAGCACAAACAAAAACCTGACAGTGGCATCAATCTATATCCCCCCAATCTGACCAACCAAGGGCTAAACCCCATACTAGACTCATACACTCATTTAATCAAAACGCAGAAACAATCCTACTTGGTGACTTCAATGTGAACTGGTCATCCCCCAGTGCAAACAAATATTAGGATGCACTGACTGCTGCTAACTTCTTACAAATGTTTCAATCACCCACAAGGGTGAACTACAGAAAAGATGCTACCACCCTTCTGGACTGGGTTCTCACGAACTGCCTGGATCACATCCCAAAAACAGTAGTTCTCTCCAACAGTTTAAGTGACCACTCCCCAATCCTTTGCTTCTGGTCAAACAAATGCACTAAGCCTCCTCCCAAAACTATTAACAGCAGGAGACTTATTTCTGGTCATCTTGGGTCTCTAAAAACCCTCTTATGAGACCATGATTGGTCTCTGATAGACACAGCCTCCAGCTTTGACACTGCTCTTGCATATTTTATCTACAGCTTTAGCAGTGCCTTTGATGTCCATGCCCCATTAAAAAAATGCAAGATTAAAGATGTGAATAACCCTTGGATTAACTCTGATCTTCTGGAACAATTGAGGTGCTGGGATCATCTTTGGCATCTGTCCAACTTGACTAGCACCCAGGCTGATACCCAGGCTTACAAAGCAGCAAGAAATGCCTGTGCTAGAGCAATTCAAAATGAAAAGTCAAGATAATACAGGAGCGCACTCGCTAACTCATGGAAAGACGGGAAGAAGTTCTGGGTGAATTTTTCTGAAGTTACAGGGCATATACCCAAAGTACCACCTTCTATCCTCAATGTAAATGGCAACCTCACTCTGGACCAGGTCACCATGGCTAACGCTTTTAATGTAGCATTCACAGACCTTAGTCATGTGCTTCCTCCAACCTTCTTTGACACCCCCACCAGACTCTCCAGGCTTGAACAAAGTAAGAATAACACAGGGCCATCCACCTTTCTACTTTAAAACTATCTCAGAGGCCCTAGCCAAAAAACAACTGCTCAATGTGCTTGGGAGGTCCAGATTCAGTGATGACTCCCTAGACCTGAAACTCCTTGCCCTCACCATTGACAAAGTACTGACCCTGCTCACCAAAATCCTCAACCGATCCCTAATGCTTTCTTAGTTCCACCAAATATGGAAATCTGCTCTTGTGATGCCAATTCACAAAAGTGGGGATAAGACCCTAACCTCCAACTACAGACCCATCTCCATTCTTCCCCCTCTCTCAAAAGCACTGGAGAGAGTAGTTGCCAATCAACTTACAGAATACCTTGCTAACCACAACCTGCAATGC
Organism: Neoceratodus forsteri; assembly: GCA_016271365.2. NCBI lineage: Eukaryota > Metazoa > Chordata > Ceratodontiformes > Ceratodontidae > Neoceratodus > Neoceratodus forsteri. Next base: position 1,063,927,444 of record CM057452.1, on the reverse strand, counting down.
AGGAATATCATGGTTTTAAAAAAGGATATAGTACCACAACAGCTCTCCTTGAATTCACCACTTACATCCATAATGCTCTGGATCAGGGACATCTTGTCGGCACCACCTTCATCAATTTGACAAAGGCTTTTGACACTGTTAACCACTCCCTACTATTTGAACAATTATCTTTCCTTGGTCTCTCAGATGATGCCGCACGTTGGTTCCAAAGCTACCTTAGTGACTGAACCCAACAGGTCAGAGTTGGTGCATCCCTCTCACCCTCCCATCCAATTTGCTCTGGAGTTCCCCAAGAGTCCATCTTGGGTCCCTTGATTTTCAGTATTTTTCTGAACAATCTCCCTGCATCATGCCCTAATTGACTTCTGTTATATGTGGATTATGCAGTTATTTTCACCTCCTACAACTGCAAGTGCAAACAAGTTTTACACAAGTGGAAACATGGTTTAAATCTCGAAAACTCATACTAAATTACAAAAAAACTAATACAATGATGTTTCATGGCATCCATAACAGACATGAAAATAAATATGTATGTATCACAAACAGTGAAGGGACATTGCTCAAACATGTGCAACTGTTTAAATACCTGGGGGTTACCCTTGACAGCACCTTGTCTTACTCTGACCACATTGAGAGCATTGCCAAGATCATGAGCTCCAGCATAGGACTTCTCTTTAGATATAGTAGCTGCCTCACAAATGAAGCCCTAAACATTGCCATTCAGAGCTGTTATATCAATAGTTGACAATGGGCTTGTGATCTATGGCTCTACCACTGACACCGCACTTTGACAAATAGCCATTGCCCTTAACAAGGCATGTCATCTACTGACCTATGCGCCACACCTCTCACATTCCTGTGAAATCTACATCAAGCAAACTGGCATCAACTCCCCAGCATACTCAAGTACCAGACCTGTATGCTGGCAAAAAAGATTACCTTTTTTTTTCATTTAAGTGGATGATTCAGAGAACATGGCTAGCACAATTGTCATCTTAACATTCTGTGACATCCTATCTCATCCTTCTCAAACACCGTCCCTACCGCTCATGTCCCTATTTATCTCCTAAACAAATTTAAATGAAATTTGATGTGAAACTCATGAATGGGAGCTGGATCCAAAGACATAGCTCAGACTGATTTTCCATTTTATAATGCATTTCTTCAACTTTATATAAATCTACCATACCCTGCATCCATTCTACAAAAGATGGAGGAGATGCATCTTTCCAATGAACCAATATAAGTTTTTTTGCCAATAATAAACCAATTGCACATAATTCCATGGTATCCCCCAAATCTATGACACCTCCACCAAGTCTGAACAGGGCAATGCCTGGGTCAAATGGAAAGTCTCGACCTATAAGTTTTCCAAATGTCCCAAATATTTTTTGCCAAAATGATTCCAACTTGTGACAGGAAACCAGCATATGGTCCAATGTACCTCTACCCTCTCCACATCTTGTACATAACTCCAAATTATTAAACACATTCTATGTAACTTTACAAATGTCAAATAAGTTATATGTAATATATTTATATATATTTATTTTAGTCTATTATTCTTAACTGGCAGATTTTCTAAATTAACCAAAGACTCCCACACAATATCTGATCTAAATTGACCCCTTTCTTTTCCCAACTTTGCTTAAGTTTACCCAAAGAAACTGATCTACCTTTTTCTCTCAAATATCAATCAATTTCTCCAATTAAATGTTTTAAGGAACACAAATTGTCAAAAAAAATTCCAACCCCCCCCCCCAATCAGGACTATTAATGATTTTTGATTGTTCATATATATAAAATTCCTTACCTGAAGATATGCAAAAAATGCCCTATCAAATAAATTGAACTTATCCCTTAACTCCTCAAAAGAGGCAACCCTATCATTAATCAAAAAATCCTGCAGTACAAACAAACCCTTTCCCCCAATTCTTTTTGTATCAATACCCTTCCAATAGATGAGGGAAAATGATGATTATTAACCATAGGTGTCCTATAAATTAACCTATCATTTTCCCCTATCAACTTCCTCACTAAATTCCAAGCCCAAATTTGTAGTTTTTGTTGAATGAAGAATATTAGAATAATGATTAAAGTTAGAATTATTTATATTAACCCCCAAACTATGTCTCAAAGATACAAATGGGACTTTCTCTGCCTCTATTTGGAAACAAGCCGGCATCTCTTCCCTTGCTTGAGTCCAGTATCCCAGATACTCCAATTGAGCTGCCAAATAATAATATTCAAAATTAGGTAAAGCCAACCCCCCCTTTGCTTTGATAATAACTTTTTAAACGCTATCCTTGGTGTCTTTTGTTTCCACAAAAATTTATTAAGAACCCTATTTAAAGTACCAAAAAATGTTTTAGGAATTATGATGGGAACCGTCTGAAATAAAAACAACACCCTTGGCAGAATATCCATTTTAATAATGTTAACTCTCCTAATCAACACTAAGGGAAGACTTTGCCACCTCATGAGGTCTTGCTCAATCTTTTTAAGTACCAGTATGAAATTCTTCTCATATAATATTCTTATATCCAAAGAAATATAAACCCCCAGATACTTCATATATGATTTATGATAGGTGTATAGCAAATGATCTTTAGGTAATTCGCTTTCTAGTAAATTTACCACTGCCTCTGTCTTACCCCAATTTATTTTATATCCAGAATATTTACTATATCCTGCAAATATATTTAACAAATGATCGAACTCCTTGGTTGGGTCAGTTAAAAACAACAGAATGTCATCTGCATACAATTATATTTTATGGGATTTCCCTCCTATCTCACCTTCCTTAACCTGAGAGTCATTCCTTACCAGCATAGCCAATGGTTCTGTAAATAAAGCAAAAAGCAGGGGTGACAAAAGAACACCCCTGCCTATTACCCCTTTCTAACTGAAAATAAGATGAACAATTCTGATTTGTCCTAACTGAAGCCACAGGCGTATGATAAATTAATTTTACCTATTCTAAGAATTTTCCCTTGATGCCGAAAATCTCGAATAAACAAAATAAAAACTCCCACCACACCCTATCGAAGACTTTTTTGGCATCAAGGGAAAGCACAGCCAATCTTATACCTAAAGCTGTATCCAACAGATTGACCGCCCACCTTACACTATGATTTAATCTTCTACCCATTACAAATCCACTTTGATCTGAATGCATAATTTTTGGGATAACATACGCCAATCTATTGGCCAAAATTTTGACAAAAATCTTATAATCATTGTTCAACAATGAGATAGGTCTATAAGAACAGACTGAACTGGCAAGGACTAAGGAGGCCTCCCCCACCCAAAGAGCACCACTTCCACAACCACTGCCTCAGAGGTTGCCATGTGTGAAGAGCAGATGGACCACAGTAGGTTCTGGGAGGCTGAGGGTGGTGGAACAGAGGTGTAGCCCCTGAGTTGTACCTCTACACAAATCATATGTCAGTCTGGCAAATCAAGGTTCCTCTATGATGACACCCTCATTGGAGACCAAGAAGAATGCTGAGGACATCCACAAGGGAGACCCACAAAAGAGTGGCAAGGACACTACAGGGGAAAGAAACAGCTTCTGATAGGGGACTCAATTGTTAGGGGTGTAGACCTGGGGAAGGGACAGGACAGGGAAGTAAGGTGCCTGCCTGATGCCATGGCTTGGAGGGACAGGAAGCAAATCCTTAGGATTGCAGAAGCAGCATCACAGGAGAGGAAACTAGATATCATTGTCCACCTCGGGACAAATGACCTAGCTAGGCATGGGATCAGTGCAGTGCAGGATGAATTTGTGGAGTTGGGGAGGGGCCTCAGACAGGTAGCAAGCACGGTAACCTTCTCAGAGGTGCTGCTAGTCTATGGCAGAGGTGAGGCTAGGGTACTGCACACCATGCAGTTTAATGAATGGTTGCAAAACTCATGCAGAACACAGGGCTTTGGCTTCATTGAGGACTGGGGGTCCACATGGAGAGATGAAGGTCTATACTGGCATGATGGTCTGCATCTGTCCAGGAAGGGAAACATGCTCCTAGGTGACAGGTTTAAAGGCTTCCTTGGAAAGCTTTTAAACTAGCCAATGGGGGACGTGCTGATAGGAAACAGGAAAGTTCAAGCCTCCCCCCAAAAAACATGGCAGGTAGTAGGGTAAACACTGAGGTACAGAGCTTGACAGAGGGCAGGACAGGGGAAAATGGAAAAATGGACAAGGGCAATAAGAGCAGGGATGAGGTAAAAAAGGATAAAGCCAACATTAAATGGAGGGCAATGAGTACCAATGCCCATAGTCTTGGAAACAAGCTTCCAGACCTAGTAGCCCTGAAGGAAGAGGAACACTTGGATATTGTGACAGTCACAGAAACATTGTACACAGAGAACCATGTCTGGGATATCAATATACCAGAGTACACAATCTACAGAAGGGACAGGGAGGGTAAAAGAGGAGATGGAGTAGCTCTCTACATAAGGGAAGGGATCAAAGCTACAGAACTAAAAAGTAAAGGGGGAGGACAAGAGGAACTCTGGGTCACGTTGGAGACAGGGAATGGCATCACAATCTGCACAGGGGTTGTATACAGACCACCCATCTCAAGGGGAGGAAATGGACAAGAAAATGATAGAGGCCATTCTCAAAATGGCTGAAAAAGGGGAGATACTGTAGATGGGGGACCTGAATATGCCAGATGTTAACTGGGCAACATGGACTGCAGCTACATCCAAGAGCAAGGTCATTATCTCTCCAGTACAGGGGGCATGCCTTAGACAGCAAGTGGTGGAACCCACCCAGGAGGGAGCAATATTAGATCTGGTACTCTCAAATGGAAAGAGGATCACAAATTTAGAAGTCAGTAGACATCTGGGAACAAGCGACCACTGCACAGTGTGCTTCACAATAAACACAACCATGGAGACAAACCATAAAAAGACAAGGATACTGGACTTTAGAAGGGCTTACTTTGGCATAATGGGTGAATACTGGAGGAATGCATTAGCAAATGGCCAGAAAGGAGGGGTGGAAAAACAATAGAGAAAAATCAAAACTGCCATCATGGAGGCAACAAGCCTTTGTGTGAAACAAATAAAGAAAACAAAGCGGAATAAAAAACCACTATGGTTCTCAAAAGAGGTGTCAGGGAAGGTTAAGGAGAAAAAGGCTGCATTCAAAAAGTATAAGGAATCACAGAAGGAGCACAACAGGGAACTGTATCAATTAAAGCAGAAAGAAGTGGGGAAGGCAGACAGAAAAGCAAAGGCTCAAACTGAGGAAAAGATAGCCAACTCAGTTAAGAAGGGGGATAAAACATTTTATAGGTATATTAGGGAGTATAGAAAGGTTAAGGGAGGGATAGTGAAGATTAATAAAGGACAGGGGAGGTGGGCAGAGGGAGACAGTGAAAAGGCAGAGATACTGAATGAATACTTTTGCTCAGTATTCACAAAAAGAAGAGGAGGAGTTACCTAAACCAAACAGTAGAAGCACTCTGGGTAGTGGGGTTGGCCGCCAGTCCATTTATAGAAGAAAAGAGTCCTGAAAGAACTCCTAAAACTCAAGGTGGACAAAGCAATGGGACCTGACAGGATTCACCTAGAATCCTAAAAGAGCTAAGGGAGGACCTAGTGACACCACTAACCACACCTTTTAACAAATCATGGGAAGATGGGTGATACCTGAAGGTGGAGGAGGGCAGGATGTGATTCCCTTCACAAAAGTGGGAGCAAGGCAGAGCAGGAAACTACAGACCTGTTAGTTTGACCTCAGTGGTGGGAAAAATGATGGAATCACTTCTGAAAGAAAAGAATTGTTCAGTACCTAGAGGCCAGCGGGCACAGGACCCAAAGCAGCATGGATTCACAGCAGGAAGGTCATGTCAGATGAATCTAATCGATTTCTTTGACTGGGTGACCAATAGACCAGGGAGGGGCTGTGGATATGGCCTACCTAGACTTTAGCAAGGCATTTGAGCAGTCCGCACAAAAGATTAATAATCAATTAGCCAGCCTGGGAGTGGGTCCCAGGGTGATAGCCTGGGTAGCAAACTGGCTGCACAACAGGACACAGAAGGTAATAATGAATGGAACACATTCTGAAGAAGGGGGTTACTAGTGGAGTACCTCAGGGCTCAGTACTGGGCCCAGTCCTCTTTAACATCTTTATAGGTGACATTGCAGAGGGTCTGGAAGGAAAGGTATGCCTCTTTCCAGATGACACAAAGATCTGTAACAGAGTTGATGCACAAGGGGGGGGTAGAAAGGATGAGAAGGGACTTGGCAAGGTTGGAGGAATGGTCAGACATATGGCAAGTTAGATTCAAGGCAAAGAAGTGCAAAGTAATGCACCTGGGAAATAAAAATCCAGGAGAAGAGTACACAATAGCAGGGGAGGTACAAATGACAACAGTAATGGAAAGGGATCTGGGTGTAGTCATATCAGATGACCCAAAGGTGGGTAATGTGAGAAGTCAGTAAGGAGAGCCAGGGGGATACTGGGATGCATAGGGAGGGGCATCACAAGTAGAAAAATGGAAGTGGTTATCCCTCTATAAAGACAGTTGGTGGGACCCCATCTGGAGTACTGCGTGCAGTTTTGGAGACCTCATCTACACAAGGACATAGACAGGATGGAAGCAGTCCAGAGGAGGGCAACTAAAATGGTGCAGGGTCTTCAACAGAAACCATATGAAGAGAGACTGAGAGAGCTTAATATGTATACCCTTGATGAAAGGAGGGACATGATAGAAACTTTTAAGTACCTCAAGGGAATCAACAAAATCCAGGAGGGTAGCATCTTTCAGAAAAAGAGATGTGTAAGAACAAGGGAGCACAATTTAAAGTTAGAGGGTTGATGGCTCAGGGGTAATGTGAGGAAATTCTTTTTCACAGAGAGAGTGGTGGACGCATGGAACCACCTTCCTGGAGAGGTTGTGGTCGTCTAAAACAGTGGGGGAATTCAAACATGCATGGGACAGATATAAGGCAATTATAGTGGGGGGGTTGCAGGAAGTAGGCTGTTGATTAACTTGAATCTGCAGCTTATCCAATAGGTAGGGAAATTGGAAGACTGGGTGGGCCAAGTGGTCCTTGTCTGCCATCAAAGTCTGTGTTTCTATGTTTCTATACCCCTGCAGATGTATCTTTCTTTAAGAGCAAAATTATGGATGCTTGATTGAAAGTTGATGGAAAATCTTTATGTGTCTGAAAATTTTTAAACAAATTAAATAACAAGGAGGCCAAGTTTTCCCAAAAATATTTATAAAACTCCGAGAAATACCCATCAGTCCCTGGAGTTTTATTATTTGATATATTAATTATAACACTACTAATCTCTGCCATTGTTATTTCCAAATTCAGGCTGGCTCCATCCAACTCCTCAATCTGAGGCAAGTCAATCCCACCTATATATTCTTTAAGCTCCAAATTACTCACCATACCATCTTCCTTGTATAAATCCTTATAACATTTTTGAAATTCATCATTAATCTGAATTGTATCGAATATTTTCCTCCCGCTCTCTAATGAAGTAACAAATTCAATTCTATTCTGATTATCCTGCATTTTTAATTGATAAGCCAATAATTTAGATGGTGTATCGGCACAAAAGTAATGTTTTGCCCTAAATCTGTACATTTATTTTTCCACCCTTTCTCAACTAATTTTTCCCAATTTTTCTTTTAGTAACATTATTTCTACTTTAATTTCATTGGTTCCTAATTCAGCATAACAGTCTTCTGTTAAGATTAATTCCTGATCCACTGATCTTATATCTTACAAACACTACAGATTGCAAAAGAGAACCTGAAATAAGAAAATAATCGATCCTAGACAAACAGCTATAAACATTTGAAAAAAAAAGGAAATTTCCTCAAATTTTGATACATAACCCAGAAAGCATCCAACAAAGCCAAATCTTTAACACAGTTTTTTATAAGGTTCACCAATTTTACTTTATGCTCTGGGGCTGAAAGAGCCCTTTCTAACTGGGCCAAAGCCACATTAAAATCTCCTTCTATTATCACCAGCACATCTGAGGTTGCAGCCTGCAAAAAAAAAAGATAGAGCTTCCTCATTTAGAGCATAAATATTAATAAGAAAAAGGCTAGTTTGGCCCTCAGTAATCTTTGCATTCACCCATTGCCATTCAGTATCTACCTCTGAATGTTCAATTTTAGGGTTTAAATATTTTTTAATAAAAATATTGGCTCCTCTTGAATTGCCTGAAAATGAGGAGGAAACTCCTACTGCCTTGAAGAGGTTGGAAAAATATGTTGCATCTTTTTTCCAAAAATGCATTTCCTGTAACAAGACACAATGAATCTTTTTTTTTATTTAAATAATTAACAATTTGTTTGAGCTTAATCCTGTTCCTGGCTCCCTTCACATTCCAAGTCAATATCCTAAATATCGGAACCATTATATAATAAAAAAGAAAAAAAAGTATTCCACAGTTTATTTTAACCTCTAACAAAGGGGGCAGGGAAACACCCGTAAATAACAATTCCCTTTCCTCATCCACAGTTACATAATCCAAATGTCTTCTTTTTTCCACATCCCCCTTTTTCTAACTATTCACACTCTTAACTATTTTTATGACCCCTCCCCCCTTCACATCACCCCTTACAGGCGCTTTCCTACCCTCAGAGAAGCCATCACTCAACCCCCTAACTCTTAGATAGCTTACTTTAACTGTGTGTGAAGATGTAATTTCTTGAGCAGACATCTGCTTCTCTCCCCCTTTTATATCTCCTGTCTAATTACCTACCAATACCTCCCTCCTTCTCCTTATAAGTCCACAAGTTAGGAAGACATACATTCTGTGAAACCTTTATTATATAAAAAAGTTCTTGTCTCTTGAGGTGTAGAAAAAAAAAGCTTTACCCTCTACAAAAACCCTAAGTTTTTCAGGGTGAAGTAAGCAAATGAGATACCCCATTTCCTTAAATGGTCTCTTATGCCATCAAAATATTTGCACTTACTCAAAATAGAGGGTGGAAGGTCAGGAAATGCTTGCAATTTCATTCCCTTATACACTAACCCTCTTTCTCTCCTTGTTTAGCCAATATCTCCTCCCTATCTTGGAATCGCAATGTCTTGATATACAGTACATAAATCTAGGTCTACCAACCTCTCTTCAATTTCCAAATGCTCTTTGGGCTCTATCTACTTCAATTTTATCTCCTGGTACTTACGTCCCATTATCGAGGTTAACATTTGTTCACAATAGGACACTGGATTATCTCCCTCCACCCCTTCTGACAGGCTACTGATTTTAATATTCACCCTCCTAGACCTAGCCTCCAAATCTTCAACTTTATCTTTTAACATATCCAAGTCTTTATTTGCAGTAGCCAAGTCTGTTGATATTTTAGGAAGCATGTCTTCCACATTAGACACTCTCTGTTCAATCTGGTATGTTCTTAAAACAACCTCATTCATCTTCTCCACTATATCTGTAAATTTCTTATCCAGAGAAGCAATTGCCAAATTTATATTCACAAACCCTGTTCTTAATTCCTCCAGCAGTGAAGTATTTTCAGAGTTGTCTACTGGTCCCAAGGGTTTATTCAGCTCTGAGCATGTTGTATTGGGCATATTTACTGCTTCCTGTGGAGGGGGTGGTGGAGAGAAGTCAGGCCTAGTAGAAGCTACATCATGTTTTTTTTCCCCCTTCATCTCCCAACACCCCAAACTCTTCTTTATTTTTTTTTTCTCCATTTGTTTCGATTTTCTTGTTTTTACTGTAGAGGCCATTACAGAATTTAAATAAATACTCCTTTGTCCCACAGGGGAATTTAAGAATATCACATTAGACTGTTGGAATAATGAAGCTGGAGACTTGATAGCTTTTCTCATAAAAATCCCCAATGTTGCACTTTCCTTGCTTAGTACCTGTTTTATCAATTTCCTGCTCATTCAAACACACTGAGGACAAACCTTGGTTGTTACACCCACTTTCACAAACAGGCTTTCATTTTTTCCCTTTTAACTATTATGGCTAGCAAACAGTTTCCAACTCCTTCTTTTCACCAGCAGACCACTCATTTTGCTCTAAAATACCCTCACCCTGTTCACTAATATCTCCAAACAGCTTTATTGCAAATGAGTTAGTCTCCATTTGAATACCTAGTGTAGATATATTATCTTCATTCAATGTTGGCAAATTGTCAGCACTTCCCCTCCAGAGCAGGTTATCCAAATCTTCTGACCCAATTACTCCCAGAGAAATAAAATTAATTCCTGATATACCTGTTACTTGAGTCGGGTCACTACCGAACGCTTTTACCTGTTTTTTCAAGTAGCAATCTCCCAACAAACTGCAGTCATTCGAAGCTATTTCTACTCACCTCAGTCAACATTTTCTAGTGGGTGAGTCTCGCTCAGAACTGTGTCACACAACCTCGCATATACGCCAAAACTTTTGGACATCCCTGCCATGAGAAACCTTCACCGACTTCCAACTACAACTTTTTTATGAAGAGCAATGAGAAAAAAAGGGGACTAAAACCCACTCGGATTCAAAAAGGGGAGGTACAGTAATTTAAATCAAAATGGGGGATCCCACGAAGTGCTCAGCTCACACAACTGCTGCACTCAGCCAGCCATCTTTTCCAAAAAGTTTACCTTAAATCTCCTACCCTCAAGGTGTTCAGTCCTTACTGGCCCCCAGCTGTGGTCCCTGCCTAACCAGGAGCTCAGAAAATCTTACTTTTTCTGTTCCACACTGCCACACTATGCAAGAACAATGCTCCTTTATATACAGAGCCTCATCCTGGTACAACTCACTTACACCTGCTGTTACCAATGACATTACCCTGGGCACTTCCAAGTGCTACCTGCATCAACACCTCATCACAATGGTATCCTGTGAATATTTCTCCTAACTAAACTTACTCTCCTTCCCTCTAATTCCCCCCTCTAAGTCTCTCTCACATGTACCCCCACTTTCTCCTATCTCCTCCCTTTTTATTTCCCCACTATCATCTATATTCTCTCCCCATAGCTTTCCTTACATGTATCTACCATATCTCCTAGCGGCTTCTAATTTATTCTAGTGAACCATATTACAACTGTGTTTTTTTATTGTACATATGTTCTTGAATAATATACCCAAATCACTGCAACTTAACATACATACTGTGAATCATTGCACTTATTACAGTAATTCCATATGAAAGCTGTAATGTACCCGACAAAGCCTATGGCTGCTTGAAACTACTGTACCTGTCATTGTCCTCACTATGTTCTGTATAGTTTCCCTGACGTGGAACCTTTGTAAAATATCCTTGGCTCCAAGGTGTCTTCGAAATAATAATAAAAAACACCTTATACCATCCCATTATACACCCCCCAAAAATAAACTATGCCAGAAAATTAAATAATACACACATTTATGTAGCATGACATTTATTGAAAGACTGTGAACCTTTCCATGAATATCATGCTTCATTTACAGTATGATAACGCACACAGCACAAATAAAATGCAGTTTCCTATACTTATTATGGTATTTTATTACAAAAATACAATAGTTTATTTCAATGAAAGCACACCTTTTAACTACAATAAATATGCAAATAATCATAGAGAGACCTCCAGCACTAACATGTATCCATTTTGTGTGTCAGCTCACTGACCTACACTCAAAGTGTTATTTCTATTTACATCACTTGAACTCATAAAGCACTTCCTTCCTGCATCACTTCCTGGTATGTCCTTCTATTCTAAGGTAATGTGTAAGTATGTTCTTACCAAACTAGGGGAAAAAACAAAACAAATACTAATCAGATTCATAAACTAAAATCAGTGGGTAAGAAAAATTAAACACTGCAAAAATCCCAGCCAGTGGAGTGGAACAAAAACTCAAGTTGTAATAACAAGAGATTCAGACATTGATTTCCGACTAAAGAAATTGTAAAAACCTTGCAAAATTTATATTTCAACAATAGCAGATGTTTATTGCACATATTTAACAATTTTAATCAACAGTTTTACAGAAATGTAATATTTTTGTTTCACTAAGTAGACAGAGCATAATTCAATTTAGATAAAATCATCAGAATTTATGAAAATATGAAAAAAACAACCTTACACAACACTAAATCCAGTTAAATAAGCATTACCAAATGTCACTCATTTTCAAAAACATTTTGTCCTAAAAAATTTTTCTTTTTACAGTTTTAAAATTGGATGTATGGTTTTTAAGATATGTAGGTTTAAGCACAGTGTATTTGTATGAATGCTGCAGATCTAGAACCCCTTCAGGAAAACAGGTGTTCCAGCAGCAGGCAGAGTATACCTGAACATTCTAAGTGACAATAGGCTAGAAGAAAAAATTACTCACCTTAGTAATGTTGTTTCTTCTAATGGAGTCTTGCTATATTATGACAATTGCAGTATGACCGCAGGTTAGAACTGCTCCGGAGGTGAAATAGTTAACTTTCCATGCAGGCATGGAACTTAGAGCACGAGCTCGGTTGAAAACTCTGTCTGTTGTGCTTCAAACGCAAACTGTCAGATCTTTACGAGCTAAAACTCACTAAGGTTCTGTGTGGAAGCTGTAAACCTACACTAGCCAACTGGTTACTAACATAAACACTCATTTTTGGCCTAAAACAAAGACTCAAGTCAGGAGACCCAAAAATGCAAAAACACAACACCAATTCACCCAAAAAGGTAGGTGAAAAACAACAAGGTGGGCATCAAAAAAGTGCCAACCCTGTACTGCCCACCCACATCCCCAAAACAGAGGTTCTGAGAGGGCGCAAGGAGGGAGGTCATAATATGAAAGACTCCATTAGAAGAAACAACATTACTAAGGTGAGTAATTTTTTCTTCAAACAACATGAAGTCTTGCTATATTATGACAATTGCAGACTACACAGCAGTACCCCCATGGAGGAGAGACAGAAACTACCTAGGAAATAGGCTCTGAAGCATGGCTGTGCCAAACCAAGCATCACTCCTAGCCTGGATGTCCAGGGAGTAATGCTTGGTAGAAGTGTGAACTGTTTTCCAGGTAGCTGCTTGACATATTTCTAGAATAGGAATGTCTCTGGCAGCAGCCAGAGAAGCAGCTCTACCTATGGTAGAGTGAGCCCTCAGGCCTGAGGGGGGAACTTTACCCAACTTCTCATAGCAAAATTGGATACAAGAGACAATCCACCTGGCAATGGATCTTTTAGTGGCTGGCTTCCCTTTACCAACTTCGCCATAGGTGAGGAACAGTTGAAGGGAGTCAAACCTATGACCCTGGTACGCTCTATGTAGTAACTAAGGGATCTCTTCACATCTAGGCTGTGCAGCATCCTCTCTCCAGAGGAGGAGTGGTCAGTGAAGTACACTGGAAGTGAAATAGATTGATTAAGGTGGAAATCTGAAACCACCTTAGGCAGGAACTTTCTGTTAGTCCGAAGGACCACCTTATCTCTGTGAAAAGAGATAAACTCCTGCTCCACTGACAACGCTTGTAATTCACTTATGTGTCTGGCAGAGGTAATGATACCAAAAACACAGTTTTCCAAGTCAAGTACTTGAGCTCAGCTGAAGACAAGGGCTCAAAGGGGGGTTGCATAAGCTGAGCAATGCAAACATTAAGATCCCAGGCAGGGGCAGGATCCCTGAATGGAGGGTTGGTGAAACAACCCTTAAAAACTTGGAAAATACAGGATGAGCTGAAATGGAAGAGGATTTACCTGCTGAAATAAAAGCAGACACAGCTGCCAAGTGCACCTTCAGGGTAGCTGGTCTCAGCCCCAAAGAATTCAGGTGGACCATATAATCCAAGACTGTGGGTAGATCAGCAGAGACTGGGGAAATATGCTTTTCTGAGCACCATATTGAAAACCTTTTCCATTTGGAATTGTAAGTAGCCCTGGTGGAAGGCTTCCTTATGACCTTCAATATATCCATTACACCTTGGGAAAGGTGTAAATCAGCAAACTCTAACTCTTCAAGAACCAAGCCTTGAGATTGAGAGATTTGAGATTCGAGTACCAGACCCTTCCCTGGGCACAGGTTAACAGATTGTGATTCCTGGGAAGGGACAGTGGAGGATGGACTGCTAAGGACAGCAGGAGTGGATACCAGGGCTGTCTGGCCCAATCTGGAGCGATCAGAATGACTTTGCATGATTGGGATCTGATTTTGACTAGCACTTTGAACAGGAGAGGAAAGGGAGGGAAGGCATAGAGAAACTTCCCCTCCCAACTGAGGGCTAAGGCATCCAGTGGGAGTGAGCCCAACACTGGGGGTCTGCAGCAAAAAAGAGGAAGTTGGTGATTGTCTGGGGCTGCAAAAAGATCTATCTGTGGGGTGCCCCATCTGGCAAATACTACTCCCAAGACCAGGGGATCCAGTGACCATTGTTGGTGGCCCTGGGAAATCCTGCTGAGAGCATCTGCCAGGACATTGTCCTTGCCTGGGAGGTGAACTGCTGTAAGGGAGGTGTTCAGAGAGTAAGCCAGAGACCACAACTTCATAGCTTCGGTGCACAAGGCCGTAGACCGAGTGCCCCCTTGCTTGTTGATGTACCACATTGTAGTGGTGTTGTCTGTTCTGGCCTGAATACTCTTGTTCTGAACAGATTTGGAAAAAGCTTGAAGTGCTAGAAAACTGCTCTGAGCTCCAACAGGTTGATGTGGAGCAGAGATTCCTGGGGAGACCACAGACCCTGGGAGGTGAGATCGCCCATGTGAGCTCCCCAGCCCAAGAGGGACGCATCTGTAGTAAGTATTAGAGAATGAGACTGAGTGACAAAAGGAACCCCTTGTCTCAGGTTGCTCTGATCCTGCCACCACTGTAGGGCTTGGATCAGGGTCTGAGTTACTGGGATCAGCTTGGTAAGAGGATCCTTTCTTTGAGACCAAAAGCTCTCAAATGGAACTGGATGTCCCTCATCTGAAATCTTGCTCCTTGCACAACTGCTGTGGAAGCAGCCATGTGTCCTAGGAGCTGCAGAAAATGCCTTGCTGGCCGGGAGACCTGCAGGGGTAAATGAGGAGGCCAGGAGACTAGGGTCTTTGCCCTGTCCAGGGGAGGAAGACCCTGGCTTCCTGTGTGTTCAGTTCTGCGCCTATGAAGGTAAGAAGCTGGACTGGCTCTAGAACTGACTTGAGAGATTCAGAAGAAACCTAGAGAGGTAAGCAGTTGCTGCGTTATCTGAAGGTGTAAATTGACCTGGTCTGGGGACTGGCCTACTAAGAGCCAATCGTCCAGGTAAGGAAAGATGGCAATCTTTTGCCTTCTTAGGTAGGCAACTGCTACAGCCAGGCATTTGGTGAATACCCTTGGGGCAGAAGTGAGGCCGAAGGGCATTGCTCTGAACTGGTAGTGTCCTGAGGGCAGCTCGAACCTGAGGTACTTTCGATGGGAGCTTCTGATGGGAATATGGAAGTAGGCATCCTTGAGGTCCAGGGAAGCTAGCCAGTCCTCTGGCCTTAGAGAGGGTAGGATAATTCCCAGAGTCACCATTTTGAACTTTGGCTTTAAAGGTGCATGTTTAAATATCTGAGATCCAGGATGGCCATTCTCCTGTCTTTTGGGGTAAGGAAGTACCTGGAGTACAAACCTTTGCCCTGGTGTAGGGAGGAACCCTTTCCACAGCTCTGAGAGCCAGGAGGGTAGAGACCTCTGCCTCTAGGGCGAGTGCCTCTGATGGAGTTGCAGGTGGAAAGATCTGGTTCTCAGCTTTGGAAATTTTTTGAAGCTGAGAACCAGTCCCTAGCTTACTACTTCCAGGACCCACTTGTCTGATGTTAAAGACTTCCAGTCCTGGACAAAGTAAGCCAGCCTGCCCCCTACAGGTAGAGGAGAATCGGCCCCGGCAATCCCATCAGGGTGCCTGCTTGGCAGGGGCTTTGGGCTGAGGGGTGGAAGCAGACCTGCTTGTACCCCATCTGCCTCTCCCTCTAAAGAACCCCCTCTGAGCATAGGCGGAGGAGGAAGCTTGGGCTTGGTAAAAAGGCCTATGAAAAGGCCTGCCCCTGCCTCTAGGAAGCTGCTTTTGAGGAGTGGCCTGCCTTTCCTTGTCCTGTGCACTCCTATGGGTGGTCCTATATTCATCCATTTTCTTCATGTAATTCTCTGTTTGCTCCCAAACAGAGAATTTCCACAACAGGAAAATCCATGGCCTTAGACTGGGTATCCTGAGACAGGGTAGTACATCTGAGCCAAGCCATCCTGCAAAGTGCCACAGATGTAGCCATGACTCTTGATGAAACATCATTAGAGTCCACTGCAGCATGAAATTGCACCTTGGATGCCTCAATACCATCCATAGCCACCTGTTCCAGCTCCCTGGCAAGCTGGTCAGGGACTTGTTTTGCTAGAGCCAGCACAGTATCCCATCTGGATTTCTGGTACCTAGCAGCATAAGCCATATAATTTGCTTGTCTGAGTCCCAAAGATGCTGCCATGTACTGTTTCTTTGCCATAGCATCAATCTTCCTGGAGTCCTTCTCAGGGGGTGATGCTAGGGAATATTAGTCTTGTCACAGGCTGCAGCCTGCACTACCCCCACATGGCTGTTTCTACATAGTCTGGCTCCTCTTGTCATCAACAGCTTCCTCAACAGGGAGCTGAGAGTTTCAGCAACTTTTATAAAACATGAAATGAGAAGGGACTCAGAAAGCCTTGGAGGAGAAACCCTAGGGTCTATCTGGAGAGATGTCCGGATCAATGGGCACATCCAGACTTCAAAACCATATTCACTCTCCTCATATTCTCTTCCCCTCCCCGGTTCATAAAAATCCTCAAAATCATAATCTTGAACCCGGTGGAACCGCGAACCGAACGCCTACCGAAGGTGTCGTTCGGTCGGAACGAGAGAGAGACTGGACAATTTGAATTGCTTTAGCTATTTCCTCAGCAGTTGGGGAGAGAACTTTTGGCTCTACACTAGCTGACTTTCTAGTCCTTTTGCTGGAACCGGCTCCTCAGAACTGGCTCTTCGTTTCCCGAAGTATCGCCCTGGTCAGAGGCACTTCCTCTAGTTCGGTTGGCACCAACCGGGCTGGCCATCCTGGTCAGGGACTTTTGGCCTCCCTTTCCTGAGCCTACCAACTCTCTTATCTATGGTGGCAGCAGGAAATTGTGACAAATCTGGCAGTCTGAATTGAGGTGGTCAAACCCCAGACAATAGACACATGTGGTGTGTGGGTCAGCCAAAGCTTCCCCACAAACACTACAGTGTTGAAACCCAGTGGGTCCGGTTTTTCTTTTGGGTTTCTCAGACATAATGCCAGCCCAACCAACTTGCCCGTTTATGGCAATCCACCAAGCAAGACACCCTTATCGGTTCCCAACCATGTCACGGGTCGTGGAAAAAAACGTAATGAAATCCGTTTTTTTTAGAACCGATAAGAACCAGGAACTGCACTCTAAAAAAGGACTAGAAGATTTTAAATACAACCCGATCGGTTCAAACCGAACCGATAAAGAATTACAAGTTCCACACAGAAAAAATAAATGTAAAACCTATCTATTACTTACATTACCACAGACAGAGCTTGAACCGACCGGTTGCGGTTTAATTTCGGCTAAAAAATGAAAAATAATACTTTTAAACTGACAAAATGAACCGAGCAGAAGGAGAAATCTCCGGAGCGACTGTTCAGTGAGGCGGAGTAAAGAATCTGACAGTTTGCGTTTGAAGCACAACAGACAGAGTTTTCAACCGAGCTCACGCTCTAAGTTCCATGCCTGCATGGAAAGTTAACTATTTCACCTCCGGAGCAGTTCTAACCTGTGGTCATACTGCAATTGTCATAATATAGCAAGACTTCATGTTGTTTGAACGAGTTAACCAGGAATGTTAACTCACCTTCCTTCAACACTTGTTGTGTCTTAAGTCACTCTCGACAATATGGGAAACATTCAGGCAAAGTTTGATGAGTTTTTGGTTTGGGTGTAGTGTGGTAGTTTTATTAGTTTAAATATTTCTGAAATCTGGTTTAAATAAAAAGCAATGTGGCAAAGATGTAATGATTCCTGAGTATAGCGTTTTTAGGAAGGATAGGTTAGGTAAAAGGGGAAGAGGTGTATTAGCCTATGTTTATTCATATTGTATTGCTACATTAGATCTAGTTGACTACAATGCTTCTGTGATTATTTTAGTAGTAAAGATTCATTTGAGAGCGCATAAGCAATTGTTCATAGCATCTTTTTACTTCCCCACAGGTTTTTCAGGTGAGGGAACATCTTTACTATTAGCATACTGTGAAGCAAGAAATAAGTTCAACGAATTAATCTTGTTTGGGGATGCAAACATTAATTGGTCCAGTAACTTAACTATTCAAGGATAAATTAGAGGGAATAGCATGATGCAAGTGATTAAGGAAAACGCAAAAGGAAATTACAAAACAGGGTCAGAGACTTTACTTGGTTGGATTTTAACCCTAACGGAAGAATCAAAGACAGGATACTTGATGCAGTTACATAGAAACACGGACTTTGACGGCAGACAAGGACCACTTGGCCCACCCAGTCTGCCCATTTCCCTACCTATTGGATAAGCTACAGATTCTAGTTAACCAACAGCCTACTTCCTGCAACCCCCACTATAATTGCCTTATGTCTGTCCCATGCATGTTTGAATTCCCCCACAGCCTCTCTAGGAAGGCAGTTCCATGCTTCCACCACTCTCTCCATGAAAAAGAATTTCCTCACATTACCCCTGAGCCGTCCCACCTCTAACTTTAAATTGTGCCCCCTTGTTCTTACACATCTCTTTTTCTGAAAGATGCTACCCTCCTGGACTTTGTTGATTCCCTTGAGGTACTTAAAAAGTTTCTATCATGTCCCGCCTGTCCCTCCTTTCATTAAGGGTATACATATTAAGCTCTCTCAGTCTCTCTTCATATGGTTTTTGATATAGACCCTGCACCATTTTAGTTGCCCTCCTCTGGACTGCTTCCATCCTGTCTATGTCCTTGCATAGATAAGGTCTCCAAAACTGCACGCAGTACTCCAGATGGGGTCTCACCAACTGTCTGTACAGAGGGATAACCACTTCCCTTTTTCTACTTGTGATGCCCTTCCCTATGCATCCCAGTATCCCCCTGGCTCTCCTTACTGACTTCTCACATTGCTTACCCACCTTTAGGTCATCTGATATGACTACATCCAGATCCCGTTCCATTATTGTTGCTGTTAGTACCCCTCCTGCTATTATGTACTCTTCTCCTGGATTTTTATTTCCCAGGTGCATTACTTTGCACTTCTTTGCATTGAATCTAAGTTGCCATATGTCTGACCATTCCTCCAACCTTGCCAAGTCCCTTTTCATCCTTTCTACCCCCAACCCGTGTATCAACTCTGTTACAGATCTTTGTGTCATCTGCAAAGAGGTATACCTTTCCTTCCAGACCTCTACAATGTCACCTTTAAAGACATTAAAGAGGACTGGACCCAGAACTGAGCCCTGTGGTACTCCACTAGCAACCCCCCTTTTTTCAGAATGTGTTGCATTCACTATTACCTTCTGTGTCCTGTTGTGCAGCCAGTTTGTTACCCAGGCTACCACCCTGGGACCCACTCCCAGGCTGGCTAACTTGATTATTAATCTTTTGCTTGGGACTGTGTCAAATGCCTTGCTAAAGTCTAGGTAGGCCATATCCACAGCCCCTCCCTGGTCTATTACTTTGGTCACCCAGTCAAAGAAATCAATTAGATTCGCCTGACATGACCTTCCTGCTTTGAATCCATGCTGCTGTGGGTCCTGTGCCCCGCTGGCCTCTAGGTACTGAACAGTTCTTTCTTTCAGAAGTGATTCCATCGTTTTCCCCACCACTGAGGTCAAACAGGTCTGTAGTTTCCTGCTTCTGCCTTGCTCCCACTTTTGTGAAGGGGAATCACATCTGCCCTCCTCCAGTCCTCAGGTACCACCTCATCCTCCCATAATTTGTTAAAAAGTGTAGTCAGCGGTGTCACTAGGTCCTCCCTTAGTTATTTTAGGATTCTAGGGTGAATCCCATCAGGCCCCATTGCTTTGTCCACCTTGAGTTTTAGGAGTTCTTTCAGGACTCTTTCTTCTATAAATGGACTGGCGTCAACCCCATTACCCAGAGTGCTGCTAATATTTGGTTTAGGTAACTCCTCCTCTTCTTCTTTTGTAAATACTGAGCAAAAGTATTCATTCAGTATCTCTGCCTTTTCACTGTCTTCCTCTGCCCACCTCCCCTCTCCTTTATTAATCTTCACTATCCCTCCCTTAATATTAATAAGTTCTACTTGTTGATTTACTGAGCAACATTGCCCAGTACTTCATACATGGTCAGCAAAAAAAAAAAACACGTTCACCTCCCATACATAGCACCATAGAATCATAGAAATCTGATGGCAGAAAAGGACTATCTGGCCCATTGAGTCTGCACCTCCTCCCCACCTTACTCATCACCTCTGTCATGAGACCTCCCCTTCCCCCTACTTGCCAACCCTTATGTTTGTCCCATGCCCTCTTGAATCCCTCCATCATTTCAGCCCCCATCACTTTCTCTAGTAGTTTATTCCAGGCCTCCACCACTCTCTCCATGAAGAAATACCTACTCACATTGCCTCTAAATCTTCACCCTTCTAATCTCAGTCTATGCCCTGTAGTTGTAACCCCCACCTTCCTTTTAAATAAGCTCTGCTCCATGATCTTATTGATCCCCTTGACGTACTTAATTTTTTCTGTCAAGTCCCCCCCTCTCCCTTCTAGTCTCCAATGGGTACAGATTCAGTTCCCTCCACCTCTCCTTATATGGCTTCCCCTGCATACCATGCACCATCTCGGTTACCCTTCTCTGCACCCTCTCAATCCCATCACAGAGGCAACAAGCCTTTGTGTGAAGCAAATAGACAAAACTAAACGATGTAAGAAACCACTATGGTTCTCAAATGAAGTGGCAGTGAAGGTTCAAGAGAAAAAGAAAGCTTTCAGGAAGTACAAGGAATCACAGAAGGAGCAGGACAGAGAACTGTATCAGTTAAAGCAAAAGGAAGCTGGGAAGGCAGTCAGAACAGCAAAGGCCCAAACCGAGGAAAAGATAGCCAACTCAGTTAAGAAGGGATAAAACCTTTTATAGGTACATCAGGGGCGAAGGAAGACCAAGGGAGGATAGTGAGGTAATAAGGAGGGGAGGGGGCAGAAGGAGACTGAAAGGCAGAGATACTAAACAAGTATTTTGCTCAGTATTTACAAAGGAAGAGGTGGGGGTACCTAGAACAAACAGTAGAAACACACTGGATACAGAAGTTGATACCAGCCCATTTACAGAAGAAAGGGTTCTGAAAGAACTCTTGAAACTGAAGGTGGACAAAGCAATGGGGCCTGATGGGATTCATCCCAGAATTCTAAAAAGAACTAAGGGTAGAATTAGTGACACCACTGACTACCCTGTTTAACAAATCATGGGAGGATGGGGTGGTACCCGAGGACTGGAGGAAGGCAGATGTGATTCCCTTCACAAAAGTGGGAGCAAGGCAGAAGCAGGAAACTACAGACCTGTTAGTTTAACCTCAGTGGTAGGGAAAATGATGGAATCACTTCTGAAGGAAAGAATTGTCGAGTATCTAGAGGCCAGAGGGCACAGGACCCAAGCAGCATGGATTCACAGCAGGAAGGTCATGCCAGACAAATCTGATAGATTTCTTTGACTGGGTGACCAAAGTAGCAGATCAGGGAGGGGCTGTGGACATGGCCTACTAGACTTTAGAGGCATTTGACACAGTCCCACACAAAGATTAATATACAAGTTAGCTAGCCTGGGATTGGGTCCCAAGATGACAGCCTGTGTAAAATTGGCTGGAAAATAGGACACAGAGGTAATAGTAAATGGAGTCCACTCTGATGAAAGGGGGTTACTAGTGGGGTACCACAGGGTTTAGTATTAGGACCAGTCCTCTTCAATGTCTTTATAAGCGACATTGCAGAGGGACCGGAAGAAAAGTATGTCTCTTTGCAGATGACACAAGATCTGCAACAGAGTTGATGCACAAGGTGGGGTGGAAAGGATGAAAGGGACTTGCAAGGTTAGAGGAATGGTCAAATGTATGGCAGCTTAGATTCAATGCTAAGAAGTGCAGGTAATGCACCTGAGAAACAAAACCCAGGGAAGAGTACACAATGGGGGTGAGATACTAACAACAAAAATGGAAAGGGACCTGGGGTAGTCATATCAGATGACCTAAAGGTGGGCAAGCAATGTGAGAGGGCAGCAATGAGGGCTGGGGGATATTGGGATGCATAGGAGAGGCATCACTAGTAGAAAACAGGAAGTTATTATCCTCTGTACAGACAGCTGGTCAGACCCCATCTGAGTACTGCATGCAGTTCTGGAGACCCAATCTTCATAAAGACATAGACAGGATGGAAGCTGTCAGAGGAGGGCAACTAGAATGGTGCAGGGTCTGCACGGAAGACATATGAAGAGAGACTAAAGGAGCCTAATATGTATAGCCTCGGGAAAGGAGGAGAGGGGACATGATAGAAACTTTCAAGTACCTCAAGGGATCAACAAAGTCCAAGAGGTAGCATCTTTCTAAAAAGAGGTGTGCAGAACAAGGGGAAGATAGAGGCGGCTCAGAGGTAATTTAAGGAAGTATTTTTCAGAGAGGGTTGTGGATGCATGGAGCGGCCTTCCGGAGGAGGTCGTGGAGTCAAAAACAGTGGTGGAATTCAAACGTGCATGGGACAGTCATAAGGCAATTCTAGGGGATTGGGGTAGGAAGAAGTAGGCTGCTGGTTAACTAGGATCTGCAGCTTATCCAGTAGGCAGGGAAATGGGCAGACTGGGTGGGCCAAGCGGTCCTTATCTGCCGTCAAATTCTATGTTTCTATGTTTCTATGTTTAGCACTCTTTCCTTTAACAGCACCTCCATCATGTTCTCCACCACCAAGGTGAAGTTGACGGGTGATAATTTCCCATTTCCTCCCTGCTGCCCCCTTTATGCAGTGACACCACATCCACTGTCTTTCAGTCACTTGGCACCCATCCAGTATCCAGGGACTGGTTAAACAGCCTTGCCAGTGGTGCTGCCAGTTCTTTCCTCAGTTCCCAGAGTACCTAAGGATGCAAACTCTCTGGCCCCATTGCCTTGTCTACCTTCAACCTTCCTAATTAATCTTTTACCCTATCCTCACTGAATAGGCAAGGATCCACTCTTATGTCATTCCTAACTCTGGTCCCTTCCCTTCCACCATATAGTCAGAGCAAAGAAAGCTATTCAGCACCTGTGCCTTCTCAAAGTCTTTCTTCACCAGTGCTCCGCCTTCCCTTACACCCTCACTATCCCCTGCCTTGCCTTCCTCTTTTTCCCCACATACTGAAAAACAAGTTTTATCTCCCCTTTTGGCTAGCCTAGCAGTTCTCTCTTCTGTATCTGTTTTTGTCCTCCTAATCTTTTGCCCTGCTGCCCTCAGCTTCTCTCTATAAATCTCCCTATCCTCCCTTCTCTGGGTCTTCTTATATATTCTGAAAGCCATCCTTCATTCCCTAATTGCTCCGCTAGCACCCTGGTAAACCAGAATGGCCTCCTTCTTATTTTGTTTTTCCCTACCCTCTTGATGCAGAGCTCCATGGCTTTTGGTACCCCCCCTTATGCCTTTCCATAATTCCTATACTTTCCCTATTAGTTTCTCATCTTTCATTTCCTCCCTGAAAATCACCCTTGTTCTTGCAACATCCACTCCATAAAAGTCTAGAACCTTCTTGTCAGTTTGATTTTTTTCTCTACCCATTTTTATCCTGAAACTCACTGTGTTGTGGTCACTCATACCAAGGCAGTCTCCCACCTTTACTTCCCCCACACTGTCCCTGTTGGTGAGGACCACATGCAGTAGGTTATCCCCCCTCATGGGTTCGCCAGCCAGCTGTGGCAGGAAAGCTCCCTGGAGTGCTCCAAGTACCTCCCTGCTTCTGGTTGATGTTGCTGTTGGGATTTCCCAGTCCACATCAGGGAGGTTAAGGTCCTCCAGTAGCAGGATCTCCCCCCTGTGTGCCATTCATTGTATCACCTTATCATCTGTGTGTCCTCTTCCTCCCCCTGTGTAAGAGGCATGTAAACTGCACCCGGCCTTAATGATTCCCCAGACCATTTTTCCAATGTGACTCACAGGACCGCCACCTCTTGCCTTTTGATCACCCTAATGTCATCTTTGATGTACAGTCCTAGCCCCCCTTCTGCCAGCCCTGTTACTTTTGAATAACCTGTACCCCAGGACACCTACTTCCCAAGACTGATGCTTTGACCACTAGATATCTGTTATAGCCACAAGGTCTAGACCATCTTCTATCATAATGCCCTCTAGGCCCACCATTTTGTTCCCTAAACTCCTGGCATTTGCTGACACTCACATCCACCACAAACCCCTATGTCCTTGCTGTCCCTTCATTCTCTACCTGCCCCATTTTCTGGGGGAGTACTAGCTAGATTATTCCCTGCAGCTCCACCCCCCTGCTCAGTTTAAATGTAAACTATCCCTTACATGGCTATCTAATTTCTCCTTCAGGACCCTTGTGCTCCCCTTGCTTAAATGTAACCTGTCAGGAGCATAAAGTTTCTTGTTATACCATGTCCTACCCCAACCACCCCAAATCCATTTTCCTTACTCCAGCTCATCAGCCACAAATTAAACTCCTCAATTCTCTCCTTCCTATCCATACTGGCTTTTGACCCTGGCAGAACTTAAGAAAACTAGACAATTTTACCCTCCACCTGACAGATCCTAACCAGCTCCCTGAATCTAGCCTGCACTTCCTTCACACTGTTGTTCACTAGATCATTAGTTCCCAGATGCACCACAATGTGGGTGAGCCCCTCATGTTTCCTGGCCAAGGTGTCTATTAAGTGTGAGACCATGAGTGCCATCATTTCCTGGCATGCACTCAGCCCTAATAGCTACACCCCCACCCATCCCCATTTGATTCCCTTAAATATGGGGTCCCCAAATTAAGAACTTTGCTTCACTCAGTCCCCTTGCAATCTGGGGATTCTCTACTCAACTTCTTCCAATATTGTTCTGCCTGCTTCTCTTGATGGTACTAACCCTCCCTCTATAGCTTCTCTTTGCCCACAGCTCCTAGATGCACCTCTGTCCATCCCATTTGATGTCTTCCCTTCCTTGGCCTTGCCTTCTTGCTTATTCATGTCCGATTGCCCTATTACTTCCATTGCACCCCCATCCATAGTCTCTGCTGGTTCCCAATGCCCCCTCACTGTTCCTATCCAACTCCTTACCTCTCCTCCCTCTCTATTACTAACTCCTTTGGCCCCTTCCTCCTCAGACTTCACCACCTCCACATGATCCACTGTATCCCCTCTATTTTGCAGTGGGGTATACCTATTCATCACTACACACCTCCCCTTACAACACTGATATCATTTTCCATACTGTCTCTACCAAGGCTGACATCCAGTACTCCCTTTACTCCACCTCTCCTCTCCTCCACTCTTCTCTTGATCACTTCCTGTCATCCCCAGTTTGTTCCTCCACTACTTATTCATTCTCTGTATGAACTTAAATTAAATGCATTCAACAGATAAACTTCATATATTGATTGGCCTTATCTCTTTGCTATTCCAAACTATGATTTAATACTGTAATTTATTTCTTCTGTATTAATGGCAGCATGTGACAGATCGGCACCTGTAAGAAAAAAAGAGTTAAAAATAGAAGTCAAAACTGGATTAAAACTGAACAAGTTAACTTAGTGCAGGAGAGAGACAGGGCTTGTAAGAAATTTAGACTAGAAAAAAATGCCTACTTTATATACTGTCTGTCAAGAAAGTGTACACTAGAGCAACTGGTGCCTTAACAGTCACAAAATGTAACAGCCAATTCCAAAAAGACTGGAGCACTCAAACCCATTTAAACACCACTCAGAATGTTCAAAATATATAGCTAAAGTTACTTTTTCTTGCATTTTAAAATTACATAAATGCCTGACACGTTTCAGATAAAATCTTTTATCAAAGGCTAAAATACAAATGGGTTACCACATCTTCATATACAAGTATAGGTAAAGACATCATAATGGCATCACTAAATTGTTTTTATAAATTTATTGGTCTCCAATAAAGTGCTATAGTGAAGCCATAATAGGCAGACACCCTAAAATAAAGTGCACCATTGCAATTAAGGTGCAAGCAACAAAACACTAGTTTACAGAGTGCAAAAAACCTGGGACCCCTGAGGGATTAAGACTCGCTAACACAGAAAACAAGAAACATGGATATTACATAACAGATTTCAACTAAACAGGTTTTAGCTAAAAATTTAAGGGCTGTAAATGTCACATTCTCTAACAGCATATTTAAAACAACAGTAAGAATTCTTTGCTACAATTTATTTAGGGCTCTTCAAGGTAAAGTTTGAGCTCATTGTCCATATTCAAAATAGTTTTTTTATTGGCAAACAACCTGATGATCCTCTCTGTTTCTTTCATCAGAATATTGGTTCTGAAATTATCTTCTCTAGGGTTAGGGAAAACATTTTCTATCCCAGTTTCTATGTTTGTGGAATAGCAATAAGGAGAGATGGGGCACATAGTCATTGTGTAACTTGTAGCACTTGTTGTAGCTTTATTCTTTTCCCACCCTTGAGTAGTAGGTATGCAGGTAGTAGTTTGTAGGGAATAGAAGGCCCAAAATGATACCTCCTCCAACTCATGGAGAGTATAACCCCCTAGCACTCTGGAGAGGAAAACACCACAGATGTGGAAACCTCTGAGGACCCATGGCCAGACGTCTGCCCCTCCTTGTAGCATACTAAATGGAGAAGGATCTATGTTCTAGTAACCATAGCTAATGTAAGGTTGGTGAGTTGCTTGGAGAGATGATAATCCATTTTTGATCCACGGACGATACCGATCACATGATGATCCTGAGGTTGAAGAGGATCTGTTCTGACTAAGCATTACAATCCAAAGTATGAAGTAAATCCAAATGAAGGAGGATGAAGGAAGTCCAAGTTTCCAAGATGATGAATGTTGCTTGTCCAACAGACTTATAAAAAGGCAGAGGGACCATGACTGGATTGACACTAAACTGGGAATGGTGGAAATGCAATGGTAGAAGAAGCCGTGGTGAATGATCCAACTTGTGAGAGGCTTAAATGAAATGGTATGGTCTACAAGCTAGGAACTTTGTATTGAACAAGAAGTCACAAAGGAAACATCCATATAATAGAATTTGTAGAAGAGCCTTTGAGTGC
This sequence comes from Neoceratodus forsteri, assembly GCA_016271365.2. Lineage (NCBI taxonomy): Eukaryota > Metazoa > Chordata > Ceratodontiformes > Ceratodontidae > Neoceratodus > Neoceratodus forsteri. The sequence goes on along the minus strand of CM057452.1, from coordinate 1,063,900,263 downwards.
CCTGGAGATGATGATTAGTTCTTGATCTAAGGAAGATACAGCCTGAATGATGATTCTGCAGATGAAGGGTACATTTTTTTCCAAAGAGGTGGTAAATCCTATGTAGAGCAGATCCAGTTACAGAAGGGCTAATGTAGACCATGTTTCTGAAGTGACTAAGATGCATGTCCAAGGGATTTGTAAGGACATTATGAGCCAGGAGGGCAGATTTGAGTGATAAAAGACTAGACAGTATACTGTGGAGTTGTGATGATTAGTGAAGTTATGAGAGACTGATTCAGTTCACATAAGGTTTGATATTCAAGGTAGTCTGGTGGTAAAGAATCAATCAGTTAGCAAAAGTCACTAGGTAAGCATCCCAGAGTAAACTGAGCGGAGGAGAGTTTGAATGCCTGATGTAAATGATGCTATAAATGATTAGTAACGCACAAGAAGATGATATGCAATGTTGTCTAGATGGTAACCTAATATATATGAGGAGGAATTCAGTGTGAGGAATATATGGCTTCTTTGGTCATGATATTTGAGACTTATGCTCAAATCCTCTGCTGGTCTGCTGCCTAAAGTAAATAAGGGCATTCTTGTGGTGTGATGATTTAGGAGATGCACTCTGGTGGCATAAGTGGTTAAGTTCATAGGTAATCCTGCTGCTAAAGTACATGAGAGGAGTTTGGGGAAAATAAGAAGAAGAGTCTTTAGGCTGGATTAGTAGTGAGATCTGTTAGTGCAGAATGCCATAGGATTTAGTGTTATGGATGATTAACACTGATTTGGATGCAAGGCTGAGTTAGTGAATTTGTCATGGCAGTTATGGATTGCCAGGTAGAATTCAGGAGAGCCAGCTATCGGTAATGGCCTTTGCTGTAGAGATGAATGAAGGTACTTTAAGAAGAAGAGGCTGAAAGGTCCACTGGAAAGTGGTTGACCCAGCTGCAGGTATTAGGTGAAAAAGTACAAATAATAACCTAAGTTAAAGTGATGCCTGGGAGTGAAACTGAAGGTTGCATGATGTGCAGTCAATAATCAGCTAGCTGTGGGGATCCCACAATGACTATTCTGGACAATATCTGTGCAATTCTTAAAACGAGCATGATTGTGGGGAAGTAGGAGCCAAGTAACTTGGTTATCAGAGTCAGTGTTGAAATAAGAGTCAGCAGAAGGTAAAATGGATGATATTCATAGCTTAATAGGTTAAATTGTGATTCCCGGTATCTGTAGAGGCAATGCTGAATATGAAGTTCGAGTATAACAGAAGGATTTAAGTCCTTTCCATGTATGAGGATGGAAACAAAACAAGGCATACAAAGAAGTCATGGTGATTGGATGGTCAAGGATTGGAGGATATATCCAATAGAGATAAAGGAGATCTTCCTATTGTCCAAGTGAATGGAGTCCATGAGTGATTGCAAATAACTGCATGGGCAGTATAAGCTTCCTATGATAACATGAGAGTCTATGGGGCATGTAAGCCAAGGAATGTTTGCTGGCAGTAGAAGTACACCAAGAGTAATGCACTAATGATCGAATGAGTAATGGAATGGTACTGTTAGAAGAGCTGGAGTAGAAGTAGGGGATGCATCATATGGAAAAGACCAAAATAGCCACAGCAAACAGCACAAAGCCCTGAGCCAGCAAGGTGAAGAGGAGAAGAAGCCAGACAATGGGAAGAAAGTCTGGAGGGGATCCTGAGGAATTGAAGGAATGACAAGAGGAAACCATGGGCCAGGCAAAGCAATATGACATCCAGAGCATGAAGGAGCATGACGAGGGCAGGTCCATGGTGAACAGGTTCATACTGCAGGGAAGTTGAGGAGGTCCAGGACAGGTGTTTGGCTTCGGTGATTCAGCAAGGCCCAGAGTTGAGCCAGCCAAGTTCTGCAGACTGCAATAAAGGAAGTAGCCACAGCCATTCACTTGAAGGACTCTCAGGTAAGCAAGCACCAAGCAGTACCAAGGGTAGCAGAACAATTTGTACCAACCAGATATATTTTGAACTTGGGAATAATTATTCTGGAGGAAAGTGAAACCACTGAGGTAGGCAAAAGTGTGCCCCGAACAGACCACTACACTAGTCGCGTAATTTAAATCAGACACTATAAATACAAACTTAGGTGGGAATTTGGGAAAACTAAAAAGACCTGGCTTCTTCCCCCAGGATAGGCAGGGAAATGTACTTCTGTTTTGACAAGTATGTCACTATGTCACATTGTTTGTGAAGACAGTGGCGGAATCCATTCTCTTGAACAGAGGGCAAGTGATGTGCACTGGCCAGCCTGACAGGGCAGAGCCTCTGCCCATTCAGGCTGGCCAGTGCTCATTACTTGCTCTCTGTTCGAGAGAATGGATTCCACCACTGTCTTCACAAACAATGTGACATACTCCTGGTTGTTTGAGCAATGGGCTGTCCAGCACTGAGCTGGTAGTTCTGTCCCACTAGTTAGCTAATTGCCTCAAGCCCACTGAAACAGGTAGGGTCACAGGCTGTGTCCCAAACCCTTTACTCTTGGCTGCACATATAACCCCATGTACTTGTCTACTTTGATGCTTTCTAATGAGAGGTAGGAGTGGGGATCCCATTCCTATTTCTGTCATTTCAAAGCAGCAAACTAGATACTTGGCTGTCTTAACTAGTGCAGATTTTCCATTGCTGTTAATGAAGTTAACCCTACTTTAGAATGCTGTACCCCTCATGCTAATCCTTGTTCCAGATGGCCTTGTGTGATTAACAGCTCATCAAGAGCAACAATTATTTGGCAGTTGAAGAGGGGCTTTGCACAAAAAACATTATCACTCCACTGTTACTGTAGGACATTCAGCTGGTGTCCAGGCTGTGATCAATAGGTAGAACAGTAGAGTGCTGTTAAGACATCAGCTGCCAGTTTTCTGCAAGTGTCTTTGACAATATTTTCTTACATTTTGAGTGCTTGTATCTAACATTTCCGTGACAAAATGCTAAGAGGTATACAGGGTCTGACATGTAGGTGATGGGTTTTATGCCATCATCACAATAGCTGCTCCCTCTCCCCTGCAAATCTCTCAGTTTGCATCTGTACTGTCCCTGGACACCACTGCAGACCAAACTCTGAACTGACCATCCATATATTCATAGCTGCCATTACTGGCAAGTGTAGGAGTCCCCAGCTCTTCTAAATGGACCATGCCAGCCAACACCATCCATATATAATCTGAAAGGTTAAAATAGGCATTCTTGCCTTTCCTGGTGTGCATCATTCATTCTAAATAGAAAAGAGGTTGTACAGCACCATACCTATGTGCTGTTTCCCTTGGGAAGATGAAAGGACAATGTTTTAAAATGAGTGTTATTGTTTTGCAGAACATGTTTCAATCAATACTTTTACAAATGAAAATGTCATGAAGTTTTCTGTTTCCCAAGCCCCTTAGGTTGTGTAGCCCCACTTGTGAAGAAATTCCTATATGTGTTCCTGACTCATTTGACACTGTATGAAGATTTCCAGTAGTGCAGGTCTCTAGTTGATTTTATGGTGGAGGCTCAGTGTGTCTTTCTCTGCCTGACTCTGTTCATTGCCTTGTGGGTGGTGCGTGGTGGTGACAGTGAGGTGAGGTGCATAATGATTCCTGCTATTGTATGTGCAGAGCTAGGACTGCTTGACTGAACATTTGCAGTTGTGGCATCCTCTGCTTTGGTGGGGGGGCACAGAAAGAGTAAGTGAGAAGGCCATGAACTGAACAAAACAATGGTGGGCACACGTGTGCGATGGCTTTGCATAGTCAGTTGTCCACAACAATTGGAGGTTCTGAAGACTGTAATGCCAGCCAGAGTCTCCACTCTCCCACAACCCTGATTCCATGTGAAAAAAAATTCCAATGAATTTAGGGGTGGGGAACAAGTAACAAAATTTAGTTTTTTCTTCAAGAAAAGCCCCAAAACTCACCATGGAGCATGTAAACCCCCAGAGCTTCTTGGAGGCCTTGCAGCCCCCAGACCCCAGGCCACAGCCTTTATGTAGAAAACTTACAAAGATCACAGTACATTACAAAAACAGCATATGGGTGGGTGGGTGGTTGATGGCACTGTTGGATAGCCAGTTGTTCACAACTATTGGAGTTCTGCAGACTGTAATGCCAGCCAGAGTCTCCCACACACCTGATTCAATGTGAAAAAAGAATTTCCAGCTTTTATTTCTCCAATTTTGAAAATGGCATATATAAACAGGTAGGGTCACAGGCTGTGTCCCAAACCCTTTACTCTTGGCTGCACATATAACCCCATGTCCTTGTCTACTTTGATGCTTTGAAATGAGAGGTAGGAGTGGGGATCCCATTCCTATTTCTGTCTCACCCTCTTGCCACCTTTCCTACATTCCTTCTCCCCCCCTACCCTCTTCCCTCTCCCTATGACTCTGGAACTTCTTATCTGTTGTCTATTTTCTCTGACAAATGCCGCTGGCTGCCTTGTTACAATGCTACCCTTGAACTGTATTAATCTGTACTCTGTTTGCAATGTCCACATTGTTGTAATGCCTGTCTTGATGTTCCCCATAATTTGTATTTCTCTGACATGGAACCTTTGTAAAAGAGCCATGGCTCAAAGGTATTTGTAATCCTAGACTTGATAAATAAATAAATAAATAAACACCCCCAAAAACATATTCCTGGCTTCACCCCTGGGAGAATGTCAAGTTGGTAAGTAGGAGGCAATTCCATTCCCAAAAGGAAGTGGGAATCATTACAGCAAAAAAAAAACAACATTACTATTAAACAAGCAGACAAGGGGGGGGGGGCATTGTTGTGATTGATGTTCAAGATTATAAAGATGTATTTATTTATTTATTTGAATTTTGGTAACCAGGTAAGCGCACTGAGACCTGACAGTACCTTTTTCAGGGGTGACCTGGGAAGAGCAGTACAATTGAAAGTGCAGCAGTTGATACAAAGGTTGTACAGGTAACCTCATACATGTTATGAGCACAGCAGTAGCTACAACAGTACACCAGGATAGAACTACTACTACAACAAACAAGCACAACAAAAAAATGAAGTTTTAAGACAGTTAAATGACCCTGATTTCTACTTGAAATTGAACTCTGATCCAGTGTGGGACTACACATTTGCAGTGGATGAAACTATGGAACAGGCATTTCAAAATGCCACCATTATTGAGAAAACAAAGAAGTTTTTATCCACAGAAAATCTGGTGCAAGCCACGATCTATATTTTGCCTAAAGTCCACAAAAATAGAAATAAACTGCCAGATAGATCAATAGTCAGTGGCATCGGCTACCTAACGTAATCTGTATTCCAATTTTTGGACCATTTTTTTAAAACCAAATGTTAACACCTTACCATCATACCTAAAATACACTAAAGATGTTCTGAATTTAGTTGAGACTTTACATATTGATAATGACTGTCTCTCAGTGACTTTAGATATTGAAACATTGTACACCAATGTCCCCCATGAGGGGCGCTGGATGCTGTGGCTTATTACTTGAATAAGAGATATGTCAGAGAACAGCCATCTTCAGAATTTTTTCTAAAGCTTTTAGAACATGTACTAACAAAAATTGTGTTTACTTTTGATGGTCTTTTGTACAAACAGAAAAAGAGTACATCTATGGGGACTATGTGTGCTCCCTCCATAGCCAACCTATTTGTAGGTAAATGGAAGAGTGATGTGGTTTAAAATTCAGATATTAACATTTATTTTGACAATATAGTACTTTGGAAGTATTATACTGATGATATGATGTTAAAATGCAGAGGAAATTAGGAGACGTTCAGCAGTTTTACTGCTTTTGCACAGCACCAGCAAACAATTAAAATTTAGCTACACTGCTGATCTACGGACAGTAAACTATCTGGACCTCACTGTAACTAAGAAAGATAGTAGCAATTTTGAAACAGAGGTTTTTAGGAAGGACATAGCTGGGAATACTTTGCTTTTAGCTTTAAGCTGTCATCCCCAACACACAGTGAAAAATATTCCAAAAGAACAGTTCCTCAGAGTTAAGAGGAACTGTTAAAATGTGGAGTCATTCCCGAAGGGGGCAGAGGAACTAACTAGCAGATTTCTAGAATGAGACTATGCTCAAACATTGGTTTCAGAGGTGTGTCAACAGGCAGAGGTGAAAGATAGGGCAGGCTTGCCAAAAAAAAAACAAAGAAATGGTATCAGAAACAGGTAACAGATTCCATTTTGTTACAGCTTACTCAGCAGGTGCTAGTTCAGTAGCCAATATAGTAAAGAAAAACTGGAATGTGCTAGGAAGTGAGAGAGGATTATGTTCTCAAGTAGAGCCCCCCCCCATTCTGTCTTGTCAGAGAACACCCTCCATTAAGGCAGTCTCTCTCATAGCCATTTTGTTACAAAGCAGAATGACAATTGGTTAAACAAATCTAAACCTTGCTACCAATGTGAAAAATGTGTAAACTGTGAATTTGTGAACCAAAATAAAGAGTTTAAGTTTCAGAAAAGTAATCACTTGTTTGAAATGTGCCAGCACATAACTTGCAACACGTCAGGGGGCACTGATAAAGCTGACTATTGCTTTCTATACAGGCTAGACCAGGGGTTCTCAAATGGTGAGGCCGGCCTCCCTGGGGAGGCCCCAACCTGTTCCTGGGGAGGCTCAAGCAAGTCTTGAAAAAGTATTATATTTCAATTTTGAACTTTATAGATTTTGTGTGAGGTGATAAGGCGAACTGAAAGAGGATAATAGTAGGTGCATTTATGTATTTATTCACAAGTCTGTGACCAGGGAAGGTACTGTACACTGAGCCATGGCTTATTTCAGGTGTGCCCAGGGAAGAGTAGTGAGAGAATACAATTCAAAATGTAACTGCAAAACACTTAAGCAATACAAAATGAATAGAAGTGCAAACAAATTAAGAACAATAAACTAATAATGCGAGGAACAATTGATCAATTAGACTGGTAGCAGAACTGTCTAAATACAAGAGTTAACCATACAGGTACTAAGAATAAGAGCAGGAGGGAGCAAAATGATCCCTGAGAAGTTGCTTAAGAGCAGAGTGAGAGAGGGAGAGGTCAGCAGGAAGGTTATTCAAGTAAGAGGGGAAACAGAAAAAGCAGTCTGACCCATGAAGGTATGGCAGTAACGGGTAACAATGGTTTGAGAGTCAAAATATTGGAGCAAGTAGGTTGTCTTGTTGGGGGGGTTTACAATAAGCGTAATAACATGAAAGCCAGCTATGCAAAGAGGTTTCAATTTATCCCTGAAGTACAGTGAAAAGTAGGCTATTATTCTATGGGGAGGCCCCAGAATATTTCAATATTTTGGGGGAGGTTCAACATCTTTTCCATGGCTTAGGTGAGGCTCACTATGACAAAGTTTGAGAACTGTTGGGCTTGACTGAAAGACAGCTAAATATCAGGGTTGGGGAACACATTAAGGCTATCTACCACAAGGAACCCACCTACTCCACAGCCCTACATGTGATAGAGTCCTCAGACCCCACAAACACAAATTTAAATTCACAGGGATAGAAAACATTTTCCCTAAACCTAGAGGAGGTCATTTTAGAAACAGGACTCTAAAGAAAGAAGCAGAGTGGATCATCAGGTTGTTTGCCACTAAAAAACCTGGTTTGAATATGTGCATTGAGCTGAAACCTTACCTTGAAGAGCATTAAATAAGTTGTTGTAGCAAATAATTCTTACTGCTGTTTTGAATGTGCTGTTGGAAAATGTGACTTTTTCAGCCCTTAAACTTTTAGCTAAAACCTGTTTAGTTGTAATCTGTTATGTAATATCCATGTTTATTGTGTTCTGTATTAGTGAGCCTTAATCCCTCATGAGTCCCAAGTTTTTTGCACTCTGTAAATGAGAGTTTTGTTGCTTGCACTTTAATTGCAATGGTGCACTTTGTTTTTATGGTGTCTGTCTATTATGGCTTCACTATAGCACTTAACTGGTCACCAATGAATTTAAAAAAACAATTAGTGATGCCATTATGATGTCATTACCTATACTTGTATATAAGGGTGTGGTAAACTATTTGCTTTTTAGCCTTTGATAAAGGATTTTATCTGAAATGCGCCAGGCATTTATGTCATTTTAAAATGCAATAAAAGTAACTTTAGCTATATATGTTGAAGAGCCTGAGTGGTGTTTAAATAAACTTGAGTGCTCCAGTCTTTTTGGACTTGGATATTTTATATACAGAATAAAACAGATTTTGTAATGTATGTAAGCCACTGGTTTGAAAAGCAAATATGAAGCCAGCCCGTCAGCACAGCTGTTGGACTTCCGCTTGTGACACCAGTGACCTGGGTTCAGAAATGGACCCGAGTCGTTGGAGGGCCGGCCGGGGGGAGAAGGATGGAGCATCCCATGGATGGCTCTCCTTCTCCAGGGGGAGGGTTGGGAAGTGCCCAGCGCATTGAGGACTCCTGGCAGAGGCCGGGAGATATTCATGCCACCAGTGCTCATCTCATGGGAGGCAGGGTAGACGCTGGCATCATTGCACATCCCCGCCTCCAAGAAAACAGGAAAAAGGAGTAGGTGGCGGAGGCTACTATCTAAGTGAAGCCCTCCTAGGTGCTTCGATTAGCCATTATCACAGCATCCCCCGACCAGTTACTAGTCCGGTGGCATAGATTGAGGACTGTTGCCATTGCCCCACCCTCTGGGGGGGGGTAAGCCAGGGGTAACTGGGGGATTAAGCGGCAATGGATAATGGTGGAAGTCCCGAGGGCCGTGATTAGGGCTGAAGAATGACAGTGGCCCTGCAAAGGAGAAAATAGAGAATAAAAAAAAAAAAAAGCAAATATGGATTATTATCTTAGTAAACAGTTTGATGGAAGTAAGGGAGCCAAGTGAAATATTAAAAAAATTATTGGAAAGACAAACTCTATGGCATGGATTTCACTGACAGCATCAAATGGGAAATGTTGTCCCCATTTGATATTGCCATTGAACTCAATACTGCCTTTTGAAGTACAATAAATCTTGCACCTCAAATTGATCCTGTCTATATGCCCTCTTGTATATTTGTGGATAATATGAAGGAGAAGTGTTTTACTTATGTTTAAAAAAAAAGTTCGACTTTGCTATTTTAATTAGTTCAATGCTGTTATCTTCCTTAGCAGATCAAACTGTTAAGGTGTCTATTGATGACTATTTACAATGGGATCAAGGTGTGCGTAAGGAGGTCCAGCCATCGATTAGCATTGCTATCACTTTAAAGGGAAAATTAATTCCCTTTTCAACCCCTTTCTCTGATGTAAGGATGGGTAATTTATTAATGCTGTTAGGTGCTATCTTTGCTGGGGTTGCCAATTTTGATTACCATTCTCAGGAATCGAGGGGCTTTTGTACTATCTTATGTAAGTTTAAGAGTGAGAGGGAATTTTTCTCAGTAAAATGAGAGTAAGGAGGATATAGTCTTATTTCTATTAATTTCAGATTCTGTATACTCCCACCCATGCCCACTGAATCAAGGCAACAACTCACCCAGTATTAAAGAGCAATTGACACCATCTGGCCAAAAGAGCTACCCCTAGTAAATCTCATTCCAAAAACTAGAGTTCTTCCTTATTTCATTTTAAAGTTACTAACATACTAAAATGCCAGCAGAATAGGCCTAACAGTCTTTCGTGTCTGCTCGTTTGGTCAGCCCCCACCCTGGGAGCTGACCTTGCTGCCCCCCTCGCCTTCTCTGGCTTCTCCCTTCCCAGTTCCGGATATTCTCATTGCACTGGATTTTGCTTCCAGAACCCTTCCCCTGTACCTGTCCCACCCCCTCTTGGACCCCTCCACCATATCTGCCTCCACCAGCCCCCTGGGCAGTGCATTCCATGGCTCCACCACCCTCTCAGTGAAGTAGCACCTCCTCCTTTCTCCCCTGAATCTTCCTCCCTCCAGCTTCCAAACATGCGCTCTAGTTGCCCCCTCCTCCTTCCTTCGAAGCACCCTGACTGTTCCTTCCCTATTTACCCCCTTCATGTACCTGAAGACCTCTATCATGTCCCCCAAGTCCCTCTCTCTTCCAATGTGTACATATTTAGCTCTTCAAGCCTCTCCCCATAGGTCCTGTCCCCCAAGCCCCAAATCATTTTGGTTGCCCTCCTCTGGACCCTCTCCAGGAGTTTAATGACCCTCTTTAAGTGTGGCCTCAAAACTGCACGCAGTACTCGAAATGTGGCCTCACCAAGCAGTTATACAGAGGGAGTATCACTTCCCTCCTTCTGGAGGTGATCCCCCTAGCGATGCATCCCAGCATCCTGTTTGCCTTGGCTGCTGCCCTCCTACAAGTCTCCGAGTTGTTCATCTTGACATACATCACCACCCCCAGGTTCCTCTCAGCCATTGAGACCTGCAGCATTTCCGCCCGAAGGGTGTACACTTGGCCTGGGTTTCTGGCCCCCAGGTGCAGTGCCTTGCATTTCCCTGCATTGAACCTCAGCTTCCACTTTCTAGACCATTTTACAGAGCCTCCAGGTCCCACTGTAGGGCCACCCTCCCCTCCTCCCCATCCACCACTGCCCTCAGTTTTTAATCATCCACAAAGAGACTCATCTCACTCCTGATACCTGTCCTTATGTCAGAGACATAGGCATTAAACAGGAAGGCCCAAGGACTGATCTCTGTGGGACCCCACTAATGACCCTCCTTGGGGATGAGACTATCCCGCCAACTATGACCCTCTGGGTCTGGTCCTGGATCCAATTGTCTATCCATCTGATCATCTGGTTCCCCACCCCCATTTCTCCCAGCTTATCCAACAGGCCCTCATGAAGAACAGAGTCAAATGCCTTGCTAAAGTCTAGAAAGAGGACGTCCACTGGTCTACCCCGGTCCAAGGCATTCATCACCCAGTCATAGAACTCCACAAGGCTTGTCTGACATGATTTCCCTGGGACGAATCCATGCTGTCCATTGTCCAGGCACCCTGACTTTTCCAGGTCCCTCCAGCCTCTCTTTGACAGTGCCCTCCATCACCTTGCCCACCACCGATGTCAAGGCTGACAGGCCTGTAGTTCCCTGCCACCTCCCTTGATCACCCCTTGTGGATAGGCACTATATGTGCCACCTTCCAGTCCTGGGGCACCCACCCTGTCCTCAGAGAGATGGTGAAAAGCTCCGCCAGTGGTTTCGCCAGGACATCTGCAAGTTTCTTCAGCACTCTGGGATGTAGTTTATCTGGCCCTGGTGCTTTCTTCATTTTAAGCGAGCAGAGGGCTTTCCTCACTCTCTCTGCTGTAATTTCCACCTCCACTACCTCTTCTTCCTGCTTAGCTTCCCCCCTCCTGCCAGTGATGCCTCCCCCTCTCCCCAGACCTGCCGATTGGTAAGGGTTCCCCCTCCTCAATATCACTGTCTCCTCCCATGTATGATGCAGCACCCCCATTTTCCTTGGTGAAAACTGAGGTGAAGTACTCATTTAGTATCTCAGCCTGCTCCCCCAGGTCTTGTGCCCATCTCTCCCTTGTTTTAATCCTGCTAATCCGCCCCTTCACCCTTCGTTTTTCCCCAATGTATCTAAAAAAAACCCTTGTTCCATCTCCTAATTTCCCTGTTCAGGTTCTGCTCCTTCCTTGCCTTAGCAGCCCTCACCACCTTAGCGGCCCTTCTAGCCATCAGTTCATACTCCCCTCTATCCCTTTCAGTCCTTGAGCACTTGAATTGCCTATAGGCTGCCTTCTTTCTCCGCACCACCTCCTGGACCTCCCTGGTCCACCAGCAGGATTTTTGGGCCCTATCCATTTTTGTCTTACTCTGGCACGGGTGCTGGTAGCATCCTGCACTCCTCTCCTGATTATTTCCCACCTACTGTAAGCGTCCATGTCTGACCCAATCACATCCAAATGCTCCTTAAGGATCCTTCCCATTTCCTTAAAATCCGCCCCCTGAAGTCAGTTATCTCCGTCTTTGTGCAGCCTTCTACCCCTCCTAGTTCCAGGCAGAACCAGACCGTGGCATGGTCACTCCCCGGCAACGGATCCCTAACCTTCAGGCCCCCAATCTGGTCACTGTCTGCCAGGACCACATCCAGTACCTGCGCCTCCCTGGTAGGTTTCCCCACCTGCTGAGTTAGGAACGTGTCTTCAAAGACATCCAACAACCTCTGTTCCCTGGCCACCGAGGATGTCATAGTCTCCCAGCCTGTTCCTGGCATGTTTAAGTCCCCCAACAGTACCACCCTTCCCCTACCCAATCTGTAGTGTCTCCAAACATCTGCCACCAGACTCTCCTCCATTTCCTCCGCCAGCGCAGGGGGTCTGTATACCACTCCTATTTTTACTCACTTCCCCCCTTGTTATCAAGGTGACCCAAGTCGCCTCCACGGTTCCCTCTGCCTCCTCTACTCCCCCTATGCCAATGCAGTTTTTGACTATTATTGCTACCCTTCCTCCCCTTCCTTCTCCCCTGTCCTTCCCGAACATAGTGTAACCCTCCAGGTTCAGGTCTCAGTCGTGTCCTGCAGTGGCCCAGGTCTCAGTGATTGCTGCCACATCCACAGCTCCCTCAGTTAGCATGGCCTGGAGCTCAGGCATTTTATTGCCCAAGCTCCTGACATTTAGCAGGACTACCTTCCACCCTTTCTCTATACTTCCATTTCCCCTGCTCATGTTCACATTGGGATTCTGTTTTCCCCCTGGTCTGCACTTTACCAGTCTGCCTTTTCCTGCATTCCTCCAGCTCTCCAGGGGGGTGGAGACAGAGTCCCTCCTTTATTGGACCCCCCTTCACAGCCTTTTCTCCCATCCCTCCCCCCTTCAAAAGTTAAAACCCCACTTTTCACCAATGAACCCCTCTATTTTCAACTTAAGGATTCCCCTCCCCTCCAAATTGAGATGGAGCCTATCCCTAGCATACAGATCCTTATCCTCCCAGGTCTCCCCCAGTCCCTGATCAACCCATACCCTCTGGCCTCACACCACTCCCTGAGCCACTGGTTTATCTCCCCTAATCTTCCTTTTATGTTCCCCACTAGCCCTTGGCACTGGCAGGATTTCTGAGAAGGAAATCATGTTCCCTATGTCATGACAGACCCTGGCAAGCTTCCTGAACCTTGCCTGTATCTCTAGCTCGCTATTTCCCTCAATGTCATGTGTACCCAGGTGTACCAGTATGTCTGCAGAACCCCCACAATCCTTTGCCAGCTGATATATCTTGTGCTTGGCACTATGAACTGTTAGTCCAGGAAAGCATTTTGTTTTAACTGGCCAGGCTTCCCCCTTCCTATCCCATTTGATACCCCTGATCATAGAATCCCCCAACAGGAGCACTCTGACTGCTCCTTTTCCTCCATTTCACCCCTTCCATGTCCCTCATCCTTTCTTCTGGCCCCTCCACCCATCCGGCTCCTTGTTCCTCCCCATGTCTGGGTGCCACATGCTGCCCCCTCATTTACCCTGGCCACCCCCTCCTCTCCGATCCTATGCCTCTCTTCCTCCAAAGTATCCTTCTGTGCCTCGCTAACTCCCCCTTCACTGCTTGCGACTGGTCCTTCTCCCCCATCTGCTAAACTAGCCTGGCTCATCCTCCCTTCCCTCCTGTCTCTGTTCAGTCCCTCCTTGCTTGTCGTGCTCCCCTGGCCTAAACCCTCAGCTCCCTTTACTGAATTCATCTTGTACTTCTGATCATTCTCCTTACCGTTTCCTCCCAACTTGTCCTTCTCCTTGTACTTTCTTCCCTCTTCCCACTGCCCCTCCTGCTCTGATCCACTGCTCCCCCCATTCCCCTGCATTCCAGGTTCCCCCTTGTTCTTCCTGCTATCTAGCACCCACCTCCTGCCCCCCACTCCCTTTCCATCTCTAACCACCCCTGTCATGGCTACATCACCCCCCTTATCCTCAAGCAGAAGAAGAGAATTGAAGTGGTTATTGAGTGTAAGGTCCTATCCACCTCCCCACCTTGCTTCCTTCTGTCCAGCCCCAGCCATCTGCCTACTTCCCTGAGAATGTTGTCCCTCTGGCCCCCTTTGTGAGGGTCCCCAGTTACCTACCTGCTTCCTTGGTAGTGTCCTCCTTTTGGACCCCCTCTGCCAGGGTCCCTATATGACCCCAGAGTATTCTCCTGCACTCCTTTCCCTATACCCCACCCCTAGTGCTTGGTGCAACCCCGTGGGAGATCCCCTGCCCTCTTCCCCAATCTACCTCCCCCTTCCCCCAGCTGTCTCCTAATCCCGCAACCTCCTCCCTAAGCTGTGCCAGCTGGTAGCACACTGGGCAACCTCCGAACTTCCAATCCCAGTCCAGTATTATGGCTGCCCCACACCCTGTGCACCCCACCATCCTCCTAAAAATGCCAGCCCTAATGACGTGTGGTCCCATCCCCCTCCAAGTAGGTTTCCTTGGGTAAGCCACCATTCCCCACTAGTCCAAGATACACCCTTACTGACTAATCAGGTCACCCACTAATCCTAGATACAGTCCCACAGTAAACTGGTAACCCTGTTACTAGGTGCAGTACAACACAGTAAACTTACAAGGGAAGTGAACAACTCCCTAAGCTCCTCTCTCCCAGCCTTTAAATCCAACCCCCAGTGGCTAGAACTATATGAGCTGCACCTGCAGCCTTTTCCTCCCAATTGCAGGGCAGGTGTTCCCCTATAACTAAGCAGAGCTTTGGGGAGGGAGGATGGGATTAGGGCCTACACCCGACTCTTGAGAGAGTGTATCAGCCCTGTGTCTGCCCCTCCAGGCTCTGCAACCAAAGAAACAGCTCCAAGCAAAACCCACCAAATAGGTTTTAAATCAGAAGAAATAGGCCTCCACCAGCACAGCCTGTTACACAGTGAAACATCCAACAAATGAGCCCACTTACAGCCACCAAACCAGTTTTCAAACTTCCAACAGCCCCCAAAAACAATACTCTACTAGCCCCTTAGAAGTAGTAAGAAAGGAAAGAAATAACCTTCTACCAAGTAAAATACACAAGAAACCCTGTAAAAACAACAAGAAGCAGCTACTGTTCTGAAATACATCTGATTCTGTCCGCTTCTAGTTCCTTCTGAGAAGCCAAAGCAACTAACACCACAATCCTGATTCAGCTCTGCCTCCAGTCAATTAGCTGAGTGAGACCTGGCCAGACCATTAACACCCTTCCCCCACTATGCACTAACCTTTGCAGCTAGTGAAGTCAGCAAAAATGAATCGAAATTCAACTCAAAGCCCCCAAAATGTGTTTGCTACCAAAGGAACAAGGTCTCCAGTTCAATCAGCTTCACTAACAACACATCAAAATAGGCTTGACATTAACAGATATAGGTCTCCAATTCAAATAACCAGCCCCAAGCAAATCCCACCAAATAGGTTTTAAATCAGAAGAAATAGGCCTCCACCAGTGCAACCTGTTACACAGTGAAACATCCAACAAATGAGCCCACTTACAGCCACCAAACCAGTTTTCAATCTTCCAACAGCCCCAAAAACAATACCCTGCTAGCTCCTTAGAAGTAGTAAGAAAGAAAAGACATAACCCTGTACCAAGTAAAATCCACAAGAAACCCTGTAAAAACAAGAAGCAGCTTCTGTACTAAAACCCATCTGATCCTGTCCCCTTCTAGTTCCTCTAGTTATGTGATACTTTGTAACCCTGATTTCAGTACCTGCTCAAAACAGCCTTTATCAGTGAAGAGCTGCTGTTGATGTCATCTTAGGGCCTCACAGTCTAGTATTCCCTGTCAGCAAGCCTATAGGATCCGTTTCTCCAAAGTTGTAAAGATCATGTACAATGGTTTCACAAGTACCAGTCAGTAAACACTGCTTTAAAACTGTGTGTTTCAGGTTTTGTAACAAAGCTGACAATATTTTATTATGTGCCTTTTTGTTGTGGTCCTTTTTTCCAGGGTTACTGGATACTAGGTCATAACACACTGTTATGAGGTTTGCACACTGAATAAGTTGCTGATGTGGTAGAAGGCTGAGCTTATTCACACCTATCATTCAACTGAAGTGATTTCTAAGAAAGGTGCTTCAAAACAATTATTCCATCTCCTCATCAATGGGAATGGGGAAGGTAATGCTGTTTTGAAAACTTACTAGGATTTTCTAATTTAGCCAGCACAATGTGTTCTCCCTGTTAGGCTGTTTTGACATACATTCAGGCTCTTTTATGTTCTACACTATATTAAAAAGATAATATTACCAGAGCCAACACTTCCACCCCTAGTAGGAATTAACACATATAATGCCCCTGTTAAAACATATTGTAAAGCAGGCACTAACAAACTCCAGTGAAGTTACCAACCTTACAATACTAGCAGTACAGTAACACCCTCACTATAACAAACTAAAAGGGGGCCACAATCTGTATGTGTTGTGGCTCTCTGTTAGTTACAATGAGGGACACTACTATGCAATACTGTTGGGTGGTGCATATGTCACCTGCACACATCAAACACTTCCCATATGCCTTATGCACTGCACTGTCCACAAAATAAAGCTAAAATCAAAAAAATACCCACATCTTAACTGCTAGCTAAGACTTCAAGTTAAAAACAGCACCTGCAACAGGAATGGTGGCTCAGAGCTTCCACGCCCTTTACAAAGATGCCCCCCCCCAATGCACAGACTCATCAGTCCAGATATCTATACACAGACGAGTACACTGGGTAATATTAAAAGCAAAAAAGCAGCAGATTGACAAAAAGAAAAACCTGACTATAACAACAACAACAGCAACAAAATACCACTCTCGAAATTCCAGATCTTTTTTGATGATCTTCCTGCTCTCATAATCACCCCTATCTGACTCACAGAACACAGCTCCAGCTCCACCACATCTGAATTCCTCAGTATGATTCAGAACCTACCAAACATAAAATAAATTCAGTAATGGACAACATAAATTTATTAAGTAAAGATGAGAGTCGGGGGGATGGAGGGGGAGCATGTTTGTAAAGTGCATGGACTCTTGACGCTACCATCCATGTTACAGTTGCTGTCTTTAACTCTGAGTCTTAGGTAGCAGATAAGATGTGGATACTTTTTTACTTTATTGTTTAACTTTGTTTTCCTGACAGTACAGTGTATAAGGCATATGGACAGTGTTTGATGTGTGCGGGTGATGTGCGCCGACTGATTGCCGGTGCAGATAGGAATTCTGAAGAACAGAAATATTTAAATATCAGGAGCCACATGAGGTGTTCATTATAGCCAAGTTTTCATTATAGAGGGGTTCACTATAGCAAGGGGCTACTGTACAGCTTCCTAACTGTCACAGTAGAGTAGCACTCCTAATGGTTTCAGCAGCCTGGAGGCATGCTGACTCAGCATTCAGCAACCCTTTAGAAATGGACCACACCAAAAAGCATTATAAAATACAATTTTGTCAACCTTGTTACAAAACCTGAAACAAATATAGTTTTATAGCAATGTTTTTTGAATGATGCTGCATGTTTTACTTTAGACAACTATTGCATATGATTTTCAGTTTAGTGTGACAGTTCATTGATTGTCAAGACAGAATTGTCATTACAAAATATTACACATTACATTTTAGGATACATAAATATACATATAATGATCTACATTGTTAAAATCCATAGAGGCATATTTACCAGTAAATATACAAGGAAACTGAGTAGTAGAATTACATTGGTATTTCTACCAGTAAACTCATTCAGATGTGTATTACTAAACTATTGCACATGTCTCTACATCTAAGATTTAGTAACAAATAGAAACATAGAAACATAGAAACATAGAAGTTGATGGCAGATAAGGACCGCAAGGCCCATCCAGTCTGCCCATTTCTTTTTCTACCTTATAAATGTGCCATCGGCCTTTGCTCTGTCAGTGACCTATCTATTCATAGTCATTTGTATTGCTCCCTTATGCCTATCCCATGCCTGTTTGAAGTCCTGCACTGTATTCATAGCCACCACTTCTTGTGGTAAGCCATTCCATGCATCTACCACCCTTTCTGTGAAAAAGAATTTCCTCACATTCCCCCTTAATCGGCCTCCCTCTAATCTCATGCTGTGTCCTCTTGTCCTGCTATTTTTCTTATATTTAAACATGTTAGACTCTTTCACCTTGTTTATGCCCTTAAGGTGTTTAAATGTCTCGATCATATCACCTCTCTCCCTCCTTTGCTCAAGGGTATACATATTGAGCTCCGTTAATCTGTCCTCATATGTCTTCTGATGCAGTCCCTGCACCATTTTGGTTGCCCTTCTCTGGACTGCCTCAATTTGGTTAATGTCCTTGTGAAGGTGTGGCCTCCAATACTGCACGCAGTACTCCAGATGGGGCCTAACCAATGTCTTGTACAGAGGGATTATTACCTCCCTCTTACGACTTGTGATACCCCTACTAATACACCCTAACACCCCTAGCCTTACCTACTGCTTTAGAGGTCTGCTTGGATGATTTTAGGTCATCAGTGATGATGATGCCCAAGTCTCTTTCTTCCTTTGTGACTGCTAGCACTCCTCCCAGCCTATAAGTGGCTTCAGGGTTTCTCTTCCCTATGTGCATGATTTTGCACTTCTTTGCATTAAATCCCAGTTGCCACTCTTCTGACCATTCTGCTAGTTTATCCAGATCTCTTCTCATTCTGCCCACCCCATCTGGATCATCTACTCTGTTGCAGATCTTGGTGTCATCTGCAAACAGACAATCTTACCCTCTAGTCCATCTCGAGGGTCACTAATGAAGATGTTGAATAGGACTGGCCCCAGGACTGATCCTGAGGTACCCCACTTGTGACTTGCATCTCTTCTGACTGTATACCATTTACCACCACTCTCTGTTTTCTGCCAGTCAACCAGTTTGCCACCCAGTTGACCAACTTCTGACCCACCCGAGCCTACCTAGCTTATTTATCAATCTTCTATGTGGAACAGTGTCAAAAGCTTTGCTGAAGTCAAGGTAGGCGACATCAACTGCTCCCCTTGGTCCACCACTCTGGTTACCCAGTCAAAGAAATCTATGAGATTAGTTTGACAGGACCTTCCTTTGTAAACCCATGCTGTCTTGGATCCTGTGCCCCTATGGATTCCAGGTGTTGCACTATCCTTTCCTTAAGGTGCCTCCATAATCTTGCCCACTACTGAGGTAAGACTGCCGGTCTGTAGTTCCCGCCTCCTCCCTGCTACCACTCTTGTGGGTGGGATCACATGAGCCCTTCTCCAGTCTTCTGGGACCTCTCCTGTGCTCAGAGACTCACTAAACAATTCTGCTAATGGCTCTGCTAGTTCCTCCTTTAGCTCCTTAAGTACCCTGGGATGTATGCCATCAGGTCCCATTGCCTTATCCACCCTGAGCTTAGCAAGCTCTTGTAGGATCCTTTCTTTTGTGAAGGGAGTAGTGCTCACCTCCCTCCCCCCTGTGTCCATGATGCTGAGCTGTGGGCCCTGCCCTACCTTCTCTTCAGTAAATACTGAGCAAAGTATCTATTTAGGATAGATGCCTTTACAGGGTCCTCCTCCTCACATGCTCCCTTTTCTCCATTAAGCTTAGCAATACCCCTCTGGACTTTCTCCTTTCACTAATGTATCTATAGAAAGTTTTGTCACCTTCTTTTACTGTTCGTTGCTAGTGTTTCCTCAGTTTGGGACTTTGCCTGCCTTGCTGCCTTACCTGCTTCCCTTAGGGCAGTTTGGTATGCCTCCCTATCTTCATCCGCTGTGTCCCTTATATTTTCTGAAGGCCAGCCTTTTGGCTCTGACCTTTTCTGCTACTGTATTTGAGAACCAAAGTGGTTTCCTTCTTCTTTTGCACTTCCTTTTCTGTCTAACACAATGGGATGTTGCTTCAAGTATTGTATCCTTAATGCTTGCCCACTTTGCCTGTACCTCCTCACCTGTGTTTCTTTTGCCAGGGCTAGCTTAACTCTGTTGGCCATCTTATCAAAGTCAGCTCCTCTGAAGTCCCATATTTTTGCCTTGGAATGGGATGATTTAGATGTAGTAGCAAATTGAACCATACCATGTGATGGTCACTGGCCCCAGGTGACCTTCTACCTGGAGATCTGTGATCCCTTCTTTGTTAGTCAGTACTAGATCTAGGATAGCCCTGTCTCTTGTGGGTTGCTGTACCAGTTGTTTGAGGCCCTCCCTGCAGGAATCCACTATGAGTCTAGTTCTGGCAGATGTTCCTGCTGGTATTGACCAATCTGTATCTGGCATGTTGAAGTCTCCCATTATCAGAACCTCCCTTTAGCTGTCATGTTTTGTATATCTTCTAACAGTAATGTGTCTATGTCCTCCCTCTGGTCTGGGGCCTGTAGACAACCCCAGTTCTTATGGCTGTCCCATTTCCTGTTTCCAGGGTGACCCACAGTTCTTCTGGCTCCTTATGTGTATTCTGAATTTCTGTAGCTTTGATATTTTCATTAACATACAGGGCCCTCCTCCCCCTTTTGCACCTCGGTCTCTTCTGAACAATACATAGCCAGGTACTGAAGTCTCCCAAGTGTGGTTACTGGTAAACCACGTCTCACTAATTGCTACTATGTCCAGCTTAGCCTCTGACATTATTGCTTGCAGGTCTGGGATCTTATTTCCCAGGCTGTGAGCATTTGTGTACATGATTTTCCATTGGCCAGATTTTGGTGTGTTAGTTGTTGGGTGAAGTTTGGCATTACCCCTGTGCATCGTATGGGGAGACAAACCTTTTTTCTTACCTGGTGATGCAAATGAGCGGCAAACACGCTGAATTCCTGTTTGACCACTAGCTGAGGGGAGGGTGTTCTTCCCATTCGACGTATGGGTGCTGCACCCTCTCCCATTTGCTAGTTTAAATATTCTGCAAAGACGTCAAACTTCTGCCCCAATGCACTGACTCCTCTTTAGTCAGATGCAGTCCATCAAATTTAAAGAACTTTCGCTCCCAGAACTGTTGCCATTCCTACAAATCTGTGTCCTTTTTCTGGCACCAGTCCTTGAGCCACGTGTTTAGCTCCCTATCTCCCCTTCTCTGACCTTCCGTCCATCTGCTCCCTTCTCCCAGACTGGCAGGATCTCAGAGAAGGAGATGCCGGACGAAATAGATGATAGTTTGTCACCCAGCCTAGTCAGGTGTTCCTTGGTCTCCACAACTGACCGGCTGGCTAGATCATTAGTCCCTATGTGTACTAGGACATCAATGTTTTCTCCTGCTTTGTGAACAATTTTAGCAATGCGGTCAGTGTCTCTCCATGCTGATGTACCTGGGAGACATCTGACCATCACCCTAGCTGGAGATGGGCATCAACTCCCCGAATCATGGAGTCTCCTATGATCAAGTTTTTGGATTTCCTTTGTGCTTGTTTAGTTTTGGTTCCTGATTTGGGTGAGTATTGTTGTGCTAGCTCCTGTGCACGATGTCCTGCTCTGCAGTGTCTTCTGCCTCTTTATTTGATTTCAGAGATAGAGGCAGATACCTGTTTGTAGTGTTTATATGGTTTCTGGAGGTAATGTGTTGGAGAGCAGAGGTGATGGGGCACCTGGTTTGCTCCTCCTAACCACCTGCCAACCTCCTGGACCAACTACCCTCTGCGGTCGAGGTTTTCTGTTGGATGCTGGGGAAATGGCGGGTGGTTCTTATAATGTATTTCCTCTTCAATATGAAATTTGAGGTGCAATCTCTGCCCATGCTGCCCGGAGCTGAGACCTAAGATCTCAAAGGCCCAGCATGTAGGACAGTGTCCTAAATCCTGTAAGACTGTCCTTCTGAAAATTGTTCCACAGTACCTGCAGTTAATGAAATCCATTCCAAATAAGTTGCTGGGTTTGTAACCTAGTCAGAGTAATTAGAAGGAAAAAAAATGCAAGTAATGGTTTAATTGTGTTTTGTTTAACTTTTTATAACAAGTTAAATTACTAGTGCCCTGTAAATGAGATCACCTTGTGGAGGCCCCACTGATCCCCCTTCCTGCTCTGCCACAGGAAATGTCACAACTGTGGTACCCTATAAAAGGAGTGTAGCGTGGGGTGGTTGGGGATGGGGTGGGTGGCTGGGCCCTTCCCTGCCTAAAAGAAGAACCACGGACGAAAGAACAAGGAGGTAAGAGCAGAAACAATCAGTCAACAACAAATGCAGTAACCTGAAAGCTTATCCTAATGTTAGATAAAACTGTAAAACCTGTAAAGTACCACCTGTAATAATTTCAGAGAAGATATACCCTGTAAGAAACACTTTGCTCCAGAGAAAAATAAAGCAGTAACAGAAGATATACCTTGCAAAGACAATTTGAATCAGAAGATTACAGCAGTAATCTGTTAGCACACACCTGTAGGCACACCTTGTAATAATGCAGAAGAAGGTATACCAGCAACAACAATTTGAATCAGAGAAAAATAAAGCAATGAAATGTTAGCAACAAACAGTAGCAATCCCTGTGAGTAAAAAATAAAAACACCACCACACAGTAAATCTGCTTAGCCAAACTAAGTCTTAATCCTTCTCCCTTGCTCTGGTAAGTTTCTCTACTCTGCCTTTCAAGCAGTCTTAGAAGGAAAGAGCTCAGGTGAAGCTAGGTGCCTTGGCCAGCAAACCAAGTCTTCTATATATATAAGTGTCACCCTTATAGTAACCTATTCCTTATTTATAATATGCAGTTTCTTGTATTCTTTCTTTTTACAGAACAATGCAACACTTTCTACTATCTCAGTATTTTTGGATTTCAATAATGCATTCACTTGGTATTTAAGTTCCATGTCTAAAGTTGATAACACACTACCCAAGTACAGATTTCTTTCTTGAATATAAACAGGACATGAAATCAATAGATGTAATGGGCTATCTTCCCCAAGTTGGCACTTGCAAATTTGTGTAATATTTTTTTATCATATAAACCTCTCACATGATCTTTAAAACCTTGGAGAAACTGGTCCTGTAAGCATGGTGATGAATACTAGACTGTGAGGTCCTGAGATGACATCATCATCAGCTCTTCACTGACACAGGCTGTTTTGAACAGGTAGTGCTATCAGGGTTAAAAAATAGCTCATAACTTTAAAATGAAGTAACATAGAAATCTAGGTTTGGGTATGAGATTTACTGGGGTATGCTTATTTGGATTCTGCAATGTTGCACTTTTTGCATCAGAGGCTCTTTAATACTGAAGAGGGTTTTAAATAATACACATAATTCACTGAAAATTGTACATGTACACATTCAGAGCTTACTTTCTAAATGGGTCCCTTTTGAAGCTTGGGTGGAAGCTTATCAATCAGATATCACAGCATTTTTAGAGATGTGGTTAAGTAGTAAAATTAGGGACAATGAAGTAGCGTACAAAGTTTATTCAGTGTTTTGGCATAACAGAGAGAGGAAGAGAAGATCTACAGAACTGCAGAATGAGGGGAGGAGATAGACAGGGTACTGGTGGAAGCCATCCACAAAATGACAGCCAAAGGTGAAGTGCTGCTGGTGGGAGACTTCAATTTACCTGATGTGGATTGTAGTACCCAGGCTGCAGCCACTGCCAGGAGCATAGGCATCTTGGATTCTCTGCAGGAGGTGAGCATCAAGCACCTTGTGGCGGAACCCACCGGAGAAGGATCAATATTGGACCTGGTACTCACCAATGGGGACTGAGTCATCGATGTAATGGTGGGTAGCCACCTGGGGTCCAGTGATCACCATACAGGGTGGTTAAATGTGAGAACAGTGAAGAAGTCAAATCACACAAAAGCAAGGGTCCTGGATTTCAGATGGGTCAACTTCACAAAAATGGGGGGGGGAATGTCTCATGGAAGCCCTGGAAGGGGAAGCAGACGAGGGGGGGATGCAGAGAGACAACTGACTAACCTTAAAGAGCAGGTTTTCAGTACTTGCTGTTCTCCCCCATTCAACATATAGGATGCCTTATCCTTTGGTTAAGGGTTGCTGCCAAATAGTTTAATATTTCTCCCGGCATATTTTTAGTTATAATACTCGTAAACTTGCTCCATCAGCTTTGTTTTGAAAATGCTCACATAAGCCGACCCAGAGCCATGCCCCGGCACTCACATATTTTGTGACATCAGGGGTGCATGCCATAGACTTTAATGGGGACACTTTCTACATAGTTTATTTTTTGTACTTTTAAGTGCCGATTTTGAGAAAAGAATGCCACCACTTAACTAGTTGAGTGGTGGCCTTCTTTTCTCAAAATTAGCACTTAAAAGTACAAAACAAACCATGTATATGGTGCTCCTATTAAAGTCTATGGAGCACACACCCACATATTCATGTACTGACATCACAAAATGTGCAAGCATGGGAGCATGGCTCCGATTCGGCTTATGCAAACATTTTTAAAACAGAGCCAATGGGGCAAGTTTATGAGTATTATAACTAAAAATATACCAGCAGAAATATTAAACTATTTGGCAGCATCTCATAACCATAGGATAAGGCATCCTGTATGATGAAGTGGGGGGAGAACAGTAAGTACTGAAAACCTGCTCTTTAAGGGAGCCATAGCAGAGGCAACAAGCCTTTGTGTTTTTCAACTAAACAAGACAAAGAGAAAGAAAAAAAAAACACTATAGTTCTCAAAGGATGTGGTCGGGAAGGTAAGAGAAGAAAAAGTTAGCTTTCAGGAGGTGCAAGGAAACACAGAGGGGGGAAGACTGGAAACTGTATCTGTAATTGTATCTGGAAAAGCAGAGGGAGCTGGGGAAAGCAGTCTGGAGCTCAAAGGTGCAAATGGAGGAAAAAATAGCCCAGATAATTAAGAAAGGAGAAAAGACCTATTTCAGATACATTGGCAAAAGAAAGAAGACAAGGGTGGGATTGTAAGGTTAAAAAGAGAGGGAGGAGTATGTGCGGAGGGGAACAAATATTTTTGTTCTGTATTCACAGAAGGGAAGGGAAGGGAAGGGAGAAAAACTGTTACTGGGCAATAAGGGAACCAATAGGACAGAGGTGGACAAAAACCCTTTTACAGAGGAAAGAGTCCTATAGGAATGCAAGAATCTGAAAGGGGACAAGGCTATGGGGCCAGATGGGATACATCACAGAATATTAAAAGAACTTAGAGAGGTGCTGGCAGCACCACTATCAGCCCTATTCTATAAATACTGTAATTGGAGACAGGGGTTGTTTCTGGGGACTGTAAAAGGGCAAATATAGTCCCTCTCCACAAGAGTAAGAACAGGGAGAAGTCTGGCAACTATAGGCTGGTCAGCTTGACCTCAGTGGTGGGAAAATTAATGGAATCACTGCTAAAGGAAAGGATTGTGATATTTCTTGAATTCAGCAGAGCACAGGATCTGAGGCAGCAGGGACTCACAGTGGGAGGTCTTGTCAAAGAATTCTGATAGATTTCTTTGACTGGGTGACCATGAAAATAGATTAGGAAGCGGCGGTGGATGTGGAGTACCTAGATTTCAACAAGGCCTTTGATTTGTCCCACATAGGAGGTTGGTAAATAAGTTCGGCAGCCTGGGAGTGGGCCCCAAGAAAAGTAAAAGTAAAAGTTTATTTATAAGCGCTTTTCAAAAACCAAAGCACTGTACAATAGCAACATTAAATAATAAACAAAATATTAATAGTAAAATCAGTCTTTAAATGCTTTTAAAAACAAAAAGGTTTTTAGCTCAGATTTAAAACTCTCGACAGTCAGACAACCTCGTATCCTGCGAGGTAGAGAGTTCCACAGGGTTGGGGCAGAGTAAGAAAATGCACGTGCCCCGGATGTCTTTAAACGAACCCTAGGAATCTCTAGCAATCCCTCATCAGCGGATCGGAGTGAGTGAGAGGGACAGAAGGGAGTAAGGAGATCTAGCAGATACCATTGTCCCTGTTCATGTAAGGCTTTATAGGTCAATAGCCCGACCTTAAAGGTGATCTGCCACTGAACCGGCAGCCAGTGCAGTCTGTGCAGCACAGGCGTAATATGACTATTTCTAGATGTCCCAGTCAAAAGCCTGGCCGCCGCATTCTGCACCAGCTGCAAGCAGCGGATATCAACCCCTGGTAGGTGGTAAACTGGGTCATAAACTGGTTGAGTGACAGGACACAGAGGGTGGTATTAAATGGCATTCAATTTGAGGAGGGCAGCTGACCAGCAGGGTACCACAGGGATCCATGCTGGAGTCAGTTCTCTTTAATGTCTTCATAAGTAACATTGCACAGGGTCTAGAGGGGAAGGTGTGCCTCTTTGCAGATGACACTAAGATCTGCAACAGGGTTGACACTCCCTGGGGGTGGAAACATGAGAAAGGACCTAAACATGCTTGAGGAATGGTCAAGAGTGTGGCAACTAAGATTCAATGCAAAGAAGTGCAAATCATGCATTTGGGGCACAACATTCCAAGGGAGGAGTACAAGATAGGGGAGAGGTACTGACAGCCACCAATCCAACCAAGAAAAGGACAAGGTTGGTAATCATATCCAATGACCTAAAGATAACCAAACATTGTGAGAAGGCTGTGGGGAGAGCCAGTTGGACGCTAGGGTGCAAAGAGAGAGGTATCACTAGCAGAAAAAGGAGGTGGTTATGCCACTGTACAGATCACTGGTAAGACCTCATCTGGAGAACTGTGTCCAGTTTTGGAGGTTACATCTTGGGAAGGACGCTGACAAAATAGAGACAGTCCAGAGAAGGACAACAAAAATGGCGTAAGGACTGCACCAAAGGTCATATGAAAAAAGACTAGAGGACTTCAAAATGTATTCCCTGGAGGAGAGGAGGGATGGGGATATGATGAAGAGATTCAAGTACCTCAGTGGTATAAACAAGGCACAGGAGGGTAGCATCTTTCATAAAAGAAGGTTTACAGGAACAAGGGGGGGCATGGTATGAAGCAAGAGGGGGTAGACTCAGAGGCAATGTGAGGAAGTAGTTTTGTACAGGAAGGGAGGTGGATACTTGAAACAGCCTCCCTGCAGAAGTGTTGGGGGCAAAAATGGTAGGAGAATTTATCTATTTTATTTATTTATTGCAATTGTTTCACCAGGAAAGGCACACTAAGCAACAAGATGCTCATCTCCCAGTGCAACCGGGGGGTGGGGGAGTACAAGGGATATGATAACATGCAGGTTATCCAGTGAACAATTAACAGAAGCAAATACAAAGCAGCATAAGGATACTGTACATGATTGCATGATTATACAGGCAGCACACATTGAATGCTTAGGATATTATAGTAACAAAACATTTCATGACAGGAAGCACCAGACAAGGTGAATTAGCACAGTAGTGACAGCTGTAAACAACAGGGGACGTATATCACAGTTATACAGTTAAACACAGTACTCAGGGCAAATTAGGCCCAGGACATAAGTGCAAGAGTACATAAGAGGACGTGTATCACAGTTTTACAGTTATAAACAGTACAAAGGGCAAAATAGGCCCAGGACATAAGTGCAAGATTGGGGTTATATGCCAGCTTCTGTAGCAAGGCTAAGGCTGCTGGTCAGGTATTGAAGAGGAGATAGTGGGGCATGGCAGGTTCAGGGTCAGAAGCAATTTAATAAGGAAGTTTGCTATGGTGGGTTCAGGGACAGGAGCAATTTGTAGTAAGGAAGTTTGCTAGGGCAGTAGACAGGGAGTGGGAAGAGGAGGAGTGCCGAATTTGTGGTGGGAGGGCATTCCAGAGCTTGGGTAGATAGCAGCTGACACTAAGATCTGCAACAGGGTTGACACTCCCTGGGGGTGAGAAGGCAGCTTGACCAGCAGAGGTCTTCTGCATAGGGACTGAAAGTTGGCGGGAGTCACTGGACCTTAGACGATGGGGGGGGGGCATCTGTGAGCATGGTGGCAAGGTAGGAGGGGATGGACCCAAGCCATAGGTTGGAGACAAATTCAGCACAGTGAAGAATGTGGTGGCTTTTGAAGGATGGTAGTGCCAAGGCTCGGTAGAGGTTGCAGTGGTGAGTGAGGGGAAAGGCATTGAGAGCAAAGTGGCAGAAGGTATTATAAAGTGTGCCAGTTTAGATAGGCAGGACTTGGGGGCTGCACTGTATACAATGTCACAGTAATTGATGGAGGGGAGTATCACCTTCAGGACCAGTTCACGTTGGTCTCGGAGAGGGAGGCTGCTGTGGTTCCTATATAGTGCACTGAGCACGGGCCGTAGTTTTTTTGAGATAGCATCGATGTGGTCAGAGAAGGAGAGATGGCTGTTGAGCCAGAAGCCCAAGTAACAGAACGAGGAGATATCTTCAGTTTTTAACCATCCAGGGTGGTGAAGTAAGGAAAGGAGGGGAGTCTGGACAGGCATTGTCGTGTGCCGAAGGTCATAGTGACAGTTTTTTTTTTTTTGCATTTAGGGACAGCTGGTGCAAGCTAAACAATTGCCGTTAATGTTGAAGTCAGCTTGGAGGTCTGATTGTACCACATCAGGCATGGAGCCCGAGTAGTTGAGTACAGTATCATCTGCATACACGTGGACTGAGGAGGTAGAGCAGATGAGTGGCAGGTCATTTAGGAATATAGAGAACAGAATGGGACCAAGAACCGACCCCTGTGGGACACCGGTAGTTAAGGGAAGGGGTGGAGATTGCATTAGAGACTCTAACTGACTGAGTTCTATCAGAGAGGTATGATCTGAACCAGTTTGTGGCAGCGACAGAGAGGCCTGATTCAGCGAGACACAAGAACAATATAGGGTGGGAGATGGTGTTGAAGGCTTTTGCAAGGTCTACAAAAATAGCTAAGGTGATCAGACCACTGTCCTTGCCTGACAGGATAGTGTCTGTAAGCCTTATCAGGGAGGAGGTGGTGGAGTGTCCCTTCCTGAAGCCTGACTGGAATGGCTTGAAGAATTTGGAGTCAGTGAGGAAGGTGGTAAGTTGGGTGAGCACAAGGTGCTCTTGAAGTTTTGCTAGGGCTGGGAGGAGGGAGATAGGGCACCTCCTTTTGCCAGAGGGATGACAATGGCATGCTTCCATGCTTGGGGGATGGCAGTGGCAGCAAAGGATTGGTTTAGTAGTTTGGCAAGTGGTGTTGCTATAGCTCGGACGGAGAGGTATAGAAGTTTGGGGTCTAAACCATCCGGGGGAATTGCCTTTTCATGAGTTAAGAGAAAGTAATGCATCTAGGGTCTCAGTTGCAGAGATGTCATTGAAGGAGAAGGAGTGAGGGCTTATTCTGGGTCTTTATGTTTGTAGGCGGTGCGAGAAGTGTAGAGTTGGGCAGGGAAAAGAGGAGGGTGGCAGCACAAGTGGATAAGTACACACTGAACTCAGTTGTGACTGCTGTGGGCTCTGCTAGGAGAGAATTATTAACATTTAGCATTGGAGTAGGGTTGGCAACTGGTGGGGTGAAAAGGGAGTGAATAACCTTCCAGAATTTTGAGGGTTTATTTAGGTTAGACTGGAGGGAGTTGCTGAAGTACTCAGTTTTTGCAAGATCAGTGGCTCTGGTGCACTTATTGCGGAGCATGTGGTATGTGGAGAGGTGTTGTGGGGAGGCGAGAGAATTTATACATTTTCCAGGCTATGTCCCATGCGATATGGCATGCAATCAGTTCTTGGGTGATCCAAGGCAGGTGGTTTCCTCAAACTCTTGTATGATGCAGTGGGGTATGTGAGTTCCAGATGCTGAGGAATGTGTTTTTAAAGTGGAGGAAGGCATCATCAATGGAAATCATAGGAGGGGCAGGGGCCCAGTTTGCTAGCACAAGGGCATCTAATATAGGGGCTAGATTGAGGGATTTATAGGAGCGTTGGACTATAGATTTAATGGGGGATTTTGTGCAGTGGATTTTACACACTAAGAAGGTTACATGCTGGTCACTAAGGGAATCAGGAAAAACACTGGCTTGTTTGACCCGGTGAGGGTGTGTGGTAAGGGCCCAGTCGATAAGCAAGTGGTTACCAGATTTTAAGTTAAGCCGGGTGGGCTCAGTAATGACTTGTGAGAGGTTTAGAGCAGAAATTTCAGTCCTGGTTTTGTTGAGGGCAGGAGCTAGCCAGTTGTGGTTAAGATCGCCTATAATGTACAGTTCCCCGGTCTAGGTTAGGCAGGAGATTTCCTTGAGGAGGTCGGTGACAGCAGAAGCTGGTGAACCAGGTCAGCAGTACATCCCAGCAATGTAGATTGGTAGCGAGAATGGAAGGACAAGCTGAAGTAGTATTACTTCAAGGACTTTTGGGTCAGACTTGGTCAGGACCACTGAATAGTGCAAGTCTGAGTTTATGTAGATGGCTATTCTGCCGCCTCTAGAGGCTCTATCCTGGTGGGCCATGGTGTAGCCTGGGATAGTGCCAGAGGAGTTGTTGATGCTTTTGTTGAGCCAGGTTTTGGACAGGGTGAGGATATCTGGAGTGTAATGGGTGGCAAGAACCTGAAGGGAGTCAGGCTTGTTGGCAAGGCTTCTTATATTTAGATGCAGGAGGAGCAGGCAACGTGGGAGAAGGTCCTCAGAGTGAGGTGAAGAAGTGGTCGATGTTGGAGAGGGGCAAGGGGGGGAAGTATTGCGGCCAGGTTAGGGTGGATGTCACCTGCGGCAAGGAGCAGGAGAGCAAGAGTTAGGTAGTGAGCAAATAGCTGTATATGATTGACTGCGAGCGGTCATCTCTTAGATTGATGGCATGTGTGAGCTGGACACAGGGGAATAAGTTGAAAACTGACTCAGGAGAGTGATGGGTTGAAAAGGAATGGGCTGGGACATGTGGCAGAGTGTGCCCATTCTTGGGAGAATGTGAAGGTGGATGCTGGGCTGGATGGGTGGGAGAGCTCAACGAAGTTTGGCAGGGGGGCATGGGAGAGGTGGGTGACATGTTGAAAAGGAAGGGAGGGAGGAAGAAGTGAATAGGGATGAGAAGGGTCAGGTGGTCTGGTAGTAGGATCATGGCCTGGAACTGGTGCAAGGAGGACCCTATTGCTTTGGATTACTTAGCAGGGAAGGTAGGTGCTGTAGTTTCTTAGTGGAGAAGGTGGAGTGCTGGGATATGGGGGCAGGGAATTGATTAGGACCTGTAAGGACTAGGAACCAATGGGGTGGCAGCGGGAATGAGGGTTTTAGGTAGCCAATGAGGGAGCAAGTAGTGCTGCTATGCTTATTAGCCAATGAGGGGGCAAGTGCTGCTATGCTTACTAACCAATGCTGGCGCAAGTGGGAATACGGGCAATAGGTGTATTTAATCTGTGTAGGGGTGGAGGTGGGCAGAAGGGCCACAAATCCTTCTTGTACACACTTACAATTTCCTTGTCC
The DNA here is from genome assembly GCA_016271365.2 of Neoceratodus forsteri. NCBI lineage: Eukaryota > Metazoa > Chordata > Ceratodontiformes > Ceratodontidae > Neoceratodus > Neoceratodus forsteri. The sequence continues at coordinate 1,063,869,229 of CM057452.1, read as the reverse complement.
AACCATGAGGGGAGCTGAAGCAGCCCTCTTCAAGGGCAGGCAGCTAGAGAGATGAAAATAGCAGGGGTTAAATATTGTTGAGGCTAGACAGATTAAAACTGAGAAAATTAGCAAGGCAAAAGGAGTGAGAGACTTTTGGGTGCCAAGGCAGAGTGCTTGGATGGGGGGTGGGGGTGCAGCAGGAGCAAGGAAACAGAAGAGCTGTAAGCACTTTAGACAGTATTACAAATTACAATCCAGCTATAACAGTGAAAATCCTTCTTGTACACACTTGCAATTTCCTTAGTTGCAGCTAAATCTGTTTGTAAAAAGTGTCAGGTGGCAAAAGCAGGGGAGAAAAGTCCTAACCAATCGAACTGGGTTTGCTAGAAGTGCCCATGTTCTGATTGGCTGCGCTGTCACCGTACCTTCAAGGAGCGGCAGGTGGGCATCCTGGTCTCAGTCGGTGGCTGGCTGGCTGCCATCCAACCATGGGAGGAGCTGAAGTAGCCCTGTTCAAGGGCAGTCAGCTTCAAGGAGCTGCAGGCGGGCATCCTGTTCTCAGTTAGCGGCTGGCTGGGTGCCATCTGACCATGGAGGGAGCTGAAGCAGCCCTCTTCAAGGATGCATGAGATAGACATAGGATTACTCTCACAATGAGGAATAGAGGGTAAGCTGCAGATCAACTAGAGTCTGTTGTAGGGAAAAGGGGCAGACCAGGTTGGCCATGTGGTCCTTATCTGCTGGAACCTATGTTTCTACAAGGAGGCTCCTTGATTTACATTGCTTAAAATTTGTAGCCCCAAGCACTTTCTCCTTCCATCACTTTTAATGATTGTAATTTTATCTCCACAGGTATTGTGTAGGGAGGAAGAAATGCCTTACTGTTAATTCCATTTATATTCCTCCTGGTAAGAACAAAGTTGGTCTTGACATTGTTATCAAATTTAACCAATCTCTTCTGGGAAACAGAAAAAGGATTCTGGCAGGTGACGTCAATATTAATTTGGGTCATGAGTCTGCTTCTGGAATGGATTCAGGGATTTATTCCAGGAAACTGGGTCCAACAGTGGACTTTTAAAGTCACTACACCCAACTATAAATCTGGGATAGGCACCATACTAGATTGGATACTGGTCAAGCATGCAATCATTGTAATCACTTTTAGTGTACTTTCTGATTCGATGAGTGATCACTGTCCAATCTATTGTATTGTGAATGGACAATAAAGAAAGCCAGTACCTTTCCAGTTTACATCTATACTAGAAACCTGAAGTCCATAAATATTGAAATCCTGAAAACTGTTTTTGCCAAGTCTGATTATCTTTATTAGAATCAACTTTGGATATTAATGTTGCTCTGGATAAAGTTTGTTTTGATTTCAATGAGGTATTTAAGTAATTCCTAAAATGAAAATGAGCATTAAGGTGTCTAAAAAGGAATGGGTCAATCTGGATCTTTTAAAAATTATGAAAAACAGAGATTAAATTATGGAAAAGGTAAAAGGCCTAGTTTTTATGGAACAAAACAGATTAATGACTAGGGAGCCCCCACCACCACCACCACCCCCCCCAAAAAAAAAAACTTGGTGGACCTTAAATTCACTTCTAGGAAGGGATGGCAATGTTGAGTTCTTTGCAGTCATTGTAACCAAGGTTTGGTTAGTGACACTAAATGGGTTGCAGGGATATTTAATGATTTTATTTGGGCATCTTGAAAGGTTTAGGGGAGCTCAGAATGTAACTATTCCCAATTTTAATTATGAGAGAAAGGGAGATTCTAATCAACTGACATACCAGTTTTTTTTTCTATTTCACCTCAAATGGTTATTGACTATTTCTAAAGTATGACCCACACCCTGTCATTAGTATGGCTGGTGTTGATCATAGGATACTAAAACTGGCAATTGCTGAGTTGGCTAAACCCCTGGTTATAATCTTTTATTATTGTTTGTGTTTAGAATTTTCCCTGACACATGGAAATCACTTGTGTGGAGAAGGCAGTAAATATTAATTTTGGTTTGTTAAATCAGATACATGATTGCCTTTTGTATAATTCAAAAAAAGGTTTTGGTTCAATCCTTGATTCTGTTTGTTAGTGATAGACTACAGATTACCTGTGAATGCAATGGCTTCTGGGACATTACTGAATAAAATAAAGATGTTTCATAATAACGCATGTCATTTTGTGCCATCATGTCCAAGAATGACTCACCACTGCTACTCATATGTTTACATTCTTTAGAGTTGTTTTCTTTTGATTGGTGATGTGCTTACAGTACTTTAGATTGATTTATGTTTAGCATTTTTGGAATGGTCCTGTTAAGTTTACTTTTAAATATCACAGTGGTGCTTTAGAATCAACCCATTTTACAAGTGTCCATGGTGTGGTAGTGTTGCTGAATGACCCTGGGGTGATACCCTCAGCAGGTGGAATTGCAAGAGGCCACTATAGGTTCTGAGGAGGTGGGTGGAATCACCTGACCAGGAGAGGCAGGAGTTGTGAACAAGGATTAGATGCAGAAAAGAGTTTATTAACAACAAAAAACAAATGGGGAAGACACAGTCACAAGAGGCAAGGGAATCTTAGCACTCTAATGTTTCTGCAAATTGGACTTTAAGACACTCTAGGAATCAAGGTATGCAACTCTAAATGTAACAACTAATTGACTATATCTACCCCGACTCTGAGGTGCAAATTCTGGTGATCCCTGTGGAGTACTCCAGATACAAGATGACTGTAACTGGTTATACTGTACTCTATACATATATTCTAATACAATACAATTCACAAGACATTCACAGTCTTCAGAGACCCTTTCAGGTACTGGGTAGAACTGACTGCTAAGAAGAGCAGGATGAAGAAAGCTTTGAGGAACAGTTCAAAAGCTGCTATCAGGCCAGTGTGGCAGGGGGATTTCTGTGGGATTACTGGGACAGGTAGAAGTTTTTCAAACAGGCTATAGGTTCATCAACTATGCCCACTCTCCTGAGTTGCCGGACATAAAGGAACAAAACAAAGACTTTTTGGCACAAGCTCTCCAATGTAATGCTAGGCATAAAGGAAAAAAAACAAGGACTCCTCAGCATGAACTCTCCTATGGGCTGCTAAGCAAGTTAACCAATAAAGCAGGCAGAAGACAAGTATCTGTATTTTAACTGCTGCAAATTTCTTTGTGGGCATAAGAAGGCAGCAATGCAGGCAGGAGCCCAGTAGAAAAGGGCAACTTGCAGCGCCGGCAGAACAGAATGAGCGAGTGAGAGAAGGGGAGTGAGTGAGCTCAACGGAGCTTTGTCGGGACTGCTGCAGATTTCTTTGTGGGCAGAAAAAGGTGCCAACAGAGGCAGGAGCCCAGTATAAAAGGGCAGCCTGCAGCGCCAGGAGAGCCAGAATGAATGAGTGAGATGGGGGAGTGAGCGACCTCAACGGAGCTCTATCGGGACAGCTGTGGATTTCTTTGTGGGTAGAAAAAGCCTCCAACACAGGCAGGAGCCTAGTATAAAAGGGCAGCCTGCAACGCCAGGAGAAACAGAATGAGCGAGTGAGAGAGGGGGAGTGAGCCACCTCAATGGAGCTCTGCCGGGACAGCTGCGGATTTCTTCTTCAGCAGAACAGGGTGCCAACGCAGGCAGCAGCCCAGTACAAAAGAGCAGCCTGCAGCACCGGGACAAACAGAATGAACCAGTGACACAGGGCCACTAAGCGAACTCAACAGACCAACGCAATCAACATTCGGCATTGACAAATGCTTGTTTCATTTGTGCATTAAGACTGTGAGAGCACCATCATGGTATTCTGATACTATACATATTTTTTTTTTCATGTGAACAACCAGATGATCTAGCCACAGACCTCCAGTGGACTGCTTAGAACAAGACAATGGATGCAAGAAGAGATGAGATGAACTGATAGAAAGATAATAATCAGGATGGTAGAGCCTTTGAAGTCAAACAGACTGCTGACTGCTGAGCACCAATGTCAGATGAGCCTGTGAAGAAAGCAAAATAACATACGGGCATTGAATCGTAGACAGGAACCGAAGATCCTTAAAAGCCTGGGAGAAGAACAAAAAAGCAACAAATAGGATGCTGAAACATGAGTGACATGGAAATATTATGCTTCCAGGAAGTTCACACTACAAGATAACACCTTCCAGGCTGGAACACAGGACTGTAAAACTGGATATCGAAGGTGTGGAATGCACCTTCTGAACACCTTTCTTGATTGGCTGGAGACTGATTCTGGAGACCAAGTAGAGGAGATTGCCACCACATGGTTCAGGACAATTGCAGGCAGTGGAACCAAATTTTGGGCAATTGTAGGTAATGGAATACAGTTCAGGGCAATTGCAAGCAATAGAACATCATTTGGGGCAATTGCAGGCAACAGAACACAGTTTCGGGCCATTGTGGGTAAAAGAACACAGTTCAGGGCAGTTGCAGGCAATGGAACACAGTGTGGGGCAAATATAGGCAATAGAACATTGTCCAGGGCAATTGCAGGCAATAGAACACAGTTCAAGCAAATTTCAGGAAATGGAACACAGTTTGGGGCAATTGCAGGCAATAATGGAACACAGCTCAGGGCAATTGCATGCAATAGAATACAGTTTAGGTGAATTGAAGGCAATAGAACACAGATTGGGGCAATTGTAGGTAATGGCACCCAGTTCAGGGCAATTGCAGAATTAACAAGTTCAGTTTCAGTGCAGCCTTATTGCCACTCTAAAATTGCCCTTCTCTACCTTATGCTAACCCTCATCAAGGAGAAATTTGGATTAGTAAGCACATGGCCGCTTCTATGTGCGATACATGGTGGGAACCTAGGCACCCCCTCTTACCACCAATACAACCTCAGTCGCTAGCACAATATACCCAGGGGCAGGTTATTTATACAATTAATCAACTAGCATGCTCTGTCTGCCCATTGACATACTTAGCACTTGTTCAAGGGGAAAACCCCAAATGACTGGACTTGCTAGTCCTTTTTCCCTAGCCACCTGGGCTCTTTAGTATGCCTGCAGCACGCCTTACCCCCTTTAATATTCCCCAGGAAGCTGCCCTTATGAATATTTAATTAAACTCCTATGTGAGGGCTGCAACCCTAAGCCCACCCTTGGGGAGCCTATTCATGAATATTTATTTTCCTCACAGGGCTTTTCTGCTCTAAAACCCACCCCTGAGTGTTGCTCTGCCCAAAATTAATATTAACTTATTTAAATGTTGGGCCTTTGGCCCACCCCCTCTAGGGTCTTTGCCTAATACCCCTCATGCCCTAGGCACTTTAAACAAAATACTTGAAACTTCAAGTGGTCAGCACTCTTCTCTAGTGCTGCCATCAACTCACCGCACCAGCCTGGGGTGAAGAAACCTAGAATGGGAGGCGGGAGGTCACTGCAGTGGGGGGAGGGCTGAAGGCATGATCTTGCTGGGGCAGCAGACAGGAATTGAGCGATTGAGGGCCTCATGACCCCTAATGTTCTCCCTCTCTTTTCTCTAATAGATGTGACTCTTGGGCACCACCACCAACAAGGGACTAAGCTTTTACTTTTTAAAATAAAATAATAAAAGGGGCTATACAAAGCCCACACTGCAGATGTCTGTCAGCCTCAGGACTGCCATGCAAGAAAACACTGGACACACTGAACAGGCTGCAGTCTTCAGCAGTGGAGTGAAGGAGAGGCACCACAGCAGAGCCAACTGAGCCAGTGTCATCATACAGGTAAGCCTAGGATTCCCATGGCTGCTCTCTTGGTCCGACTCCTTCCCTGCTGAACACCAACCCCAAACTACCACCCTCAAGAACCCTCTTTTCAAAAACTCACTTGGGTTTTTAGTTCTGGAACCCCAAACCTGCATCACTGATGCTGGTTATTTTTTTAACACAAATACCTTGCACTGGGCAGAAACAGCAGTCCCAGCACATGGATGCCTTTGGCTTATCCTGCCTGCTTGAGAGGGGACTCTGCAAGGAGCAGGCAGCCAACACAATGAAGGGAAAAACTTTCCTTTTTTTTCTACAGCTGCTCTGTGAATGGGGGTTGGGGCACACACTAAAGGAGGGGACGCCACACACTACTCCCCATGCTGCCCACAATAAATGGGGTATGGAGGGACTCTTTATTTAAACATTCTGTTGTGCCCCCACACTTTGGGGGCACTACACAAGCTCTTCATTTTCATCTATTTGCAACTTCCCTTGTTTAAACCTCTCACAACACAGTATTTATCAAGTCATAAGTGAATGGAACAACTTGTCATCATGAACTCAAAGGTTCAATGTTATCCATTATTTAGCAGATGAGCAAAAAAGTACTGTCTTGACAACTCACAAATTTGTTATTGTGTAATTTTAGTTTTGGTGTTTAATGTTCAGGGCCTCACTGAAAAAGGGCATTTAATGTTCAAGGAGCCTCCTACTGTAGTTAATATATTTTAAATAAAAAATACAAATAAATCTCTTGTGGGAATTGAGGGTCTTTACATAGAAATATGAACCAAAACAGTTCAAAAGACCCATCATGATGCAATATGGCATATGGCAAAGCTAAAAGGATGCTGGGAAGTATCAGACAGGTTTCGGAGGTCACGTGATGGCTGCTTGCTGAGTAGCAGCTGAGGTCTGGAGCTCTCCCTCCCCACTAGCAAATTAAGTTTTTTTGGCGCTTCTTCGATCAAATCAGGAGCTAAGAACGTTAAAACCGGCACGTTTACATTTTGTCTGTCGGTTTGTGTGAGTCGTCGGAGGCGTACCTCAAAGTCTGCAGCAGGATGGAGGTGGATATGAAACAGGCTGCAATAAGACACACGCCGCCGGCTATGCCAGAAAAGACCCCTAAAAAACCTCGAAACCAGCCCGGGCCCGCCTCGGATAAAACAGGGGATAAATTTCAAGCAACCAATCCCCTATCAGAGGAGAGATTTTTGGAAGAGATTGCGCCATTAAAGGATGTGCTACAGTCCATTACAACTGATCTGAAGTCTATCCGGGGGGGGATCTTTCTGCCCTCACCACGAGGGTAACTGACTCGGAGGCCAGGATACACTCGCTAGAGAAGTGGAAGCTTAATGCGGAGGCCGAGATGGTCTCTTTGGCCCAGCAAGTTAAAAAGCTGCAAACAAAAACGGTAGACCTAGATGGCCGAAGTCGGAGAAATAATCTTGTGATTCTAGGTCTCCCGGAGCTCGAGGAAGGGGCTGATATTATTGCATTTCTCCAGAAGTTCCTGCTCAAGACTGTGGGCCCCTCACCTCTCAACCCGCAATATCACTTAGAGTGGGCACATTGGGCTCTTAGTCCCAGGCCTCCACCCGGCTCTCCTCCACGTCCCATCATTTTGAAATTTTTGAGCTATGTTGAGCAACAGCATGTGTTTAATAAGGCCCGAGAGCTGCAGGCTATAACCTGGGATACTTCCAAGTTACGCATTGCTCAGGACTTACCAAAAGAAGTCAGACTTAAAAGAGCTGCTTTCCATCGTGTGGTTCAGAAGTTGGTGGCTGCTGGTATTCCTTTTCGCATGCTCTACCCGGCTACTCTCAAGGTCACGATCAATGGAAATCCCCTTAGCTACGAATCCTCAGACTCAGCCTTAAAAGACCTGTCCGCTAAGATGCCTAGCCTGTTTTCAACTAATGGTTGAGTAGCTATCCCTGATCTGGAATCTTAACAGGCTTCTCGAGTTGGTTTTGGACTTATAATATTAATGCTGGTTTTGATCTTTTTCCTTTCTCCCTTTCTTTTCTGGTTCTCCCCCCGATAGCTAGTTTGCCTGCTGCCCAGTTTTGACTCACCTGCCTGGTTGTTCTTGAGGTCGCTGGGTCGGCCGGGGGCTTCAGACAGATGGCCGGAGGGTGAATTGGGCGTTTGGCCCCATTGTCTTTCTTTCCCTTCGCGAGGTGGTTTACCCGGAACGTCCCTGGGAGGGCATTTGTTTTCTACCATATCGATTTAGGGAGGGACCGCTTTGGTCCTAAGGTAATTAGCTCCCTGGGAAACCGCCTGTACTTATCGCGAGGGTGCCATAATACTGCGAGCTTGCTTTTGTGCGCCTCTTAACCTTTTGCTTTCCTCATCGCGATGGTGAGCTAGTTCAATTATTAGTTTTGCAATCTCCTGACTGATAGAGGTGCAGGTGTAATTTTAAGATCTGTTAGTTTTGGACCCTGATATTGTACTGCTGTTGGAGGTACTCCTAGGCCTAGCGGGATTGCTCACAGCTGCATTACACGCTGATGGATGGGGGCTGCAATTCATATCCCTGGACCTAGGCTTCTACTAAATGGTTTGGGGTGGAGTAAATTGGTTTCCTGTGGTGGTTCATTGGGCTTTGGGTATTTTCCAAGCTTCCGAACCCCTACTGCCTGATGGGTTATGGATTTGCATTGGGAAGTAGCTGCCAGAATATCATGGTTTACATATATTTTTGGCTTTGTCTATGTCTGGGGCGAGTTGTATATAGTTGGATGTTTTTTTGGGGGTATTGGGGGTGGGGGTCGTCCAGCTTGTTGGGGCTTATGTGTGTTTCTAGTAGTGTTAAACATTCTCCATTTGGATAGGATATCCTTCCTTTGGCAAATACTATTTAGTATGTTATGGGGAGCTGGAACTGGAGGAGTAAGTGTGCCTGCTATACTACATTGTACCTGGTTGTTCTAGTACTTGACATATATTTAAAATGACTTTAGGTGCACTCAAATTTGCATTGTGGAATGTACGTGGGCTCAGAGGAAGCAAGAGAACTCAGGTTTTCAACACTGTGATTTAATTCAGGTTGATATTCTATTTTGCAGGAGACTCATATAACCAATGCAGAATCGAAATGGTTGATTAGATCTGGTTTTTCGCAGGTTTCGGTAGCAAGTGAAACCAATAATAAGGGGAGTGTGGCAATACTCATTAAAAGATATGTCAATTTTCTGGTCAACAAGACAATAGTGGACCCTGAAGGAAGATACGTGCTGATCAAAGGTTCTCTTAATGGGCATACTACAGTGCTAGGATCTGTGTATTGCCCAATAGGGGGCAGTCCCACCTTTTTTATGTCCTTAGCAGATAAAATCAGTGCTCTGCTTCCTTCTCAAATTGTATTAGAAGCTTCCACCTTCCCATTTACTAGACAAGGATCCTAAATTCAATTCCCCACCTACTCCGGCTCAAAGATCGCTCCTAGATTTTATTCACATGCTTGGGCTTTGCGATCCTTGGCGTCTTTCCAACCCATCCCTCTGATCTTTCTCATTCTTTTCTCAGCCCCATGGATCCTGGTCTAGAATAGACTATATTTTGCTTAGTAAATCCCTTTTCCCGGATCTTCTCCAGTCTGGTATTGAACCAATCATTCTCTCTGATCATGCAATTGTGTGGGTAAATATATCCCCTGGTTCTAATTTCAAAGGGACATCGTTTGGAAGCTTAATACCCAACTTCTAAAAGATACTCAAATTGTGTCTCAGATTAAATCCCTTATTTTGTCCTTTCTGGAGAAGAATCTTGGATCTACCCCTAGATTTGACTATATTTGGGGCTACCTGAAATGCTATATCAGGGGTGAACTGATCAAGATTGCCTCAGCTAGGAAAAAGGCTCGATTGGCTAGAGCATCCCTCCTTATGACTAAAATTAGAGAGTTGGAGAACGCTCGCTCCCCTTCCTCTCCCTTGTCATCCTTAGAAGCTCTAACGGCCGCCAAAAATGAATATACCGATCTTCTGAGGGAAAGAGTTGAGTACTGCCTTGTTAAGATTCAGGCCAAATATATTGAGCATGGTGAGAAAGCTGGTAAACTCTTGGCTCTGAGACTAAAAAACATTGGAAAGTTCCAGGTTGATCCCCGCTATACAATCCTCTTCAGGTTCCATTGAATCCTTCCCTAGAGATATAGCTGGAGTTTTCAAGAGGTACTATAAAAATCTCTATAGTGCGCCTTCCCCTCCGACTTCTTTAACTGATATATCGGCATATCTTAATGATATTGATATTCCGAAACTTTTGCCCTCGCACATATCTACTCTGACTGCCCCCATTCTACTCTCTGAAGTTGAGGCTGCAATTGGTTCTATGGCTCCGGACAAGGCTCCTGGTCCGGATTGTTTCCCCCCGCCAACTTTTATCGATCCTTTTCTAAGGAACTTGCTCCTATACTTCTTAAGCTTTATCAGTATCTTTTCTCTGCTAATACGGTAGATCCGGCACTACTTGAGGCTACAATTATCTTAATTCTTAAACCGGACAAAACTCCTACGGACCCTGCGAGCTATCGGCCTATATCCCTTCAGAATTGCGATATGAAAATTCTCGCTAAAGTTTTGGCTGAAAGGATTAAGAAGATATGGCTTTACCTTCTTAGCCCTGAGCAAGTAGGATTTGTCCACTCTCGTTCCCCTTCGGACCACCTTAGAACCCTTTCCCATATCTCTCATCTAGCTCAAGCATCTCAATTTTCTATGGCCTTGGTCTCACTAGATGCTGAGAAAGCTTTTGATCGTGTAAGTTGGTCCTTTCTCAGGGCTACGTTGGCCAAGATGGGGTTTCCAGTCTCTTTTCTCAAATGGATACAGGTTCTCTACAACTCTCCTTCAGCTAATATATACTGTAATGGGGTTTTCTCCTCGAAGTTTCAATTATTTACTGGAACTAGACAAGGCTGTCCCCTATCACCTTTTCTTTTTAATCTATATCTTGAACCTCTTCTCATTAAACTCAAATCCTCCCCACTTATACAAGGGTGCCAAGTGAGTCAGCAGGACTTGGTCCTCTCGGCATACGTGGACGATGTACTCCTGCATATTACCAATCCTGTTGAATCTCTAGAACAGGCAATAACTCTCATTAACCAGTTCGGTAAATTTTCTCAATACAAACTGAATGTAACCAAGTCTGTAATTTTCCCCTTAAATGCCTATACATATAAATTTGACTTTGCTAAGTTTGGGATGCACTGGTCCCCAAGGTTGATTAAATATCTGGGTATTCATTTCTCTTCAGATCCAGCCCAGCTTAAAGAACTTAACCTAGATACTGTCAAAGTCCAGGTTAAGCAAGACCTGCTGAGATGGTCTAATCTTCCTATCTCTCTCTGGGGGGCGGATTAACATTATTAAGATGAACGTGCTTCCTCGTATTTTCTATCCTCTTAACCTGTTGGGTCTCTGGTTACCGCTCTCTTACCTGCAACAATTTCACACGGCCTTTTCGGAATTTATTTGGCGTGGGAAGGTGGTTAGACGTTCCTTCCTCAAATTATCCCTCCCCAGAGATAAAGGTGGTCTCAGGCTCCCTAACCTTCTATTGTATTACTGGGCCACTCATCTATCCAAAATAGGAAGATGGATCTCATCTCAGCATATCCCTCTTCCACAATTTGGCTCCGAATTGAGAGATTAATTCTCTCGGAGTCTAATTTAGATCCTTACGCCATTTTGTACACTCCCCTATTCCCCACCTCTCACAGTGGTTAACGAACCAAACAATCCTTACATCTCTGAGGTCCCTTTCTCAATGTCTACTGTTTTTAAAAATCCCTCCTAAATTGGACTTAGGACAACCTATTGTATTAAATCCTAACATCAAGCTTGATAACTCGATAATTACCCCCAATTGGCTCCCCCCATATCAAAAATACTAATTTGGAGCAGTACTATGATCAAGGCTCTCTTCTCCTGACGTCTGGCATTCTTGCCAAATTTGGTATTCCCATTGGTAGAGTTTTTAAAGTATATCAGCTAAGACATCTCATTGTTGAGAAGTTTGGTACTCAGTTTAGGGAATCCCCAGTACAACCTTTCCTGTCTTGTATTCTTACTCTTGCTTCTAAGCCTCACTCCATCTCGACTATATACTCCTTTCTATTGGACTATAAGTTCCCAGAGCCCACCGCGGGATCCAGTATCTGGCCCTCTCTACTTCCGAACGCTACCTTAAATTGGGCCCGGGTTTGGAGGGACCTGCATAGGTACCATACCCAAGACAGGCTAACTTGCCCAATATTATATTATTAACATATGTATTACACGCCTAAGAAACCTCCTCCGGCTCAAAAGGCTGACTCTCTCTCAGTGCTCCAGATGTTTGCAGGGAGAGGGGAAGCTTCTTCATATTTTCTGGCAATGTAACAAAGTAGCCCTGCTCTGGTCGGCCATCCAAGCTAATTTAGACCCCCTATTGGGCCTTACTACTTTTTTTACTCCTGAAGTATGTATTTTGGGGGACTATAGTGCTATTGATTGTGCTGCGCATTGATATCATATGGCCCTGGTGGCAGGGGCAGTCAAGAGGATAGTCCTTAGGCATTGGACTGACCAACTGTCCTTAACCTATCCGGAGTGGTTGACAGAGCTTTCAGCTTGTCTTAATATTGAAAGGCTAGCTGCCAGTGTGCAGAATCGCATGGACCTATTTCAGAAGAGGTGGGGTAAGCTCTACGCTCTTTATTTGCACTGTTGATCTCTTGGCCTTCTCTCTGGCACCCAGAAAACTTCCTCTGTGTCTTTTTTTCTTTTTTTTTTTCCCTCGGCTCTTCTGAGCATGGTCCTCCTTGTAAAAGATGTAATAACTCTACTTTGCTCTGCTATATATTTTAGCTGGCACACTTGGTGGGGGGGTGGGGTGAGGTAGGTGGGACGAGAGTGGGGGTGAGGGGTTGGAGGGGGGCCGTTGTGGGTAGGGGGAGGGGTAGGGTTTTTTTCTTTTTCCTTCTTGTATTTTACTTTGTTTTATACCAGATGTTAATTATTGATTGGTCATGTCCAATGTTATTGTGGATTTTGTCTCCTAGTCTGGAAATTTAATAAACTTGAATTTCAAAAAAAAAAAAAAAATCAGGTTTCACTAATGGCAGCAATGATTGATATTGTCACTGTACAAGTCATTGGTTTAACCACACCTGGAAAATTGCATGCAGGTCTGGGATATGCTTCTGTAGAAGGCAAGGAGAATGTAAAGATGATTTTGAGGAGGGCTGCAAAAATGATGCTGGGGTAACTGGGTAAGTCCTATTAGGAAAGGTTGGTCAGTCTTAACATATACTTTCTTGAGAAAAGGAGGGGATGTTAGAACTCTATGAATCTGCATAGGGATACCATACGATGTTGGTCTGGTAGTATAACCGACTGTAGAGGTGATCCAGAAGCAAATGGTTTGATACCTTTAATTGGACCAACATACATGTAGCAAAACTGTAGAGGTTAGAGTAATAAGCTGTGCATCAGCTTGGTACATCCAGCAGACCTGGGTCTGATTCTCACAACCTCCACTTGCACATTGTGTGACTTTAAATAAACCACTTAACCTCCCCAGTGCTCCTGGGTCACCCCTAAAACTAGGTGTTGTGATAAGTGGGCTTTACCCAGTTACCAAAGAATAATAAAGTGCAGACTCCACAGACTTAGTTAAGTTAATAAACAGACCGTCCACCAGAGGGCATTACCTTAAGCTATCTGGAAGGTGAATTGAAGGACATCAGATAGTACTTCTTCACTGAATGGATGGAACACAGGTGAAACAGTTTACCCAGTAATGTGATCAATGCTGAGATAATTGTTGAATTCAAAATCCAATGGGACATTTCCAAGGGGTAATTAGGAACAAAAGGAATGCAGGGAGTAGGGAGAGCTTTGAAAGGGCAGAGAAACTCATTATAGGAACAGTAGGTCATATGTGATGCTGTCATTATCTGTCCTTTACTTTCTGTGTATCTGTGTAAATTTGAGGCCAGGGATTGTGAAGTAAAGTAGAGCCATGTGGAATTTTCAAATGCCACTTCAACCAGAATTCTGTAGAAATTCTGTAGATTAAACTTATTTTACATCTCAATATGGTAGCAGATGGGATGAACGTTGACCTTGGCTTCATGGGACACTACAGAAACTAACATCCACAGACCTTTTCTTCTTCAAACTGACATATTATAGGACTTCAGCATGTGTGGGATGTGGATGCGTGTGTGTATGTATGTATGTGTGTGGGTATGTGTTGTGAGGTATGTGATATAACAGATGTGGGGCTTGCTGTCACATTGAGGTAAGTCTCTATTTAGATATATGGAGTTATAATGTGTTACTATTCTTATTTCACACACATAATGAATATTAATTCCTCCTTACTTTTTATATTACCCAGCCTGCTATTGTACATACAGGAGTGTTATCATATACTGTTATACATAATTTTTGTAACTCTGTACATATTGGGCTGTGTGATCTCATTTGCATGGGGGTCCTGCACAGATCTTTTTACATTAGGCTAATATTGTAGTAATTTGTGGATATGTAGGTATGTTAGACCTCTGGTCTTACACATATACTTTATATTTACTTCTAGTTACCTTATCCTGGGGAGGGTGGCAGGTTTATTTCATGGTAGTTCTATCTAGTATCCTTGGAAATGTTACTTTGCAGATAGTAGTACTGTTAAATAGTGTTACATTTTTACTCTGTAGATAGGAGACATAAGCCCTTTTACTCAGGATTTCATGACAAGTTGAATTCCTTTGGGGAACAATTGCAGTGACTGAAGTTAATATAGGTTCACTAGGAGAGAGAGAGTGTGTGTGTGTGTGTGTGTCTGTGGAGAGAGAGAGAGAGAACATCTCCTTTAAGCTATGTATCTCCTCCACCCACATTATTGTGATGTGGGGTGGGTTAGATTGTATTGTTTATATGAAGAGAAGGAGAGAAATTACATTTTTTTCCTTTTTTCAGATTCCTTAGACACTTGTGGTACATCAAGTTGCTACATTCTCAGTATATATTGACACCAGTACATATCAGGCTACATGGTCTTAATTCCTTGAGGTTCCTCGACTAGAGTTTTTTGTTTAACACTAATATTATCTATTTATATTTAAATTATTATTTATATAGCCCTGCAGTTTTTGAAATTTCTTAGGCCTTATGTTTAGTTTGAGAATACAGCTGGGTGACAGGTCCAGCTAGGTTTTATACATCACACAGTGTGCACTGATGTTTTTAAGACAACTTTACTGGTAAATTCTTGTCTATAATGCTACCATTGAAATTTCATGAGCCCTATGACAATCTTAGTTTGTCTTTAATCTGGGTGGGGGTTGCCTTTCAGTAATCACATCCTTATACTAACTGTGAAACTCATAGCTTGATTTAGGAGTTATCTGTTTCAGCAGTGTTATCTTATGTCAATTAAATTTATATGCAGTAGGATTCTTTGTATGTGTGTTCCACCAAGAGCATCTAACCCAAGGCTCTTTTTGGCTGAAGGCAGTATTGTACAGTTTAACTTCTCTGACATCATCTTTTTTTTTTTTTTTTTTAAATGAGTATTGTAAACCAATGGGGATTTTTTTCTGTTTTTCTCTGCATTAGCTAGCTGTTATAAGTATTGCATTTTCTAAACAACTGCCATGAGCTTCTGAAGAAGGACTGGTTGGTCCGAAAGCTAGAGCACTTTGTTCTTGTTGTTACATCTATGTTGGTCCATTAAAAGGTATCAAATCATTTGCTTCTGGATGTAGAATTTCAGAAATTCTTCCTAATTCTCTGAAAGTTTGCCAGAAGCAGGATTCCAAAATTCCTGAAATGGAATTTCTTCAGAACTGCAGACCACATAGAAACAGACACTACCGGTAGATAAAGACTGATTGTTGATCTTTTTCTAGGTACTGGGAATAGTATTCTAAGCAAAAAGAGATGATGGGGTGTGTATAAAACATATTTTACATATTTTACTGAATACCCTGGGGTGTGGTGAGGCACCAGGCCACAGACTGAATGCCTTCAGTGCCTGGAAGTTTGGAAAAACATGTTTCATACACACCCTGGAGTGACTTATTGCACGTATAAAATGACCCCTTAAACTCTAGTTGTGAAAAAAAACCAGAAACAACTTGATGTAAAATTAATAAATTAATTTTATTTAATGAAATATTCTTGCACAGATTAAAATAGTTCCTTCAAACACTAAGGGGTGAGGGTTTGAGGGAGAAAGCTATAAATACTAGACAGGATACATAAACAAAAAAATGTCTTGCTCCCCGGGTTGCAGTGTGTTACTATTTTTTTGGGGGGGGGCAACAAAAACAATAAAATTACTTATTATTTTTTTTTTTATTAATTGTTTTTTACCAGGAGAGAGACACAAAGCTGAAAGCTTGTTTACAGGTGCGACCTTGGAAAAAAAGGAAGTTAAGTGACTTGCACAGGGTCACACAGTATGCAAGTGCCATTTCCTAGGCTGTAAAAGTTTACCTGACCATTGAAATGCATAGGGGCATTGAAAATGAATGGTCCCTGGTGAAATGTTGTAGAGCGGTCGGTAGATGACACTGTTCATTGTGGCTCCTGTTAATGGACTACTGATCCTGGAAGTCTTCTGAAGCTTTTTGTTGTTTCCACCGAGTATGCTGCTCTATTTCTTATGACCCAGGGAGGATGCTGTCCAGTAGGACTGGAGACTTGCCTTGCTTCGGTGACTGGTGATGGACATCACTTCATGGCTCTGTAAGCTGGCATCAGAGAGGAGCTGGATGGCAGTGCTGTGGACTGAATGGTTCATGTAGACGTGTGACAAGTGAGCCTCCTTGCTGATACAGGACATCATGGATGCAAGGTAATTAATTCCTAATGGCTAACTTGAGTACCAGAGCAGGGAGGATGCAAAGATACTTGATGCAAGGCATTTTGGGTGGCAATGAAAGGCAGGAACATGGTCAGGTAATTTAGACAAATATTTATTTAGGCTTCAATCAGGCATCTCAGGGATCCAAGCTCTGAATAGATAAACCCTCTGTTAGCCTCCTTGTTTATTTCAGCAAGCTCCTTGTGGTTCTTTGTAAGTTCATTGAAGGAGAGGGTAGCATATTAGTTCACATTCTCATCAAACTTGAATTCAAAACTGTTGACTGTTAGCTGCCGGAGACCCTCCCTATCACACCTGGGCATATGCAACTGGTCATCCAGCTACACTTTCTGCTGGAGACCAGGCACAGTGTCTGTGGACATAAAGGGTGACTGTTTTTAAATCTCCCGGTCACCTTTTGATATGGCAGGGTAATGTTTTGAAGTATCTTTTTGAGCCTTTCTGTACCTTTTTGTCACCTACAGGAAAACATTATTGCTACTAGCAAAAGCAGGGTCAGACAGTATGTTGACTTTTCTCCCAATGCCAATGAAGTTAAGGTGCAACTTATAGCCACCCTCCAAAAACGTGACCAAGAGAAAAATGCAGAGGTGCCATAATCTGTGACTGAGCCATTCAGGGCAGAGGCCATGGGCTCAATGGGTGAGCTAAACTTTGAAAGAGAGGGAGAGCGATTGAGAGAGTGAGAGAGAGAGAGAGAGATTGATTTTGTGCTAATTCTGAATGTAAATAAACCTTTTTGTTTATTTCTGTAGAACTATTGTTTCCTATAGTTTGTTATCCTGTAGAATCTGTGTAATGAACATGAAATATTAAAAATACTATTATTCTGTTTTGTGATCTGTAACTGAATCCTTTGAAGTACAGCTAACCAATCTATGAATGACAATAACTGTTTCCTCACCATCGAGGAGAAGGCTATCATTATCGGATACTAGTTCCAAAGTAAGGTGTTCTCAGCAGAGACAGAGAGTGGTAGTTGTGTGACCTTGAGCAAGGAGCACTGTACTGGGTGAGCAGTGGCTTGGAAGGGACACAAACCTGAAGACTTCCCAAAAGACTATCTAAGCTTAGTGGTGGCAGCTACCGGAGGAGTGAGAAAGCTGATACTCATGATAGAGGCTGATTCTGGGAAGGACCAGTCTGTCACATAAGCACAAGTTTATAGATGGTACTTATTTATACAGTGCAAGCTACTATTCATTAATGATATAGACAAATGAACATCCTAATTATAGACAGAAACATGTTTACCCAGTGCCAGCAATGTAAATGTAATTGTAATGCACCTCTAGTTCCATGAAGGACTTACACACACACACACACACGCACACACACACATGTTGGCTTTGATGAAATATTAAACAACAAATAATTTATGGCCCCCATCCACATAACATTCCTTCCATGACATTTGACCTACCCAGGATTAGAGTTTTAAAGAATGTTTTCTCATCTTTGGTTGTGCTGTTATCTAATTACTCCATTAATCAGTCAAAGTCATATGTAAAATGTTTAAGCACTGGGTACCCAAAAGACAGCTGCAAAAACAATAAGACTGTTCGGGTGTGCAGCGCTTCTGTTGCGGTCGGTATTATGTGCCACCGCAGTGTTGACACACACTGTGTTTGGTGCACTGTTTTGATGTGCGTTATATTGTCTGTGACATTATTAAAAAGATAGAGTACAGCTCAGCCAACCTCAATGAAACACAAAGGCCCAGATATTCAAAAGGGTTGTGCCATGCGCAATAGGGTTGCTCCAGCGCACGTCCGAAAAATGCACCATTCTGCGATATTCAGTGGGAGGCAGCTGCACCCCCCAAATCACGCTGAGCAATAGCGCAATGATAATGAATGTATGCACAACTGAAGGGGAAGGAACCATGCATAAATGGCGCAGTGCGATATTCAACAACATGTGCCATGTGCAATAGGGGAGCAAGCGGAAGTTGCACGATAGCGGAAATGAGCCAAAATAAAAAGGAACAAGGGAGAGGTGCAAGAATGCTACAGGGAAGGCACATGAGGCTAAAGCATAGCTGCACATAGAGGGCAGTAGGAACACACAAGGCAGGCCAGGGAAAGGGTACCCTGAACAGAGAGGCACAGGGAAGGTGCAGGGAGACACAGCCAGTGTAGAAGGGGGAAGTACCATACAGCACAGAGGCCACCACATTTAGGTGTTCCTGGTGCAGGGAAAGTAGCATTCAGGACAGTGGGGGGAACACAGAAACAGCTGCCGGGGGGGTGAATACAAGCCAGGGACATGGCCAGTGCCACCATCCAGATGGAGGCAGTAATGAGGGGGTGAGAAGGCAGGCAGCAGGGGGGCATGGCCATGGAAGGGCCCGTCGGTGGTATGACCCCAACAGGCAGTACCGAGCCCACACCAGCTTCGAGCTGTACAGTGATACTGAGATCATGGGCCGGTACCACCTGAATCAGGCAATTCTGAGGTGGCTCTGTGAGCTGTGCAGTGATGTGATGCCGGCACCCACATGACAGAACCATGACCTGTCAGTGGAGACTAAAGTGACAGCTTGCATGTGCTTGCTCGCCATGGGTACCTTCCAGAGACTGACAGGGGACACCAGAGGCATAACCCAGTTGGCCACATCACACCACCTCACCCAATTCCTCAGTGCACTGCTGCCACATGCTGTGGAGTACATCCATTTCCCCAGCACACCAATGGAGCACACAGCAAACATACAGGAGTTCCACAGGGTAGCACATATGTCTGGCATGCTAGGGGCAATAGGCTGCACCCATGTGGCCATCCACTCACCACCTGGCCCCAAGGGGGCCGCATATATTAATCGGAAGGGCTATGCTAGCATCAACTGCCAGGTGGTGTGCGATGCCAGGGGGTGCATAATCAATGTCTGTGCCATGCGCCCTGGGGGAGCACACGATGCCTTCATCTGACACCAGTTGGCACTGTGCCACAGATTCAAGAGTGGGGACATCCCCACTGCCCACTTAGTGGGTCAGTATGCAAACCACATGGACAAACTTAGGGATTGGGAGGGGCATGGTCAGAGGAGAAATGGGTAGTGGCCTACATGGCAGGGCGATGCTTATCACCAAACTAACCTTCACTCTCTACACACAGGAGACAGTGGATACCCACTCCATCCCTGGCTGCTCACACCATACCGGCGGCCCGCGACCCCATCGCAGCAACACTACAGCGAGGCACATGCCACCACATGTAATGTCATCGAGTGGGTGTTTGGTATGCTGAAGGCACATTTCTGTTGCCTGGACACATCCGGTGGAGCCCTATAGTACAGCCCCTCAAAGGCCTGCGGGCTATTCCTGGCCTGTTGCATCCTGCACAGCATGGCCAACGAATGTGGGATAGCCATACAGGTCGAAGAGGGGGACAGTGATGGGGATGATGAGGAAGTCGGTGACAATGGTGATGGGCAACCCCCCCCTTGGGTGACAGGACCCCCGACTGCCCCAGCTGGTACAGCTGTAGCGGGACATCATCATGGAGGAGCACTTCAGCCATCCCAGGTAAGTCATGGGGCTATATGCAACCACCAGTGGCAAAGGCACAACCCACAAACACACATGGACACATACCAGGGGTGCATGCTGTCAAGGGAAGTGGCCGGGCATGGAACTGCACACACCACCAGGGATGGGTGAGGTCTAACATGGCATGCAGTCACACACACACACACACACACACACACACACACACACAACTCACCACACATGCACAAAGGGTTGGAGGCACACCGACCCAGAACACCACCCCTAGCCACACACATGTCCACAGACCACCATGTCCACTGCCTGTCATTGTGCGTGTGTCAGACACTGGGCACCATTGCACAGTGGCATACAGCACAATGCAGGCATCATCATGCACACGCAACTGCGGACAGCAGCCGGGAGGGTGTGCAGATGGACTGTGTGTGTGTGCCTGCAGGGCCGGGTACCCACCTGTGCGTCGCCCGTAGAATGACACAATGCACACAGGACAGCATCAGACAGTAGCCACGCTGGGAGACAGGTCAGTCACACGCCACAGTGCCACAGCCACCACAGATGCGTGTAAGACCCTGCTGAGACCCGCCAGCAGTGACAGGCTGACAACTGGCCTCATGGGGTGGCACCGATGGTCCCCCAGGGGTTCCACTGCGTGAACACAACTGTGCTCACTCAGGGGTCTGCAGCACACCGAACATGCCTGCGCCAGGCGTGCTTGGGATGCCCACAGCTGAACCCGGTGTCGACAAGGATGGTGTCGCATGATGCCGGGAACGTGGGGTGGACAGTGCACTGCGTGGTGTCTGTGACACATGGGCAAATAACTGGGTGCCCATTGTGGCCATGACAGCAGTGAATGCCTGTGTCTGCCTGTCAATGGCAGTGGTCACATCCTCCCACAACCGGTCCATCTCTGCCTGGAGCAGAGCGATGTCTCTGCTGCGACGATCCTCTGCCTGGCACAGCGCTGCACTCAGTGCATCCACCACCGTCACAAGCCGCATCTGCCGATTGACTGATGCTTGCAGTATGCAGGTGTGCTCATCCAAGAGGTCATCTGCCTGATCAGCATGCTGTCCCTCAGGTTGTTCATGGCCCTGATGCTCATCACCCCTTGAGGGTGGGCGCTGCACACCAGGGCCAGGCCTGGGCATGTCCACAGGTGTTGCACTGATGCCGCCCCCTGACACTGTACCCCCATGCCCATTGGCTGACTGCTGATGCTGCCCCACAAGCTGCTGCTCCACAGGGCTCAATGGTACCACCACAGTGGCCGCAACAGTCCCACTGTCCTGTACACACACCAGTGCTGCCCCACCAGTGCTGACAGGCACAGGCTGGGACTGTGATGACACGCAGGCCTCCACGGTGGCACCACCCACAACTATGGCTGTGATGTAACTTGCTGTGTGGCCATCCTGTGGCACACACGTGTCACTGTCCATGACGTTAGCGACATCTTCATCGGTGATGGATCCGGCACCAGCCCGAGTCTCAGCATGCTGGCATCCATGGATGCTGGCACACTTGGACATGGGCAGGACCTCCTCCACACCTGCTCCACCAACATCAGTCTGGACGTCCAGGTGGGCCCACTGTCACCCTGAGCCATGTATTCCTGTGAAGGTGGATGGGTCCTCCTCCATCTCCATGTGACCGGCCTCAGTGGAGAAGCCCACCAGAGCTGACCCATGCAGACGCTCAGGAGCTGTAAGGGAAAACAAAGTCACGTTACTGCATGTGACCTACCATGTCCCCCCCAATAGACAGACTATGACCTACCATGCAGTGACAGGCTACCACCTGTCTGGAATCCACCACCCGGAACACCCTCAATGGCGCAACGCTGCATGCTGCCAGCAACCCACTCCTCCTGTGGAGTCAGGCGTAGCACCTCCGGCTGTCCTCCACCTGTCGCAGACCATGCTGCCCTGATGGCAGCCACCTTCTCCTTAATCCTCCACCTGTCTGTGCCCATCTTAATCTTGCAGTCCTGCACAGAGCACTGGTGGCTGCCATACAGGTTTACAGCATGCGCCACCTCCTCCCATGCAGCAGCATGGGTCTGTGGTGTTCCCTGGCATCCGCTGAGAAGCGGCTCCTGGTCTAGGAAGGCCTCAAACAGGGCATCTGTCTCAGCCTTAGTGAAATTCAGACTCCTCTTCCTTCCACAACTCTGTTCCTCTTACTCCACAACATGCTTGGTCATGATTCAGCCTGTGAGAATGACAGGTGTTACCTGTGACTGTGCAGTCCCATGCATGTCCCAAAATCCACAGTCCACACTCCCAAACAGCATGCAACTCACCACAATAAACTGCAGTAACCAACTATGGCCCGTGCAGCCCAATGTCGCACTTTTATAGCGCAACCTATGCAAATGAGGTGAGGCGCATCTTTAAGTGGATGCGAATGCAATGACTGCATCATTGAATGGCTGATTAGCTGATTTGCATATGCCAGCTGAATATCGTTCTGTTGTGCTTTGCGCAATTGTGTTGAACATGCTGAGTCAAGGGTGCAGTTCTGTGACATGCGCAGTACACACCTAACTGCGCATGCTTGGGTTGATGACGCAGGCACCTGCCATGCTGCTGATGTGCTGTGTGCAGGAGGCAATGCAGGGCACGGCCACCATTGTGCCAGTGGCACTACAGCGCTGTTCACCTATATAGCGCTGTGGTACTGGGGCGTTGTAGGTGCACTGGAGCAACAATGCGGTAGGCCACTACAGGAGGTGGCACACAGGCACCCAATTGTGCTACACGCATTGGGTTCCAATCACGCTGTTGCTGTCAGTGTGCCAGAGACCCTTGACCCTGTACCCAACCTTTACCCCCTAGGCGTCATGCATCAGGCATGGGTGCACCACTATAGCGCTGTTCGGCGACAGCGCGATAGAGAATGGCAGCGCTGTACCGCGCAGCATCTGCACGTGGCAGGACCACGGTGCAGAGTGCCATTTTGACTGAACTGAGCAGCAGAGATGGTGCCGAGGCATGCTGTGCAGTGGAGCCAGGTGGAGCTGGCAAACCTTGTTGCCATTGTGGAGCCACATGTGGGGCCTTTATTTGCTGAGGTACCCCTGGACAGGGCCATGAGTCAGGTGTGGCAGGAGGTGGCTGACGCCCTGGAGGAGGCCACCGGTATGGGGCGGACTGCAGAGCAGTGCTGCCACCGATATGGGGACCTGAGGCGAAGGGACCTGTACCTGCTTGCCCACCTGTGGGCATGTGCCAGGAGGGGTCCAGTGTCATGGCCATGTAGGTGTAACATCTTTACAGTTTTATCATCCATACGGGTATCACGGTTGCATGTGTCCGGCACATGGGTGGGCTGTCCGGTGTTGGTCGTGGTGGTGTTATCAGAGTGTGGGGTGGGTGGGTCTGGCTGTGTGGGATTGCACACACATGGGGGCGCGGGGGGAAATTGCTACAGGATTGTACTGATGTTCCTCTCTCCAAGTTTTGTACCTTATGGCCCGCAGAACGCCAGCAGGCCATAGACCGGAGGCACTGCCTGGAGGAGCAGTAAGCCAGGAGGGGTAATGGTGGTCAGCGTCACATGGACCACCCTGATGATGGTGAGTGCCTTACATCCATGATTACTATTGCATGCTGTATAATTGGGCAGGAAGTGGGGCATGGCCACCATCCATTGACACCACTACCATGCACGCTACTTGTTATAGTCAGCACTGTCCAGTGGCACTGCATGTCCGGGAGTGCATCAATGGTGGTCCATGCATGCACTGGGCACATGGCTGTGGCACTGCCTTCACACCACATAGTCAAGTCACTGTACGGCCATGGTGGTGCTGTGCAGAATATGACCGGTGGGTGTGTGCAGTGGTCCACATGGCTGTGGCTGCCTTGGTAGGCAGATCTTGTGGACACGGTCACTGTGGGTGGTCGCACATCATCACAGGGGTGTGGCCCATGGCTGTGTGCCATGCACAATGGGTGGGATGCAGGGGGCTGGACAGTCACACTTATTGACTCTGCTCCCTCGTCCTAGGTGGACAGCGATTCCAGGCCCTGGAACAAAATGTGAGGGAGCTGCTCCAGGTGGCGAGGGCAACACTTGAGGTTTTGGAGTGCATCCACCACCACGGGGTGTGGAGGAGGAGGAGTGGCAGACATAGGTGCCACGTGGAGGAGGACTGGGGCACACAATAAACACTCCATGCCCCTACTACCACCTTCCCCCCTTTGACCCACCCTCACACCCCTTCTTCCATCTCCCATATGTTCACCCCTGCCCCTTATCTGCCCCCACCTGTTATGTGTCCCTTCTCCCCTTGTAAATATTTGTATATATGTTTTGTAACTTCTTTTAAATATAAGCATTTTGTTATGACAACTGTGGTGGTCTCTGATTTGCAGCGGGCTACATGTGCTCAGCTTCAGTGGTGTGCATGGCGTCAGGGGTGATTCACACATGGGCGTGTGTGTGTGTGCAGAGGTGAACCGCCTATCGTATGGGCAGGGGGATCAGTCACTGTCTGTGGTTTGTGTGTTGTACTTTGTGCACTGGATGCCTGTGTACAGTGGTCCATGGGGCCTGCACTGTGTGCACGGCAATCCTGTCAGACCATCCATGGGTGTCCCTGGTTGCGCTATGGCACATCTGGACTGCTCATCTGCACATCCCTTGTTGTGCTATGGTGCATCAGATATGCTCAGCTTCACCTCCATAGTTGCGCTATGGTGCAGGTGGTGTGATATTCAGTCATTGGCCGTAGGTGCATCTTGGCCTGTGCAGTTTTTGAATATCGCGCTTCTTGCGCATGGGCGCAGTGGACTTGCGCTTTCTCCTGCTGTTGAACACTTTTTGGGTGCAATTTGAATATCTGGGCCAAAGAGTTTAATTAAGGGAAGGTGCTAAACTACCAATGTGGCTAATAAATCACAAATGATGATTGGTAGACAATAACTAATACAATGGGATCTCTTCAATCGGAGATTATTATATTAAGGGACCTCAATATGGACTGGTACTCCAATAGTTCTTTACCCTTAAAGACTATCTGTGACTCCTTTGGTCTTTCCCAACTCATTTCTGAAGCAACACGTCCAGACAAAAAGTGTCCTAAAAATAACACACTTTTAGATCTCATTTTAGTAAGCAAACCCCATCTGCTTTCACATGCAGGAGTCTTCTTATAGGATTTCAGTGACCACTGTATTATAGCAGGTGTAAAATCCACTCCCAAACTACCATCCCTTTTCAAATTCTCAGTCAAGAGGGAATGGCATAGTTTTGACATCTACGCATTCCTCTCTGACTTGCAAGACTCCTTGAGATGGCAGGATTTTTACTTGGCCAGCTCAGTGCCTGCGGCCTATGATATCTTCCAGGAAATTATCTTAGGGGCTCTGGATAAACATGCACCATTGTTTCAGACTGATTCTAAAAATAAATCATATCCTTGGTTTATGGCCCAATTAAAGGCCTCCCTTTAGAAAAAAGCTCAGAAATCAAAACTTCCTGATGACTGCACATCTTTCAGGAAGGCTAGAAACCTCTGTACTAATCTGGTTAGGGAGGCTAAGGCTAGCTATTTTTTGGAAAGAACTGAATGCTTCCACCAAGTGATCAGCAAACTTCTGGAAAACCATCAAGGATATTCAAGGGCACACAGCTATGAGCAACTTACCTACAAAAATCGCCATTGACGCAACTTCAGTGTTGGATAAATTGGCCATCCTTGATGCTTTTAATAACCATTTTTCTACTGCAGGTCTAGCTTTCGATGCCTCCCCTGCCAATAACCTTCGCTCTAGTCTTGGAGCACCAGACTTACCAGATCCAGTCACAAGTGCGGCCTTTTCCCTCCAACTTACCATCCTGAGAGAAGTTGAGGATCTCCTTCTATTATTGGATACATGGAAGCACGAATGGGCAGACCAATTGGACCCATTTTTCCTGAAGCTTAGTCTTCATGTCCCGGCTGTGCCCATTAATGCACCTTTTTAACCTTTCCCTTTCACAGGGCGATATTCCTTCCACATGGAAAATGGCTCATGTAATCCCCTCTTTTTAAATCTGGAGACCCCGGAGACCTGAATAACTATAGACCAATCTCCTACGTCCCACCCTTTCCAAACTGCTGGAAAAAATAGTGAGTGTGCAGCTCAGGAACTACCTCGAAAGTGGGAACCTGCTCAGTCCTTATCAGTCAGGATTTAGGCCCCATCACAGTACTATTTCAGCCCTTGTAAAGGTCACCAGTGACTGGCAATGTGCCTTGGATTCAAATAACTTCATTTGCACATTATTTCAAGACTTAAGCAAGGCATTTTGATATGGTTGACCATGAGCTGCTCCTTGTCTCCCTCAGAAACATTGGCTGCAACCCCCCATAACTGAGGTGGTTCTCAAACTATCTAACAGGGAGACAGCAACAGGTCAAGGCTGATGGGGGATTCTCATCCCTGAAACCTCTACCGAGGGGCGTACCACAAGGCTCTATACTAGGTCCATTGCTTTTTGCAATTTACATTAACAATGTTGATGCTAACATCCACCTATTTGCCGATGACATAGTACATTATATCGGAAAACCCTCTTTGGAAGCACCTTGTAAGGATCTACAATGGGAATTTAATATTCTACAACATCAACAACTACACCAGAAACTGCTCCTGAATGCCAAAAAAATAAAGGATGCTTTTTTTCTCCCTTTGCATACGTCAATAACCCCACAACTCAATGTAAAATTCCACAGATCCACACCCTTCTTGGTGAATCACTGGAATATGCTACTGAATTCAAATACCTGGGGGTGTGGATTGACCAAAAAACATTCCTTTTGTGTTCACATTGAGAATCTCTTAAAGAAGCTTAGGCAGAGGCTTGGTCTCTTCTATAGGATCAAAAATTTTCTAAGACTGGATGCCAGGAAGAAACTGATCCAAACCACATTCCTTACCTTTTTGGACTATGCATATTTCCTTTACAGCCAAGGCCCCTTGTCTGCCCTGGCTAAATTAGACACACTCTACCATCGGGCCTTGAAGTTCATAACTGGTCTCCCATACTCCACACATCACTGATCCCATTATATCGCAGTAGGTTGGTCATCCCTTAACTACAGAAGACAGAGGAATGCAGCTCTCTGGACATTTAGGGCCATCACGAAGATGTTGACCCAGTACATCTTGGAAGGTCTTCCTCTAGGTGTGATAAGTAAATAGGCCTTAAGGAGTTCCTCCGTTATCTCCCTTGCAGTACCGAAGTTCAAGTCACACTTCGGCAGGTCTGCCATATCTCACACTTTATCATTTCTCTGGAACAACTTGCAAAAACCCCTGAAATTGGCTTACCCAATCAAACTATCAGCCTTCAAAGCACTTTATTCTCGCTTTGTCAAGGAATCCTGTAACTTCTTCAACTGATGTCTCCTTCCCCTAGCCTCAGCCCCATCTGCTCCATTGGATCCCTTTACTGGTTCTTCTTTCCCACCCCACTTGGGCAATGTTATAGCCTATAAGAACCTACCTGTCTGCTTCTTCTTTCCCAACCCTGTGTTTATTTGTTTTTTTCCCTTATCATTAGCACCTTTTCCATGTCATACTGGCTCTCACCGTCACTCCTGGCTTATCACCTTGACACCATCATGGTGTTTTGCTTTCCACTCCCTAACTGTTGCCACCCTCACCCCTGCTACCACTACATGCCCTTGTGGGCATGTACCGTGTACCTCCTTACTTACCCTCTTGCGCCCCTCCCCACCCTCCCATGCCCCTCCAAGCTCATTCAATCAATTATTATGTTCAAGGATGCATTAAATACACACTGTAACTATAGTTGCATATGTTTAACCTGCATATACTGTACTGCTGTTGCTATAGTTTTTAGTTGCATACCCTTCATGGTCTTTTTTTACACTCTGTTTTGTGTGCATTATAAACTTCATGTGTATAATTACTGCTGTATGTAAATACTATGTAAGTGTGAATTCATTTTGTATATATTGTTTACCCAATTATTATGTAACTAAGTATTCCTTTGTATGTATTGTTAACCTCTCCTTTCCAGGTCAATCTTGAAAATGAGCTTCCTCAGTGATGTTTGCCAGGTTAAATAAAGATTTTGATTGATTGATTGATAAACCCGTGCCATGTGCGATATGGCTGCCACTACATATTCAGTCACTTCACTACCAGTCTAGCTTTGCTTGTAAAGCACTTTGGGATACATTGCATATGAACAGTGCTATATAAATGCTGATTCTTTTTCTTCATCTCTTTCTAATAAACAATAGAATTTTCTAGAATATGGAATGCAGAATCCCATGGTAGAATTCAGGTGGAAAGGCAATTACACTTTTAAATTGTTTTTTGATTTTTTTTTCAAAAATTCCATGGGAGTCCAACTGTGTTTTTATTTAATCTATGTATTAGGTTTTCATGATTTACACAAACCTTGGATTAGTTTTTTGGACTTTGAGCAAAATTCAATTGACTATTTATGCAAACAGCGGAACACTAATCTGCGATTTAGATAATCTCCATACAGGTACCTGCAGTTTATATCAATTGCAAATTATTAATGTGCAGTTTCAATAAAATCCTGCAAACAGCCATCAAAAGTTTGGAATTCTACTTCCAACTAAATTTCACAGAGTAAGGAACATTTTCCAAAATTCAATGGAATCCTATTAGAAACAGAATTTAAACATTCCACAGGCAGTATATAAGTAAACCTGTCACTTGTATAAATTAACAATTATATTAAAAAAACTGTAAACAACAGGATTCATGTTGCCTTTCAGATACTGTAGTTACTGCCACAGTAGTTGACTCCAGTCATTGACACATTAGCAAACACTAAATACAATATTGTTTATGTTTCATTTGAACCTCTGGTATGTGAGAAATGTGCAGGAATCATGAACCACTGATGTGATTGTTAAAGAACGGACTGAAATGTGGCAAACGCAACATGCTTCATTACACTTTATGATTCAATTACTGTATTTGTAAGTATTTATTTAATGGATTCAACTCCAGTTTTAATATTTTGGAACACATCCATTTTATCTTTTAAACAGCTTTTCAATCAAAAAAATCTAAACTTTCTCTGGCACCCACCCCAACCTACTACTAGCCCTAGCCTCCTTGAATATACGTTGGGTAGTATGTATTGTTTTTGTTGTTGAATCTTTGTTTATGAATCATTCTGTAACATGCTTGCTAGTATAAGGAAATAATTATTGAATACACTTTACCCTGTTTCTGCAATGCCACTATGGGATTTGTAGAAACTAGGTTTCTCACTTCCTGTAAATGAGGCCATTAGTGCTATGTGGAATTTTCAAATTCCAGTGGAACAAAATGTCATGGAATTTTCAAAATTCCATTAAGGTTTTACCATATTTTGCCAAAAATGGAATGGTAGAATTCTGTGACAAAGAAAATGTTGCAAAATGATTTGTTGCAGAAAAAAATGCTGTTCCATGGAATATTATTTCACATATCACAATATTTTCCATGGAAATTGTTGTGGAATAATTTTCCACGGAATAATGTTGTTCCATGGAATATTATTCTGCACATCACAATAGGCAGAATTCCACAGAAGAATCAGTGAAACTGCAGCAGAAAATCTACTGGTGGAATTATCATTCCATAATAATTTCACCAGCGGAATTCCACATTCTGCACAGCACTAGAGGCCATCACAGAATCCACAATGCATAACTATATAAATCATACTTTTGTATGCTTCTAGATTTGTTCATTAAACAGAGTGTAATACATATCTTCAATTCTTTTTATTTTTGTTAATACCATCACCGGAATAAGTATTATAACTGTTGTTTATTGGTATGTAGAGTAGAGCATGGGATTCACTTTTTGCAAAGGTGGTGTAACAGCATATCGAAGAGCAGTTGAACTCAGTCAGGCAAGGCTATTAAATGAGGGTCAGCAAAACTAAAAATCTTCAAGCAAACCTTTTCTAAAGTTTCAAAAAATGTGATTGAGCACATGTAATTACATGACTATGTATTGTTCCAGCACGACACACAGGTCTGACATACTTAACTTCTTTAGTTGCTTTTCAAATTAGATATTTAGTGGAGGCATTTTAGTATCATAATAATTTGACTGATTTAAAAAAATGTGCCAGGAAATACAGACTGAGCTGGCATCAGCTCATTTCTAGAGCTATGTGGAATATAACAATTCTGCCAATGGAATGCCGATGGAATTACTATTTTGATTCTGTGGCATTTAATGGAATTTGCACACACATTCCTCAGAAATTTGCCAAATTTTGAATGTCAGTTATGTAGCTCTAATTTTAAAAGTACACATCCAAATGACACTAACTTTGATATGTAGACAGTTCTGTCATACATAAGTGTACCAAACAATAGAGCTGTAGATTGAAAGGGGGTGGAGTTACGGGTGGCTACAATATTTATCAAAATTAAATTTTCAGTTATTTCAATCTAATTTTAAAATTTTGGACTTCCAGTGATGTCACGGAGCTGAAGCAAGCTTAAATCATGAAGCTCCCAAACCAGTTGACTTATAAAACCTCCTACAACTCTCTTTTTCATCCTTTAAAATGTCAAAAGCTCAAGGAACATCCTTTACAAAACAACAGAGGTAGAAATCGACCCAATGGTAAAGGTAAACCTAGAGATGACACCAGATTGAAAACGGGCCTGCCAAGCAGATCGGCTTCACCGGCCAGCTGCCATGCGGCCAAATATGATACCGATAGAGAAAGTGAACAGCTGTCAAGTGAAGATTCGAAATGCTCCTACATAAAATCAAGGAATCAAGGAAGGAAAATAAGCAAGAGTTCTGAGCAGTTCAGAACCAGTTGTCCACCCTAGAAAACTATTGGAGCAATCGGGGAGAGGGTCTCGGAAACTGAGGACTCAACAACGCAGCTCACTGACATCGTACAGACCCTACTGTATCAAACTGAAACCCTGCAAGCTAAGTGCCTCGACCTGGAGGGCCGTTCTCAATGTGATAATTTGCGTCTGTACGGACTCCCAGAAAATACATAAACAACCTCGATGGCAGCTTTCATAGAGAACCTTTTGAAAGACACTCTGGATTTCCCACCTACCCTAATGTTCCACATGGAAAGGGCACACAGATCTTTGCAAAAGAAGTCAACTGACCCAGCTGCACGCCCATGCTTCATTGTCTTTAACTAAACTCTTTCAGCGCTAAAGAAGAGATACCAAGATGGGCATGGGGTAAAAAAGAATTCAAATATCTCACATATCAGCTGTTTCTAGATCATAACTATCCCCAAGAAATACAACAACAGAGAGTCAAGTATCTTCCTATCTTGAGAGCTCTACAGGAGAAGTCAATCCATTTTCATACGCCATACCCCTCAAGACTGAGAGTATTCTGGGAGGATGGTGTAAAGATTTATTCCACAGTCGAGGAAGCCCTGGAAGCACTTAAGGAGAGGAAAATCCCAATGGAAGATGGCAGGAACCAAGATGCTGAGAGGCGAGAACAGTTTTGGCAGCGTGCCACATACAGGAAGGCTGGGGGGCACAATACAGTGTCACACACTGAAGCCCTGCATAGGATCCAAATGCTGCTGAACAGGAAAGCTGTGCAGGCTAGAGCGGAAACCTGAAAGCTCAACAGATCCATACATTTTTGTAGCTGAAGCTGCTCTCTCAACCCTTTGTGCTCCACAGACGGCTCCCTGTGTGGCAGTAGACCCCATCGGCTAAGTACTAAAATAATTATCTGACTTATATCAACTCGCTTCCTCACTTTGGACTGGGGACTGCATTTGGGGGGAGGGGCAGATCGAGGAGAGCTAACATACAACTCCAATTATTAGAGCACAAGCTGGGTAACTGGGTCACTTAGTGACTCTCCTATTGATACCAGCAATCCCAGCCTATTAGAAAAGCACTGTTCATAGGTTGCTTGTGGTACCATCACAAAATTGGTGTACAGTGGATGTTCCACACCTAGTATCTTTTTTTTCCAACCCATTTTCACTACTGCATTTTTTTTTTTACTTAAAATAGAAGCTACTTCCATTAGCAGGGCACCTTAACAGGAAGTGTGTGGTAGCAAAATTGTATATTGAGGGGGTAAATACCTAGCAGAGATATATGAAGGAAATAATTTCCATTCACTGTATAGTTACTGACAGTGATGATGTTACCTTTGGGTCAGGGTTTTTTTTTTTTTTTTTTTTTTTTACTCTTTTTATGTATGTCAGTTACCTCTGATGTCTATGAGGTTGGTTAAGGTAAATCTGAGGTCAGCTGGTAATGGGGCACACTAAAGCTTTCACAGCCCATACCGTTTGTACACATATTAGGAGCCCACTTTTACTGAGGCTCTAGAGGAGGTCCTCCGGCAACGGAGGCACATGCATTCTTCCTCATCCTCTTTAAAAGGAGAACACAGGGGCTAATAGGGTAAATTAACCCCCAACCTTGGAAGGAAACATTTTTTGTTTATATTTCACTGGTTTACATAGTTGTTAAAGCCATGTTGGCTTTTGGGTTTGACTTCAATCTAGCAGGACAGTTGGAACTCATGAGTAATGATATGCATTTTAATTATGTAAATGTTTTAGAAAGGAGGAGGAGGCCACCATTATGAGGGAAGGACCAGAACTTCCAAATATGCTGTCAACTGGGAGAATTTAACCCTATCTAATATGGTGCAACCCTATGTCATATGCACATATAATGTGCACGGCATCACTAATCCCATCAAGAGGAGTAAGATTCTCAAATACATGAGGAGGGAGGGAGCTTATATTTTATTATTACAAGAAACACACCTTTCCCAAATTGAACATAAAAAATTTGAGCGTTTAGGTTTCGCTCAGGTGGTTGCCTCTTCATATCGGGGGGGGGGGTAGATGGCAGAGGACCGCAATAATGATTAAACAGGGGGTACACTTTGAACTCAAGGATCAGATTGTCGACAAAGAAGGGAGATATGTCTTCTTGAAGGGTTTACTAGGTGGCCAGATGGTTACTCTAGCATCTGTCTATGTACCTCCAGCGGCAGACTTGATATTATCTAGAACTCTGTTGACCCAATTAACTGAGTGGGCAGAGGGCCGGGTGATCTGTGGAGGGGACTTTAACCTGCATATTTCAAGGGGAAATATGGACCGCCCCTCTCAGGGTCAAACAAATAAAATAACCAGAAAAGTTTGGAAATTATTGCAGGAACTGGGATATGATGATATCTGGCAATTCTTACATGGCCCCTCCCACAGACATACCTTTTATTCCCAGGCTCATGATACCTACTCCTGCCTCAATTTTTTGGTAACCCCACGGGAACAGCTAAACACAATGCAGCATATTTGGCAAGGGGACTTTTGTCTCTCAGATCATGCCCCTATTTTCTATAGGGTTCATCCACACACCACCCGGAAGAGAACTTTTTGGAGGTTAGACTTGTCCCTCCTTAGAAATAAAGAGGTGAAGGAGTTGGTTAGGGATACAATAACCCAGGCCCTACTTGACAATGACACTCAGGACACCACAATAGCCATGATTTAGGATACTATTAAGGCAATAGTGAGGGGGAAATTGATAGGAATCTCATCCCACTGGAAGAAACACAGGGAATATCACAGACTTGCCCTAGAAGAACAGATAAAAGCTTTAGAAGACCTCCAGTGTGTTAAGCTCTGTAAATCTGGAACTCAGGAGCTTACCGCCTTAAAGAAAGAACTAAATAATATTCTAGATTATGCTATAGAACAGAAACTAGTATTTTTACGGCACAAATACTATGATGGGGGTCCTAGATCTATGAGATTAATCGCAGGCCAATTACAGGCCAAGAGAATTAAGTCCACTATTTAAATAAGACACCCTATATCCAGTGGTCTTCAAAATAATATTACTAATATCTCCGAGCCTTTCTCCAATTTTATACAGTACTCTACTTTGAGAAAACTACCCCTTCTAATGAGAAAATTTGGGAGTTCCTAGCTCCCCTCAATCTCCCCACTCTATCACAGAATCAAGGCACCCTGCTGTTAGCCCCTCTTTCCATCAAGGAGATATCAACATCAATTGGAAGTTTAAAAACAAGGAAATGCCCAGGGTCAGACGGTCTACTGGGGGAGTTTTATAAAACCTTTTCCAAGATTCTCATTCCAATACTGAGTGTAGGGTGTTTTCCTTTGTGAGTGCAGAGGAAACATAGAAACATAGAAACATAGAAGTTGACGGCAGATAAGGACCGCAAGGCCCATCCAGTCTGCCCATTTCTTTTTCTACCTTATAAATGTGCCATCGGCCTTTGCTCTGTCAGTGACCTATCTATTCATAGTCATTTGTATTGCTCCCTTATGCCTATCCCATGCCTGTTTGAAGCCCTGCACTGTATTCATAGCCACCACTTCTTGTGGTAAGCTATTCCATGCATCTACCACCCTTTCTGAAAAAGAATTTCCTCACATTCCCCTTAATCGGCCTCCCTCTAATCTCATGCTGTGTCCTCTTGTCCTGCTATTTTTCTTATATTTAAACATGTTAGACTCTTTCACCTTGTTTATGCCCTTAAGGTGTTTAAATGTCTCGATCATATCACCTCTCCTCCTCTTTGCTCAAGGGTATACATATTGAGCTCCATTAATCTGTCCTCATATGTCTTCTGATGCAGTCCCTGCACCATTTTGGTTGCCCTTCTCTGGACTGCCTCAATTTGTTAATGTCCTTGTGAAGGTGTGGCCTCCAATACTGCACGCAGTACTCCAGATGGGGCCTAACCAATGTCTTGTACAGAGGGATTATTACCTCCCTCTTACGACTTGTGATACCCCTACTAATATACCTAACACCCCCTAGCCTTACCTACTGCTTTAGAGGTCTGCTTTGATGATTTTAGGTCATCAGTGATGATGATGATGCCAAGTCTCTTTCTTCCTTGTGACTGCTAGCAACTCCCTCCCAGCCTATAAGTGGCTTCAGGGTTTCTCTTCCCTATGTGCATGATTTTGCACTTCTTTGCATTAAATCCAGTTGCCACTCTTCTGACCATTTTGCTAGTTTATCCAGATCTCTTCTCATTCTGCCACCCCATCTGGATCATCTACTCTGTTGCAGATCTTGGTGTCATCTGCAAACAGACAAGCCTTACCCTCTAGTCCATCTGAGAGGTCACTAATGAAGATGTTGAATAGGACTGGCCCCAGGACTGATCCCTGAGGTACCCCACTTGTGACTTGCATCTCTTCTGACTGTATACCATTTACCACCACTCTCTGTTTTCTGCCAGTCAACCAGTTTGCCACCCAGTTGACCAACTTCTGACCCACCCAAAGCCTACCTAGCTTATTTATCAATCTTCTATGTGGAACAGTGTCAAAAGCTTTGCTGAAGTCAAGGTAGGCGACATCAACTGCTCCCCCCTTGGTCCACCACTCTGGTTACCCAGTCAAAGAAATCTATGAGATTAGTTTGACAGGACCTTCCTTTTTGTAAACCCATGCTGTCTTGGATCCTGTGCCCCTATGGATTCCAGGTGTTGCACTATCCTTTCCTTAAGGAGTACCTCCATAATCTTGCCCACTACTGAGGTAAGACTGACTGGTCTGTAGTTCCCTGCTTCCTCCCTGCTACCACTCTTGTGGAGCGGGATCACATGAGCCCTTCTCCAGTCTTCTGGGACCTCTCCTGTGCTCAGAGACTCACTAAACAATTCTGCTAATGGCTCTGCTAGTTCCTCCTTTAGCTCCTTAAGTACCCTGGGATGTATGCCATCAGGTCCCATTGCCTTATCCACCCTGAGCTTAGCAAGCTCTTGTAGGACCCTTTCTTTTGTGAAGGGAGTAGTGCTCACCTCCCTCCCCCCTGTGTCCATGATGCTGAGCTGTGGAAGCATGTGAGAGGAAGGAGTGATTCCTCCATCCTGGAATGAGGCCACAGTCCCGGTGATACCAAAATTGGGCAAAAACTTCTCATACTATTCATCAGACAGACCCATATCAATACTGAACACGGATTACAAGATCTTTGCCTCTATATTGGCAAAGAGGCTTATTCAGTTTGCCCCATTCAAAATACCTATTGATCAGTGCGGCTTTATTCCTAGACATCAGGCCCAGGATAATGTCAGACGCACAGTATATATTATCGAGCATATCTATACCCATAACATCCCTGCAGTGTTGCTTGGACTAGATGCTGAAAAAGCATTTGATATGGTGCCATGGAACTTTTTGAGAGGGGTATTGATAGGGTTTGGCTTCCCAGTCCAGTTTGTAGATACCATTTTTAAATTTTACAGGAATCCTACTTGATATATTAGAATGAACGGACTCATCTCAGAGAAATTTCCTTTATTCAGAGGAACTAGACAGGGATACTCCCATCCCCACTTCTTTTTGCTTTTTATATTGAATCCCTAGCCCAATATTTACACCTGACCCCAGATATTAAAGGTATT
The DNA here is from genome assembly GCA_016271365.2 of Neoceratodus forsteri. Taxonomy (NCBI): domain Eukaryota; kingdom Metazoa; phylum Chordata; order Ceratodontiformes; family Ceratodontidae; genus Neoceratodus; species Neoceratodus forsteri. The sequence continues at coordinate 1,063,832,691 of CM057452.1, read as the reverse complement.
AAGATGGCAGACACAGAACAAAAGTTGGCCCTTTTGCCGACGATATACTTGTGTATTTAACAGACCCCGATACCTCTTTGGTGGCCCTTTTTCCAAAAATACATGAATTTTCTAACCTTTCAGGCTTTTCATTAAACATTAACAAATCAAAATCCCTAACATTTGAATATAACACCCCACCCACTTTCAAAAAACAATATTCGATCAGACGGGATAAAACCTGCATAAAATATTTAGGTATACAGATTACTAAAGACCCAAATCTGTTTTTTTCCCACAATTGCCATCCCCTGCTAACAAACATTAAACAAGATTTGAGGAGATGGGATCTTCTGCCATCCTCCTTTTACAAAAGGACTTTGTCCCTGAAGATAAATTCTTTACCACAATTTCTATATTTATTCCAGTGTGTCCCCTGTACTATATCGCCTAAAGAACTTCTTTCCTGGCAGAAAACCTTGAACACATTCCAGTGGAACCAGAGGATGCCACGGATTGGTCTCTCCAAACTATTCCTACCCAAGGAGATGGGAGGAGTGGCCCTACCCTCGCTTCAAGACCACGGGATTTCAGCACAGATGCGACTAGCACTGTTATGGGGCACCAAAACATACCACGCAGTCTGGAAGCAAATAGATTTAGCCAGATCAACCCCCACCTCACTTCCACCTTGCCTATTTTTCCAGCCCCATCTCAAGAAGGTTTTGCAAGTAACCTCACTGGCAACTACAACTATCCTGAAGGGCTGGCAATTGAGAATGAAACACAAAGCCTTCCAACAACAATTTTGGAAATATAATTGGTTTGTGCTGACCCCCCCCATTTGATACACCGGTACAAAACCTGTGGTACAAAAATCAGATTAAGAAGGGGTTGGAGGCACCATGACAATTGATAAAAGGAAATGGGATTATAGATTTTGCAGAAGGCCAAAGGGCATACTCCTGGACAGAAAATGACAAACTATATTATTATCAAATTAGAGACTATATACTTACACAAATTAGATTTAAGGAAAGAAGCTCCCAGTTATGGGAGGATAATACTCCATTTGGACAAATCTGGTCCTCACTCCAGGTGGAAAAGACAATTTTTATAATATATAAGTCCTTTATACAACAATTATCACACTTAATGGAACCAGTCCAATCTAGATTGGAAAAGGAGTTCGCACAACCAATATCTAGTAAGGATTGGCTCAGGATATGGAGGGGTACATGGACTACCACCTCTTCCCCAATTTGGAGGGAATTTATATGGAAGGTTAGGGTGAGATTTTTTCTGGTTCCCTCAGTAGTAGCCTTAAGGAACCTAGGAACCACCTCCCAGTGCTGGAGAGAGTGTGGTGAGACAAGGGCATCACATAAACATATTTTCCTTGACTGCCCAAAACTATCTGCTTTCTGGCACCAGGTATCATTTCATATGAAATTGATACTAGATATTCAGGGCATGCTTAAGGGGATCAACCTAATATTGGAGATCCCACCTGTGGGGCCAAGGATAAAGCTACTTTATACCTATGGTCTTTTTTTTAGGCACCACCTATAAATCCATCATTAAAAAATGGCTTCAGACACCCCCCCACTGGTGTCAGATTGGAAAGCTTTAAAACTTCATATTCAGCATAATGAACAGATCTCTTTTAATCTCCAGGACAAGATGGAAGCTTACATTTCAAGATAGTCATGGTGGGAATTATATCAGGATCAAATTCTTTAGCATATTAAAGGTCAAGTAAAGAAATATATTAAAGAGTTGATTGACCACCCCATCAGACCCTGTTAATATCAATACATGGGATTTTGGTCATCTATTGTGTATAATGATATACTAGATTAAGTGTTTCTCCTATCCTCTTGGTAACCTAGAACTCTTAGACTGAGTTTCATGGATTTTATTATAATAATTCATAGGTAAACACTCATGTTCCAATATTAATGTCCTGCTTAAAGTTTTTAGAGTTATTATTCTGGTTTATTTTTATGTATTACAAAGGCTGTAGGTTGGAACAGTCAATTCCTGTTCTTGTAATAATAATGCTATTCCAGAAATGGATGTAAGAAATTATGAATTTAAATAAAGTATAAAAAAAAATTCTCATGCAGATTTGTACAAAATTTCAAATTTTTTATAAACATACATCATGTGTATGTGTACCAAGTTTTATGTCTCAATTTTTAAAGGGGGCTGAGTTATAGGTAGCCAAACATTTTGGCAACATTTATATTTTGTCATTTTAGAATAATTTATTTATTGAAATGTTATAAATGTTTACACATATACAGGATATCATTACATTTATATATGTACATAGTTTCAGATTTCTAACTTCAAATGGGATTGAGTTTTAGCCTGCAAAACATGTTGCCAAAATGTCAGTTTCAGTTATTTCCCTCAAATTTTAAAACAACATATCCACATTTGGGATGCTGTGGTGCATAGGTAGATGAATCACTAGTAAAAACAAACTCTGTCCAGAGCTGATAGGGCTGCAGCAACGGAGTTGGAGGTAAAATATTGAAAATTACCAAAGTTATGAGCCTGCATCTGCAAAATGTAATGTAGTCTCATAAATGTTTTTTTTTTTTTAATATTTTACACCAAATTTTCAACAAAGCCTTGTTATGACCTTGACTCATGAAGAAGGGCAGAGAAAACATTTAACTTCTGGCCTAAAGGTGATTTCACACAGGGACTGTTAAGTCAACTTTTGGGACACAAAAAGCACATTGGGGCAGGAGTTGAAAAATTACAGCTGCCACATTTGTGAGGTGCTGCAAAGAAATAGCTATGTTGAAAATTTGGGAACATTTACAATATTACCAAACTTACGAGCCTGTTTTTATAAAATTCAACATAGCCTCATAACTTTTTTTTTAAATATACCTACACCGAATTTAGAATGTAGCGTTCTTATGACCCCACCTCCTGAACAAATGCAGAGAAAATTTCAAATCCTATCTGAAAGGTGATTTCTTACAGTGGCCACAAAAATCACCATTTGGAATGTAAAAAAAATAAACATTTTGGCCAGGATTTGAACAATTAAAGCTATCGCATTCATGAGGTGCTATAAAGATATGACTGTGTTGTTAATTTGGGGTAAAAATACTGAAAATTACCAACGTTACAAACCTGTACTTGCAAAGATCACTATACTGTAGGCTCATAACTTTGTTGTCTTTTAATATTTTTACACCAAATTTTAAAAACTTAGGCCTAGATATTCAGAGCAGTTGTGCATGGTACAACCGAGCTGCACCAGTGCAAGTGCATAATTGCACCACAGAGACATATTCATCAGAAGCCATTGTGCAGCACAAAATCCATTGTGCCAGTGCAACTATAATGTATGCAGGTGCAAGTGTAGGGGGCAGTCCCATGAATATCCAGCGCAGTGGCATATTCAACCGTGAAACCATGGCACAAGTGTAGAGCAGATCATAATTGCTCCGCCCAAACTTGTTCCTAGTAAAACAGGGTGCAAACGCACAGACAGCAGTTGTTCCAAGAGTGAGAGGGAGAGATTCAGAGAGACAGGTAGACAGACACATGACCAGACACAGAGGGAGAGGGACAGAGAGGTGGCATGGGTGAGGGAGAGGGGGCAGAGAGACACACACACACACACACACACACACACACACACAAAGCCTGTGTACCAGGGTGGCACACAGCCAGCAGCCAACCACCCAGGGGGACAGTGGACAGCAGGAGACATGGAGAGTTTGCCCGTCCTGATGGGGGCAGCAATGAGGAGTGTGAGGTGGCAGGAAGAACAGCTACATGGCTGACGAAGGGCCTTGAGGTGGCATGCCTGACACAGGTGGTACCGTGCCAGCAGCACTGTTGGGAACCAGAGTGACACTGAGAACATGAGCTGGTACTGCCTGAACAGGGCCATGCTGAGGCAACCCTGTGAGATGTACAGTGCAGAGCTGCAGGCACCCAACAGATGGGGCCACACCATGGTTGTGGAGACGACGGTGACCACCGTGATGTGCCTGCCCACCATGGGCACTGGCCAAGGACCAACAGAGGACACCATGGGCATCACCCAGGTGGCCACGGCCAACATCCCCAAACAGGTCCCCACTGCTGTGCTACCACATGCTGTGGAATGCAGCTGTCTCCCCAGGACACAGGGGGAGCATACAGCATCACTGCAGGACAGTCGCAAGGTGGCATGCATGCCTGGTGTGAGTGGGGCTAGTGCCTGCACCCATGTGGGCATCCACATGTCACCTGGCCCTGTGGGACTAGTGCATATCAACAGAATGGGGCACACAAGCATCACCTGCCAGGTGGCATGCGATGCCACGAGGCGCACACCAATGCCTGTGCTACACACTCTGGGAAATAAACAAACAGAGGAAAGAGTAAGTATTCCAATATTCCGAACAACAGTTAGGGGGCCAGAAAAAAGACATGATGGGAGTGGTGCAGTGCAGTGGCTATGCAGCAGCAGTCTTCTGGGAGACGTTCTGGAGGATGCAGTGTTGTCCCATCTGCAGGCACCTCTCTGGTCTGAGGGAGGAGGCTGCTCATCTCCAGGCTGAGTTGTCCAGGATTTGTGGGACCTCCTCTCCCACCCAGGGACCACCAGGGTCACTGCCATTGCCTCAGAAGTTGCCAAGAAAGAGGAGCAGTTGGACCACAGTGGACTCAGGGATGGTGAGGGTGGTGGAACAGAAGCGCATCCCTCTAGTTGTACCTCTCCACAATTTCAATGCCATTCTGGAAAAGTGTGGTTCCTCTATGGAGGCACCCACAATGAAGACCAAGGAGGATGCTGGGAACCTCCACAAAGGAGACCCACAGGAGGGTGGCATGGGACCCCAAAGGGGAAGGAAACAACTCCCAGTGGGGTACTCCATTGTTAGTAAGATAGAACTGGGGAGGAAGGGGAGAGAGAGGTAAGGTGCCTGCCTGGCACCATGGCTTGGAGGAACAGGGAGAAAATCCTCAGGATCACAGGAGCAGCTGCACAAGGGAGGGAGCTGGATGTCATTGTCCACCTAGGGACAAATGATCTGGCTAAGAAAGGGATGAGAGCAGTGCAAGAAGCATTTGTGGAGATGGGGAGGAGCCTTAGACAAATAGCACTCACAGTAACCTTCTCGGAGGTGCTGCCTGTCTATGACATGGATGAGGCTAGGGTGCTCCACACCATGGGATTCAATCAATGGCTGAAAAACTGGTGCAGATCTCAGGGATTTGGCTTCACTGGGGACTGGGAGTCCATCTGGATGGATGCAGGCCTATACTGGTGTGATGGTCTGCATCTGTCCAGGAGGGGAACCAGGATCCCAGGTGATAGGTTTAGATAATTCATTGGCAAGCATTTAAACTAACCAAAGGGGGAGGCACTGGAAAGGAGTAGGGAAATCCTAGCCCCTTCAAAACATCAGGGTAGTAAGTGAGGTAGACACCAACATAGAGATGTCAATAGGGAGAAGCGCAGGGCTAAATGGAGAAAGTGACAAACGCAATAAGGACAGGGCTGGGGCAAAAAGGGGTAAGGCCATCAAAAAATGGAGGGTAATGAGTACCAACATCCGTAGTCTGGGCAACAAGCTCTCTGAACTGAGCAGTCACAGAAACATGGCACACAGAGAACCATGACTGGGATGTTAACATACCAGGGTACACAATCTACAGGAGAGACAGGGATAGCACAAGGGGGGGGAGTAGATCTCTATGTAAGGGAAAAGATAAAAGCAACTGAACAAAAGAGTAAACAGGGAGGAGAGGAGGCACTGTGGGTCACCCTGGAGACTGGAAATGGCACCACAATCTGCACAGGGATTGTATACAAACCCCCATGTCAGGGAGACGGAATGGACAAGGATATGATAGAAGGCATACTTAGGATGGCAGAGAAAGGGGAGATACTGTTGATGGGGGACCTTAATATGCCAGATGTTAACTGGAGCACCTGTGCTGCAGCCACATCCAAAAGCAGGGCCATTCTTGATGCCCTTCAGGTGGCATGCCTCAGACAGCTAGTTTTGGAACCTACTCATGAAGGAGCAATCTTAGACCTCGTACTCTCAAATGGGGACAGTGAGAGGATCTAGAAGTGGGTAGCCATTTGGGAATAAGTGACCACCAAATGTGTGGTTCATGATAAACTCAGCTACAGAGTCAAGCCATACAAAAGTGAGGGTTCTGGACTTCAGGAGGGCTGACTTTGGCAAGATGGGAGAGTGCCTTAGAAAAGCACTAGCAAATAGGCTAGAAGGAGGGGTGGATCAACAATGGGGAAATATCAAAACTGCCTTCACAGAGGCAACAAGCCTTTGTGTGAAGCAAATAAACAAATCAAAATGAAAGAAAAGCCACTATGGTTCTCAAAGAGGTGGCGGTGAAGGTTAGGGAGAAAAGATACCATTTAGGAAGTATAAGGAAACACAGAAGGAGCAGGACAGAGAACTGTACCAGTTAAGGCAGAAGGAAGCAGGGAGGGTAGTCAGAATAGCAAAGGCACAAACTGAGGAAAAGATAGCTAACTCAGTTATGAAGGGGGATAAAACCTTTTATAGGTATATCAGGAAGCGTAGAAAGACAAAGGGAGGGATAGTGAGGCTGAATAGAATGGATGGTGGGTGGGCAGAGAGTGACAGTGGAAAAGCAGGGATACTGAATGAACACTTCTGTTCAGTATTCACAAAAGAGGAAGTGAGGAGGTGCCTAATCCAATTAAAAGAAGCACTCTGGAGAGGGGGGTCAATCCCAGTCCTTTCACAGAAGAAAGGGTTCTGAAAGAACTCCTAAAACTGAAGGTGGACAAAGCAATGGGGCCAGATGGAATTCACCCCAGAATTCTAAAAGAATTAAGCAGAGAACTAGTGACACCACTGACTATGCTTTTTAACAAATCATGGGAGGATGGTGTGTATCTGAGGACTGGAAGAAGGCTGATGTGATTCCCCTTCACAAAAGTGGGAGCAAGACAGAGGCAGGAAACTACAGATCTGTCAGTTTGACCTCTGTGGTAGGGAAAGTGATGGAATCACTTCTGAAGGAAAGAATTGTTGAGTATCTAGAGGTCAGTGGGGCATAGGACCCAAGACAGCATGGGTTCACAGCGGGAAGGTCATGTCAGATGAATCTAATTGATTTCTTTGACTAGGTAACCAAAGTAGTAGACCAGGGAGGGGCTTTGCACATGGCATACCTAGACGTTTGCAAGGCATTTGACACAGTCCCACACAAAAGATTAGTAGTCAAATTAACCAGCCTTGGAGTGGGTCCCAGGGTGGTTGCCAGGGTAAAGCATTGGCTGAACAACAGGACACAGAAGGTAATTGTAAATGGAGTCCACTCTGAAGAAAGAGTGGTTACTAGTGGGGTACCACAGGGTTCAGTACTGGGTCCAGTCCTTTTTAATGTCTTTATAAGTGACATTGAAGAGGGACTGGAAGGAAAAGTATGCCTCTTTGCAGATGACACAAAGATCTGCAACAAGGTTGATACACAAGGAGGCGTGGAAAGGATGAGAAGGGACTTGGCAAGGCTGAGAAGTGGTCAAGTATGGCAGCTTGAATTCAATGCAAAGAAGTGCAAAGTAATGCACCTGGGAAACAAAAACCCAGGGGAAGATTACACAATGGGGGGAGGTGGTAACAACAACAAAAATGGAAAGGGACCTGGGGGTAATCATATCAGATGACCTTAAGGTTGGCAAGCAATGTGAGAAGGCGGTAGGGAGGGCTGGGGGGATACTGGGATGTATAGGGAGAGGCATCACCAGCAGAAAACAGGAAGTTGTTATCCCCCTGTACAGATAGTTGGTGAGACCTCCTCTTGAGTACTGTGTCCAGTTCTGGAGACCCTATCTCCACAAGGACATAGACAGGATGGAGGCAGTTCAGAGGAGGGCAACTAAAATGTTGCAGGGTCTGCAAGAGAAGCCATACAAGGAGAAACTAAAAGAGCTTAATATGTATACCCTTGAGGAAAGGAGGGAGAGGGGGGACATGATAGAAACATTTAAGTACCTCAGTAGAATCAACAAAGTCCAAGAGGGTAGCATCTTTCAGAAAAAGAGATGTGCAAGAACAAGTGGACACAATTTGAAGATAGAGGGGGGATGGCTCAGGGGCAATGTGAGGAAGTATTTTTTCACAGAGAGGGTGGTGGACGCGTGGAACAGCCTTCCTGAGGAGGTTGTGGGGTCTAAAACTGTAGGAGAATTCAGGAATGCATGGGACAGACATAAGGTAATTTTCGTGGGGGGTAGGAAGAAATAGGCTGTTAGTTAAATAGGATCTGCAGCTTATCCTCTAGATAGGGAAATGGGCAGACTAGGTGGACCAAGCAGTCCTTATCTGCCATCAAAGTCTATGTTTCTATGTTTCTGTGAGTGCACAGGATGCCTTCAACTGGCACAGCCCTGTGCCATGTCACAGATATGAATGAGAAGACAACCCTACAGGCTACCCAGTGGGTGTGCGTGGAATGGGCAGGGTGCGATGGGAAGCGCAGTCCTGGGGATGGGGTGGGCACTAGGGACAGACAAAGGGTACAGCACAGCAGATCAGAGTGCTAACCATGGCATGCTCCACACAGGTGACCGTGCATACCCGCTGAGGCCCTGGCAGCATCACCCAGGTCCATCCCACCGTGCAGTGCTGTCTGCCCCCAGTGTGCTGCTGTGGCATCCACACCTATGAAGGTTGCAATACCGGTACATGGCCTGTGATGTTCGGTGGCACTTGTGTGTCACAACGCATTCAAATTAAGCTGTGCACAACGGTAATGATATGCTAATGCACCCCACTGTGCCACGCATTGGCTGATGAGCTCATTTGCATGTGACTTCTGAATATCGAGATGTTGCGCCATGTGCAATGGTATTGCACCACAGCAAGTGGTGGCGCAATGCCCATGCATGCGCTGTGCTTGGGCCTGCAGTGTGCATGCACACTGTGCTGACATGGTGTCAATTGCGCAAGACACGCAGACAGCAGAATGTATCAGCACAGCACAAGCTGCACATGGCCGGCAACATGCACTTCGTGCATGATGGCATGTTCCCTATCACACACATGCACACTGTGTGTGGGCATGGTTCCTTGGGCCATTGCACTGGGCACCTGTCTTGTCCCTTGCTATAGGTGTCCAGCATCCAGTGCAGACACCACCATGCCAGATGCTGAGCCAGCTCATGCGGCAGACCTTGCTCATAGTCCCGGGCATTCTTGGGGTGGTGTCGGCCATGCAGGGCATGCTGGCAGCGGAGAGGAGTGAGGGATGGCATGTCAGGGTGGCCGGCCGGGGCCATCACTAGGGTTGCCCCTGTGTCCTCTATCACCCCTATTGGGCCTGTCCCTACAGTCTCCCCTCCCACTGAACAGTCCCTGTTCTCTGTCCCTTTCCCTTACTGTCCCTACCCTTCCCCAGCCCCTGCTGGTTTTGTACATAGTTGTTCCATACATATCTATTGCCTGGATTACCCACCTGTGTTCATGTATACTTTGCAGGTGGTGTGCAGCACAATGCTGCAGTGGCCAAGTGTCCATCCATGTTGTGTGCATGTAAGGGGGTGTGCGTTGTGCTTCTGTGGTTCCTTGCTGTGCACTGCTGTCTGTCCCACTGTAGTGGTATCTATCTCTGGGTCGGTGTCTATGCACTGGGGTGCAAATGGTGTGGCAGTCAGGGGTGTGTGGTGGGTGTGTGTATGGTGGCTCACGGCCATGGTCATTAGTTGGGTACTCTACGCAGACTGTGTTGGGGTCCTCAGCCTGTCATTGTGCGGCCTGTCCCATGTGGTCTACCATGGTGCCTGCCACCTGGCCTGTTTTATGCGCATTGTGTGGTCTCCCTGTGTGCCTGTGTGGCATGTGTGTGTTTGGGCTACATGGTCCTGGGTGTAGCCTACTATGGTCTTGGGGGGGCACAGCCATCTGCCTGCCGGGAGGCCTCCCTTGGTGGCCCTTCATCAGCTGTTGGCACCTCCTGTCCCCTGTTGTCCGTGCCATTGTTGTGTTATGGGGTCCAGTGTTGGAGCGCCTGTGTGTGCCCTGCTGGTGGAGGCCTCCTGTGGCCTGTCACTGTGCTGTCATGGCCCTGTTCCTGGGTCTATACTCTGTGCCCTGCCCCCTCTGTTGCTTTGCTGCTCTGCTGCCATGGGTGCACTAAAGCATCTCTGTGTGTGCCATGGCACACCTCTGTTTGCACTATGGTGCAACCCTGCCATATTCAGCCATGTTGCACTGGCGCAGTTCAGCCTGCGCAGCCTCTGAATATGGCACCAGTTGCACCATGGCACATTGGATTTGTGCTGTGCCAGACTTGTGCCGGGCTTTGATGCATTTCTGAATATCTGGGGCCTAGCCTTCATATGACCCCACCTCATGAACAAGGGCAGCAACATTTTTCAGCTCCTGTCCAAAAGATGATTTCATGCAGGGACTGAGAAATCACCTTTCAGAACAGATTTGCCTAAAGTCTGTGCAATTATTCATGAGATGGTGTCCCCAAAAATGCATGTTGAAACTTTACATAGAAAAATAGAAACATAGACTTTGACGGCAGATAAGGACCACTTGGCCCACCCAGTCTGCCCATTTCCCTACCTACTGGATAAGCTGCAGATTCTAGTTAACCAACAGCCTACTTCCTGCAACCCCCAACTATAATTGCCTTGTGTCTGTCCCATGCATGTTTGAATTCCTCCACTGTTTTAGACCCAACGACCTCCTCAGGAAGGCTGTTCCATGTATCCACCACTCTCTCTGTGAAAAAAAATTTCTCACATTACCCCTGAGCCGTCCCCCATCTATCTTTAAATTGTGCCCCCTTGTTCTTACACATCTCTTTTTCTGAAAGATGCTACCCTCCTGGACTTTGTTGATTCCTTGAGGTGCCAAAGTTTCTATCATGTCCCCCTGTCCCTCCTTTCATCAGAGTATACATATTAACTCTCTCAGTCTCTCTTCATGATTTCTGCTGCAGACCCTGCACCATTTTAGTTGCCCTCCTCTGGACTGCTTCCATCCTGTCTATGTTCTTGCATAGATAGGGTCTCCAAACTGCACGCAGTACTCCAGATGGGGTCTCACCAACTGTCTGTACAGAGGGATAACCACTTCCCTTTTTCTACTTGTGATGCCCCTTCCTATGCATCCCAGTATCCCCCTGGCTCTCCTTACTGACTTTTCACATTGCTTACCTACCTTTAGGTCATCTGATATGACTACCCCAGGTCCCTTTCCATTTTGTTGTTGTTAGTACCTCCCTGCTGTGTACTCTTCTCCTGGGTTTTGTTTCCCAGGTGCATTACTTTGCACTTCTTTGTATTGAATCTAAGTTGCCACATGTCTGACCATTCCTCCAACCTTGCCAAGTCCCTTCTCATCTTTTCTACCCCTCGTGTGTATCAACTCTGTTACAGATCTTTGTGTCATCTGCAAAGAGGCATACCTTTCCCTTCAGACCCTCTGCAATGTCACCTATAAAGATGTTAAAGAGGACTGGACCCAGTAGTGAGCCCTGAGGTACTCCACTAGTAACCCCCCTTTCTTTGGAATGTGTTGTATTCACTATTACCTTCTGTGTCCTATTGTGCAGCCAGTTTGCTACCCAGACTACCACCATGGGACCCACTCCCAGGCTGGCTAACTTGATTATTAATCTTTTGTGTGGGACTGTGTCAAATACCTTGCTAAAGTCTAGGTAGGCCATATCCACAGCCCCTCCTGAGTCTATTACTTTGGTCACCCAGTCAAAGAAATCAATTAGATTCATCTGACATGACCTTCCTGCTGTAAATCCATGCTGCTTTGGGTCCTGTGCCCACTGACCTCTAGGTACTCAACAATTCTTTCTTTCAGAAGTGATTCCATCATTTTCCCTACCACTGGGGCAAACTTACAGGTCTGTGGTTTCCGCTTCTACCTTGCTCCCACTTTGTGAGCAGGGAATCACATCTGCCCTCCTCCAGTCCTCAGGTACTGCCCCATCCTGCCATGATCTGTTAAAAAGCGTGGTCAGTGGTGTCACTAGGTCCTCCCTTAGTTCTTTTAGGATTCTGGGGTGAATCCCGTCAGGTCCCTTTGCTTTGTCCACCTTGAGTTTTAGGAGTTCTTTCAGGACTCTTTCTTCTGTGAATGGACTGGTGTCAACCCCCCTACCCAGAGTGCTTCTATTGTCTGGTTTAGGTAACTCCTCCTCATCTTTTTTTGTGAATACTGAGCAAAAGTATTCATTCAGTATCTCTGCCTTTTCACTGTCTCCCTCTGCCAACCTCCCCTCTCCTTTATTAATCTTCACTATCCCTCCCTTAACCCTTCTATGCTCCCTAATGTACCTATAAAAGGTTTTATCCCCCTTCTTATCTGAGTTAGCTATTCTTTCTTCAGTTTGGGCCTTTGCTAGTCTGACTGCCTTCCCCACTTCTTTCTGCTTTAATTGATACAGTTCCCTGTCATGCTCTTTCTGTGATTCCTTATACTTTTTGAATGCAGCCTTTTTCTCCTTTACCTTCCCTGCCACCTCGTTTGAAAACCATAGTGTTTTTTTACTCCGCTCTGTTTTCTTTATTTGCTTCATACAAAGGCTTGTTGCTTCTATGATGGCAGTTTTGATTTTCTCCATTGTTCTTCACCCTCCTTTTGGTCATTTGCTAGTGCATTTTCAGGTATTCACCCATTTTGCCAAAGTCAGCTCTTCTTAAGTCCAGTATCCTTGTTTTTGTATGGCTCATCTCCATGGTTGTGCTCATTGTGAAGCACACTGTGCAGTGGTCACTTGTTCCCAGATGTCTATTGACTTCTAAATTTGTGATCCTCTCTCCATTTGAGAGTACCAGGTCTAATATTGCTCCCTCCCGAGTGGGTTCCAACACAAGCTGTCTAAGGCCTGTCCCCTGCAGGGCATCGAGAATGACCCTGCTCTTGGATGTGGCTGCAGTACCTGTTATCCAGTTAACATCTGGCATATTCAGGTCCCCCATCAACAGTATCTCCCCTTTTTCAGCCATTTTGAGAATGTCCTCTATCATTTTGTTGTCCATTTCCTCCCCTTGAGACGGGGGTCTGTATACAACCCCTGTGCAGATTGTGATGCCATTCCCTGTCTCCAAGGTGACCCAGAGTGCCTCTTGTCCTCCCCTTTACTTTTTAGTTCTGTAGCTTTGATCCCTTCCCTTATGTATAGAGCTACTCGACCTCCTCTTTTACCTTCCCTGTCCCTTCTGTAGATTGTGTACCCTGGTATGTTGACATCCCAGTCATGGTTCTTGGTGTACCATGTTTCTGTGACTGCCACAATATCCAACTGTTCATCTTCCATCAGGGCTACTAGCTCAGGAAGCTTGTTTCCCAGACTACGGGCATTGGTACTCATTGCCCTCCATTTAATGTTGGCTTTATCCTTTTCCCATCCCTGCTCTTACTGTCCTTGTCTATTTTTCCATTTACCATTGTCCTGCCCTGTGTTGAGCTCTGTACCTCAGTGTTTACCTTCCTACCTGCCATGTTTTGTGGGGGGAGGCTTGAAATTTCCTGGCTTTTATTATTTCCTCCCCCCTTGGCTAGTTTAAAAGCTTGCCAAGGAAGCATTTAAACCTATCACCTAGGAGCTTGGTTCCCGTCATGGACAGATGCAGACCATCTCTGAGAAGGTTACCATGCTTGCTACCCATCTGAGGCCCCTCCCCAACTCCACAAATTCATTCTGAACTGCACTCAGCCCATGCCTAGCTAGGTCATTTGTCCCAAGGTGGAGTTTGATATTGAGTTCCTTCTCCTGTGATGCTGCTTCTGCAATCCTGAGGATTCACTTCCTGTCCCTCTAAGCCATGACACCAGGCAGACACTTTACTTCCTTCTCCTCTTCATTTCCCAGGTTTACCCCCTAACAATAGAGTCCCCTATCAGAAGCTGTTTCCTTCCCCTGTGGTGTCCCTTGCCACCCTTTTGTGGGTCTCCCTTGTGGATGTCCTCAGCTTTCTTCTGGGTCTCAACTGAGGGTGCCATCATAGAGGAACCTTGCTCTGCCCAAATGGCATATGATTTGTCTAGAGGTACAACTAGGGGGCTTCACCGCTGGTCCACCACCCGCACCCTCCCAGAACCCACTGTGGTCCAGCTGCTCTTCATACTTGGCAACCTCTGAGGCAGTGGTTGTGGCAGTGGTGCTCTTTGGAAGGGGGAGGCCTCCTTAGTCCTTGCTAGTTCCGCCTGGAGGTGGGCAACCTCCTCCCTCAGAGCTGACAGTTGCCTGCAAATAGGACAGTAATGCAGTTTCCAGAATGTCTCCCAGAAAACTGCTGCCCCACAGCCAGTGCATTGCACCACTCCCCACATGTCCCTCTCCCTTATAATATACTATATATGTCTTTTTTATTATTATTTGTGGTGTGTACCTACCCTTTTTGCACTGCACAGGGTTATTAAGGATATGACAGTTCTGCCGCAAGACCTGTTGAGGAAGTGATGTCAGAACTGTGGCTATAAAGGAAATGCCACGCCTGGGGGGTGGTGGGTAGGTGGGTGGTAGTCCACAGCCACTGGTGACTGTTAGAAACAATCAAATACACAACTGCTCCACCACCCTGGTGAGTATTGCCCTTTATAGTACTTCAGCTAACACCACACTTTACTAGACCACGTCTCCTGCACAAATCACTCTACTGAGTACAGGGATAAAAAATTACTCACTCCTCAGTCAGCAGGACACTTTTAAAATGTTGTAAAAATATCCTTCCAAATCCTAGGTCTCAACCCCATCAATCAAGCAAATTCAGTTGTATCTCACTCCCTCTGGTTATAAAATTACTACACTTTTAATGGAATCCTGAAATTCTCTGCTTAATGCCAATAAGGGAAAAAAAATATGAAACTTTTTATAGAAAGTGTAGCTCTCTTACTTTACAAGAAATATGCCTCACCAGGTTTCCAGGTCCTAAATGTAGTTATAGTTTGTTCTTTGCAGTGTAGCAAGGTTCTCCGCTTCCACAGACAAGTCAAAGTCAGACTGACTGACTTCTAACTGTGAAGGATGCCTTAAGACAGCAGTGATGAAACCCTACCCAGAGCCAATTGATTGACTAGTGACACCTGTGATGTAAGTAGGCCTTTCAATGCAGGCAGTCTGCTGTCTGATTTCAATACACACAATCTTTCAGTGAAACCAAGGATGAAAACTTAACTTCTAAACCAGCAGGACACTTTTAAAATGTTGCAAAAATATCCTTCCAAATCCTAGGTCTCAACCCCAACAATCAGTCAAATTCAGTTGTATCTTACTCCCTCTGGTTATACAATTACTACACGTTTAATGGAATCCTGCAATTCTCTGCTTAATGCCAATAAGGAAAAAAAAATATGAAACTTTTTATAGAAAGTGTAGCTCTCTTACTTTACAAGAAATATGCCTCACCAGGTTTCCAGGTCCTAAATGTAGTTATAGTTTGTTCTTTGCAGTGTAGCAAGGTTCTTTGCAGTGTAGCAAGGTTCTCCGCTTCCACAGACAAGTCAAAGTCAGACTGACATAAATGCATCTTATTTTGTTTGGGCCACAAATATGCAAAAATGGCCAAGTTATGTGACCATATTCAAAACATCGTTGAAATACACTGTACCACATACCTGTTTCTTCAGTTCATGGTCCAGCTTTGAAGAGTAAAGATGTGTCTGCAGTCCAGAGAGGATTATGACTGTGGCAGAACAGCACTGTGCCAGTCCGATAACCCTGGTGGAGGGATACCTCTTCTATCTACTTTTCCCTGCTGAAATCTGTTGTGCAATAGTAACTCCCTATGCAGTCTTTTACCTTTTTCCACCCCTGGCATAGGTTGGCCACCTACGTCAGTCTTTTCTATTTCTCACTAAATCTTTTTTTCCTACTGTCTTTATTTATAGTTTTTATATATCCAGCCCTCACCAAGAACTCCCCAAAATAATGCACCAGGCTAAGGCCAGCTGGCAGGAACGAAATAAGATGCATTTATGGCATTAAATGCCAATGATATAAGGTGCCTTTAATGATAAGCTGCTGGTTGAATAAACTGCATTTATTTTGAAATAAGGTTCATAGAATAAATAAAGTGCATGGTCCTATATTCAAAATGTGCCAGGTGCAAACCATTTGCACCGCATTTGTGCCACAATTGTGCCAGGCTGTATTATTCAAATGTACAATTAGCACCAATACAATGTGATAGCACCATCGCTATAAAATAATGTACAGTATGCAGAGGAGGGAGTGAGAGGTAGGGCCATGAATCTCCATACACCGGGATATTCAAAAGAGTAGCACCTTGCTACAGTGGTTAGTACGACCTATAGTGTGGTGCAAAATACCACCCCAGAAAACTGCCTTAACCTGGGGAAAAGTAAGGAGGGTGGCATGGACACAGCAGCCCCAGAGCTCCTGAAGCAAAACCAGCCTTGATCCCCAGGAAAATACATAGTTACTGGTCCCAGTGGTCCCCAGCACAGTAGCAGCCCTGATCACAACTACAGATATGAAATATCCCCCTGTTGTCCCCTGCAAGACACAGCCCCAATCACAATAAATCATTCATCATGAGCGGGGCTATAGCTGTGCAGGGGACAACAGGGGGAATCCCCATAGAGGCTGTTGTGTGTTGCCCCCAATGCTGTGACATTGTCCTGTCACAGTTACAGTATGTCTGTGTTTTCCCCAACTCCTGCATGAGTGTCAGTTGTTCCCTGAGTGCTTAAGTTAATGTCTACTCTGCACAGATAGGTAGAGAGACAGCATGACAGGGAGATGTAATGCCACATGTCCATGGTGTTCCCTCAATCTGCCAAGTGCGCTATCCACTGCTAGCCATTCTCCACAGTCAGGAAATGTGGTCCCCATTTCAGGCTGTGTACATAAATAGGATGGGGGATTTAGCACTGTGGCAGCCACCTACAGTAGTGAAGGGTGTGAACCGGAGAAAGACAGCAGCTTGACATGTGTTGTGTTGCTCATCCTCTGTTTGGTGGCTCCCGGCCATGACCCCCCCTTTAGCTAATGTTCAGCAGCTGGAGAAGACTGTGAGTGGGTGGTGTGTGCTTGCTGGTGTGTCCTGCTCTCCCCTGCATTTCCCGTAGGGAGCCCATCATGAAGTTGTTCTGTCTGCAATCTGGGTCAGCGGTTAGCAGAAGACACCAGAGAACTTTTGGAGAGAGCAAGTGGATCTGTCCCATCTGTCCTACTCACCCATCACAGAGAGCCATAATTGGTAACACCCCATGATTGATTGTTGCCCCAGACCCCCACCTACAGGATGTCAGCTCTGCTGCCTGTGGTTATCACCATAGGAGACCACTTCACTGAGTACTGGAAGCACCAAAGCAAGGTGGGTAGGCACCACTTAATGAGTGACAGAACAGAGTAATAGACAGTGTGAGAGAGGGGGAGAGAGTGAATGGGGTCAACTTCTTGGTTGTAGTGTGCCTGTCACTGACTCCGAGACCAGGATTAATGCACAGCTCTGAGCACTGCAAGCAACAACAGGCAGTCGGGCACTGTGTGATTGTCTGCTTGCAATCTTGCTGGGTCTCACTGGCACATGACAGGCAACTTATTGTGTCCCTATTCAATACCCAGATACCTCACCGGTGTATCATCCATGGATTATATCAGTAGCAGCGAAGGCAGCTGTGGAGCCTTCAGAGCAATTACTGTCCCCCTCCGCAGGATGTCAGCCAAGAGTTGCACAACAGCACATGCAAGTGGCAATTGCATCAGTCTCTCTCTGTACAGTCAGACAGCATGTGGTGGTGTATGTGGGTGGGGGGGCACTGGCGAGACTGCTTATATGTATGTATGTATGAATATATCTATATCTATATATAAAAATAATAATAAAACTTTATTTTTATGGCGCCTTTCCAAAACCAAGGCACCTCACAATTTAAAAACACATCAAGTAACATACAGTTAACTAAATAAAATAAAACACATAAATTAAAACTGATAACTCAATCACCAAAAGCTTAGATCCATAAGTAGGTTTTTAAGGCTTAAGGCTTTTTTAAATCCCTCAACTGTCACACACTCAAGTAACTGATGAGGAAGAGAATTCCAAAGAGATGGAGCAGCATGCATAAATGCCTGGGCCCCAGATGATTTCAAGCACACTCTGGGGATCTCTAGCAACCCCTCGTCAGCTGAGCGAAGTGATTGCCCAGGGCAATAGGGGACCAGGAGCTCTTTCAGGTAGTCAGGGCCAAGTCCGTGTGGGCTTTGTAAGTCAAGAGACAAACTTTAAAGGTGATCCACCATTGTACCAGCAGCCTGTGCAGACCGTGCAGCACAGGAGAAATATGGCAGGAACGAGATGTTCCTGTCAAAAGCCATGCTGCTGCATTCTGCACCAGCTGAAAATGGTGGGATTCCACCCCATAAAGCCCTAGGTATAGACAGTTGCAATAATCCAACTGTGAGGACACAAAGGCATGAACCAATGTGGGAAGGTCACCGAACGGAACAAGGTGCTTAATCCTGGAGATATTCCTCAGATGGTAAAAAGAGGTCTCGACGACAGCTGACACCTGCACATGCAGTGTCAGCCCATCATCAAAAATTACCCCCAGATTTTGCACCTGTTCAGAGGCCAGGAGTGGTAGACCCCCAAGAAAAAGCCCCAAGGGTGAACCTACCCCTGACCCTCCTATCTGGTGTCCTGGATCCACAACCAACACTTCAGTCTTTTCCGAGTTTAACTTCAACCAGCTCAAATTCATCCACTTCTGGATTTCTGTGAGGCAGTTATTAAAGACTGAGAGAGCTCCATCCTGGTTGGGTGCAAAAGAAAGGTAGAGCTAGGTATCATCAGCATAGCAATGAAACCTCAGCCCATACCTCCTTACAACGTCTCTGAGGGGCAGCATGTACACTTCTAACAACATGGGGGACAACACTGATCCCTGAGGAACCCCACAAGACAGAGGAACTAGGCCTGAAGAATAAATCCCAGACACTACCCTCTAAGTTCTTCCAGTGAGGTAAGATGTAAACCATCTGAGGACTGTACCCGACAGGTCACAGATGAACCTCAGATGACTGAGAATAACCTCATGGTCCACAGTGTCAAATGCTGAAGAGAGATCAAGAAGCATCAAGATAGAATGGTTCTTCCAATCGCTTACCATCAAGAAATCATTGAGTACCTGAACCAGTGCTGTCTCAGTACTATGCATCTTTTGGAAACCAGACTGGAGAGGTTCATAGATGTCATGGATGGTTAAATGTTTCTCCAGCTGTATGGCCACTACCTTCTCAAAAACCTTCCCTAAAAAGGGAAGGTTGGAGATTGGTCTGTAGTTCGCATGGCAGTTCGGGTCCAAGGAAGCTTTCTTCATGAGGGGTATTACTACCGCCTCCTTCAGGGAACTAGGAAACTCACCTGTTTTGAGGGAGCGCCAAACTATCCATGCAAGGACCAGACCAATGGTATCAATACAAACCAAAACAAGGGAAGTTGGTCCTGGATCCAAACAACAGCACATAGGATGCATACCCTGGACAATTCTCATGACATCCATGAACTCCGGGTGGTCGAAGGCACTCCAGGAAGACTGAATGCCAGCGACCAAGTGCTGATCAAGAGCAATGCCCATAGAGTGTACCGGTGTGACAGCTGCTCTGATGTAAGCCACCTTAGCTGCAAAGAACTGAGCAAGTTCATCGCACTCTATTTGCAAAAACACCTTCTGAACTTGCAGACAGGCTGGGCTGCATAGTCTGTCCACAGTTCAAAAAAACTGACTTGGTCGATTCTGAGTGGCCGCAATCTCCCCGGACAGGAATTCTGCCTTCTTATGGGTGATTGCAGATTGATAGGCTTGATAATGCTCCATCAAGTCTAAGGTGGTCAGCATCAAGTGCAGATCTCCACCAACAGCGCTCCAACCTTCTACCTAATCGTCGCATCTCCCTCAAGGTCCCATCAAACCATGGGGACCGAGGGCAAATGGAGAGAGGACAAACACAGACAGGAGCAACAACATCCAGGGCCACTGAAATGGCCATATTATGGGTCACCAAGAGAGCCTCTGGGTCACTGCTTGCCAACAGAACATTCGATAGGTCAAGTACCACCATTAGGACCTCAGAGCTAACACCTCATAAAGGGAGATACTTGACCATCTCCACAGGGGTAGGCCTTCGAGGTGGGGCACCGAAATTGAACCCCACGGTGTAATGATTGGACCATCTGACTGGTTCTACACCCAAATCTGATGCTTTGATCCCCAAGAGGAAGACTAAGTCAAGTGAGTGACCATGTTTATGGGTAGCAGTATTAACTATCTGCGTAAGGCCCAGAGATGTCATAAGCTGGAGGACGTGTTGTCCAAATTGCGAGAGTTCCATCATTAACCAAGGTGTTAAAGTCTCCCAGGACCATCAGCCTGGGAAACTCAAATGCCATGTCGATGATGAAGTCCGCAACTTCCTGAAGGAATTGTTTCCCATCCCGGGTGGACAGTAGATGCGAATGATTCTACAACCTACCCCTGCTACCACGGTACACTCAAATGACTCAGTCTCCTCAACGGGCATACGCATGAGGCCCAATTCAGTCTTAAAACAGACTGCAACCCTCCCCCCCCGTGTTTCAATCTTGAGTGGTGAAACACTGAGTAACCTGCTAGAATTACGGCCTCTAATATGGGGCCAGAGTTCTCATCCAGCCAGGTCTTGGTGATGCAAGCCAGAGCCGCTGAATTTACAAAATCTGCAATAATCGCAGTTTTGTTTTTAATGGATCTGACACTGCATAACACCGCTCGACTTAGATGAACTTCTGGAGCTGCCCGGACCATGTGCCCACCAAAACTGGTGGTGCCCTTGGGTATGGAAACCAGATAAGGTGGTCCATGGTCAGGATTCCATTTTGCCCCAGGGTGTCTTCTGGACCCTACCACCCAGATGCGATGGCCCGCTCATTCAGCCCCCACCATTCGCACACCTCCTCCCTCAATGCGCAATACCCAACCTCTACAGCATTGGTAGATTAAACAATGGGTGGGAAACAAAGGGGCAAAGAGAGCAGAGGGCAGGGGAAAAATAACTCATGACCATGGAGATAGGCCTCCAACACATTCCAGAGATCAATTCAATACTGTGGCTGAAGAGTAAAGCCCAGACACTGCCCTCTGAGTTCTTCCAGTGAGGTAAGATGTAAACCACCTGAGGACTGTACCCGATATATATGTGTGTGTATATATATATATATATATATATATACATACACCACACTGCATGTATGTAGAAACATGGCTGGGGGGTACTGGACCACCTTCCAGATGTCCATGCACACCACTAGTGGTGCATGCACACTGGGTCAGGTCACGCATGCAGTCATGGCCTCTATTTGTAGCACACACACACATCCTCCAGAGACCATCCACAAATGCACACTAAGGCATCCAAGGAGGGGCAAACAGTCCTTCAGGTACATCAAGCACTGATTCTGTTTGTTTCGCTGCCCTGGATCACATGGTGCCCCTGGAATCTCCAGTATTTACTTTCCTCAGCAGTGCACCCTACGTCATACCTCCCAACTGTCCCTGGGTTTGAGGGACATCCCTCATTTAATCACTCACAATGCTCTGTCCCGCATCCATCCCTTGAGGACAAGGTACAGTAATGTTCACACTGAGGATGCTGCTGTACATTCGGACTGTCATGCATAACTGTATAATATTCTATGATTCCAACTCGACTTTACACCTTATATATGGTAACATTCTGCTGTCCACTGTGTTCTGTGTTCTGAACTTGTATTTCCATGTTTGGATATGTGTCCCTCATTATGTGGTTCAGTGTCCCTGATTGCCCCTCATTTTGTGTGCATGTGTCCCTCAAAGCAGTGCTGCAAGGGTGAGAAGTTTGCACTGTGTTAACCTGCTGACACCCATGGCCTGCTGTTGCCCGAACTGTTGTATAGTCTGACATACAGATGGAGCTGTATGCACACCTCCTAGCCTGCAGCTCCTGACCTGTAGTTCCAGTCTGACCTACAGGTGGAGCTGTGCACAGCATGGAATAGCACTGGGCAATCTTCATGATAACGTATGCTAAGCAGGCCCTAATGAGACGCTAATGTGGCTGTTTGCACATGGATTGCCTTAGTAGAAGAAGAATCAGTATCTATATAGCATTTTGCATACACAGTGTATCCCAACACGCTTTACAAGCAATGTTATACTGGTAGTGGTGTGACTGAATGTGTAGTGCAGCCTGCATAGCAACACCCACACACAGCCTGTACAATTGCCATGAACCAGTTTATGGAAAGGAGAATGTTGGCCAGGACACCAGGAATGTCCCCAACTTTTTGCGAAGAGTGCCCTGGGTTCTTTTACTTCCACCTGGACACCCACCCACTAGGACAACACCAGGATGGGTAGAAGGGACCTCGTTTTAACATCTCATCTGAAGGACGGCACACCCCAGCAGTACAGTACTCCCCTAATACTGCACTCGGATGCCAGCATTTCAGGTGCAAGTTCAATCCCGGTGTGGGACAAGAAACCATGACCTTCTGGTCCAGAGGCAGATGTGCTACCAATTGAGCCATGCTAACTATTTTGTATGGGAGCTTTGAATATAGCAAACCTTTGCCCTGGGCTAACATGTTTGCACCAGGCTAATGTGTTAGCACTGTGTAACCAGGTTAGCCCTGGGCAAACCTCTCAAAAGCATTGCACAGTTCTGCACTGTGTGGCCTGCATTGTTGTTTGCTGTTGTTGTGCAACACTTCATTGCTATCACACATATTGTCCACCACCTTCAACTCTGCCTTGCTCCACCTCTGTGTTCTCTGAGCTGCTGTTGCATTTTGCACTTCCCTGTTGCTATATTCAGAGCTGTCTTATTACCGGGGCAGTTTTAGCACTACACTCCCATCCCTGTTTGCACTGCTTCCTGTGCATGCTATATTCAACAATTTTAGCCCCAGGGCTATTCCTTTGAATACAGCTTGCTACTGATTCCGGGCTACTTTACCATGCCGTGCAGTCCTAATTTAGCCCAGGGCTAAGTTTTGAATATCTGGCCCTATAAGTTTAAAGTGATACAGTGCTTAATTAAGATAAGAAGCTAAAATGCTTATGCCATTGGAAGTATATGGTGCCAGAGATATGAATGAATAAGAAAATGTGTAAAATGGCAGTTGAAATACAAAAATATCCACTTAGATAAGTGGATTATGAATCTGTGAGCTCTGAAAAGCAAGATCTTGCAAAATAAAAGGGAGTAGGCTGTCTCTAGACTAAAAAGCTACAAACCAGCATAAAAATAAATATAAGAAGGGCTTACCAAGCTATGCAGAGCCCCAAAGCAGTGTGGCTGGATAAGGATTCTCTAACAGTCTGTCGCTCTGCTGCAACATAGAAAAACAAATGATTTAAAGGGAAAGGAATATCACTATGTATTGTATGTGGAAATGCTGTACAAATAGAGTAGCACTCAGAATGAGGAGAGGGCTGTAAAATAAACATAACACAATAAAGAAATAAAAGTAAATAAATGAATAAAGAGACACTGCAGGTCTCTTAAGGAGCCATAGAATGCCCATTATGTGTAGTGCCCTGAGATATGAAATAAAGGGCTAGAGTCCATTACTATAACAATATAGCACCTGTATAAACTATAGAAATGTTTTCACTTTTTGCACATAAATGAAATAGTTGCTGACCTGTTAGCAAGATCACAGGAATGAGCATTCTATAAGGGAACATCGACCCCTAGAGGGCTGTATTTATACTCTGTGAGCTAAAGCCTCATTATGAATTAGAAGTGCAGTATCCCTATCTAAAACCTTATTATGTAATAGTGGCGGAGTTTTCCTATCTAAAACCTCATTATGAATTAGAAGTGCAGTATCCCTATCCAAAACCTTATTATGTAATAGTGGCGGAGTTTTCCTATCTAAAACCTCATTATGCAATACAGGTAGGGTTTCCCTATTTAGGGACCATTGTGTAATAGAGGTGGAGTTTCCCCTATCTAAAACCTCATTATGTAAGAGAGGTGGAGTTCCATATTTAGGAGCAATTAATGTTTCTAGCCTTATAAAAAGCACATTGGGATATTTTGGTTCTAGGGAATGGTAGTTGATACATAAAAACTTAGAAGTAACCCTTTCTTTTGTATAGGATGGGTTATGAGCATTTAGGGATCATTCTAGAGCTAATTGGATGTAATATGAGTGTGGTTTCTCATAAGTGGGAGGGCTACATAAGCCCTCCTCAAACAACAAGAGTCAGATTAACTGCGTAGCCAGTTTCACTTACCTGAAGAAAGGTAACCAGAAGGAACTGTGCCTGAACAGGAATTTATCTCTAACATGAGAAAGAGAATCCTCAGCTCCACACACTCGTGTCAAGTAGTAGTACAAAATTGAAGTAATCAGAGAAACAACGGCACTGCAGGTATACAAAAAAGATTTACTGTGCAAACATTTGCAAGGCCACCTATGCAGCCTGTACTGCATAGGTGGCCTTGTGAATGTTTGCACAATAAATATTTATCTCTAACAGCAGGAAAGCTGATGAATTGTTTTGAGATACTTGATGTAAGGTGAAATAGCCTTGAGCTATTGTTTATTTTCTTGTTCTGTTTGAACTGCTTTTATTTCTATTTTTTTTTGTACAAAATAAAACACACTGGAAGTATGTTGTGCCCTGTTACAATGTCCAGTGTTATCTTTATACCCATGTGCTTGAGACATTTGGTTTTGGAAGTGGGATACTGGAAGTCCTAGCTGCAGGGTGGATTCCAGTAGGTGTCAGATCTGATACCAAGGTAACCCATAGCATGGTGGTATGTTTTTGTCATCATGACAACCCCTGTACAACCTACTCTGATTGGAGCACATGCTGAGCTGACAGGTGAGTAGTTACTCCCTGACCTTGAGTTTGTGAGGAAACCAAGGGTCAAGCCAGAGTGCCAGTTGACAGACTCCTTTGGAGAAGAATAAGATGAAGAGGAAGAAGAAGGACTGGAGGAAGTGAGAATCGAGGAACCACCAGAAGACATGAGCAAGCTCTTGAAGTGGCTTGCCAGGAAACAAATAGATATGGAGCAGCTTCGGGAGAACAGCAAAGAGCAAGAGGTGGAAAGAAGATGGCAAGACGAGTGTTGGGCAGACACACTGAGGGACCTACAGATCATTGGGATCAGACAGTCCAGCAAAGGTACACATGCCCTCCATAAAGACATAAAATTGATCAAGATGACAGCTACATATGACATCAAGACTTACCTAACCACCTTTGAAAGAGTAGCAAAGGTGTGTGGGTGACCTCCAGAGCAGCAGGTTGTCAGGCTTGCTCCCTGTTTAATGGGTCAAGAACAACTAGCCTATAGCCACATGGACCATTGAAGCCCTGAGAAGGATAACCTTATCAAAAGGGAGATTTTGAAATGCTTCTATATTAAAACCAAGACTTGTCGGCAGTGTTTTCCCTCCCTAAAACATCAAGAGAATGATGCTCCCTGAGAGACGTATACATGCCTAAATGAACTTTGCAACAAGTGGCTGCAACTGGAGGAGAAGACATTGCTGGATATAATAGAGGCAGTAGTCAAGGAACAGTTTCTTCAGATTCTACCTGCAGAAGTCCAGATCTGGGTGAGAGAACACCACCCAGAAACAGCGGAAGTTGCAATCACCAGGTGGAGGATTTCCTGGTGACCAGGCAATCAATGAGGAAGGGATCCTAAACAACAAACTCAACCATCACCCCCACCCAACAACTGGTAAAACCAACTTCATTTACACCATTGCATCCCTCTGGGAAAAATGCAGGTAGACAAGAAGGCAGAGGGGATAGGCCATACAATCCAGACATTATCTGTAGATGCTGTAAAGGTAAAGGCCATATTGAATGATTTTGTTACAAGAAAAAGAGTGAGGCTACCCATCCGGCCCTCTTTAATTGGGATAATTACTCAACAACAGTCACCATCAGAGAGAGGAAAATGATGGGTTTAATTGACACTAGCATTTGGCAGACATAAGTACACCCAGATGTACTAGAAAAGATACCATTTTCTGATGTTTACACTGGTGTTATTTGCGTACATGGGGACACTCATTGTTATCCACCACCAAGGTGAATTTAAATACTGATAGACAGGTAGCAGAAATGGTGGTTGAAATAGTACCAAAGTTGCCAGTCCCTGTCATTATTGGGGCAAGAAGACTTTCCCTATTATTCAGCATCGATGACCCCTAAAAATGTGACAGCAATTACCACCAGGTCACAGACCAAGGGGAAAATCCTTGGAGATACATTTCCTTTTGAGGGGGATGTATTTGACACAACAAGTGCCCACAGGAGATTGAAGGGGGTGGGAGGAGAAAGTGCAGAAGATTTAGAGAGACAAAAATAGACGGCCTAATAACTCTATAGATAAACTGTTTGCTAAATGTGATATTGCACAGTAACAGCATAAGGATGACACATTAGCTGTTTGTTTTCTAACAGGTGGACCAGAAGAAACTACCAGGAGCTCCCATGTTTAATAACAACCAAATACTGTACCGGATATGCAATAACCCCCTTACAGGTGAAAGTGTTGAACAGCTGGTAGTCCCCAAACAGTTTAGATACCAAATCTTGTATTTAGACCATGACTTACCATGGGCAGGCCATGCAGGTAGGGATAAAACCCTGGACAGATTATTACAATATTTGTACTGGCCCAGTGTCCATGAGCAAGTGGTGGAATACTGCAGAGCCTGTTCATAGTGTCAGAAGGTGGCCCAGGTAACCCAGAAGGATGTAATGCCCCTGGTACCCTTGCCCATAGTAAGCACACCTTCTAAAGGATGGCAATGGATATTGTTGGCCCCTTACAGAAAGTGCCCAAGGATATTAATACAGTATATACTGGTCATCTGTGATTACGAAGCAAAATACAGCAAGGCCATACCACTGTGTACAGACACTACTCCACAAATATAATTGCAGAGGGGCTGTAGGAGAAAGTGTGCTTGTTTGTGAATGGCACTAAGGTCTGCAGCAGGATAGACACTTTGGGAAGAGTGAAAAAAATGAGGAGGAACCTGGGAAAACTAGAGGAACAGTCCAAAATGTCACAGCTGAAATCTGATGCAAAAAAGTGCAAAATCATGCATTTGGGTTGCAGGAACCCAAGGAAGGATTACGGGGGGGCAGGGAGCTGATGGTCATCAAAATGGAAAGGGATTTTGGGATAATCATACTGGATGACCTAAAGGGGGCTAAACAATGTACCAAAGCTGTGAGGAGAGCCAGTGGAATGCTGGGGTGCATAGGGAGAGGTATTACCAGCAGAAGGAAGGAGGTGGTGATGCCACTGTATAGAAAACTGGTGAGGCCTCATTTGGAACATGGTGTCCAGTTCTGGAAGCCACATTTCTGTCATGCAACCTTAAATCACAAATGGTTTAAATGGTTCTATTTTAGATTTCTTTCCCACTTCCCTACTGCTCCCACTGGTTAGTCTTATGGAATGCAACCAGAACATATCTTCGCTAACATGATGAATTCACCTACACAAGCTCCTTCTCAGTCTACAGCACTGTCTTTTCTAAATGTTAACTTCTTGTTGAAAATATGGCATAATATTTCCATCCATGTTATTGATAGACATACTGTAGCTAGCTTGGCTTGAGGAAGGGTGAACATGATCAGGACCTCTTAGCAATTGAGATAAATATGCAGCAAATAAGTCCAGACGCGCTAACTTACCCTACAACTGTTAAGTGTCACAGTCTGCATAATGCAGAAGATGTACAGTGATAAATTGTCATATGATTTGGGTGGTTTGGGTTATGATGTAACTGCACAATTGCTTGCTGTTGCTTTTGTCTGGTGTTCCATTTTCTTCTTGAAATTACTACTTTTGCATTTATGTTTGTTTTATAATATTTAATATTCTGACCATGTGGTTATGCCATGGACCATAACTGATCTCCAGCCTTAACCCCCCACTCTCGGTGCTCCGACCCTGTTACCAAAGTCTTCCTATGTGTATCCCGTGCATGTTTGAAATCTGTAACCATTTTGGTACCCATTACCTCTACTGGCAGGCTGTTTCATGTGTCCCCCACACTATGTCTAAAGAAGTATTTCCTTGTATCCCCCTGGACATGCCTCTTATCAGTCATTTAAAATAACTCAAATGTAGTTTCACATTCTTACTATGAGGGAAGCAAGAACAATTAACCAGCATGGTAAACAAATACATTGATTGACACTTGTAAATGAGTGGGGAGGGGGAGTTTTTTCTAACTTTCCTGGTAGTTTTATGCCCCCTGGAACCTTCTATTCAGGTTTTTTTTTTATTGCATCTTGCCCCAGACTATCTTCCCAGAGTGCAGATTGTTCCATTGGTTAATAGTTTCTGGTGGAGGCCAGTGTCTTGCTACATTGTCTTTTGTTTCAAATTAACCACAGATGAGACATCATGGCAGCCAAAAGGAGTCACACTTTGAGTATTAGAGTATGTGCAGCATAATTAATAAGTTTTCTAAATATTAGTATTTTATCCAACTGTGTGTCTGTTGATTCAGTTGCTTGTGTCTTGAATTTCAGCATTTTAGTGGAAACTTTGCACTCTGATTTTCTTATTCTAAATTTTTTGCAGTATGTTGTCTGTGTTTATATTAGTTCTGCTGTCATTCCTGGTTAAGGTACAGTGGCAGGGGACTGAGTTGTGACTGGGTTTGAATAAGGAGCACAGATATTCATTACATTGCTTTGCTATCGCCACTGGATTTTTTTACTGTATCCTCTTTAATATTAATATAGTTACATATTTTTATTTGTTTGTTTAGGTTATTGATGTAACTGCACAATTGCTTGCTGCTGCTTATGTCTGCATTTGTTGCATTTGAGTTCCAATTCCTTTTGAAATGGTTATTTTTCTGTTTATGTTTCTTTAAAAATGTTTCATATTCTAACCATGTGGTTATGTCATGTCTTTTGTTTTCAGATATGTTATAGCATGTTTAGCTTTTTTTGTTGTTGTAAAGTCACTTTCTTCACATCCTCATTTAGCCATCTTGCTTGTCATCATTTATTATATTTCTTGATCCTTTTAATGTAAACTATTGCAAATGATAATATGTTGCCCTAAGCAAGTAAGATCAACCAGTATGGTTATCAAGATCCAGCACAGAAACATAGACTTTGACGGCAGATAAGGACCACTTGGCCCACCTAGTCTGCCCATTTCCCTACCTACAGGATAAGCTGCAGATCCTAGTTAACCAACAGCCTATTTCTTATCCCCCACAAGAATTGCCTTATGTCTGTCCCATGTATTCTTGCATTCTCCCACAGTTTAAGACCCACAACCTGCTTAGGAAGGCTGTTCCATGTGTCCACCACCCTCTCTGTGCAAAAATACTTCCTCACGTTGCTTCTGAACTGCCCCCCCATCTTTAAATTGTGTCCCCTTGTTCTTGCACATCTCTTTTTCTGAAAGATGCTACCCTCTTGGACTTTGTTAATTCCACTGAGGTACTTAAACATTTCTATCATGTCCGCCCTCTCCCTCCTTTCCTCAAGGGTATACATAATAAGCTCCTTTAGTCTCTCCTCATATGGCTTCTCTTGCAGACCCTGCACCATTTTAGTTGCCCTCCTCTGGACTGCCTCTATCCTGTCTATGTACTTGCGGAGATGGGGTCTCCAGAACTGGATGCAGTACTCCAGATTGGGTCTCACCAACTGTCTGTATAGAGGGATAACAACTTCCTGTTTTCTGCTGGTGATGCCTCTTCCTATACATCCCAGTATTCCCCCAGCCCTCCCTAATGCCTTCTCACATTGCTTGCTAACCTTAAGGTCATCTAATATGATTACCCCCAGGTCCCTTTCCATTTTTGTTGTTTTTACTACCTCCCCCCTCCATTGTGTAATCTTCCCCTGGGTTTTTGTTTCCTATGTGCATTATTTTGCACTTCTTTGCATTGAATCCAAGCTACTATACTTCTGACCATTCCTCCAACCCTGCCAAGTCACTTCTCATCCTTTCCACACCTCCTTGTGTATCACCCCTGTTGCAGATATTTGTGTCATCTGCAAAGAGGCATACATTTCCTTCCAGTCCCTCTTTCAATGTCACTTATAAAGACATTAAAAAGGACTGGACCCAGTACTGAACCCTGCAGTACCCCACTAGTAACCCCTTTTTCTTCAGAATGGACTCCATTTACATTTACCTTCTGTGTCCTGTTGTCCAGCCAATGTTTTACCCAGGCTACCACCCTGGGACCCACTCAAAGGCTGGTTAATTTGACAATTAATCTTTTGTGTGGGACTGTGTCAAATGCCTTGCTAAAGTCTAGGTAGGCCATGTCCACAGCCCCTGCCTGGTCTACTACTTTGGTCACCCAGTCAAAGAAATCTATTAGATTCATCTGGCATGGCCTTCCCACTGTGAATCCATGCTGCCTTGGCTCCTGTGCCCCTCTGGCCTCTAGGTACTCGACAATTCTTTCCTTCAGAAGTGATTCCATCACTTTCCCTACTACAGAGGTCAAACTGACAGGTCTGTAGTTTCCTGCCTCTGTCTTGGTCCCACTTTTGTGAAGGGGAATCACATCTGCCTTCCTCCAATCCCACGGTACCACACCATCCTGCCGTGATTTGTTAAAAAGGGTAGTCAGTGGTTTCACTAGTTCTCACCTTAATTCTTTTAGAATTCTGGGGTGAACTCCATCAGAGCCCATTGCTTTGTCTGTTAATCAACCCTATTGCTGATCGTTGTGTCATCTGCAAAGAGACATACTTTTCCTTCCAGTCCCTCTGCAATGTCACTTATAAAGACATTAAAAAGAAAACCGGCCCTAGTACTGAACCCTTTGGTACCCCACTAGTAACCCCCCTTTCTTCACTGTGGACTCTATTTACTATTACCCTCTGTGCCCTGTTGTCCAGCCAGTGTTTTACCCAGGCTACCACCCCAGGAACCACTCCCAGGCTGGCTAATTTGTTTACTAATCTTTTGTGCAGGACTATGTCAAATGCCTTGCTAAAGTCTAGGTAGGCAATGTCTACAGCCCCTTCCTGGTCTACTGCTTTGGTCACCCAGTCAAAGAAATCAATTAGATTTGTCTGACATGACCTTCCTGCTGTGAATCCATGCTGCCTTGGGTCCTGTACCGCACTGGCCTCTAAGTACTCAACAGTTCTTTCCTTCAGAAGTGATTCCATCATTTTTCCTACCACTGAGGTCAAACTGACAGGTTTATAGTTTGCTGCCTCTGTCTTACTTCCACTTTTGTGAAGGGGAATCACATTTGTCTTCCTCCAGTCCTCAGGTGCCACACCATCCTCCCATGATTTATTAAAAAGGGTAGTCAGTGGTGTTACTAGTTCTTCCCTTAGTTCTTTTAGAATTTTTGGGTGAATCCCATCAAGCTCCACTGCTTTATCCACCTTCAGTTTTAAGAGTTCTTTCAGAACCCTTTCTTCTGTGAAAGAACTGAGATCGACCCCACTATCCAGAGTGCTTCTGTTAATTGGATTAGGCACCTCGCCCTCCCCCTCTTTTGTGAATACTGAGCAGAAATATTTGCTCAGTATCCCTGCTTTCTCACTGTCCCTATCTGCCCACCCACCATCCATTCTATTCAGCCTCACTATCCCTCCCTTTGTCTTTATACACTCCTGATGTACCTATAAAGGTTTTATCCCCATTCTTAACTGGAGTTGGCTATCTTTTCCTCAGTTTGGGCCTTTGCTATTCTGACTTCCTTCCCTGCTTCCTTCTGCTTTAACTGGTACAGCTCTCTGTCCTGCTCCTTCTGTGTTTCCTTATACTTCCTGAATGCTATATTTTTCTCCCTGACTTTCCCTGCCACCTCTTTTGAGAACCATAGTGACTTTTTCTTTCATTTTGATTTTTTGTTTATTTGCTTCACACAAAGGCTTGTTTCCTCTATGATGGCAGTTTTGATATTTCCCCATTGTTGATCCACCCCTCCTTCTAGCCTGTTTGCTAGTGCTTTTCTAAGGCACTCTCCCATCTTGCCAAAGTCAGCCCTCCTGAAGTCCAGTACCCTCACTTTTGTATGGCTTGACTCTGTAGCTGAGTTTATCATGAACCACACTGTTTGATGGTCACTTGTTCCCAGATGGCAACCCATTTCTAGATCTGAGATCCTTTCACTGTCCCCATTTGAGAGTATGAGGTCTAAGATTGCTCCCTCATGAGTGGGTTGCAAAACTAGCTATTTGAGGCATGCCACCTGTAGGGCATCGAGAATGGCCCTGCTCTTGGATGTGGCTGCAGCAAATGTGCTCCAGTTAACATCTGACATATTCAGGTCTCACATCAACAGTATCTCCCCTTTCTCTGCCATCCTAAGAATGCCTTCTATCATATCCTTGTCCATTCCCTCTCCCTGACATGGGGGTCTGTATACAACCCCTGTGTGGATTGTGGTGCCATTTCCAGTCTCTAAGGTGACCCACAGTGCCTCCTTTCCTCCCTGTTTACTCTTTTGTTCAGTTGTTTTTATCCCTTCCTTTACATAGAGAGCTACTCCTCCCCCTCTTCTTCCCTCCCTGTCTGTCCTGTAGGTTATGTACCCTGGTATATTAACATCCCAGTCATGGTTCTCTGTGTACCATGTTTCTGTGACTGCTACAATATCCAGGCATCCTTCTTCCATTAAGGCCACCAGTTCAGGGAGCTTTTGCCCAGACTGTGGGCATTGGTACTCATTACCCTCCATTTCCTGATGGCCTTACTTCTTTTGCCCCATCCTGTCCTATTCCTTTGTCACTTTCTCCATTTACCCTGCCCTTCTCCTATCGACATCTCTGTCTTGGTGTTTACCTCACTTACTACCCTGACTTTTTTGGTGGGGGCTAGCATTTCCCTGTTCCTTTCCAGTGCATCCACCCTTGGCTAGTTTAAATGCTTGCCAATGAAGCATTTAAGCCCATTTAAGCCTATCACCTAGGATCCTGGTTCCCCTCTTGGACAGATGCAGCCCATCATGCCAGTATCAGAATGCATCACTCCAGGTGGACCCCCAGTCCCCAATGAAGCCAAATCCCTGAGCTCTGCACCAGTTTTTCAACCACTGATTGAATCCCATGGTGTGGAACACCCTAGCATCCCGTTCGCATCACCTTGTCCATAGATAGGCAGTACCTCTGAGAAGGTTACCATGGGTGCTACTTCTCTAAGGCACCTCCCCAACTCCACAAACTCTTCCTGCACTGATCTGATCCCTTTCTTAGCCTGGTCATTTGTCTCTAGGTGGATAATGACATCCAGCTCCCTCCCCTGTACAGCTGCTCTGGCGATCCTGAGGACCCGCTCCAGGTCCCTCCAAGCCATGGCGCCAGGCAGACACCTTACCTCCTGGTCCCCTTCCTCCCCCACTTCTACTTTCCTAACAATGGAGTCCCCACCAGGGTTGTTTCCTTCCCTGTGGGTCCCATGCCACCCTCCTGTGGGTCTCCCTTGTGGAGGTTCCCAGCATCCTCCTTGGTCTCCACTGCAGGTGCCTCCATAGAGGAACCACACTTTGCCAGAATGGCATAGGAATTGTAGAGAGGTACAACTGGAGGCATGCACCTCTGTTACACCACCCTCACCCTCCCTGAGCCCACTGTAGTCCAACTGCTCCTCTTTCTTGGAAACCTCTGAGGCAATAGCAGTGGCCCAGGTGGTCCCTGGATGGAGGAGGAGGTCCCACAAGTCCTGGCCAACTTAGCCTGGAGATGAGCAACCTCCTCCCTCAGCCCAGAGAGGTGCCTGCAGATGGGACAATACCGCAATCTCCAGAACATCTCCCAGAAGACTGCTGCTCCACAGCCACTGCAGTGCACCACTCCCATCATGTCTTACTTCTGGCCCCTTCACTGTTGTTTGGAATCTTTACTCTTTCCTCTTTTTTTTTCCTTTTTCTTCTTTCCCTACTTACTGCCACTGTGCCCTTTAAGCTCCTGATCATCCTCTTCTGAGACAAGAAGATCCTATATTTCTCAGTAGACCCCTTACTTGCTCAGAGGCAGACCTCCAGCAGCTGGGGGGTGGAGAGCTTCTCTTGCCCTTCTAGGATGGTGAGTCTTTGGTGGCTCTGTGTTCACTCACTTGATGCTTCCAAACAGGAAGTTCCTGTTGTCAGTCAAATCCTGTGCCTAAAAAAGTAAAACTAGCTTTGGAGGGGAGGGAAGGAGGGCAATATAGTCCCAGTAGAGAAGTTCAGTCACACAGCACTCCTTCCTCCTGGTTTTCTCTACCAAGCCTCTGGCAGAATCTATCTAGGGCAATGTTTAAATCTAGCTTCCTTCTAGCTAAGCTACTCCCCCTACTTAATAGATCTTTCTACATGTAATTAAATTGCACAGATAACAATCCCTTTCAGCCACCTGAGATTTACACCTAGATAACTGCTCAGTTATCTGAAATAACTGCTCAGATAACCATTCACTTCAGCTAACTCAGACAAGCACACTAACTTTTTTTGTGTGTGTGTTTTTTCACCCTAAATTGAAGGTCCCAGTAGAAGAGTTCTACTTTTTTTAGCCCCAGTAGAGAAGTCCAGTCACACAGCACTCCTTCCTCCTGGTATTCTCTGCCAAGCCTCTGGCTGAATCTATCTAGGGCAGTGTTTAAATCTAGCTTCCTTGTAGCTAAGCCACTCCCTCTGCTTCATTACGCATGGCTGCATAATGAAGTTAGTGAAGTTATGTGGAATTGTTAAGGAGGCACGGAGGAAAAAAAAACTACAGCTGCAAATGCCATTAACTTGATAAGGGTGTTTCATGGGCTTAAACATAAACATGAATTACATTTAGTAAGGCCTACAATACCATTCCACATATGACTTGCAAACCAATTGGGCAGCCTGGGAGTGGGTCACAAGGTGGTAAACTGGGTTAGCAACTGGTTGAATGACAGAAGATGGAGAGTCATGTTAAATGGTATTCAGTCAAAGGAATGGAATGTGATGAGCAGGGTGCCACAGGAATCAGTCCTGGGCCCAGTCCTATTTTATGTCTTCACAAATGAAAATGCTGAGGGGCTGGAGGGGAAATTTTGCTTGTTTGTGAATGACTCTAAGATCAGCAACAGGATGGACACTTTGGGAAGAGTGGAAAAAATGAGGAGGAACCTAGGTAAACTAGAGGAATTGTCCAAAATGTTGCAGCTGAGATTTAATGCAAAAAGTGCAAAATCATGCATCTGGGTTGCAGAAACTCAGGGAAGAATTATGGGGGGGGGGGGGTGCTGATGGTCATCAAAATGGAAAGGAATTTTAGGGTAATCATATTGGATGATGTAAAGGTGGCTAAACAATGTACCAAAGCTGTGAGGAGAGCCATTGCAATGCTGGGGTGCATAGAGAGAGAGGTATTACCAGCAGAAGGAAGGAGGTGGTGATGCCACTGTGTAGATCCCTGGTGAGGCCTTATTTGGAATATGGTGTACAGTTCTGGAAGCCTCATTTCTGTCATGCAACTTTAAATCACAAATGGGTTAAATGGTTCTATTTTAGATTTGTTTCCCTTTCCCCTACTGCTCCCATGGGTTAGCCTTATGGAATGCAACCAGCACATATATTGGCTAACATGATGAATTCACCTACACAAGCTGCTTTTCAGTCTACAGCACTGTCTTTTTTAAATGTTAACTTTAGTTGAAAATATGGCATAATATTTCCATCCATGTTATTGCTAGAAATACTGTAGCTAGCATGACTTAAGGAAGGGTGAACATGGTCTGGACCCCTTAGCAACTGAGATGTATATGCAGCAAATAAGTCCAGGTGTACTAACTTACCCTACAACTGTCAAGTGTCACAGTCTGCCTAATAGAAAGAACTTACAGTGATGAATCGTCATATGATTAGGCTGGTTTGGGTTCTGGTGTAACTGCACAATTGCTTGCTGTTGATTTTATATGCAGTTTCATTTTCTTCTTGAAATGATTACTTCTCTATTTATGTTTATTTTAAAATATTTAATATTCTGACCATGTGGTTATGCCATCCACCGCCCTCGCCCCGCGTGTTCCAGCCCTGTTACCACGGTCCTCCTATATATATCCCATGCATATGTGTGTATGTGTGTATATTGATTCAGTTGCTTGTGTCTTGAAATTCAGCATTTTAGTGGAATCTTTAATTCTGATTTTCTTATTCTAAATGTTTTGCAGTATGTTGTCTGTGTTTATATTAATTATGTTGGTATTCATGGTGATGTACAGTGGCAGAGAACTAATTTGTGACTGGGTTTGAATAAGGAACAGAAATACTCATTACATTGCTTTGCTATCTCCACTGGATTTTTTACTGTATTCCCCTTTAATATTAATATAGTTAATTTTTTTTTGTTTGTTTGTTTAGGCTATTGATGTAACTGCAAAAAAAGGCAGTACTAGGGATAGTTCAGTTAAAGGAAAACTACATGATAAGTGTAAGTGTGTGTGTGTGTTTTGATTCAGTTGTTTGTCTTGTATAGAATACAGTGCTTGTAGACAAATCTAACCATTTTGCTGCTGTGTTCTGGTGTGTGTGTGTGTGTGTGTGTGTTGATTCAATTGTTTGTGTCTTGTGTAGAAGACAGTGCTTGTAGACAAATCTAACCATTTAGTCGCTGTGATCTGGTATGTGGGTACTTTTGATTCAATTGCTTGTGCCTTGTGTGGAAGACAGTGCTTGTAGACAAATCTAATTATTTTGTAGCTGCATTCTGCTCCTTGTGTGTTTCTCTGAGGATGTTCTTGCAACCTAGGAAAGGTAGAAATGATGAGGTATCTCCTCCCTATTCCTGGATGCAAGTTCCTTCCACCCTGGGAACACCTGCCTGCCCCTAGTGGGTAGCACCTGCTTGCTCTCCTCCCCCAACATGTCCATCTAGGTGTCCTGGTCATGCCCCTAGACAATTTCCTGCCTCCTTTGATGCCTTGCAGGGAGGGAACATGAGCCAGAAGAAAAATAGTGCTCTGTAAATCCCATACACACTCAGGCAGCATAGAAATGAGGCTTCAGTGGAGGACACTATTTTCAACACTACCTTGTTTTTTTTGGAATGTAATTCCAGGTAGTCCTTTTCTCGAAGCAATACATCTGCAGGCTCTGCCTACTGCAGCCATAAAAACGTGTCAGATCATTCCTAGGCATAGCTGGATATTATTGCCAGTTTATAGCTAATTGTGCCTCTATAGCCACACCATTAACAAACCTAACAAAGAAAATGTGTAGTAACCTAGTAAAATGGAGTCCTGAGTGTGATGAGGCCTTTAGAACTATGAAGGCAGCCCTGTGAGTATTACCTGCATTGAAGTGCCCTGATTTTAGTCTCCCTTTTTGAAGTGCACACAGCTGCTTCTGAGACAGGGATAGGAGCAGTCCTGAGTCAGACTATTCAAGGAGTGGAACACCTATCATTTATATGAGCAGGAAACTGCATCATAGGGAGCAAAAGTATGCCTCAGTCAAAAAAGAATGCTTTACCATTAAGTGGGCAATAGAAGCTTTGCGCTTTTATTTGTGGGGTGCAGAGTTTACTCTCCTTACAGATCACAATCCACTTGTGTGGATAAGTCAGATGAAAGATCAAAACACCCACACCATGCAGTGGTACCTGACATTGCAACCCTATTGTTTTGTGGTAAAACATAGAACAGGAAGTTAACACAGATATGCAGATTTTTTTGTTATGGCATGGGGCAGATATAGTGAAGGAGAATGAATCAGGAGAATGAAACAGTGCGATTGCATATGTCTTGAATTGCTATAATGAGGTACTATAATGGTTAATAGTGCAATGTGTTTTAAATCCCAGAGTAATGAAGTAATTACAGTGCACACAGTACAGACTGTACTGTCATTCGTTTATTGTTTAAAGATCATGTGCAATGGTGTTTAAATATTTTTATAAAAGCTTGAAAAGCTGAAATTCAAGTCCTTATGTCATGATTAGTGGTTCCTGAGAATTTGATGCCGTTTGGTTTTGTGGTTTTCTTTAAATTAGCATTTGTTAACTTGTTCTACAGTAGCTGAAAACAGTGAAGTTATTTATGTTCTCTCAGTCAAACTTAGAGTGCAATGACATCATTTTGGAGTAGCTTGCTGTATCAGATTCCCAATCAGAGCAGTAGTTTGTAGAGTTAATGGTTTGCTGAGCTCTCCAAGTTTCTTACAAACACAGTCTCTGGCTTCTGTTTAGATAGATCAGTTTAAAATATAACATTATCTTCTCATAAAAAGTTGATCATTTTAATTTCAAGGCTGAATTGAAGTAGTGGAAATCTTTCTCTGAGAAATTAGCTTGTCTGTATCACAGCTCTCAATTCTTTTTAATTTAAACTCAGATTGTTTTTCTAACTATATAACACGGTTATTAAATGTATATAACAATAAATCTAAATTGTGTTCATTCACAGAAACAGTTTGTCTTTGATGTAGACTCCATAAATAGATTTCATGTAAGAACATTTTCTTTTCATGTCAGATTGACAAACAGTACATGTGCTTGAAATACTATAGCGCAGTGTGACAGGCACCTGTCAGAACTCACAAATTTCAGTTCTTTGGTGGTTTCTGTGTGAAAATACATTGTTAGGTGTAACTAGAAACATTATGTGACATCTTGATGCCCCATGTCTCTGCCTCAAAGCTGAGGCAGCTGCAGATTACTGCCACCTGTCCCTGCCCCACAAGCCCCCTTCCTTCTGCTCCACATTTGAAGCTGCTGCATCCTGCTTTCCACCATCTTCTCCCACACAGTCAAGGCTTGTGCACCCTGCTGCCTCCATACCCTGCCTAAAGAATCAGGGCTGCTGTACCCTGCCTCCCCCTGCCCAAACAATTGGGGTTGCTGCATCCTGCTGCTCTCTCCCCCCCACCCTCACAGTTAGGGAAGCTGAACCTCTTGCCCCTTGTTCCTGTCTCCACAGTCAGGGCTGCTGTGCTGTGCTGTGCTATATGCTGTGCTAAGCCCTAGAGTGCCAGGTTCTCTGCCTCCACAGCTGGGACTGCTGTACCATGCTGCCCTAGCCACCAGAGGTGGGGCTTTTGCTACACCCTGCTATTCACTTCCATTGCCCCAAATGGTCAGTGCTGCTGCACCACATGTATCCCATCACACAGCCCTGATGCCCCCTGTGTTCTGCCCCACAGTCAAGACTTCTGCACCATGCTGTTCTCTATCCCCAGTCACCAGAGATAGGGCTGCTGCATCCTACTCCTTTCTACACAGTTGGGGTTGCTATGGCCTGCTGTGCTTTAGAGACCCATGCCTCTGCAATTAGGGCTGCTGCACCATGCTGCCACTTGCCACAAGATTCAGGGCATTTTCTGCACCCTGTTGCATGCCTCCATAGTTGAGGCAGTTGCACCCTGCTGTCCCCCCTACCACCAGAGTCATATCTTTTGCTACACCCTGCTTCACACATCCCTTGTCCCAAACAGGCATGACTGCTGCACCCTGTCCCACAGTTTGGGCTGCTGTATCCTGTTGCCACCCTTATCTTCTGCCTGAACATTCAGGGCTGCTGCACCATGCTGCCTTCTTTCCTAACACCCACAGTCAGGGCCACGGCACCCTGTTTCCCCCTGTTCCTATCTCCACAGTCAGGGCTGCTGTGCTGTGCTATGCCCTAGAGTCTCATGCTGCCTTCATCCACAGTTGGGGCTGTTGAACCCTGCTATGCACTTCCATTGTCCCAAATGGTATGGGCTGCTGCACAATGTGCACCCTGTGCTATTGTCAGGGCTGCTGTACCCTGATGCACACCTGTGTCCTGCCTCACAGTCAGGGCTTCTGCCCCATGCTGTCCTTTGTCTCCTGCCACCATTGTGCCTTGCTGCACCACAGAGTCCCTTGCCTCCACAGACAGGGTGCAGTAAATGCCCTTACTCTTGTGCTGCACCCTTCCCAAACAGCTTGGGTTGCTGCACCCTGCTACCCTCTCTCTCTCTCTCTCCCTCACAATCAGGGACACTGCACATGTTGCTCCCTGTTCCTGTTTCAGCAAGGTGTAGCAAAGGATATGACTCTGGTGGCAGAGAGACAGCAGGGTGCAACTGCCTCAACTGTGGAGGCATGCAGCAGGGTGCAGCAAATGCCTTGAATCTTGTGGCAAGTGGCAGCATGGTGCAGCAGCCCTAACTGCAGAGACATGGGGCTCTAGGGTGCAGCAGACCACAGCAACCCCAACTGTGTAGAAAGGAGTTGGGTCCAGCAGCCCTGTCAGTGGTGACAGGGGACAGAAGACAGCAAGGTGCCCTGACCATTTGGGGCAATGGAAGTGGGTAGCAGGGCACATCAAAAGCCCCACCTCTGGTGTTAGGGCAGCATGGTGCAGCAGCCTCAGCTGTGGAGGCAAGGAATCTGGTACTCTAGGGCTTAGCACAGCACTGCAACCCTGACTGTGGAGACAGGAACAGGGCAACAGGTGCAGCATCCCTAACTGTGAGGGTGAGGGAGAGAGAACAGCAGGGTGGGAGAGTGCAGTAGTCCTGATTCTTTAGGCAAGAGATGGAGGCAGCAGGGTGCACAATCCCTGACTGTGTGGGAGAAGACAGTGGGCAGCAGGTTGCAGCAGTCTTGAATGTGGAGCAGAAGGCAGGGGGCTTGTGGAGCAGGGGACTGGTGGCAGTAGACTGCAGCTGCCTCAACTGTGGGTCAGATACATGGTGCATCGGGAAGCCACATAGTGTTTTTAGTTATACACATACATGATGTATTTTCACACAGAAACCACCAAAGAACTGAAATTTGTGAGTTCTGACAGGACATGTGCTTGAAATGCTGTAGCAGAATGTGACAAACACCTGTTTGTTAATCTGACATGAAAAAAAATGTTCTTACATGATTATATTTATGAAGGCTACATCAAAAACAAACTTTCTGTGAATGAACAAAATTTAGATTTATTTTATATTCATTAAACAGCCCTGTGTTACATAATTAGGAAAAAAAAATGAGGTTTGATTAGAAAGAACAGAGCTGTGATACAGACATGCGGATTTCTCACAGAAAAAGATTTCCACTACTTCAATTTAGCATTGAAACTAAAATGAACATATTTTTAAAGGAAGAATATTATATATTTTAAGCTGATCTATCTAAACACAGACCAGAGACTGGGGTTGTAAGAAACCTGGAGAGCTCAGCAGACCATAAATTCTACAGAGTGCTGCTCTGATTGGGAATCTGAAACAGCAAGCTACTCCAAAATGATGTAATCGCACTCCAAGTTTGACTGAAAGGACATAAATAACTCCATTGTTTTCAATCACTACAGAGCAAGTTAACAAATGCTGATGTAAAGAAAACCACAGAATCAAACAGTGCGAAATGTTCAGGAAACACTAATCATGACACAAGGACTTGAACTGCAACTTTTTAAGCTTTTATTAAAAATATGTAAAAACCATTGCACATGATCTTTAAAGGGACCCTGGGGTGGAGCTTCTAAAATGTGGGTGGAAGCTCCAACCCAAACTCCTATCGGTTCAAAATACACATAGATTCTGGAGGTTTGTTGCTAAAACCAGTATTGTAAGAGTTATTCTTTTTTCTTGAAGAGGGAGGATTGTAGCAGAACTGCATTCTGCCAGTCCAATAATCCTGGTCGAGGGATAATTTATCTGTCTTCTTCTCCCTGCTGAAATCTATTGTGCAACAGTAACTCCCTCTGCTATACTTTACTTTTTTCCATCCCTGGTGTAGATTGGCCACATGTGTCACTATTTTCAATTTCTCACTAAAACTTTTTTCCTACTGTCTTTATTTTTAGTTTCTATATACAGTATTTATACCTCATAAGAACTCCACAACAAAATGCACCAGGCTAAGGCTGAATGAAATAAGGTGAATTTATGACATTAAATGCCAAAGATATAAAGTGCCTTTAATTATATATAAGGTGCAGGTTGAATAAAGTGCATTTATTTTTAAATAAAGTGCAAATAATAAATAACGTGCATAGAGTGCATTTTGTGCCATATTGTAAGTTTAAAGTGATGCAGTGCTTAGTTAAGATAAGATGATAAAATAGTTATGCCATTTGAAGTATATGGTGCCAGAGATATGAATAAAGAAGGGAATGTGTAAAATGGCAGTTGAAATACAAAAATGTCCACTTAGATAAGTGGATCATGAATCTGTGCACTCTGAAAGTTAATGTCTGCAAAATAAAAGGGGTCAGGCTCTCTAGACTTAAAAGCTACAAACCACCGTAAAAATAAATATAAAAGGGGCTTACCAAGCTGTGCAGAGCCCCAAAACAAAACAGCTGCATACAAATTCTCTAACAATCTGCCGCTCTACAACATAGAAAAACAAATGATTTAAAGAGTCAGGAACATCCCTATGTACTGTATGTAGAAATCCTGTCCAAATAGAGTAGCCCTCAGAATGAGGAGAGGGCTGTAAAATAAACATAACACAATAAAGAAATAAAAGTAAATAAATGAATAGAGACACTGCAGGTCTTTTAAGGAGCCTCATAATGCCCCATTAGATATATATGAGTCCTGAAATATGAAATAAAGGGCTAGAGTTCATTACTGTAACAATACAGCACCTGTATAAACTATGGAAATGTTTGAAATAGGTTCTATCCTGTTAGCAAGATCGCAGGAATGGTCATTCTATAGGGAAACAGCAGCCCCTAGAGGGCTGTGTTTATACTCTGTAATCTAAAACCTTATTATGTAATCGACGTGGCATTTCCCTATCTAAAACAGCATTATGTTATAGAGGCAGAGTTTCCCTATCTAAAATCTTATTATGTAATAGAGGTGGAGTTTCTCTGTTTAGGGACCATTATGTAATACTGGTGGAGTTTCCCTATTTAGGGACCATTATGTAATAGAGGTGGAGTTTCCCTATATAGGGACCGTGGTGGAGTTTTCTTGCTTAGGAACAATTAATGTTTCTAGGCTTACAAAAAACACATTGGGATATTTTGGTTCTAGGGAATGGTAGTTGATACATAAAGGCTTAGAAGTAACCCTTTTTCTTTTGCATAGGATAGATTATGAGGCTTTAGGAACCATTCTAGAGCTTATTGGTTGTAATGTATGTGGTGTTTCCAATAAATGGGAGGGCTATATAAGCCCTCCTGAAACAAAATGAGTCTGATAAGCTGCATAGCCTGTATCACTTACCTGAAGGAAACTAAGCAGAAGGACCTGTGTCTGAACAGGAATTTATCTCTAACAGCAGGGGAGCTGATGAATTGTTTTGAGATAATCTGATGTAAGGTAAAATAGCCTTGAGCTATTGTTTATTTTGTTCTTCTGGTTGAACTGTTTTATTTATATATATTTATTTTTTCTATTTTTGTTTAAAAGAAAACACACTGCAGATGTGTTGCACCCTATTACTGTGTCCAATGTTATCTTTATACCCACGTATGTGCGACAATAGCATTGGATCCCTGATAGGTTAGAAAGGGCCTGGGGGTGTGGGTGGTGGGTGCTGAGTGGAAGGGTCAGGTGGGGGGAGAGTAACGGCTGCAAAAGACATCAATGGACCATTTTTTTTTTGATAGGGTTGAGAAAAAAAAAGAAAAAATGGACCAAGGATTCCTGATCATGACACTGGGGGACTGGGCACCCTAGTGTCACTATTATGTTTCTGGGGAATGTGGGGTGGGGGGTGCTAAGGGGGCAAGAGAAAAAAATATATAGATGTGAAATAACCATGCAGCAGTGGATGGGGTGCCACTAAAATTTACGAGGATTTGTGATTGCGACACTGCGGATTGAGCATCCCCCAGTGTCACTGTTGTGGTTCTTGGGGGGAAGATGATGGGGGAGAGAGTTGGGTAGGCATGAGGAAAAAGTATATATATAAAAACAAAACAAGAATGACATCCATGGTCTTGCTTTCAGAGTTCACGTCGGAAGACAGCACAGTCTGCCACGTCCAAAATGGCCACCAAACACTACAGCACACGCACAAGTAGTTGTGCACATGTAATACAGTTTGGTGGCCTTCTTGGAGATGGTGGACTGTGCCGGTTTCTGCCATTA
Organism: Neoceratodus forsteri; assembly: GCA_016271365.2. Lineage (NCBI taxonomy): Eukaryota > Metazoa > Chordata > Ceratodontiformes > Ceratodontidae > Neoceratodus > Neoceratodus forsteri. Next base: position 1,063,788,692 of record CM057452.1, on the reverse strand, counting down.
CCACCGACTGAAGAAAAACAATGCAGTAAGTTTGCCCATGGAGCAAGCAGAGTGCTTCACAGATGCAGAGGTGACTGTAAAGCAACTCCACAGTGTTGTTCAGTTGGAAAACTCTCCCTTTTTCAATCACAGGAAGTATGCAGGGCTCTGCCCACTGCAATCCTAATAAAGAGGTGGTGATGCCACTGCATAGATCACTGTTGAGACCTCATCTGAAGTACTGTGTCCAGTTCTGGAAGCCGCAACTCAGGAAATACATAGACAGAATGGAAGCATCACAGAGAAGGGCATCTAAAATGGTGCAGAGTTTGCATCTGAAGCCATATGAAAAGAAACTAAAAGACATCAATATTTATCCACTGAAGGAGAGAAGAGGAAGAGAGATGGGAGATATGATAGATATTTTCAAGTACCTCTAGGGGATTAATAAGGTACCAGAGAATAACATCTTTCAGAGCAGAAGAGGTTCAAGAACAAGGGAACATGATATGAGACAAGATGGGGATAGACTCTGGGGGAAATGTGAGGATGTATTTCTTCATAGAAAGGGTAGTGAATACATGGAATAGCCTCCCAGTGGAGGTGGTGGGGGCAAATATGGTGGGGGAATTCACAGATACATGGGACAAACATAAAGGGAATGCAGTTTAAGCCCAAGCAGGACAAATGGGCAGACTAAATGGGCCAGGTGGCCCTTACCTGTCATCAGATGTTATGTTTCTATGCTAAATTTAACCAGATTTGAAACATTTAAACTATTATACCAGATCATCATTACTGATATAATTCGTATTTACAGCTTTAAATGGGACTGAATTAAAAGTAGTCAAACTTTCACAAAATTTTAAAATTACATTTTGCAATAATGTAAACTGTTAATTTATAAACCCCTGAAACATTAAAACTAGAGAATGCAATGCCTTTAAAGTTTGCAGGTTTATAGACCTAAAAATTGGACAGTGTAAATTTTATTAATTGATTGCTGCCAAAAATTACAAAATAACATCTGTACTTAAAGTCAGCTTCCACAAGTCTTTGTGAAAAATGTGGAATTTCATGAAAATTTCATAACATTGTAATTTATTAACTTCACTCAGCCTTGTCTAGGGAATTCATATTAAAAGACAGGGGTATGAAACAGAGGTAGTGAAGGGGTCCCCAGTTGCAGGAGTTAGATACATAGTTTCCCCAAGAAATGGACAGCTGAGCTGAGTAGCACACCAGTGACTGACCACTCAGTTGGAGCAAGGAAGCACGGAGTATCAAAAATTCCAAACTGAATTCACGGTATATAAGGATCACACTCATCAAATTGATGATCCAGGGAACCTGATGTACATACAAGTCTGGGACTGAGAGGTACTCAAAAACATATAATGGGGGGCACAAGGAAAGAAGATTTCTGGCTATTCCAGCAGGATAGGCTGATATGAAAAGGAGTAGGTGACTTTCATTTTAAGGGCTTTTGTCATTGTAAAGAACAAAGAGGATATTAGAGGGCTCTGTAGTTCTACTGAGTGAATCTGGCTCCGCTAAGAGAGAAGGGTGGGGCAAAATAGTCACCCCAAGTGGGACAACAGAACTGCAAAAAGTTCAGCTCAGCTTATAAAATGAAGTAGTGATGCATGCATTGTGAATGTTGAATTCCATAAAAAGAATTATGGATGCTTCTTCTATATGCTACCAGTCCCCCTTCCCCCAGCTCCTGAGGTGCCTCTTCAAATCTCAGGTCTTCATATGACCTCATTAGTCTCTCCTTGCCCCATTACAGCACTTACCCCCACTCCACCCCCTTTATCTCGTCTATCACTCCTTCTCATTCATTTTTTGACAAATCCCTCTGGCTGCATCTTCATCCTCCCCCTCTCCTCTCATCTCTGTTTCTCTGCCACCCCAGGTGCCTGACCCTACCCATTCCTTGTGGGCATATACATCCTAGCTGTGTTCACCATCTTACTATAGCTGCCTCCATTAACTACCTACACTTCTCCTCCTCCTCTACACCTTACTCTTCCTATAATTGACCCCCAAAAACCGAGGGGAAGAGTACACAATGGGGGGTGAGATACTAACAACAACAAAAATGGAAAGGGACCTGGGGGTAGTCATATCAGATGACCTAAAGGTGGGCAAGCAATGTGAGAGGGCAGCAAGGAGGGCTGGGGGGATACTGGGATGCATAGGGAGAGGCATCACCAGTAGAAAACAGGAAGTTATTATCCCTCTGTACAGACAGCTGGTGAGACCCCATCTGGAGTACTGCATGCAGTTCTGGAGACCCAATCTCTGCAAAGACATAGACAGGATGGAAGCTGTCCAGAGGAGGGCAACTAAAATGGTGCAGGGTCTGCACCGGAAGACATATGAAGAGAGACGAAAGGAGCTTAATATGTATAGCCTCGAGGAAAGGAGGGAGAGGGGGGACATGATAGAAACATTCAAGTACCTCAGGGAATCAACAAAGTCCAAGAGGGTAGCATTTTTCAAAAAAAGAGGTGTGCAAGAACAAGAGGACACAATTTGAAGATATGGGGGGGCGGCTCAGAGGTAATTTAAGGAAGTATTTTTTCACAGAGAGGGTTGTGGATGCATGGAATGGCCTTCCAGAGGAGGTTGTGGAGTCAGAAACAGTGGTGGAATTCAAGCATGCATGGGACAGTCATAAGACCATTCTAGGGGGTTGGGATAGGAAGAAGTAGGCTGCTGGTTAACTAGGATCTGCAGCTTATCCAGTAGGTAGGGAAATGGGCAGACTGGGTGGGCCAAGCGGTCCTTATCTGCCGTCAAATTCTATGTTTCTATGTTTCTATGTTTCTTTCAATAGCACTGTTGTACATGAATTGTTTACTGTTATTTCACTGTTGCTTCCTTGTTGTTTGTTATTTCTGATGTGGAACCTTTGTGAAAGAGCCTTGGCTCAAAGGTACTTGTAATCCTAGAATAAATAAATAAATAAAAATAAAATAAAAATAAATATTTGAGAAAATGTTACCAATTCTTTGTTTCTTTTTTCCACAGTAAATTTAAAACTGCTAAATCAGTTTATCCAGTTGTGTTAGACATCAGAATACACCGACATTGAATATGCATGCCAAATGATAAGTCTATACCTGCAAGAACAGATAAGTTACAAACATCCCCATTTTTGAGAGATTTCACAAAATATTGCAAATATTTATATGGTAAACATATGAACCTCTGTAACTTAAAAATCTCTAATCAAATTATCTCCATATTTAGAAGATTCTACAACCATTACAACAAGGTTATTCATGCTAATTTACACATGTCTAGCTCCAAAGGTGCCTGGGTTATACACAGATAATGTTTTTCATTAAATGCCCGCAAAAAATAAAATGGCATATTTTAAGCACATATAATTTAGAGACAATCCATCCTAATGCCATAACATTTAGCACATTGGTAGAATGCATATCATCAAGTAACCATGCCAAATGTAATATCTCTGACCCAATAGACAGCTGAGGTATATACAGATAAAAATGTAATGAATTTTCTTACTAAAAATAAAATGACAGATTTTGACCACCAATAACTTTAAGAAAATCCATCCAAATTTCATGGATATTTGGCATGTATTGAGAAGTCCTCCAAGAAATTAAGCATGTCAAAATTCAGATATCTAGCTCAATAGACAGCTGAGTTAAAGCCAAAATAATACATTTTAAAAATGCTGCACAATTTTGATGAAATTCTGTGAAGTTCACATTTTATCAAAATTAAACAAATTTGGAATTTTTTTATTTTGCACAGCTGAGTCATTTCCAGAAGTGTCCTGGAGATGAGGGAGAGGAGAGAACAGTGTAACTACAAAGTACAATGGACAAAGTACAATAATATGGAAATACAAAGAGAAAAGATGAGAGCGCCACATCATGGAAATACAGACTAAATCCAATATTTGGATACAATTATGTGAGTTTATTAACGAGTAAGAAACAGATGCATCCCCTTGTAATATGTAAGTTAACATTTCACTTCATTCTGATGCTTTATCAAGATGGAAATCAGTATAAAAAAATGAGCAATTACAGGTAATGCTTCAGAGCAGGAATCTTTTTTTTTTTTAACCAGGAGAGACACACTAAGTGAATGCTTATTTACAGGTGCGACCTGGGAGCACAAGAAAGTTAAGTGACTTGCTCAGGGTCACACATTATGCAAGTGGGGGTTGTGGGATTCAAACCCTGGTCTCCAGCTCAGAGTATCAAACCACATTGCTATACTGCCTCCTATTATGCAACGTAATAAATTGCAGAAGAAGAGTGATAAGAACAATAAGCAGTAAACAATACAGCAATAAAAAGAGGGATTGGCTAGTGGGTGTAAACTGGGGCAGAGAGGGCTCTACTAGTGATAGTGTTTGGTGGAGGGCAGCAGACAAAGTCCAAGACATAGTGTCAGAACTGACTGTAGAAGACAGTAGTGCAATTTGGAGCAGAGATTACAGAGTATGATGTGAAGGAGCAAATTGAATGGAAGTAGAGATGAGAGCCCCAGAGTTTACAGAAGTCAATAGAGAAGGCAACTTGACAAGCAGAATATTTAATTGCGGGAAGAGTGAGATAGTAAGAACCACAGTTGGGTAAGAAAGTAAAAGGTAGCTGGGGTAAGAGTGGAGAGAAGCAAGATAAGAGTTGAGGGAGCCAAACCAGAATTTGGGATAAAGGAGGCACCAGTGGGCAAGGCACCTGGCATCAAGGGAGAAGAGGGGGAGAGAGTTGTACAAAGAAGAGTGGTGAGTGAGCAAGAGTTTTTCAAATGGCAAATCAACAGAAAAAGTAAAAGAAGAAGTCCAGTTTGGTCCAGGTGGACTTGAGATCAACAAGGTAAACAATGTCACTATATTAAAAAAAGGAGAGAATCATCTTTGAGAAGATTCCTCTGCAGGTAGAAATTGGGATGTTTTTGTGATTCCTGTAAAGTTTACCAAGTTTGTGGTGGAGCTTAGTATGGATTGTGTCCACATGAGCAGAGAAATCAAGATGACAACCGAGCCAAGCCTTGAGGTACTTGAAGGAGGAGACATCTTCAATCACTGCACCATCATCGTTCTGGAAGGAGGGGAGAGGAGTGAGTCTAGCATGCCTCTGCTTGGTGTCAAAAGTCAAAGAAACTGTTTTAGTGGCAGTGAGGAACAGCTGTTTTTCTTGAATCCAGTGCTGGATGCTTGTAAAGGTTCACTTGGAAGGCCATCCCAGTGGTATTGGGGGCTGAGGCACCTCAAGTGCCTTACCTTTCCCATGCTGGCAACTTGTATTTGGGAGACAGCTCAGGCCATATGGAGTTGGCTGTAGGGAAGGCTGGGAGAAGACTGAGTGGCCTTTTGGCAGCTTTTTTCTTCCAGGTAGGGGAGGTGAGTCTACCCGGCTCTTGACTCCCACTGAGTGGAGGCTTGGTGGTAGTATGAGCAGAAGGTGCTAGGCTGGGGGGGTGGAGTAGGGTCACCAGTTCCAGCATGCATGCATGTCCATGTCACTGAGGCCCTTAGGAGTAAGGGAAGAAACCTTAGGAAAAAAGTACCATGTCTCTGCATCATAATATCTGATGACCCTCAGGTACATTTGGGTCCTGCACAGTGGAGATTCCTGCAGGTGTGACAGCAAGGGGAGCAACAGATGGGACTGGGAGTCCTTAAGTATAAGGTCCAATTGCAAGTAAATGAGACAATAGAGGGCAAAAAGTTCAATGGTAAAATAAAAACAATCTAGTTGAAGCTGGACCATTATGTCAAGGGCAGAGGAGTCAGAGGTAAAGAGTATCATGTAATCTGTATACATGTGAATGAACCCAGAAGAGCAAGTAGTGGTGAGGTCATTTAGAACAAGCATTTGTCAATGCTGAATGTTTGCTGCAACTGCTTATATCCACGCAAGTTGTTATGTTTATAAAACAATAAAATGAATTATTTTTTGTGCATGTATGCCTGATTACCCCAGATAGTTAAATAAAGAAATCTAAAACTATATGGATCAACATATGATGTACATCATGCACCAAATATTTAGAAATGAAGGTTTGTGCTGTGCAACATTTAAGATAGCTAAACAGTTTAAAAAGTTGGCTGAAACATGGTTCTCAGTCATTCCTTATGTCTGGGACAGAAACCACTTCCCCTGGCATGCTTAGAAAAAGGTGTTCTGGGTAGTCTATGACTGAGGCATTAAAAAGCATGAAAGGTTTTACAAAAACAGACTAGGGCAGACTTTTCAGAAAAATCTATTCAACAGCATGCCCATCACTGTTAGCTATTTATTTTTAAGAGTACTGAACATAAACTAAAAACTCCAAAATTCTACAAGTACAGAAATACAGTACATAGCTCTGTACAGGTGAATTGTACGCTAAGAAGAGGGATCAGGCACTTATGAGCATGTGCATCCAAATTACTTCAAAACTACTGCAGTAGAAGCCATTGTGGCTCTGACCAGAATTTGTTATTCCTGATATGCCTATAGAGATTCACCCTCATCCCCTGCTGTACTTGATGTTGTCACTATGTGGTCATCAGCTTGACTAGATGAATGGGACTCTATTACAGATAAATTTGTGAAGGCTGCAATGGTTTAAGATCTGATATGAAATTATATTGGGATCAGTTGTTGCCTACGCACTGTTTAGACACCATTACTGGGTCTTAAAGATGAGTATTTGGATTGATTGAAGCTACCTCTCATTAAGCCTTTGATTAGCTGTGGTGTAATGTTGGGCTGGTGGACACAGGTGCATACGTTGCTCTTTATTTTCCAGAACTGCTTTTGTTTGCACAGGTTCTCAACACTATTAATAAATAAATTGAGCATTGTTTTTAGTGTCAAAGTCCTGTCTCCTACTATGTATCTACAAATGACATATAGGACTTGATGTTCAAGAAACCCTCAGATCACTGTAATCTGTGTCAGTCTAGGGCTGTGATGAACTCTGGGTGCATGGCTTAGGCACCTGGCATCATAGTTTGAGTTTTGAAAATTGAGCCCATGGTCTTTTGCCTGTCAACAAGATGTCATAGGATAAATAGTGATCTGAATGGCATAGTGATTTATTGTAGTGGAACAAAACAGAGGATGGAAGATATTGCTAAGCAGTTGTGTCTTCTATGTATTGCATGGGTCTGGGATTGTACTTTATTGAAAAGTCATTTAATAAACTTTGAATTGAACAGATATTGCTAAGCAGGTAGATATAAAAGGAATTAAGATGAGTAAAAAATGTTATTACATTTGAAAAATATAAGTGTGTTCATTGAAAGGAAGCATACTTAAATATATGCCAAATCAGTGTTCATGTCATAACAGCTGCCAGATTCAAAACTGATATAAATACAGGTACAAAAAAAGACAAAAACATTTTTTTACATGTCCCAGATTCAAGGAGAGTATAGATTGTAAGAGTTATTGCTCAGGGAAGTTGAGCTCTAGATATATTCAGTTTGAGGTCTCATCTGTTAGAAAATCAAACAAATGAGGGCTTAGGCAATATTTACCTAACTTCCTTATCAATCAATGAATAAATGTCAGAATTATTGAATTCAGAAAATACTGCAGTACTTTTTTTCAATAGCACATTTTGGACTATTAACTCTAATACAGCATTTTACAAATTAACCACACAAAGATGTATTCTTCATTATGCTCTCAATGAAATCTGTGCAGTCTCAGATTCAATTATGAATAATGTGTGCGAGTATAGCTTCTTTTTATATATTCTTACTGTTGTTTTAACTTAGATTTCATCTGACTGTCCCATATCCAGGCACAAAGGCTATACATATCCTTTAATAAAAGAGTGATTGAGTGATTTGATTGATTGACTGGAAAACGTTTGGGGATTTTGTTCTTCAGTATTTGCAGTTTGGTGTTACCCTGTCTGTGAGTGCATTCAATCTTTCTGAATGGACACAACATAGAAAAACAATTGATTAATATCTTAATTACAAACAAACCAAAAAACCATGATCATCTATGGATATAAGCCATTGCCAAATCATGGACTGTTATGGCTGCTATTTGAAATAAATTGAAATGCCATTTTTCAACGTCATTTTTATTTGTCAGAATTTGATGTAGTCAGAAAGGTTTATTTGTTCGGCACAAAAGTCTTTACCAAACAAATAAAATTTCAGTAATATAAGGTAATACCGTATGGTTCATAAATCAGAGCTAGTTAAGGAGATTTCATAAAAACAGTACATATTCTAAAATATATCAAGCAAAGTTGTATCTTTTCCATTTAAAAATGTCATTTTCTTTATGCAACCAATTCATTTCATGATGACATTGCAACAGGAAAAACATTTGGTTACCAGAACCTCCATTAAATGGGTTGACTATTTTTATATATTTTCCTCCATATGAGCATACATTCACACAATAGAAAAAGCACTTCAATGGCTCTGTGAAGAGTCCCATACCACAGAATTCCTTTTAAATATTTTAAAATAGTTTTTGCACATCAGTAGGCAAAGTTGTGGCTTCTTTATGTACAGGAATCCATTCATTTTTATATCACTGATCAAGGCTCCTTTAACTCTGGAGTCCGAGTGTTTATATATCAAACTAAACATTTCCATTCAAGAATCAAGTAATTCTAATAGTTTTAGTAACTCTGGAATGCTAAAAACATTTTGCACTCGACATTGCACGTTTTGGCTCTTTTTTATAAAATTTGCAGAATGCCAAAGTCGTCTACCACAAAACCAGTATCAGTGCTGGCATAAGTATTTGTCAAATTTAAGAAGCAGTCAGCAACTCAGATTAATATATTAATGTCACACTTATAACATTTAAATGAGGAAGGGAAGATCACGTTTCAGGCTTCAGACTCAAGCACAGTTTGGGAGGGGGAAAATACCCCATACCCCATCCCCTGAGTCACTAAAATAACATCTCATTAAAAGCAGCAAAAGGAAAGGTCAAATTATTATTGTTAAACATAAATCTTATGCAGCATAAGAAGTTCCACACTGGGGTCACTGTAACAGGTGTCCTTACACTGAAAAAGTGTTACCTCCATTTGTTGAAAATTGCTCCTAATCCATAGTGTTCAGGGTCACAACTGCCAGCAATTAAAGACAAGAGCTTTGATAGCTGCTTTCAAATATTTCTTGTATAATGCTCCCAAGGCAGACTATTAACTTTCAAAAAAAGCCCTTGAATTCATTTATTCTTCAAATGCTCCTCTTGTAGCTCAACAGACTTCTTTCTCTCAATCCTTACTTATGCAGCTGTTAAATTAAGCAGAAAGAAAAATGCTCCTCTGGATGCAATAACTTAAGGATTTAGCACCAAAGACATACATGGACAACCCCACCCCAAGGCAACATTGACATATCTGAAATAAGGCAAGACAAGCCTATAGACACTAAAGTGCCAGCATAGCTCTCTTTTCTACCTGGAATTCACTTGTTTCCATGTTCAGATAAATGGTTCCTCAAACAAAAGCTAAAATTCAATGGTGATCTCCAAATGACAATTGTGCCTGAACACCAAATACATTCAGTTTACTTAATCTTTTGTACATTTTATCTCTCTTATTTCCAGTCTGATATCCAAACCTCAGGATGCCAAAAACTTAATAGGCGGCCAACACAACAGTTTGATGGTGAGCTCAGCACAGCTTTTTAACATTTAGTTTTTGAAGAATGTAGCTAATTTCTGCCAGTAAAGCTCAGAAATAGCATTAGTTTCAGTCATTGAAACATTGAGACTGAAAGAAGTAAATTCATTTTTTCACTTCTAATATGCCACCAGAATGCCACTGGAGTGCCAGTTACTGGCAACAAATTCCAAATTACAACACAGAGGAGCAAAAAATAAAGCCGCATCTGAAAAAGGGGCTGAAATCAACGTACATTCAATTCACTGACTCAAGGTAAAAAAAAAAAAAAGCTTTCCACTGAAGTAGACTATAAACGTTACTTCATGTTCAACCCTGTGCTGAGCAGATCAGCATTGCAGCCATCTTGCTGCTTTGCTCCACCCCCCCCCCCAATCAACTGTGGCTATTTAAACCTATTGTCAAATCATGGACCGTTATGGCTGCTACTTGAAATAAATAGAAATGCCATTTTTCAACTTCAATTTTATTTGTCAAAATGAAAATGTGTTTAGTTTCCATGTTTCCTTTCTCTAATGTAAGTGGTTTTCCAATCATTTGTACATACTCATCTGCTATGGACAATTGTGTTTGGAGACAGAGAGCCCAACCCAGAGACAGTAACAACAACTTAGGAGACAATGGATGAGTGGTCACAACAACAAAGCTCTGCCAGAAGCTATATTTTCCACTCCCACTGCACATCTGTTAACTATAAGGGTACTCCCCACCCTTGGTAGCACCTTCCTCCCTCTTCTCTGTCCCAGTGAAGCTGTATATAAAAACAAAATCAGTTCAGTAGAGTCCCTCAGTAAAACAAAACACAAGAACAAAGACAGCCTGCATTCACTCAATGTGAATACAAAAAAGAGGCTAAATGCCAGCAACAACATGTTGTCTAATGTCAAATTTATTTCACGATGCTGGTGAAAAAAACAAATCTATACAAGTTCCCCAGTGCATTTCTCCATACAGACAGACCCCTCTGCATACTGACATAATCAGAGACTTAGCCAATCAAAATCCTGGAATACAGTGTTCACATAAAACTGTGTTAGTCAGCAGTTCTAAAGGGGTACAAACAATGATACCTCATGGAGAAACTATGATTTATCTAAAACTTGAAAGTACAGAAAAAGAACTGACAGAAATGAACACTTACAATTATAGTAAAAACAGAAAGATACAACAACAGAATGGGACTGTTAGAACACCATCAGTATGCAGCGCCATGGCTTTGCACAAGACAGCTGATGAACTCATGCTTACATATCCACTAAGCAAAGCTACATTAATAGGAAGGGCACATATTTTGAATGTGACTTCACTAGCGATTCGGGGTAGGGATTCACAGACACTTTTTTTATAGCAATTTCTGTGGGGGAGGTGGGTTGCTGATCTGGAATATGGATCCAGTGGACCTGGGGTGTTTTTTTTGCCCACTGGGTGCAGAACTGATGCAAACACATCCACTTAGCAAAGTTACATTTTTTTGGACCTTTATAGTACTCTGCAGTCAGAACTGTTGTGTATTCTTCATCCACCCTATGCATGATCCAATCAAAAACAGGCTGGCTGAGGCCAGCCCTGTCCCATCTGAGACTCTCCAGGTTACTTTGTGCATCTAAAGAGGTTGGTCATGATCCAGGTCTGCTCCCAACAAATTACTATTTTCTCGCGTTTACAAGGTAATTCCCATTTTTCAGATTTTTAATTATAAGCCTGCCAGCCATCAGGATTAGCTTAATAGTTAGCCTCTCAAGTAGATAGAATGTGCATCTCTTCTCATGGTTCCACGAAGCTTAGGAATGTTTAAAGGAAGAGACAATGGTTTAAAAAAACAGAGCACAGCAACCCTGGGATGGACACCCTCCGTAGCATCTCCTACCTATCTCTGTAGCATAACCGAGCAGCCCTGCCATCAGTGACTATGGGGCCAAGCATTGATTCACTGCTCCCTGCAGCTGGTCATCCCACAGTGCAGAGATTCCTCATGGAGCACCCTCTAGACAGTAATCACACATAAGAGTCTGGCTGGTCACACTACTGTGAGGTCCCTCCTGTAGCGTCCTCCCCAGGCAGTCCATGCATAACTCGAACGTCACCACCACATGGACTGAGGACCTTCCATAGCCTCCTCAGCCCAACGCAAGACACCAGATTCAAAAAAGTACCAGATTCAAAAGTATGGGTTGTACCTTGCATTGCATCTCCACTGCTCATCTCTCTCAAAGCAGCTTGATGAATGGCCTGTTCAGGGAAACACCAGGACCATCCTCCAAGGGCCATTTCTTGACCCTGGTACTGCAGTCCTTCATCTTAGTGGGCAATAAATAAACAGCTTCTCTGCCCACGCAAAGTCTGAGAATCGATGCTGTCCCCTTGCTCTTTCTAATCCCATCCTAGCATGCTGTGCACTCCCATGAGACTGAGGAGAAACTGGCAAGGCATATAGCACTTGCAATTCTTGTGGGAGCTCTCGTGATGGCACGGCAGCCATCTTGGCTGTTACCAACTAATCTAATAGAGATGTCCCAAGTTATGCTAGCTTCAACAAGATTTCCAGGTGGTCATTTGCCTGGGACTGCAACAATACCCAAACCACACACTGGAGTACTCCTTAATGGGGCAATGCTCCTCTTAAAGTGGCAGCAATATTATCTCATCAATGGAGGGGGATTCTTTCTCCAATAAAAGACTGGGCAAACAATTTATTCTGTATGAGGTGTTTTATAATGCACAGTCCATATTTAATCCAGTTCTTTCTACCCCAAACCAACACGTTTGAGGATACATCTGACATTATGAGGAAATGCAAGAATGTGGAATACTTTTCTCAGAGGCTGATAACAGGGACACGACCAATGCAGTATGCATGATAATGGCCAAGAAGAACTGCGGGGAAATGGATGAAGGGAGATCTGACTCTGGGACCCTGTCTCTACCGCCAAGTGCTCCAGTAGTGCTGGACACCAGCCAGGGCCAGCTACTATTCCAGCTTCTGGAAGCCTTTAAATCTAGCAACCCCATGCCAACCCCTAACAAGGAGGCCAGGAGAAAGACTCACCAGAAAACATTCCAGGATGGAACACAGCGTACCATGTCAGAGACCCGGCTGACACAGACAAGGCCACCATGGACAAGTCAACCAGGATGTGCCGTGACAATAACATTGATGTGCTCATCAAAATGGTCAGGCAGCACTTAAAATAGCAGAACAGCTGGAACAACCTTCTACGTCGGAGGACCTCCTTCTGTCAATGGGGGAGCAAGAGGAGAAAACTCACTTCCCAACATGCAAGACCATTGAGACTATCATAAATAAGGAGTGCGACACCACCTGAGCCTGCCAGAATGCTGGAAGAAAGCATGGTAGGCAACTAGTATCCCATATCCAGGTTACAGAGTGAACACTGGGGCAAAGCACCCAAAGTAGATCAGCCAGTATCAGAGCTTTCCAAGCATACCATCATCCCAGTTGAAAGCACAGCAGCATTAAGGACCCCATGGACAAGAAAATTGAGAGCACCTCAGAAGGATCCATCAGATCTCGGTATGCTTTGCTCCACTGATACAACAGTCTGGTTCACCAGTTGAGCCCTTCATAGGTGGCTGGATGTTCTAACTGAAAACATCCAGGTTGGTTCTCCACAGGTGGATACAGCAGAATGTGCAATCCAGGCAGTCAAATACATCATGGATGCCTCCTCAGACATCCTGAGATTCAGATCAAGGACAGCTGTCCTAGCAAACAGGAGCTAGGAGATCACTATGAATCAAGTTGTGGCAAGTGGACAATGAATCCAAAAGTGCACTGATGAGGTTGCCATTCAAAGAAGGCACCTTATTTGGTGAGGGCCTAACCCCATACCTCAAACACAGGGGAGAGGGGGCAAGCAAGCACAAGAGGGTAAAGATGTATACCTGCCTGCAGACAAGTCCTTTTGACCCAAAGCAAACATCTTTAGGCAAAAAAACAGTCTTACAGCCCACAGGGATCCTGGCAATGGAATCAGAGACCTAAATTTCAAAACAAGTCCTATGGCAATAAGACAAGAAATAACGTCAGCAGACAATATATGGCAATGGCGGGCACAAGCTGCATTTCAAACATCAAGGAAAAAAGCAATGAACCCACATGGGCCATGCAGACCCACCAATAGCAGGGGAACTGCAGGATCTGCAACACAATGGGCCCAAACAACAATGGACAAATGGGTGAGGGAAGTAATAACAAGGATACGCCATCAAATTCACAAGCAAACCGACTCACCATAAACCACTTGTTTCCCAATCCCAAAGTCATGATAGAAGGCATGAGCAACTCAACTGGCCATTCAGGACCTCCCAAAAAATGGGTCTATTTTCCGTCCCCAGACAGAGAGAGAGAGACACAGGGTTTCTCCTTGTTCTTCATGTCCCAAAGAAAACTGGGGAATGCACCAGTCCTAGATCTAAAACATCTAAATAAATTCATAGCTTTCAGGAAGTTCAAAATGGAGACCTTATAGTTAACATTACTAGCCGTCCAACCTGGGGACTGCCTGATGTCATTAGATTTGAAGGATGCATATCAACATATTCTAATTCGTAGGTTTCACCACAAATACCTGTAGTTCAACATTCAGGTGGAAAACTATCAATACGCCTGCCTCCCATTTGGTCTGGCCTCAGCTCCCTGAGTTTTCACCAAAACACTGATCTTCTAGGTAGCACACCTGTGAAAAGAAGGCATGCATGTCGTACCCTATCTGGATGACTGGTTGCTATGGGCAAGAACAGTGGAACTGGCTCATTACAACAGAAACATAGCATTGCAATGTCTGCAGAAACACAGCTGGGTGATCAACAAAGCAAAAGCCAGCTGCTACCATCACAGTCTAATCCACCTGTTGGCAACAATAAATACCTGGCTAAACTGAATGACCCTAACAGAGGAGATAGTATGTAATATCTGCATCCTGGTCAAAGAGACCCTCTGCAGACCCAGAAGGACAGTCTGGGATTACCTCCAGATGCTAGGAGTGATGGCAGCCCTAATAGACATGGTGCCATGAGCCAGGCTGCACATAAGATTACTACAGAGGTTCTTGATCGAGACATGGGATCAGACCACCCAGAACTTCAGAACCCAAGTAAACCCCCCAATAAAAATACTATCCAACCTGCAGTGGTGGACTCTAAGGAAGAACATACAGGGACACCCATTAGCACAACCACCTGCAGCTATTATCACAATGGATGTGAACCTGATGGGCTGGGGAGCAATTTACTTGAACCATGTTACCCAGGACCTATGGTCTCAAACTGATTCAACTCTCCCAATAAATGTTCTGGAGATGAAAGCAGTGTGACTAGCACTGATGTCCTTCAAACCACTCCTTGCAAACAGGGCAATTCTAGTGAGATGAGACAACCAGGTGATGGTGGCATACTGAGAAGAAGCCAGAGGGGCACACAAAGCAAGTTCATGATCAGGGAATCTCATGCTCTTGTGCTGGGCAGAACAAATGTATCATCAGTCATGGCCATTTGTCTGGTGGTTTGGCCAACAAAGGGTGGACTAGCTAAGCAGAGTAACCATGAATCAAGCGGAATGGAAACTCAACCAAAAGATATTTTGCAGACTCCAGAACAAGTGGGGACCAGTAAGGGTAGACCTCATGGCATCACAGCAGAATGCACAAATGCCCATATACCAGTTGAGATTCTCTGACACCAAGGCACAGTAAATGGACACTCTGTCAGCACCATGGCAATTCCAATGGGCACATGTGTTCCCACCAACATCCATGTTGAGCAAGGTTCTTCACAATATTTGAGGCACAGTGTCGACAGTAGTTCTGGTAGCACCAGACTGGCCAAGAAGACCATGGTACTCACCAATATAGGCAATGGCGGTGGACTCTCCAATGCCACTACCTCAATGGCAGGACCTACTGAGCCAAGGCCCAGTTCTACATCTGAACCCGACAACACTGAAACTGATGGCATGGCTACTGAAAGGGACAGACCTATTAAGACTGAGCTACCACAACAGGGTAGTGGAGTGATTGCTGCAATCTGAGAGGCAGTCTACCAACACATCTTATCAAAGACAATGACAGATCTTCCATAAATAGTGTATGGAGAAGGGAACTTCCCCTTCAGTCGCAGGTCTGCCTCAGATCAGGTGTTTTTACTGTCTCAATGACGGAGCAAATAAGGGACTCAGCCCAGCATCGCTTAGGGTACAGACTTCTGGCATTTCCTCCATAAGGGGCCCATTACCTGGGAAAGGGTCAATAGGATCACACCCCTATGTAGTCAGGTTACTCAAAGCAGTCACATTGCATCACCTAAGGGTCAGACCAACATGTGCACCTTGGCAACTAAACATAGTGCTAGAAACACTCCAAAGTCATACTTTCCAGCAGGAGTCACTACACTGGGTGTACCCTAAAAACAGTATTCCTTGTAGCTATATGCCCAACTTGATGGATAGGAGAGTTACAGTGCTTGTTACAAATAAGTTACCTGGTACCGATGTATACAGGTCAGTACCTCTCCTGCCGAGCATTAAAGAGGCTCACTACTGGGGATAGAGTGCTCCATGCCATGCGTAGAGAGGTTTTCACCATACGTTTCTGTTGTTTTTTAATTTGCTTAAGTGCAGTTCAATAATTAGACACTTGGTGGCTATGCACTGTATAACAGTCTTGCAAAATGATGTTAGCGAGTCATGAAGCCATTTATCAATCGCTAAACATGTTCCAATATCCTGGCCACTTTTTTTTCTAAAACTGTAAGAAATATGAAAGATTTTAACAAGCGTATTGCCTGAATATCTTGCATGATGCTGACCCCATTGTTGGTAGCATAGTGACCCACACCAGCCACGATCCCTGATGTGCCCCATATATAAAAAAGAGAAATTGGTAGTAGTGTATTGTGTCCTCAAATCTCCACCCATGTGCCCTTTTGTGTAAGACTGTGAACAGCCCATTGTTATTAGTATAGTGCACCCCCAACACACACACCCTGATGCTCCCATTATGTGTAAATAGTAAAGAAGCCCATTGGTAGTTTACTGACTCACCCTTGCCGTGATCCTCGATGTGCCACTAGATTTTAAAAAATCAAAATAAATTGGTAGTATTATGTCCTCAACTCTCCAACCCTGCTCAGATCCCTGATAAATTAAGAATGCAAACTGACAGACTCTGAAAATACCATTCCCCTTCTGTTTAAATTGTGGATGGAATTCTGATTATTGACAGAAGAGTACACTGGTATGCATGAAATTAAATGTAGTCACACACACACACACACACACGCACACACACCAATCAAAATGAGACCGCTCGTGGTTTTCTTGTTTTGTAAACATTTTTCATTCTTTTCCAAATGATTAATCTTAGAAAAAAAGGATTTATTTATTTTTATTGTAGCCCCCCCAACACACACACACACCAGACAGTAAATTACTTCAAACAGAGACTGCATTATTATCAATCAATCAATCAATCAATCAAAATCTTTATTTATTCAGGCGAACATCATTGAGCATAGCTCATTTACAAGATGGACCTGAGTAGTCATAACAATATAAGGTTACAAATTTTACACAAAAACATGGTACAGAATGAACACAAATACAATGATTTATGAATGAGACAGATATAAAAATATTTACATATATACAAGGCAAAATGACAATAAACCTAAATCATATTAAAAGGAAAGAAACAGACAGTATAGTAGGGATAAAGTTCGGGTAGTTGGACTTGGGTGGGCATTTTTGTATGAAGTAGGTTGGAGAACAAGCTAGAAGAACGATAGAGAAATAGGGGGTAGCATAAAAAGGGGTGGGGGAAGGAGGGGGTGTGAGAGGACTAGGCCTTATGGAAGCAGTTGCATGATTCTGGGAATAGACTAGTGTACAGTTTTTTGAAGGATGTTAAAGGAATGAGGGTATCCAATTTCAGGGTCTTTTGAAGAGAATTCCAGATAAGTGCTAGGGAATAGCTGATTGCAGCCCTTCCATACCGGGTGCAGGTGATAGGAATCTTCAGCATGATGAGTTTATTGATCCTTAGGGTGTAAGGCCTGGATGTGATCCAGTTGAAACAGTCTGAGATGTAGGAAGGGAGTTTGTTTGTCAGAGCTTTGTAGATCCAGACAGCAGCATTTTTGTTTCTTCTATGTTGTAGGGATGTCCAACTGACTGCATTGTAGAGAGAGCAATGATGGGTGCTGGTGGGAAGATCTGTAATGAATCTAATAGCTCTATGATACAAGGTGTCTAATTTATTTAAATGGGAGAGGGAGCAGTGGCCATAGGAAGTCAGCATAGTCAATGAGGGATAGGAATGATGCCAGGATTAGCCTTTGTTTGGAATCTCTGGTCAGGTAGTGTTTGATCCTATAAAATAGGCCAAGTCTTTGTCTAAGCTTTTTCAGGAGCTCTTCAATGTGGCTAGTGTAGTCAAGTTTATTGTCAATCCAAACTCCAAGATATTTGAATTTGTCCACGTATTCCAGATTTTCACCAAGGATGGTAGATAATTGTGGGAGGGTGAATGATGGGACAGTGGAAGAGCAGCTTTTGGTGGCAAAGAACATAGCTTTCATTTTCTTGGCATTTAGTAGTAATTTCTTTTCTAATAGGTTGTGCTGTAGGAGGGAGAACTCAGACTGTAAAAGCTCACAGGCTTTTGATGGTGAGGGATTACTGACATATAGTACAGTATCATCTGCAAAAAGGTGAATATTAGATTGTGAGAGATTGGAGTCAATATTGTTGATGTAAATGGCAAAGAGGATGGGGCCCAGGATGGAGCCTTGCGGTATGCCTCTTAGGAGTGGTTTAGAGGTGGATAGGTCACCTTCATTTTTTACCAGTTGTAGTCTTCGAGATAGCATCTGAACCATTTAAGAGAGTGAGTCAAGGCCTATGGAGTTCAGAGAGGAGATTAGTAGTTCATGGTCCACAGTGTCAAAGGCTTTGCTTAGATCCAGAAACACAGCACAGGTGTTATTCTTTTGTCTAAGGCAGTCTGCCAGTCATTTGTAACTTTTGCTAAGAGCAGAGATGGTGCTGTGCATAGATCTAAACCAGATTGAGCTGGGTTAAGGAGATTGTTGGTATCAAGGTAGGCACTTAACTGAAAGTTTACTAACTTTTCAAGCATCTTGGACGGTACTGGTAAGATGGAAATGGGCCTATAGTTGTTGAGGTCCATGGGATCACCTGCCTTAAGTAGTGGAAACACTTGAGCTGTCTTCCATATTGAGGGGATAGAACCAGTGGCTAGGGACAGATTGAAGAGGTGAGTGAGGGGGGCAGCTAAGGCGTGCAGTGCTACTTTTAGAAAGTAGGGATCCAGGGAGTCTGCACCTGCACTTTTAGTTGTATCTAGTTGGAATAGAAGGTCTTCTACTTCTTTTAAGAGTATTGGGTTGAAGGAGAATGTGGAAGCAGCCTTTTGTCCCTCAGTAGATTGTAGTTTAGTGATGATCTCATTAGGTTTGCAGGTGAGGAGTAAAGCTAGGCCAGCTGTGGTGAAATGGTGTTGAAGGCATTTAAGATTTCTTGCTTGTCAGTGATTTCAATACTATTTAGGTGCACTTTGGGCGTAAGACAGGGTAGAAGTTTGACCTAGGCTCCCCTTTATGGTACCCCAGAACCTGGAGGGTTGTGATAGGAGGCATCAATTCAGCTGTGTAGAAGGCAGCCTTGGCATTTCTTACTTGTTTTGTGCAGGAGTTTCTGGCTTTTCTGAATTGAAGCCAGTCATTTGGATCCTTGTCTTTCTTGCCCTTTTCCAGAGTTTATCTCTGGCAGCAGTGCAGATTTGAGGTCAGCAGAGAACCAGCGACAAGATTTGAGTTTGGTTCTGACACTGGTGAGGGGTGCATGTATATTGAGGGCACTTGTTATAATATCACTTAAGATCTGAAGAGCTGTCTCTATTGAGGCTGTGAGATAGAATTCTTGCCGTGTGGTGTGGCACAAATCATGGAGATATCCTGAAATATTAAAGTTCTTTTTTGACCTTCTTGGGAGAAATTTTGCAGGGTTGGGTGGCTTGATTGTTGATCTTATGCCAGCTATGGGACAGTGATCACTTATGTCACTGAATAGCACTCCAGCATGAGAATACAGATGAGGCTTATTTACCAACATGATGTCCAGGGTGTGCTGTTGAGATTATTCTTTGGTTAATTCTTGTTGGTTCTTTGATTAATTGTGAAACCATAAGTGTCACAGAAGGTTACTAGGGTGCAGATGCATTGGCTGCTAATTTAAATTCAGGTCACCTAAAATGATGGTGTCTTCAGGGCCTAGATTAAGTATTATACACCACTGGATCATTTAGCCATTCCTACTTTTGCCAGCATGATAACCACAGCAGCTAGACACTTGAGGATACACATGCTGCTTTGGTATTTTTGTACTAGACATTTGCCATTAATGTACATTAGCAGACAGTTTGTTGCCTATTTGTTTGAAACCAGAGAATCACATGTCCTAGCTACGATGTTAGCAGTGTAGTAAATGAATCTACAATGCATACAATCAGGAGAAACCAGGCTAATTCTGTGACAGCTTCTCACATTGGATTTGAACCCCCCCCCACTCATATAAGGCACAAAGCTGCATTGCCTACAGATTTGTAAAATGCAAATTGTCTGCCCACTCTTTTCTTTTTTTTATGGCAACCAGACAGATCTTTTAGTCTGTTAACTACCCGCAGGTTTTACTGTACCAAAGAAATCCCAAACTTAAACTGATGTTATTCTGCAAGACCGACTATCATATCCTTAAAGTCACTTCAGAGTTACGATAGTTTTTTATATACTGTATCCCCTGCAGGCTCCCATGTAGTCACAATCCTAACAATAAGCATAATCCCGCTCATAAAAGCTATTGTACGTGGTTGTGGCCTGACTACTGTACATCTAGTCAAAGGGATTTCTTGTTCTTGTGTTCCCCCTGCTCCATTTCTTTACATGAAATGCATGCAACTCATTCCAAGTACAAAAGCATCTACAGTATGTTGCATTTAACACCCCAGCACTGAGATGCTGACGTGAAACATGGTAAAACTGTGAATTGTTGACATTTTGTGCACAACCAGAAGACCAACAGGGAAGCAGTTTACAGCAGTTACTAGCTGCAACATAAAGCTTATTTTTTCTTCCTGTTAATGTACTGGTACTGCATACTGTACATTTAAATATACAGTCTGACCATGCCTCTCTTACACCTTTCAGTGCTATGATGTTTAATGTCACAGTTATTTAAATAACCAGGGTGAAGGGCTAGCTACACAATCAAACAGACTCAATAGACTGTGAGACCTGCATCTGCTGGCATTTCGGACCTGTTTGTTTTGTATGTTCTTAGAGTATGCAATACGAAAGGCCAAAAGAGTGTGTGTTGGGGGTCATTGTTGTTGACTGCCATGCAAGGTGTTTGCAAATGAAAAGCAAGATGACCCAACCTCATTCCCACAACTACAACCCATTAATCTGAATACTAGGGCTGTGCATGGTCGAATAGTATTTCCGAATACCACGAATAGTAGGCTTGCGAATATTTGGAAGGATGTCCTGCATAGTTCCATATTTGGCTACTATTCGGGATGTACTATTCCAATGGGTGAGATTTCAAAATCTCACAGAGCCTTGCTGACCAATCAAAGGCTGTTTTTGGATCTCACAGCCAGGAACACCATGTGATCTCACTCTGAGTGTGTAGATGAGAGGAGGCAATTGTTTCTGAGAGAGCTATCTGTTTAGTCTACCACTTGTGACTTTTATAACTGTTTAAAAAATATTTTGTGTGTGATCCAGTTTTGACATCTGATCACCTTGAGACTGCATCTGACTGCAGTTTTGTTTTTCATTCTTGAAACTGGGCTCCGTTTCAAAGAAAAGGAGAGTCTGTGTGTGAGTGAATCTGTGTGTGTGCTGCTGCATGCTGACTCCCCTCCCCACAACTTACAGTTTCACAGCTCAGCTGAAGCAGTGTGGTTTGATTCTTTTGCTTAAGAACCAATTAGTACTTATCAGGATTTATTTTTGTCAACAAAGTCCAGCTTGGCTTTTGTATGTAGTGAGTAACTGTTACTGGGCTCAGTGACAGTCAGTGGCTCAAGCTTTTGCTGACTGCCCCATCCCCACTGCTGTGCTTGCTTAGCTTTTTGTTCCAAATCCACACACAGCCCCTGTGGTATTTTCTATTTCTTTCGAGAAGCAAATTGGTATTTTGCTGTAATCACATTCCAGGCTCAGTTCCCTGCATAAGTGAGGTGTGATTGTCATCTGTCTCCCTCTTGTCTGCATTGTAGGTTACCACAGCTCATACATCATCCATGTATGCATTGTATTGTTGTTCTTGTAATCTGTGTCCTGCAAGTGCATGCATAGTTGTCTGCACACATTTCTTTTTTTGTGATTTATAAAGCAGTGTATTTGTTTCTCATTGGGTCAGGCTTGGCCTATTGAATTGCTGTTGACTGTGGTCTGGTTCTTTGCTTAGTTCCCTGTACAACTGAGTAAGGAGGGTGTGGCAGGTGTCTCCTCCCTCCACAGCTCACTGAACCTGAGTGGCCTCCTGTGCATGTGAGTTTTTTCTTTTTTGTGTGTCTTTGCCCCCTGTTTGTGCACTGCTGTGAGTGTGTACATGTAAATTGTCTGTGAACTGCTTTAATATTTCTGTATGTGTCAGGTGTGACTCACTGGGTTCTGTGTGTTGTAAGTTGTCTGGTGCACATTCAAAGCTTGAATTGCTGTGCCGTATGACAGCACAACTGACACTATACAAGTAAGAAGTTGTTTGCTGACTTCATCTCTCTCTAGTATCAGCCTCTCTTTCTTAGCTGCTACATAAGCAGTGTTGGTATTGTTGTTTTCTGCAAGAAGCACCAACATAAACAAAAACACTAAACACAAATAATATACACAGTAAGTTACAGACCATGTCTCATCAATCCCGTAAACATGCATGTTCCAGCCCAAGCAAGTCATCTTCACCACCTGTCGTAAGAGGTGAGGAACAGGGTGAGAGAAGGTCTGTTCGTATTTGCCTCTCTAAAATAGCTTTCTCCCCTGATAAGCCTTCAGGTTCTGGTGTCAGTAAGATTGGGGGTAGTACTGATACTACTATAACTACAACTGCTGCCACTATTACTACTAGTATTGCATTTGTGGCACCATCATTTTTATAAAAGTAGGAGGGCTTTACAGCTGACATCTCCAGTCATACAGGAACAAGAACCCCTCCACTACAGTGGTAATGCTATTCGCACAACTGCCCCCATAGAGGCAACATCGTTTATAAGTATGCTTCTCCCCACCACCACGAGTGCCAAGATTTCAGCTACCAGACCAAACCTTTGTGTACTGTTGACATCACCACTGCCATAGGTGTGTGCACTGTTATTGTGCTCCTGTACAGCCACTGTCACCAAACCATACCAGTAGTCCTGGTGTTCTTCTGTCACCATGACTACTGCTGCCAGTATTACAACTAGCTGTATATGATGTCAATTTCTTCAACTGTAACTCCTGATTGTAATTCTGGCACTAGGACTACTGTCAACAGTGCTACTACCTTGCCAACTGTGCCCATGACCATAGGTACTGTGACTAGTACTGACCATGAGACTGTTACAACGACAGCACCAATTGTGTTGCCAAAATGTTCTGTTGCTCAGCCTTGTAAGTTTCCTCTGACCACGTTTACTTTTGCTGATGTGGGAGGATTCCAAAGAAGAGCATTCATCTGGTTCTGAATATTTACCTGAGCCTCAAGACTTGCTAAGTACATCACCTGACAGTGATACCCACCTAAGCAAATTTGGTGATGAGACTGAATATGCAGCATATCTGTGTGAGAAGCCTTAAGGTGCAGTTGCCAAAAAATGCAGTGCTGTTCATTGTGGCAAGCAGGCTGGTCAGGGTCATGCTCCTCCTCCTAATAAAAAAAAAACAGTCCACCCTGTCCTTTCAAAGAGTTGTGTCAAGTTCAGCTCCATCTGATACACACAGTAGTTTTAAAACTACATCTGCTGCAGAGGAAGAAAGGGGTAGAACAACTGCATCCACTGCACCCAGGTCTGATAAGTGGAAAGGGGCAAAACATGCCCATGGTCACCCTATTGGGGTCCGCACTTCCACAGTCAGTGTGGGGAAAGTGTGGTGTGGCTGTACTTCAGTGTTGTCAAAGATGATCCAACAAAGGCAGTATGCTCTGTGTGTGACTGTACTATAAGTCATGGTAAAAACCTTTCAAATCTCACAACATCAATGATGAACCATCTCCAAATGAAATATCCCAGTGTCTTCAACGATCCACAGCTGTTCCTCCCCTCCAAAACATGTGCCTGTCAGCCCCTCTTCTGGTACTGGTCCAGTAGATGTGCAAAGTTTTGCTAGTGATTCTATTACTGAGACAGACAGTGTGCCCTCATCTCCCCCTACACCACTTATAGTGCATCCCCATACAGGAGCATCACCCATTCTGCCTTCTTCTGCTCAATTGTCTATTATTGTAACACCCTGCACCATGGGTTCAAAGTCAAAATCAATGCGATGTGGTACCACTTTGACAACACCCATCATGCAAGCCTTCCATGCCTGCACCAAATACCAGGTGTCACACCCAACAGCACAGCAGATCACCAGTTTAATTGGTGAGATGATGGCCTTGGATCTACAGCCATTTTCCATTGTGGAAAACACAAGTTTCCATAGGCTGCTGCAGCATTTGCACCCTAGATATAATATACCATCATGGACCACATTTTCATGTACTGTAGTACCCAATATTTACCATGATTTGAGAAAAGGTTGCCAGACTATGAGCACAGGCTGTTGATGGAGTTTTCCACTGCACAACTGACATATGGACCCCCATGAATTCAAATCATGCATATATGTCACAGACAGCACACTGGTGTGTTGCAGATGTGGTAGTCACTGGTGGTGATGGTGGTACTTGCCCTGGTTCTGTCTCTTCCCCGTCTCCCTGCAGGTCTGCTTTGCTAAATGTCAGTGTTATAGAAAAGGATCACTGTACTGCAAACATACTTTCATTCCTACTAGAGATGTTGAGCTCATGGATTGATGGCAGCAATTTACAGGTAGGGTTTGTGGTCACAGACAATACCACAAATATGATAAAAACACTTAGAGATGGCAATTTTGAGGGGATGTGCTGCTTTGCTCATACACTAAATTTGGTGGTGACAAAGGCTTTGGCAAACACAGTGGAGGTAGATCACACAGTCAAAGTAGCCAGAAGCATATGCAGTCAGTTCCATCACTCTATGAAAGCCACAAATCATCTGCATCGGCTACAAGAGCATCTTCAAAGGCCGCAGCATCATCTCATCCAGGATCTACAGACCCGGTGGAATTCTACCTACTACATGCTGCAAAGGCTTCTGGAGCAAAAGCAGGGCCTTCATGAGATGAGCATGGAAACTGATATGGGGGAGTCCTTGGACATCAGGACTGGGCTGTGATTGAGGACTGGTAAAGGTTTTTGCCCCATTTGAAAGGCGTACTGTACCCTCACATTTTGGTATACCCAATGCTGCACTTTTCACCCTCTCCCCACCCTACCTACATACCTTCTTCCCCTCCCTCCTTCTTCCCTCTCCCTATGACTCTGGCACTTCTTATCTCTTGTCTGTTTTCTCTGACAAATGCAGCTGGCTTGCTTGCTACAATGTTACCCTTGAATTGTATTAATCTGTAATCTGTTTGCAATGTCCAAATTGTTGTAATGGCTGCCTTGATTTTCCCCATAGTTTGTATTTCTGATGTGGAACCTTTGTCAAAAGAGCCTTGGCTCAAAGGTATTTGTAATCCTAGACTTGATAAAAAAGTACTGTGACCTTAGCTCTGATTCTGCACTGCTAAGTCAGGTAATTCCTTCTGTACAGATCCTGAAAAAGCCATAAGGAGATTCAGTGAAAATGCTGAGAAAGATCCAAACCAGACACCAGGAACAGTGATATCCCTTCTGGAAAACCTCGCCACAGAACAAGAAGTTAGATTTTCTGATTTCTGTTCCAATAAAAAGCACATATTTGCCACTATGTTGGATCCACATTTCAAGTGTGAGGTACTACACCTTATAATGTCCACTCACAGGGTTATTGACTTTCAGAAGCAGATGCGCTCAGAACTTAGCTTCTGCATCCTTGGGTCAATGAGACCAGCAGGTAACCCTACTGATGAGCCAGTCTCAGAATCACAAACTGAAAGTAGTATGGAAAACCTTGATAAGGAGGGTTACTGTTAGACTGAACTCAGCTTACTACTACAGGCTGAGCAGCGGAAGAAAACAGAACAGCAGCCACAGTCGGCACCCAATCTGCTGAACAGTTATTTCAATGAGCCTCTGGAGTCATTCTCCATAAATCTAGTGGAGTACTGGATCAAAAGGATGAAAGCATCTCCACACTTGGCACAGTTGGCACTCAAATATATCTGTTGCGCCCTACCAGCATACCATCTGAATGAATGTTCAGCACTGCTGGAGATGTGGTGGAACCTCACTGATCCTCACTTGACCCAGCACACATGGAACAACTTGTGTTTATAAAAATAAATCTACCTCACCTTGGGTACACATATGGCCACTAACAATTGCATTAAATAATTGTCTTGTACTGGATACAACATTTGTGTGTTGTTGCATTGACCCATACACAAGACATTCTGTGTTAACCACCATTGTTCTGTTAGCAAGTAAGCACAACATGTTAACATTCATATTCAAAGTCATACTAACACAAATCTGTGACCAGCACCCTTTTCCTTTATTACTTCCACTGTCATGGTGTATTCTTTTGAACGAGCATCCCCTGCAGTTCCCAGTGCCTAAAAATGCCACCCACCTATTGACTGCTGTTCCTAATACAAAATCCTCAACTGGTGTTGTTACATCTTTCATCCCCTGTGTTGCTCATGCCCATATTCCATCAATCCTTTTAACAGCTTTCCAGGTGCCAGTTACCAGTGTGGCATCACCAGTCTCAAGTATTTCACGTGCATAAAATATGGTAGTTACAAGTGTGGCATCTCCAGTCTCAGTGTTTCCCATGCCTGAAATATGGCAGTTACAAGTGTAGCATCACCAGTCTCAGTGTTTCCATGCCTGAAATATGGCAGTTACAAGTGTGGCATCACCAGTCTCAGTGTTTCCCATGCTGGAAATATGGCAGTTACAAGTGTGGCATCACCAGTCTCAGTGTTTCCCATGCCTGAAATATGGCAGTTAATAGTGTGGCACCTCAGTCTCAGTGTTTCCCATGCCTGAAATATGGCAGTTACAAGTGTGATGTCACCGGTCTCAGTGTTTCCCATGCCTGAAATATGGCAGTTACAAGTGTGGCATCACCAATCTCAGTGTTTCCCATGCCTGAAATATGGCAGTTACAAGTGACATCACCAGTCTCAGTGTTTCCCATGCCTGAAATATGGCAGTTACAAGTGTGGCATCACCAGTATCAGTGTTTCCCATGCCTGAAATATGGCAGTTACAAATGTGGCATCACCAGTCTCAAGTATTTTGCGTGCGTAAAATATGGCAGTTTGTGTGGCATTTCCAGTCTTAGTATTTCCCATGCCTGAAATATGGCAGTTAACAGTGTGGCATTTCCAGTCTCAAGTATTTCACATGACTGAAATATTACAGTTATGAGTATGGTATCACTTGTCTCAAGTATTTCACATGACTGAAATATTCTAGTTACCAGTATAGCATCACCCCATCTCAAGTATTTCCCATGCCTGAAATATTGCAGTTAACAGTGTGGCATCTCCAGTCTCAGGTATTTCACATGACTGAAATATTAGGGTTACGAGTATGGCATCACTTGTCTCAAGCATTTCACATGACTTAAATATTCCAGTTACCAGTATAGCATCACGTGTCTCAAGTATTTCCCATGCCTGAAATATTCCAGTTACCAGTAAGGCATTTCCAGTATCCAGTATTTCACATGCCTGAAATACTCTGGTTACCAGTGTGGTATCACCAGTTTCAAGTATTTTCCATGCCTGAAATATTCTGGTTGCCTGACTATGACCAGCTTGTACCATATGGCTTATGGTATTCTTGTAGTGGACACTGAGACCTTTCAGACTATATATAGACTGTTACTTAGTTCACAATATTGCCAGAATTATGGCCTGTTGAAGTTACAGTGGCCTTTTACCATCTTAGGAACATCGCTAGGATTAGGCACCTTGTTCCGCCCAAAGACCTACCTATCTTGGTCCATGCCTTTGTGACATCACACCTTGATTACTGCAACTCCCTTTACCTAGGGCTTCCTGGAGTTGATATCTGCCATTTGAAGCTTGTGCAGAATGTGGCAGCTCGTTTTTTGACAGGGTCTTCTAGAAGATCTCATATCACCCCTGTGCTGCGCGATCTGCACTGGCTGCCTATTCAGTGGCGGATCACCTTCAAGGTAAGTCTTTTGACTTACAAAGCCCTACACGGTTTGGGTCCTGACTACTTTTTTTTTTTAACATATAATATTTTATTAATTTTCCAAGTACATTTAGCCATACAAAGGCCTCAAAGGCACATTCATGCCCTATTCCAAAAGGTCCAAGTTACTACAGAGTAGCAGTCAATACAGTTGCTTCAATCTTCCACATCTTACCTAGCTCTTATGCTAATAAATGTCTAGTTTATCTAGTATACAATTGAGAAGCTTAGGCCTTATACTAATATGCAAACAGTATTATTGTTCAAATCAGACTCTATGAACACTATACCTTTTAATATTGATATACTGAAGCCTCTAGAAATGGTATGGTATGTTCTATTCCCTAGTGTATCTACTTGGTGATGGTCTCCTAGGTACAGCTCTAAACATCTGTTGACTTCAGCCTAACAGCTAAGTGTAACATTCAACTCTATCCAATAGAGAGACAGGAGAGTAAGATGTAATATCAGACAGTGGTAGGAACATAATGACATCCCCCCTTAGATGACACAGGGCCCATCTCCTACCCTAGCTAGAAGATGGGGGGGTTGCGATGGGGGAGGGGCTACTGAGCATATATGAGAGTTTAAATATGCCTCCCGTGTTTTGTAATACTTGTTAAGGCCTCCCCTTGCCACAGCGGTAAGCCTCTCAAAGACAGACAGCCAAGCCACAGCCATTCGCCACTGTACTAGCGAAGGGGATACCGGCTGCCTCCATCTCACAAGGATGACTCTTTTAGCTTCCATTAGAGCTACTAGAAGCCATGCCCTGGTGTGGGGGGGGGGATAGTGGGTGCAGGGCCATAGTATCTCCTAGAATGAGAGATGAATTGTCAGGAGAGATGGATTTGTCTATAATCATGGAGCAGTCAGCCAGAACCTGCGTCCAAAAAGCTTGCAAGTTCGGGCAGGTCCATAATATGTGAAGTAAATGGGCAGGGGAAGTATGACACCTCCTGCAACTATCAGAGGGAGTTATTTTGAGGCTATAGAGGACAGATGGGGTTCTATACCATCTAAGCAGGATCTTCAATTGAATTAGTTGACTCCTAGCATCTACATATGCAGTCTGAGCATCCCTAAGGCATATAGATCACAGTTGAGGGGATATGGGGTACTGCAGCTCATGTTCCCAAGCCGTTTTGCTCATTAAGGTAGCGTGAGGTTGTGTATCCCTAAGGATCTTGTAGAATAAGCTTACCAGGCCTAGGCCTCTCCTGCAGTTAGGGGAGGTAAAGACATCATGCCAAGGGGAATGGTCTGCATGCGCTTTTAACAATGGGGTTAAAGCGCTCTTAATCTGTAAAAACTTCCAAAACTCCATTTGGGGTAGCCCGTGACTGATCACGGATCTGCTCAAAGGAGAATAGTGTCCTGGTGCATGGAAAGAGAAGGTGCTCTACCATATGAATACCTTTGGAAGCCCAAAGGGGCCATTTAAGTACCTTATGTTCTATTGTGATGAGAGGGTTATCCCATAATAGGGCAAATACAATCGGGGGAGATAATCTGAACTTGGGGTCCCAGTAAGTGTCATCCCCCTACGCCAGGCCCTACATGTTTCTATCATGACCGATGTAGAATGGTGTGCTCCAGGCTTTCTTTTAGCTAATAGAGAATACAGTGGCCTATCCGATGATAAGTCTGCCTCCAGGGTAGCCCACTGAGGTGGAGGGGTAGTCTGGGGAAGAAGCCAAGTTGCGGCCTGAGGCATCCTGAAAGCCAGGTGGTAGCCTGTGAACCATGAGAGTCCCAGCCTACCCTTGGATCTATGGAATTGTAGTTTTGTATGCCCCCATCTTGGGGCCTTACCCTCCCACAAAAAAAGGGAGACTAATTTATCCAGGTCTTTAAATGGTTTTGCCATGAGTGGAATGGAGGTTGTTGTAGCAGGTAGGAGACTCTAGAAAAATAAACATTCGGATGGCCTCAATCTTACCTTTCAGGGTTAGATTAAGCTTTCTCCGTTGCTGGACCTCGGTTGCTAATGATGTCAAAAAGGGGGAGAAATTAGCTGACTCTGTGTCCTTCCAGGATGAGGGGATATGTATTCCTAAATATGGAAATCCCAGGGGGGCCCAAGTGATGTCCATACCGGCTAAACAGTGCCAGGTGCATGCTCCATTTAGAGGGGACAGGGTTGTTTTTTTTTATTTATTGTTAAGCCTGACAAGGAGGCAAATTCCTGCAGGATAGTCAGTATGGTAGGTAGGGATTCCTTGGGGTTAGAAAGGGTCAAGAGCATGTCATCCACATATGCATTGACTAGATAAGATGACATCTTTACGGGGATACCAGTGATAAGTGGGGTGTATGAAAATTTCCTAATTAGTGGGTCCAGAGCAATTAGAAACCATAGGGGAGACAGCGGACACCCCTGCCTGGTTCCTCGTTGCAACTTAAATGAGCCTGAGGTGTCCTTATTAGTGACAATATGAGCCAAGGGTGAATGATACAATGTGGAGAACCAGGAGCAAAGAGAGTCCCAAACCCATATAGTTTAAGAACATTATGGAGATACTCCCATTCCACCGAATCAAACGCTTTGGTGAAATCTATGGCAAGGGCAGCTGCCGGGGTTTTAGACTGTAATGCTAACCACTTAAGATTTAATACTAACCGGATGTTATCTGTGCTGGATTTTCCTTTCTGAAATCCAGTTTGAGACGGGTGAAGTAGGAAAGGCAGAATTCCTGATAGTCCATTCGCCAAGACTTTTACAAGTATCAAAGATATGGGTCTGAAATTTGTACAAAGTAATACGTCTGAAGCTTTTTTGGGGATTAGGGTAACTAGGGCCTTGCGCATAGTGGGGGGCAGGATACCTTCTTTTTGGGCCTCCTGTAGAGCCTCTAATAGTGGGGCAGCGACTTCATCTTTAAGGAGTTGGTAAAGTTCCACCGATATCCCATCTGGTCCAGGGACTTTCCTTTCACCATCTGGGATATAGCTGATTAACTCTTCAGTTGTGATCGGGCATCCACATCTTTACAGTGGTCTGCTGATAAGTGCGGTAGCTGGTGGACTGTGAAGGCCCTCAGCCGCTGTGAAAGCATCTCTGGGAGTATCGCACTCTGCGACTGATGAGAGCTCTTATAGAATTCAAACATCTCTTCATTGATGTCCTTCGGTGTCACCAGCAATTTGCCCTGCCTATTCTTAAGGGCCAGGATCCTAGAGGATGTCTGCTGCTTTCATAGCCAGTAGGCTAGAGTTTCCCACCTTTCCCCACCCTCCCAGACTCTGTGTTTAGCCCGCATCAGTTACCACTACCACTCTGCTTTCTTGTTCAGCAATACATTTAACTGAAATTTCAGCCCTGTAATCTGAGCTAAAGGTGGTGAATTGAGTGGGTTCTTAGAGGATACCTTAAACTGATGCTCCAGCTTAGTAACTGAGTCCTGCAAGTCTTGTATCTGTTTTTCCACTCTCTATTTTTAGCTGCTGAGTACGAGATAATTCTTCCGAAGAACGCCTTAAATGCTTCCCAAACAGTGGTTGGGTTCGTATCTCCGGGGTATTAACGGAGAAATAGTATTGTGCCTATCTCTTGATGTACTCTCTAAAAGCCTCATCCTGGAGTAAGGTGGGGTTGCATCTCCATCTCGTGGAGGAAGGGCTTTGCCCTGCGGGGAGAAAGTGATCGTGACCGGGGCATGATCAAAATAATTATGGTTCCCAATGACCGCTTCTCCTATCCCTGACATGGCTATGTTGTTGGCCATCCAAAACTCTAAACAGCTATAGGTACCATGTACTGCAGAGTAAAACGTATAATCTCTCCCTTTTGGGTCATTCATCCTCCAGGGATCCCCTAAAGACCATTCTGTGATCAAATCATTTAGGGCTCCCAGGCTTTGGGATGGGTTTGCGGGGTGGGGAAGGATTTATCCAGGAAAATATCCCGAACCAGGTTATGGTCCCCTCCTATGAGAATGGGCAAGTCCGCCTCTCCCTCTGCTAATTCTGTGAGGGCCTGGCTGAGTTCTGCATAGCTTTCCCCTTTGTCGGAGTTGTGCCCATACACATTGGCTATTATGATTTTACCACCAGGATAAGAGAGTTTGACAGCTATCCATCTCCCCTGTGAGTCAGACCGGTAGGTCTCAACTGCTCAAGGACCCCTCTGACTCAGAAGGATAGTCACTACTTTGGACTTTGTAATGGTGCAACTAGCCACAACTGTCCCCACCCATAGTTTATTTAACCAGCTTTCCGTACGGCTTGTGAGGTGTGTCTCCTGGAGTAGAGCTATATCTGTCCACAAGGTGCGCAGATATTGCAGAACCTTAGTTCTTTTAGTCGGGTGATTCAGGCCCTTAACATTCCAGGAAATGCACTTCCAGTCTCCCCGTACGTTAAGATGAGATGCCATCAATGTTAACTACCATCAGAGGAGAAAGAGAAGAAACAAGGGTACTCACCCTCCAAGCAGAGATACAGGATAGAGACAACAAAGGAAGCAGGAACCGCCTTGCCACTGCCTCAGGTTAGGACACACACGTCTGTACACCTCCGTCAGCAGAGTAGGAGCAGAGAGTAATATAGAAGAAGAGGGAGATCCCAGTAGTAGGTCAGGCCTAACATATCTCTAATCCTCTGATGTGCTTAAGTAGTGGAAAGTATAAAACTGCTCATCCATATTGGACTGCAGCAACGTATTCTATTTAGTCAGCGTAGGCTATCTAAAAAGAGAAAACACCAATGATCTTATTTACCTAACCTAAATTAACCACTTTATAGTACAAACACTTATCTACTAATAACTACTAGTACCTACACCCCAAATAAGTGCAGCACAATTTAATGGTGCTAGTATTCGTCGAGAGAGTTAAATGAGCTCTGTGCCTACACTATGTCTAGCACCACGTATAGGGAATGAGTCAGTGCCACCAGAGGTGTATCGTTCTCATCTGGCCTGTGACATCAATGCGCCATTATCAAGGGCTCCTGCTTCCTTGAAGAGGCATACTTTAACCAACTGGAATGGGAGGGGAAGGGGAGATGGTAAAAGGGGTTTCCTTATCACCATCCGCATAGTACAGGATTCTAGTACAGTAGGCTTGTCTGGGTTAGCCCACCCGACACCTATCATATCGGGGAGGTTGCTTCGATTCATTGTCTGAGGCCTTAGATGTATTAGAAGGTCCTTAAACTGACAATGGAGATCATAGTTCTCCAAACTGTTCCTTGGGTAACTTATGCAAATGTTGAAGCTCTCTTGGGGCTAGATGGGAAGTCGCTAGTCAGTAGTAATACAGTGCCCTAGGGTGGCCCACATAGGGAGGAAGAACTAGGATGGGTGCCCCCTGTTAAAGTGCCCTAGCCCACCACTAATTATATAGTGCTTGACTAGCAAAACTGTCCCAAATGATCAGCTATTAGTCCCAGGTGGCATATTTCCACTGGATCCATTGGAAGCTCCCACCGCTTCTGCGAATGTTTTAAGTCCAGGCCATAAAATTCCTGTATCTGCTGCTCTTTTAGCTTCTTCCTCCTTGAGCTTGGTAGCCCAGTCTTGGGGGATATCACTGTCCATCAGGTCTTCATCTGTCATTTCTATACTGTGCCGGTCATGCATCTGTGCCGCCTCTGCCCAGGAGAGCTTAGCAGGGGGAGAGAAAGAGCCATTTGGAACCTTCTGCTGAGTGGGGCTCCTCGATCTTTGACGGCTTCTACCTACGGCTGAGTGGGTCGATTCATCCATTGTGTCCTGTTGCTTAGGCTCTATTATGGGGACTTGCTAACTTTCTGCTGGTTGGGAGGGTCCAAGTTTCGGTGTTACCCTCGAGACACTCTGTGAGGCTTGCCCATTTCAGCTGGGGGATCTGGCTCTTTAGGGACCTGACCGTTTGCTTAATTGATCCCCTGGTGAGCGCTTCCCTCTGTCCATGGTTCCCTTGAACATTTGGTCCCCAGGAGCCCAGAGGCATCTGGGAGAGGTAGTTCGAGGGGTTAAATTAGGCCACTGTTGCAAAATCCAGGCCTCCGCCTCTCTAGGGGACTCTGCCAGAAAGGCCTTGCCATTTTTGTAGATGTGGAGAACGGTGAGTTTCTGGAATTTGTACTGAAAGGCATTAGCTTGTAAGAACTTTTTAATTGACCCAAATTGTCTTCTCCTCACGGCAACTTCTGCAGAAAAGTCCCTTTAAAATGAGATTGTGGCCCCTTTCCAGGTGAGGTCTCCCATATCCCTGGTTGCCCGCAGGAGCTTCTCTTTAATGGAGTACTTTAAAATATATGCTACAGTTGTTCTCCGTGCTTTAGAATCAGCTCTGCCTGGAATCCTGTGTGCTCTTTCCCCTCCAGTTGGGTCTTTCCACCTGTCTCCCAATAGCTGAGGTATCCACTCATTCAGAAAATGCTCCATATTAGGGCCTTCTATTCCTCTGGGACTCCCAGTTTGTGCACATTATTCCTATGATTTCTGTTTTCCTTGTCTTCACTTACGGTACCAGAGCTGAGACAGTTTCATTTCATGCTCTCTCAAATGCTGCAATATGGTCAAATGCTGCTGCTGCTCTAAGTCCTCAGTTCTCTGTTCAGCGTGTTTTGTCTGTCCTCAAGTCTGAGGACATCTTCTACATTCAGCCAGTGAGTTCCCAATATTATCTTCTCTAGTGAGTACAACTTCCAACATCTTGGTTAGATTTGTAAGAGCTTCACTGAGTTGCACAATGTTAGAAGGCAGTGGGGCCTGTACATCGCACCCCTCCTGTAACGATCCCTCTAAGCCAGCCATCGGGAGCATAGAGCAGACAAGTGGCTGGCAGTGAGAGCAGTTGCAACCTTCCCCGGTCTCTGTTCAGAGACTGCGGTACGTCGCTCAATGTAGCCTGCTCACTTTCAATGGGCCCTAAGAGATACTGGTGACCAGCGGAGTAATACGGATAGGTGTCACGCTGTTTGAGCTATTAGTTGTCCAGACTCCTACGGCTTATGCACACAAATCAGTTCTGCAGATAACTATCTCGGCATCGCTCTTTTTTCCCCAAAAACTCCACACAAGGAATGGCGACATTAAGGGAGAGATTTCCAGTGGTTATATTTAACATTTAACCTGGCATGATATTGTATTTTAACCCATTTTTCACCAGACGAGAATGGAGCTCACACTTTACGCCGCCATCACTATCGGGTCCCTTCCATGCCTCCTCGGGTCCTGACTACTTGAAGAGCTCCTGATGCCTTGTAGCCCCTGCAACAACCTTCGCTCAGCTGATGAGGAGTTGCTGGAGATTCAAGGGTCAGTTTAAAGTCATCTGGTGCACGGCCTTTGGATTTGTGGCACAGACCCTCTGGAACTCTCTGCCTCGTCAGCTTCCTGAGTGCAGGCACTTAAGACTTTTATGGGGAAAGCATTCATGGTGTTTGCTTGATTTTAATCTGTATTTACTGTGTTTTGTCTAATTTGTACTGTACAGCGCTTTGGAATGTCGAAGGCACTTAACAAATAAATGTTATTATTATTATTCTATAGGCTTAATTATGTCTTACTGCTTGATTTTCTTCATGGCTACAATTATTTAAGGCTCTTCCATATGGCATTCTGGTAGTGACCACTGTGACCATTCTGACCACATATAGATTGTTACTTAACTCCAAATATTGACTGAGTTTGGTGTGTTATACTTCCAGTGTTATCCTATGGAAACTGCATGCCTATGATGAACTCCTTTCCTCTGCATCCTACTCCTGTGGCATCAGTGTCAGAAGACATCTTCTGGCACCACTATACAAGGCAAAGTGCTGTGACCTCTACATTCTCCTCCTGAAGTACCAGCAGCACAAGACAGCCTCAAGCACCCATGTACAAGCCAAAGTGCCGTGACCTCTTCATCCTACTCCTGAAGTACCAGCAGCACAAGACAGCATCAAACACCCATGTACAAGCCAAAGAACTGTGGCCTCTTCATCCTACTCCTGAAGCACCAGCAGCAGAAGACAGCATCTGGCACCGCTGTACAAGGCAAAGTGCTGTGACCTTTGAATCCTCCTCCTTAAGCACCAGCAGCACAAGACAGCCTCTGGCACCAGTAAGTACAAGCCAAAGATCCATGACCTCTGGATCCTCCTCCTGAAGCACCAGCAGCAGAATACAACCTCTGGTACCAGTGTA
Organism: Neoceratodus forsteri; assembly: GCA_016271365.2. Classification (NCBI taxonomy): domain Eukaryota; kingdom Metazoa; phylum Chordata; order Ceratodontiformes; family Ceratodontidae; genus Neoceratodus; species Neoceratodus forsteri. Next base: position 1,063,752,450 of record CM057452.1, on the reverse strand, counting down.
CAAGCCAAAGTGCCACAATCCCTTCATCCTTCTCCTGAAGCACCAGTGGCAGAAGTCAGCCTCTGGCACCAGTGTACAAGTCAACATGGCATGACCTCTTCATCTTCCACCTGAAGCACCAGCAGCAAAAGACAGCCTCTGGCACCAGTGTACAAGCCAGAGTGCAGTTTCCTCTTTATCCTCCTTGTAAAGCACCAGTGGCAGAAGACAGCCTCTGGCACCAGTGTGCAAGGCAAAGTGCCATTACCTCTCATCCTCCCCCTCCTGAAGCCATTTTAATGAGTTATATAGCAATTCTCCATTAAGGCAAATTAAATACCTGAATACTGAATAACAAATACCTGGGACCCAAACACCAAATATTTGGAAAATGGTATTCGCACAGCCCTACTGAATACAAACAGTTTTCTTACCCTAATTAGAAATCTGCTAGGTGCATTACTCGCACTAGACACACAGCATTCTTACTGCCTTGTGCTGCCTAATGCCCTCTCCAATAACGTTGCAGAATAATGTTTAGACACATGATGCCACATCAAAAGGAGCTGCAAACATGTACAGTATGTTGCTGTATTAAGGTAATAATATATATATATATATAAACATTTTTAAGGTAAACTGTTATGGTTGGGGGGTGGGCACGCATGAGCAGGAGCCCCATAGACCCTGCAGGGTTCACGGTGCTTAAATCATCTGTGCACACTGCTAGTTAATCCAACACCTGGGTGTGTGCAGACTAAGCAGACTAAGTCCTCTTACTCATTTTCTTACTTTATTTCCAACAAATTACATTTCAGGAATTCACCAGCACTGAACGTGCATGTGTGAATCTAGTAGACAAGTGAATGTTTAATCGCGGTATTGCAAACACATGCAGCTGATGTAGAGAAAAATATATTTGGCTGTTTACTAAAAGAAGATCAACACCTTCTTGTAGATTTAATGTATTTAGGAGGTATCCCATAAAATTTATCTTTAGGTCATCAGATATGAAAATGCCAATTTATGCAATAGGTGTGGAACCAAAAGCAATTGCATAAATCCATTTATTTCCACATATGTGGGATAAATCTAACCACCCTAGATTTATCCCACATATGTGGGATACATGCAAACTGTCAATCAAAGCTTTTTTGTTCACTTTTTGGACAAACAAAGGTGAATAACTTTAAAACGAAAAATGATAGCACAGTACTGTGAGCACGAAAAATGTTCAGGACAAAAATATCTACAAAATGAGTGGTGTTTCATTTATAGATACCATTTAGTTTTTTTATAATTAGCAGAAAACAGCATAAAATCCCATTTTCTTTCACTTTTCAGACAAACAAATGTAAATAACTTTAAAATGAAAATGATAGCATGGTACTATGAACACGAAAAATATTTAGCACAAAATATCTACAAAATGAGTGGTGTTTCATTCATAGATACCTTTTAGTTTTTCATAATTAGCAAAAACAGCATAAAATCCTATTTTCTTTTCACTTTTTCGACAAACAAATGTGAATCACTTTAAAACTAAAACGATAGCATGGTACTGTGAGCACGAAAATGTTCAGCACAAAAATATTTACAAAATGAGTGGTGTTTCATTAATAAATACCTTTTAGCTTTTTATAATTAGCAAAAACAGCATAAAATTAATTTTTGTCTCACTTTTCAACAAACAAATGTGAATACCTTTAAAACAAAAAGGTAGCATGATACTGTGACCATGACATTTGTTCAGCAAGATTCTCTACAAAATGAGTGGTGTTTCATTTAATAGCAACCACCATGCTAGGCGGACATACTGTACACTAGGAAAGCTAACTGAAAGTCCCAGAATTTATCATTTATAAAAAAGAAGAGAAACAGTCAAAATCAAATGTTCCTGCACTGATAAGAAACATCCCTATTGCATAAATGAAATATACAATGGTGAGCAGTCAGATAAATGATTTATCTACACTTGTGCTGTTTGACCTCGGACACCTCACTCATGGCTTACGCCACTCGTGAAGTTACCCGAGGTCAAACAGCACTTGTGTAGATAAATCATTTATCTGACAGCCCACCATTGTATATCCCTTATGTATCACTCCTGTTTGATGGTGGCCAGTTAAAATGTGCACAATCTAAGTATCAATGAATATTTATAAGTGCATAGTGCATATTTATGCATACTGTAGTGTACATTTAAACATAGTTACCAATATAGGGTAACCCTAGAGCTATGCCATTCCGCTTAAAAAAATAAATAACAAATAACAAGATACAAAAAGAAATGGACATAGCAAAAGCTCTATGAGGAATGTAACAAGACTTGATGAAGCCATTCATTTAGGGGTTAGTGGTACAGCCAACAGAGAAAATTTCTATGAATCAACCCATGCTGTGTGCAAGTGCAGAGTCAAAGTACTATAAGTACATCATGGGTCCCTATTGTACAGGTAGCCAGCCAAAAGATGAAAAAAAGGAGACAGGGTAAATGTAAAACTGCACAGTATTTTACAGTGAATAGCAGATGAATTTCACTAAACGTGGATCTTATTATTTGCCATCGAGACATACTGTACCATCTAGCATCTACCTGAGTTGATCAGTGATAACATAAAGGAAAAATTCCAACCACCACTGACACTAAGGGCAATCTTCAAAAAATCAGATACCATTGCTGGATTGCCTTCAGCCTCACACAGTACAATCATTTTATGAAGGCAATCAGTTTTTTGTACTCAGTCATAAATGCACTGCTATGGAGTAAGGAGAATAAAAGACACATATCGGGTGGTGTTAAATTAAGAATGCAGAACTCACAGACACTGAAAATACCATTTCCCATCTGTTTAAATTGTGGATGGAATTCTAATTATTAACAGAAGCGTACACTGGTATGCATGTAATTAAATGTAGTCACACACACGCACACACACACGCGCACACACACACACCCTAATCGAAATGAGTCCTCTCATGGTTTTCTTGTTTTCTGAACATATTTTATTCTTTTCCAAATTATTAATCTTAGAAAAAAATGATTTATTTATTTTTATTGTAGCCCCCACACACACAGACAGTACGTTACTTCTAACTGAGACTGCATTATTATACACCACTGGATCATTTAGCCATTCCTCCTATTGACAGCTTGCTAACCCCAGTAGCTAGACACTTGAGGATACATGCTGCTCTTTATGCTGCTTTTGTTTTTTGGGTGGTTTTCTTGGTACATTTTCTCCCCCTGGCAACCAGTCTGCCTTCCTCTCTACATGTCCTGGCTTTCTCCTAGGTCTCCGGCCATCATCCCAAGGACTTCTCATCTCCCATATCAGGCCCTGCAGCATACACCAGTGGCTTGCCCCCTATGGCGGGGAGGTGGAGAGCCCCCCTATGCTCTGCCACCAGGACCGGATCCAGTACTGCTGAGTGCCCTCAGCATTGACCGTTTTCCCCCCATGGACACAGCCATCATGCCACCATGACTGGTCCCTTTTTCCCTGTTCTGGATCCCACCCCCGACGTGTGTGATATGCAATGATGCCAATGGACAGGAGTGTGGGCACTACAAAGTGCACACCTTTCGGCGATGGCCCCAACACGTCCCTCACAGACTGCCTGTGCACTGCATACACCCAGTCATCACTAGAGGCCACCAGCACACAACAGCAGCACATCCCCACCCTGGAGAAGGAGAGCAGTCCACAAATGCTCAATCCTTCTCCTCCCTGCCAACCCCAATGACCCAGGCTCACTCCTGGACCTGGGTCACTGGCATGGTGCGAGGTGTGGTGTCCAGTGCCTCAACCCTCAGTGCCACTGGGCTGGCTGCTTTTGTATTTTTTTACTAGACATTTGCCATTAATGTACAGTAGCAGACAATTTGTTGCCTATTTTTTTTAAACCAGAGAATCGCATGTCCTATCCGTGATGTTAACAGTGTAGTAAGTGAATCCACAATGCATACAATCAGGAGAAACCAGACTAATTCTGTGACAGCTTCTCACATTCAATTTGAACCCCCCACCACCACCACCACACACTCATACAAGGCACAGAGCTGCATTGCCTACAGATTTGTAAAAAGCAAATTGTCTGCCCGCTCTTCTTTTCTTTTTTTTTTTATGACAGCCAGCCAGGTCTCTTTGTCTGTTAACTACCCACAAATTTTACTATACCAAAAAAATCCTAAACTTAAACTGATGTTATTCTGCAAGACCGACTGTCATATCCTTAAAGTCACTTTAGAGTTAAGATAGTTTTTATATACTGTATCTCCTGGGCTCCACCTACTCACAACTCTAACAATAAGCATAATCCCGCTCATAAAAGCTATTATAAGTGGTTGTGGCCTGACTACTGTACATCTGGTCAAAGGTTTCTTGTTCTTGTGTTTCTGCTCCATTTCTTTGCACAAAATGCATGTAAACTCATTCGAGATACAAAGCTTCTACAGTATGTTGATTCAACAGCCCAGCACTGAGATGCTGACGTGAAGCATAGTAAAACTGTGACTTGTTGACATTTTATGCATTACCAGAAGACCAACAGGTAAGCAGTTTACAGCAATTACTTAAGTGGCAACATAAAGCTTATTTTTTTCTTCCCTGTTGATGTTCTGGTACTGCATACTGTACATTTAAATATACAGTCTGACCATGCCTCTCTTATACCTCTCAGTGCTGTGGTGTTTAATGTCACATTTATTTAAATAACCAGGGTGAAGTGCTAGCTGCACAATTGAACAGACTCAATAGACTGTGAGACCTGTATCTGCTGGCATTTTTGTACCTGTATGTTCGTTTGTTCGTAGAGTATGCAATATGCAAGGCCAAAATGTGAGTGTGTTGGGGGGCGTTGTTGTTGGCTGCCATGCATGATGTTTGCAAATGAAAAGGAAGATGACCAGAATCTCATTCCCACAACTACAATCCAGTAATCTGAATACAAGCAGTTTTCTTACCCTAATTTGGAATCTGTTTGGTGCATTACTCACACTAGACACACAGCATTCTTACTGCCTTGTGCTGCCTTATGCCTTCTTCAATAACTTTGCAGAATAATGTTTCGACACATGATGCCACATCAAAAGGAGCTGCAAAGATGCAGAGTATGTTGATGTATTAAGGTAATAAGATAAAAAAAAAATATAAGGTAAACTGTTATGGTTGGGGGCGGGCACTAATGAGCAGGAGCCCCCTAAACTCTGCAGGGTTCACTCATGCCTAAAATCATCTGTGCACACTGCTAGTTAATCTGATACCTGGGTGTGTGCAGACTAAGCAGACTAATTCCTCTTATTCATTACTTATTTTATTTTCTACAAATTACAATTCAGGAATTCACCAGCACTGAATATGCATGTGTGAATCCAGTAGGCAACTGAACAAGCTAATTGTGCATTGCGTCACATGCAGCTGATGTAAGGAAACAAAATATTTGGCTGTTTACCAAAAGAAGATCATCACCTTCTTGTAGATTTAATGTATTTAGGTGGTATCCCATAAAATTTATCTTTAGGTCATCAGATATGAAAATGCCAATGTATCACTCCTGTTTGATGGTAGCCAGTTAAAATGCACACAATCTACAGTACCAATGAGTATTTGTAAGTGCATAGTTCATATTTATGCATACTGTAGTGTACATTTAAACATAGTTACCACTAAATAGGGTAACCCTACAGCTATGCCCATTCAGTTTAAAAATATTAAATAACAAATAACAGGGTAGAAAAAGAAATGGTCATAGCATGCAAAAGCTCTATAAGGAACAGAGACATGATGAAGTCATTTGTTTAATGGTTAGTGGTACAGCCAATAAAAAAATCCGTGAATCAACCTGTGCTGTGTGTAAGTGCAGAGTCAAAGTACTGTGAGTACATCTTGGGTCCCTATTGCAGAGGTAGCCAGCAAAAAAGATTACAAAAAAGGAGACACGGTAAATATAAAACTGCAGAATTTTACAGTAAATAGCAGATGAATTTCATTAAATGTTGATCTTATTATTTGAGATCAAGACATACTGTACAATCCTGCAAACTACCGGGGTTATCAGTGATAGCATAAAAGGAAAAATTCCAACTACCATTGACACTGTGGGCAACCTTCAAAAAAATCGGATACCATTGCTGGATTGCCTTCAGCCTCGAATGGTACAATCATGTTATGAAGGTGATCAGGTGTTTTTTGTACTCAGTCATAAATGCACCACTAAGGATAATGAAAGATACATATCTGGTGGTGTTAAATTAAGAATGCGGAACTGACAGACTCTGAAAATACCATTCCCCATCTGTTTAAACTGTGGATGGAATTCTAATTATTTACAGAAGCATACACTGGTATGCATGTAATTAAATGTAGTCACACACACACACACACACACACACACCAATCAAAACAAATCCACTCATGGTTTTCTTGTTTTCTAAACATATTTCATTATTTTCCAAATGATTAATCTTAGGGAGAAAAAGATTTATTTATTTTTATTGTAGCCCCCACACACACACACACACCATACGGTACATTACTTCTAACAGAGGCATCATTATTTACACCACTGGATCATTTGGCCATTCCTCCTATTGACGGCTTGCTAACTACAGTAGCTAGACACTTGAGGATACACATGCTGCTCTTTATGCTGCTTTGGTATTTGTGTACTTGACATTTGCCACTAATGTACAGTAGCAGACAGTTTGTTGCCCATTTGTTTGAAACCAGAGAATCACATGTATTATCCATGAGGTTAGCAGTGTATTAAGTTAATACAAAATGCATACGATCAGGAGAAACCAGGCTAATTCTGTGACAGCTTCTCACATTGGATTTGACCACACACACACACACACACACACACACACACACACACACACACACACACACTCATCGAGGCACAGAGTTGCATTGCCTACAGATTTGTAAAATGCAAATTGTCTGCCCAATCTTATTTTTTTTTTTATGGCAACTAGCCAGGTCTTTTTTCTGTTAACTACCCACAAGTTTTACAGTACAAAAAAAATCCCAAACTTAAACTGATGTTATACTGCACAATCTCTCCAGCTTTCCTTGCTAGCCAAAAAAGAACATTGATTTACGAGTAGCAGCCTTCCTGATGACAAACAACAATTACTAATCGCAACAAAAGCAATGACAGGAGTCATATTTATTTGTAAAATAAAGAGTTTAATACATGTAGATTAGTAGTTCTGTAAGTGAAATCGTCAGTCTCTTTCATGATAGATAGCTTTATTTAAAAAACGAACAAAGTCAGTGTTAGAAACTACATCAATAAAGGTCATGCCTGCTCTTTAAGTCTCTTTTAGAATTATGGCAATTATGGAAATACTGAATGGGTACTGTAGTTCAGACATAGTCCCTTAATAAATATCAATGCTGCACTGCAGCACTGCAACATTTAGAGGCGGCACTGCACCACTCGGCAAATTAAAGAAATGTTCAATGTTATCAGAGCAGTGCCACCTGATGCATTACAACCAATGCTGATGGGCTAATGTAATTAGAACAGTGCCACCTGGTGCATCAGAACAGACATTTAAAGGATTCAATTAATAAGCCTGAACACAGATCATTCTACTGCTCAGCCACATTGACAAGGTAATGCTCAGCATACCTCTCATTAATACGCACCTACCGCAATCTCAATCTAGGCCCTGAAGATACCATCATCCTTGGTGATTTGAATTTAAACTGGCTAGCTAATGTATCTGCACCATTGGTAACCTTTTGTGACACCTATGGATTTACACAACTAATTAAAGACCCAACCAGGGTTAACCTAAAAAACTCTAGCAACAGCTCACTTCTGGATATTATGTTGGTAAACAAGCCTCACTTATATTCGCATGCAGGAGTACTACCGAGTGATGTAAGTGATCATTGTCCTATAGCTGGCATAAGATCTTCACTCAAACCACCCAATCCTGCAGAATTTGTCCTCAAAAGGTCAAAAAAGAAATTCAACATCTCAGGATACCTCCATGACTTGAGTAATACAATATATTGGCAAGATTTCTACCTTACAACCTCAGTTGAAACAGCTTTCCAGACCTTAAAGGACATTATCACTAATGCTCTCAATATTCATGCACCAATCACCAGTATCAGAACTAAAGTAAGATCCTGCCCTTGGTTCACCACTGATCTTAAAGCAGCCTTGTTAACCAGAGATAAACTGTGGAAAAGAAAAACAAAGGATACCAGAGACTGGCTAAATTTCAGAAAAACAAGGAATTCATGTACAAAACAAATAAGAACTGCCAAAGCTGCCTATTATAGAGCTGAATTGGATGCCTCCTACAATAACCCAACCAGACTCTGGGGTACTATAAAAGGAATTCTGGGCCAAAACTCTACTCCTGCCTTAACCTCCAAACTGCTACTAAATGATACAGAAATTACGGGCAAACAAGAAATCCTAAATACCTTCAATGACCACTTCACCACAGCTGGCCTAGCATTTGACTCATCACCTCCTGAGATCTTCCCTGAACCTTCAATCCATTGTGGGACAAAAGGCTACTTCAACTTTTTCCTTCAACCCAATATCCTTGAAAGAAGTGGAAGACCTCCTCTCTCATTTAGATACTTCCAAGAGTGCAGGTACAGACTCCCTGGATCCCTACTTCCTTAAAATTGCATCACACGCCTTATCTGCCCCCACTCATCTCTTCAATCTTTCCCTAACTACTGGATCCATTCTCCACTTGGAAAATAGCTCAAATAGTTCCACTACTTAAATCTGGTGATCCCATGGACCTCAACAATTACAGGCCCATTTCCATCCTATCAGTACTATCCAAGATGCTCGAAAAATTAGTAAACTCACAATTAAGGGACTATCTGGATAACAATAACCTCCTAAATTCACAACAATCAGGATTTAGATCAAGGCATAGCACCATTTCTGCCTAGCCAAAGTAACTAATGATTGGCAGATTGTGCGGATAAGAAGAACAGTACCTGTGCTGTGTTCCTGGATTTGAGTAAAGCATTTGACACAGTGGATCATGAATCATTAATCACCTCCCTTAGCTCACTAGGACTGGATTCTCTCTCACTCAACTGGTTTAAGTGCTACCTATCAGATAGGTCACAACTGGTAAAAGTGGAAATTACCTATCCACCTTAAAACCACTGCTAAGAGGTGTACCGCAAGGCTCTATTCTGGCCCCATCCTCTTTGCCATTTATATTAATAATATCGATGCCAACCTCACTCAATCTAACATTCATCTGTTTGCTGATGATACTGTATTATATGTCAGCAATCCCTCATTACCTAAAGCCTATGAGCTGTTACAATCTGAATTCTCCATCCTGCAACACAATCTACTGGATAAAAGCTACTAAATGCAAAAAACAAAAGCTATGTTCTTTGCCACAAAGAGTTGCTCTGCCACTACCCCATCACCCACCACCCTACAATTATCCACCCTACTTGGAGAGAAGCTGGAATTTGTTGATAACTTCAAATACCTTGGAGTCTGGATTGATAACAGGCTTGACTATTCTGTCCATATTGAAGAGCTACTAAAAAAACTGAGACAAAGGCTTGGTCTATTTTTTAGAATAAAACACTACCTTAACAGAGACTCCAAAAAAAGATTAATCCAGGCATCATTCCTATCCCTCATTGATTATGCTGACTTTCTCTATGGCCATTGTTCACTTCCCCTCTTAAATAAGCCCTAACACCCTGTATCATAGATCCATCAGATTTATTACTGACCTTCCCTCCAGCACCCATCATTGCTCTCTTTATATGGCAGTCAACTGGACATCACTACAACACAGAAGAAATAGGAATGCTGCAATCTGGATATTCAAAGCTTTATCAGGCAAACTACCCACCTATATCACAGACTGTTTTACCCGAATTACTTCTAGGCCATACACCTTAAGGATCAGTAAACTCATCATACTAAAGGTCCCCAATGCCTGCACCTGGTTTGGGAGGACCGCTATCAGCTACTCACTAGCAGTTGCATGGAATTCACTCCAAAAATCCATGAAGCTAAATAGCCTCTTACCTTTAACATCCTTCAAAAGATTATTCTCCACCCTATTTCCAGAACTCTGCAATTGCTTTTATCAGGCCTAATCCCCTACCCTGCCTACCCTCCCACCCCCTTTTTCCGTGTTCCATTATGTTAGTTCTACTTCTATTTTCCAATCACCTGATATACTCTCATAAAAGCCAATTAGGCCCTATAATTTATATATTATGCCTGCTATACCCATTGTCTCCTTTTCTTACAGGTTAAATGGTTTTATTGTGCCTTGTATATATGTAAATTGTTGTATATTATCACTTTATGTCATTGTACTACTGTTTATGTTATTCTTGTCTATGTAAAAATACTTGTACTCTTATTTATATGACCACTCAGGTCCATCTTGTAAATGAGCTACGCTCAATGATGTTCGCCTGATTAAATAAAGATTTTGATTGATTGATTGATTGATTGAGTATCCTGAGGTACCTAGCAACATTTCTGTAACAACCACTGTACAAGCAGTATCATGTAGGGAGCCTTTTCTTAATTTCCTCAATGACAGGGCAACACTCAGAACAGTCCCTTCCTTTCTCCCAAAGGGGGTTTATGTGACAACGGTGATTGCAGAAAGGCAATCACCATTAGGCCAAATGTACATTGGCAAAAATCCATTTTGCCGATGTACACTTCCAGCATATGGCAAAGGGTGCTGGGAACTTCAATTTTTTTGTTTATGCTGGGAATGTGTCCCCTGCGCCCCCTCCGCCATACTGCTATTAAAGATTCTCAACTCCGGGGGGGGGGGGTGAAAATAAAAAAGGAAAAGAAAAATCTTGGACCGACACAAAAGACCCAAGGTACCCAGCACTGAACCTGGCACCCTCTCAACCATAGCCTGCTACAAATCCCCCGTGCCACATGGCCAGCTTGGAAACCCATCATTGTGCTACTCCTTCCAAACCCTCTCTCCCCTTCTGCCCATCACACGGCATGCTCACTCCGCTTCCCATGTGCATATGCATATAGCCACAGGATGTCGTTATAACCACCATTCACCCCACCCCATATCCACTAGCCCTGAGTAAAGGAGCCGCTATTGAGTTGCCCTTTTTGTAAGCACTCAATAGTGATTGCCCTACTTTTAGGATACCTCCCAAATGTAGCTACTAAATATCACCTATCTCAGGAAGTCCAACTGCCCTTCTTAGAGACAGGGCCCAACCACAACAAGGAGGCACCTCACGCCCTACATGTTGGACAACAGCTAAAGAAGTACCTCATTATGACCAACAGTTCATGTAGAATGGACAGGTTGTTCATTCTTACCACAGGGAAGAGGGCAGGTCAGGCAGCCTCCAAAGATACGGTAGCTAGGTGGATAAAGCAAGCCACATCCACAGCTTGCAAAGATGTGAGCCAGGAGCCTCAGAAGAAATAAAAGCTCACTTTACCAGAGTGATTGCCACATCCTGGGCTGAGAAGGGGAGGCCTCAGTATCAGACATATGTTCAGCAGTGACATGGTCCTCCATACACTCCTTCACCAGACATTATGGACTGAATGTGGAATATACTGAAAAAAACATATTTTGCCAGGGCAGTACTAAGAGCAGGTACTCAGCCTAGATAAAGACAGTTGATCTGCATTGGTCTTATCCCACCAAGAACATATGCTATAACCACACTGTTACTAAGGTCCTGATGGTTCTTGCTGCTTAGTACTATAACGGGTATGAAACATAATGGTATTTACTCATCTGGTAAAGGTGATTATTTGAGTCCCCTTTATAGTACTCCACAGCCCCACCCAGGTGGCAGATGTGATCAAACTCTAGTACTTTACTGGACACTTTTAATCATTTAAGTGATGATTCAAGAAATGTTAAGTGATAAGAGACCAGCTTACATTCTCTAAATAACAGACACAATCATAATGTTGATAGAAGTGAACGTTATTTGTTGAATAAAAAGATGAAGTGACCTGCTACCATTTAGATTTATTCACTGTCTTTTCATATGATATGGCAGTTAGGACTACCAGGCAATATTTAGAAAGGGCAGCATACAGGAACATAGTGTTGTTCTCTCTGCTTTTTGTCTGTGTGTTAATGCCACCTGTGTCTAGCAGTGTACCTATAATGGCTAAGGAAAATTCACACTGGAGATTCTCAGACGAGACAGGGGGGCTGGCCACAACCAGCCTGTTTTTTGACTGGATCGTGCATCACCCTATAGGATGGATAAGGAATACCCAATGATTCTGACTGCAAAGTATTATAAAGAGTACTCAAATAATCACCTTTACCAGGTGAGTAAATACCACTAATATGATGGATGTAAATTTTGAATGTGACTACACTGCCGAGTAGAGGGAAGGGCTTCACAGACTGTTTACAGCAACATATTTTCTTCACTCAGTGCAAATACAAACAAGCATTTGTCAATGCCGAATGTTGTCTTGCTGCCATTGGCAGTGCAGGAGTTAGAGATGCAGCATAGGAGTGGCAGTCAAGTATTGAACTGATGCCAACCAACCCCACCCTACAGAGGAGAGAGGCATTAGGGTGTCCCTGTGGGTGTTTGGTAGTGCAGTGCAGGAAAACATGCTGGGCAGGATGTGAAAATGACAGCTGCACAGTTCATAAGGAGGTGTAATTAAATGGCAGTGCTGAAAATGTGGCATACAAATATACGGAAAGTTGCAGAGTTGCAAGGGTGCGTGGCAAATATTCAAGGCACGCTTTGCAGCACTGGCAGTTTGTGGGTGTTCGCACCAAATTTTCAACATAGGCATTTTAGCACCTCTGCTCATGTACAGTGTCACTGTCATTTCTCAAAGTGTCCCAAGAAGTGATTTCCACAGCGACTCACGCTTATCCTCTGCGCCCGGAAGTGTGGAAACACATTTTGGGCAGGATATGTGAAGTGACAGCTGTACTGTTCATCAAGAGGTGTGTAAAAATGGCAATGGTGAAAATCCAGAGTGAAAATATCACAAATGCATGACGGTATGAGCATGCATGCAATCTGCCAACGCACGCTCATAACACAGTCATTTTATGGAGTATCAGCTCCAAATTTTCAACATAGGCATTCTAGGAGCTCTGCTTATGAACTGTGTCACTGTCATTTTCATAATCTCCCCAACACTGATTTCCACAGCGACTGCACAATTGTGTGCCAGAATGCAGAAACACATTTTGGGTAGGATGTGGGAAATGACAGCTGTACTGTTCACAAGGAGGAGCAAAAAATGCCAATGCTGAAAATACGGCATTAAATATTGCGACGCGCTGCGTTACGAATCAGTGAGTAACCGCGCACGTAACGCTCATAAAAACAGGCATTTCTTGGATTTTTTCCATCAAATTTGGAACATAGGCTTTTTGAGAGGCCACCTCATGAACACTGGCACTGTCATTTTGCTAATGGGTCCCAAAAGGTGATTTCGTGCAGTGACTGCGAAATCACCTTCCGAGGCCGATTAACACCATGACAGTGACAGAATTCATGAGGAGGGGCCCCAAAAACCCCATGTTGAAAATTTGGTGCCAATATTCCAAGAAATGCCTGAGATATGCAACAAAGTTGAAAAAACCCTATTCATTGCATTATACAGCTTACCGGCATTTCCTCAGTTCGCGGTCGGCTTTGAAGAGTGCAGACAAGTTCCTGGTCCACGGAAGATCGTCGCGCCAGAGTCTGGAGGTAAGTATGGGGTGGGGGTGAGGGAGGCAGGGTGCGTGGGTGGGTGTGGGTGGGGAGGGCATGTAGACTACGAGGGCGTTTTCATTTTCCAGGTGTTGAAAATATAAAATCGACGACCCAGGACAGTTTTTGAATTACAGGGCATTTGGCATGCTGGGTGGGCTCCCAGCGTGCCACCTATGTGGGTTTTGTGTGGGTGCCAGCAGCCGACGGGGATTGAGCACCCTTGTCGGCACACAACATGGAGGTAATGCCGGGCGGGGATTGGGCACCCCACGGCAAACAAAGAAAAGGGAGGAGTGCGAGTCGAGCAGGATTGGGCACCCCCCTTGGCATTCAACACTTGGGGTGGGGGGGTGATGCTGATGGGGAGTGGGCTCCCCATCGGCCAGCAAAGACAGCGGAGGGAGTGCAAGCCGAGGGGATTGGGCACCCCTCCTCATTCACATTTGTGGGGATGCCGGATGCCGATGGAGTGGGATCCCCGTCGGCACACAAATGGGGGTTGCCGACGAGTTGGGCCCCCTCAATGCTCGTAAACCGTGGGGCAGCCGCCCGCTCTCCGACCATGATCATAATGGCGGCGAGCACGGCAAGCAAAGGACCGCTGAGTATGACGATTGCAGCAGACCTTTGCTTTGATGTGCTCGCCCCATTATGAAGGCATGGTGTGGCGCCGGCATGCAGGCTGATTGGGGAATGAGGGACACACCTACTGATGCGTGCCCTGCATTCGCCCAAGAGCAGCCGTGCCCCCAAGACCCACACTGCTGCAAGATGTTGCTTGTGCATGCGCGCAAGCCAACATAAAAAAAAGGCTGAATGCCAGCAGCATATGTTGTCTAATGCCAAATTTAATTCAAGATGCTGATGAAAAAGGAAATCGACACCCATCGCCCCAGTGCTGTGCTCAGCATAGAAAGACAGTTCTTTATACCGCGTAATCAAAGACTTAACCAATCACAATTCTGGAATACGCTGTTGCACTTAAAATTTTGTAAGTCAGTGGTTCTAAAGGGGTATGAACAATGACACCTCATGAACAAATAGTGATTCATGTAAAACTTCAAGGTACAGAAAAAGACAGAGTGAACACTTATAAACAATTATAGAAAAAATATAATACAAAAATAAAACAGCATTGTTAGAAAGCATTCAGTATGCAGGGCTGTGACTTTGCATGGGCAGCAGCAGAACCATGCTAATAAGCTCTAAGGAAGCTATAGCTCTCCAATCTCAGTCATGCTTAGGGCATGGGCACGGGTTTTCTGTGCCTGGGAACCAGAGTAGGAGCAAGCTGCCAGCAACTATAGCAAGTACTACTGCCTGAGCATTAATTTAAAACCCAGCTACTGCAGGAGCAACAATGGGAGCTGTAAAACAAAGGATAAATGTAACCCCTTGTTACCCGGGGTTACTAGAATTCCAGTAAGACCTAGTGGTAGGCAGGGAAGGCAGCTTCTGAAACTCCAGTTAAATGGGTTTCACACTGTCTCACTCTGTCCTCAGTCACAGCTGAGACTTGAGAGATGACATCACTATAGAACTGTCGCAGCTGCATGAGCCACTTTGGAATCTACAGCTCAGGGAGTGAGTTTAGAACTTTGGGAAATTCAAAGTCAGTCTTCCGTTTGTCCTTAAGCAAGAAGGAAGCATCAGTCTGCTGTTTGATCTCTCACCAAGAAAAAGGAAGTGTTCCTGTGTTTACCTTTTTTAAAGTGGTGGAGACTGCTCCCTCGGTCTCAGTACCCCCTCCCTCCCGGGGGGGGGAGGAAAGTTCTCTGTGGGTTCCAGGGGCAATCCCCTTCTCCCACCATGGAAGGAAGCTGCCTGATTTTGTTTTGTCTGTTCTTGTATAACAGCAAAGGTTACAGTACTTCGCCTGTGGGGCACCTGCAATGAATGGGTGAGTGTTTGGCTCCATTTGAAGGGGCAAACATATTGTTTTCTTCAGTTGGGAATTGAATGTGGTCTGCTATTTGGGAGGACTATGTCAACTAGGACAAACAAATAGAGCAGTCAAACAGTTTAAAGTTTTAAATGGATTTAAAGTTCGCTGTAGAGGGGGTGCTTCAGGTCATCCACTGTTCAATCTACATTTTAAAGTTCTAAAGTTTTCTGTGTGTATCCAGAGAAATGGCCGGGTATGGGCTGTGGGAGCTGGAGGTGGGAAAACCCCCCATCTTTAGTAACCAGGTCCACCTAAACGGATTTCTTCTGTGTTTTTGCTACTTGCCTCATGCATTTGGCCAGTGATGGGGTGGGTACCCAGACGTGGGTCGCAACTTGAAAATCTCTCTAGGAGTCGCAGACTCTAAGTGGTGTGGGGAGTCACAGGATGGGAAAATTACTCCTTGTTTGATGGGAGTTTTGTTTGGAAGTAAGAAAACAAATCTCTCTAGGAGTCGCAGACTCTAAGTGGTGTGGGGAGCCACAGTTTGGGAGTCTCCTTGTTTGATGGGATGTCTTTCCAAGTAAAGTTTGGGTTCATTCTTCAAGTGGACCGTCAGTCGAGTGGCCGGCAGGGGAGCCGGGCCAGTCTGGCTATGTATCTAAAGCGCATGCAAAGTCTGGGCTGAGTGCCTGGTGGGTCCAAAGCCAGACAACTGTAGCAATGTGTTCATTCCTCAAATGGACCGCTGTGTTAACCTCTAATCTGCACATACAGTAACGTAGCCCTTTGGGGACCATGCAATGCTTTGTTTATGTTCGGTTAGTTAATAAATAAAGCCACACTGAAAAATCCAATTCTGGTTCTGGACATTACAGTTATTGCTTCCTGTAGTTGGATTTACTTGGGTGCCCCTGTGCAGAGTAGCCAAACCTAGGTCCCTTGTGCCAGGTAACCTCATCCTTCCCCGAACCCAGGATCCCCCACCAGGTATTGCTGCCAATGCCAACAGCATGCCACCTGTCATTTTAGTAAAAGGGCAGGGGTGGGGGAACCAGTGTTACATAAACACAATACCTACAAAAAATCTTTTGTGCACCATTGTGCAGTCCTCCAGGGCTCTCTGGGTTTTGTGGATGCTCTTGGAGCTCCCTGCACTTGAGTCTCTGCAGAGGGTTTGCTAATTCAAATTTAGGTCCAGCTGACCTGGGGTGCTTTTTGTTTTTTGCCCATTCGATGCAGAACAGTGCATACACATCCACTTAGCAAAGTTACATCATTAATGGCAGAAGTGCATAATATAAGACCAGTCAGCCTCACCTCGGTAGTGGGGAAGATCATGGAAGCACTACTGAAGGAGAGATTGGTGGAACATCTGGTTGTCAATGGACTACAGGACCCAAGGCAGCATGGTTTCACCAGGGGAAGGTCATGTCAGACCAACCTCATTGAATTTTTTGACTGGGTGACTAGGGAGGTGGATCAGGGGAGGGCAGTGGACATGGCCTATCTGGACTTCAGCAAGGCCTTTGACACTGTGCCACATAGAAGACTATTGCACAAACTGGGGAATAGGGGTGTGGGCAGGACAGTAGTGCAGTGGGTAGGTAACTGGCTGGGCAGCAGGACACAGAGGGTGGTGGTAAATGGCTGTCACTCCATAGAGGGAAGAGTGACCAGTGGGGTACCACAGGGATCAGTGCTGGGACGGTACTATTCAATATCTTCATCAGTGACATTGCATGGGACCTAGAAGGCAGAATTTCACTGTTTGCTGATGACACAAAGCTCTGTAACAGAGTAGACACACCAGAGGGTGTAGACAGAATGAGAAGGGACCTGCAGAAACTTGAAGAATGGTCAGGGTATGGCAGTTGAAATTCAATGCAAGGAAGTGCAAGATAATGCATATGAGGCACAAAACCCTGGCACAATATATCAGTTAGGGGTGAGGATATAGCATGCACCAAGCAGGAAAGGGATCTTGGAGTTATCATCTCTGATGACCTCAAGGTAGGGAAACAGTGTGACAAGGCAGCAGGTAAAGCAAATAGGATGCTGGGATGCATAGGCAGGGCATCACCAGCAGGAAAAGGGAGGTCATAATTCCACTATACAAGACACTAGTGAGGCCGCACCTGGAGTACACTGTGCAGTTCTGGAGACCTACCTACGTAAGGACATAGACAGGGTAGAGAAGGTTCAGAGGAGGGCAACAAAGATGGTGCATGGATTGCATCACAAGTCCTATGAGGACAGGTTGAAGGCACTGAACATGTACTCCCTGGAGGAGAGGAGAGAGAGGGATATGATAGAGACATACAAGTATCTTACAGGGAGGAACAGGGTGCAGGAATGCACTATTTTTAAGCGAAAAAGATGTTCCAGGACTAGAGGGCATGGGATGAAGTTGGAGGAGAGACGATTCAGAGAAGCGTGAGGAAGAATTTCTTCACAGAGCAGGTGGTGGACAAGTGGAACACCCTGCCAGAGGAAGTGGTGGGGGCTGAAACAATCACAGGATTTAAGAATGCATGGGATAGACATAAAGGAATTCTGGAGGTCAGGGGTAGGGGCAACAGACTTCCTGGAAAACATAAACTGAACTTACAAACTTCAATGGGCAGACTGGGTGGGCCATAGGCCTTATCTGCCGACACTGTCTATGTATCTATGTATGTATGTGTCTATGCATATTTTGAATATCACTGCACTAATGAATCGTGCAAGGGCTTTGGAGCTGCTTTTTTATAGTAACAGATTTTCTTGTTGGTGACCTTCAGCTTGTGGGAGAGCTGGTGGAGTGGTTATGTTGTATTTCAGCTTCACTTCTGAAACAAAATGCATCCAACTTCCCTTTAACAGCAGTTCAGTTTCAGATGAAATTTCCCAATGTTAGCATATTATGCTTTCCTCTTAGCAGTTTAAGGCAGGGTAGATGCAACCATGGCTTATAGTTAGTAGCTACAATATCTTGCACTATGACGGGCCTCTTCCTATATCGGCAGGATAGTCGGAAGTGATTGCAATAGTTAGCCTTGATCCATGTCTCAAAGGTCATAGGAGGGGTGTATTTTTTTAATGTCACTGCACTAACAAGTTTGGGGAGGGCTCCACAAACACTTTCTTTTTATAGCAATTTCTACAGGGGATGGGGCTTGCTGATTTGGAATATGGATTGAGGGGACTTGGGGCATTTTATTTTGCCCATGGGGTTAAGAACTGATGTTTACATATCCACTTAGCAAAGCTACAATAACATGAGGGGTGTATATTTTGAATGGGACTGCACTAGTAGGTGGAGCAAGGGCAAGACAACCATCTTTTTAGGTAGCCTGTGATTATGGTGACCGCGATTGAACACTTTCAAAAGGGCAACTCAATCACAGAACCTGTACAAGGCTACTGGGCAGGGAAGGTGACTGGATGGGGGACCGGAGAATATACTGACAGGATGTCGCTATATGTATGTGAGAACATGGGGGACCATGCCATGGGATGGGTGGAAAGGGAGGGAGGGTTTGTGGAGGTAATGTGGTAATGGGATGCTGTGCTGGCCATGTGGCATGGTGGATTGGTGGTGACTAGGGTTGGGACGGTGCATGGTTCAATTCTGGGCACACATTTGTTTTGCCAGTGCACACATATTTTTGTCTTTGCACCTCCCGTCATGCACCAGCCTGGAGTGTATAATCCTTTAGTAGAGGGTGAGGGGCCCTTTTGCTGTGCACCAGGAGCTTACATCGCCGAAATAGATTTTCAGTGATGTACACTTGCCCTAACAGTGATTGCATTTCCGCGATCACTGTTATCACATGGAGCCCTTTTTTATAGCAACATGTTTTCTTCACTCAGTGCAAATACAAACAAATTCTGGCCAGAGCTGATAGGGCTACAGATAAGGAATTTGGGATATAAGCTTTAACCCCATGATATTCCACATAACTAAGGTTGGGTCGTTTAAGTGAGCCCTTAAAAAACATACTTAAATGTGTATTATAGCAGAGATGCGACTAAATCTCTAAATCCCACACCCCTATTAAAGTCTGAACTAGAAAAATGAGCACACCTCTCCAAAAACAGAAAATCAGTATAGGAATCCTGATACATAAGCTTGACAGAATGAATTAATAAATTAAATGAAAATAAAAGGAAGAAAAGAAGGAAAGATATGACCCACATCTCCAAACAAATTTCATACTATAATTGGCTGTCAGTATAGCCTAGAGGTTAGAATAATGAGCTGTGAATGAGCTTGGTACATCCAGACAACAGACCTGGGTTTGATTTCCACAAACTCTTCTTGTATGCTGCGTGACTCTGAACAAGTCGCATAACCACTCAGTTCTCCTGGTTTCCCCTGAAAACAGATACTTGTGCCTAGTGGGCCTTACTTGGTTATCAAAGAATAAAAAAATAAACAGAAGCATAAGGTTAAGCAGTACAGATAAGATAATTAGAAACCACATCAATAGAAACCAACTGCAGGATCCCTCTCCCAAGTTCATTCCCAAATGTAGACATAAAAACAGCAAGGCAGTTGGACCCCCCCCAACCCCTGTAATTAAGGAAATACAAGGAGTCTGAACAAATGAAAAATCCTAAATGACTGTGTTACTGTTGAACTGGAAAGAAAAAAACTCATAAAACATATAAATCATGATAGCCACAAGGTACACAGTATGTAAAATCTTACATAGTAGAAATCCTCAGAGCTAGCAGATGAAACATGTATGCATATAAAGCAGCAGTCACCCTATCCTAAGGACTAACATGCATTAATTTTACAATTTGAAGCTATATGTACTACAGAGCATCATTTGACTTTCTAAAGGTGCTATACAATTGTTGCCTACCAAATAAAACATAAAATGGTAATTAGAAGAGAAAATAGTATTGAAGATAGTATGGCTCCTTTAGAACTCCTAGTGACAAAGCATGAAAGAACCATCATCTTCCTTTAACAAATGAGGGTTCTCAGAATAAATATAAGTGTATTTCCATACTGCCATATTCATTTGAACCTCACCAGCTGTTCCTGAGTCTGATAGCGATGAAACAAAGATGACTGAGAGTAAAACTGAGGAGAGCATTGACAGTAGCTGTTCACAGACTGAGGAATGGTAACTTGTTTTCTGAATGTATTTCTTACTATACATTTCTTGCTATGTCTTTAGAATGGGATTCTTCTTGATTGTCTTCCACCTTGTTTTAATTTTCTTATCATGTCCACAATGTCTGTCTGCTGGGGAAGATTAATTTTTTATAGCTGAACTGGTTTCAGAAGATTTTTTTTTAAATGTACAGGCTATCACCTGAGGTTATGTGGGGGAAGAGCTCCTCCCCCACATCCTATTTAAATGGGCAGGCTACATCCGCTCTGCTTAGAGCGAGTTGCACTCATTGCGCTTGCTCCATCGCGTGCTGGGGCTGGGTTCCTTCTCTCTTCCTTTTGTTTCCCCGTGCCTCCTGGTTGGTCTGCCCCCCCCCGTTCTTCCCATCCCCTTGCTCCCTTATTCCTGACTGCTTGTTTGCCACCCCCTTTCCTGTGTGTTTTTGTCTTTTTTGGGGGGGGGGTTCTTCCAGCCCATGCCGCATCATCGCTCAGTTCGTTTGGTGGCTTCTGTCACTCTCACGTTGTAATTGCTTTGCAGTCTTTCACTACCAGTGCCTTAGTTTTGGCCTGTATGCTGCCGCACTGCTCTGACTCCGCTACCCTTGTTCGGACATATCACAACCATTTGCAAGCTTACCCTGCACAGCCTATGCCTCTTCTCCAGGTACTGAGTGCAATCAAGCACTGTACATGCATACAGAAAGTTATTACAAATTCAACAATTGCTTAGCATCGTAAATGTACACAAATCTGATGGATTAACATTTTATGCACTGCTGTGCTTCAAGACATTCTTATCGCCAAACTCATTGGTAGCGAGCTTCTCCGGTGCACAACAAACTACTGGAACGTATGGGGAGAACATAAATAAACCTACCTAATGTTATCAGTACTTCTACTATCTTTGTCAGCTTACAAATGCTATATCTCACCCATACCTGTAGGACAGAGTAGCAACGCCATCAATCACAAATGTGGAGCTTGTTACAAAGGGATGACATCAAGGGGAGAGCTGAGGCATGTCAGCGTAATGCAGACATAGACTATACAGTAAGCATGCCACCTGCTGGAGAAGCACCTTCTGCTTATTTCGTTATGCATTATCAGACATTAAATCTATTTTACAAATTAGGGCTGCATGTCTGATCCTGTTCTGATGCCATTACATTGCACGTTTGCACTGGCGGACAGCTTATTTGACTGCTCCATTGGACCTATTTACAGCTCACAGAATGCAGCTGCCAGCTCCTCACATAAGGAACTATGCAGAATCTGGACATCTCTGAGACTTGCAAAGGTTGCTCTAAACAAATGTATGTAAATGCCTCTTCCCAGGTTACTTAATTTAATTGTCTGGGTGAATCAATTTCTTGCATAGCGGACACCATGGTCAACATCACTGGAAGCCTTTGACATTTCTTCCTACTTCACACAGTATTGCATTTGGCTTAACTCGGTTTTTCCTCTAGGGATCTAGACACTTACTAGTCATTTATTTATGGCACTCTAACAATAGCAACTGCATCTGCCTGCATTCCCTCATGTGTACTTTCTCCAAACTCGACTATGGCGGATTGAGTACATTTTACCTTAAGCTTTTCTACTTGTAACTGCTCCTATTATTTCTATTGCAAGCATCTCCGAGTTACCTATGGTTATAATTGACCTTTTTCTACCCTAAGTTGCCCGTCTATGTATATCCAAGTCCCATTCCTATGTACACTTGCCAAGAGCTTACACTTTTAGCATCACTTCTTGGCAGTACATTGGTCTTGCTAGCCTATGTGGAGCCTAGCTCGACTCCTTACACTCTATCGACTGACTTACATGGGGTTTAGTCATTTCTGCCTGCCAAATGGCTTAGCCTGTCGTCGTTCCACATTACTACCTATGCAGGTTGCGGTCCTGCCTAGCTTTAGTAGCTAACCACCATCCTGTACTTACTTGGAAGGACATTGCCATGCAATTCAGCTTGCATTGCATCATCATTCTTCACCTTGCCATTGAACTCTGGATACTGCAGCTACTTGACTTGTTCATCCCTCTTCATCTGTCCAGGACCATTAGTGCTCCAATCCATATCATACCATACCGCCTCTTGGGATCGCTTCCATACTCCTGGATGCTTATCATTCTGATTCATCAGCATTTTCATTACAATTCCTTGGATACTTTTACTGCATTGCTGTAACTCTTCTGAGCTGTTACTACTATATCCATCAGAACTCAGTTGAGCCCTATTCCATAATGCCTCCGCAGTTTAACTGATGTCTACAACATTAATCTAGTACAGTTTCTGGGTGCACATTACCCTGGTCAAGTTATCAACTTATCCACCTAAGTCTTCACTCAATCTTAACTATACTCATGACAATCGACAGCATCTTTTCCACTCATATGTCTGCATTAGACTATACTACTACTCTGTGCCACACCGACTCAGGATGTGCTATCATTCATGATACCGTTTACAATCTGTTCCTTACTATTTCACTGTTATTCTGCATTATATGCAGTTGGTTGAGTTGACAATTCATCCACCTAAGTATCTTGGCTGCAATCCCTTCCAACCTCGATCTTCAGGATACAACAGTCTACAGCACCCTCCACAGCTCATAAGTCTGCCCTAATCTATCTCACTACTCAGCTTCAAACTGACTCAAGATATGCTACCATTTGCTATACCTTTTCCAATATACTCCTTACTGCTTCTCTGCTATTCTGCATTAATGCAGCTCGACATTACTGTTACCTTATCTACCACTGCCTTAGAACCTGCCTCACCCATCAGGTCTGAGGTTCACTGCTCAACTTCAAGACCTGAGCCCCTACGGGCCCAGGGGTCCTTTGATCTTCTATTATCACTTCATAATCACCTGCTCTAAGACCTGCTTCACCATCAGGCCTGGGGGTTTAATTACTTCTACACTACACTTGCCTCACCCAGCTCGAGGCCTGGAAGTCCATTCTACTGCATCTACCTGCAGCCGTGTCTCGCCAAACTTAGGAGCTCCTCTACCATGGACTCACATCTGGATTTGATTTGATTTAGTTATTCATTTTCTATTCTTTGGATACCTCTGCCTTGCTGCTTCAATCATATGAATTACTAATACTACTACTACTCCTACCAGGATTTCATTAAGATCATCCAAAAGCTTTTAATCACATGATTTGCCCTTAAGGCTTCTTGGACCTTGTGGAACGCTATGTCATTCGACTTCAGCCTCTTCAGTCATCACCATTTATGACTCACAAGCTCAACTATTCAAGACTTGTCAGACTATTCTTACCAAGTCAGTACTAGTTTCCATACCATTCTGGCTTTTAGACTGTGGTTATCTTCATTCATGCAACTACTTGGATCACCAGATGAAGCTCTTGATTCCTGCGCTATCACCATTTCTTCATACATCTCGCTGTATACCATACATAAGCTATGCAATGCTACTTCTCTGCTACATCTACATCATGCAGCCTTACTTACTACTATGACTGACCTATGTACAGGTCCACTTACTTACACTGCTTGCTCATATCACCTGCTTCACCCTTATAGGGCCTAGAGGTTCATCAAGACCAGTTCTCTATTCTACAACCTACTTCCCCATCTGGATCTGGAAGTACATTTAACTTATGTCTACATATTCACACTAAGATCTATACCTAATTCACTTTCCTGCTTCCACTCCAGAGCAGAGATTCCTACTGCTCTGCCATCTCTGGATCATGGAGCATGTGCCCTGTTCTTATGCTTCATCACCAAGGCCTTCATTTGCAAAGCCTGCCAAGAGGAATATGAATTAATGTCCTCCTACACTGGACATGGACACCTAGCCTTTTGATTACTGGTTCCCTTGCAAAAGTCGTCCTCACCTGCCAGAACACTGCACCAATGTAACTTCAATGCTTCGAATTATCTTTATCCACCATGGATTCCAGTCAACCACCATTCTGCTCCAGACATGGATTCTGGGAATTGGATTTGCCAGAAGGATGCTGTTACATTCACCAACCAGAATATTCTGTACTATTCAGCTTCGCTTCACTGGATCAGGATCTCGAACTTTGGAACTCAAATTAGCTTAATATCATTATTTAGGATTATTCTCCCCCAGTATGCCCAAAAGGATGGGCAGGTCAGTAGCCATGGGTCCTCAGAGGTTTCCCTCAAAGGGGGGATTTCTTCTCCTCCATGCTACTGGTCACACTCTCTGGAGTTGGAGGAGATAATTGTTTGATACTATTATTCTTTTTGGGGGGGTCTCATACTACTGGACTAAGCATTCTTCTTAAGGTGAGATATAGAGTAAGGCCAAACCAATACCAAGTCATAACACGTTACTCATCAGCTCAAGCATCTAAGCACTTGCATAAGACTATCCAGCACACTTGTACAATAATCGCTGACTGTATAACTATGTTTAAAGTACCTAAGCACTGATCAATTCAAACTGCTAAATATCTAATGAGCATTGTCCTACTTACTGATTTGGCCTCTGTATCCAAGTATAACCTACATTATCCAATTACAGTACGTAGCACAAGCACTGAGCTCTGAACCACACATAACTTTAAAAGTTACTTAATCACTTCTATCTCTGTTGGGCTGCCATTGTTAAATACAGTGTAAAAAACACATGAAATCAGAACCCCATCCCAAATGAGATACTGCATCGCGATTGCAACTCTACTGAGCGACTTTTAAACTAATAAAAGGAATTGTCTGAAACTATTTCGGTTTCAAAATTAATTTTCCTCAGCAGGTAGACGTTGCTGATCTGAGAAGAAATTAAAATGAGGACCAGGAGGGAACACTAGAAGAAAAAAGCTGGTCCTCATAGGTATGTGCCTGAGTTTTGTGGGCAGTTTGTAATGGCTATGTTTGCCCATGTTTTCACTTTGCCATGTGGTGGCTGGTCTGAGTTTTGCTCCTCATAGGTATACCAGAGAGGACAGAAAGGCAAAATATCCTGAGGTTTACATAGAAATTTTTACAAACCACTGAGGGGGACAATAGAAACAGGGACCGAATGCCTCATCAAATGAGCCCACCAATCCCTCTGGTTCCAGCTGCCATCGGCAGTGGCAATTAATTGATGATTAATGATATTAATCTTGTAATTATTAAACAAGAACACTGTAATGGGAATTAAGGAGCTGTTGGCTCAATTGGGACCCATCTACACATCTCAGACACATGAATTGAGATTGTAGCAGACATTACACATTCAAGGCTTATGTTTTTACTAGTACAAGATTTGCTGGCTATGTTGTGATTTTGCACTCACCCCTGATTGAGCTGGCAGCTCCTAAATGATGACAGACAACAGTATTGTGTAAAAAAAAAGCACACACACGCCAGCTGCCAGCACCAGCCAGTCGACAATTCAGAGACCCATCAGAGCTACAGCAGGTCTGGGATTAGGAGCACAGCATTGGAACCTTTCAACAAAAAGTACAAATAAAAAACAAGTAAATATTAAATGTTATCTTATTTGGTGCAGATTGGAGGACTTCTGCTCCAAGAGAGACTTTTGGTTCCAGTCAGGGGCAAAGTTTGATGAGAGGAGGAGGAGGAGGAGTCTAGTTTCTGATAGGAGCAACTACTTCAAAAAACTAGCGGAATTTAGCCTCTCCCCCAACCCATCACTCCCCTAGCCCTGATCTTGGCTGGTACCCCTTCCCCATGTCCTGGTACCCATTTGGTGCTGATGCTGGTTCCTGAATCCCCTGGATGTGTTTGGCAGTGGGTGATGGGGAGCAGCAATAACAGCAGCAGCAGCAGTGCAGAGTGGTGACCCTCAGCTCCATCACAGCCGGCAGCAACACTAGTGGCTCCATCTCAGCGTTGGCAACAAAAAACAGAATTGAGCCACTTTCCCCACCCTATCACTCCCCAACCCCAATCCTGGCTGGTAACACTCAGTGCAGAGCGGCCACCCCTAAGCTGCAGCCCAGCCCACAGCAACAATCATGGCTCCATCTCAGCATAGGCAACAGAAAGTAGAATTGTGATGTTTGCCCCACTCCATCACTCTCCTAGCCCCAGTCCTGGAAGGTACCCATCCCCCATGCCCTTGTACCTGTTTGGTGTTGAGGCTGGTTCCTGAATCCCCTGGAGATGTTTAGCAGTGGGTGATGGGTGCAGCACTAACAGCAGCACTGTGCAGAGTGGTGACCCTCAGCTCCAGCCTGGCCAGCAGCAACAATGGTGGCTCTGACTGTCTACAATGACTCCAGCTCTACTTCTCCATCTTGTATCTTTTAGTTTAAAATAAGTGTGCCAGCCCAACTTTCCACAGAAAGAAGAGCCAATAAGATGACATGGCTTCCAACTCTCTGTGCATGCATGTGACATCACACAAAGATGTGGAGCTTTCAGCCAGGAGCAGTATTTAACTTTCACTTGCTACAGCTGAGACTCACATGGCTCAAGCTGCTTTAACATAATAAATACCTCTCTGCTCTCCTCCTTTCTGCAGCAGTGGACCTTAAAGTTTACCAATGGCTGACAAAGAAGGGCACTGTGGTTGAGGACCCACAGGATGGCTATATCGCCACCCTGGACTGCTGATTTTTTATAAGGAAAAAAGTAGTGCAGTGCAAGCCAAGTAGAGAGAAGCAGAGGGTGACTTTGCTGACACCCTATCATGTTGTTCATTCACAAGCGCCTTTTTTTGAAGGCAGTAAGTTGTCAGGGCTCCACCATCTGCAGCCCTAATAAGATGCTGAATGCCAGTAACAATTTCAAGATGCTGGTGAAAAAAAAAATCTACAACAGTCGCCACAATGCATTGCTCGTCATAGACAGACATCCCTTTATACTGACATAATCAGAGACTTAGTCAATCAAAATCCTGGAATACATTGTGGAGCAGAACTCATGCTTACACATCCACTTAGCAAAGTTGCATCATTAATGTGAGGGGTGCATATTTTGAATGTGACTGTGCTAGTGAGGGCTTCAGGGCAACTTTTTTATAGTAACAGATTTACTTGTTGGTGACCTTCGGTTTGTGGGACTGCTGAGGGAGGGGTTATGTTGTGTTTCAGCATTGCTTCTGAAACAAAAAGCAGCCAACTTCCCTTTAACAGCAGTTCAGTTTCAGATGAAATTTCCCAACATTAGTGTATTATGCTTTCCTCTTAGCAGTTTAAGGCAGGGTAGATGCAGCCATGGCTTACAGTTATGAGATACAATATCTTGCAGTCCTGTGGTATCTTCCTGTATCTGCAGTGCACTGATTTCCTCAATTCACAATTACAGCACAGCCTCCATAGCAATAGCTGGAAGTGATTGCAATGTTTGCCCTTGGTCCATGTCTCAAAGGTCTTTTACTGAGGATCTATAAAACTTTGGTAGTAAACAATATCATAAGCTAGTTGCTGGGCGGAGTCATGTAAATGAAATGAGACAGGTGCAGTCCGATGGGAGCAGCTGATTCTTTTCAAGTACCCAAAGTTTCCTCCCAGCAAGCACTGAGTAGTGTCATCAGCAGAGTGTCTGGTCATTGGGCACACTGCCGAGCCCCTGGGCGTTTCAGCTGCAATTGGCTCAACAGTGACACACCTCTGAAAATGCTTTTCATTGTAACAAAATGTTTGGTGCACAAGCACAGCAAACATAAATATGGAGAAAAGAATTGGGCCAAGGAAAGACCCTTGGGGGATGCTTGAGATGACTTGGAGTGGAGGGAACTCCAATATGGTCAGCTTGAGACCTGAAGAACTACTCAGCTGTGGAGTTGGACAGTCCAGCTGCCTTAAGCTTGTCCAGAAAAAAGGGGATAGGCAACAATGTCAAAAGTTTTGGCCAAGTCGACAGAGATGGCAGAGGTGACTAGGCCCTGATCCATGCCAGAGAGAAAAGTATCAGAGAGCTGCAGGGAAGTGGTGGTGGTGGTGGACTGGGATTTCTGAAAGCTAGACTGAAAAGGACTGAACAAGAAAGTTTAGTCAAGCAAAAGGTAGGATTGTGAGAGAACAACAATGTTCCTGCAATTTAGCCAGAGGTGGGTGTAAAGTGACAGGATGGTAATTTCCAGGGGAAAAGGGGTTGCCTTCTTTAGGAAGGGGGATAACTGTGGCCAGCTTCCATGAGTTATGGTCTGAGGATAAGGAGAAGAACAGGCTGAGGAGGTAGGTGATAGGGAAGGAACTGACATGAACAGACTTATACAGAAGCTTGGGTCAAGACTGTCAGAACTCCATGCTTGGTGCTGTGTTCAGTTAATGCAGTCTTACTATTTATTTGGTTTGGTGTTTATGTTGTTTGAGTTCTCTTAACTTCTCAGAGAGGTATAACTGCTTGGCTGTGCAGGGAGGGAAAGGCGAGGGAAGCTAGTTTGTCCCCTAATGACTGGAGATATAAAAATGATTTTGTACAATTTTAAAGAACTGAACAGCCCCATCAAGTGGACAATTTGTGCTGGAGGCGCACCACACTCAGAACAAGTACAGTAAGCTGGCTTGTTCCTGGGTGCTAACATTGTATTCCTCTTCATATGACCAGTACCCACATTGAAGAAGGGTCATGATTTTAATTCTTGTGATGCCACTAACCATCACCAAGACAGAGATGGAGACAATGAGTCTATTATGAAAGTGTGGAGGGGACATACAGAGACACTCCAATATATTTCCTGAGCTTTTATGCCCCCAACTTGGAAGTGTAAAGGAATGATTATTTTCCAGGTTATTTTGACTTCCCACCTTCCTGACCCAATGCCTTATGTGTGGTGATGGTGGGTGACATTAAATGCTGTCTTCATGAAGGGTTGGACAGGAAACATTTAAGGCAAGGGAATGAGGAGAACAGCAGCACCGATCAGGGGCTCAAATGGCTTACTGGGGAACTGGACATTGTAGATGTGTGGTGGGTGGTGGTTCACACACACTAGGTACCTTGATTTTACTATTTATTCACCCCCTTTAAATTCCCACTTGAGGCTAGATATGATTTTATAAAATGGCAAGAAATCTTGAAATCTCACTGACCAAGGGGAGTCAGCTGACTGTACCTTAAATCTCTATGAAGGCACAGTCATCATGGTCCTAAACCACATCACACTAAGAGCAAACCAGTCCTTCTGCATTCAGAAATATCTTGCATCAGTACCCTTACAACCACTGATCTTCCATCATAAACATGGCTGCTACCTTTACACTGTAAAACTCTTAACTAGCCCCTAACAATAAAACTGCCTCAAGTAAAAAATAAAACAAGTTAATTCAATGTTGTTTCACTGATCATCACTCTATAATTACACTAATAAACAAATAAGAAACACTAAATATTGTTTATAATTTTCATTACAACTGTTTCTTTGCAGACAGTGAAAAATCCCCCTTCTATCTTTACCTGCTCATCAGGGAAATCTCTTCTGCTTGCCATGAAAGAGAGATAATCGAGTCTCTGACTCTAGAGGCATTTATAAGTATACAGTAGAATGTGATGACTGTGCGGAAATCCCTATAAGCATAAAAGTCGTTCTGCTGCACCACATAGCGTACCTACTAACACAGAACAATTTTTCGTTCTGTGTTAGTAGGCACATCATAATGCAACTGCCCCCAATAGCACTGTTGATAGGACAAGAGGGCAGTTGACTCATTGTGCACACATGGGCCTGTCAGCAGACATATCGGAAGTGAGGGTCCCCAACAGCAAACACTTCAACTTAACAAGAAAAAGGTAAGCCATCCTTTCTTTTTGGGCACCCTAAACTATAAAGAAAAGTGTATGGGAGCCCAAATACACAACCATGGTATTCTCTATACATAGAAACATAGGAACATAGAAACATAGACTGTGACGGCAGATAAGGACCGCTTGGCCCACCTAGTCTGCCCATGTCTCTACCTACAGCATAAGCTGAAGATCTTAGTTAACCAAAAGCCTATTTCTTCCTACCCCCCACAAGAATTGCCTTATGTCTGTCCCATGCATTCTTGAATTCTCCCACAGTTTTAGACCACACAACCTCCTCAGGAAGGCTGTTCCATGCTTCCACCACCCTCTCTGTGAAAAAAAACATTTCCTCACATTGCCCCTAAGCCATCCTCACTCTATCTTCAAATTGTGTCCCCTTGTTCTTGCACATCTCTTTTTCTGAACAATGCTGCCCTGTTGGACTTTGTTGATTTCACTGAGGTACTTAAAAGTTTCTATCATGTCCCCCCTCTCCCTTCTTTCCTCAAGGGTATACATAGTAAGCTCCTTTAGCCTCTCCTCATATGACTTTTCTTGCAGAACCTGCACCATTTTAGATGTCTCCTCTGGACTGCCTCCATCCTGTCTATGTCCCTGCGGAGATGGGGTCTACAGAACTGGATGCAGTACTCCAGATGGCATCTCACCAACTGTCTGTACAGAGGGATAACAACCTCCTGTTTCCTGCTAGTGATGCCTCTCCCTGTACATCCCAGTATCCCCCAGCCCTTCCTACTGCCTTCTCACATTGCTTGCTGACCTTAAGGTCATCTGATATGATTACCCCCAGGTCCCTTTCTATTTTTGTTGCTGTTACTACCTTCCACCCATTGTGTAATCTTCCCCTGGGTTTTTGTTTCCACGGTGTATTATTTTGCACTTCTTTTCATTGAATCCAAGCTGCCATACTTCTGACCATTCCTCCAACCTTGCCAAGTCCCTTCTCATCCTTTCCACACCTCCTTGTGTATCAACCCTTTTACAGATCTTTGTGTTATCTGCAAATAGGCATATTTTGCCTTCCAGTCCCTCTGCAATGTCACTTATAAAGACATTAAAAAGTACTGGACCCAGTACTGAACCCTTTAGTACCCCACTAGTAACCACTCTTTCTTCAGAGTGGACTCCATTTACAATTACCTTCTGTGTCCTGTTGTCCAGCCAGTGATTTACCCAGGGTATCACCCCAGGAGTCACTCCCAGGCTGGTTAATTTGATTATTAATCTTTTGTGTGGGACTGTGTCAAATATCTTGCTAAAGTCTAGGTAGGACATGTCCATAGCCCCTCTCTGGTCTACTACTTTGATCATCTAGTCAAAGAAATCAATTAGATTAGTCTGACATGACCTTCCCACTGTGAACCCATGCTGCCTTGGGTCCTGTGTCCCACTGGCCTCTAGATATTCAACAGTTTTTTCCTTCAGAAGTGATTCCATCACTTTCCCTACCACAGAGGTCAAACTGACAGGTCTGTAGTTTCCTGCCTCTTTGTGAAAGGGAATCACATCCTCCTTCCTCCAGTCCTCAGGTACCACACCATCCTCCCATGATTTGTTAAAAAGGGTAGTCAGTGGTGTCACTACTTCTCCCCTTAATTCTTTTAGAATTCTGGGGTGATTTCCACCAGGCTGCATTGCTTTGTCCACCTTCAGTTTTAGGAGTTCTTTCAGAACCCTTTCTTCTGTGAAAGGACTGGGATCGACCCCCCTATCCAGAGTGCTTCTGTTAATTGGATTAGGCACTTCCCCCTCCTCTTTTGTGAATTCTGAGCAGAAGTATTCATTCAGTAATCCTGCTTTTTCACTGTCCCTCTCTGCCCACCCACCATCCATTCCATTCAGTCTCACTATCCCTCTCTTTGTCTTTCTATGCTCCCTGATGTACCAATGAAAGGTTTAACCCCACTTCTTAACAGAGTTGGCTATCTTTTCCTCAGTTTGGGACATTGCTATTCTGACTTCCCTCCCTGCTTCCTACTGCCTTATCTGGTACAGTTCTCTGTCCTGCTCCTTCTGTGTTTCCTTATACTTCCTAAATGCTACATTTTTCTCCCTAACCTTCCCCTCCACTTCTTTTAAGAACCATAGTGGGTTTTTCTTTCATTTTGATTTGTTTATTTGCATCAAACAAAGGCTTGTTGCCCCTGGGATGGCAGTTTTGATGTTTCCCCATTGTTGCTCCACACCTCCTTCTAGCCTGTTTGCTAGTGCTTTTCTGAGGCAATCTCCCATCTTACCAAAGTAAGCCTTCTTGAAGTCCAGTACCCTCACTTTTGTATGGCTTGACTCTGTAGCTGAGTTTATCATGAACCACACTGTTTGGTGGTCACTTGTTCCCAGATGGCTATCCACTTCTAGATCTGCGATCCTCTCACTGTCCCCCATTTGAGAGTATGAGGTCAAATATTGCTCCCTCATGAGTGGGTTCCAAAACTAACTGTCTGAGGCATGCCACCTGTAGGGCATCGAGAATGGCCCTGCTCTTGGATGTGGCTGCAGCAAAGGTGCCCCAGTTAACATCTGGCATATTCAGGTCCCCCATCAACAGTATATCCTCTTTCTCTGCCATCCTAAGGATTCCTTCTATCATATCCTTGTCCATTTCCTCCCCCCTGACATGGAGGTCTGTATACAACCACTGTGCGGATTGTGGTGCCATTTCCGGTCTCTAAGGTGACCCACAGTGCCTCCTCTCCTCCCTGTTTACTCTTTTGTTCTGTTGCTTTTATTCCTTCCCTTACATAGAGAGCTACTCCTCCTCTTCTTTTAATGAGGCAATGTGATGCTTCTTTTAAAACGTACATTAGGTTTTTCAGAAATTATAATACAGGGTAGTGAAAATAATATAGAATTTTTAGCTGTATACCTGGGACACCTAGGATTGGTAATTTCGATTATTTATTCACCCCCAAGGGTAAAAATAACTGACCTGGAGATAATTCTAACTAAGATAGCAGATAAAGTAGGAAGTAGACCATTAATTTTGATGGGAGATCTAAATTGTGATTGGAAAAATATTAGAGGGAGACAATTAAAAGATATAGTAACTAACCTAGGATTAAAACAACCCATAAAAAAACCTACCAGGTACACATCAAATATAACAACTGGATCCATATTAGATTTGATTTTGGTATCTATTCAAATTGAAATTGAAGCAGTGGGTGTTTTATCACCATGTCTTGGAGACCATAATTTGTTCTGGGCTACTTTGTCCAGGTCTCAGTTTAATAAAAATCGGGTACATGAAAATAAAAATTGGACTAGGGACTTTAGAAGAGTTTCAGAATCTAGGTTTTTAGATAGTGTTAGTAAAATAAAATGGGATAGATCTAAATTAATTCCAGATATTGACACTTCAATTAAATATTTTAGCCAAACTTTTGAAGAAGTATGTGATTTTCATGCACCAAGAGTTAAAGCAAAGAAGAAATTAAATAAATTAGTGTGGATAAATGATAGACTTTTAAAACAAATTGAATTAAAAATAGAATTTTGAAAAAGCATTGAGATCAAAATTAGAAAAGGATTGGATTTCTTTCAAAGTTGCTAGAAATAAATGTAAAGGTTAATTAAGGCTTCAAAATGTTATTTTGCAAAATAAAATAGTTTCAAGTATAGATCTAAGACCATTTTGGAGAGTGGTCAAGAAATTAACCAAACCAGGATGCGATTCCTCAGAGGAGATATTAAGATTAAAAAATGGGGATATCATTACTGAAAATCCGGAGGAAATTTGTAATGTCTTAAATAATTTTTTTGTAGATCTCCCAAATTGTGAAATTCCTTCTAATTTAGACTTAGAACAAATTAATGCAGAGTTTATACAAAATAAATTTCCTCCATTTAGATTTAAAATTTTAACAGTCACTAAAGTATATAAAATTTTTCAAAATATAAATGCTCATAAGGCTTTTTGTAGTGATTGTCTGGAAGGTAAATTCTTAAAGCTAGCTGCTTTTCATATAGCACACATTTTCACTTATTTATTTAATTGGAGTCTTCAAATTGGAGTAAAACCCATTTTCAATGGGGGGGGGGATGCGGTAGAAGTTAATAATTATAGACCCATAGCCTTATTACCTCTTTTGTCGAAATGTTTTGAAAAACTTGTCTCTAGCCAGATAATGGAATATTTGGACAAATACAGTTTGTTGACAACTAAACAATCTGGTTTTGAAAAAACTATTCTACTACAACAGCCCTTTGAATTTTATGACCAAATAAATAGGTCATTGGGGAAAATAGGGAGACAGTTGTTATTTTTGTAGATCTTTCAAAGGCTTTTGACCTGGTGGACCACCCTTACTAATTGAAAGACTTCATTAAATAGGCTTGAGGAAGATCCTTAAATTGGTTAAAACTTATTTGGATGATAGTCCCAGAGAGTCGAGGTACAGGGATGTTTGTCAAGAAATAGGAAAGTAAATAGAGGAGTTCCCCAGGGATCAATTTTAGGACCTCTTTTGTTTCTAATATTCATAAATAACTTGCCATCCACTATAGAAAAATCAGAGATTCGACTTTATGCTGATGATACGGTTATAATTGCATCTGGAAAAATGGAAGAAATATTACAAACCAACTTGCAGTCTGATATTCGAAGAATTGAGGGGTGGTTCACCAGGTCAGGGCTGATAATAAACACAAAAAAACAAAGTGTATGAATTTACCATTGAAAAAACGTGGTGAACTTGTTTATGATTTATCCATTTATACAGGAAATCAAACTAAATTAGAACAAGTTAAAGAATATAGCTATTTAGGGATTATATTTGATGAACATCTGGCCTTTTCAAATCATATTATTGTATTGATTAAAAAAATAAATAGAAGGGTAGGGGCGTTAAGAAGAAGTACTGATTGTTTATCTTTTTTAGATAGAAAAAAACTGGCAGATCAGTTAATTATTCCAGTGCTAAGATATGGAGAATTAATATATAGAAATGCAAATAAAACCTTATTGTCTAGAATAGATAGAACTTATTAT
The DNA here is from genome assembly GCA_016271365.2 of Neoceratodus forsteri. Classification (NCBI taxonomy): domain Eukaryota; kingdom Metazoa; phylum Chordata; order Ceratodontiformes; family Ceratodontidae; genus Neoceratodus; species Neoceratodus forsteri. The sequence continues at coordinate 1,063,717,026 of CM057452.1, read as the reverse complement.
CACGTAGCAAGATATGTATTACAAGGTCACTATCGGATTCATCATTGTTTATTGTTGAAGAAAGTGAACTGGTCACCTCTAGACATAAATCATAAGTGTCATTGGTTATCTTTAATACACAAAATGAAATATTCATCTGTAAATCATCCAATTTCTTTAATATTATTTACAATGAATAACTATCAAAAACGGATCTTGACAAGACCAGCTCACTTAAATAAGATAGTTGTAGGTAAATATTATAATAAATATTGGAAAGGTTTTTGCTATATCAGGCTGCTAGTTTTGGAATTCTCTTCCTGATGAGGTAAGAGAAATTCCAAATTATTCATTGTTTACTCACACTATAAAGGAGTTACAGTATATACTCACATTTGTGAGCGTTAAATGTTTTTTTTCTCTAAGGTTCCTTGGGATTTTGAGATTTTATAATCCAGCTATTGTAAGTCTTTTAGGTATACCGTGTTGTTTGTATACTGTGGTGTTTGTATTTATATGTTTTTAATATGGAACTTATTTGTATGTAACTAATTAGGAATTTACACAGGTCTCTCTTGTAAACTGGATTATGTCCAAATGACATGTAATACCTGTATAAAAATACATTTTACCTACCTACCTTCTTCTACCCTCCCTGTCTCTCGTGTAGGTTGTGCACCCTGGTATGTTAACATCCCAGTCATGGTTCTCTGTGTACCATGTTTCTGTGACTGCTATGATATACAGGCATCTCTCTTCCATCAAGGCAACCAATTCAGGGAGCTTGTTGCCCAAACTACAAGCATTGGTACTCATTACCCACCATTTCTTGATGGCCTTACCCCTTTTTTCCCCATCCTTGTCCTTACTGCCTTTGTCATTTTCTCCATTTACCCCTGCAGTTCTCCCTATCGACATCTCTATCTTGGTGTTTACCTCACTTACTACCCTGATTTTTTGAGGGAGGGCTAGGATTTCCTTGCTCCTTTCCAGTGCCTCCCCCTTGGCTAGTTTAAATGCTTGCCAATGAAGCATTTAAACCTATCACCTAGGATCCTGGTTCCCCTCCTGGACAGATGCAGACCATCATGCCAGTATAGGCCTGCATCACTTCAGATAGACCCCTGGTCCCCAGTGAAATCAAATACCTGAGCTCTGCACCAGTTTGTCAACCACTGATTGAATCCCATGGTGTGGAGCACCCTAGCCTCACCCATGGCATAGACAGGCAGCACCTCCGAAAAGGTTACCGTGCATGCTATTTGTCTAAATCCACCACCCCAACTCTACAATCTCTTCCTTCACTTCTCTGATCCCTTTCTCAGCCTGTTCATTTGTCCCTAGGTGGAAAATGACATCTAGCTCCCTCCCCCGTGCAGCTGCTCCAGTGATCCTGAGGATTTGTTCCCTGTCCTTCCAAGCCGTGTTGCCAGGCAGGCACCTTGCCTCCCTTTCCCCTTCCTCTCCAAGTTCTACCCCTCTAACAATGGAGTCTCCCACCAGGAGTTGTTTTCTTCCCCTGTGGGGTCCCATGCCACCCTCCTGTGGGTCTCCTTTGTGGAGGTTCCCAGCATCCTCCTTGGTCCACACTTTGTGTTCCTCCATAGGGGAACCACACTTTGCCAGAATGGCATATGAATTGTGGAGCAGTACAACTGGAGGGACGTGCCTCTGTTCCAACAGCCTCACCCTCCCTGAGCCCACTGTGGTCCAACTGCTCCTCTTTCTTGGCAACCTCTGAGGCAACAGCAGTGGCCTGGTGGTCCATGGGTGGGAGAGGAGGTCCCCCAAATCCTGGCCAACTCAGCCTGGAGATGAGCAACCTCCTCCTTCAGCCAAGAGAGGTGCCTGCAGATGGGACAACACCACATCCTCCAGAATGTCTCCCAGAAGACTGCTGCTCCATAGCCACTGCACTGCACCACTCCCATGATGTCTTATTCCTGGCCCTTAACTGTTTGAAATACTTACTCCTTCCTCTGTTTGTTTATTATTTTTGTCTCCTTACTTACTTACTGTCTCTGTGCACTTTAAGCTCCTGATCTTCCTGTTCTGAGACAAGTTCCTATATTTCTCAGTAGTATCCTTACTTGTTCAGAGTCAGACCTTCAGCAGCTGGGGGACAGAGAGCTACTCTTTTCCTTCTAGGTTGATGAGTCTTTTGTGGCTTTGGGATCACTCACTTCCTGCTCCCAAACAGGAAGTTCCCATTGTCAGTCAAATCCTGTGCCAATAGAAGTAGAACTGGCTTAGGGTGAGGGCGTGGAGGGGAGGGAAGGAGGGCAGTATTGTCCCAGTAGAGAAGTATAGTTATAACAGTAGCTCCCTCTTCTTGGAGTTTTCTGCCTGTTCTCTGGCAGAAGCTATTTAGGGCAGTTTTTGAATCTGGCTTTAACCTGGCTTCCTTCTAGCTAAGCCACCCCCCTACTTTATAGCTCTTTCTACACTTAGCTAATTACACAGATAACAATTCACTTCAGCCACCTGAGACTAACACCTAGATAACTGCACAGATGACAATTCACTTCAGCCAACTCAGACAAACACACTAACTTTTCTTTGTTTTTTACCCTAAATTCAAGGTCCCAGTAGTAGAGTTCTAGTTCTTTAGTCCCAGTAGAGAAGTATAGTTATAACAGCAGCTTCTTCTTCTTGGTGTTCTCTGCCTATATCTTGTAGTTTCCATGACAAAAGGACCTTTGAGTTTAGCTTTCGAGGTCTTTGTCATCATGGAAACCACTCGATATGAGAATACCATGGATTGTGTATGGGCTCTACATTGTCCTGTATGTTGTTGTGTGCCTGAAGAGTATGTTAGAGAGAAACATTCTGCCAGTGGAACTGAGTAGAGTTTTGAATTCCTGTTTTCCATGGTAAACATTCCATGATAAATATTCCATATCTTGAATGTGGGAAAAACAGAAAGAAAAGGATGAATAAAGTAGGCAATAATACTTTATAAACAAAGAGAAAAGGTGAGAAAACAGTTACATAGACAGAGGCAGACCCCAACTGCTCGAATACATTCCTGAAATTTATAAAAGCATGTACATTTGAATCATATATCAGTGTTTACAGGTGAAATCTATCATCACCCTCACCAGAAAATAAGGCAACCAGCAGGTTTAAAGTTTTAACACATTTCCATTAAGAGACAGTACTTGTATTGATTTGAAATGCAAGGTAACATTTTTTTTTCTTATTAACCCTTAAGCTCAATCCTATAGCAGTTTTCCTCTTAAGTACTAGACCATAATACATTAGTAAAAAACAAAAATAAAGAGAATGTTGCCTTCAACTATATTATAGCAGTGTAATGAAAATAAAGTTTTAAACACTGCTTATTTTACAAATTACAGATGTTACAGTGCATTTATATGAGAGTTTTCATTTCAGAGAAAATATATATTCTCAACTAACACTACTAAGAGCTACTTTTACTGCAAAGTACTAGTAAATGTATTGATGAAATATGCTATTCATGCATTAGTAGGGACTAAATTTTTCAGTTTTTAAAAGTTTTAGAGTTAATGTATTGTACGCTTGTTTGAACAAACTAATTCTTTTATGATGGTGGCTCATTTTTTAAGTGTGATAAACCACTCCAGGGTGTCCATTAAAAGATTTTAATGCAACTCCAGGGGCATAAGGACACTCAGCCTTCAGACGCATGCATTAGCATCCTTTAATGTCATGGGACTCATGGCTTATTACTTACTTAATGAACTAGGAATAACCACATTCTAGTGGAGAAACCAAGATTGGGAACATCACTCTCTCTGGTCACTTCCCCACAGAAATCTGTTTCCTTATTAACCCCACCACTAGAAGGTCAATTTGGAGGATGAACAATTCCCTTCTTAATCAATCATAGTTTAAAGAGCTGGTGCAGCAATTGGTCTCTGAATATCACTGAAATAACAATGTGGGTGACACCACTCTAGCAGACAGATGGGATGCCCTGAAAGTGACAGTCACAGGGGACATTATACAGTTTGCCTCACAAAAGAGGAAACAAAAACTGGAGTAGCAATTGTTCATTCTGGGAACTACCCATAAAACTGTGATGGACGAAGCCTTGCTGCCCCAGCTCAAATGATGCAGACAGGCTTTAGATACCTTAATATAACAAAAAATTGAGAGGCAGTTGCAATGCACAATGCAGTGCTTTTATGAGAGTGAGGGCAGTGCTGGAAAGGTGTTGGTCTGGCAGATCCAAAGGGTGGTGACCAGCAGAGCAGAGCAGTGCTGAAACTGAAGGATGGGAGACCAGGAGAGGGAGATACATCTGCCCATAACAGATAGCTGGAATATTCACAGATTACTATAAGACCATGTATTCAAAGGAATGTGACTCCATGCATGGAGCTAGGATCACAGAATATTTGGGAAAGCTATGACTCACTTCACTGACTCCTAAACAGCAGGGCACACTAGATGCAAGTTGCAGAAATTCAGGAGGGAAATCATCACCTTAAAAATAATACCACCACAGATGTTAACTGGAGAACATTTGCTGTAGCCACATCCAAGAGCAGGGCCATTCTCGATGCCCTATAGGTGGCAGGCCTCAGACAGCTAGTTTCGGGACCCACTCATGAGGGACCATTCTTAGACCTCGTACTCTCAAATGAGGGCAGTGAGAGGATCTCAGATCTAGAAGTGGGTTGCCATCTGGGAACAAGTGACCATCAAACAGTGTGGTTCAGGTTAAACTCAGCTTCAGAGTCAAGCCATACAAAAGTGAGGGTACTGGACTTCAGGAGGGCTGACTTTGGCAAGATGGGAGAGTGCCTCAGAGAAGCACTAGCAAACAGGCTAGAAGGAGGGGTGGAGCAACAATGGGGAATTATCAAAACTACCATCACAGAGGCAAAAAGCCTTTGTGTGAAGCAAATAAACAAATCAAAACAAAAGAAAAAGCCACTATGGTTCTCAAAAGAGGTGGCTGGGAAAGTCAGGAGAAAAGATAGCATTCCAGAAGTATAAGAAAACACAGAAGGAGCAGGACAGAGAGCTGTACCAGTTAAGGCAGAAGGAAGCAGGGAGTGAAGTCAGAATAGCAAAGGTCCAAACTGAGGAAAAGATGGCCAACTCGGTTAAGAAGGGGAATAAAACCTTTTATAGGTACATCAGTGAGTGTAGAAAGACAAAGGGAGGGATAGTGAGGCTGAATAGAATGAACAGTGGGTGGGCAGAGGAGGACAGTGAAAAAGCAGGGATACTGAATGAATATTTCTGCTCAGTATTCACAAAAGAGGAGGGGGATGTGTCTAATCCAATTAACAGAAGCACTCTTGATGGGGGTTGATCCCAGTCCTTTCACAGAAGAAAGGGTTCTGCAAGAACTCCTAAACTGAAGGTGGACAAAGCAATGGGGACAGATGGAATTCACCCCAGAATTCTAAAAGAATTAAGGGGGGAACTAGTGAAACCACTGGCTACTCTTTTCAATAAATCATGGGAGGATGGTGTGGTACCCGAGGACTGGAGGAAGGCAGATGTTACTCCTCTTCACAAAAGTGGGACCAAGACAGAGGCAGGAAACTACAGACCTGTCAGTTTGACGTCTGTGGTAGGGAAAGTGATGGAGTCACTTCTGAAGGAAAGAACTGTTGAGTACCTAGAGGCCAGTGGGGCACAGGACCCAAGGCAGCATGGGTTCACAGTGGGAAGGTCACGTCAGATGAATCTAATAGACTTCTTTGACTGGGTGTGACCAAAGTAGTAGACCACGGAGGGCTGTGGACATGGCCTACCTAGACTTTAGCAAGGCATTTGACACAGTCCCACACAAAAGATTATAGTCAAATTAACCAGCCTGGGAGTGGGTCCCAGAGTGGTAGCCTGGGTAAAACATTGGCTGGACAACAGGACACAGAAAGTAATTGTAAATGGAGTCTACTCTGAAGAAAGAGGGGTTACTAGTGGGGTACCACAGGGTTCAGTGCTGGGTCCAGTCCTTTTTAATGTCTTTATAAGTGACATTGCAGAGGGACTAGAAGGAAAAATATGCCTCTTTGCAGATGACACAAAGATCTGCAACAGGGTTGATACACCAGGAGGCATGGAAAGGATGAGAAGGGACTTGGCAAGGTTGGAGGAATGGTCAGAAGTATGGCAGCTAGGATTCAATGCAAAGAAGTGCAAAATAATGCACCTGGGAAACAAGAACCCAGGGGAAGAATACACAATGGGGGGAGGTAGTAACAATAACAAAAAGGGAAAAGGACCTGGGAGTAATCATGTCAGATGACCTTAAGGTTAGCAAGCAATGTAAGAAGGCAGTAGGAAGGGCTGGGGGATACTGGGAGGCATAGGGAGAGGCATCACCAGCAGAAAACAGGAAGTTGTTATCCTGCTGTACAGACAGTTGGTGAGACCCCATCTGGAGTACTGCATCCAGTTCTGGAGACCGCATATCCGCAAGGACATAGACAGGATAGAGGCAGTCCAGAAGAGGGCAACTAAATTGGTGCAGGGTCTGCAAGAGAAGCCGTATGAGGAAAGACTTAAGGAGCTTAATATGTATACCCATGAGGAAAGAAGGGAGAGGGGGGACATGATAGAAACTTTTAAGTGCCTCAGTGGAATCAACAAAGTCCAAGAGGGTAGCATCTTTCAGAAAAAGAGACATGCAAGAACAAGGGGACACAATTTAAAGATAGAGAGGGGGTGGTGCATGGGCAATGTGAGGAAGTATTTTTTCACAGAGAGGGTAGTGGATGCATGGAACAGCCTTCCTGAGGAGGTTGTGGGGTCTAAAACTGTGGGAGGATTCAAGAATGCATGGGACAGACATAAGGCAATTCTTGTGGGGGGTAGGAAGAAATCGGCTGTTTGTTAACTAGGATCTACGGCTTATCCTGTAGGTAGTGAAATGGGCAGACTAGATGGGCCAAGCGGTCCTTATCTGCCATCAAAGTCTATGTTTCTATGTTTCACAGGGCTGATGGTTTTACTTTGGAATATTACAAAATATTCCAGTTACTCCCGACCCCAAAATTAATACACTTGTTCATGGTTGTTTTGGAGGGGGAGTGGACACCTCAGATTTGGAGGAGGGCCCTGAGATAACAGTCCTTTTGAAGCCAGGGAGTGATCCCATGGCTTGTGAATCCTATCATCCCATTTCCTGATTATCATTAAATCTTAGGCTGTTTACCACAGTTTTAGTGGCTAGAGTACAGGGGGTGGTGGGTGACCTCATCAACCCGTATCAAATGGGATTTATTAAAGTGGAATCTGCACGTAACATCTGGTGCCTCCTTAGTGTCCTAATAGAACGACGGACCTCAAACCTTTTCCAGCTAGCCAGCTTGATGAATGCAGAAAAGCCTTTGGCCAGGTTGACTGTGCTAACTCTTTTAGACCCAGAATGTTCTAGAATTTGGACCTCAATTCCTCACCATCATCTCAGCCCTCTACCAATGTCCAGAGGCATCCTCTCCCCCTTTCATTTTAATTTGCACTTAGAACCCTTAATGTATTCTCTTCAAAATTATCCTGTTATTAAAGGTATTTGGTGGATGGATCTAAATATGTTTTATCTGCCTATGTAGATGATTTATTATTGCACCTAGAGGATCCCAAGGTTTCCTTGATAGCGGTGGTGAGTGAGATTGTTTTTTTTTGTTATCCCAGGTTACAAATTAAACCTCCATAAAACAAATGTTCTCCCCTAAATAACCTGGTTCAAAAACGAGATGTTACTTCTCTGTGTCTGATTTGAGAGCCTAAATCTTCAGTATATCTTGGAATTTACCTTTCTCACTTTCTGTCTCAACTAGATAAACTGTCCTCATTATTACACACTATTCAGCAAGATTTGCTATGGTGGTGTAAGCTACCTATAGCTCTCTGTGGCCATATTCATGTTATTAAAATGGATGTGCTCTAACATATATTATGAACTGGGGATCATAAATACATGAAGCTGATTGGCCGAGAGGTTTTTGAAGCTGTGATGATATCGGGCTACATCATCACAGCTTCAGAAAATCTCCAGTCACCAGCCTCCTGACTGACTGCGCAGTGTTCTTCATCTCCCGCAGTCCAGAGCGAGTCAGACTTCTAGTTGGCCGCTATTTTAAAAAACAAACAAACAAAAAAAAACGAACTCCCACCAGCTGCGCACACGACATAATTCAGCACAATGCAAGCCGTGGGAAAATACTTTCAAATCAGCATATTCAACAGCATGTGAGTGGCAGCAACAAACGAGTACATTTTTTTCCTCTGAAAAGAACAAACCAGATGCCCTCACTCACACTCTAGTCATTCTCATCTCACACAAACCGAGGATCCCCCAAAAAAAAAAAGCCATGTGCCAGCCACATACAAAAAAACTGCCAGTCTTGTCCCAGATATTCGTAACCGCTCTAATGAATCGCACCAAAACTCTACCTTTTTCTCGTTCATAGGGCTATTCCATTAAACGCACCTGGCAGTGCCACACATCATTGGCTCAGCTCCCCAACTTCTCTCTCAGCATCCAATTCAGCGTACATTCTCCCACAACAAAAATAATATAAATAAAGTACAGTGTGAATGGGGAACATTGTAAAAAAAAAAAAAAAAAAAGAAAGAAAACTGCAATGGTAAGGTGTGGGTTACCCATTCACAAGAGCTCCACTTCCTCTATCACAGCCAAGAACAGTGCCACCTGCTGCCCAGAGCCCTCCAGGAACTATTTTATTTAAAGGTATTCCTCCAACACCCCCAAAACACATTTTGAAAATGTTTTAAAATGTTTCTTTTTTTTTGTTTTACTTTAAAAAATGTTTAAACCACTTCATAATAGCAATAATGCACTCCAGGGTGTGGTATATCATGGGATATCGTCACTTCTTGAGTCGTTGGATGCACTCGGCCTGTGACCTCATGCCCAAACACCCAAGAGGCGTGATGATATCCCATGATATACCACACCCTGTCATGCATTATTGCTTAATTGCATCCTTTAAGGATATTGAAGGTTTACCTCCCAAAGGTTTGGTTTGTTCAGTTGCAATCCAAGATAAATAGAATTTTATGGAGGGCTGCTTGGCTTTCATATTATAAATTGACTATTTCCAAATAACTTGGTGGCTTACAGTTTCCTAATTTCTTTTTGTATTATGGCCCTGTACACTGTAGCAAGTCTTTGCTGTGGGGGGCAGAGACAGATAATTTTATGGGCAGGCCCTAAATCCCACTGTGACTGGACCCAGAATGCTCTCTTTGTAACTCAGCTGGCATACACTTGCAAAGTTTACTTTATATAACTCCCACTCAACTTCCCAACCCTCTTTTGTCCACGCCTCTACAATGATCCCTTAGAGCCCACTTTTAGTTGTGTGCATATTTGGGACTTCCTTGGACGAAAGCCATAACTCAACCTCTGATTGGCAAACCTAATTTTTGCATTGGGGGTCAGTTCATTCCATCCTCCTTTTGTCTTTACTTTATTGATGTAACAGTTGCATCTTTGCTAGATGATGTACAAATTTATTTATTTTTCTTCATTACAGGAATGATTACACCTTCCAACCTTTACAAGCTTTCAATACCTTCAACTCACCCATGCAATTTACTCCTTTATTGGTCCAAGACCATGGTCTTGATGGGATTCCTTTGTCGACAAGCTGATTTTGGATGCTGCTTTGCAGTCACACTCCATTTCTAAACTTTACAGGCTATTTCAAGACGTGGATCCTAAAAGTCCTGTGGGGGGTTGCTATTATTGGGCACAAGCATTAGGCCTTTCATAGGATCCTGAACTATAGCTTTCAGTTTGATGGTCCCTTTACAAATATGTTAAACAGGACAGGTTCCACATAACACAGTACTCGTATCTTATGTGATATCTACTATACCCCATGTTAGTTATATAGAATGGGGAAACTATCGTCTCAGCTATGTTCAGGATGTGGATTGATAGATGGCACATTGAAACGCATTCTTTGGGATTGTGAATGGTATCTCCTTTGTACACAGCTATCAAGGAATCATTGGACCCTCTACTTGGATTGGAAGATTTATTTTCCCCTGAAATATTCCACAGGCAAAACCACCAAAACAGCCCTCTGGTTTCCTTTTGGGGGCCTGTGATTCCCTTTCCTCCTGCTCCTCCACCCTGCTCTCTCCCTCTCACCTCCAAAAACTCTCTCTCCCAAACTATACTCTCTCTCTCACCAGCTCTGCCTTTCTCCAACCCTTTCTTCTTCCTGCTGTGGGGGAAGGGTAGACAAAGCCTCCCATGCCTGCAGGCAGTCTTCCTCCTCTCTTGCTTTTTTTGAAGGGGGAAGGGTAGAGCTGCCTTTTCTCTGTGTAGGAACCCAAAACAAGTAGCATGCACTTTTCTAGCTAAACACCTGATTCCTAACTAGCACCAACAATAATCACAGTCACATCTAGGCTTGCATCAGGTCTAGCCACATCAATGGACCAGGTGTGAGTACCCCCAGGACAGCGGGAGACCCCTGCCCACCCTACATAAGCACCGGGCTGGGGGGGGCTTACACTTATTTATTTAGTTTTTGTTTACTGGGTAAGTGCACTAGACAAGAATGTTGCCTATTTTCAGGCATGATCCTGAAGACTTACAAACAATTGAACATTATATAAACAGGAAATTCATTGGGTGTATCACAATAGGAATTAAGCAAAATTTGAACAATAAAGTAGTGTTTCTAATTGGACAAAGGCAGTTAAAACGGCAAGAAGAACAGAAAAAATAAATTAATTAAGTGCACTAGACAAGAATGCTAACTATTTCAGGCAAAAACCAGGGAGCGTGGCATACATTTGATGGTACTGTACTGGATTGTTTTTGTTTGTGATTGTTGGTTTTGTTTCCTTCTGGTTGTATGTTACTATTGTTTATTACTTAATAAAGCAACCCGTAGCAAATAGTGGATGGTGAACAGTGCCCCCCATGCCAATCACCAACCTGATGTAAAATATAAGCTGTCCATCTTGTATAGGGGTCCTACACCTGTTCATATCCTTAAAGGCACAGCACACTGAATAGTGGGTAGAGATACTCACAAGACACTCACAAGCTTGCACACACTAAAACAAGAAAAAAAAAAAGAAAATCATCTGTAACAGGAAGGAGCAAAACATGTGGAGAGTGGTGCACTGCACTGGCTGTGGAGCAGTAGTCTTCCGGGAGACATTCTGTAGACTGCATTGCTGCCCTATTTTCAGGCACCACTCTGGTCTGAGGAGGAGGTTGTTCATCTCCATGCTGACCTGGCAAGGATTCAGAAATCTGCTCCCCACCCAGGGACCACCCAGGCCACCACCACTACCTCAGAGGTTGCCAAGAAAGAGGAGTTGTTGGACCATGGTGGGCTCATGGAGGGTGAGGGTGGTGGAACAGAGGTGCATCTCTCCAGTTGTGCCTCTACACAATTCATTCACCACTCTGGAAGAGCATGGTTCCTCTATGGAGGCACCCACAGTGAAGACCAAGGAGGATGCTGGGAACCTCCACAATGGAGACCCACAGGAGGGTGGCACAGGACCCCACAGGGGAAGGAAACAACTCCTGGTGGGGAACTCAATTGTTAAAGGAGTAGAACTGGGGGAGAGGGAGGGAAAGGAGGTAAGGTGACTGCCGGGCTCCATGGCTTGAGGACAGAAAATGAATCCTCAAGATCGTGGGAGGCGGCTGCAAGGGAGTGAGCTGGATGTCATTATCCACCTAGGGACAAATGACCTGGCTGAGAATGGGATAACAGCAGTGCAACAGGAGGTTACAGAGTTGGGGAGGGGGCCTTAGACAAGTAGCACACATGGTGACTTTCTCTGAAGTGCTACCTGTCTAGGGCATGGATGACATCAGGGTACTCCACACCATGGGATTCAATGATTGGTTGAAAAACTGGTGCAAAGCTCAGGGATTTGGCTTCACTGGGGACTGGGGCTCCACCTGGAGGGATATGGGCCTATACTGGTGCGATGGTCTGCCTCTATCCAGGAGGGGAACCAGGATCCTAGGTGATAGGTTTAAATGCTTCATTGGAAAGCATTTAAACTAACCAAGGTGGGAGACACTGAAAAAGAGAAGGGAAATCCTAGCCCCCACCAAAAATAAATCAGGGTAGTTAGTGAGGTAAACACCAAGATAGAGCAGTTGATAGGGAGAAGGGCAGGAATAAATGGAGAAAAAGACAAAGGCAGTAAGGACAGGGATGGAGCAAAAATAAATAAAGCCATAAAAAAATGGAGGATAATGAGTACCAATGCCCATAGTCTAGGTAAAAAGCTCCCCGAAATGGTGGCCTTGATGGAAGAGGGATGCCTGGATATCATGGCAGTCACAGAAACATGGTTCACAGAGAACCATGACTGGGATGTCAGCATACCAGGGTACACAATCTACAGGAGGGACAGGGAAGGAAGAAGAGGAGGAGGATTGGCTCTCTATGTAGAGGAAGGGATCAAAGCAAAAGAACTAAAGGGTAAATAGGGAGGAGAGGAGGCACTATGGGTCACCCTGGAGACTGGAAATAGCACCACAATCCACACAGGGGTTGTATACAGACCACCATCTCAGGGGGAGGAAATGGACAAGGAAATGATAGAAGGCATCCTTTGGATGGCAGAGAAAGGGGAGATATTGCTGATGGGGGGACATGAATATGGCAGATGTTAAATGGAGCACCTCTGCTGCAGCCACATCTAAGCGCAGGGCCATTCTTGATGCCCTATAGGGGGCATGCCTTAGACAGCTAGTGTTGGAACCCACTCGGGAGGGAGCAATCTTAGACCTGGTAATCCCAAATGGGGATGGAGAGAGGATCTCTGATCTAGAAGTGGGTAGCCATCTGGGAACAAGTGACCACCAAACAGTGTGGTTCACAATAAAGTTAGCTGTAGAGTCAAGCCATACAAAAATGAATGTACTGGACTTCAAGAGGGCTGATTTTGTCAAAATGGGAGAGTGCCTCAGAAAAGCACTAGCAAACAAGCAAGAAGGTGGGGTGGATCAGCAATGTGGAAACATCAAAACTGTCATCACAGAGGCAACAAGCCTTTATGTGAAGCAAATAAATAAATAAAATGAAAGAAAAAACACTATGGTTCTCAAAAGAAGTGGCGGGGAAGGTTAGGGAGAAAAGGATATCATTCAGAAGTATAAGGAAACACAGAAGGAGCAGGACAGAGAACTGTAGCAGTTAAAGCAGAAGGAAGCCGGGAAGGCAGTCAGAATAGCAAAGGCCCAAACTGAGGAAAAGATAGCCAACTCGGTTAAGAAGGGGGATAAAACCTTTTAATAGGTACATTAGGGAGCAAAGAAAGACTAAGGCAGGGATACTGAGGCTGAATAAAGAGGAAGGTGGTTGGGCAGAGAGGGACAGTGAAAAAGCAGGGATACTGAATGAATACTTCTAATTAGTATTCACAAAAAAGGAGGAGGAGGGTGCCTAATCCAATTAACAGAAGCACTCTGGATAGGGGTCGATCCCAGTCCTTTCACAGAAGAAAAGGTTCTGAAAGAACTCTTAAAACTGAAGGTGGATAAAGCAGTGGAGCTTGATAGGATTCACCCAAGAATTCTAAAAGAACTAAGGGAAGAACTAGTAACACCACTGATTACCTTTTTTAATAAATCATGGGAGGATGGTGTGGCACCTGAGGACTGGAGGAGGACAGATGTGATTCCCCTTCACAAAAGTAGAAGCAAGACAGAGGCAGCAAACTACAGACCTGTCAGTTTGACCTCAGTGGTAGGAAAAATGATGGAATCACTTCTGAAGGAAAGAATTGTTGAGTACCTAGAGGCCAGTGTGGTACAGGACCCAAGGCAGCATGGATTCACAGTGGGAAGGTCATGTCAGACAAATCCAATTGATTTGTTTGACTTGGTGACCAAAGTAGTAGACCAGGGAGGGGCTATGGATATTGCCTACCTAGACTTTAGCAAGGCATTTGATGCAGTACTGCACAAAAGATTAATAAACAAATTAGCCAGCCAGAGAGAGTGGTTCCTAGGGTGGTAGCCTGGGTAAAACACTGGCTGGACAACAGGCACAGGGGTAATAGTAAATAAAGTCCACAGTGAAGAAAGGGGGTTACTAGTGGGGTACCACAGGTTTCAGTACTGGGGCCGGTCCTTTTTAATGTCTTTATAAGTGACATTGCAGAGGTACTGGAAGGAAAAGTATGTCTCTTTGCAGATGACACAATGATCAGCAATAAGGTTGATACGCAAGGTGGGGTGGAAAGGATGAAAAGGGACTTGGCAAGGTTGGAGGAATGGTCAAATGTATGGCAGCTTAGATTCAATGCAAATAAGTGCAAAGTAATGCACGTGGGAAACAAAACCAAGGGGAAGAGTACACAATGAGGGGTAAGATACTGACAACAAAAAAAATGGAAAGGGACCAGGGGGTAGTCATATCAGACAATCTAAAGGTGGGTCAGCAATGTGAGAAGGCAGTATGGAGGGCTGGGAGAATTGTGGGATGCATAGGGAGAGGCATCACAAGTAGAAGACAGGAAGTTGTTGGCCCTCTGTACAGACAGTTGGTAAGACCACATCTGGAGTACTGTGTACAGTGCTGGAGACCCCATTTCCACAAACACAGACAGGGTGGAGGCTGTCCAGAGGAGGGCAACCAGAAAGGTGCAGGGTCTGCACAGGAAGACATGTGAAGAAAGACTAAAGGAGCTTAAGATGTATAGCCTCGAAGGCTGGCCCATCAGTGCAGCAGTTGCATTTCTGCTTGTGACGCCGGTGATCCGGGTTCGGGAATGGACCCAGGTCATCCGAAGGCCGGCCAGGAAAGAAGGATTAAGCATCCTTAGGACTGATCTCCTTCTCTGGGAGGAGGGCTGGGATAATGTTTGGGGCACAACGAACCCCTAGCGGAGGCCAGGGGATCCGCAGCTACTGACATTTGACAGTGCTCGGAGGGGCGGGATAGGCACTGGTCATCATTGCACGTTCCCACCCCACATGCAGGGGAAGAAAAAAATGAGCTGCCGGCCACACTCCATGATGCTAGCCCTTGGCTCCGATTAACCTCCAGGACAGCCCCTCCTTGCCTATCCCATCATCCGTGGTGCTGAACAGGGGAGAGCGGTCCATGGCCCTGCTCTGGGGGCAAGCAAGGGGTGTCCCAGGGTGAGGGTCCATCCAATCTGGAGGTGAGAGCAAGGGTCTGTGACCTGGAGGATCCCTGGTGTGGTCAGTGGCCGCAAAAAGTGTAAATAAAAATAAATAAATAAAAAAGATGTATAGCCTCGAGGAAAGGAGGGAGAGGGGGAACATGATAAAATCATTCAAATACCTCAAGAGAATCAACAAAGTCCAAGAGAATCAACAAAGTCCAAGAGAGTAGCATCTTTCAGAAAAAAGAGATGTGCAAGAACAAGTGGGTACAATTTGAAGATAATGGGGGATGGCTCCAGAGGTAATGGAGGAAGTTTTTCTTTACAGAGAGGGTTGTAGATGCATGAAACAGCCTTCCTGAGGTCATATAGTCAAAAACAGTGGGGAATTCAAGAATGCATGGGACAGACATACAGTAAGGCAATTCTAGTGAGGTGCGGAGGACAGTGAGGGTAGGAGGAAGCAGGCTGTTGGTTAACTAGGATCTGCAGCTTATTCATTAGGTAGGAAATGGGCAGACTAGATGGGGCCAAGTGGTCTTATCTGCCATCAGATTCTGTGTTTCTATATTACCCACCAATCGCTGGACTGATATTACATATTAAATCCAAGAACGCTCTGCACTCGAAGTGCTGAGTGAATCCAAAATAAAACACCAACCTCGCTTCCAGCTGAATGTACAGGTTTTTTATTTCAAGGTGCCTGGATTCACAAAAGTGCTTCTCATTTGATTAAGTCCACAATCAATTAAAATGCATCTAACAACATGCACTAAGTCCCAGTGTTTCAACCATGTGTGTGGTCTTCCTCAGGGGATGAACAGTGCTCTGAGACACTTTCTTTTATAGCCACTCTGATAGACATTGACTGCTCCTATTGTTTAACTGGCAGAACATTTTTCATTATTTTCTGTGGCTCTGTTGGGTCTCAAACCTTGGATCCAAAATTAATTTTTTATTTAATTTTAAAAGTTTTTTGTGTTTAACATTTAAATCAGTATTCAACCATATTGTATCACAATTTCTTAACTATTGTCAACTACAAAAACAACATTCATCACAAGTTTCATAACAATCAAACAAATATCAAAAAAGGAGAAAAAGGTGTGAGGAAGCTTACTAGTAAGACAATTAAACTGAGCAATATATTCTAAGGCTTAATGTGATTATGCTTATTTCAAAATTAATTTTAGACTATTATATTTATCCCATTAAAGATGGCTAATTTCCTAGCAGTAAGACTGTTCATAATTGTCTGAATGCTGATTATTGCTTTTGTCATTCTTGACACCAGTTGTGTAACACTATGAATGCTTAATACAAATTCAGGTGCATACATTATCAGAAATTGTTAAAAAGCATGTTTTTGTTATAGTGAAATAAGTTACTAGATTGTATTAAGCTAATCATAGGCTGTTAGGAAATTAGCCATCTTTAATGGGATAAATAGTCTAAAATTAATTTGGAAAATAAGCATAATCTTATTAAGCCTTAGAATATATTGCTCCAGTTTAATTGTCTTACAAGTAAGCTTCCTCACACCTTTTCACCTTTTTCTCCTTTTTGATATTTTTTTGATTTTTATGAAACTTGTGATAAATGTTTTTGTAATAGTTAAGAAATTGTGATAAAAGATAATCGAATACTCATTTAAATGTTAAGACACAAAAAACTTCAAAAAATTAAATAAAAAATGAATTTTAGGATCCAAGGTTTGAGACCCACCAGAGCCACTGATAATGACAACATGTTCTGCCACTTAACCAATAGGTGCAGTCAATGTCTGGCAGAGTGGCTATAAAAGAAAGTGTCTCAGAGCACTATTCATCCCCTGAGGAAGACCACACATGTGATTGACCTGCTGGTACTTAGTGCATGTTGTCAGATGCACTTTGATTGTGGACTTAATCAAATGAGAACACTTTTGTGAATCCGGGCACCTTGAAATAAAAAAAAAAACCTGTACATTCAGCTGGAAGCGAGGTTGGTGTTTTATTTTGGATTCACTCAGCACAATGAGTGCAGAGCTTTCTTGGATTTTGTTTCTGACATTTGGGGTCAGCAACCCCTCGCTCTGCACCAGGGTTTATTTGAGCACACATCTGTGGAGGTTTGGATAACATGTTTGATATTACATATAGCGCTTTCCCTGGTGCTAGTGGTTCCCCTCAACAGCCTGATATTAAATAAAGCACTTTTCCTGGTGCTAGTGGTCCCCCTGCTGATCAATGGCCCAATTTTACTTATACCACTTTCTCAAGGTGCTAGTGGTCCCCCTCACTGATCACTGGCCCGATATTTAAAATAGCACTTTCACTGAAGCTAGTGGTTTCCTGCTGCTGCTGATCGATGGCCTGACATTACATATAGCACTTTTCCTGGTGCTAGTTGATTCCTCGCTGATCCTTGGCCTAAGAACAATAATATGTTTTGCCTGGTGTACAGTGCTCCCCCACCGATTGCCAGTGTGATAACAATAATATGTTTTGCTGATGTCTAGTGGTCCCTTCCCCACCTGCACCCATGCCCAATATAAGAATCATTATTCCTTGGTGTCCCATGGTCCCTCCCTCAATCCCTTGCCCCACATCTAATTTAATATTCCCTGGTCACCAGTGGTCCCTCCCCCCATTATTCCCTTACCCCATATCTAATTCAATATTCCCTGTTGTCTGGTGGGACCTACCTCCCACCCGATCCCTCACTCCATTTCTATGACAATATTCTCTGGTGTCCAGTGGTTTTGCCCCGTCCTGATCCCCTGTATGATGAAATAAAAAACATTCCTTGGTGTCTAGAGGACCCCCTTCCTAGCCCCAATCCCCTGCAAAATAAATTTATCCCATTCACTGGCATCTGGTTGCTCCCTCTTGCTCACTTACAGCTTGGTCAGTGGTCAGCCATGATGGAGAGAGAAGGGCTGTGCCAGTTGTCAGCTTGGAGTCAAGATGGTGGAGCAGGGTGGTGGTGTACCAACTACTGTACCAGGGTTGGGGGCAGAATGTCTGCTAGATACCAGGGAAGGGATATACATTTATTTGATAGGGTATCAGGGACAGGAAGGGGTGGTCCACTAGATGCCAGACAATGGGATACATGTATTTTACAGGGGATCAGGGATAGGAAAGGAAGGGGTCCGCTAGATGCCAGGGAATGTTTTAATTACAGGGGATCGGGACTGGAGGTCGGACCACTGGACACCAGGGAATATTGTTTTAGACATGTGCAAAGGGATCAGGTGGGGGAAGGACTATGGGACACCAGGGAATATTGTATCAGACATGGGGCAAGGGATTAGGTGGGGTGAGAGATCACTGGACACCAGGAAATGTATATTATCATTCTCGGGCTGTTATCCGTGGAAGGACACCAGGGAAAACATATTATTATTCTTGGGCTGGTGATTGGTGGAGGGGGATCACTAGACACCCGGGAAAACATTATTGCTACTGGGCCAGTAATCAATGGGGGGATGCACTAGACACCAGGGAAAACATATTATTGTTCTCAGGTTGGGGATCAGCTGTTGGCATGAAGCCATAGGCACCAATGAATGTGCTATATGTAATATCAGGGTGGTGATCGGTGGTTACCACTAGCACCAGGAAAGTGCTATATGTAATATTGGGCTGGTGATCAGAGGTGGGTGGGCCACTAGTAGGGCTGTGCAAATACCTTTTTGAATATCCAGCGAATATTCGGTATTCAGTTCCCAGATATTCGTTATTCGGTATTTGTTATTCAGTTAGAGAAAATGCCTTCTTAGAGAACTGGCATACAAGTCCCATAAATGGCTTCAGGAATAGTAGGATGAGCTGTCGTGGCACTTTGGCTTGTACACTGGTGCCACAGGCTGTGTTGTGTTGCTGATGCTTCAGGAGTAGATATGTGTGAAAAAAAATTTCCATGGGCAGAATTCAAGCGAAAGTCTGACTTTTGCTTCTGCGGAGCTTTGGAAATTGATTTCTGAACTTCTTCGGAAATTCCGCCCGCGGTCGCCACCTAATCCAGTTGCCCAGCTTGCCACTGAAAAGCCCAGTCAGTCCAGTCCTGTCGGGTTGTGATCCCTCCCCCCACCCCATCCCTGCCCAACAATAAATGCCCTGGTGGCTAGTGGTCTCTCCCCTTCCCTCCACCTCACCTGCAAAAACTAAGATTGTCCAGACAGGCATTTATCGAGAGTCAAGCTCCCCCCCCATCCCCATCTCTGTCTGACCCGTACTTTTTAAAACAAATTCCCGGTGGTCTAGTGGTTTCCCACACCTTTCCCATCCCCAATCCTCAGTCCCATTATTTCCCTGGTGGTCTAGTGCCCCCCCACCCCAGCAGGTGTCCCATCACCCAGCGGCCAGCTCCTACCCCCATTTTGAACCCCAGCAGGAGGACCGGCACAGCCCTCCTCTCCACCATTGCCAGCCTGCCCACTGAGCTGTCAATGAATGAGTGCATTCTCAACAAGAATGCACTCATTCATTGACAGCTTAGTGGGCTGGCTGGCAATGGAGGAGAGAGGAGGGCTGTGCCGGTCCACCCGCTGGAGTCAGAGATGGGGTGGAAGCTGGGTGGTGGGACACCTGCTGGGGTGGGAGGTGGGGGACACTAGATCACCAGGGAAATAATGTGACTGTGGTTCGGGGATGGGGAGGGTGTGGGAAATCACTAGACCACCAGGGCATTTTTTTATAAAAAAGTATGAGTAGGACAGAGATGGGGATGGGGGGGTTGAATTGTTAAATGCCGCTGGAAAATTTTTGTTTTGGCAGGTGAGGTGGAGGGGAGGGACCACTAGCCACCAGGGCAAGGGATGGGCAGTGTACATGTTGTTTTCTGCCCCAAGGCAAAATTTTACCCATAACTTAAATGGAAGTTTTCTGCTCCACCACAAGTGGAAGTTTGGAAACTTCCGTGAAAGTTCATTGATATCCATGGAGGTTCCACGGCAGCGGAAAACTGCACTTTCACCCACCCCTATTCAGGAGGAAGATGCAGATGTCACGGCACTTTGACTTGTACACTGGTGCCACAGGCTGTCTTGCTGGGTATGTTTCTGTTGTGGAGGAGGATGCAGAAATCATGGTACTTTGGCTTGTACACTGGTGCCACTGTTGCGGCCTGTCTTGTGCTGCTGATGCTTCAGGAGGAGGATGTGGATATCATAGCACTTTGGCTTGTACACTGGTACCACAGGTTGTCTTATTGCATACAGTTCTGTTGTGAAGGAGGAAGATGCAAATGTCATGGCACTTTGGCTTGTACACTGGTGCCATTGCCACAGACTGTCTTGTGCTGCTGATGCTTCAGGAGGAAGATGCAGTTATCTTTGCACTTTGGCTTTCACACTGGTGCCACAGGCTGTCTTATTGGGTATGGTTCTGTTGTGGAGGAGAATGCAGATGTCATGGAACTTTGGCTTGTACACTGGTGCAGGAGGGCAGGCCACCATGTCCTGCTGCTGTTTCTGGAGGAGGATACACAGGAAAATAGTTCATCATGGGCATTCCATTCAGTTTCCCATAGGATTCAACTGGAAGTACAAGAAAACATAACTCTGTCATTTATTGTACTTTGGTGAAAAAAACAATGTGTACTACAAGAATAAAATATGCCACACCATTAAATAATTGTGGCCTTTAAGAAAACCAACTAATAAAACATAATTATGCCCATGGAGAACAGTATAACTTCAATAGGCTAACTCAGTCTATAGTGGTATTTAAACGACACTCTATATTTATTTATTTATATAAGAGTTTCACCAGGAAGGCATACTGAGCAGTGTACCACTCGATTCCAGATGCACCCTGGGGGAATGGGGATATGCAGGATACAGTAATAATAGATGTTAAGTACATAGACATGTGCAGTACAGTTCAATTTAGAGCAGACAAGTCATATATACAAATAGCAAGTTTACATACAGGTGGTATGATGTGCCCTGGGGGCATTGGGATAGGCAGTGTACAGTAGTAATAGCATTTACATACATATAAACGTTCAGTACAGTTCAAATTTAGAGCCGACAAAATCTTATGTACAAATAGAAGGAATGAGGCTCCAACCTCAAGTTTTCCAGCAGTTAATCTAAGGATTCAGAATGTCTATAAACCAATCAGATTGCAACTTTTTGTTTACCCTTTTTATGACGAAGAATAAATGAAACAGAAATACAGAGACTCGAACACATATGAGGTACACCAATATTATGTTTTTTAAAGTTCCCATAAGGGACAAATTCACTTTCAACTTTCAGCCTTGGGAAGGGGGTGCAGATCTGAGATCAGATTTTTGAAACAGTCCCATGTGCAATTAAGCTACTCAAGCAAATTTGTAATCATTTTTTGGTGGGGTGGGTAAAAAATGCAAAATGCCTCCTTAGACTGCCAGAATTTACAGTAGTTATATAATCTGGTGATATCCCTAGAAATTTATTCAGGCATTTTTTTCTGCAAAAGCAAAAAGTGTTTTACAAAATTCTACAGCAACACAACTTGCACATGCAAACGTTTAGAAAAAGTAGCCCTTGGAGTTAAGCCCATCTAACAGAAATATCTGAGCCAAATTCTTCTGCCACCCATCCCACCCCACAATCCCCAGCTGATACAGAAAATGATAATTTGAAAACACCAGACACTTGCATTTCATGAAAACAAAAAGAAAAATGTTCACCACACTACAGTAAAGATGCCTTGCCACAGAATGTGGAGCAGTCAAAATAAATGGATAGCTAACTGAATAACAAAGAGCAGAGAACCATGGGTGTTACATGGGGACAAACAGCACACCATGAGCAGGTTTGCTGGGTACCTGTCGCGGTCATATGCTGGCCTGTAGAACAGGTATGAACTCCTGCTGCAGTAACCCCACGGAAGGGCTAGACGTCTTTATCAGCATTCCCTGGTTTGGTAGCAGTTCAAGGTGAATCTTCCCTCCATCCTGTGTTCTCAAGTATGCCATCTCCTCCAGCATATCTATGTTTGTCACATAGTTGAAGAAGTTCTCATACTGGAAATTCCCTTGCTGGCAGATTTTGTCTACTGCCTTCAGGAACAAGTTCTCTCCTGTTGGCCAGTCGTGTTGCAGTAAGACTATCACATGACCCAAGGCCAGGTCATCTCTGCTGTCTGTGAAAGCTCGTAGCCTGAAGCAGGCCAACATCAGCTGGATGCAGTAGGGCATCACAGCTCTGTTTGTGCAGGGTAAAAGTTTAAGGTCAGAACCTCTCTGGAATTTGGGCTTCATTTTTGGTGTGTCGTCCTGTGTTTTTGTACCCTCCAGTGCAGGGGGAACCACGTAGCATACTGACATCCAGCACCTTTTCGCGCAACAGTCTGTACTCCCCCATGGCAAAATGACATGATGCCATTTGGATGAGAGCTCTCTGCTGTTCCAGTGATGGGCACACTCCTCTTAATGGGATTGGGTATTACAGGAAACACACATGACAGATCCTTAACTAATTCTGTCCTTAAAAAAAAACTAATAAAACATAATTATGACCATAGAACACTATAACTTTACTTCATCAGGCTAACATACAAACTCAAATCTTACCTTTGTAACTAAGAGTCTATGAGGACTGCACTCTTGCATGACGCCCATTCTGCCCATGATGTGTGGCCACAAAGATGTCTTTTAATATGCTACCTGTTAGGGACACATAATGAAATGAAGTGCTTCAAAATGGCCTGCACATATCCATGAAGTCTCCCTTCTCATGTGGCCATCAGATGATTCAAAATCAGTGGTCACTGGTCAGACAGCTCCATTTCTTCCTCTTTTTATGTATTACATAGAAACATAGAATTTGACAGCAGATAAGGACCTTGGCCCACCTAGTCTGCCCATTTTCCTACCTAACAGATAAGCTGCAGATCGTAGTTAACCAACAGCTTACTTCCTCCTACCCCCCCACTAGGACTGCCTTATGTCTGTCTCATGCATTCTTGAATTCCCCCACTGTTCTTGACTCCACGACCTCCTCAGGGAGGCTGTTCCATGCATCCACAACCCTCTCTTTGAAAAAATACTTTCTCACATTACCTCTGAGCTGTCCCCCCTCTATCTTCAAATTGTGCCCCCTTGTTCTTGCACATCTCTTTCTGAAAGATGCTACCCTTTTGGACTTCGTTGATTCCCTTGAGGTACTTGAACATTTCTATCATGTCCCCTCTCTCCCTTCTTTCCTCAAGGGTATACATATTAAGCTTCTTTAGTCTTTCTTCGTATGTCTTCTGGTGCAGACCCTGCACCATTTTGGTTGCCCTCCTCTGGACAGCCTCCACTCTGTCTATGTCTTTGCGGAGATGGGGTCTCCAGAACTGCACACAGTACTCCAGATGGGGTCTCACCAACTGTCTGTACAGAGGGATAACAACTTCTTGTTTTCTACTATTGATGCCTCTTCTATGCATCCCAGTATCCCCAGCCTTCCTTACTGCCTTCTCACATTGCTTGCCCACCTTTAGGTCATCTGATATAATTACCCCAGGTCTCTTTCCATTTTATTGTTGTCAGTATCTCACCCCCATTGTGTACTCTTCCCTGGGTTTTGTTTCCCATGTGCATTACCTTGCACTTCTTTGCATTGAATCTGAGCTGCCATGCATTTGACCATTCCTCCAACCTTGCCAAGTCTTTTTTTTGTTTTCTCTCCAATCCCATGCCCTGCCCACATGCCCCGATGTGACATGCACATGTGAAGGCATGTGCATGCACGCCTTGTGGGACCACCCTGCCAGTCACCAGGTTCCACCTATGCTCATTGCTGTGCCTTCACACAGCCATGGCAGGACTACAGATAGACCCCCCACCTGGGAGAGGAGAGCATTCCTACTCCTACCCCCCACCACCAGCCCAGCACTCTGTGGTGACCAGAGGTCATTCCCAAACCCATGTCACCAGTGCAGCATGAGGTAAGGTGTCCAGCACCTCAACCCTCAGTGACACTGGGCCAGCTTACACAGTTTATTTCAGTAATTCCCACACAAATACCACCAAACAGAAAGAAAACAATGCAATGGCTGAATACTTACCTTCACAAGTCATACACACAGTGTTTTTCAAAGAGTCCATCAGACATGTGATAAAATTCCTGCAGGGTAAAAAAAATAAAATAAAATAAACATGATTAATTTCCATCCAAAATACATAATTATAGAAATACAGATGCACTGTTCAATCATAATTCCCAAACCAGTTCAGCGAAACAAACATAAAACAATTAAAAGATTTCATGCAATTTACTTACTTTTGTTGGTAGCACACAATGTGGTACTTGAAGATGAGCAACATCACTCTGGCATGGGCGAGCATCATGATTCCAGACTTCTTCATCATAATTTTTGGTGATTTGACATGGTAAATGAATACTGGAGTGGAGACTGGTGATGCCACACTGGTATCTGGCATATTTCAGTCATGGGGAATACTGGAGAGCAAATTTCAGGCATGGGCAATCCTGGAGACTGGTGATGCCACATTGATATCTGGCAAATTTCAGGCATAGGCAATACTGGAGAGTGTTGATGCCACACTGGTATTTAACAAATTTCAGGCATGGGCAATACTGGAGACTGGTGATACCACATTGGTATTCAACAAATTTCAGGCATGGGCAATACTGGAGACTGGTGATGCCACATTGGTATTCAGCACATTTCAGGCATGGGCAATACTGGAGACTTGTGATGCCAAACTGGTATTCAACAAATTTCAGGCATGGGCAATACTGGAGACTGGTGATGCCACATTGGTATCTAACATATTTCAGGCATGGGGAATACTGGAGAATGGAGACTGATGATGGCAAACCAAATCTTACACTTGGCTTATGGTGCTCTAAGCAACTAGTTAGAATATTTGTGCAAACTTATGCTGAGCACCCACCACCTCACATTTCACAGACACCATAAGTGGTTTACAAATTCATGTGATTATTAAAAAAGCACAACGTCTGATGCATTTCAGATCCTAAAAGATTCTTTTTTCAAAGGCAATTATAGCAACAATGAGCACTATTATATATACATATGTGCTGTGACATCACAGAGACATCATAATACAAACAACCTTCAAATTCATAGGATGTAATACACCCTGACCACATGATGTGCCCATGTGAAACATCCATTACCCACCCATAGGTACCACATATTGTTAAACAGACAATTCCAGAGGAACTACAACACAGTGTTACTAAACTGCAGTGCATAACCATTGAAAGTGCAGATGTTGAAAACATATATCGATATACTGTATACCGCATAGCCAAAAAAATCACCTATAGCATAATGTACAGAAAAGCAGTGGAAGAAAGGAGGGAATAAAAAAGTAAGAAAAGACAAAAAGACAAAAACAAAAAATTAAAAATGGAGAAAATAAAGGGGTAAGGGGAGGGGGGAATTTAAGATTTTCACTGTCAGAATCCAAAAGTAATGTAGCGGCAGCAAGCAAGTCATCAACGTGTAACACTTCATTTCCATTTTGTGTTCTGCAAATATGGTCCGAGATCAAGACCATAATTTAAGCCAGGAAACTTATTATCTGCCAATGTTACTATCCAAAACTTTTCTTTATTCAGCAGCTCTATACTGACACAGAACAGTCACCAAGAATGTCCTGTAGAAGAGCTGAAACACTGAAGGACATTCCTTCCAGTACACATCGATTACACTGAACCCAAGTTTAAAAAAAACTTGATTAAATCAGCAAATGAATGGCTGTGTACAGTGCAAAAAACTTGTCCATCTCAAAAATGTTGCAGTTAGTAAAACATTCACCAGCTGTAATGTTCAAAGGGAATATTCAGTAAGATACTGTAGTTGCTTACCTCTTGACACCTGAAGGGTTATTTACCTGGCAACAGGTTCAGTCCCAACCTTCTATGGGGGTAAAATAACCTGTTGCCTAAAAGTAGAACTTCAGGGCACCAAGAAGGTATTTCATCCTGCAAGAGCAGTTCACTAATACAGCAATGATATAGCGCCACTGAATAAAGCAAAGTTTTGGATTGTAACATTAGCAGACAATAAGTTCCTGGCTTAAATTATGGGCTTGATCTCAGACCATCGAGGAAAACAAAATGGAAATGAAGTGTTACACATTGATGGGTTGCTGGCTGCTGCTACATTACTTTTGGATTCTGACAGTGAAAATCTTAAATTCCCCCTCCCTTCCTCCTTTATTTTCTCCATTTTTTATTTTGCTTTGCTCTTTTCCCCTTCTTACTTCTTTTATTCCTCTCCTTTCCTTCTACTGCTTTTCTGTACATTATGATAGGCGATTATTTAGCTATGCTGTTGCATATATATGATATTATATGTTTTCAACATCTGCACTTTCAATGGTTATGCACTGCAGTTTAGTAACACTGTGTTGTATTACCTTTTGAATTGTCTGTTTAACAACATATAGCATCTAAGGTGGGTAATGGATGTTTCACATGGGCACATCATGTGGTCACAGTGTATTACATCCTATGAATTTGAAGGTTGTTTGCATTGTGATGTCACTGTGATGTCACAACACTTGTGTGTGTGTGTGTGTGTGTGTGTGTATATATATATATATATATATATATATATATATATATATATAAAATAGTGCTCAGTCTTGCTGTAATTGCCTTTGAAAAAGGATCTTTTAGGATCTGAAATGCATCAGGCGTTATGCTTTTTAAATAATCACATGAATTTGTAAACCACTTCTGGTGTCAGTGAAATGTGGGGTGATGGGTATTCAGCACAATTTTGCAACAAAGGGCAGCATCATCAGTCATGGGGTTGTTGGAAAAAGAGCAATATGTTGAGTGTCATTAACATAATGTCAGATGGGATGTTGGTGCAGATAGTCCACAAGTTGGGTCAGGCCAGCAGCACAAGTACAGGTGGTGTGTGTCACATAAAACTAGCATTGTTGTTAAAGTGCTGTGAAATCCAATTATTCAAGACTTTTACTTGTAATTGAGATGTGGTAAATTGAGCTTGATGAACACAAGTTGCTCATCATGTTCAGGATCTAATGAGGATCTTTGTGGCTCCACCATATCCCCTGCTGTGGTAAACAACCTCTCTGATAGCACACTGGTTGGTGGGGGGCAGCTCAGGGATTTCATGGCCAGCTGTGCTGAGTGAGGGGATGATTTCAACTTTTTGGTCCAGTGCTCCAGTGGGTCAACTGAGATGGGTTCAAGAGCATCTGTCAAGAAGCAATCCAAAACATTGCTGGCTAAGAGTGGGTGCTGCTCATTTCACTTTATTTGCTCCACCTGTAGGGATGAACTGAGTTGTGCACCAGCAGTCTTCTTCCTCCATTTCTGGAGAAATCTTCCACCTGCTGTTCTTGTTCTTCTAGGACTACTTCAGTAGGCATCACATCCTTGGCACACATTGTAAGGTGAGCTCTGAGCACAGCTGCTGATGAAACTTGTTGACATGGTGGGCGGGCATTTCAAGGTGCAGTATCTTATACTTAAGCCTCAGGTCCAGCATAGTTGAAAAAACATATGGCTTAGTGGCACAAATATCTGTGAACCTGTTCCCTAATTCAACTGTTAGATTGTGTACAAGGGCCATCACTGCAGGTGCAAGATCAGCATGGGTGGAAGATCTCTGCAGCGACTTCTTCAGTATCTGGACTGCAAGGATGACCTGAGTCAGTAGTGCCGATTCTGCACTCATGTCAAGTGTGCTTCTGTCAAAAGAACCAAGCACTTTTACTGTTCCTTCAATAACAGCCCAGTTCTGGTGGCTGAGAATTTCCCAATATCTGTCTCCATACTCATTTCATGGAGAACTGCTTCTGCTCCAGTAGCCTTTGCAACATGTAGAATGTCAAGTTCCTCAATGTTGACACATCCTATTTTATACTGTGCTGTGCTATCTGAATGTGCACTTGCAACTGCCACAGTTGGTTTGTGGCTTTAACCGAGTGATGGAAATGGGCACATATTTTTCTTGCTGTCTTAAGTGTTTGATCAACCTCTGGTGTCCTGCAGATGGACTTTGCCACCACCAGATTCAAAGTGTGTGCATAACAACAGATGCCTTTAAAGTGCCCTTCAGACACGGTCTTTATCATATTTGCTGCATTGTCAGTCACAATGAAACCAACATGCAGTGATGTGTCTTCAGTCCATACATGCAGCATGTCTTGCAAGAAGGCCAAAATATTGGTGGATCAGTGATCCATAGGCATAACAGACACATTCAGAAGTGCAGACCTGCTATGAGACATTGTGGAGGCTGCACCAGGAGAATGATGGGAAGTATGTAGACCTGCAGCTTCACTGCCTGTACCAGTTGGGTCTGCTGCACACACACCAATGTGCAGTCAGTGACATGCATG
The DNA here is from genome assembly GCA_016271365.2 of Neoceratodus forsteri. Taxonomy (NCBI): domain Eukaryota; kingdom Metazoa; phylum Chordata; order Ceratodontiformes; family Ceratodontidae; genus Neoceratodus; species Neoceratodus forsteri. Next base: position 1,063,688,595 of record CM057452.1, on the reverse strand, counting down.
CATGGTTGAAGTTTGTGCTACTCCTTACGTCTGTTGTGCCATGGAAGACATCCCCAACTACATTTAATAGTCACTGCAAGACTGCCTTGCCGCATCCTCATAAATGTTGGGCACAACATGCGGGAGAATGTTGTGCCGATGGTATCTGATACTATGGGTGCAAATATTGCATCAGCTGCCTGAAACCAATGTTTTCTACCATTGAAAATGGCTGAAGAACAAGTGCAATCATTTCCCCAATTAACTGGGCGATCTGTTGTACACATGGGTGTGATGGGGTGATATTTAGTCCTTGCATGAAAGGACCACATAATGGGTGCCAAAGAAGTCTGGGACTTAATCGGGTCTGATGTCTTTCAATGGGAGATGTTGTGAACCATGCAGCAGATGAATAATCAGGAGGCAAAGATGCAGCCACAGTTTGTCCTGACATTGTTTTGTGATGAACTGTCACTGGTGTGGATGGGCACAAAAAAACTGTGTCAGACTCACTGACGTGATGACAATCACCACCATTTTGTGACTGGGAATCATCAACATGATCTGGACCCCACCAGTACCACAAGAGGTTGTTGTCGGTGTTCTGTGGGGCAACACACTGGATCCCTGCAGTGCACTGGCATGCTTCAGCTTCAGATGATTATTCATTTCCGTGGTAGTTAGGTTAGAGACATCTTTTCCCCTGTTAATTATGGTGGGACACAGCCCACACACTGCCTTGGCTGGATCATTGTTTGATAAGCTAAAATGAAGCCACACAGTGCTTCTTACAGCCTACTTGAGCCGCATATTTGCACCAATAGAGCGCCATGGCTACTCTTTTTTTCCCACTTTTACCACCAGCTGAACTGTGTGCTGCAACAGCACCTTGATCTTCCTCCACAATAGCTGTCTGACTTTCTTGATTAGAACTTTCCCTGTCTTGCTTTGATGGAGGTGGCACAACCCTGCTGAAGCTTAGTGTGGACTGTTTCATTTTTGTGACAGATGGAGGTTTAATGCCTTGCTTGCCCTGCTGACCATGCCTATGCTCACTTTGCTCAGTACTCCTGGCACCTTTCCTCAATTTGTCTGCAGACTCTGTAGCTCTTAGTTTTTACTAGTCAGATATGAGGTCTATTCTAACTCATCCCAAAGTCACTCCTGTGGTGTCAGTGTCATTGCCAGATGCTGATGATGATGGTAGCTCACTAGGGTCTGGAATATATTCAGAGCCAGAAGACTGGTCTGAAAACTCTGCATCCTCCTCATATAATACATCATCAACCACATGAGCAGCATGACTGTTGCATTTAGATTGCATCCTAGGGGTAGGGTACTCATTGTCACAGGCATTGTGGAAATATCTGTTGGTGCGGTGTCCAGGGTCATGGCAGTAGCCACATTTACGGTGACTACACTGGTAGTGATTACAGTACTAGTAGCCATGGGTTCAACATTGTCACTGGAGGCACTTGTAGAAGCACTGGTGGTGGTGTCTATAGTTGGAGATAGGGTTACAGTGACAGGGATAGGAACAGTTGTACTGGTGGCACTGGCTAATGTACTTGTGCTACACGTGGTCATAGGGACTGACAGTACGCTAATGGTGGGAAGGGGTGAAACATCAGCAAGAGTATCAGAAGCTACCGGGTGATTCAAGACTTTAGCTGTGGCTGCTACTTCCTTACTTGAAGTTCTGTTAATCTGTAATGCCCCCCTACTACTGCCATAGAAGGTCGGGCAGAAAATGGGTGACTTCTACTGGTGGTGGTAACAATGCTATCAATTAGGTTACTACTACTAGAGCTTCTTTCATCACCCAAAGTACTATGTGAGAGCTTATCACCATGCTAATTGCAAAAATATTTTGGTACTCGAATGCATCCAGATGAACATACAGTACCTTCTGATTCAGCATCACTGCTGCTTGCCATGAGCGAACTAGACCAAGTCCTTTAATCAGTTTGCATATCACCAGACATGATAAATGATACTGCAGCTGGTTAATGTTACAATCAGTAGACGTGCTATGATTAATTAACAACACAGTCAAATATTTTTATTTATGTTATGGTATGCAGCTATGTATGTAACTGTGGGTGTAATATATGCAGCTTGCAAATAAGCCACAACAGAACCAAACCCAACAGGCCCAACACACACAAAATTCAGTGTGCCACACCTGACACACTGAAAAACCCCAGAAGAAACTGATGGACAGATGTGTGACTCACTCTGCACTTACACTCAGATGCAGTGGGGTGGAGATACTAGGTGTCAAAATACTTTATTTTTCTAAACAAAATCAGACTGTCATTAATGCTCAGTTACATCACAGGCAGCAGCTTGTCACACTCACACTACTATATTTTGTGTGGATTGGAATGTTTATTCATTTATTTTATTTATTTAGGGATTCGGATCATACCTTTGAGGTCAGAGCTCTTTTACAAAGGTTCTATGTCAAACAGTGACAATGACAACAATAACAAACAGTTTATATACAATACTCGAATAGTAGGTAGCTAGTATACAATAAGGTTACAATGTCATTCATAGTACCAGTGGTGATAGTACAGCATCAGAGCATTCAACTAGGGTAAGGGACAGTGTTTATATGTAGCGAAGGAGATAAAGAGGTGTGACACCTAGTGTGAGAGTCCGAGGAGGAGTCAAGGTGAGGGGGAAGGGAGACTGGGCGGGGGGAGTGGACTGCCAAAAGAAGTGGCTTAGTCTAGGAGGTTGAGAGGTAGTAGTAGGAGGTTGGTTTTAAGGTTAACCCAGTGGGGGAAAAGGAATAGGGTGGAGAGGAAGACAGAGGATAGGGCAAGAGGGAAGAGTGGAGTAAAAGGAAGGGGAAGGAGAGTATGGGTGAGTGGGCATTATGGGTGTTAGAATCCTAGTGGCAGTCACAAACTGTCCTAGTAAGAAGGTGTTGCCTTAGGCCATTTTTGAATTGCGAGATGCATTGGGAGTTTAGAATGTGCACTGGGATTTCATTGAGCCATTGGGGGGCTCTATAGCTGAAAGCATGCTGTTCCTGCACAGTTCGATGGAAAGGTGTTGATAGGGACCCCCCCCCAACCTGCCTCTGGTGGTATAGCTGGTAGCACTTGGTTTTAGGATGCTAGAAATGCATGGGGGGTTTTAGCCATTAGCACCTTTTTTCCAAGGAGAGATGTTTGGAATATAATCCTGTTCTTTAGTGGCAGCCAATTGGTCTCCTCATATAAGGAGCAGGTGTGGGTATTTCGATCTGCAGCCATTGTGAGCCTACATGCCTTGTTGAGGACAATGTGAATCCTTTTTAGTGCAGTGTCTGTTGCTGCGCCACAGTCCACCAATCCATAGTTGATGGTAGAAAGGATGTAGCTGGAGACTGAGAGACGGAGGACCTCTGGAGTGAGATACTTTTTATGCGTATAGACTACACCCAGCTTGGTGTTCACTGCCTTTACCACTGTGTCGATGTGTTGGGTGAAGGATGTTAACCACTGGGGTGGGGGACCACTAAGCGGCAATGCTTACTAAACAAAACCATCCTCTGTGAAAAACTGTTACTGAGCCCAGAAACAGTTCCCCAAATTATATATATCTTTTCTAGATACTATAATTCTGTCACACTAGACAGAAAACTTAAGCCCGACTTTACTAAGCAAAAAATGGGCTCTTTTCTAAGACAAAATATATCTCTTGAAAATGAAGAAAATTCACACACTGTAAGAGCAAACATATGTGTGACTTGCTCTTTACTTATATCGCACAGATGCAGTGGAGTGGGGGAAACTAGGTGGCAGATTACTTTCTTTTTCTAAACAAAATCAGATTGTCATTAATTTTCAGTTGCATCACAGGCAGTGTCCTGTCACACTTACACTACTATATCGTTTTGTGTGGTTCAAACTTTAACACAGGGGGGTGTGAGCCGAGAACAACTAAGCAAAAAGTGGCGATTCTGCTTAGCAAACAACCCTCTGTGAATGACTGTTACTGAGCTAGAAACACTTCCCCAAATTATGTATATATTATATTTTATAATACTATATTAACTTTTCTGAGATTTCACTGAGATTTTGTGTGGACTGGAACTTTGAAGTTAAACCGGGTGGGGAACTACCATAGGAGCAGGGTTTGTAACATTTTGGTGGGGCCCAGGGTCAGAGCCTACCCCAACCCTGAGGTCAGGGGTCAATGCCTGTACCCCTTCCAGCAGGGTCAGGGTGTTCAAATCAAAATCTGTATTACTTGCCCAGCCATGACTATAGCTGAATTTTCACTTGCCCTTTATTAATTACAATGAAATTAAATCTGTTTTGTATTTGCCCTTGATCAAAATGTATTTGCCCCAGACAGAGGCAATGTGATTTACACACCTGTGAGGTCTATAGAACAGAGCCCTTTCTACATGAGGATGGGAGTTAAGCCAGACCACCATTGGACCTCCGCTATTAGCGTAGCAATCATGTTACACTACTTGCCCACCTCACGACACACTCTATGCCATGTCGGTTTGTTGGTTATTTTTTTTTTAATGTTTAACTGAGTTGGGGTTAACCCTATGCACACTCTGTTAAAAAAAAACAAGGAAAATGTTGGGGCAGAGCCTCCCAACTCAGGCAAAACCTAAATCAACAGCAAGCATGTAACAATAGTAGCCTTGTGCAGCTATAGTACAGTGCAGCAAGCATGCAACAAAATTACGCTGTATTATAAAATGGGTCTTGAAAATCCTGTAACCTCATTAATCAAAACATGTCACATGACTGGTGTAAATCCTGCAACAGAGAATTGGTAAAGATTCTGCTGATCAAATGTTTACTTTCTTTGAAACTATTTAATTTTTGTTTTTATTTTTAATAAAGGTTCATTTATAATCGCAATAATGCACTTCAGGGAATGTGTAGTAGCGGGATGTACACACTGCTTGTGTGATTAAAGTAACTCAGCTGCACCTCGTGACACACCACACAAGGCATGTGTAAATCCCACAACACATGCCCTGTTGTGTATTATTATTAATTCTCTGTAGCTCTGTGCTAACGCTAATAGCAGTGGTCTGATATTCTGCATAGTGGAAGGTCAGCAAAAGACTGCCAGGAAAAAACCCAAATGGATCTCTTGATCTTGTCATTTTTGGTCCAGGTCAGGGATGTTTGCTTATCTTTTTTTTTTTCATACTTGTAAGCAATTGAGCAATTTATTCATTTTTACCTGCAACAAGTACACAGACAGAACAGAACTACAGTCTGACAGAACTCCTAAATGAGGCTAGCACCAATCCAGAAGTCCTTACTAGTGGGTATCTGCCCTCTCTGCATATATTTTTGAGAATGACTTAGTTTTCTTAACCAAGGTTTACCACATGATCATCTCATCTAGACATAACTAAGTTCACAGCCTGACCACTTGGCAGCAGAGATGAGAGCCAGACCCATGGCCTTGGCAGGATGCAGGGTCAATAGTACTCCTAATGTGCTACTAATACCTTTCACCACATTTTTGAAGACTTTTGAGACATTAATAGCAAAGAGTTTTGAGTGTCCCCAGAAATTTCTTCTTTTTTGTGCCCTTCTCTTCTGCAGGAACAGGATGACACATTTATACCCATTACCCATGATCATCCGATTCCCCAGCCAGCTGCAGGCTGCTCTGCTTATCAGTCAGAGTCAGACTGGTGGCTGGTTCACAAGGTACCTGGACATTCCCAGGTGGGCTTTGTGGGCCACCTATATTTGAGTCCACAACGTCTTCTAACTCTCCAAATCTTTGGTTTTATTATGCATTTTTTAAATGAAAGTGCCCTGTATGTAAATTTAAGATGCAAACACAGGGCTAGGGTATCATATTGATGTGGAATACTGATGAGTTTTTTTCACCCTGGCCATACCCTATCATTTTCTAGGAATCCAAGTTGGTGGCTGGGCCCTTGTGTCAGCTTTCTAGGACACCCGCCACCAAACCCTGTACCTCAAGTCAACCCTGCTAATGCTCATCACAGGGGTTAAGTTGGGCAGGAGCCCACTAGAACTCAGTTCTCAACTTCCACCATCACCACTTAAAAATGTTAAGACAGTTCCACCACCTCAGAGTCAACAGACATTCTCCCTCCATTAGTTCCTGACAGTGTCAGTGTCACAGTTCCATTCCCTTCCAGTCTCGTTTTCCCCCCTTGCAATGAATCCCATCCCCACTGCACCTTACCTGGCTAGTGCTGGTGTGTGCTACCTACTGAGCCACTGACATGTTGACATTTTGAAATGGTTTCTTTTTTCTGTCAAGAATCACATATTTTAGTTTTACTGAAGTTTAGGCTGTGAACAGCTTTCACATGTGCTTTGCTATTAATGCTGTAATAACCAAGAATGATTCTGTACTACATAAGAGCAGCATCATACCCTATATAAACCTCACAGTGAAACCATATTACAAAATACAAGATGTTGGGAAACAAGACTTATTTTTTTTACTTAAGGGACATTCAATTGCCAGAAACTATAAGCTTAGCCATATTGTGTGCCTTTTCTCAAATTCTAGAAGAATGCTATGATTTATGAACAGGTCTGGAAATTTGGAAAACATATTTTGTAATTGATAACTGGTTTCAGACCAAAACACAGAATAGTAACAGCTTTGTTACCATCCTATTCTGAAGAGCTGTGAAGATAACAATGGGACAGCTTGTGCAGTTTAGACCTCACCAAAACATCTTGGTAAACTGCCTTGCTGGCCACAAGATAATGCAACAGTCTGCCACTGACAACACTAACTTGACAAACAGAATGTCTGCCCTCTCCCATACAAGTAAGGTCTCAGTATGATTAGGTGAACCATACAGAGTAAATGAACCATCCAGAGTAAGTCCTGGTCAAGCCAAAATGGGGAACTTTGTCGGGGAGGGGGGTAAGATGGGGTGGTCTGAGCACCAGAGGTACGGAGTATGAGTAGTTAAAAACTGAAAGCAGAAGTCTCATTGACAGCAGAGCAGAAAGTAAGTCCAGCATAGGGGGCTAAAAAGGAAAATTTAAAATATTACCCTTTCTCCCCCATCATAGCATACTGCAGTGCTGTTTACCATAAATAGTGTGAGCAGGGCACCATGGGCTCATGACATGAGTGGGGCCGTGAACTCAGGAAACCCGCCCTGTGCCCCTGGCAGGATTTGTTATACTTTGATCCTCCTACTGTAATTTAGCATTTTGAAGTAATACAATGACTGCTGATGTGGTGAAAGTTTAAGGTCTGTTATTGATCTGGATGGATTAATTGAAAGTTGGAACCAAACTACTTTGCCAGAAATACACCATTGGCAGTGACACTTCCATTTCACTTAAGTGAGGTTCCCTGTACAGAGAGACTTCAGACTTGTGCAACTGAACTTCAAAATGTATAATATAATGATTGGGATCTAAAACGCATACCAGGGTAAGACATATCAGAAGCGCCGCCCTCCCAAAAAAAAAAAAAAACAAGCATTAAAACCTAAATCAGAAAGCCTGCCCTGCCACAATAACTTTCAAAAAGGTATAGTAATAAAACCTTGGTCTCGTTTTATGCCAACTACAAAATCACACAACTGAGAACCAGTCACGAAGAGTAGCCAGTTGCCGACCCTATAGATCATTAACGTGATATTTCACACACCACCGATTAGACACAGATTCCATAAAATCATTGAACATCTTTTTTTTTAAATTTTCAAGACCACTCTGACCTGTTATCAAAGTTTGAACCGGAGGCATCCTCAGTGCCACAGTGTGGGAGATGGGGAGCGGGTGTTGACAAAATACAATAAACAAAATTAAGTAAATAAATATGCTGGGCGGTGGTATTTTCCATAAGGAGGTTTACCCTGAGCCTGTATGGCAGCCCTATTTGTTCCAGGCCCCTGGTTGAAAATATGGGAAGAGATGGGGCTCAAGGCCAGGCAGTAGGGGAGGCATGCACTTTGACTTCACAGGGAGGGGAGTTGAATGGGCAGACAAGAAAGGATGAGATTAGCTGGCTGAGGAGATAGAGGGGTTGGGTAGCACAAGCAAAAAGGGGCCACCAGAGAATCTCTCCATCTCCTTTTTGCAAGCTTTCTGGCCAATTTTGGCTTGCTAGCACTTCAGTCGGCATTTTCTGCAGTGTTTTTAAGGAGTGATAAGGCCAGTGGATTTCCTAGCATTGTCAGGGTTTGGTTGTGCCCTGGTGTTTTGTTTTGGGCCTTTTTTGGTCCATTTGTGGGTTGAATTAATTGTTTGCTGTTCATTTTTTGTAGTGGGCTCTGTAGGACGTGACCAGTCATGTGGGGTCTCCCGCTTTCCTCGCTCTTCCTTTGTCTTTGAGAGACATTTTTTCCTGGGTGGAGCAAGACAGTGCAGAAGAAGAGGATCAATGTGGCAAAGACCATGCAGGATCTTCTGTGGTGGGCTAAGTAAGGGGACCTGCGGGCCTGAGATGGCTGATGGGGCCAGGAAGTGCATAGGAAGCTGAGCAGGTGGGACATATAGAAGTAAAAAAAAAAAAAGAAAAAATTTGATGAGGGTGTTTGGGGCAGTGTTTTATGGGGGATCCATACTAATTCCTGACATCTAAATTTCCGACAGTTTAAATTCCATCACCGAAATCCTGACTAAGCATTTCACCAAATGTTTCTTTCCTTGACTACCATAATACTGACCCGACTGCAGCAGTGATCTCAGTGAAAAGATGTGCCACATTATTTAACTGAAAGATGAAGCACTGTCGGAAAAGCAGCAGCTTTAGCAGCACTCCTTGCATGTGTCAGTTTTATGACAGACTGTGGCAGCATTATTTAATATGCTTCCCATAAAGAAGGGTATACAGATCTCAGGGCAGATGGGGGTGTGATCTTAGTGATCTCAGTGAACAGACGTGCCACATTATTTAACCAAAAGATGCAGCATACCCATAATTGCAGAAACAATAGTAGTATATAGCATTCCTGCAGCACATTTGCTGACACTTGAAACAATACATAACTTTGTTAAACTTTTTGAAGTGCTTACCAGTCAAAGAAATTGACATCACAGCCCAGTTGACAGCTCAGTTAAGTTCAGTACTGCTTGTAATTGTTTCGGCAATTTGACAATTACAGTGTACAGTGCATAGGAAGGAGTACAGCTATTTTTAATAATGTGCAGCACATCTTTGCACGTGGTGAGTTTATATTTCTAATTTCTGTTTTTGGCAATTAAGTCAAAGTTTTTGAAATGAACAGTACTGTTCAGTTCACAGTTCATTACAGCTTGTATTTTAGTACCCTATTTTGGCAATTACAACTAATTGGGTCAGGATTTCATCAGCTGGGCATATTATCGGTCAGGCGTAAGATGAGTCTGGCAATCTGTCATGGGATTAAAATTGTCGGATTTAACATGTCGTGATTTAGTACCTAACCTGTTTTATGTTTTGTGGTGGGTCAGGTACCGTCTCCTTTATCCTCCTGTTGGCATGGGGTGGTGGATAGGCCAGGAATGAGCCAGGAGTGGAGTGTGCTAGTCTTTGCTCGAGGAAGCTCGTGTTTTGCGACATGTATGGCACTGCTGCCGCAGTGCAGTTACATGTGGATATGCTCGTTGTAGAGGCTGGAGGTGATGTTTTGATCCCTCTTACAGGGCTTGTTCTGGGCAGAGGTGATTGGGGGGTTGGGGCCCAGAGGGTTTAGGCTACGGGTGGTCTTTTAGATCAATACTGCGTGGAAGGGATGTCTGGGCTGTTTTCCACAAATCTTGTAGCATTTCTATTAAGTGAACTTTTACCTTAATGGGGCTGTTTTTACTTGAACTATTTAACATGCTTCAGTGGCTGGCAACAAAGTTTCTTTCCAGCAAGGTTTACTGTCTGTGGCATTTGTGAGTGGCCTCGTGGCACGTCTGCCATTTTGGCTTGGGCCTCAGGCCAGAGGGTCCAATGGCCATTTTGATAATATAAAATGGCCATTTTGGGACCAGGCCTACTGCCACATGTCTGCAGCATGGCCTGCTTGAAGGTTCATGTTTAATAGATCATGGAGGAATTAGCTAAATTAAACTACCATTTGGTACATAGGTTACTGATAATCTCAGCAACAATCAAAAAAAAAAAAAAAAGGGACCAGCAGGCCCCTTTCATAATATATAAGTTTTATTTTTCATAGCTCATGCTGCTGGTAGTTTTTCCTGAAAATAAGGGACATCTGTGTATAACTTGCCTTAAGGGCTGCAAACGGACCATAGTGTAAAAAAATAAATAAACAAGAAGAATCATTGGCAGTTTTTCAGCATTTTCCTAGCAATAATGACCCTCATGAGTAATTTTTTTCTTGTTTCCCTACAAGGCTAAAAACCCTGAAAACCCCCAAGCAGAGAGAGTCAGTAGCTACTCACTGGCCCAGGGGTCCCTCTCAATTACTTTAAGCAGCTGTTCCAACTAATTTCACTTTGTAATGTGCTTCTCATTATTTAGGATGCCTCCCAGAAAGAACAAGACCTCCAAGGCTGAAGCCATGAACCAGCTTCTGGAGCTAATGGAGAAGGCCAGACTGATGTTGAATGGGCTAGAGGGGGTACTGGGGAGCCTGGAACCCACCAGGAGGGAGAGAAAGCACAAGGATTGGAGGAAACAATGGGCAAAGGGACCAAAAAAGCCTCCAGCAGTGCCAAAGGTCCCTGAGCCAGCCCCACCAGAGCCCCAGGCACCTCCTCCTGTCCTGACACCAGGGCCTTCCATACTGCCTCTTCCAACCCCCCATACTAGCACCCCAGCTAGTCATCCTGGTTCCCCTGGTTCCAGGATTGTGCCTCTCCCACCAGCTCCAGATCCTCCACAACCAGCAGCAGTACCAAATGATGGAACCCAAGGGTCTTCTGCAGGACTGGGCTCGGCCCTGGAGCTGGATGCACCAAAAACAGGTACAGTAGATGTTACAGAGAAAAGTAGCATAAAGGACTATGTACAATAAATTCTGGGATACATGGTGGATAATGGAATAAGGGAATTTGAGAAGGTCCCAGCAGAGCTTAAAAAAGGAAAGGGCATAGAACAAGGAGCAGGGGAGAAGGGCCCAGTAGGGCTGAGAGTCTGAACCGCTGAAATAGGGACCCTGGGGGTCAGGATGGAGAGACACATACTGATGTCCAGAAAAGAAAAAATCTGGAAGGGGGAGTATGTGGAAATTGTTGCCCTGGTAGGCAAGGACACTGTCAAGTCATACGCAAAGAAGGAAAGCTTATAAAAAAATGATATGGCGTTGGCAGTGGCCATTCTCAACAAGGGGGAAGAGGAAAAACTCAAAAAGGGTAAAACCTGGGATGCATGATCAGTGGGTTTTACGAACTACACCACCATTGTTGTAGAGAAAAAGCCAGAACTTGCCACACCTCTGCTAGCATATTTATTGATAGTCAGAAGTGTGAACAAGATAGTGTGAGCACTAATTGGATTCAATATGATGAGATGTTTAGACAATGGATGGGGACATGAGATGGGACATGAGGCAGGTGGATATAATGGTTTGAAACAATGACAGTGGAGGGAGAATGAGAAAGTAAAGTGAGTACTGTGCAAAGGTGCTACTGGACTTACAACAGGGTTCACTGCTCCCGGCCCCACTGCCTTTTTAGACACATCTGCTCAAAAATGTAGGGTTTGCACCTGGCATCTAGGTGCAGAACCTACAGGGAATGGAGCACCAGTGTGGGGAACATGGAACAGCCCTTTTAGGCTGGACATGGGGGCAATCGTGAGTCAGGTTAATGCCCAGCAGGGAAGTGGAGAGGTTTTACAGGGGGATGAGGCTATACCCAGGGCAGCAAATAGAGATTTGTGTGGGTGGGCAGGGGGTTTTAAGTTGGATTTCTTGCCCATTAAATTGGAGGTTCTAGAACAATGGATGCAGGGCTACCAAGATTGTAGGGCAGCACAGGTCCTGGGGATTTTAGGGCAGTTTTAGCCTACAGTTTACGGGGTACAAAGTGGGGGCTGCAGCAAAAAACATTAGCTTGGTTAAAAGGATGGAGGTCTTGCTGACTGAGAAAATACAAAAAGAGATGGAAGCAGGGCGGGTAGAAGGCCCATTTGATTCTCCCCCATTTTGGATGTTTAGGGTGTCACCACTAGGGTTGGTCCCCAAGAAATTGCTTGAGGAATACCTGGTCATACATCATTTGTCATACCCAAAGGGGGACTCAGTGAATGATGGAATCAATGAGAATGACAGCAAAGTCACCTATGCTACCCTTGCAGAGGCTGTGACACTGATACAGACAAAGAGTGGTGTGGCTGGAAAAGATGGACATGGAGGCTGCTTTCCAGCTGCTACCCATCTGTCCCAAGGATTGGGATCTGTTAGGTTTTCAGGTGGGGGAGCAATACTATTTTGATAAGGTGATGCCCATTGGGTGCTCTGTAGCATGTGCCACTTTTGTGCTATTCAGCTCCTGGCTACAGTAGGTCTTTCAAACCAGGTATGGGTGCAAAGAAGAGGTTCCACTACTTGGATGATTTCCTTTTCATAGGGGCTGACAGAGGGGAGAAAAGTGGATGTTGGAGCTTTTTTGGAAAATGTGTCAGTAGTTGGGATAGTGTTGGTGCCAGACAAGATGGAGAGGTCTTGTCAAAAATTTGAATTCCTGGGAATAGAAAGACACAGCGGATGAGGCCTTCTGGTTACCAGTGAAAAAGGTGGGGAGACTGAGGGAGCTAATGACCACAGTGGGGTCGAATGTGAGTGCAATTACAAGTGGTTCAACAGTTGCTGGGGCTCTCAATTTTGCCTGCAGGGCATGCTTTTACACGTCACCTGGCTGTGGCCACATGTGGGGCCTCCAGACCACATCACTAAGTGGGCATTTTGAGAGGTGTTAGGTAGGACCTACAGGTATGGGAGACTTTTTTTGGCCTGGGTTCCGGGAGTCGAGATTCAGAAGCAGCTACTGTCTAGAATAGGAGAGACTAGAGGGGTATGCCAATACAGGGAGAGAGCCAGAGATGCGAGCCAGCTGGGGGGGGTGGGGGAGAGACTGAGAGCTCAGACTGTCTGCCTCTGCCTGGCCTGCAACCACGCAAGGCCAAAAGCAGGCCACCCACCACTGTGTGGACTCATGGAGGAACAAGCAAGACCAGACCACGAGCACTGCACCACACCACCACCATACCAGGCGGCACACAGCACCACTATGATCCTTACCCCACTCAGGCATCCGATCCATCCAGGGCTAGGCCAGGCCCAGCCAGGCTGCAGCCACCACCCACCCAGCAGCAAGGCAGCAAGCACTGCAAGCAAGCAGAAGCAAGCAACCCAACAACAGTCAAGTAAGTGACATTTTATTGTGTTTTATAAATGTAATTCTGTTATTACCTCCTTCCCTTCCTTATGTGGATTTGTTTCCCCAGAAAAGGCCATAACTCCCAAAAAGAATTTGTAATAAATAAATAATTGCTTCTTTTGAGCTCCTTAGTTTCATCATCAATTTGAGGGTAGACATAACTTGGAAGGAAACAAGCTGGCGAAGCCGAAGCACATCCACTCTCTGAACTGGAGCTGGTCCTAGCCCAGGGGGTGCACAGTTGCTGGGCCTGGTGCTGTGCCTGCAACTGGTGGTAGCAGTGGGCTCCGGACCGCAGCGCCAGCTGCGGCTCACTACTAGTCCCTTTCTGACTCAAGGATGAGAAAAGTAATTAGTTATATTTTTTAAAGAATAAAATACTCCCTCCCCCTCTCCGTCCGAGTGACTACTGACTGACCACTGTCTTAGTGACCATGGCCAGTCAGAGAGACTGAAGATGAGCAGGGCTGGAGGCTTCTCTGGTTGCATTATCTTAACCTCATGTGCATGTGCTTGCCTGGTAACAAATATCACTATATCAGTACTTTAAGGGTTGTGGACAGTGGAGTAAAGAAGGCAGAAGTCAGAAGGCAGAAGTCTAAAGTAAAGTAATTTACTTCCTCAGTCAGTATTTTCTGTAATTGGTTCACGAAGTCTGATTTATTTTAGATTGCAGGACTTTTCAGTGCTGCATAGGTCTTCCTCTATCTGTGTTTATTATTTAGACTGAGTTTGTATTATTTTTTGCATTGGGGCACAGGGGACTTTGATTTGACTGAGTGCATGCTGCTGCATCAGAGAGGAGAGGAAGAAAAACCATGCTGCCTATAGGATGATGCTCATGCCCACCACAGGCACTGCACCACCTACCAGACTTGGATCCACATCTGGATGTGGACACTGGGGGAAGGAATGAACCTCACCCTCTCTTTCCCATGGCCTTGCCATGGAGGGCAAACCGTGGGGATCAATATAGCCAGGATTTATAGCCTGGATTTATACAATAAGAATGCCTTCCAAATCAGCTCTGTACGCCCTGTCTCTTTTTGTTACAAGTACTTGGTACTGGTGCACTTGATAATCTGGCTTTTGCAGAAGGGTTATATTACCATTGTGTCCTTCCTCACAGTGGCGTACAGCCAGTAGCCAACACTTGGCCAGGCTCCACTTGCGTGAAAGGCATTTCATCAGCATGTAGCCTATTCAGGATTATTAACCCCACATTTTATTGAGAAGGTATCTGGTCAGTGAGTGGTTCAGGATTTATGGCAGTGACAGCCTGCTGCCTTTCATTGCTTGGCCAAATGGGCATTTTTCTTTTTATTTAAAAGGTGGGTTGATGATGCAGATTTAAATTTAAATGAGTTTTGCTATTACAGCAGTAGGCTAGGATAGATGCATGATGAAATCCTTAGCCAACTATCCAACGGCTGCTGTGCCTGTGACAGTGACAAGTTGCCCTTACAAATATTGCAAATTGGAAATTACACCAGCATGGCTCCAGACTCCACCGAGTGCCTTCCAATTTGACTGACATTTTAACTATGTGGCTGACAAGGTATCAGTCATGTCATCATGTGTGGACCGGTGGTGTGTGTGTGTGTGCATGTGTGTGTGTGTGTGTGTAGGCTTACAGCCTGCGTGCCACTGCAGTGTTCCACTGCTTGATTGTAACTGTAGTGTCTGGTGATGCTGATATATATATATATATATAAAACAGCTGTTTAAACAATAAGGGTATATCAAGTGCAGTATGTTGTAGACAGTGGACTGACTGTGGTGGTCTCTGCTGCATATCACCATTCATCATGCATGCATGTGTTTTTTTGTGCATTAATTTCCTCAGCTTGGTTACTGTGGTGTGGCACAACAGGATCTGGGTGGCACTGTTATGTCTATGGCAGGCATAGGCTGGCATGACTAGGTTGTGTGTGCCACTGCTGCCTGCCCCCCCCCATCCAGTGGGGAGGGACAGATGAGAGAATATACAATAACCACACAAAAAAATGCATTTTGGTTGCATAGTTTATGGTTTACTTTGTCTTTTGGGACGTGTGTGTATGTGTGTGTGTGTGGTGTTGGTGTGGTGGTCTGGCCATGGAGTGGGAGCCTGAGGTGGGGTTTGGCAATCCGGGGTGCTGAGTGAGGGCTAGCTGGATGATCAGTACAGTATGTTATGTTAATGTTACCCAGTGAGAAAATGCATTTTTACATTTTGTTTTTAAATTGGGAGTCTATTTGAATGATGCATTCACTATATTGATGACTAGTTACTTACTGTCCTGGCTTTTGGATGAGCCTGCGGGGGGGGGGTGCAGGGTGAGGGCAGTCTGCAGCTACAGGCAGGACTATCACTCACTAGATTACACTGAAAGTGTGCATGCCATGAATCTGGATCCGGTGGCAGCTTGCACCCATAAGTTGGTATCCGAAGATGGTTTCAATCCATCCGGCCAGACCTTCAGGCTCCAACCTCTGAAGAGCGGGATTTGGGTATCAAAGTTACATCAGATTTAAAGTTTAGCTCACATTGTAAACAACAGGTTAAAAAAGCTAACCAGAATTTGAACTGCATTTTGAGACATATTTCTAGCAGACATGAGAATGTTATCATGCCCTTGTATCAGGCCCTGGTGAGACCCCACTTGGAGTACTGTGTACAGTTATGGTCCCCTCAGTATCAGTATAGAGAAGACATCATGAGAATGGAGAGTGTGCAGCGTAAAGCAACTAGATATGTGTCTGGACTAAAAAACTTGACATATGAGGCAAGATTAACTAAACTCAATTTATACTCACTACATTATAGAATATTAAGGGGAGATCTTTGTATGATGTATAAAATATCACAAGATGACATACTGAGCAAAGACCTTAAAATGACCTATAGAAAAGGATGTTCTAGCACCAGAAAGCATAATATGCAACTTATATTGCCTAAATGGAATACAAACATAAGAAAGCACTGATTTACTGTAAGGGTGGTGTCAGCATGGAACAACTTGCCTGAAAGTGTGGTGGGGAGTTAAAGTATGGATATATTTAAGACAAGGTTAGATAAACATCTGTTTTTATAAAACTACTAAGTTTTAGTATTATAATAAGGCAAGCATTATGGACATGATTCCACAGCTTGAATCAACTTATGAAACTTATGAAACCTGTGCAGGACTATGGAGGGTGGGTGGCCCATGGCGCTCCTGGAGGAGGGACAGGTGAGGGAAGCTGCTGCCTGCTGCATTAGTGCAGGTTGACCATCCACACTCCACCTCTCGACCCCCCTCCCTCGGGTTCAGCCAGGGTTGCCAGTGATGGCAGTGCCTGGACCTTCAGCGCAACTATGCAAGACCTCTGGACTGCCCTGCATTGCATACTGTGTTTTTAGTTGGGATGTAGCTCCCTGTGGTGGTGGCGCATATGGGTAATGGGTGTAGACAGTAGTGGCTGTTGTGTCATTGGAATGGCACTGTATGTGAATTAATGTGAGTGTGATTTCTATGTTACACTGTCGTTTACAGCCTGATCACTGTAAATGGAACTGAACATGGATTGTCTGTCAGCGATTTACATTCAATTCTCTAGCACTGTTGACTGACTTTCATTTTGCATTCCAAGTGTAAACCAGCATTCTTAAACTGTTGGTGGACTGGACCATGGAAGCATTTTGCTAGAAATGCCCCTCTAAAGTCGAGAATTTGGTGAAAAAATACTTTTAACGTTTTTGTTTTTAAGTTGCTAATAATATCATCAGTAATTCATGCCTGTGTTTTTTTATAATGGCAATAAGACAACTAGGCAAGGCATTCACTGGCAGTTACATTAGCAGTTAGTTAACCATCACCCCCTAGTTGCAATATGGCATTTGGCTCAGCCAGCACCTTGTGCAACTTTAGAGCCCTATGTGATGTTTTACAGACTGTTAATGTAAGTGCTGGTCACCTTACTGATTAAACAATAACTACTGGATCTGTATTAGAGATGCAGTGAATTTAAAATCTGCTGGTGAAGTGAACGCAAAGTGGCCACTTCACATTGTCATCAGCTATGTGAGTGCCCAATATGAAAGGCTCGCTGTCTTTGTTATCATTTCTGGTGATTGTCAATCTCGCCTTAAACACTAAGTGAGGCAGAGTGACAACAATATTGGCAGGCTTCCACCCACATAGTCATCAGAATGAATGTTCATCCCCAAAACACTACTGTCTTGTGTCCAAAAATTCCCCAGTGCTGATGAAGTGAAATGAGAGCGTAACAAGAAATGCATTCTCCTAGAATTAATGGTGCCATGCAAATGCACAGACAGATTAAGATTGCACTGCACACTCAAGGATCCATACAAAAGGCACACCAACACCTTACCAGTGCTCACAAGTCACAAACCAAATCTGGAAAGGAATACATTTTGCCAGTTGGAGGATTAACGCATGGCAGTAACAATCCACTACCAGTAAAGATACCACAAAGCAGTTTAAAAAATTAATGCAGGTGCAGTGGATAGCAGGTTCACACTGCTGCAATTACTCTGTAACACAATAAAAGGTGTCTGATTTAATGGCATGCATCTTACACACTCACATGCACACTCAAGTAATGCATGCAAATTGAAAACCTTTAGTAATAAAACCAAATGTTTTAAATAGACAAATTGTGCACTGCTGCACCACAACAATCAGCAAAAAAAGTCAAGAATTGCTGAAAATATTACTGTGTGTACATTAAAACAGTTATACAAGAAAAATATAACCAAAACAGAAAGATTGCCTTTTTCTCCCAGTTAATCTACATACACAACACGACTAATATTCCCCTCCCCCAAAGCACACATCACAGTACACAGATTGACTGTTCTAAATTAACATTCAAAATCCACATAGAACAATAAACAATTGATGATATGAGCACAGAAGGGGTTCCTACAATTGATGTACTAAATTTTGAGAAAAAAATATTACTCAAAAAGGCATTTTAAACAGCTTTCAGAGGTTTTGAATTGCACAGCTCTGAGAGCAAACTGTATCCAGCTACCACTGCACACACACTACCCAGGCCAGAATTGAGGTTGTGCTGAACAATCTAGAGCCCATGTGACCTGCAATCCCATGAATAACTGCAGAATTTCATTTGGAGCTCAATTACAAGGTGAAGTGAGGTGAATTACATTGATATCAATGTACTTTGGCTTAAAATTGGTGGAGAAGTGGTTTGGGGAAGGCGGAATAATGCAAATTCATTAGTTTCAATGGAGTTTGCGTTCCTCATTATGAACTGAAGTGAAGTACTCAGCTTCACATTGTGGAGTTCTCCACGGATTCCACGTTACTTAGTGAATCACTTCGTGGAGCAAATTAGTGCCACTTTGCCCACCATCACTTACAGTACTGTAACTCACATACTGTATGGGAAGGAAGGTAAATGCCCATGGCTGTACTTTCCAGATGGGCTGTAGCACAAAACTCCCAGACTTAAAAATGCTTATTAATGAGTACAATGGTGGAGTGGTGAAGTCTGGAGAGATACTACAAAACATGCTTACAATACACCCAAGTAACTAGTAAAAAAATGAATGTTGTGATTCGTGACGTGATCCTGAATCATGATTTGTGACTGTGATGATGAAGAACATGATTCGATGTCGATGGTGTGAGATAACCAATATTAAAACTGTTTTGGGGATGCAAATGCCTAGGGATGTATTTCCCTGATGAGCTGTAGCACAAACTCCCTGACTTAAAAATGCTCATTAATGAGTACAATGGTGGGGTGGTGAAGCCTGGAGAGATGCTACAACACAGGCTTACAATACCTCCAAGTAACTAGAAAAAAATTAATGTTGTGATTCGTGACGTGATCGTGAATAGTGATTTGTGACTGCATTTGTAACCGTGATGATGAAGAATGTGATTTGCATCACGAATGACTCGTGATGATGGTCCTGACTTAAAAACGCATATTAATGAGTACAATGCTCATGCAGAATTATGCACCACACCTGTCCAGTACTCTGAAAGGAAGCCAAAGAAACAACTGTGACTTAAGTTACAGATGGAGATTGGCCTCAAAGAGATGCAAATGCACAGATAGATTAAGATTGTGCTGCTCACTGAAGAGATGCAGATGCAAAGGCACGCCTAACCAGTGCTCACCATCAGAAATTCAAATTTGAAAAGAATACCTTTGCCAGTTGGGCGGGCCGTGGGGGGTAGTGACTGCACTGCTGCAGTAACAGTCACTAGAACTAGTACCAGTAAATATACCACAAAGAAGTACAAAAATCACACAGCTGCAGTGAACAGCAGATTCACATTGCTGAAATTATTATGTAGCACAATAAAAGGTGTCTGATTTGATGACATGCATCACACATGTACACACACACACACACACACACACACACACACACTAAGCAATGCGTAGCAAATTGAAAAGTTCAGTAATATAACCACATATTTTAAACAAACTAAAATTATGCACTGCTGCACCACAACAATCAGCAAAAATGGCAAGAATTATTGAAAATATTACTGTGTGTACCTTAACACAGTTATACAGAGAAAATATCACCAAAACAGAAAGCACTGTTCTTTTCTCCAGGTTAAGAGGATTGAAAACTTTTCTTTGGCAAAAGGCTTTTGTGGAAAATGGAGCTGTATTTTGATTGTCTTTTTTTTATTTATGTTTTAAGATTTTGGATTTTAATGCTTGTTTTAAATTGTTTTAAGTTGTAAGGCACCTTGGAAATGGAAAAGTGCTGTACAAATAAAATTATTATTATTATTATTATTACTCTACCTACAATACAGATATGCCCCTTCCCCAAAGCACACTTCCACTGTCTCTCAGTACACAGACTGAATGTTGTACATTAACATTCAAAATCTACACACAAACAATAAATGCTCAATGATATGAGCACAGGAGGGTTTCCTATAATCGATGAACTAAAGTTTCAGCCCAAAAAATTACTCAAAAACACTTTTTTAACAGCTTTTAGAAGGTCTGAATCACAGAGAGCTCTCAGAGCAGATTGTCTCCTACAGCTTTCTACACACACTGCCCCAAACTGAGGCTGTGCAAAACAATCTATAGCCCATATGACCTGAAATCCCATGAATCACTGCAAAATTCACCATTGGAGCTTAAAAACAAGGCGAAATGAGACGAAGTACATTGTTTTCAATGTGCTTTGCCTTAAGAATTGATGGAGTAGTGGTTTGGGAAGGCGGAGTAACGCAAAGTCATTGTTTTCAATGGACTTCGCGTTACCCATTATAATGTGAAGTACTCTGCTTCGCATTGTGGAGCACTCCGTAAATTTGCCTTCACTCCACGAATCACTTTGTAGAAAGAATTGGGGCCACTTTGCCCATCTCTAATCTGATTCTGTACTGGTGGCGATGTTGATGTGTTGGGGTGGGGGGGTTATTACTATTATATGAGGCTGGCTGACTGTGGGTGCATTGCATGTCACTATTTATATTGTGTGCATGTTCAAAGCTTACCCATACATGGTGGCATGCATGCGTCTTAAGTTCTTACAAATATCTTCACAGGATCTTCTTCCAGTGTTGACTCAGTAGTGGTCACACTGGTCAACTGGGTGTCAGTGACGGTCAAGAAAAGAACAGACAATTGAATGACCACCGATCGATTACTTGAACTATGTCTGCAAGTTGATGACTCACAATTTAAGCAGTTTTCATGTCTAAATGTGAGAACAAAGTGTGTCAGTGCCTGCAGTGGGTTTCTGTACTGGGTAGACTACTTCACTCACACTGAGTGAAATATTAGCAATATAGCAACTTATGTTTCTGCATTAGGCATAAAAAGTAATGACTCTGTACCTGGCCATCTGACCTGAATAGAATGGTGGTGGTTGTGTGCATCATTGTTGTCCATAGTGAGGTGGGGTCTGCATTGTGAACAGAACACAGGCTCTGGTAGTTGAGATGGTGAAGGTACACTAGTCATGTGCGACTGGGGGTTATGGGGATTAACAGTACACCACCCTACATGCATAGTGGACTGTTTACAGTGCAGAATGGTGTTGGGTTTCATGCAACTGCAGTTTACCAAAAACTGAAAGGGGTGGGGGTTATCAGTTGGGAATGAGTGGCATTATCACAATTTAAAATACCAAGTACATCTTGGTTGTTTAGGTGCTGTAGTATGGGTGTGTGGAAACCTGGGAGGGCATGATGGCAGGGGCATTGTTTATACTTTGGATAAGATTACCATTGTGGGTTGGTATGTTCAGAGGTAGACACTTCCGTGAGTTATGTTTCTGAAATGTTGTCCAGATTATTCTTCAAGACTGGGCAAGAGAAGCCTTTTACAAGTGCTCATACACTGTCCACGAAGACCAGAGAGAATGACTACCACCATTTATAAACAACAAAGTGTATAAGTGACATACTCACATTAACATTTCTGTAATTTAAACTAATTTGTTTTAAACTGCATTTTGAAGAAATCATTTTATGTACCTTGGACTCAAAATGTGTGAACAGTGTGTGCATGATATGACTGAATGAAAATTTTTGGGATTGGGCAGCTATTGGGCTGACTTGCACATTGTTGTGCATCCTCTTTGTGACACTGACTGCCCTTGCTGTAAAAAGTACTGCTCTGCTGTATGGCACCTGCCCATCAGAGTTGAACTGTGTGTATTGAACTAGCATGTCAATGGTGAGAGGTGTCGGCTGCATGTGAACAGGGTCTGTGGTGGTATAGAGATAGAGGTACATGGCACTCATCTGTGTGTGAGTGGCTTGAGCATAGGGTGGGGCTGGGGGGATCTGGAACACCACACTTCATATTAGTCTGATCTATAATGGGAATTGTGTGTGACATCTAGGCTGTACCACTGCTGTTTGATTGTATTGTACTACTGTTGGGGTGGGAAGCACCCAGGTAGCAAGATAAAGGGTTGGTGTTGCTAGACAAAGTAGCGGATAGCACTGTACAATAGAGTTTAAATATAGAGCTTATCAGCACAAGGGGCAGGGTTGGGGTGGGTGTGTGGGTAGGGTACTAGTCCATTTAAGACTGCCAGTTGTGGGAGAGGTGGCTGTAAATCAGACTCCTATGATGTTTATGAAATGATTTAAGTTAAATACTTTTGTTTGAGTGTTAGCGAACCGAGATGTAGGAAGTTAATTGTTTTCTTTTGTCTTTCATAGGGAGAGGTGGAGAGACCAGCTACAGGACTCTACTATAAAAAGCCAGCATCTGCATCATCAGACACCAGAGTCAGAACACCAGCAACCACACATAAGTGCCAGTCAGCCAGGTACACCTAGATACAACAGCAAATGCAATCTGTTCTGTATCAATATAGTGAGTAATACATGACAATATTTGCACACATGTCCACCAGTGAGCTGTCACTCAGTCAAAGTCCAGTTGTTGCCACTCCGCTGCTCTTCAAGTGTTACAGTGATTCACAGTACATACAGTTTGTGTTTATGCAATGTATGTGACTAAAGCAAATAAAGAGCAGGTTCTTGCAAGGATTTTGGCTGTCTGCTATGAGAGACAGCTGACTGGTGGACAACTGTGTAAACTTGTCTGTGCTGCCGGAAATTTTTTCATGGCTATTTTATCATGCTATGTTGACTAGTACACACACATGTAACTACACTGGTGAGTGAGTGGGACAGCTCTGTTAGTGGAGGGGCTGGGATCTGGCCTGCTACCCACAGTGAATATTCTTATGTTGAGCAATGAAATCTGTGTTGCAGATTGCTGTGCTGCACTGCACCAAATACTTAACTGTTCAACAGTAGAACATTCACTTGAGGGTAGTAGGCCCACACCCTCACTAGTAACAGCACTGGCAATGGAATTCAATAAAAAAGATCAAATCAGGCATTGAAGAGAGTTATTACCAGGCATCACGTGCTTCCTGTTTACTTTTAACAAGAAAAAATAGTCCAGGTGTTTTTCTCAGGGGATAGGTATTGCTTTATGAGACAGTCACAGAATGGATGAGTCATTTGTGTAGCATATGACTTTCAGCCATCAGCTGAAGCTGTGGACTACGGTCCACCTTATGTGGATGAAATTCTTTATGAAGTCCTAATAATGCATCAATATTTTTTTCTTGGTACCCAAGTAATGCCCATGTCAGTGATGTCACTGTATCAAAGTCCAGAAAATGAGTTTTGACATGCTGTTACTGTTACCTTATTTGCATCATAGCTAAAATTTAGGGAGTGTGCAGCACATGGTGCAGTTTGGGCAGTGGTAGCCTCTGCACTTTATTACATTGCAAGTTTAACAGCACAACTTTCAGATTGGCTCATCATTCATGACCATTATCAATGTATTCAGATACATTACAAAAGTACAATGGTGGTGTCAACTGGTCTGTGCACCTGACACGGACACCGAACCTAGAAAATTATGTATGAAGGTGCAAGTATTGTTTCATGTGGTCCACCATAATTTCAAGTACTTGCACATCAATGTAGCAGTATTGTTTATTCAATGCTACTGCACTGACTGCAATAGCCATACAGAAATGTAAGAGTGATCCCAACTTTATAGCAATTTCTGTGGGGAGGTGGGTTGCTGATCTGGAATATGGATCCAGTGGACCTGGGGTGTTTTTTTTGCCCACTGGGTGCAGAACTGATGCAAACACATCCACTTAGCAAAGTTACATTTTTTTGGACCTTTATAGTACTCTGCAGTCAGAACTGTTGTGTATTCTTCATCCACCCTATGCATGATCCAATCAAAAAACAGGCTGGCTGAGGCCAGCCCCTGTCCCATCTGAGACTCTCCAGGTTACTTTGTGCATCTAAAGAGGTTGGTCATGATCCAGGTCTGCTCCCAACAAATTACTATTTTCTGCACGTTTACAAGGTAATTCCCATTTTTTTCAGATTTTTAATTATAAGCCTGCCAGCCATCAGGATTAGCTTAATAGTTAGCCTCTCAAGTAGATAGAATGTGCATCTCTTCTCATGGTTCCACGAAGCTTAGGAATGTTTAAAGGAAGAGACAATGGTTTAAAAAAAACAGAGCACAGCAACCCTGGGATGGACACCCTCCCGTAGCATCTCCTACCTATATCTGTAGCATAACCGAGCAGCCCTGCCATCAGTGACTGTAGAACCCAAGCATTGATTCACTGCTCCCTGCAGCTGGTCATCCCACAGTGCAGAGATTCCTCATGGAGCACCCTCTAGACAGTAATCACACATAAGAGTCTGGCTGGTCACACTACTGTGAGGTCCCTCCTGTAGCGTCCTCCCCAGGCAGTCCATGCATAACTCGAACGTCACCACCACATGGACTGAGGACCTTCCATAGCCTCCTCAGCCCAGCCAAAGACACCAGATTCAAAAAGTACCAGATTCAAAAGTATGGGTTGTACCTTGCATTGCATCTCCACTGCTCATCTCTCTCAAGCAGCTTGATGAATGGCCTGTTCAGGAAACACCAGGACCATCCTCAAGGGCCATTCTTGACCCTGGTACTGCAGTCCTTCATCTTAGTGGGCAATAAATAAACAGCTTCTCTGCCCACGCAAAGTCTGAGAATCGATGCTGTCCCCTTGCTCTTTCTAATCCCATCCTAGCATGCTGTGCACTCCCATGAGACTGAGGAGAAACTGGCAAGGCATATAGCACTTGCAATTCTTGTGGGAGCTCTCGTGATGGCACGGCAGCCATCTTGGCTGTTACCAACTAATCTAATAGAGATGTCCCAAGTTATGCTAGCTTCAACAAGATTTCCAGGTGGTCATTTGCCTGGGACTGCAACAATACCCAAACCACACACTGGAGTACTCCTTAATGGGGCAATGCTCCTCTTAAAGTGGCAGCAATATTATCTCATCAATGGAGGATTCTTTCTCCAATAAAGACTGGGCAAACAATTTATTCTGTATGAGGTGTTTTATAATGCACAGTCCATATTTAATCCAGTTCTTTCTACCCCAAACCAACACGTTTGAGGATACATCTGACATTATGAGGAAATGCAAGAATGTGGAATACTTTTCTCAGAGGCTGATAACAGGGACACGACCAATGCAGTATGCATGATAATGGCCAAGAAGAACTGCGGGGAAATGGATGAAGGGAGATCTGACTCTGGGACCCTGTCTCTACCGCCAAGTGCTCCAGTAGTGCTGGACACCAGCCAGGGCCAGCTACTATTCCAGCTTCTGGAAGCCTTTAAATCTGGCAACCCCATGCCAACCCCTAACAAAGGAGGCCAGGAGAAAGACTCCACCAGAAAACATTCCAGGATGGACACAGACGTACCATGTCAGAGACCCCGGCTGACACAGACAAGGCCACCATGGACAAGTCAACCAGGATGTGCCGTGACAATAACATTGATGTGCTCATCAAAATGGTCAGGCAGCACTTAAAATAGCAGAACAGCTGGAACAACCTTCTACGTCGGAGGACCTCCTTCTGTCAATGGGGGAGCAAGAGGAGAAAACTCACTTCCAACATGCAAGACCATTGAGACTATCATAAATAAGGAGTGCGACACCACCTGAGCCTGCCAGAATGCTGGAAGAAAGCATGGTAGGCAACTAGTATCCCATATCCAGGTTACAGAGTGAACACTGGGGCAAAGCACCCAAAGTAGATCAGCCAGTATCAGAGCTTTCCAAGCATACCATCATCCCAGTTGAAAGCACAGCAGCACTTAAGGACCCCATGGACAAGAAAATTGAGGAGCACCTCAGAAGGATCCATCAGATCTCGGGTATGCTTTGCTCCACTGATACAACAGTCTGGTTCACCAGTTGAGCCCTTCATAGGTGGCTGGATGTTCTAACTGAAAACATCCAGGTTGGTTCTCCACAGGTGGATACAGCAGAATGTGCAATCCAGGCAGTCAAATACATCATGGATGCCTCCTCAGACATCCTGAGATTCAGATCAAGGACAGCTGTCCTAGCAAACAGGGCTAGGAGATCACTATGAATCAAGTTGTGGCAAGTGGACAATGAATCCAAAAGTGCACTGATGAGGTTGCCATTCAAAGAAGGCACCTTATTTGGTGAGGGCCTAACCCCATACCTCAAACACAGGGGAGAGGGGGCAAGCAAGCACAAGAGGGTAAAGATGTATACCTGCCTGCAGACAAGTCCTTTTGACCCAAAGCAAACATCTTTAGGCAAAAAAACAGTCTTACAGCCCACAGGGATCCTGGCAATGGAATCAGAGACCTAAATTTCAAAACAAGTCCTATGGCAATAAGACAAGAAATAACGTCAGCAGACAATATGGCAATGGCGGGCACAAGCTGCATTTCAAACATCAAGGAAAAAAGCAATGAAGCCACATGGGCCCATGCAGACCCACCAATAGCAGGGAGACTGCAGGAGTCTGCAACACAATGGGCCCAAACAACAATGGACAAATGGGTGAGGGAAGTAATAACAAAGGGATACGCCATCAAATTCACAAGCAAACCGACTCACCATAAACCACTTGTTTCCCCAATCCCAAAGTCATGATAGAAGGCATGAGCAACTCAACTGGCCATTCAGGACCTCCCAAAAAATGGGTCTATTTTCCCGTCCCCAGACAGGAGAGAGACACAGGGGTTTACTCCTTGTTCTTCATGGTCCCAAAGAAAACTGGGGGAATGCACCCAGTCCTAGATCTAAAACATCTAAATAAATTCATAGCTTTCAGGAAGTTCAAAATGGAGACCTTATAGTTAACATTACTAGCCGTCCAACCTGGGGACTGCCTGATGTCATTAGATTTGAAGGATGCATATCAACATATTCTAATTCGTAGGTTTCACCACAAATACCTGTAGTTCAACATTCAGGTGGAAAACTATCAATACGCCTGCCTCCCATTTGGTCTGGCCTCAGCTCCCTGAGTTTTCACCAAAACACTGATCTTCTAGGTAGCACACCTGTGAAAAGAAGGCATGCATGTCGTACCCTATCTGGATGACTGGTTGCTATGGGCAAGAACAGTGGAACTGGCTCATTACAACAGAAACATAGCATTGCAATGTCTGCAGAAACACAGCTGGGTGATCAACAAAGCAAAAAGCCAGCTGCTACCATCACAGTCCCTAATCCACCTGTTGGCAACAATAAATACCTGGCTAAACTGAATGACCCTAACAGAGGAGATAGTATGTAATATCTGCATCCTGGTCAAAGAGACCCTCTGCAGACCCAGAAGGACAGTCTGGGATTACCTCCAGATGCTAGGAGTGATGGCAGCCCTAATAGACATGGTGCCATGAGCCAGGCTGCACATAAGATTACTACAGAGGTTCTTGATCGAGACATGGGATCAGACCACCCAGAACTTCAGAACCCAAGTAAACCCCCCAATAAAAATACTATCCAACCTGCAGTGGTGGACTCTAAGGAAGAACATACAGGGACACCATTAGCACAACCACCTGCAGCTATTATCACAATGGATGTGAACCTGATGGGCTGGGGAGCAATTTACTTGAACCATGTTACCCAGGACCTATGGTCTCAAACTGATTCAACTCTCCCAATAAATGTTCTGGAGATGAAAGCAGTGTGACTAGCACTGATGTCCTTCAAACCACTCCTTGCAAACAGGGCAATTCTAGTGAGATGAGACAACCAGGTGATGGTGGCATACTGAAAGAAGCCAGGGGGCACACAAAGCAAGTTCATGATCAGGGAATCTCTCATGCTCTTGTGCTGGGCAGAACAAAATGTATCATCAGTCATGGCCATTTGTCTGGTGGGTTTGGCCAACAAAGAGGTGGACTAGCTAAGCAGAGTAACCATGAATCAAGCGGAATGGAAACTCAACCAAAAGATATTTTGCAGACTCCAGAACAAGTGGGGACCAGTAAGGGTAGACCTCATGGCATCACAGCAGAATGCACAAATGCCCATATACCAGTTGAGATTCTCTGACACCAAGGCACAGTAAATGGACACTCTGTCAGCACCATGGCAATTCAATGGGCACATGTGTTCCCACCAACATCCATGTTGAGCAGAGTTCTTCACAATATTTGAGGCACAGTGTCGACAGTAGTTCTGGTAGCACCAGACTGGCCAAGAAGACCATGGTACTCACCAATATAGGCAATGGCGGTGGACTCTCCAATGCCACTACCTCAATGGCAGGACCTACTGAGCCAAGGCCCAGTTCTACATCTGAACCCGACAACACTGAAACTGATGGCATGGCTACTGAAAGGGACAGACCTATTAAGACTGAGCTACCACAACAGGGTAGTGGAGTGATTGCTGCAATCTGAGAGGCAGTCTACCAACACATCTTATCAAAGACAATGACAGATCTTCCATAAATAGTGTATGGAGAAGGGAACTTCCCCTTCAGTCGCAGGTCTGCCTCAGATCAGGTGTTTTTACTGTCTCAATGACGGAGCAAATAAGGGACTCAGCCCAGCATCGCTTAGGGTACAGACTTCTGGCATTTCCTCCATAAGGGGCCCATTACCTGGGAAAGGGTCAATAGGATCACACCCCTATGTAGTCAGGTTACTCAAAGCAGTCACATTGGCATCACCTAGGGTCAGACCAACATGTGCACCTTGGCAACTAAACATAGTGCTAGAAACACTCCAAAGTCATACTTTCCAGCAGGAGTCACTACACTGGTGTACCCTAAAAACAGTATTCCTTGTAGCTATATGCCCAACTTGATGGATAGGAGAGTTACAGTGCTTGTTACAAATAAGTTACCTGGTACCGATGTATACAGGTCAGTACCTCTCCTGCCGAGCATTAAAGAGCTCACTACTGGGGGATAGAGTGCTCCATGCCATGCAGTAGAGAGGTTTTCACCATACGTTTCTGTTGTTTTTTAATTTGCTTAAGTGCAGTTCAATAATTAGACACTTGGTGGCTATGCACTGTATAACAGTCTTGCAAAATGATGTTAGCGAGTCATGAAGCCATTTATCAATCGCTAAACATGTTCCAATATCCTGGCCACTTTTTTTTCTAAAACTGTAAGAAATATGTAAGATTTTAACAAGCGTATTGCCTGAATATCTTGCATGATGCTGACCCCATTGTTGGTAGCATAGTGACCCACACCAGCCACGATCCCTGATGTGCCCCATATATAAAAAAGAGAAATTGGTAGTAGTGTATTGTGTCCTCAAATCTCCACCCATGTGCCCTTTTGTGTAAGACTGTGAACAGCCCATTGTTATTAGTATAGTGCACCCCCAACACACACACCCTGATGCTCCATTATGTGTAAATAGTAAAAGCCCATTGGTAGTTTACTGACTCACCCTTGCCGTGATCCTCGATGTACCACTAGATTTTAAAAATCAAAATAAATTGGTAGTATTATGTCCTCAACTCTCCAACCCTGCTCAGATCCCTGATAAATTAAGAATGCAAACTGACAGACTCTGAAAATACCATTCCCTTCTGTTTAAATTGTGGATGGAATTCTGATTATTGACAGAAGAGTACACTGGTATACGTAAAATTAAATGTAGTCACACACACACACACACACACGCACACCAATCAAAATGAGACCTTTCGTGGTTTTCTTGTTTTGTAAACATTTTCATTCTTTTCCAAATGATTAATCTTAGAAAAAAAGGTTTATTTATTTTTTATTGCCCCCCAACACACACACACCAGACAGTAAATTACTTCAAACAGAGACTGCATTATTATCAATCAATCAATCAATCAATCAAAATCTTTATTTATTCAGGCGAACATCATTGAGCATAGCTCATTTACAGATGGACCTGAGTAGTCATAACAATATAAGGTTACAAATTTTACACAAAACATGGTACAGAATGAACACAAATACAATGATTTATGAATGAGACAGATATAAAAATATTTACATATATACAAGGCAAAATGACAATAAACCTAAATCATATTAAAGGAAAGAAACAGACAGTATAGTAGGGATAAAGTTGGTAGTTGGACTTGGGTGGGCATTTTGTATGAAGTAGGTTGGAGAACAAGCTAGAAGAACGATAGAGAAATAGGGGTAGCATAAAAAGGGGTGGGGGAAGGAGGGGTGTGAGAGGACTAGGCCTTATGGAAGCAGTTGCATGATTCTGGGAATAGACTAGTGTACAGTTTTTGAAGGATGTTAAAGGAATGAGGGTATCAATTTCAGGGTCTTTTGAGAGAATTCCAGATAAGTGCTAGGAATAGCTGATTGCAGCCCTTCCATACGGGTGCAGGTGATAGGAATCTTCAGCATGATGAGTTTATTGATCCTTAGGGTGTAAGGCCTGGATGTGATGCGGTTGAAACAGTCTGAGATGTAGGAAGGGAGTTTGTTTGTCAGAGCTTTGTAGATCCAGACAGCAGCATTTTGTTTCTTCTATGTTGTAGGGATGTCCAACTGACTGCATTGTAGAGAGAGCAATGATGGGTGCTGGTGGGAAGATCTGTAATGAATCTAATAGCTCTATGATACAAGGTGTCTAATTTATTTAAATGGGAGAGGAGCAGTGGCCATAGAGAAGTCAGCATAGTCAATGAGGGATAGGAATGATGCCAGGATTAGCCTTTGTTTGGAATCTCTGGTCAGGTAGTGTTTGATCCTATAAAATAGGCCAAGTCTTTTGTCTAAGCTTTTTCAGGAGCTCTTCAATGTGGCTAGTGTAGTCAAGTTTATTGTCAATCCAAACTCCAAGATATTTGAATTTGTCCACGTATTCCAGATTTTCACCAAGGATGGTAGATAATTGTGGGAGGGTGAATGATGGGACAGTGGAAGAGCAGCTTTGGTGGCAAAGAACATAGCTTTCATTTTCTTGGCATTTAGTAGTAATTTCTTTTCTAATAGGTTGTGCTGTAGGAGGGAGAACTCAGACTGTAAAGCTCACAGGCTTTTGATGGTGAGGATTACTGACATATAGTACAGTATCATCTGCAAAAAGGTGAATATTAGATTGTGAGAGATTGGAGTCAATATTGTTGATGTAAATGGCAAAGAGGATGGGGCCCAGGATGGAGCCTTGCGGTATGCCTCTTAGGAGTGGTTTAGAGGTGGATAGGTCACCTTCATTTTTACCAGTTGTAGTCTTCCGAGAGATAGCATCTGAACCATTTAAGAGAGAGTGAGTCAAGGCCTATGGAGTTCAGAGAGGAGATTAGTAGTTCATGGTCCACAGTGTCAAAGGCTTTGCTTAGATCCAGAAACACAGCACAGGTGTTATTCTTTTGTCTAAGGCAGTCTGCCAGTCATTTGTAACTTTTGCTAAGAGCAGAGATGGTGCTGTGCATAGATCTAAACCAGATTGAGCTGGGTTAAGGAGATTGTTGGTATCAAGGTAGGCACTTAACTGAAAGTTTACTAACTTTTCAAGCATCTTGGACGGTACTGGTAAGATGGAAATGGGCCTATAGTTGTTGAGGTCCATGGGATCACCTGCCTTAAGTAGTGGAAACACTTGAGCTGTCTTCCATATTGAGGATAGAACCAGTGGCTAGGACAGATTGAAGAGGTGAGTGAGGGGGCAGCTAAGGCGTGCAGTGCTACTTTTAAAGTAGGGATCCAGGAGTCTGCACCTGCACTTTTAGTTGTATCTAGTTGGAATAGAAGGTCTTCTACTTCTTTTAAGAGTATTGGGTTGAAGGAGAATGTGGAAGCAGCCTTTTGTCCCTCAGTAGATTGTAGTTTAGTGATGATCTCATTAGGTTTGCAGGTGAGGTGTAAGCTAGGCCAGCTGTGGTGAAATGGTGCGTTGAAGGCATTTAAGATTTCTTGCTTGTCAGTGATTTCAATACTATTTAGGTGCACTTTGGGCGTAAGACAGGGTAGAAGTTTTTGACCTAGGCTCCCCTTTATGGTACCCCAGAACCTGGAGGGTTGTGATAGGAGGCATCAATTCAGCTGTGTAGAAGGCAGCCTTGGCATTTCTTACTTGTTTTGTGCAGGAGTTTCTGGCTTTTCTGAATTGAAGCCAGTCATTTGATCCTTTGTCTTTCTTGCCCTTTTCCAGAGTTTATCTCTGGCAAGCAGTCAGATTTGAGGTCAGCAGAGAACCAGCGACAAGATTTGAGTTTGGTTCTGACACTGGTGAGGTGCATGTATATTGAGGGCACTTGTTATAATATCACTTAAGATCTGAAGAGCTGTCTCTATTGAGGCTGTGAGATAGAATTCTTGCCGTGTGGTGTGGCACAAATCATGGAGATATCCTGAAATATTAAAGTTCTTTTTTGACCTTCTTGGGAGAAATTTTGCAGGGTTGGGTGGCTTGATTGTTGATCTTATGCCAGCTATGGGACAGTGATCACTTATGTCACTGAATAGCACTCCAGCATGAGAATACAGATGAGGCTTATTTACCAACATGATGTCCAGGAGTGTGCTGTTGAGATTATTCTTTGGGTTAATTCTTGTTGGTTCTTTGATTAATTGAGTGAAACCATAAGTGTCACAGAAGGTTACTAGGGGTGCAGATGCATTGGCTAGCCAATTTAAATTCAGGTCACCTAAAATGATGGTGTCTTCAGGGCCTAGATTAAGTATTATACACCACTGGATCATTTAGCCATTCCTACTTTTGCCAGCATGATAACCACAGCAGCTAGACACTTGAGGATACACATGCTGCTTTGGTATTTTTGTACTAGACATTTGCCATTAATGTACATTAGCAGACAGTTTGTTGCCTATTTGTTTGAAACCAGAGAATCACATGTCCTAGCTACGATGTTAGCAGTGTAGTAAATGAATCTACAATGCATACAATCAGGAGAAACCAGGCTAATTCTGTGACAGCTTCTCACATTGGATTTGAACCCCCCCCCACTCATATAAGGCACAAAGCTGCATTGCCTACAGATTTGTAAAATGCAAATTGTCTGCCCTCTTTTCTTTTTTATGGCAACCAGACAGATCTTTTAGTCTGTTAACTACCCGCAGGTTTTACTGTACCAAAGAAATCCTAAACTTAAACTGATGTTATTCTGCAAGACCGACTATCATATCCTTAAAGTCACTTCAGAGTTACGATAGTTTTTATATACTGTATCCTGCAGGCTCATGTAGTCACAATCCTAACAATAAGCATAATCCCGCTCATAAAAGCTATTGTACATGGTTGTGGCCTGACTACTGTACATCTAGTCAAAGGGATTTCTTGTTCTTGTGTTCCCCCTGCTCCATTTCTTTACATGAAATGCATGCAACTCATTCCAAGTACAAAAGCATCTACAGTATGTTGCATTTAACACCCCAGCACTGAGATGCTGACGTGAAACATGGTAAAACTGTGAATTGTTGACATTTTGTGCACAACCAGAAGACCAACAGGGAAGCAGTTTACAGCAGTTACTTAAGCGGCAACATAAAGCTTATTTTTTTCTTCCCTGTTAATGTACTGGTACTGCATACTGTACATTTAAATATACAGTCTGACCATGCCTCTCTTACACCTTTCAGTGCTATGATGTTTAATGTCACAGTTATTTAAATAACCAGGGTGAAGGGCTAGCTACACAATCAAACAGACTCAATAGACTGTGAGACCTGCATCTGCTGGCATTTTCGTACCTGTTTGTTTGTATGTTCTTAGAGTATGCAATACGAAAGGCCAAAAGGAGTGTGTGTTGGGGGGTCATTGTTGTTGACTGCCATGCAAGGTGTTTGCAAATGAAAAGCAAGATGACCCCAACCTCATTCCCACAACTACAACCCATTAATCTGAATACTAGGGCTGTGCATGGTCCGAATAGTATTTCCCGAATACCACGAATAGTAGGCTTGCCGAATATTTGGAAGGATGTCCTGCATAGTTCACTATTTGGCTACTATTCGGGATGTACTATTCAGTGGGTGAGATTTCAAAATCTCACAGAGCCTTGCTGACCAATCAAAGGCTGTTTTTGGATCTCACAGCCAGGAACACCATGTGATCTCTCACTCTGAGTGTAGATGAGAGGAGGCAATTGTTTCTGAGAGAGCTATCTGTTTAGTCTACCACTTGTGACTTTTATAACTGTTTAAAAATATTTTGTGTGTGATCCAGTTTTGACATCTGATCACCTTGAGACTGCATCTGACTGCAGTTTTGTTTTTCATTCTTGAAACTGGGCTCCGTTTCAAAGAAAAGGAGAGTCTGTGTGTGAGTGAATCTGTGTGTGTGCTGCTGCATGCTGACTCCTCCCACACTTACAGTTTCACAGCTCAGCTGAAGCAGTGTGGTTTGATTCTTTGCTTAAGAACCAATTAGTACTTATCAGGATTTATTTTTGTCAACAAAGTCCAGCTTGGCTTTTGTATGTAGTGAGTAACTGTTACTGGGCTCAGTGACAGTCAGTGGCTCAAGCTTTGCTGACTGCCCCATCCCCACTGCTGTGCTTGCTTAGCTTTTTGTTCCAACCACACACAGCCCTGTGGTATTTTCTATTTCTTTCAGAAGCAAATTGGTATTTTGCTGTAATCACATTCCAGGCTCAGTTCCCTGCATAAGTGAGGTGTGATTGTCATCTGTCTCCCTCTTGTCTGCATTGTAGGTTACCACAGCTCATACATCATCCATGTATGCATTGTATTTTGTTCTTGTAATCTGTGTCCTGCAAGTGCATGCATAGTTGTCTGCACACATTTCTTTTTGTGATTTATAAAGCAGTGTATTTGTTTCTCATTGGGTCAGGCTTGGCCTATTGAATTGCTGTTGACTGTGGTCTGGTTCTTTGCTTAGTTCCTGTACAACTGAGTAAGGAGGGTGTGGCAGTGTCTCCTCCCTCCACAGCTCACTGAACCTGAGTGGCCTCCTGTGCATGTGAGTTTTTCTTTTTGTGTGTCTTTGCCCCTGTTTGTGCACTGCTGTGAGTGTGTACATGTAAATTGTCTGTGAACTGCTTTAATATTTCTGTATGTGTCAGGTGTGACTCACTGGGTTCTGTGTGTTGTAAGTTGTCTGGCACATTCAAAGCTTGAATTACTGTCAGATGACAGCACAACTGACACTATACAAGTAAGAAGTTGTTTGCTGACTTCATTCTCTCTAGTATCAGCCTCTCTTTCTTAGTGCTACATAAGCAGTGTTGGTATTGTTGTTTTCTGCAAGAAGCACCAACATAAACAAAACACTAAACACAAATAATATACACAGTAAGTTACAGACCATGTCTCATCAATCCGTAAACATGCATGTTCCAGCCCAAGCAAGTCATCTTCACCACCTGTCGTAAGAGGTGAGGAACAGGGTGAGAGAAGGTCTGTTCGTATTTGCCTCTCTAAAATAGCTTTCTCCCCTGATAAGCCTTCAGGTTCTGGTGTCAGTAAGATTGGGGGTAGTACTGATACTACTATAACTACAACTGCTGCCACTATTACTACTAGTATTGCATTTGTGGCACCATCATTTTATAAAAGTAGGAGGGCTTTACAGCTGACATCTCCAGTCATACAGGAACAAGAACCCACTCCCACTACCAGTGGTAATGCTATTCGCACAACTGCCCCCATAGAGGCAACATCGTTTATAAGTATGCTTCTCCCCACCACCACGAGTGCCAAGATTTCAGCTACCAGACCAAATCCTTTGTGTACTGTTGACATCACCACTGCCATAGGTGTGTGCACTGTTATTTGTGCTCCTTGCACAGCCACTGTCACCAAACCATACCAGTAGTCCTGAGTGTTCTTCTGTCACCATGACTACTGCTGCCAGTATTACAACTAGCTGTAATATGATGTCAATTTCTTCAACTGTAACTCCTGATTGTAATTCTGGCACTAGGACTACTGTCAACAGTGCTACTACCTTGCCAACTGTGCCCATGACCATAGGTACTGTGACTAGTACTGACCATGAGACTGTTACAACGACAGCACCAATTGTGTTGCCAAAATGTTCTGTTGCTCAGCCTTGTAAGTTTCCTCTGACCACGTTTACTTTTGCTGATGTGGAGGATTCCAAAGAAGAGCATTCATCTGGTTCTGAATATTTACCTGAGCCTCAAGACTTGCTAAGTACATCACCTGACAGTGATACCCACCTAAGCAAATTTGGTGATGAGACTGAATATGCAGCATATCTGTGTGAGAAGCCTTAAGGTGCAGTTGCCAAAAAATGCAGTGCTGTTCATTGTGGCAAGCAGGCTGGTCAGGGTCATGCTCCTCCTCAAAAAAAAAAACAGTCCACCCTGTCCTTTCAAAGAGTTGTGTCAAGTTCAGCTCCATCTGATACACACAGTAGTTTTAAAACTACATCTGCTGCAGAGGAAGAAAGGGGTAGAACAACTGCATCCACTGCACCCAGGTCTGATAAGTGGAAAGGGGCAAAACATGCCCATGGTCACCCTATTGGGGTCCGCACTTCCACAGTCAGTGTGGGGAAAGTGTGGTGTGGCTGTACTTCAGTGTTGTCAAAGATGATCCAACAAAGGCAGTATGCTCTGTGTGTGACTGTACTATAAGTCATGGTAAAAACCTTTCAAATCTCACAACATCAATGATGAACCATCTCCAAATGAAATATCCCAGTGTACTTCAACGATCCACAGCTGTTCCTCCCCCTCCAAAACATGTGCCTGTCAGCCCCTCTTCTGGTACTGGTCCAGTAGATGTGCAAAGTTTTGCTAGTGATTCTATTACTGAGACAGACAGTGTGCCCTCATCTCCCCCTACACCACTTATAGTGCATCCCCATACAGGAGCATCACCCATTCTGCCTTCTTCTGCTCAATTGTCTATTATTGTAACACCCTGCACCATGGGTTCAAAGTCAAAATCAATGCGATGTGGTACCACTTTGACAACACCCATCATGCAAGCCTTCCATGCCTGCACCAAATACCAGGTGTCACACCCAACAGCACAGCAGATCACCAGTTTAATTGGTGAGATGATGGCCTTGGATCTACAGCCATTTTCCATTGTGGAAAACACAAGTTTCCATAGGCTGCTGCAGCATTTGCACCCTAGATATAATATACCATCATGGACCACATTTTCATGTACTGTAGTACCCAATATTTACCATGATTTGAGAAAAGAAGTTGCCAGACTATGAGCACAGGCTGTTGATGGAGTTTTCCACTGCACAACTGACATATGGACCCCCATGAATTCAAATCATGCATATATGTCACAGACAGCACACTGGTGTGTTGCAGATGTGGTAGTCACTGGTGGTGATGGTGGTACTTGCCCTGGTTCTGTCTCTTCCCCGTCTCCCTGCAGGTCTGCTTTGCTAAATGTCAGTGTTATAGAAAAGGATCACTGTACTGCAAACATACTTTCATTCCTACTAGAGATGTTGAGCTCATGGATTGATGGCAGCAATTTACAGGTAGGGTTTGTGGTCACAGACAATACCACAAATATGATAAAAACACTTAGAGATGGCAATTTTGAGGGATGTGCTGCTTTGCTCATACACTAAATTTGAGTGGTGACAAAGGCTTTGGCAAACACAGTGGAGGTAGATCACCAGTCAAAGTAGCCAGAAGCATATGCAGTCAGTTCCATCACTCTATGAAAGCCACAAATCATCTGCATCGGCTACAGAGCATCTTCAAAGGCCGCCCAGCATCATCTCATCCAGGATCTACAGACCGGTGGAATTCTACCTACTACATGCTGCAAAGGCTTCTGGAGCAAAAGCAGGCCTTCATGAGATGAGCATGGAAACTGATATGGGGGAGTCCTTGGACATCAGGACTGGGCTGTGATTGAGGACTGGTAAAGGTTTTTGCCCCATTTGAAAGGCGTACTGTACCCTCACATTTTGGTATACCCAATGCTGCACTTTTCACCCTCTCCCACCCTACCTACATACCTTCTTCCCCCCCTCCCCCTTCCTTCTTCCCTCTCCCTATGACTCTGGCACTTCTTATCTCTTGTCTGTTTTCTCTGACAAATGCCGCTGGCTGCCTTGCTTACAATGTTACCCTTGAATTGTATTAATCTGTAATCTGTTTGCAATGTCCAAATTGTTGTAATGGCTGCCTTGATTTTCCCCATAGTTTGTATTTCTCTGATGTGGAACCTTTGTCAAAAGAGCCTTGGCTCAAAGGTATTTGTAATCCTAGACTTGATAAAAAAAAAGTACTCGTGACCTTAGCTCTGATTCTGCACTGCTAAGTCAGGTAATTCCTTCTGTACAGATCCTGAAAAAAGCCATAAGGAGATTCAGTGAAAATGCTGAGAAAGATCCAAACCAGACACCAGGAACAGTGATATCCCTTCTGGAAAACCTCGCCACAGAACAAGAAGTTAGATTTTCTGATTTCTGTTCCAATAAAAAGCACATATTTGCCACTATGTTGGATCCACATTTCAAGTGTGGTACTACACCTTATAATGTCCACTCACAGGGTTATTGACTTTCAGAAGCAGATGCGCTCAGAACTTAGCTTCTGCATCCTTGGGTCAATGAGACCAGCAGGTAACCCTACTGATGAGCCAGTCTCAGAATCACAAACTGAAAGTAGTATGGAAAACCTTGATAAGGAGGGTTACTGTTAGACTGAACTCAGCTTACTACTACAGGCTGAGCAGCGGAAGAAAACAGAACAGCAGCCACAGTCGGCACCCAATCTGCTGAACAGTTATTTCAATGAGCCTCTGGAGTCATTCTCCATAAATCTAGTGGAGTACTGGATCAAAAGGATGAAAGCATCTCCACACTTGGCACAGTTGGCACTTAAATATATCTGTTGCGCCCTACCAGCATACCATCTGAATGAATGTTCAGCACTGCTGGAGATGTGGTGGAACCTCACTGATCCTCACTTGACCCAGCACACATGGAACAACTTGTGTTTATAAAATAAATCTACCTCACCTTGGGTACACATATGGCCACTAACAATTGCATTAAATAATTGTCTTGTACTGGATACAACATTTGTGTGTTGTTGCATTGACCCATACACAAGACATTCTGTGTTAACCACCATTGTTCTGTTAGCAAGTAAGCACAACATGTTAACATTCATATTCAAAGTCATACTAACACAAATCTGTGACCAGCACCCTTTCCTTTATTACTTCCACTGTCATGGTGTATTCTTTTGAACGAGCATCCCCTGCAGTTCCCAGTGCCTAAAAATGCCACCCACCTATTGACTGCTGTTCCTAATACAAAATCCTCAACTGGTGTTGTTACATCTTTCATCCCCTGTGTTGCTCATGCCCATATTCCATCAATCCTTTTAACAGCTTTCCAGGTGCCAGTTACCAGTGTGGCATCACCAGTCTCAAGTATTTCACGTGCATAAAATATGGTAGTTACAAGTGTGGCATCTCCAGTCTCAGTGTTTCCCATGCCTGAAATATGGCAGTTACAAGTGTAGCATCACCAGTCTCAGTGTTTCCCATGCCTGAAATATGGCAGTTACAAGTGTGGCATCACCAGTCTCAGTGTTTCCCATGCTGGAAATATGGCAGTTACAAGTGTGGCATCACCAGTCTCAGTGTTTCCCATGCCTGAAATATGGCAGTTAATAGTGTGGCACCTCAGTCTCAGTGTTTCCCATGCCTGAAATATGGCAGTTACAAGTGTGATGTCACCGGTCTCAGTGTTTCCCATGCCTGAAATATGGCAGTTACAAGTGTGGCATCACCAATCTCAGTGTTTCCCATGCCTGAAATATGGCAGTTACAAGTGTGACATCACCAGTCTCAGTGTTTCCCATGCCTGAAATATGGCAGTTACAAGTGTGGCATCACCAGTATCAGTGTTTCCCATGCCTGAAATATGGCAGTTACAAATGTGGCATCACCAGTCTCAAGTATTTTGCGTGCGTAAAATATGGCAGTTTGTGTGGCATTTCCAGTCTTAGTATTTCCCATGCCTGAAATATGGCAGTTAACAGTGTGGCATTTCCAGTCTCAAGTATTTCACATGACTGAAATATTACAGTTATGAGTATGGTATCACTTGTCTCAAGTATTTCACATGACTGAAATATTCTGGTTACCAGTATGGCATCACTATTCTCAAGAATTTCCCATGCCTGAAATATTCCGGTTACCAGTAATATGGCAGTTACAAATGTGGCATCACCAGTCTCAAGTATTTTGCGTGCGTAAAATATGGCAGTTTGTGTGGCATTTCCAGTCTTAGTATTTCCCATGCC
The DNA here is from genome assembly GCA_016271365.2 of Neoceratodus forsteri. Lineage (NCBI taxonomy): Eukaryota > Metazoa > Chordata > Ceratodontiformes > Ceratodontidae > Neoceratodus > Neoceratodus forsteri. The sequence continues at coordinate 1,063,648,233 of CM057452.1, read as the reverse complement.
TGAAATATGGCAGTTAACAGTGTGGCATTTCCAGTCTCAAGTATTTCACATGACTGAAATATTACAGTTATGAGTATGGTATCACTTGTCTCAAGTATTTCACATGACTGAAATATTCTAGTTACCAGTATAGCATCACCCATCTCAAGTATTTCCCATGCCTGAAATATTGCAGTTAACAGTGTGGCATCTCCAGTCTCAGGTATTTCACATGACTGAAATATTAGGGTTACGAGTATGGCATCACTTGTCTCAAGCATTTCACATGACTTAAATATTCCAGTTACCAGTATAGCATCACGTGTCTCAAGTATTTCCCATGCCTGAAATATTCCAGTTACCAGTAAGGCATTTCCAGTATCCAGTATTTCACATGCCTGAAATACTCTGGTTACCAGTGTGGTATCACCAGTTTCAAGTATTTTCCATGCCTGAAATATTCTGGTTGCCTGACTATGACCAGCTTGTACCATATGGCTTATGGTATTCTTGTAGTGGACACTGAGACCTTTCAGACTATATATAGACTGTTACTTAGTTCACAATATTGCCAGAATTATGGCCTGTTGAAGTTACAGTGGCCTTTTACCATCTTAGGAACATCGCTAGGATTAGGCACCTTGTTCCGCCCAAAGACCTACCTATCTTGGTCCATGCCTTTGTGACATCACACCTTGATTACTGCAACTCCCTTTACCTAGGGCTTCCTGGAGTTGATATCTGCCATTTGAAGCTTGTGCAGAATGTGGCAGCTCGTTTTGACAGGGTCTTCTAGAAGATCTCATATCACCCTGTGCTGCTGATCTGCACTGGCTGCCTATTCAGTGGCGGATCACCTTCAAGAGTAAGTCTTTGACTTACAAAGCCCTACCGGTTTGGGTCCTGACTACTTTTTTTAACATATAATATTTTATTAATTTTCCAAGTACATTTAGCCATACAAAGGCCTCAAAGGCACATTCATGCCCTATTCCAAAAGGTCCAAGTTACTACAGAGTAGCAGTCAATACAGTTGCTTCAATCTTCCACATCTTACCTAGCTCTTATGCTAATAAATGTCTAGTTTATCTAGTATACAATTGAGAAGCTTAGGCCTTATACTAATATGCAAACAGTATTATTGTTCAAATCAGACTCTATGAACACTATACCTTTTAATATTGATATACTGAAGCCTCTAGAAATGGTATGGTATGTTCTATTCCCTAGTGTATCTACTTGGTGATGGTCTCCTAGGTACAGCTCTAAACATCTGTTGACTTCAGCCTAACAGCTAAGTGTAACATTCAACTCTATCCAATAGAGAGACAGGAGAGTAAGATGTAATATCAGACAGTGGTAGGAACATAATGACATCCCCCTTAGATGACACAGGCCCATCTCCTACCTAGCTAGAAGATGGGGGTTGCGATGGGGGAGGGCTACTGAGCATATATGAGAGTTTAAATATGCCTCCGTTTTTGTAATACTTGATAAGGCCTCCCTTGCCACAGCGGTAAGCCTCTCAAAGACAGACAGCCAAGCCACAGCCATTCGCCACTGTACTAGCGAAGGGATACAGCTACTCCATCTCACAAGGATGACTCTTTTAGCTTCCATTAGAGCTACTAGAAGCCATGCCCTGGTGTGGGGGGGGGGATAGTGGGTGCAGGGCCATAGTATCTCCTAGAATGAGAGATGAATTGTCAGGAGAGATGGATTTGTCTATAATCATGGAGCAGTCAGCCAGAACCTGCGTCCAAAAAGCTTGCAAGTTCGGGCAGGTCCATAATATGTGAAGTAAATGGGCAGGGGAAGTATGACACCTCCTGCAACTATCAGAGGGAGTTATTTTGAGGCTATAGAGGACAGATGGGGTTCTATACCATCTAAGCAGGATCTTCAATTGAATTAGTTGACTCAGCATCTACATATGCAGTCTGAGCATCCTAAGGCATATAGATCACAGTTGAGGATATGGGGTACTGCAGCTCATGTTCCCAAGCCGTTTTGCTCATTAAGGTAGCGTGAGGTTGTGTATCCCTAAGATCTTGTAGAATAAGCTTACCAGGCCTAGGCCTCTCCTGCAGTTAGGGGAGGTAAAGACATCATGCCAAGGGGAATGGTCTGCATGCGCTTTTAACAATGGGGTTAAAGCGCTCTTAATCTGTAAAAACTTCCAAAACTCCATTTGGGGTAGCCCGTACTGATCACGGATCTGCTCAAAGGAGAATAGTGTCCTGGTGCATGGAAAGAGAAGGTGCTCTACCATATGAATACCTTTGGAAGCCCAAAGGGGCCATTTAAGTACCTTATGTTCTATTGTGATGAGAGGGTTATCCCATAATAGGGCAAATACAATCGGGGGAGATAATCTGAACTTGGGGTCCCAGTAAGTGTCATCCCCCTTCGCCAGGCCCTACATGTTTCTATCATGACCGATGTAGAATGGTGTGCTCCAGGCTTTCTTTAGCTAATAGAGAATACAGTGGCCTATCCGATGATAAGTCTGCCTCCAGGGTAGCCCACTGAGGTGGAGGGGTAGTCTGGGGAAGAAGCCAAGTTGCGGCCTGAGGCATCCTGAAAGCCAGGTGGTAGCCTGTGAACCATGAGAGTCCCAGCCTACCCTTGGATCTATGGAATTGTAGTTTTGTATGCCCCCATCTTGGGGCCTTACCCTCCCACAAAAAAAGGGAGACTAATTTATCCAGGTCTTTAAATGGTTTTGCCATGAGTGGAATGGAGAGGTTGTTTAGCAGGTAGGAGACTCTAGAAAAAATAAACATTCGGATGGCCTCAATCTTACCTTTCAGGGTTAGATTAAGCTTTCTCCGTTGCTGGACCTCGGTTGCTAATGATGTCAAAAAGGGGGAGAAATTAGCTGACTCTGTGTCCTTCCAGGATGAGGGGATATGTATTCCTAAATATGGAAATCCCAGGGGCCCAAGTGATGTCCATACCGGCTAAACAGTGCCAGGTGCATGCTCCATTTAGAGGACAGGGTTGTTTTTTATTTATTGTTAAGCCTGACAAGGAGGCAAATTCCTGCAGGATAGTCAGTATGGTAGGTATTCCTTGGGGTTAGAAAGGGTCAAGAGCATGTCATCCACATATGCATTGACTAGATAAGATGACATCTTTACGGGGATACCAGTGATAAGTGGGGTGTATGAAAATTTCCTAATTAGTGGGTCCAGAGCAATTAGAAACCATAGGGGAGACAGCGGACACCCCTGCCTGGTTCCTCGTTGCAACTTAAATGAGCCTGAGGTGTCCTTATTAGTGACAATATGAGCCAAGGGTGAATGATACAATGTGGAGACCCAGGAGCAAAAGGAGTCCCCAAACCCATATAGTTTAAGAACATTATGGAGATACTCCCATTCCACCGAATCAAACGCTTTGGTGAAATCTATGGCAAGGGCAGCTGCCGGGGTTTTAGACTGTAATGCTAACCACTTAAGATTTAATACTAACCGGATGTTATCTGTGCTGGATTTTCCTTTCTGAAATCCAGTTTGAGGCAGGTGAAGTAGGAAGGCAGAATTCCTGATAGTCCATTGCCAAGACTTTTACAAGTATCAAAGATATGGGTCTGAAATTTGTACAAAGTATACGTCTGAAGCTTTTGGGGATTAGGGTAACTAGGGCCTTGCGCATAGTGGGGGCAGGATACCTTCTTTTGGGCCTCCTGTAGAGCCTCTAATAGTGGGGCAGCGACTTCATCTTTAAGGAGTTGGTAAAGTTCCACCGATATCCCATCTGGTCCAGGGACTTTCCCTTTCACCATCTGGGATATAGCTGCGATTAACTCTTCAGTTGTGATCGGGGCATCCACATCTTTACAGTGGTCTGCTGATAAGTGCGGTAGCGCGGTGGACTGTGAGAAGGCCCTCAGCCGCTGTGAAAGCATCTCTGGGGGTATCGCACTCTGCGACTGATAGAGCTCCTTATAGAATTCAAACATCTCTTCATTGATGTCCTTCGGTGTCACCAGCAATTTGCCCTGCCTATTCTTAAGGGCCAGGATCCTAGAGGATGTCTGCTGCTTTCATAGCCAGTAGGCTAGGAGTTTCCCACCCTTTTCCCCACCCTCCCAGACTCTGTGTTTAGCCCGCATCAGTTACCACTACCACTCTGCTTTCTTGTTCAGCAATACATTTAACTGAAATTTCAGCCCTGTAATCTGAGCTAAAGGTGGTGAATTGAGTGGGTTCTTAGAGGATACCTTAAACTGATGCTCCAGCTTAGTAACTGAGTCCTGCAAGTCTTGTATCTGTTTTTTCCACTCTCTATTTTTAGCTGCTGAGTACGAGATAATTCTTCCCCGAAGAACCGCCTTAAATGCTTCCCAAACAGTGGTTGGGTTCGTATCTCCCGGGGTATTAACGGAGAAATAGTATTGTGCCTATCTCTTGATGTACTCTCTAAAAGCCTCATCCTGGAGTAAGGTGGGGTTGCATCTCCATCTCGTGGAGGAAGGGCTTTGCCCTTGCGGGGAGAAGGTGATCGTGACCGGGGCATGATCAGAAATAATTATGTTCCCAATGACCGCTTCTCCTATCCCTGACATGGCTATGTTGTTGGCCATCCAAAACTCTAAACAGCTATAGGTACCATGTACTGCAGAGTAAAACGTATAATCTCTCCCTTTTGGGTCATTCATCCTCCAGGGATCCCCTAAAGACCATTCTGTGATCAAATCATTTAGGGCTCCCAGGCTTTGGGATGGGTTTGCGGGGTGGGAGGATTTATCAGGAAAATATCCCGAACCAGGTTATGGTCCCCTCCTATGAGAATAGGCAAGTCCGCCTCTCCCTCTGCTAATTCTGTGAGGGCCTGGCTGAGTTCTGCATAGCTTTCCCCTTTGTCGGAGTTGTGCCCATACACATTGGCTATTATGATTTTACCACCAGGATAAGAGAGTTTGACAGCTATCCATCTCCCCTGTGAGTCAGACCGGTAGGTCTCAACTGCCCAAGGACCCCTCTGACTCAGAAGGATAGTCACTACTTTGGACTTTGTAATGGTGCAACTAGCCACAACTGTCCCCACCCATAGTTTATTTAACCAGCTTTCCGTACGGCTTGTGAGGTGTGTCTCCTGGAGTAGAGCTATATCTGTCCACAAGGTGCGCAGATATTGCAGAACCTTAGTTCTTTTAGTCGGGTGATTCAGGCCCTTAACATTCCAGGAAATGCACTTCCAGTCTCCCCGGACGTTAAGATGAGATGCCATCAATGTTAACTACCATCAGAGGAGAAAGAGAAGAAACAAGGGTACTCACCCTCCAAGCAGAGATACAGGATAGAGACAACAAAGGAAGCAGGAACCGCCTTGCCACTGCCTCAGGTTAGGACACACACGTCTGTACACCTCCGTCAGCAGAGTAGGAGCAGAGGTAATATAGAAGAGGGAGATCCCAGTAGTAGGTCAGGCCTAACATATCTCTAATCCTCTGATGTGCTTAAGTAGTGGAAAGTATAAAACTGCTCATCCATATTGGACTGCAGCAACGTATTCTATTTAGTCAGCGTAGGCTATCTAAAAAGAGAAAACACCAATGATCTTATTTACCTAACCTAAATTAACCACTTTATAGTACAAACACTTATCTACTAATAACTACTAGTACCTACACCCCAAATAAGTGCAGCACAATTTAATGGTGCTAACGTATTCGTGCGAGAGAGTTAAATGAGCTCTGTGCCACACTATGTCTAGCACCACGTATAGGGAATGAGTCAGTGCCACCAGAGGTGTATCGTTCTCATCTGGCCTGTGACATCAATGCGCCATTATCAAGGGCTCCTGCTTCCTTGAAGAGGCATACTTTAACCAACTGGAATGGGAGGGGAAGGGGAGATGGTAAAAGGGTTTCCTTATCACCATCCCATAGTACAGGATTCTAGTACAGTAGGCTTGTCTGGGTTAGCCCACCCGACACCTATCATATCGGGGAGGTTGCTTCGATTCATTGTCTGAGGCCTTAGATGTATTAGAAGGTCCTTAAACTGACAATGGAGATCATAGTTCTCCAAACTGTTCCTTGGGTAACTTATGCAAATGTTGAAGCTCTCTTGGGGCTAGATGGGAAGTCGCTAGTCAGTAGTAATACAGTGCCCTAGGGTGGCCCACATAGGGAGGAAGAACTAGGATGGGTGCCCCCTGTTAAAGTGCCCTAGCCCACCACTAATTATATAGTGCTTGACTAGCAAAACTGTCCCAAATGATCAGCTATTAGTCCCAGGTGGCATATTTCCACTGGATCCATTGGAAGCTCCCCTTCTCAGATGTTTTAAGTCCAGGCCATAAAATTCCTGTATCTGCTGCTCTTTAGCTTCTTCCTCCTTGAGCTTGGTAGCCCAGTCTTGGGGATATCACTGTCCATCAGGTCTTCATCTGTCATTTCTATACTGTGCCGGTCATGCATCTGTGCCGCCTCTGCCCAGGAGAGCTTAGCAGGGGGAGAGAAAGAGCCATTTGGAACCTTCTGCTGAGTGGGGCTCCTCGATCTTTGACGGCTTCTACCTACGGCTGAGTGGGTCGATTCATCCATTGTGTCCTGTTGCTTAGGCTCTATTATAGGGGACTTGCTAACTTTCTGCTGGTTGGGAGGGGTCCAAGTTTCGGTGTTACCCTCGAGACACTCTGTGAGGCTTGCCCATTTCAGCTGGGGGATCTGGCTCTTTAGGGACCTGACCGTTTGCTTAATTGATCCCCTGGTGAGCGCTTCCCTCTGTCCATGGTTCCCTTGAACATTTGGTCCCCAGGAGCCCAGAGGCATCTGGGAGAGGTAGTTCGAGGGGTTAAATTAGGCCACTGTTGCAAAATCCAGGCCTCCGCCTCTCTAGGGACTCTGCCAGAAAGGCCTTGCCATTTTTGTAGATGTGGAGAGAACGGTGAGTTTCTGAATTTGTACTGAAAGGCATTAGCTTGTAAGAACTTTTAATTGACCTAAATTGTCTTCTCCTCACGCAACTTCTGCAGAAAGTCCCTTTAAAATGAGATTGTGGCCCCTTTCCAGGTGAGGTCTCCCATATCCCTGGTTGCCCGCAGGAGCTTCTCTTTAATGGAGTACTTTAAAATATATGCTACAGTTGTTCTCCGTGCTTTAGAATCAGCTCTGCCTGGAATCCTGTGTGCTCTTTCCCCTCCAGTTGGGTCTTTCCACCTGTCTCCCAATAGCTGAGGTATCCACTCATTCAGAAAATGCTCCATATTAGGGCCTTCTATTCCCTCTGGGACTCCCAGTTTGTGCACATTATTCCTATGATTTCTGTTTTCCTTGTCTTCAGCACGGTACCAGAGCTGAGACAGTTTCATTTCATGCTCTCTCAAATGCTGCAATATGGTCAAATGCTGCTGCTGCTCTAAGTCCTCAGTTCTCTGTTCCAGCGTGTTTTGTCTGTCCTCAAGTCTGAGGACATCTTCTACATTCCCGGCCAGTGAGTTCCCAATATTATCTTCTCTAGTGAGTACAACTTCCAACATCTTGGTTAGATTTGTAAGAGCTTCACTGAGTTGCACAATGTTAGAAGGCAGTGGGGCCTGTACATCGCACCCCTCCTGTAACGATCCCTCTAAGCCAGCCATCGGGAGCATAGAGCAGACAAGTGGCTGGCAGTGAGAGCAGTTGCAACCTTCCCAGTCTCTGTTCAGAGACTGCGAGTACGTCGCTCAATGTAGCCTGCTCACTTTCAATGGGCCCTAAGAGATACTGGTGACCAGCGGATATACGGATAGGTGTCACGCTGTTTGAGCTATTAGTTGTCCAGACTCCTACGGCTTATGCACACAATCAGTTCTGCAGATAACTATCTCGGCATCGCTCTTTTCCCCAAAAACTCCACACAAGGAATGGCGACATTAAGGGAGAGATTTCCAGTGGTTATATTTAACATTTAACCTGGCATGATATTGTATTTTAACCCATTTTTCCCCAGACGAGAATGGAGCTCACACTTTACGCCGCCATCACTATCGGGTCCCTTCCATGCCTCCTCGGGTCCTGACTACTTGAAAGAGCTCCTGATGCCTTGTAGCCCCCTGCAACAACTTCGCTCAGCTGATGAGGAGTTGCTGGAGATTCCAAGGGTCAGTTTAAAGTCATCTGGTGCACGGGCCTTTGGATTTGTGGCACAGACCCTCTGGAACTCTCTGCCTCGTCAGCTTCCTGAGTGCAGGCACTTAAGACTTTTTTATGGGGGAAAGCATTCATGGTGTTTGCTTGATTTTAATCTGTATTTACTGTGTTTTGTCTAATTTGTACTGTACAGCGCTTTGGAATGTCGAAAGGCACTTAACAAATAAATGTTATTATTATTATTCTATAGGCTTAATTATGTCTTACTGCTTGATTTTCTTCATGGCTACAATTATTTAAGGCTCTTCCATATGGCATTCTGGTAGTGACCACTGTGACCATTCTGACCACATATAGATTGTTACTTAACTCCAAATATTGACTGAGTTATGGTGTCGTATACTTCCAGTGTTATCCTATGGGAAACTGCATGCCTATGATGAACTCCTTTCCTCTGCATCCTACTCCTGTGGCATCAGTGTCAGAAGACATCTTCTGGCACCACTATACAAGGCAAAGTGCTGTGACCTCTACATTCTCCTCCTGAAGTACCAGCAGCACAAGACAGCCTCAAGCACCCATGTACAAGCCAAAGTGCCGTGACCTCTTCATCCTACTCCTGAAGTACCAGCAGCACAAGACAGCATCAAACACCCATGTACAAGCCAAAGAACTGTGGCCTCTTCATCCTACTCCTGAAGCACCAGCAGCAGAAGACAGCATCTGGCACCGCTGTACAAGGCAAAGTGCTGTGACCTTTGAATCCTCCTCCTTAAGCACCAGCAGCACAAGACAGCCTCTGGCACCAGTAAGTACAAGCCAAAGATCCATGACCTCTGGATCCTCCTCCTGAAGCACCAGCAGCAGAATACAACCTCTGGTACCAGTGCAAGCCAAAGTGCCACAATCCTTCATCCTTCTCCTGAAGCACCAGTGGCAGAAGTCAGCCTCTGGCACCAGTGTACAAGTCAACATGGCATGACCTCTTCATCTTCCACCTGAAGCACCAGCAGCAAAAGACAGCCTCTGGCACCAGTGTACAAGCCAGAGTGCAGTTTCCTCTTTATCCTCCTTGTAAAGCACCAGTGGCAGAAGACAGCCTCTGGCACCAGTGTGCAAGGCAAAGTGCCATTACCTCTCATCCTCCCCTCCTGAAGCCATTTTAATGAGTTATATAGCAATTCTCCATTAAGGCAAATTAAATACCTGAATACTGAATAACAAATACCTGGGACCCAAACACCAAATATTTGGAAATGGTATTCGCACAGCCCTACTGAATACAAACAGTTTTCTTACCCTAATTAGAAATCTGCTAGGTGCATTACTACGCACTAGACACACAGCATTCTTACTGCCTTGTGCTGCCTAATGCCCTCTCCAATAACGTTGCAGAATAATGTTTAGACACATGATGCCACATCAAAAGGAGCTGCAAACATGTACAGTATGTTGCTGTATTAAGGTAATAATATATATATATATATAAACATTTTTAAGGTAAACTGTTATGGTTGGGGGGTGGGCACGCATGAGCAGGAGCCCCATAGACCCTGCAGGGTTCACGTGTGCTTAAAATCATCTGTGCACACTGCTAGTTAATCCAACACCTGGGTGTGTGCAGACTAAGCAGACTAAGTCCTCTTACTCATTTCTTACTTTATTTCCAACAAATTACATTTCAGGAATTCACCAGCACTGAACGTGCATGTGTGAATCCAGTAGACAAGTGAACAAGCTAATCGTGCATTGCACCACATGCAGCTGATGTAGAGAAAAATATATTTGGCTGTTTACTAAAAGAAGATCAACACCTTCTTGTAGATTTAATGTATTTAGGAGGTATCCCATAAAATTTATCTTTAGGTCATCAGATATGAAAATGCCAATTTATGCAATAGGTGTGGAACCAAAAGCAATTGCATAAATCCATTTATTTCCACATATGTGGGATAAATCTAACCACCTAGATTTATCCCACATATGGGATACATCAAACTGTCAATCAAAGCTTTTTGTTCACTTTTGGACAAACAAAGGTGAATAACTTTAAAACGAAAATGATAGCACAGTACTGTGAGCACGAAAAATGTTCAGGACAAAAATATCTACAAAATGAGTGGTGTTTCATTTATAGATACCATTTAGTTTTTTTATAATTAGCAGAAAACAGCATAAAATCCCATTTTCTTTCACTTTTCAGACAAACAAATGTAAATAACTTTAAAATGAAAAATGATAGCATGGTACTATGAACACGAAAAATATTTAGCACAAAAATATCTACAAAATGAGTGGTGTTTCATTCATAGATACCTTTTAGTTTTTTCATAATTAGCAAAAAACAGCATAAAATCCTATTTTCTTTTCACTTTTTCGACAAACAAATGTGAATCACTTTAAAACTAAAAACGATAGCATGGTACTGTGAGCACGAAAAATGTTCAGCACAAAAATATTTACAAAATGAGTGGTGTTTCATTAATAAATACCTTTTAGCTTTTTTATAATTAGCAAAAAACAGCATAAAATTAATTTTTTGTCTCACTTTTTCAACAAACAAATGTGAATACCTTTAAAACAAAAAAGGTAGCATGATACTGTGACCATGACATTTGTTCAGCAAGAAGTTCTCTACAAAATGAGTGGTGTTTCATTTAATAGCAACCACCATGCTAGGCGGACATACTGTACACTAGGAAAGCTAACTGAAAGTCCCAGAATTTATCATTTATAAAAAAGAAGAGAAACAGTCAAAATCAAATGTTCCTGCACTGATAAGAAACATCCCTATTGCATAAATGAAATATACAATGGTGAGCAGTCAGATAAATGATTTATCTACACTTATGCTGTTTGACTCGGACACCTCACTCATGGCTTACGCCACTCGTGAAGTTACCCGAGGTCAAACAGCACTTGTGTAGATAAATCATTTATCTGACAGCCCACCATTGTATATCCCTTATGTATCACTCCTGTTTGATGGTGGCCAGTTAAAATGTGCACAATCTAAGTATCAATGAATATTTATAAGTGCATAGTGCATATTTATGCATACTGTAGTGTACATTTAAACATAGTTACCACTATATAGGGTAACCCTAGAGCTATGCCATTCCGTTTAAAAAAAAATAAATAACAAATAACAAGATACAAAAAGAAATGGACATAGCATGCAAAAGCTCTATGAGGAATGTAACAAGACTTGATGAAGCCATTCATTTAGGGGTTAGTGGTACAGCCAACAGAGAAAATTTCTATGAATCAACCCATGCTGTGTGCAAGTGCAGAGTCAAAGTACTATAAGTACATCGTGGGTCCCTATTGTACAGGTAGCCAGCCAAAAAGATGAGAAAAAAGGAGACAGGGTAAATGTAAAACTGCACAGTATTTTACAGTGAATAGCAGATGAATTTCACTAAACGTGGATCTTATTATTTGCCATCGAGACATACTGTACCATCTAGCATCTACCTGAGTTGATCAGTGATAACATAAAAGGAAAAATTCCAACCACCACTGACACTAAGGGCAATCTTCAAAAAAATCAGATACCATTGCTGGATTGCCTTCAGCCTCACACAGTACAATCATTTTATGAAGGCAATCAGTTTTTTTTGTACTCAGTCATAAATGCACTGCTATGGAGTAAGGAGAATAAAAGACACATATCGGGTGGTGTTAAATTAAGAATGCAGAACTCACAGACACTGAAAATACCATTTCCCATCTGTTTAAATTGTGGATGGAATTCTAATTATTAACAGAAGCGTACACTGGTATGCATGTAATTAAATGTAGTCACACACACGCACACACACACGCTCACACACACACACCCTAATCGAAATGAGTCCTCTCATGGTTTTCTTGTTTTCTGAACATATTTTATTCTTTTCCAAATTATTAATCTTAGAAAAAAATGATTTATTTATTTTTATTGTAGCCCCCCCCCACACACACCAGACAGTACGTTACTTCTAACTGAGACTGCATTATTATACACCACTGGATCATTTAGCCATTCCTCCTATTGACAGCTTGCTAACCCCAGTAGCTAGACACTTGAGGATACACATGCTGCTCTTTATGCTGCTTTTGGTTTTTTTGGGTGGTTTTCTTGGTACATTTTCTCCCCCTGGCAACCAGTCTGCCTTCCTCTCTACATGTCCTGGCTTTCTCCTAGGTCTCCGGCCATCATCCCAAGGACTTCTCATCTCCCATATCAGGCCCTGCAGCACACCAGTGGCTTGCCCCTATGGCGGGAGGTGGAGAGCCCCCCTATGCTCTGCCACCAGGACCGGATCCAGTACTGCTGAGTGCCCTCAGCATTGACCGTTTTCCCCCCATGGACACAGCCATCATGCCACCATGACTGGTCCCTTTTTCCCTGTTCTGGATCCCACCCCCGACGTGTGTGATATGCAATGATGCCAATGGACAGGAGTGTGGGCACTACAAAGTGCACACCTTTCCGGCGATGGCCCCAGCACGTCCCTCACAGACTGCCTGTGCACTGCATCACACCCAGTCATCACTAGAGGCCACCAGCACACCAACAGCAGCACATCCCCCACCCTGGAGAAGGAGAGCAGTCCTACAAATGCTCAATCCTTCTCCTCCCCTGCCAACCCCCAATGACCCAGGCTCACTCCTGGACCTGGGTCACTGGCATGGTGCGAGGTGTGGTGTCCAGTGCCTCAACCCTCAGTGCCACTGGGCTGGCTGCTTTTGTATTTTTTTACTAGACATTTGCCATTAATGTACAGTAGCAGACAATTTGTTGCCTATTTTTTTTAAACCAGAGAATCGCATGTCCTATCCGTGATGTTAACAGTGTAGTAAGTGAATCCACAATGCATACAATCAGGAGAAACCAGACTAATTCTGTGACAGCTTCTCACATTCAATTTGAACCCCCACCACCACCACCACACACTCATACAAGGCACAGAGCTGCATTGCCTACAGATTTGTAAAAAGCAAATTGTCTGCCCGCTCTTCTTTTCTTTTTTTTTTATGACAGCCAGCCAGGTCTCTTTGTCTGTTAACTACCCACAAATTTTACTATACCAAAAAAATCCTAAACTTAAACTGATGTTATTCTGCAAGACCGACTGTCATATCCTTAAAGTCACTTTAGAGTTAAGATAGTTTTTTATATACTGTATCCCCTGCAGGCTCCCACCTACTCACAACTCTAACAATAAGCATAATCCCGCTCATAAAAGCTATTATAAGTGGTTGTGGCCTGACTACTGTACATCTGGTCAAAGGGATTTCTTGTTCATGTTCCCCCTGCTCCATTTCTTTACATGAAATGCATGCAAACTCATTCCGAGTACAAAAGCATCTACAGTATGTTGCATTCAATAGCCCAGCACTGAGATGCTGACGTGAAGCATAGTAAAACTGTGACTTGTTGACATTTTATGCATTACCAGAAGACCAACAGGTAAGCAGTTTACAGCAATTACTTAAGTGGCAACATAAAGCTTATTTTTTTCTTCCCTGTTGATGTTCTGGTACTGCATACTGTACATTTAAATATACAGTCTGACCATGCCTCTCTATACCTCTCAGTGCTGTGGTGTTTAATGTCACATTTATTTAAATAACCAGGGTGAAGTGCTAGCTGCACAATTGAACAGACTCAATAGACTGTGAGACCTGTATCTGCTGGCATTTTGTACCTGTATGTTCGTTTGTTAAGTGAGTATGCAATATGCAAAGGCCAAAATGTGAGTGTGTTGGGGGCGTTGTTGTTGGCTGCCATGCATGATGTTTGCAAATGAAAAGGAAGATGACCAGAATCTCATTCCCACAACTACAATCCAGTAATCTGAATACAAGCAGTTTTCTTACCCTAATTTGGAATCTGTTTGGTGCATTACTCACACTAGACACACAGCATTCTTACTGCCTTCTCCTTCCTTCTTCAATAACTTTGCAGAATAATGTTTACGACACATGATGCCACATCAAAAGGAGCTGCAAAGATGCAGAGTATGTTGATGTATTAAGGTAATAAGATAAAAAAAAAATATAAGGTAAACTGTTATGGTTGGGGGCGGGCACTAATGAGCAGGAGCCCCCTAAACTCTGCAGGGTTCACTCATGCCTAAAATCATCTGTGCACACTGCTAGTTAATCTGATACCTGGGTGTGTGCAGACTAAGCAGACTAATTCCTCTTATTCATTACTTATTTTATTTTCTACAAATTACAATTCAGGAATTCACCAGCACTGAATATGCATGTGTGAATCCAGTAGGCAACTGAACAAGCTAATTGTGCATTGCGTCACATGCAGCTGATGTAAGGAAACAAAATATTTGGCTGTTTACCAAAAGAAGATCATCACCTTCTTGTAGATTTAATGTATTTAGGTGGTATCCCATAAAATTTATCTTTAGGTCATCAGATATGAAAATGCCAATGTATCACTCCTGTTTGATGGTAGCCAGTTAAAATGCACACAATCTACAGTACCAATGAGTATTTGTAAGTGCATAGTTCATATTTATGCATACTGTAGTGTACATTTAAACATAGTTACCACTAAATAGGGTAACCCTACAGCTATGCCCATTCAGTTTAAAAATATTAAATAACAAATAACAGGGTAGAAAAAGAAATGGTCATAGCATGCAAAAGCTCTATAAGGAACAGAGACATGATGAAGTCATTTGTTTAATGGTTAGTGGTACAGCCAATATAGAAAAAAATCCGTGAATCAACCTGTGCTGTGTGTAAGTGCAGAGTCAAAGTACTGTAAGTACATCTTGGGTCCCTATTGCAGAGGTAGCCAGCAAAAAAGATTACAAAAAAGGAGACACGGTAAATATAAAACTGCAGAATTTTACAGTAAATAGCAGATGAATTTCATTAAATGTTGATCTTATTATTTGAGATCAAGACATACTGTACAATCCTGCAAACTACCGGGGTTATCAGTGATAGCATAAAAGGAAAAATTCCAACTACCATTGACACTGTGGGCAACCTTCAAAAAAATCGGATACCATTGCTGGATTGCCTTCAGCCTCGAATGGTACAATCATGTTATGAAGGTGATCAGGTGTTTTTTGTACTCAGTCATAAATGCACCACTAAGGATAATGAAAGATACATATCTGGTGGTGTTAAATTAAGAATGCGGAACTGACAGACTCTGAAAATACCATTCCCCATCTGTTTAAACTGTGGATGGAATTCTAATTATTTACAGAAGCATACACTGGTATGCATGTAATTAAATGTAGTCACACACACACACACACACACACACACCAATCAAAACAAATCCACTCATGGTTTTCTTGTTTTCTAAACATATTTCATTATTTTCCAAATGATTAATCTTAGGAGAAAAGATTTATTTATTTTATTGTAGCCCCACACACACACACACACCATACGGTACATTACTTCTAACAGAGGCATCATTATTTACACCACTGGATCATTTGGCCATTCCTCCTATTGACGGCTTGCTAACTACAGTAGCTAGACACTTGAGGATACACATGCTGCTCTTTATGCTGCTTTGGTATTTGTGTACTTGACATTTGCCACTAATGTACAGTAGCAGACAGTTTGTTGCCCATTTGTTTGAAACCAGAGAATCACATGTATTATCCATGAGGTTAGCAGTGTATTAAGTTAATACAAAATGCATACGATCAGGAGAAACCAGGCTAATTCTGTGACAGCTTCTCACATTGGATTTGACCACACACACACACACACACACACACACACACACACACACACACACACACACACTCATACGAGGCACAGAGTTGCATTGCCTACAGATTTGTAAAATGCAAATTGTCTGCCCAATCTTATTTTTTTTTTAGGCAACTAGCCAGGTCTTTTTTCTGTTAACTACCCACAAGTTTTACAGTACAAAAAAAATCCCAAACTTAAACTGATGTTATACTGCACAATCTCTCCAGCTTTCCTTGCTAGCCAAAAGAACATTGATTACTGAGTAGCAGCCTTCCTGATGACAAACAACAATTACTAATCGCAACAAAAGCAATGACAGGAGTCATATTTATTTGTAAAATAAAGAGTTTAATACATGTAGATTAGTAGTTCTGTAAGTGAAATCGTCAGTCTCTTTCATGATAGATAGCTTTATTTAAAAAAACGAACAAAAGTCAGTGTTAGAAACTACATCAATAAAGGTCATGCCTGCTCTTTAAGTCTCTTTTAGAATTATGGCAATTATGGAAATACTGAATGGGTACTGTAGTTCAGACATTAGTCCCCTTAACAAATATCAATGCTGCACTGCAGCACTGCAACATTTAGGAGGCGGCACTGCACCACTCGGCAAATTAAAAGAAATGTTCAATGTTATCAGAGCAGTGCCACCTGATGCATTACAACCAATGCTGATGGGCTAATGTAATTAGAACAGTGCCACCTGGTGCATCAGAACAGACATTTAAGGGGATTCAATTAATTAAGCTCTGAACACAGATCATTCTACTGCTCAGCCACATTGACAAGGTAATGCTCAGCATACCTCTCATTAATACGCACCTACCGCAATCTCAATCTAGGCCCTGAAGATACCATCATCCTTGGTGATTTGAATTTAAACTGGCTAGCTAATGTATCTGCACCATTGGTAACCTTTTGTGACACCTATGGATTTACACAACTAATTAAAGACCCAACCAGGGTTAACCTAAAAACTCTAGCAACAGCTCACTTCTGGATATTATGTTGGTAAACAAGCCTCACTTATATTCGCATGCAGGAGTACTACCGAGTGATGTAAGTGATCATTGTCCTATAGCTGGCATAAGATCTACACTCAAACCACCCAATCCTGCAGAATTTGTCCTCAAAAGGTCAAAAAAGAAATTCAACATCTCAGGATACCTCCATGACTTGAGTAATACAATATATTGGCAAGATTTCTACCTTACAACCTCAGTTGAAACAGCTTTCCAGACCTTAAAGGACATTATCACTAATGCTCTCAATATTCATGCACCAATCACCAGTATCAGAACTAAAGTAAGATCCTGCCCTTGGTTCACCACTGATCTTAAAGCAGCCTTGTTAACCAGAGATAAACTGTGGAAAAAGGCAAGAAAAACAAAGGATACCAGAGACTGGCTAAATTTCAGAAAAGCAAGGAATTCATGTACAAAACAAATAAGAACTGCCAAAGCTGCCTATTATAGAGCTGAATTGGATGCCTCCTACAATAACCCAACCAGACTCTGGGGTACTATAAAAGGAATTCTGGGCCAAAACTCTACTCCTGCCTTAACCTCCAAACTGCTACTAAATGATACAGAAATTACGGGCAAACAAGAAATCCTAAATACTCTAATGACCACTTCACCACAGCTGGCCTAGCATTTGACTCATCACCTCCTGAGATCTTCCCTGAACCTTCAATCCATTGTGGGACAAAAGGCTACTTCAACTTTTCCTTCAACCCAATATCCTTGAAAGAAGTGGAAGACCTCCTCTCTCATTTAGATACTTCCAAGAGTGCAGGTACAGACTCCCTGGATCCCTACTTCCTTAAAATTGCATCACACGTCTTATCTGCCCCCCTCACTCATCTCTTCAATCTTTCCCTAACTACTGGATCCATTCTCTCCACTTGGAAAATAGCTCAAATAGTTCCACTACTTAAATCTGGTGATCCCATGGACCTCAACAATTACAGGCCCATTTCCATCCTATCAGTACTATCCAAGATGCTCGAAAAATTAGTAAACTCACAATTAAGGGACTATCTGGATAACAATAACCTCCTAAATTCACAACAATCGGGATTTAGATCAAGGCATAGCACCATTTCTGCCCTAGCCAAAGTAACTAATGATTGGCAGATTGCCTTGGATAAGAAGAACAGTACCTGTGCTGTGTTCCTGGATTTGAGTAAAGCATTTGACACAGTGGATCATGAATCATTAATCACCTCCCTTAGCTCACTAGGACTGGATTCTCTCTCACTCAACTGGTTTAAGTGCTACCTATCAGATAGGTCACAACTGGTAAAAAGTGGAAATTACCTATCCACCTTAAAACCACTGCTAAGAGGTGTACCGCAAGGCTCTATTCTTGGCCCCATCCTCTTTGCCATTTATATTAATAATATCGATGCCAAC
Organism: Neoceratodus forsteri; assembly: GCA_016271365.2. NCBI lineage: Eukaryota > Metazoa > Chordata > Ceratodontiformes > Ceratodontidae > Neoceratodus > Neoceratodus forsteri. The sequence continues at coordinate 1,063,630,011 of CM057452.1, read as the reverse complement.
CTCACTCAATCTAACATTCATCTGTTTGCTGATGATACTGTATTATATGTCAGCAATCCTCATTACCTAAAGCCTATGAGCTGTTACAATCTGAATTCTCCATCCTGCAACACAATCTACTGGATAAAAGCTACTTAAATGCCAAAAACAAAAGCTATGTTCTTTGCCACAAAGAGTTGCTCTGCCACTACCCCATCACCCACCACCCTACAATTATCCACCCTACTTGAGAGAAGCTGGAATTTGTTGATAACTTCAAATACCTTGGAGTCTGGATTGATAACAGGCTTGACTATTCTGTCCATATTGAAGAGCTACTAAAAAACTGAGACAAAGGCTTGGTCTATTTTTAGAATAAAACACTACCTTAACAGAGACTCCAAAAAGATTAATCCAGGCATCATTCCTATCCTCATTGATTATGCTGACTTTCTCTGGCCATTGTTCACTTCCTCTTAAATAAGCCCTAACACCCTGTATCATAGATCCATCAGATTTTCATGACCTTCCCTCCAGCACCCATCATTGCTCTCTTTATATGGCAGTCAACTGGACATCACTACAACACAGAAGAAATAGGAATGCTGCAATCTGGATATTCAAAGCTTTATCAGGCAAACTACCCACCTATATCACAGACTGTTTACCGAATTACTTCTAGGCCATACACCTTAAGGATCAGTAAACTCATCATACTAAAGGTCCCCAATGCCTGCACCTGGTTTGGGAGGGCCGCTATCAGCTACTCACTAGCAGTTGCATGGAATTCACTCCAAAAATCCATGAAGCTAAATAGCCTCTTACCTTTAACATCCTTCAAAAGATTATTCTCCACCCTATTTCCAGAACTCTGCAATTGCTTTTATCAGGCCTAATCCCCTACCCTGCCTACCCTCCCACCCCCTTTTTCCGTGTTCATTATGTTAGTTCTACTTCTATTTTCCAATCACCTGATATACTCTCATAAAAGCCAATTAGGCCCTATAATTTATATATTATGCCTGCTATACCCATTGTCTCCTTTTCTTACAGGTTAAATGGTTTTATTGTGCCTTGTATATATGTAAATTGTTGTATATTATCACTTTATGTCATTGTACTACTGTTTATGTTATTCTTGTCTATGTAAAAATACTTGTACTCTTATTTATATGACCACTCAGGTCCATCTTGTAAATGAGCTACGCTCAATGATGTTCGCCTGATTAAATAAAGATTTTGATTGATTGATTGATTGATTGAGTATCCTGAGGTACCTAGCAACATTTCTGTAACAACCACTGTACAAGCAGTATCATGTAGGGAGCCTTTTCTTAATTTCCTCAATGACAGGGCAACACTCAGAACAGTCCCTTCCTTTCTCCCAAAGGGGTTTATGTGACAGACGGTGATTGCAGAAGGCAATCACCATTAAACAAATATACATTGGCAAAATCCATTTTGCCGATGTACACTTCCAACATATGGCAAAGGGTGCTGGGAACTTCAATTTTTTGTTTATGCTGGAATGTGTCCCCTCGCCCCTCAGCCATACTGCTATTAAAGATTCTCAACTCCGAGGGTGAAAATAAAAAGAAAAGAAAAATCTTGGACCGACACAAAGACCCAAGGTACCCAGCACTGAACCTGGCACCCTCTCAACCATAGCCTGCTACAAATCCCCGTGCCACATGGCCAGCTTGAAACCCATCATTGTGCTACTCCTTCCAAACCCTCTCTCCCTTCTGCCCATCACACGGCATGCTCACTCCGCTTCCCATGTGCATATGCATATAGCCACAGGATGTCGTTATAACCACCATTCACCCACCCCATATCCACTAGCCCTGAGTAAAGGGCCGCTATTGAGTTGCCCTTTTTGTAAGCACTCAATAGTGATTGCCCTACTTTTAGGATACCTCCCAAATGTAGCTACTAAATATCACCTATCTCAGGAAGTCCAACTGCCCTTCTTAGAGACAGGGCCCAACCACAACAAGGAGGCACCTCACGCCCTACATGTTGGACAACAGCTAAAGAAGTACCTCATTATGACCAACAGTTCATGTAGAATGGACAGGTTGTTCATTCTTACCACAGGGAAGAGGGCAGGTCAGGCAGCCTCCAAAGATACGGTAGCTAGGTGGATAAAGCAAGCCACATCCACAGCTTGCAAAGATGTAGGCCAGGAGCCTCCAGAAGAAATAAAAGCTCACTTTACCAGAGTGATTGCCACATCCTGGGCTGAGAAGGGGAGGCCTCAGTATCAGACATATGTTCAGCAGTGACATGGTCCTCCATACACTCCTTCACCAGACATTATGGACTGAATGTGGAATATACTGAAAAAAACATATTTTGCCAGGGCAGTACTAAGAGCAGGTACTCAGCCTAGATAAAGACAGTTGATCTGCATTGGTCTTATCCCACCAAGAACATATGCTATAACCACACTGTTACTAAGGTCCTGATGGTTCTTGCTGCTTAGTACTATAGCAAGTATGAAACATAATGGTATTTACTCATCTGGTAAAGGTGATTATTTGAGTCCCTTTATAGTACTCCACAGCCCACCCAGGTGGCAGATGTGATCAAACTCTAGTACTTTACTGGACACTTTTAATCATTTAAGTGATGATTCAAGAAATGTTAAGTGATAAGAGACCAGCTTACATTCTCTAAATAACAGACACAATCATAATGTTGATAGAAGTGACGTTATTTGTTGAATAAAAGATGAAGTGACCTGCTACCATTTAGATTTATTCACTGTCTTTTCATATGATATGGCAGTTAGGACTACCAGGCAATATTTAGAAAGGAGCATACAGGAACATAGTGTTGTTCTCTGCTTTTTGTCTGTGTGTTAATGCCACCTGTGTCTAGCAGTGTACCTATAATGGCTAAGGAAAATTCACACTGGAGATTCTCAGACGAGACAGGGGCTGGCCACAACCAGCCTGTTTTTGACTGGATCGTGCATCACCCTATAGGATGGATAAGGAATACCCAATGATTCTGACTGCAAAGTATTATAAAGAGTACTCAAATAATCACCTTTACCAGGTGAGTAAATACCACTAATATGATGGATGTAAATTTTGAATGTGACTACACTGCCGAGTAGAGGGAAGGGCTTCACAGACTGTTTACAGCAACATATTTTCTTCACTCAGTGCAAATACAAAACAAGCATTTGTCAATGCCGAATGTTGTCTTGCTGCCATTGGCAGTGCAGGAGTTAGAGAGATGCAGCATAGGAGTGGCAGTCAAGTATTGAACTGATGCCAACCAACCCCCACCCTACAGAGAGTGAGAGGCATTAGGGTGTCCCTGTGGGTGTTTGGTAGTGCAGTGCAGGAAAACATGCTGGGCAGGATGTGAAAAATGACAGCTGCACAGTTCATAAGGAGGTGTAATTAAATGGCAGTGCTGAAAATGTGGCATACAAATATACGAAAGTTGCAGAGTTGCAAGGGTGCGTGGCAAATATTCAAGGCACGCTTGCAGCACTGGCAGTTTGTGGGTGTTCGGCACCAAATTTTCAACATAGGCATTTTAGCACCTCTGCTCATGTACAGTGTCACTGTCATTTCCTCAAAGTGTCCCAAGAAGTGATTTCGCACAGCGACCACGCTATTCCGCGCCGGAAGTGTGGAAACACATTTTGGGCAGGATATGTGAAGTGACAGCTGTACTGTTCATCAAGAGGTGTGTAAAAATGGCAATGGTGAAAATCCAGAGTGAAAATATCACAAATGCATGACGGTATGAGCATGCATGCAATCTGCCAACGCACGCTCGTAACACAGTCATTTTATGGAGTATCAGCTCCAAATTTTCAACATAGGCATTCTAGGAGCTCTGCTTATGAACTGTGTCACTGTCATTTTCATAATCTGGCCCAAACACTGATTTCCCACAGCGACTGCACAATTGTGTGCCAGAAATGCAGAAACACATTTTGGGTAGGATGTGGGAAATGACAGCTGTACTGTTCACAAGGAGGAGCAAAAAAATGCCAATGCTGAAAATACGGCATTAAAATATTGCGAATGCGCGAAGTTACGAGTCTGCGTAGCAACTGTGCAATGCACGCTCATAAAACAGGCATTTCTTGGATTTTTTCCATCAAATTTGGAACATAGGCTTTTTGAGAGGCCACCTCATGAACACTGGCACTGTCATTTTGCTAATGGGTCCCAAAAGGTGATTTCGTGCAGTGACTGCGAAATCACCTTCCGAGGCCGATTAACACCATGACAGTGACAGAATTCATGAGGAGGGGCCCCCAAAACCCCATGTTGAAAATTTGGTGCCAAAATTCCAAGAAATGCCTGAGATATGCAACAAAGTTGAAAAAACCCTATTCATTGCATTATACAGCTTACCGGCATTTCCTCAGTTCGCGGTCGGCTTTGAAGAGTGCAGACAAGTTCCTGGTCCACGGAAGATCGTCGCGCCAGAGTCTGGAGGTAAGTATGGGGTGGGGGTGAGGGAGGCAGGGTGCGTGGGTGGGTGTGGGTGGGGAGGGCATGTAGACTACGAGGGGCGTTTTCATTTTCCAGGTGTTGAAAATATAAAATCGTGACCAGGACAGTTTTTGAATTACAGGGCATTTGGCATGCTGGGTGGGCTCCCAGCGTGCCACCTATGTGAGTTTGTGTGGGGTGTCAGTAGCCGACGGGGATTGAGCACCCTTGTGGCACACAACAGGGAGGTAATGCCGCGGGGATTGGGCACCCCACGGCAAACAAAGAAAAGGGAGGAGTGCAGTCGAGCAGGATTGGGCACCCCTTGGCATTCAACACTTGGGGTGGGGGTGATGCTGATGGGAGTGGGCTCCCCATCGGCAGCAAAGACAGCGGAGGGAGTGCAAGCCGAGGGGATTGGGCACCCCTCCTCATTCACATTTGTGGGGGGGGGATGCCGATGGGGAGTGGGATCCCCCGTCGGCACACAAATGGGGGGGTTGCCGACGAGTTGGGCCCCCTCAATGCTCGTAAACCGTGAGGCAACGCCGCTCTCGACCATGATCATAATGGCGGCGACCACGGCAAGCAAAGGACCGCTGAGTATGACGATTGCAGCAGACCTTTGCTTTGATGTCTTTCGCCCATTATCGAAGGCATCAGTGTGGGCGCCCGGCAGCATGCAGGCTGATTGGGGAATGAGGACACACCTACTGATCGTGCCTGCATTCGCCCAAGAGCAGCCGTGCCCCCAAGACCCACACTGCTGCAAGATGTTGCTTGTGCATGCGCGCAAGCCAACATAAAAAAAAGGCTGAATGCCAGCAGCATATGTTGTCTAATGCCAAATTTAATTCAAGATGCTGATGAAAAAAGGAAATCGACACCCATCGCCCCAGTGCTGTGCTCAGCATAGAAAGACAGTTCTTTATACTGCGTAATCAAAGACTTAACCAATCACAATTCTGGAATACGCTGTTGCACTTAAAATTTTGTAAGTCAGTGGTTCTAAAGGGGTATGAACAATGACACCTCATGAACAAATAGTGATTCATGTAAAACTTCAAGGTACAGAAAAAGACAGAGTGAACACTTATAAACAATTATAGAAAAAATATAATACAAAAATAAAACAGCATTGTTAGAAAGCATTCAGTATGCAGGGCTGTGACTTTGCATGGGCAGCAGCAGAACCATGCTAATAAGCTCTAAGGAAGCTATAGCTCTCCAATCTCAGTCATGCTTAGGGCATGGGCACGGGTTTTCTGTGCCTGGGAACCAGAGTAGGAGCAAGCTGCCAGCAACTATAGCAAGTACTACTGCCTGAGCATTAATTTAAAACCCAGCTACTGCAGGAGCAACAATGGGAGCTGTAAAACAAAGGATAAATGTAACCCTTGTTACACGGGGTTACTAGAATTCCAGTAAGACCTAGTGGTAGCAGGAAGGCAGCTTCTGAAACTCCAGTTAAATGGGTTTCACACTGTCTCACTCTGTCCTCAGTCACAGCTGAGACTTGAGAGATGACATCACTATAGAACTGTCGCAGCTGCATGAGCCACTTTGGAATCTACAGCTCAGGGAGTGAGTTTAGAACTTTGGGAAATTCAAAGTCAGTCTTCCGTTTGTCCTTAAGCAAGAAGGAAGCATCAGTCTGCTGTTTGATCTCTCACCAAGAAAAAGGAAGTGTTCCTGTGTTTACCTTTTTTAAAGTGGTGGAGACTGCTCCCTCGGTCTCAGTACCCCTCCCTCCCGAGGGAGGAAAATTCTCTGTGGGTTCAGGGGCAATCCCTCCCACCATGGAAGGAAGCTGCCTGATTTTGTTTTGTCTGTTCTTGTATAACAGCAAAGGTTACAGTACCGCCTGTGGGGCACCGCAATGAATGGGTGAGTGTTTGGCTCCATTTGAAGGGGCAAACATATTGTTTTCTTCAGTTGGGAATTGAATGTGGTCTGCTATTTGGGAGGACTATGTCAACTAGGACAAACAAATAGAGCAGTCAAACAGTTTAAAGTTTTAAATGGATTTAAAGTTCGCTGTAGAGGGGGTGCTTCAGGTCATCCACTGTTCAATCTACATTTTAAAGTTCTAAAGTTTTCTGTGTGTATCCAGAGAAATGGCCGGGTATGGGCTGTGGGAGCTGGAGGTGGGAAAACCCCCCATCTTTAGTAACCAGGTCCACCTAAACGGATTTCTTCTGTGTTTTTGCTACTTGCCTCATGCATTTGGCCAGTGATGGGGTGGGTACCCAGACGTGGGTCGCAACTTGAAAATCTCTCTAGGAGTCGCAGACTCTAAGTGGTGTGGGGAGTCACAGGATGGGAAAATTACTCCTTGTTTGATGGGAGTTTTGTTTGGAAGTAAGAAAACAAATCTCTCTAGGAGTCATAGACTCTAAGTGGTGTGGGGAGCCACAGTTTGGGAGTCTCCTTGTTTGATGGGATGTCTTTCCAAGTAAAGTTTGGGTTCATTCTTCAAGTGGACCGTCAGTCGAGTGGCCGGCAGGGGAGCCGGGCCAGTCTGGCTATGTATCTAAAGCGCATGCAAAGTCTGGGCTGAGTGCCTGGTGGGTCCAAAGCCAGACAACTGTAGCAATGTGTTCATTCCTCAAATGGACCGCTGTGTTAACCTCTAATCTGCACATACAGTAACGTAGCCCTTTGGGGGACCATGCAATGCTTTGTTTATGTTCGGTTAGTTAATAAATAAAGCCACACTGAAAAATCCCAATTCTGGTTCTGGACATTACAGTTATTGCTTCCTGTAGTTGGATTTACTTGGGTGCCTATGAGTAGCCAAACCTAGGTCCCTTGTGCCAGGTAACCTCATCCTTCCCCGAACCCAGGATCCCCCACCAGGTATTGCTGCCAATGCCAACAGCATGCCACCTGTCATTTTAGTAAAAGGGCAGGGGTGGGGGAACCAGTGTTACATAAACACAATACCTACAAAAAATCTTTTGTGCACCATTGTGCAGTCCTCCAGGGCTCTCTGGGTTTTGTGGATGCTCTTGGAGCTCCCCTGCACTTGGAGTCTCTGCAGAGGGGTTTGCTAATTCAAAATTTAGGTCCAGCTGACCTGGGGTGCTTTTTTTTGTTTTTTTGCCCATTCGATGCAGAACTGATGCATACACATCCACTTAGCAAAGTTACATCATTAATGGCAGAAGTGCATAATATAAGACCAGTCAGCCTCACCTCGGTAGTGGGGAAGATCATGGAAGCACTACTGAAGGAGAGATTGGTGGAACATCTGGTTGTCAATGGACTACAGGACCCAAGGCAGCATGGTTTCACCAGGGGAAGGTCATGTCAGACCAACCTCATTGAATTTTTTGACTGGGTGACTAGGAGGTGGATCAGGGAGGGCAGTGGACATGGCCTATCTGGACTTCAGCAAGGCCTTTGACACTGTGCCACATAGAAGACTATTGCACAAACTGGGGAATAGGGGTGTGGGCAGGACAGTAGTGCAGTGGGTAGGTAACTGGCTGGGCAGCAGGACACAGAGGGTGGTGGTAAATGGCTGTCACTCCATAGAGGAAGAGTGACCAGTGGGGTACCACAGGGATCAGTGCTGGGACGGTACTATTCAATATCTTCATCAGTGACATTGCGCAGGACCTAGAAGGCAGAATTTCACTGTTTGCTGATGACACAAAGCTCTGTAACAGAGTAGACACACCAGAGGGTGTAGACAGAATGAGAAGGGACCTGCAGAAACTTGAAGAATGGTCAGGGTATGGCAGTTGAAATTCAATGCAAAGAAGTGCAAGATAATGCATATGGGGCACAAAAACCCTGGCACAATATATCAGTTGGGGGTGAGGATATAGCATGCACCAAGCAGGAAAGGGATCTTGGAGTTATCATCTCTGATGACCTCAAGGTAGGGAAACAGTGTGACAAGGCAGCAGGTAAAGCAAATAGGATGCTGGGATGCATAGGCAGGGCATCACCAGCAGGAAAAGGGAGGTCATAATTCCACTATACAAGACACTAGTGAGGCCGCACCTGGAGTACACTGTGCAGTTCTGGAGACCTTACCTACGTAAGGACATAGACAGAGTAGAGAAGGTTCAGAGGAGGGCAACAAAGATGGTGCATGGATTGCATCACAAGTCCTATGAGGACAGGTTGAAGGCACTGAACATGTACTCCCTGGAGGAGAGGAGGGAGAGAGAGGATATGATAGAGACATACAAGTATCTTACAGGGAGGAACAGGGTGCAGGAATGCACTATTTTTAAGCGAAAAAGATGTTCCAGGACTAGAGGGCATGGGATGAAGTTGGAGGGAGGACGATTCAGAGGAAACGTGAGGAAGAATTTCTTCACAGAACGGGTGGTGGACAAGTGGAACACCCTGCCAGAGGAAGTGGTGGGGGCTGAAACAATCACGGGATTTAAGAATGCATGGGATAGACATAAAGGAATTCTGGAGGTCAGGGGTAAGGGGCAACAGACTTCCTGGAAAACATAAACTGAACTTACAAACTTCAATGGGCAGACTGGGTGGGCCATAGGCCCTTATCTGCCGACACTGTCTATGTATCTATGTATGTATGTGTCTATGCATATTTTGAATATCACTGCACTAATGAATCGTGCAAGGGCTTTGGAGCTGCTTTTTTATAGTAACAGATTTTCTTGTTGGTGACCTTCAGCTTGTGGGAGAGCTGGTGGAGTGGTTATGTTGTATTTCAGCTTCACTTCTGAAACAAAATGCATCCAACTTCCCTTTAACAGCAGTTCAGTTTCAGATGAAATTTCCAATGTTAGCATATTATGCTTTCCTCTTAGCAGTTTAAGGCAGGGTAGATGCAACCATGGCTTATAGTTAGTAACTACAATATCTTGCACTATGATGGGCCTCTTCCTATATCGGCAGGATAGTGGAAGTGATTGCAATAGTTAGCCTTGATCCATGTCTCAAAGGTCATAGGAGGGTGTATTTTTAATGTCACTGCACTAACAAGTTTGGGGAGGGCTCCACAAACACTTTCTAGCAATTTCTACAGGGGATGGGGCTTGCTGATTTGGAATATGGATTGAGGGACTTGGGGCATTTTATTTTGCCCATGGGGTTAAGAACTGATGTTTACATATCCACTTAGCAAAGCTACAATAACATGAGGGGTGTATATTTTGAATGGGACTGCACTAGTAGGTGGAGCAAGGGCAAGACAACCATCTTTTTAGGTAGCCTGTGATTATGGTGACCGCGATTGAACACTTTCAAAAAGGGCAACTCAATCACAGAACCTGTGCACAAGGCTACTGGGCAGGGAAGGTGACTGGATGGGGGACCGGAGAATATACTGACAGGATGTCGCTATATGTATGTGAGAACATGGGGGACCATGCCATGGGATGGGTGGAAAGGGAGGGAGGGTTTGTGGAGGTAATGTGGTAATGGGATGCTGTGCTGGCCATGTGGCATGGTGGATTGGTGGTGACTAGGGTTGGGACGGTGCATGGTTCAATTCTGGGCACACATTTGTTTTTTGTGCCAGTGCACACATATTTTTTTGTCTTTTGCACCTCCCCGTCATGCACCAGCCTGGAGTGTATAATCCTTTAGTAGAGGGGTGAGGGGGGCCCTTTTGCTGTGCACCAGGAGCTTACATCGCCGAAATAGATTTTCAGTGATGTACACTTGCCCTAACAGTGATTGCATTTCCGCGATCACTGTTATCACATGGAGCCCTTTTTTATAGCAACATGTTTTCTTCACTCAGTGCAAATACAAACAAATTCTGGCCAGAGCTGATAGGGCTACAGATAAGGAATTTGGGATATAAGCTTTAACCCCATGATATTCCACATAACTAAGGTTGGGTCGTTTAAGTGAGCCCTTAAAAAACATACTTAAATGTGTATTATAGCAGAGATGCGACTAAATCTCTAAATCCCACACCCCTATTAAAGTCTGAACTAGAAAAATGAGCACACCTCTCCAAAAACAGAAAATCAGTATAGGAATCCTGATACATAAGCTTGACAGAATGAATTAATAAATTAAATGAAAATAAAAGGAAGAGAGAAAAGAAGGAAAGATATGACCCACATCTCCAAACAAATTTCATACTATAATTGGCTGTCAGTATAGCCTAGAGGTTAGAATAATGAGCTGTGAATGAGCTTGGTACATCCAGACAACAGACCTGGGTTTGATTTCCACAAACTCTTCTTGTATGCTGCGTGACTCTGAACAAGTCGCATAACCACTCAGTTCTCCTGGTTTCCCCTGAAAACAGATACTTGTGCCTAGTGGGCCTTACTTGGTTATCAAAAGAATAAAAAAAATAAACAGAAGCATAAGGTTAAGCAGTACAGATAAGATAATTAGAAACCACATCAATAGAAACCAACTGCAGGATCCCTCTCCCAAGTTCATTCCCAAATGTAGACATAAAAACAGCAAGGCAGTTGGACCCCCCCCAACCCCTGTAATTAAGGAAATACAAGGAGTCTGAACAAATGAAAAATCCTAAATGACTGTGTTACTGTTGAACTGGAAAGAAAAAAACTCATAAAACATATAAATCATGATAGTACAAAGGTACACAGTATGTAAAATCTTACATAGTAGAAATCCTCAGAGCTAGCAGATGAAACATGTATGCATATAAAGCAGCAGTCACCCTATCCTAAGGACTAACATGCATTAATTTTACAATTTGAAGCTATATGTACTACAGAGCATCATTTGACTTTCTAAAGGTGCTATACAATTGTTGCCTACCAAATAAAACATAAAATGGTAATTAGAAGAGAAAATAGTATTGAAGATAGTATGACTCCTTTAGAACTCCTAGTGACAAAGCATGAAAGAACCATCATCTTCCTTTAACAAATGAGGGTTCTCAGAATAAATATAAGTGTATTTCCATACTGCCATATTCATTTGAACCTCACCAGCTGTTCCTGAGTCTGATAGCGATGAAACAAAGATGACTGAGAGTAAAACTGAGGAGAGCATTGACAGTAGCTGTTCACAGACTGAGGAATGGTAACTTGTTTTCTGAATGTATTTCTTACTATACATTTCTTGCTATGTCTTTAGAATGGATTCTTCTTGATTGTCTTCCACCTTGTTTTAATTTTCTTATCATGTCCACAATGTCTGTCTGCTGGGAAGATTAATTTTTATAGCTGAACTGGTTTCAGAAGATTTTTTTAAATGTACAGGCTATCACCTGAGGTTATGTGGGGAAGGCTCCTCCCCACATCCTATTTAAATGGGCAGGCTAAATCCGCTCTGCTTAGGCGAGAGTTGCACTCATTAAGCTTGCTCCATCGCGTGCTGGGGCTGGGTTCCTTCTCTCTTCCTTTTGTTTCCCGTGCCTCTGGTTGGTCTGCCCCCCGTTCTTCCCATCCCCTTGCTCCCTTATTCCTGACTGCTTGTTTGCCACCCCCTTTCCTGTGTGTTTTTGTCTTTTTTGGGGGGGGGGTTCTTCCAGCCCATGCCGCATCATCGCTCAGTTCGTTTGGTCGGCTTCTGTCACTCTCACGTTGTAATTGCTTTGCAGTCTTTCACTACCAGTGCCTTAGTTTTGGCCTGTATGCTGCCGCACTGCTCTGACTCCGCTACCCTTGTTCGGACATATCACAACCATTTGCAAGCTTACCCTGCACAGCCTATGCCTCTTCTCCAGGTACTGAGTGCAATCAAGCACTGTACATGCATACAGAAAGTTATTACAAATTCAACAATTGCTTAGCATCGTAAATGTACACAAATCTGATGGATTAACATTTTTATGCACTGCTGTGCTTCAAGACATTCTTATCGCCAAACTCATTGAGTAGCCGAGCTTCTCCGGTGCACAACAAACTACTGGAACGTATGGGGAGAACATAAATAAACCTACCTAATGTTATCAGTACTTCTACTATCTTTGTCAGCTTACAAATGCTATATCTCACCCATACCTGTAGGACAGAGTAGCAACGCCATCAATCACAAATGTGGAGCTTGTTACAAAGGGATGACATCAAGGGGAGAGCTGAGGCATGTCAGCGTAATGCAGACATAGACTATACAGTAAGCATGCCACCTGCTGGAGAAGCACCTTCTGCTTATTTCGTTATGCATTATCAGACATTAAATCTATTTTACAAATTAGGGCTGCATGTCTGATCCTGTTCTGATGCCATTACATTGCATTTGCACTGGCGGACAGCTTATTTGACTGCTCCATTGGACCTATTTACAGCTCACAGAATGCAGCTGCCAGCTCCTCACATAAGGAACTATGCAGAATCTGGACATCTCTGAGACTTGCAAAGGTTGCTCTAAACAAATGTATGTAAATGCCTCTTCCCAGGTTACTTAATTTAATTGTCTGGGTGAATCAATTTCTTGCATGGCGGACACCATGGTCAACATCACTGGAAGCCTTTGACACTATTTCCTACTTCACACAGTATTGCATTTGGCTTAACTCGGTTTTTCCTCTAGGGGATCTAGACACTTACTAGTCATTTATTTATGGCACTCCTAACAATAGCAACTGCATCTGGCCTGCATTCCCTCATGTGTACTTTCTCCAAACTCGACTATGGCGGATTGAGTACATTTTACCTTAAGCTTTTCTACTTGTAACTGCTCCTATTATTTCTATTGCAAGCATCTCCGAGTTACCTATGGTTATAATTGACCTTTTTCTACCCTAAGTTGCCCGTCTATGTATATCCAAGTCCCATTCCTATGTACACTTGCCCAAGAGCTTACCGCACCCCAGCATCACTTCTTGGCAGTACATTGGTCTTGCTAGCCTATGTGGAGCCTAGCTCGACTCCTTACACTCCTATCGACTGACTTACATGGGGTTTAGTCATTTCTGCCTGCCAAAATGGCTTAGCCTGTCGTCGTTCCACATTACTACCTATGCAGGTTGCGGTCCTGCCTAGCTTTAGTAGCTAACCACCATCCTGTACTTACTTGGAAGGACATTGCCATGCAATTCAGCTTGCATTGCATCATCATTCTTCACCTTGCCATTGAACTCTGGATACTGCAGCTACTTGACTTGTTCATCCCTCTTCATCTGTCCAGGACCATTAGTGCTCCAATCCATATCATACCATACCGCCTCTTGGGATCGCTTCCATACTCCTGGATGCTTATCATTCTGATTCATCAGCATTTTCATTACAATTCCTTGGATACTTTTACTGCATTGCTGTAACTCTTCTGAGCTGTTACTACTATATCCATCAGAACTCAGTTGAGCCCTATTCCATAATGCCTCCGCAGTTTAACTGATGTCTACAACATTAATCTAGTACAGTTTCTGGGTGCACATTACCCTGGTCAAGTTATCAACTTATCCACCTAAGTCTTCACTCAATCTTAACTATACTCATGACAATCGACAGCATCTTTTCCACTCATGTCTGCATTAGACTATACTACTACTGTGCCACACCGACTCAGGATGTGCTATCATTCATGATACCGTTTACAATCTGTTCCTTACTATTTCACTGTTATTCTGCATTATATGCAGTTGGTTGAGTTGCCAATTCATCCACCTAAGTATCTTGGCTGCAATCCCTTCCAACCTCGATCTTCAGGATACAACAGTCTACAGCACCCTCCACAGCTCATAAGTCTGCCCTAATCTATCTCACTACTCAGCTTCAAACTGACTCAAGATATGCTACCATTTGCTATACCTTTTCCAATATACTCCTTACTGCTTCTCTGCTATTCTGCATTAATGCAGCTCGACATTACTGTTACCTTATCTACCACTGCCTTAGAACCTGCCTCGCCCATCTGGCCGGAGGTTCACTGCTTCGCACTTCAAAGCCCAGCGCCCTATGGGCCCGGGGGGGTTCCTCGATCTTCTATTATTTACTTCATAATCACCTGCTCTAAGACCTGCTTCACCATCAGGCCTGGGGGTTTAATTACTTCTACACTACACTTGCCTCACCCAGCTCGAGGCCTGGAAGTCCATTCTACTGCATCTACCTGCAGCCGTGTCTGCCAAACTTAGGAGCTCCTCTACCATGGACTCACATCTGGATTTGATTTGATTTAGTTATTCATTTTCTATTCTTTGGATACCTCTGCCTTGCTGCTTCAATCATATGAATTACTAATACTACTACTACTCCTACCAGGATTTCATTAAGATCATCCAAAAAGCTTTTAATCACATGATTTGCCCTAAGGCTTCTTGGACCTTGTGGAACGCTATGTCATTCGACTTCAGCCTCTTCAGTCATCACCATTTATGACTCACAAGCTCAACTATTCAAGACTTGTCAGACTATTCTTACCAAGTCAGTACTAGTTTCCATACCATTCTGGCTTTTAGACTGTGGTTATCTTCATTACGCAACTACTTGGATCACCAGATGAAGCTCTTCGATTCCTGCGCTATCACCATTTCTTCATACATCTCGCTGTATACCATACATAAGCTATGCAATGCTACTTCTCTGCTACATCTACATCATGCAGCCTTACTTACTACTATGACTGACCTATGTACAGGTCCACTTACTTACACTGCTTGCTCATATCACCTGCTTCACCCTTATAGGGCCTAGAGGTTCATCAAGACCAGTTCTCTATTCTACAACCTACTTCCCCATCTGGATCTGGAAGTACATTTAACTTATGTCTACATATTCACACTAAGATCTATACCTAATTCACTTTCCTGCTTCCACTCCAGAGCAGAGATTCCTACTGCTCTGCCATCTCTGGATCATGGAGCATGTGCCTGTTCTTATGCTTCATCACCAAGGCCTTCATTTGCAAAGCCTGCCAAGAGGAATATGATTAATGTCCTCCTACACTGGACATGGACACCTAGCCTTTTGATTACTGGTTCCCTTGCAAAGTCGTCCTCACCTGCCAGAACACTGCACCAATGTAACTTCAATGCTCAATTATCTTTATCCACCATGGATTCCAGTCAACCACCATTCTGCTCCAGACATGGATTCTGGAATTGATTTGCCAGAAGGATGCTGTTACATTCACCAACCAGAATATTCTGTACTATTCAGCTGCTTCACTGGATCAGGATCTCGAACTTTGGAACTCAAATTAGCTTAATATCATTATTTAGGATTATTCTCCCCCAGTATGCCCAAAAGGATGGGCAGGTCAGTAGCCATGGGTCCTCAGAGGTTTCCCTCAAAGGGGGGAATTCTTCTCCTCCATGCTACTGGTCACACTCTCTGGAGTTGGAGGAGATAATTGTTTGATACTATTATTCTTTTTGGGGGGGTCTCATACTACTGGACTAAGCATTCTTCTTAAGGTGAGATATAGAGTAAGGCCAAACCAATACCAAGTCATAACACGTTACTCATCAGCTCAAGCATCTAAGCACTTGCATAAGACTATCCAGCACACTTGTACAATAATCGCTGACTGTATAACTATGTTTAAAGTACCTAAGCACTGATCAATTCAAACTGCTAAATATCTAATGAGCATTGTCCTACTTACTGATTTGGCCTCTGTATCCAAGTATAACCTACATTATCCAATTACAGTACGTAGCACAAGCACTGAGCTCTGAACCACACATAACTTTAAAAGTTACTTAATCACTTCTATCTCTGTTGGGCTGCCATTGTTAAATACAGTGTAAAAAACACACATGAAATCAGAACCCCATCCCAAATGAGATACTGCATCGCGATTGCAACTCTACTGAGCGACTTTTAAACTAATAAAAAGGAATTGTCTGAAACTATTTCGGTTTCCAAAAATTAATTTTCCTCAGCAGGTAGACGTTGCTGATCTGAGAAGGAAATTAAAATGAGGACCAGGAGGGGAACACTAGAAGAAAAAAAGCTGGTCCTCATAGGTATGTGCCTGAGTTTTGTGGGCAGTTTGTAATGGCTATGTTTGCCCATGTTTTCACTTTGCCATGTGGTGGCTGGTCTGAGTTTTGCTCCTCATAGGTATACCAGAGAGGACAGAAAGGCAAAATATCCTGAGGTTTACATAGAAATTTTTACAAACCACTGAGGGGGACAATAGAAACAGGGACCGAATGCCTCATCAAATGAGCCCACCAATCCCTCTGGTTCCAGCTGCCATCGGCAGTGGCAATTAATTGATGATTAATGATATTAATCTTGTAATTATTAAACAAGAACACTGTAATGGGAATTAAGGAGCTGTTGGCTCAATTGGGACCCATCTACACATCTCAGACACATGAATTGAGATTGTAGCAGACATTACACATTCAAGGCTTATGTTTTTACTAGTACAAGATTTGCTGGCTATGTTGTGATTTTGCACTCACCCCTGATTGAGCTGGCAGCTCCTAAATGATGACAGACAACAGTATTGTGTAAAAAAAAAGCACACACACGCCAGCTGCCAGCACCAGCCAGTCGACAATTCAGAGACCCATCAGAGCTACAGCAGGTCTGGGATTAGGAGCACAGCATTGGAACCTTTCAACAAAAAGTACAAATAAAAAACAAGTAAATATTAAATGTTATCTTATTTGGTGCAGATTGGAGGACTTCTGCTCCAAGAGAGACTTTTGGTTCCAGTCAGGGGCAAAGTTTGATGAGAGGAGGAGGAGGAGGAGTCTAGTTTCTGATAGGAACAACTACTTCAAAAAACTAGCGGAATTTAGCCTCTCCCCAACCCATCACTCCCTAGCCCTGATCTTGGCTGGTACCCCTTCCCATGTCCTGGTACCCATTTGGTGCTGATGCTGGTTCCTGAATCCCTGGATGTGTTTGGCAGTGGGTGATGGGAGCAGCAATAACAGCAGCAGCAGTGCAGAGTGGTGACCCTCAGCTCCATCACAGCCCGGCAGCAACACTAGTGGCTCCATCTCAGCGTTGGCAACAAAAACAGAATTGAGCCACTTTCCCCACCCTATCACTCCCCAACCCCAATCCTGGCTGGTAACACTCAGTGCAGAGCGCCACCCCTAAGCTGCAGCCCAGCCCACAGCAACAATCATGGCTCCATCTCAGCATAGGCAACAGAAAGTAGAATTGTGATGTTTTGCCCCACTCCATCACTCCTAGCCCCAGTCCTGGAAGGTACCCATCCCCATGCCCTTGTACCTGTTTGGTGTTGAGGCTGGTTCCTGAATCCCTGGAGATGTTTAGCAGTGGGTGATGGGTGCAGCACTAACAGCAGCACTGTGCAGAGTGGTGACCTCAGCTCCAGCCTGGCCAGCAGCAACAATGGTGGCTCTGACTGTCTACAATGACTCCAGCTCTACTTCTCCATCTTGTATCTTTTAGTTTAAAATAAGTGTGCCAGCCCAACTTTCCACAGAAAGAAGAGCCAATAAGATGACATGGCTTCCAACTCTCTGTGCATGCATGTGACATCACACAAAGATGTGGAGCTTTCAGCCAGGAGCAGTATTTAACTTTCACTTGCTACAGCTGAGACTCACATGGCTCAAGCTGCTTTAACATAATAAATACCTCTCTGCTCTCCTCCTTTCTGCAGCAGTGGACCTTAAAAGTTTACCAATGGCTGACAAAGAAGGGCACTGTGGTTGCAGGACCCACAGGATGGCTATATCGCCACCCTGGACTGCTGATTTTTTATAAGGAAAAAAGTAGTGCAGTGCAAGCCAAGTAGAGAGAAGCAGAGGGTGACTTTGCTGACACCCTATCATGTTGTTCATTCACAAGCGCCTTTTTTTGAAGGCAGTAAGTTGTCAGGGCTCCACCATCTGCAGCCCTAATAAGATGCTGAATGCCAGTAACAATTTCAAGATGCTGGTGAAAAAAAATCTACAACAGTCGCCACAATGCATTGCTCGTCATAGACAAGACATCCCTTTATACTGACATAATCAGAGACTTAGTCAATCAAAATCCTGGAATACATTGTGGAGCAGAACTCATGCTTACATCCACTTAGCAAAGTTGCATCATTAATGTGAGGGTGCATATTTTGAATGTGACTGTGCTAGTGAGGGCTTCAGGGCAACTTTTATAGTAACAGATTTACTTGTTGGTGACCTTCGGTTTGTGGGACTGCTGAGGGAAGGGTTATGTTGTGTTTCAGCATTGCTTCTGAAACAAAAAGCAGCCAACTTCCCTTTAACAGCAGTTCAGTTTCAGATGAAATTTCCCAACATTAGTGTATTATGCTTTCCTCTTAGCAGTTTAAGGCAGGGTAGATGCAGCCATGGCTTACAGTTATGAGATACAATATCTTGCAGTCCTGTGGGTATCTTCCTGTATCTGCAGTGCACTGATTTCCTCAATTCACAAATTACAGCACAGCCTCCATAGCAATAGCTGGAAGTGATTGCAATGTTTGCCCTTGGTCCATGTCTCAAAGGTCTTTTACTGAGGATCTATAAAACTTTGGTAGTAAACAATATCATAAGCTAGTTGCTGGGCTGAGTCATGTAAATGAAATGAGACAGGTGCAGTCCGATGGGAGCAGCTGATTCTTTTCAAGTACCAAAGTTTCCTCCCAGCAAGCACTGAGTAGTGTCATCAGCAGAGTGTCTGGTCATTGGGCACACTGCCGAGCCCCTGGGCGTTTCAGCTGCAATTGGCTCAACAGTGACACACCTCTGAAAATGCTTTTCATTGTAACAAAATGTTTGGTGCACAAGCACAGCAAACATAAATATGGAGAAAAGAATTGGGCCAAGGAAAGACCCTTGGGGATGCTTGAGATGACTTGGAGTGGAGGAACTCCAATATGGTCAGCTTGAGACCTGAAGAACTACTCAGCTGTGGAGTTGGACAGTCCAGCTGCCTTAAGCTTGTCCAGAAAAAGGGATAGGCAACAATGTCAAAAGTTTTGGCCAAGTCGACAGAGATGGCAGGGTGACTAGGCCCTGATCCATGCCAGAGAGAAAAGTATCAGAGAGCTGCAGGGAAGTGGTGGTGGTGGTGGACTGGGATTTCTGAAAGCTAGACTGAAAAGGACTGAACAAGAAAGTTTAGTCAAGCAAAAGGTAGGATTGTGAGAGAACAACAATGTTCCTGCAATTTAGCCAGAGGTGGGTGTAAAGTGACAGGATGGTAATTTCCAGGGAAAAGGGTTGCCTCTTTAGGAAGGGATAACTGTGCCAGCTTCCATGAGTTATGGTCTGAGGATAAGGAGAAGAACAGGCTGAGGAGGTAGGTGATAGGAGGAACTGGCATGAACAGACTTATACAGAAGCTTGGGTCAAGACTGTCAGAACTCCATGCTTGGTGCTGTGTTCAGTTAATGCAGTCTTACTATTTATTTGGTTTGTGTTTATGTTGTTTGAGTTCTCTTAACTTCTCAGAGAGGTATAACTGCTTGGCTGTGCAGGAGGGAAAGGCGAGGGAAGCTAGTTTGTCCCCTAATGACTGGAGATATAAAAATGATTTTGTACAATTTTAAAGAACTGAACAGCCCCATCAAGTGGACAATTTGTGCTGGAGGCACCACACTCAGAACAAGTACAGTAAGCTGGCTTGTTCCTGGTGCTAACATTGTATTCCTCTTCATATGACCAGTACCCACATTGAAGAAGGGTCATGATTTTAATTTTGTGATGCCACTAACCATCACCAAGACAGAGATGGAGACAATGAGTCTATTATGAAAGTGTGGAGGGGACATACAGAGACACTCCAATATATTTCCTGAGCTTTTATGCCCCCAACTTGGAAGTGTAAAGGAATGATTATTTTCCAGGTTATTTTGACTTCCCACCTTCCTGACCCAATGCCTTATGTGTGGTGATGGTGGGTGACTTAAATGCTGTCCTTCATGAAGGGTTGGACAGGAAACATTTAAGGCAAGGGAATGAGGAGAACAGCAGCACCGATCAGGGGCTCAAATGGCTTACTGGGGAACTGGACATTGTAGATGTGTGGTGGGTGGTGGTTCACACACACTAGGTACCTTGATTTTACTATTTATTCACCCCCTTTAAATTCCCACTTGAGGCTAGATATGATTTTATAAAATGGCAAGAAATCTTGAAATCTCACTGACCAAGAGTCAGCTGACTGTACCTTAAATCTCTATGAAGGCACAGTCATCATGGTCCTAAACCACATCACACTAAGAGCAAACCAGTCCTTCTGCATTCAGAAATATCTTGCATCAGTACCCTTACAACCACTGATCTTCCATCATAAACATGGCTGCTACCTTTACACTGTAAAACTCTTAACTAGCCCCTAACAATAAAACTGCCTCAAGTAAAAAATAAAACAAGTTAATTCAATGTTGTTTCACTGATCATCACTCTATAATTACACTAATAAACAAATAAGAAACACTAAATATTGTTTATAATTTTCATTACAACTGTTTCTTTGCAGACAGTGAAAAATTCCCCTTCTATCTTTACCTGCTCATCAGGGAAATCTCTTCTGCTTGCCATGAAAGAGAGATAATCGAGTCTCTGACTCTAGAGGCATTTATAGTGTACGGTAGAATGTGACTGTGTATGGAAATCCCTATAAGCATAAAAGTCGTTCTGCTGCACCAGCAACGTACCTACTAACACAGAACAATTTTTCGTTCTGTGTTAGTAGGCACATCACAATGCAACTGCCCCCAATAGCACTGTTGATAGGACAAGAGGGCAGTTGACTCATTGTGCACACATGGGCCTGTCAGCAGACATATCGGAAGTGAGGGTCCCCAACAGCAAACACTTCAACTTAACAAGAAAAAGGTAAGCCATCCTTTCTTTTTGGGCACCCTAAACTATAAAGAAAAGTGTATGGGAGCCCAAATACACAACCATGGTATTCTCTATACATAGAAACATAGGAACATAGAAACATAGACTGTGACGGCAGATAAGGACCGCTTGGCCCACCTAGTCTGCCCATGTCTCTACCTACAGCATAAGCTGAAGATCTTAGTTAACCAAAGCCTATTTCTTCCTACCCCCACAAGAATTGCCTTATGTCTGTCCCATGCATTCTTGAATTCTCCCACAGTTTTAGACCACACAACCTCTCAGGAAGGCTGTTCCATGCTTCCACCACCTCTCTGTGAAAAAACATTTCTCACATGCCCCTAAGCCATCCTCACTCTATCTTCAAATTGTGTCCCCTTGTTCTTGCACATCTCTTTTTCTGAACAATGTGCCTGTTGGACTTTGTTGATTTCACTGAGGTACTTAAAGTTTCTATCATGTCCCCCCTCTCCCTTCTTTCCTCAAGGGTATACATAGTAAGCTCCTTTAGCCTCTCCTCATATGACTTTTCTTGCAGAACCTGCACCATTTTAGATGTCTCCTCTGGACTGCCTCCATCCTGTCTATGTCCCTGCGGAGATGGGGTCTACAGAACTGGATGCAGTACTCCAGATGGCATCTCACCAACTGTCTGTACAGAGGGATAACAACCTCCTGTTTCCTGCTAGTGATGCCTCTCCCTGTACATCCCAGTATCCCCCAGCCCTTCCTACTGCCTTCTCACATTGCTTGCTGACCTTAAGGTCATCTGATATGATTACCCCCAGGTCCCTTTCTATTTTTGTTGCTGTTACTACCTTCCACCCATTGTGTAATCTTCCCCTGGGTTTTTGTTTCCACGGTGTATTATTTTGCACTTCTTTTCATTGAATCCAAGCTGCCATACTTCTGACCATTCCTCCAACCTTGCCAAGTCCCTTCTCATCCTTTCCACACCTCCTTGTGTATCAACCCTTTTACAGATCTTTGTGTTATCTGCAAATAGGCATATTTTGCCTTCCAGTCCCTCTGCAATGTCACTTATAAAGACATTAAAAAGTACTGGACCCAGTACTGAACCCTTTAGTACCCCACTAGTAACCACTCTTTCTTCAGAGTGGACTCCATTTACAATTACCTTCTGTGTCCTGTTGTCCAGCCAGTGATTTACCCAGGGTATCACCCAGGAGTCACTCCCAGGCTGGTTAATTTGATTATTAATCTTTGTGTGGGACTGTGTCAAATATCTTGCTAAAGTCTAGGTAGGACATGTCCATAGCCCCTCTCTGGTCTACTACTTTGATCATCTAGTCAAAGAAATCAATTAGATTAGTCTGACATGACCTTCCCACTGTGAACCCATGCTGCCTTGGGTCCTGTGTCCCACTGGCCTCTAGATATTCAACAGTTTTTCCTTCAGAAGTGATTCCATCACTTTCCCTACCACAGAGGTCAAACTGACAGGTCTGTAGTTTCCTGCCTCTTTGTGAAAGGAATCACATCCTCCTTCCTCCAGTCCTCAGGTACCACACCATCCTCCCATGATTTGTTAAAAAGGGTAGTCAGTGGTGTCACTACTTCTCCCCTTAATTCTTTTAGAATTCTGGGGTGATTTCCACCAGGCTGCATTGCTTTGTCCACCTTCAGTTTTAGGAGTTCTTTCAGAACCCTTTCTTCTGTGAAAGGACTGGGATCGACCCCCCTATCCAGAGTGCTTCTGTTAATTGGATTAGGCACTTCCCCCTCCTCTTTTGTGAATTCTGAGCAGAAGTATTCATTCAGTAATCCTGCTTTTTCACTGTCCCTCTCTGCCCACCCACCATCCATTCCATTCAGTCTCACTATCCCTCTCTTTGTCTTTCTATGCTCCCTGATGTACCAATGAAAGGTTTAACCCCACTTCTTAACAGAGTTGGCTATCTTTTCCTCAGTTTGGGACATTGCTATTCTGACTTCCCTCCCTGCTTCCTACTGCCTTATCTGGTACAGTTCTCTGTCCTGCTCCTTCTGTGTTTCCTTATACTTCCTAAATGCTACATTTTTCTCCCTAACCTTCCCCTCCACTTCTTTTAAGAACCATAGTGGGTTTTTCTTTCATTTTGATTTGTTTATTTGCATCAAACAAAGGCTTGTTGCCCCTGGGATGGCAGTTTTGATGTTTCCCCATTGTTGCTCCACACCTCCTTCTAGCCTGTTTGCTAGTGCTTTTCTGAGGCAATCTCCCATCTTACCAAAGTAAGCCTTCTTGAAGCCCTCACTTTTGTATGGCTTGACTCTGTAGCTGAGTTTATCATGAACCACACTGTTTGGTGGTCACTTGTTCCCAGATGGCTATCCACTTCTAGATCTGCGATCCTCTCACTGTCCCCATTTGAGAGTATGAGGTCAAATATTGCTCCCTCATGAGTGGGTTCCAAAACTAACTGTCTGAGGCATGCCACCTGTAGGGCATCGAGAATGGCCCTGCTCTTGGATGTGGCTGCAGCAAAGGTGCCCCAGTTAACATCTGGCATATTCAGGTCCCCCATCAACAGTATATCCTCTTTCTCTGCCATCCTAAGGATTCCTTCTATCATATCCTTGTCCATTTCCTCCCCCTGACATGGAGGTCTGTATACAACCACTGTGCGGATTGTGGTGCCATTTGCGGTCTCTAAGGTGACCCACAGTGCCTCCTCTCCTCCCTGTTTACTCTTGTTCTGTTGCTTTTATTCCTTCCTCACATAGAGCTACTCCTCTCTTCTTTTAATGAGGCAATGTGATGCTTCTTTTAAACGACATTAGGTTTTTCAGAAATTATAATACAGGGTAGTGAAAATATAGAATTTTAGCTGTATACCTGGGACACCTAGATTGGTAATTTCGATTATTTATTCACCCCAAGGGTAAAAATAACTGACCTGGAGATAATTCTAACTAAGATAGCAGATAAAGTAGGAAGTAGACCATTAATTTTGATGGGAGATCTAAATTGTGATTGGAAAAATATTAGAGGGAGACAATTAAAAGATATAGTAACTAACCTAGGATTAAAACAACCCATAAAAACCTACCAGGTACACATCAAATATAACAACTGGATCCATATTAGATTTGATTTTGGTATCTATTCAAATTGAAATTGAAGCAGTGGGTGTTTTATCACCATGTCTTGGAGACCATAATTTGTTCTGGGCTACTTTGTCCAGGTCTCAGTTTAATAAAAATCGGGTACATGAAAATAAAATTGGACTAGGGACTTTAGAAGAGTTTCAGAATCTAGGTTTTTAGATAGTGTTAGTAAAATAAAATGGGATAGATCTAAATTAATTCCAGATATTGACACTTCAATTAAATATTTTAGCCAAACTTTTGAAGAAGTATGTGATTTTCATGCACCAAGAGTTAAAGCAAAGAAGAAATTAAATAAATTAGTGTGGATAAATGATAGACTTTTAAAACAAATTCGAATTAAAAATAGAATTTTGAAAAAAGCATTGAGATCAAAATTAGAAAAGGATTGGATTTCTTTCAAAGTTGCTAGAAATAAATGTAAAAGGTTAATTAAGGCTTCAAAAATGTTATTTTGCAAAAATAAAATAGTTTCAAGTATAGATCTAAGACCATTTTGGAGAGTGGTCAAGAAATTAACCAAACCAGGATGCGATTCCTCAGAGGAGATATTAAGATTAAAAAATGGGGATATCATTACTGAAAACTGAGGAAATTTGTAATGTCTTAAATAATTTTTGTAGATCTCCCAAATTGTGAAATTCCTTCTAATTTAGACTTAGAACAAATTAATAGAGTTTATACAAAATAAATTTCCTCCATTTAGATTTAAAATTTTAACAGTCACTAAAGTATATAAAATTTTTCAAATATAAATGCTCATAAGGCTTTTGTAGTGATTGTCTGGAAGGTAAATTCTTAAAGCTAGCTGCTTTTCATATAGCACACATTTTCACTTATTTATTTAATTGGAGTCTTCAAATTGGAGTAAAACCCATTTTCAATGGGGGGGGGGATGCGGTAGAAGTTAATAATTATAGACCCATAGCCTTATTACCTCTTTTGTCGAAATGTTTTGAAAAACTTGTCTCTAGCCAGATAATGGAATATTTGGACAAATACAGTTTGTTGACAACTAAACAATCTGGTTTTTGAAAAAACTATTCTACTACAACAGCCCTTTTGGAATTTTATGACCAAATAAATAGGTCATTGGGGGAAAATAGGGAGACAGTTGTTATTTTTGTAGATCTTTCAAAGGCTTTTGACCTGGTGGACCACCCCTTACTAATTGAAAGACTTCATTAAATAGGCTTGAGGGAAGATCCCTTAAATTGGTTAAAAACTTATTTGGATGATAGTCCCAGAGAGTCGAGGTACAGGGATGTTTGTCAAGAAATAGGAAAGTAAATAGAGGAGTTCCCCAGGGATCAATTTTAGGACCTCTTTTGTTTCTAATATTCATAAATAACTTGCCATCCACTATAGAAAAATCAGAGATTCGACTTTATGCTGATGATACGGTTATAATTGCATCTGGAAAATGGAAGAAATATTACAAACCAACTTGCAGTCTGATATTCGAAGAATTGAGGGTGGTTCACCAGGTCAGGGCTGATAATAAACACAAAAAACAAAGTGTATGAATTTACCATTGAAAACGTGGTGAACTTGTTTATGATTTATCCATTTATACAGGAAATCAAACTAAATTAGAACAAGTTAAAGAATATAGCTATTTAGGGATTATATTTGATGAACATCTGGCCTTTTTCAAATCATATTATTGTATTGATTAAAAAATAAATAGAAGGGTAGGGCGTTAAGAAGAAGTACTGATTGTTTATCTTTTTTAGATAGAAAAAAACTGGCAGATCAGTTAATTATTCCAGTGCTAAGATATGGAGAATTAATATATAGAAATGCAAATAAAACCTTATTGTCTAGAATAGATAGAACTTATTATCACGTAGCAAGATATGTATTACAAGGTCACTATCGGATTCATCATTGTTTATTGTTGAAGAAAGTGAACTGGTCACCTCTAGACATAAATCATAAGTGTCATTGGTTATCTTTAATACACAAAATGAAATATTCATCTGTAAATCATCCAATTTCTTTAATATTATTTACAATGAATAACTATCAAAAACGGATCTTGACAAGACCAGCTCACTTAAATAAGATAGTTGTAGGTAAATATTATAATAAATATTGGGAAAGGTTTTTGCTATATCAGGCTGCTAGTTTTTGGAATTCTCTTCCTGATGAGGTAAGAGAAATTCCAAATTATTCATTGTTTACTCACACTATAAAGGAGCTACAGTATATACTCACATTTGTGAGCGTTAAATGTTTTTTTTCTCTAAGGTTCCTTGGGATTTTGAGATTTTATAATCCAGCTATTGTAAGTCTTTTAGGTATACCGTGTTGTTTGTATACTGTGGTGTTTGTATTTATATGTTTTTAATATGGAACTTATTTGTATGTAACTAATTAGGAATTTACACAGGTCTCTCTTGTAAACTGGATTATGTCCAAATGACATGTAATACCTGTATAAAAATACATATTTACCTACCTACCTTCTTCTACCCCTCCTGTCTCGTGTAGGTTGTGCACCCTGGTATGTTAACATCCCAGTCATGGTCTCTGTGTACCATGTTTCTGTGACTGCTATGATATACAGGCATCTCTCTTCCATCAAGGCAACCAATTCAGGGAGCTTGTTGCCCAAACTACAAGCATTGGTACTCATTACCCACCATTTCTTGATGGCCTTACCCCTTTTTTCCCCATCCTTGTCCTTACTGCCTTTGTCATTTTCTCCATTTACCCCTGCAGTTCTCCCTATCGACATCTCTATCTTGGTGTTTACCTCACTTACTACCCTGATTTTTTGAGGGAGGGCTAGGATTTCCTTGCTCCTTTCCAGTGCCTCCCCCTTGGCTAGTTTAAATGCTTGCCAATGAAGCATTTAAACCTATCACCTAGGATCCTGGTTCCCCTTCTGGACAGATGCAGACCATCATGCCAGTATAGGCCTGCATCACTTCAGATAGACCCCTGGTCCCCAGTGAAATCAAATACCTGAGCTCTGCACCAGTTTGTCAACCACTGATTGAATCCCATGGTGTGGAGCACCCTAGCCTCACCCATGGCATAGACAGGCAGCACCTCCGAAAAGGTTACCGTGCATGCTATTTGTCTAAATCCACCACCCCAACTCTACAATCTCTTCCTTCACTTCTCTGATCCCTTTCTCAGCCTGTTCATTTGTCCCTAGGTGGAAAATGACATCTAGCTCCTCCCTGCAGCTGCTCCAGTGATCCTGAGGATTTGTTCCTGTCCTTCCAAGCCGTGTTGCCAGGCAGGCACCTTGCCTCCTTTCCCTTCCTCTCCAAGTTCTACCCTCTAACAATGGAGTCTCCCACCAGGAGTTGTTTTCTTCCCCTGTGGGGTCCCATGCCACCCTCCTGTGGGTCTCCTCTTGTGGAGGTTCCCAGCATCCTCCTTGGTCCACACTTTGTGTTCCTCCATGGGGAACCACACTTTGCCAGAATGGATGAATCTGTGGAGCAGTACAACTGGAGGGGACGTGCCTCTGTTCCAACAGCCTCACCTCCCTGAGCCCACTGTGGTCCAACTGCTCCTCTTTCTTGGCAACCTCTGAGGCAACAGCAGTGGCCTGGTGGTCCATGGGTGGGAGAGGAGGTCCCCCAAATCCTGGCCAACTCAGCCTGGAGATGAGCAACCTCCTCCTTCAGCCAAGAGAGGTGCCTGCAGATGGGACAACACCACATCCTCCAGAATGTCTCCCAGAAGACTGCTGCTCCATAGCCACTGCACTGCACCACTCCCATGATGTCTTATTCCTGGCCCTTAACTGTTTGAAATACTTACTCCTTCCTCTGTTTGTTTATTATTTTTTGTCTCCCTACTTACTTACTGTCTCTGTGCACTTTAAGCTCCTGATCTTCCTGTTCTGAGACAAGAAGTTCCTATATTTCTCAGTAGTATCCTTACTTGTTCAGAGTCAGACCTTCAGCAGCTGGGGGGGACAGAGAGCTACTCTTTTCCTTCTAGGTTGATGAGTCTTTTGTGGCTTTGGGATCACTCACTTCCTGCTCCCAAACAGGAAGTTCCCATTGTCAGTCAAATCCTGTGCCAATAGAAGTAGAACTGGCTTAGGGTGAGGGCGTGGAGGGAGGAAGGAGGCAGTATTGTCCCAGTAGAGAAGTATAGTTATAACAGTAGCTCCCTCTTCTTGGAGTTTTCTGCCTGTTCTCTGGCAGAAGCTATTTAGGTGCAGTTTTTGAATCTGGCTTTAACCTGGCTTCCTTTCTAGCTAAGCCACCCCCCTACTTATAGCTCTTTCTACACTTAGCTAATTACACAGATAACAATTCACTTCAGCCACCTGAGACTAACACCTAGATAACTGCACAGATGACAATTCACTTCAGCCAACTCAGACAAACACACTAACTTTTCTTTGTTTTTTACCCTAAATTCAAGGTCCCAGTAGTAGAGTTCTAGTTCTTTAGTCCCAGTAGAGAAGTATAGTTATAACAGCAGCTTCTTCTTCTTGGTGTTCTCTGCCTATATCTTGTAGTTTCCATGACAAAAGGGACCTTTTGAGTTTCGCTTTCGAGGTCTTTGTCATCATGGAAACCACTCGATATGAGAATACCATGGATTGTGTATGGGCTCACATACATTGTCCTGTATGTTGTGTGCCTGAAGAGTATGTTAGGAGAGAAACATTCTGCCAGTGGAACTGAGTAGAGTTTTGAATTCCTGTTTTCCATGGTAAACATTCCATGATAAATATTCCATATCTTGAATGTGGGGAAAAACAGAAAGAAAAAGGATGAATAAAGTAGGCAATAATACTTTATAAACAAAGAGAAAAGGTGAGAAAACAGTTACATAGACAGAGGCAGACCCCAACTGCTCGAATACATTCCTGAAATTTATAAAAGCATGTACATTTGAATCATATATCAGTGTTTACAGGTGAAATCTATCATCACCCTCACCAGAAAATAAGGCAACCAGCAGGTTTAAAGTTTTAACACATTTCCATTAAGAGACAGTACTTGTATTGATTTGAAATGCAAGGTAACATTTTTTTTTCTTATTAACCCTTAAGCTCAATCCTATAGCAGTTTTCCTCTTAAGTACTAGACCATAATACATTAGTAAAAAACAAAAATAAAGAGAATGTTGCCTTCAACTATATTATAGCAGTGTAATGAAAATAAAGTTTTAAACACTGCTTATTTTTACAAATTTACAGATGTTACAGTGCATTTATATGAGAGTTTTCATTTCAGAGAAAATATATATTCTCAACTAACACTACTAAGAGCTACTTTTACTGCAAAGTACTAGTAAATGTATTGATGAAATATGCTATTCATGCATTAGTAGGGACTAAATTTTTCAGTTTTTAAAAGTTTTAGAGTTAATGTATTGTACGCTTGTTTGAACAAACTAATTCTTTTATGATGGTGGCTCATTTTTTAAGTGTGATAAACCACTCCAGGGTGTCCATTAAAAGATTTTAATGCAACTCCAGGGGCATAAGGACACTCAGCCTTCAGACGCATGCATTAGCATCCTTTAATGTCATGGGACTCATGGCTTATTACTTACTTAATGAACTAGGAATAACCACATTCTAGTGGAGAAACCAAGATTGGGAACATCACTCTCTCTGGTCACTTCCCCACAGAAATCTGTTTCCTTATTAACCCCACCACTAGAAGGTCAATTTGGAGGATGAACAATTCCCTTCTTAATCAATCATAGTTTAAAGAGCTGGTGCAGCAATTGGTCTCTGAATATCACTGAAATAACAATGTGGGTGACACCACTCTAGCAGACAGATGGGATGCCCTGAAAGTGACAGTCACAGGGGACATTATACAGTTTGCCTCACAAAGAGGAAACAAAACTGGAGTAGCAATTGTTCATTCTGGGAACTACCATAAAATCTGTGATGGACTTAAGCCTTGCTGCCCCAGCTCAAATGATGCAGACAGGCTTTAGATACCTTAATATAACAAAAATTGAGAGGCAGTTGCAATGCACAATGCAGTGCTTTTATGAGAGTGAGGCAGTGCTGGAAAGGTGTTGGTCTGGCAGATCCAAAGGGTGGTGACCAGCAGAGCAGAGCAGTGCTGAAACTGAAGGATGGGAGACCAGGAGAGGGAGATACATCTGCCCATAACAGATAGCTGGAATATTCACAGATTACTATAAGACCATGTATTCAAAGGAATGTGACTCCATGCATGGAGCTAGGATCACAGAATATTTGGGAAAGCTATGACTCACTTCACTGACTCCTAAACAGCAGGGCACACTAGATGCAAGTTGCAGAAATTCAGGAGGGAAATCATCACCTTAAAAATAATACCACCACAGATGTTAACTGGAGAACATTTGCTGTAGCCACATCCAAGAGCAGGGCCATTCTCGATGCCCTATAGGTGGCAGGCCTCAGACAGCTAGTTTCGGGACCCACTCATGAGGGACCATTCTTAGACCTCGTACTCTCAAATGAGGGCAGTGAGAGGATCTCAGATCTAGAAGTGGGTTGCCATCTGGGAACAAGTGACCATCAAACAGTGTGGTTCAGGTTAAACTCAGCTTCAGAGTCAAGCCATACAAAGTGAGGGTACTGGACTTCAGGAGGGCTGACTTTGGTAAGATGGGAGAGTGCCTCAGAGAAGCACTAGCAAACAGGCTAGAAGGAGGGTGGAGCAACAATGGGGAATTATCAAAACTACCATCACAGAGGCAAAAAGCCTTTGTGTGAAGCAAATAAACAAATCAAAACAAAAGAAAAAGCCACTATGGTTCTCAAAAGAGGTGGCTGGGAAAGTCAGGGAGAAAAAGATAGCATTCCAGAAGTATAAGAAAACACAGAAGGAGCAGGACAGAGAGCTGTACCAGTTAAGGCAGAAGGAAGCAGGGAGTGAAGTCAGAATAGCAAAGGTCCAAACTGAGGAAAAGATGGCCAACTCGGTTAAGAAGGGGAATAAAACCTTTTATAGGTACATCAGTGAGTGTAGAAAGACAAAGGGAGGGATAGTGAGGCTGAATAGAATGAACAGTGGGTGGGCAGAGGAGGACAGTGAAAAAGCAGGGATACTGAATGAATATTTCTGCTCAGTATTCACAAAGAGGAGGGGGATGTGTCTAATCCAATTAACAGAAGCACTCTTGATGGGGGGGTTGATCCCAGTCCTTTCACAGAAGAAAGGGTTCTGCAAGAACTCCTAAACTGAAGGTGGACAAAGCAATGGGGACAGATGGAATTCACCCCAGAATTCTAAAAGAATTAAGGGGGGAACTAGTGAAACCACTGGCTACTCTTTTCAATAAATCATGGGAGGATGGTGTGGTACCCGAGGACTGGAGGAAGGCAGATGTTACTCCTCTTCACAAAAGTGGGACCAAGACAGAGGTAGAAACTACAGACCTGTCAGTTTGACGTTCGTGTAGGGAAAGTGATGGAGTCACTTGAAGGAAAGAACTGTTGGAGTACCTAGAGGCCAGTGGGGCACAGGACCCAAGGCAGCATGGGTTCACAGTGGGAAGGTCACGCCAGATGAATCTAATAGACTTCTTTGACTGGGTGTGACCAAAGTAGTAGACCACGGAGGGGCTGTGGACATGGCCTACCTAGACTTTAGCAAGGCATTTGACACAGTCCCACACAAAAGATTATAGTCAAATTAACCAGCCTGGGAGTGGGTCCCAGAGTGGTAGCCTGGGTAAAACATTGGCTGGACAACAGGACACAGAAAGTAATTGTAAATGGAGTCTACTCTGAAGAAAGAGGGGTTACTAGTGGGGTACCACAGGGTTCAGTGCTGGGTCCAGTCCTTTTTAATGTCTTTATAAGTGACATTGCAGAGGGACTAGAAGGAAAAGTATGCCTCTTTGCAGATGACACAAAGATCTGCAACAGGGTTGATACACCAGGAGGCATGGAAAGGATGAGAAGGGACTTGGCAAGGTTGGAGGAATGGTCAGAAGTATGGCAGCTAGGATTCAATGCAAAGAAGTGCAAAATAATGCACCTGGGAAACAAGAACCCAGGGGAAGAATACACAATGGGGGGAGGTAGTAACAATAACAAAAAGGGAAAAGGACCTGGGAGTAATCATGTCAGATGACCTTAAGGTTAGCAAGCAATGTAAGAAGGCAGTAGGAAGGGCTGGGGGATACTGGGAGGCATAGGGAGAGGCATCACCAGCAGAAAACAGGAAGTTGTTATCCTGCTGTACAGACAGTTGGTGAGACCCCATCTGGAGTACTGCATCCAGTTCTGAGACCGTATATCCGCAAGGACATAGACAGATAGAGGCAGTCCAGAAGAGGGCAACTAAATTGGTGCAGGGTCTGCAAGAGAAGCCGTGATGAGGAAAGACTTAAGGAGCTTAATATGTATACCCCATGAGGAAAGAAGGGAGAGGGGGACATGATAGAAACTTTAAGTGCCTCAGTGAATCAACAAAGTCCAAGAGGGTAGCATCTTTCAGAAAGAGACATGCAAGAACAAGGGACACAATTTAAAGATAGAGGGGTGGTGTATGGGCAATGTGAGGAAGTATTTTTCACAGAGAGGGTAGTGGATGCATGGAACAGCCTTCCTGAGGAGGTTGTGGGGTCTAAAACTGTGGGAGGATTCAAGAATGCATGGACAGACATAAGGCAATTCTTGTGGGGTAGGAAGAAATCGCTGTTTGTTAACTAGATCTACAGGCTTATCCTGTGGTAGTGAAATGGGCAGACTAGATGGGCCAAGCGGTCCTTATCTGCCATCAAAGTCTATGTTTCTATGTTTCACAGGGCTGATGGTTTTACTTTGGAATATTACAAAATATTCCAGTTACTCCCGACCCCAAAATTAATACACTTGTTCATGGTTGTTTTGGAGGGAGTGGACACTCTCGGATTTGGAGGAGGGCCCTGAGATAACAGTCCTTTTGAAGCCAGGGAGTGATCCCATGGCTTGTGAATCCTATCATCCCATTTCCTGATTATCATTAAATCTTAGGCTGTTTACCACAGTTTTAGTGGCTAGAGTACAGGGGGTGGTGGGTGACCTCATCAACCCGTATCAAATGGGATTTATTAAAGGGCGGAATCTGCACGGTAACATCTGGTGCCTCCTTAGTGTCCTAATAGAACGACGGACCTCAAACCTTTTCCAGCTAGCCAGCTTGATGAATGCAGAAAAAGCCTTTGGCCAGGTTGACTGTGCTAACTCTTTTAGACCCAGAATGTTCTAGAATTTGGACCTCAATTCCTCACCATCATCTCAGCCCTCTACCAATGTCCAGAGGCATCCTCTCCCCCTTTCATTTTAATTTGCACTTAGAACCCTTAATGTATTCTTCAAAATTATCCTGTTATTAAAGGTATTTGGTGGATGGATCTAAATATGTTTTATCTGCCTATGTAGATGATTTATTATTGCACCTAGAGGATCCCAAGGTTTCCTTGATAGCGGTGGTGAGTGAGATTGTTTTTTTTTGTTATCCCAGGTTACAAATTAAACCTCCATAAAACAAATGTTCTCCCCTAAATAACCTGGTTCAAAAACGAGATGTTACTTCTCTGTGTCTGATTTGAGAGCCTAAATCTTCAGTATATCTTGGAATTTACCTTTCTCACTTTCTGTCTCAACTAGATAAACTGTCCTCATTATTACACACTATTCAGCAAGATTTGCTATGGTGGTGTAAGCTACCTATAGCTCTCTGTGGCCATATTCATGTTATTAAAATGGATGTGCTCTAACATATATTATGAACTGGGATCATAAATACATGAAGCTGATTGGCGAGAGGTTTTGAAGCTGTGATGATATCGGGCTACATCACAGCCCAGAAAATTCCAGTCACCAGCCTCCTGACTGACTGCGCAGTGTTCTTCATCTCCCCGCAGTCCAGAGCGAGTCAGACTTCTAGTTGGCGCTATTTTAAAAACAAACAAACAAAAAAACGAACTCCCACCAGCTGCGCACACGACATAATTCAGCACAATGCAAGCCGTGGGAAAATACTTTCAAATCAGCATATTCAACAGCATGTGAGTGGCAGCAACAAACGAGTACATTTTTTTCCTCTGAAAAGAACAAACCAGATGCCCTCACTCACACTCTAGTCATTCTCATCTCACACAAACCGAGGATCCCCCACAAAAAAAAAGCCATGTGCCAGCCACATACAAAAAAACTGCCAGTCTTGTCCCAGATATTTCAGAATCGGCCGAATGAATCGCACCAAACTCTACCTTTTTCTCGCTCATAGGGCTATTCCATTAAACGCTACTTGGCAGTGCCACATCATTGGCTCCAGCTCCCCAACTTCTCTCTCAGCATCCAATTCAGCGTACATTCTCCCACAACAAAAATAATATAAATAAAGTACAGTGTGAATGGGGAACATTGTAAAAAAAAAAAAAAAGGAAGAAAACTGCAATGGTAAGGTGTGGGTTACCCATTCACAAGAGCTCCACTTCCTCTATCACAGCCAAGAACAGTGCCACCTGCTGCCCAGAGCCCTCCAGGAACTATTTTATTTAAAGGTATTCCTCCAACACCCCCAAAACACATTTTGAAAATGTTTTAAAATGTTTCTTTTTTTTTGTTTTACTTTAAAAAATGTTTAAACCACTTCATAATAGCAATAATGCACTCCAGGGTGTGGTATATCATGGGATATCGTCACTTCTTGAGTCGTTGGATGCACTCGGCCTGTGACCTCATGCCCAAACACCCAAGGCGTGATGATATCCCATGATATACCACACCCTGTCATGCATTATTGCTTAATTGCATCCTTTAAGGATATTGAAGGTTTACCTCCCAAAGGTTTGGTTTGTTCAGTTGCAATCCAAGATAAATAGAATTTTATGGAGGGCTGCTTGGCTTTCATATTATAAATTGACTATTTCCAAATAACTTGGTGGCTTACAGTTTCCTAATTTCTTTTTGTATTATGGCCCTGTACACTGTAGCAAGTCTTTGCTGTGGGGGGCAGAGACAGATAATTTTATGGGCAGGCCCTAAATCCCACTGTGACTGGACCCAGAATGCTCTCTTTGTAACTCAGCTGGCATACACTTGCAAAGTTTACTTTATATAACTCCCACTCAACTTCCCAACCCTCTTTTGTCCACGCCTCTACAATGATCCCTTAGAGCCCACTTTTAGTTGTGTGCATATTTGGGACTTCCTTGGACGAAAGCCATAACTCAACCTCTGATTGGCAAACCTAATTTTTGCATTGGGGGTCAGTTCATTCCATCC
Organism: Neoceratodus forsteri; assembly: GCA_016271365.2. Classification (NCBI taxonomy): domain Eukaryota; kingdom Metazoa; phylum Chordata; order Ceratodontiformes; family Ceratodontidae; genus Neoceratodus; species Neoceratodus forsteri. The sequence goes on along the minus strand of CM057452.1, from coordinate 1,063,594,559 downwards.
TCCTTTTGTCTTTACTTTATTGATGTAACAGTTGCATCTTTGCTAGATGATGTAAATTTATTTATTTTTCTTCATTACAGGAATGATTACACCTTCCAACCTTTACAAGCTTTCAATACCTTCAACTCACCCATGCAATTTACTCCTTTATTGGTCCAAGACCATGGTCTTGATGGGATTCCTTTGTCGACAAGCTGATTTTGGATGCTGCTTTGCAGTCACACTCCATTTCTAAACTTTACAGGCTATTTCAAGACGTGGATCCTAAAAGTCCTGTGGGGGGTTGCTATTATTGGGCACAAGCATTAGGCCTTTCATAGGATCCTGAACTATAGCTTTCAGTTTGATGGTCCCTTTACAAATATGTTAAACAGGACAGGTTCCACATAACACAGTACTCGTATCTTATGTGATATCTACTATACCCCATGTTAGTTATATAGAATGGGGAAACTATCGTCTCAGCTATGTTCAGGATGTGGATTGATAGATGGCACATTGAAACGCATTCTTTGGGATTGTGAATGGTATCTCCTTTGTACACAGCTATCAAGGAATCATTGGACCCTCTACTTGGATTGGAAGATTTATTTTCCCTGAAATATTCCACAGGCAAAACCACCAAACAGCCCTCTGGTTTCTTTTGGGGCCTGTGATTCCTTTCCTCCTGCTCCTCCACCCTGCTCTCTCCTCTCACCTCCAAAACTCTCTCCCAAACTATACTCTCTCTCTCACCAGCTCTGCCTTTCTCCAACCCTTTCTTCTTCCTGCTGTGGGGGAAGGGTAGACAAAGCCTCCCATGCCTGCAGGCAGTCTTCCTCCTCTCTTGCTTTTTTTGAAGGGGGAAGGGTAGAGCTGCCTTTTCTCTGTGTAGGAACCCAAAACAAGTAGCATGCACTTTTCTAGCTAAACACCTGATTCCTAACTAGCACCAACAATAATCACAGTCACATCTAGGCTTGCATCAGGTCTAGCCACATCAATGGACCAGGTGTGAGTACCCCAGGACAGCTGGAGACCCTGCCCACCCCTACATAAGCACCGGGCTGGGGCTTACACTTATTTATTTAGTTTTTGTTTACTGGGTAAGTGCACTAGACAAGAATGTTGCCTATTTTCAGGCATGATCCTGAAGACTTACAAACAATTGAACATTATATAAACAGGAAATTCATTGGGTGTATCACAATAGGAATTAAGCAAAATTTGAACAATAAAGTAGTGTTTCTAATTGGACAAAGGCAGTTAAAACGGCAAGAAGAACAGAAAAAATAAATTAATTAAGTGCACTAGACAAGAATGCTAACTATTTCAGGCAAAAACCAGGGAGCGTGGCATACATTTGATGGTACTGTACTGGATTGTTTTTGTTTGTGATTGTTGGTTTTGTTTCCTTCTGGTTGTATGTTACTATTGTTTATTACTTAATAAAGCAACCCGTAGCAAATAGTGGATGGTGAACAGTGCCCCCCATGCCAATCACCAACCTGATGTAAAATATAAGCTGTCCATCTTGTATAGGGGTCCTACACCTGTTCATATCCTTAAAGGCACAGCACACTGAATAGTGGGTAGAGATACTCACAAGACACTCACAAGCTTGCACACACTAAAACAAGAAAAAAAAAAAGAAAATCATCTGTAACAGGAAGGAACGCAAACATGTGGAGAGTGGTGCACTGCACTGGCTGTGGAGCAGTAGTCTTCCGGGAGACATTCTGTAGACTGCATTGCTGCCCTATTTTCAGGCACCACTCTGGTCTGAGGGAGGAGGTTGTTCATCTCCATGCTGACCTGGCAAGGATTCAGGAAATCTGCTCCCCCACCCAGGGACCACCCAGGCCACCACCACTACCTCAGAGGTTGCCAAGAAAGAGGAGTTGTTGGACCATGGTGGGCTCATGGAGGGTGAGGGTGGTGGAACAGAGGTGCATCTCTCCAGTTGTGCCTCTACACAATTCATTCACCACTCTGGAAGAGCATGGTTCCTCTATGGAGGCACCCACAGTGAAGACCAAGGAGGATGCTGGGAACCTCCACAATGGAGACCCACAGGAGGGTGGCACAGGACCCCACAGGGGAAGGAAACAACTCCTGGTGGGGAACTCAATTGTTAAAGGAGTAGAACTGGGGGAGGGAGGGAGGGGAAAAGGAGGTAAGGTGACTGCCGGGCTCCATGGCTTGGAGGGACAGAAAATGAATCCTCAAGATCGTGGGAGCGGCTGCAAGGGGGAGTGAGCTGGATGTCATTATCCACCTAGGGACAAATGACCTGGCTGAGAATGGGATAACAGCAGTGCAACAGGAGGTTACAGAGTTGGGGAGGGGGCCTTAGACAAGTAGCACACATGGTGACTTTCTCTGAAGTGCTACCTGTCTAGGGCATGGATGACATCAGGGTACTCCACACCATGGGATTCAATGATTGGTTGAAAAACTGGTGCAAAGCTCAGGGATTTGGCTTCACTGGGACTGGGGCTCCACCTGGAGGGATATGGGCCTATACTGGTGCGATGGTCTGCCTCTATCCAGGAGGGAACCAGGATCCTAGGTGATAGGTTTAAATGCTTCATTGGAAAGCATTTAAACTAACCAAGTGGGAGACACTGAAAAGAGAAGGGAAACTTAGCCCCCACCAAAATAAATCAGGGTAGTTAGTGAGGTAAACACCAAGATAGAGCAGTTGATAGGAGAAGGGCAGGAATAAATGGAGAAAAGACAAAGGCAGTAAGGACAGGGATGGAGCAAAATAAATAAAGCCATAAAAAATGGAGGATAATGAGTACCAATGCCCATAGTCTAGGTAAAAGCTCCTCAATGGTGGCCTTGATGGAAGAGGGATGCCTGGATATCATGGCAGTCACAGAAACATGGTTCACAGAGAACCATGACTGGGATGTCAGCATACCAGGTACACAATCTACAGGAGGGACAGGGAAGGAAGAAGAGGAGGAGGATTGGCTCTCTATGTAGAGGAAGGGATCAAAGCAAAAGAACTAAAGGGTAAATAGGGAGGAGAGGAGGCACTATGGGTCACCCTGAGACTGGAAATAGCACCACAATCCACACAGGGTTGTATACAGACCACCATCTCAGGGGAGGAAATGGACAAGGAATGATAGAAGGCATCCTTTGGATGGCAGAGAAGGGAGATATTGCTGATGGGGGGACATGAATATGGCAGATGTTAAATGGAGCACCTCTGCTGCAGCCACATCTAAGCGCAGGGCCATTCTTGATGCCCTATAGGGGCATGCCTTAGACAGCTAGTGTTGGAACCCACTCGGGAGGAGCAATCTTAGACCTGGTAATCCCAAATGGGGAGGAGAGGATCTCTGATCTAGAAGTGGGTAGCCATCTGGGAACAAGTGACCACCAAACAGTGTGGTTCACAATAAAGTTAGCTGTAGAGTCAAGCCATACAAAAATGAATGTACTGGACTTCAAGAGGGCTGATTTTGTCAAAATGGGAGAGTGCCTCAGAAAAGCACTAGCAAACAAGCAAGAAGGTGGGGTGGATCAGCAATGTGGAAACATCAAAACTGTCATCACAGAGGCAACAAGCCTTTATGTGAAGCAAATAAATAAATAAAAATGAAAGAAAAAAACACTATGGTTCTCAAAAGAAGTGGCGGGGAAGGTTAGGGAGAAAAGGATATCATTCAGAAGTATAAGGAAACACAGAAGGAGCAGGACAGAGAACTGTAGCAGTTAAAGCAGAAGGAAGCAGGGAAGGCAGTCAGAATAGCAAAGGCCCAAACTGAGGAAAAGATAGCCAACTCGGTTAAGAAGGGGGATAAAACCTTTTAATAGGTACATTAGGGAGCAAAGAAAGACTAAGGCAGGGATACTGAGGCTGAATAAAGAGGAAGGTGGTTGGGCAGAGAGGGACAGTGAAAAAGCAGGGATACTGAATGAATACTTCTAATTAGTATTCACAAAAAAGGAGGAGGAGAGGTGCCTAATCCAATTAACAGAAGCACTCTGGATAGGGGGGTCGATCCCAGTCCTTTCACAGAAGAAAGGGTTCTGAAAGAACTCTTAAAACTGAAGGTGGATAAAGCAGTGGAGCTTGATGGGATTCACCCAAGAATTCTAAAAGAACTAAGGGAAGAACTAGTAACACCACTGATTACCTTTTTTAATAAATCATGGGAGGATGGTGTGGCACCTGAGGACTGGAGGAGGACAGATGTGATTCCCCTTCACAAAAGTAGAAGCAAGACAGAGGCAGCAAACTACAGACCTGTCAGTTTGACCTCAGTGGTAGGAAAAATGATGGAATCACTTCTGAAGGAAAGAATTGTTGAGTACCTAGAGGCCAGTGTGGTACAGGACCCAAGGCAGCATGGATTCACAGTGGGAAGGTCATGTCAGACAAATCCAATTGATTTGTTTGACTTGGTGACCAAAGTAGTAGACCAGGGAGGGGCTATGGATATTGCCTACCTAGACTTTAGCAAGGCATTTGATGCAGTACTGCACAAAAGATTAATAAACAAATTAGCCAGCCAGAGAGTGGTTCCTAGGGTGGTAGCCTGGGTAAAACACTGGCTGGACAACAGGGCACAGAGGGTAATAGTAAATAAAGTCCACAGTGAAGAAAGGGGGTTACTAGTGGGGTACCACAGGGTTCAGTACTGGGGCCGGTCCTTTTTAATGTCTTTATAAGTGACATTGCAGAGGTACTGGAAGGAAAAGTATGTCTCTTTGCAGATGACACAATGATCAGCAATAAGGTTGATACGCAAGGTGGGGTGGAAAGGATGAAAAGGGACTTGGCAAGGTTGGAGGAATGGTCAAATGTATGGCAGCTTAGATTCAATGCAAATAAGTGCAAAGTAATGCACGTGGGAAACAAAACCAAGGGGAAGAGTACACAATGAGGGGTAAGATACTGACAACAAAAAAAATGGAAAGGGACCAGGGGGTAGTCATATCAGACAATCTAAAGGTGGGTCAGCAATGTGAGAAGGCAGTATGGAGGGCTGGGAGAATTGTGGGATGCATAGGGAGAGGCATCACAAGTAGAAGACAGGAAGTTGTTGGCCCTCTGTACAGACAGTTGGTAAGACCACATCTGGAGTACTGTGTACAGTGCTGGAGACCCCATTTCCACAAACACAGACAGGGTGGAGGCTGTCCAGAGGAGGGCAACCAGAAAGGTGCAGGGTCTGCACAGGAAGACATGTGAAGAAAGACTAAAGGAGCTTAAGATGTATGGCCTCGGCTGGCCCATCAGTGCAGCAGTTGCATTTCTGCTTGTGGCGCGGTGATCCGGGTTCGGGGAATGGTTAGGTCATCCGAAGGCCGGCCAGGAAAGAAGGATTAAGCATCCTTAGGACTGATCTCCTTCTCTGGGAGGAGGGCTGGGATAATGTTTGGGGCACAACGAACCCCTAGCGGAGGCCAGGGGATCCGCAGCTACTGACATTTGACAGTGCTCGGAGGGGCGGGATAGGCACTGGTCATCATTGCACGTTCCCACCCCACATGCAGGGGAAGAAAAAAATGAGCTGCCGGCCACACTCCATGATGCTAGCCCTTGGCTCCGATTAACCTCCAGGACAGCCCCTCCTTGCCTATCCCATCATCCGTGGTGCTGAACAGGGGAGAGCGGTCCATGGCCCTGCTCTGGGGGCAAGCAAGGGGTGTCCCAGGGTGAGGGTCCATCCAATCTGGAGGTGAGAGCAAGGGTCTGTGACCTGGAGGATCCCTGGTGTGGTCAGTGGCCGCAAAAAGTGTAAATAAAAATAAATAAATAAAAAAGATGTATAGCCTCGAGGAAAGGAGGGAGAGGGGGAACATGATAAAATCATTCAAATACCTCAAGAGAATCAACAAAGTCCAAGAGAATCAACAAAGTCCAAGAGAGTAGCATCTTTCAGAAAAAAGAGATGTGCAAGAACAAGTGGGTACAATTTGAAGATAATGGGGGGATGGCTCAGAGGTAATGTGAGGAAGTTTTTCTTTACAGAGAGGGTTGTAGATGCATGAAACAGCCTTCCTGAGGTCATATAGTCAAAAACAGTGGGGGAATTCAAGAATGCATGGGACAGACATACAGTAAGGCAATTCTAGTGAGGGTCGGAGGACAGTGAGGGTAGGAGGAAGCAGGCTGTTGGTTAACTAGGATCTGCAGCTTATTCATTAGGTAGGGAAATGGGCAGACTAGATGGGGCCAAGTGGTCCTTATCTGCCATCAGATTCTGTGTTTCTATATTACCCACCAATCGCTGGACTGATATTACATATTAAATCCAAGAACGCTCTGCACTCGAAGTGCTGAGTGAATCCAAAATAAAACACCAACCTCGCTTCCAGCTGAATGTACAGGTTTTTTATTTCAAGGTGCCTGGATTCACAAAAGTGCTTCTCATTTGATTAAGTCCACAATCAATTAAAATGCATCTAACAACATGCACTAAGTCCCAGTGTTTCAACCATGTGTGTGGTCTTCCTCAGGGGATGAACAGTGCTCTGAGACACTTTCTTTTATAGCCACTCTGATAGACATTGACTGCTCCTATTGTTTAACTGGCAGAACATTTTTTCATTATTTTCTGTGGCTCTGTTGGGTCTCAAACCTTGGATCCAAAATTAATTTTTTTATTTAATTTTTAAAAGTTTTTTGTGTTTTAACATTTAAATCAGTATTCAACCATATTGTATCACAATTTCTTAACTATTGTCAACTACAAAAACAACATTCATCACAAGTTTCATAACAATCAAACAAATATCAAAAAGGAGAAAAAGGTGTGAGGAAGCTTACTAGTAAGACAATTAAACTGAGCAATATATTCTAAGGCTTAATGTGATTATGCTTATTTTCAAAATTAATTTTAGACTATTATATTTATCCCATTAAAGATGGCTAATTTCCTAGCAGTAAGACTGTTCATAATTGTCTGAATGCTGATTATTGCTTTTGTCATTCTTGACACCAGTTGTGTAACACTATGAATGCTTAATACAAATTCAGGTGCATACATTATCAGAAATTGTTAAAAGCATGTTTTTGTTATAGTGAAATAAGTTACTAGATTGTATTAAGCTAATCATAGGCTGTTAGGAAATTAGCCATCTTTAATGGGATAAATAGTCTAAAATTAATTTGGAAAATAAGCATAATCTTATTAAGCCTTAGAATATATTGCTCAGTTTAATTGTCTTACAAGTAAGCTTCCTCACACCTTTTTCACCTTTTTCTCCTTTTTGATATTTTTTTGATTTTTATGAAACTTGTGATAAATGTTTTTGTAATAGTTAAGAAATTGTGATAAAAGATAATCGAATACTCATTTAAATGTTAAGACACAAAAAACTTCAAAAAATTAAATAAAAAATGAATTTTAGGATCCAAGGTTTGAGACCCACCAGAGCCACTGATAATGACAACATGTTCTGCCACTTAACCAATAGGTGCAGTCAATGTCTGGCAGAGTGGCTATAAAAGAAAGTGTCTCAGAGCACTATTCATCCCTGAGGAAGACCACACATGTGATTGACCTGCTGGTACTTAGTGCATGTTGTCAGATGCACTTTGATTGTGGACTTAATCAAATGAGAACACTTTTTGAATCCGGCACCTTGAAATAAAAAAAACCTGTACATTCAGCTGGAAGCGAGGTTGGTGTTTTATTTTGGATTCACTCAGCACAATGAGTGCAGAGCTTTCTTGGATTTTGTTTCTGACATTTGGAGTCAGCAACCCTCGCTCTGCACCAGGGTTTATTTGAGCACACATCTGTGGAGGTTTGATAACATGTTTGATATTACATATAGCGCTTTCCTGGTGCTAGTGGTTCCCTCAACAGCCTGATATTAAATAAAGCACTTTTCCTGGTGCTAGTGGTCCCCCCCCCCTGCTGATCAATGGCCCAATTTTACTTATACCACTTTCTCAAGGTGCTAGTGGTCCCCCTCACTGATCACTGGCCCGATATTTAAAATAGCACTTTCACTGAAGCTAGTGGTTTCCTGCTGCTGATCGATGGCCTGACATTACATATAGCACTTTTCCTGGTGCTAGTTGATTCCTCGCTGATCCTTGGCCTAAGAACAATAATATGTTTTGCCTGGTGTACAGTGCTCCCCCCCACCGATTGCCAGTGTGATAACAATAATATGTTTTTGCTGATGTCTAGTGGTCCCTTCCCCCACCTGCACCCATGCCCAATATAAGAATCATTATTCCTTGGTGTCCCATGGTCCCTCCCTCAATCCCTTGCCCCACATCTAATTTAATATTCCCTGGTCACCAGTGGTCCCTCCCCCCATTATTCCCTTACCCCATATCTAATTCAATATTCCCTGTTGTCTGGTATTTACCTCCCACGATCCCTCACTCCATTTCTATGACAATATTCTCTGGTGTCCAGTGGTTTTGCCCGTCCTGATCCCTGTATGATGAAATAAAAACATTCCTTGGTGTCTGAGGGACCCCCTTCCTAGCCCCAATCCCTGCAAAATAAATTTATCCCATTCACTGGCATCTGGTTGCTCCCTCTTGCTCACTTACAGCTTGGTCAGTGGTCAGATGGAGAGAGAAGGGCTGTGCCAGTTGTCAGCTTGGAGTCAAGATGGTGGAGCAGGGTGGTGGTGTACCAACTACTGTACCAGGGTTGGGGGCAGAATGTCTGCTAGATACCAGGGAAGGGATATACATTTATTTGATAGGGTATCAGGGACAGGAAGGGTGGTCCACTAGATGCCAGACAATGGATACATGTATTTTACAGGGGATCAGGGATAGGAAAGGAAGGGTCCGCTAGATGCCAGGGAATGTTTTAATTACAGGGGATCGGGACTGGAGGTCGGACCACTGGACACCAGGGAATATTGTTTTAGACATGTGCAAAGGGATCAGGTGGGGGAAGGACTATGGGACACCAGGGAATATTGTATCAGACATGGGGCAAGGGATTAGGTGGGGTGAGAGATCACTGGACACCAGGAAATGTATATTATCATTCTCGGGCTGTTATCCGTGGAAGGACACCAGGGAAAACATATTATTATTCTTGGGCTGGTGATTGGTGGAGGGGGATCACTAGACACCCGGGAAAACATTATTGCTACTGGGCCAGTAATCAATGGGGGGATGCACTAGACACCAGGGAAAACATATTATTGTTCTCAGGTTGGGGATCAGCTGTTGGCATGGGGGGGCCACAAGCACCAATGAATGTGCTATATGTAATATCAGGGTGGTGATCGGTGGGGGGTTACCACTAGCACCAGGGAAAGTGCTATATGTAATATTGGGCTGGTGATCAGAGGGTGGGGTGGGCCACTAGTAGGGCTGTGCAAATACCTTTTTTTGAATATCCAGCCGAATATTCGGTATTCAGTTCCCAGATATTCGTTATTCGGTATTTGTTATTCAGTTAGAGAAAATGCCTTCTTAGAGAACTGGCATACAAGTCCCATAAATGGCTTCAGGAATAGTAGGATGAGCTGTCGTGGCACTTTGGCTTGTACACTGGTGCCACAGGCTGTGTTGTGTTGCTGATGCTTCAGGAGTAGATATGTGAAAAAAATTTCCATGGGCAGAATTCAAGCGAAAGTCTGACTTTTGCTTCAAGGAGCTTTGGAAATTGATTTCTGAACTTCTTCGAAATTCCGCCATGGGTCGCCACTCTAATCCAGTTGCCTAGCTTGCTACTGAAAAGCCCAGTCAGTCCAGTCCTGTCGGGTTGTGATCCCTCCCCACCCCATCCCTGCCCAACAATAAATGCCCTGGTGGCTAGTGGTCTCCCTCCCTCCACCTCACCTGCAAAACTAAGATTGTCCAGACAGGCATTTATCGAGAGTCAAGCTCCCCATCCCCATCTCTGTCTGACCGTACTTTTTAAAACAAATTCCGGTGGTCTAGTGGTTTCCCACCTTTCCCATCCCAATCCTCAGTCCCATTATTTCTCTGGTGGTCCTAGTGCCCCCCCACCCCAGCAGGTGTCCCATCACCCAGACCAGCTCCTACCCCATTTTGAACCCCAGCAGGAGGGCCGGCACAGCCCTCCTCTCTCCACCATTGCCAGCCTGCCACTGAGCTGTCAATGAATGAGTGCATTCTCAACAAGAATGCACTCATTCATTGACAGCTTAGTGGGCTGGCTGGCAATGGAGGAGAGAGGAGGGCGCCGGTCCACCCGCTTGAGTTAGAGATGGGGTGGAAGCTGGGTGGTGGGACACCTGCTGGGGTGGGAGGTGGGGGACACTAGATCACCAGGGAAATAATGTGACTGTGGTTCGGGGATGGGGAGGGTGTGGGAAATCACTAGACCACCAGGGCATTTTTTTATAAAAAAGTATGAGTAGGACAGAGATGGGGATGGGGGGGTTTGTTAAATGCCGCTGGAAAATTTTTGTTTTGGCAGGTGAGGTGGAGGGGAGGGACCACTAGCCACCAGGGCAAGGGATGGGCAGTGTACATGTTGTTTTCTGGCCCAAGGCAAAATTTTACCCATAACTTAAATGGAAGTTTTCTCCACCACAAGTGGAAGTTTGAAACTTCCGTGAAAGTTCATTGATATCCATGGAGGTTCCACGGCAGCGGAAAACTGCACTTTCACCCACCCCTATTCAGGAGGAAGATGCAGATGTCACGGCACTTTGACTTGTACACTGGTGCCACAGGCTGTCTTGCTGGGTATGTTTCTGTTGTGGAGGAGGATGCAGAAATCATGGTACTTTGGCTTGTACACTGGTGCCACTGTTGCGGCCTGTCTTGTGCTGCTGATGCTTCAGGAGGAGGATGTGGATATCATAGCACTTTGGCTTGTACACTGGTACCACAGGTTGTCTTATTGCATACAGTTCTGTTGTGAAGGAGGAAGATGCAAATGTCATGGCACTTTGGCTTGTACACTGGTGCCATTGCCACAGACTGTCTTGTGCTGCTGATGCTTCAGGAGGAAGATGCAGTTATCTTTGCACTTTGGCTTTCACACTGGTGCCACAGGCTGTCTTATTGGGTATGGTTCTGTTGTGGAGGAGAATGCAGATGTCATGGAACTTTGGCTTGTACACTGGTGCAGGAGGGCAGGCCACCATGTCCTGCTGCTGTTTCTGGAGGAGGATACACAGGAAAATAGTTCATCATGGGCATTCCATTCAGTTTCCCATAGGATTCAACTGGAAGTACAAGAAAACATAACTCTGTCATTTATTGTACTTTGGTGAAAAAAACAATGTGTACTACAAGAATAAAATATGCCACACCATTAAATAATTGTGGCCTTTAAGAAAACCAACTAATAAAACATAATTATGCCCATGGGAGAACAGTATAACTTCAATAGGCTTAACTCAGTCTATAGTGGTATTTAAACGACACTCTATATTTATTTATTTATATAAGAGTTTCACCAGGAAGGCATACTGAGCAGTGTACCACTCGATTCCAGATGCACCCTGGGGGAATGGGGATATGCAGGATACAGTAATAATAGATGTTAAGTACATAGACATGTGCAGTACAGTTCAATTTAGAGCAGACAAGTCATATATACAAATAGCAAGTTTACATACAGGTGGTATGATGTGCCCTGGGGCATTGGGAAGGCAGTGTACAGTAGTAATAGCATTTACATACATATAAACGTTCAGTACAGTTCAAATTTAGAGCCGACAAAATCTTATGTACAAATAGAAGGAATGAGGCTCCAACCTCAAGTTTTCCAGCAGTTAATCTAAGGATTCAGAATGTCTATAAACCAATCAGATTGCAACTTTTTGTTTACCCTTTTTATGACGAAGAATAAATGAAACAGAAATACAGAGACTCGAACACATATGAGGTACACCAATATTATGTTTTTTAAAGTTCCCATAAGGGACAAATTCACTTTCAACTTTCAGCCTTGGGAAGGGGGTGCAGATCTGAGATCAGATTTTTGAAACAGTCCCATGTGCAATTAAGTTACTCAAGCAAATTTGTAATCATTTTTTTGGTGGGGGTGGGTAAAATGCAAAATGCCTCCTTAGACTGCCAGAATTTACAGTAGTTATATAATCTGGTGATATCCCTAGAAATTCTATTCAGGCATTTTTTTCTGCAAAAAGCAAAAAAGTGTTTTACAAAATTCTACAGCAACACAACTTGCACATGCAAACGTTTAGAAAAAGTAGCCCTTGGAGTTTAAGCCCATCTAACAGAAATATCTGAGCCAAATTCTTCTGCCACCCATCCCACCCCACAATCCCCAGCTGATACAGAAAATGATAATTTGAAAACACCAGACACTTGCATTTCATGAAAAACCAAAAGAAAAATGTTCACCACACTACAGTAAAAGATGCCTTGCCACAGAATGTGGAGCAGTCAAAATAAATGGATAGCTAACTGAATAACAAAGAGCAGAGAACCATGGGTGTTACATGGGGACAAGCAGCACACCATGAGCAGGTTTTGCTGGGTACCTGTCCGCAGTCTGTATGCTGGCCTGTAGAACAGGTATGAACTCCTGCTGCAGTAACCCCACGGAAGGGCTAGACGTCTTTTATCAGCATTCCCTGGTTTGGTAGCAGTTCAAGGTGAATCTTCCCTCCATCCTGTGTTCTCAAGTATGCCATCTCCTCCAGCATATCTATGTTTGTCACATAGTTGAAGAAGTTCTCATACTGGAAATTCCCTTGCTGGCAGATTTTGTCTACTGCCTTCAGGAACAAGTTCTTCCTGTTGGCCAGTCGTGTTGCAGTAAGACTATCACATGACCCAAGGCCAGGTCATCTCTGCTGTCTGTAGAAAGCTCAGAGTCTGAAGTAGGTTAACATCAGCTGGATGCAGTAGGGCATCACAGCTCTGTTTGTGCAGGGTAAAAGTTTAAGGTCAGAACCTCTCTGGAATTTGGGCTTCATTTTTGGTGTGTCGTCCTGTGTTTTTGTACCCTCCAGTGCAGGGGGAACCACGTAGCATACTGACATCCAGCACCTTTTCGCACAACAGTCTGTACTCCCCCATGGCAAAATGACATGATGCCATTTGGATGAGAGCTCTCTGCTGTTCCAGTGATGGGCACACTCCTCTTAATGGGATTGGGTATTACAGGAAACACACATGACAGATCCTTAACTAATTCTGTCCTTAAAAAAAAACTAATAAAACATAATTATGACCATAGAACACTATAACTTTACTTCATCAGGCTAACATACAAACTCAAATCTTACCTTTGTAACTAAGAGTCTATGAGGACGGCACTCTTGCATGACGCCCATTCTGCCCATGATGTGTGGCCACAAAGATGTCTTTTAATGAATGCTACCTGTTAGGGACACATAATGAAATGAAGTGCTTCAAAATGGCCTGCACATATCCATGAAGTCTCCCTTCTCATGTGGCCATCAGATGATTCAAAATCAGTGGTCACTGGTCAGACAGCTCCATTTCTTCCTCTTTTTTTATGTATTACATAGAAACATAGAATTTGACAGCAGATAAGGACCGCTTGGCCCACCTAGTCTGCCCATTTTCCTACCTAACAGATAAGCTGCAGATCGTAGTTAACCAACAGCTTACTTCCTCCTACCCCCCACTAGGACTGCCTTATGTCTGTCTCATGCATTCTTGAATTCCCCCACTGTTCTTGACTCCACGACCTCCTCAGGGAGGCTGTTCCATGCATCCACAACCCTCTCTTTGAAAAAATACTTTCTCACATTACCTCTGAGCTGTCCCCCCTCTATCTTCAAATTGTGCCCCCTTGTTCTTGCACATCTCTTTCTGAAAGATGCTACCCTTTTGGACTTCGTTGATTCCCTTGAGGTACTTGAACATTTCTATCATGTCCCCTCTCTCCCTTCTTTCCTCAAGGGTATACATATTAAGCTTCTTTAGTCTTTCTTCGTATGTCTTCTGGTGCAGACCCTGCACCATTTTGGTTGCCCTCCTCTGGACAGCCTCCACTCTGTCTATGTCTTTGTGGAGATGGGGTCTCCAGAACTGCACACAGTACTCCAGATGGGGTCTCACCAACTGTCTGTACAGAGGGATAACAACTTCTTGTTTTCTACTATTGATGCCTCTTCCTATGCATCCCAGTATCCCTCCAGCCTTCCTTACTGCCTTCTCACATTGCTTGCCCACCTTTAGGTCATCTGATATAATTACCCCCAGGTCTCTTTCCATTTTTATTGTTGTCAGTATCTCACCCCCCATTGTGTACTCTTCCCCTGGGTTTTTGTTTCCCATGTGCATTACCTTGCACTTCTTTGCATTGAATCTGAGCTGCCATGCATTTGACCATTCCTCCAACCTTGCCAAGTCTTTTTTTTGTTTTCTCTCCAATCCCATGCCCTGCCCACATGCCCCGATGTGACATGCACATGTGAAGGCATGTGCATGCACGCCTTGTGGGACCACCCTGCCAGTCACCAGGTTCCACCTATGCTCATTGCTGTGCCTTCACACAGCCATGGCAGGACTACAGATAGACCCCCCACCTGGGAGAGGAGAGCATTCCTACTCCTACCCCCCACCACCAGCCCAGCACTCTGTGGTGACCAGAGGTCATTCCCAAACCCATGTCACCAGTGCAGCATGAGGTAAGGTGTCCAGCACCTCAACCCTCAGTGACACTGGGCCAGCTTACACAGTTTATTTCAGTAATTCCCACACAAATACCACCAAACAGAAAGAAAACAATGCAATGGCTGAATACTTACCTTCACAAGTCATACACACAGTGTTTTTCAAAGAGTCCATCAGACATGTGATAAAATTCCTGCAGGGTAAAAAAAATAAAATAAAATAAACATGATTAATTTCCATCCAAAATACATAATTATAGAAATACAGATGCACTGTTCAATCATAATTCCCAAACCAGTTCAGCGAAACAAACATAAAACAATTAAAAGATTTCATGCAATTTACTTACTTTTGTTGGTAGCACACATGTGGTACTTGAAGATGAGCAACATCACTCTGGCATGGGCGAGCATCATGATTCCAGACTTCTTCATCATAATTTTTGGTGATTTGACATGGTAAATGAATACTGGAGTGGAGACTGGTGATGCCACACTGGTATCTGGCATATTTCAGTCATGGGGAATACTGGAGAGCAAATTTCAGGCATGGGCAATCCTGAGACTGGTGATGCCACATTGATATCTGGCAAATTTCAGGCATAGGCAATACTGAGAGTGTTGATGCCACACTGGTATTTAACAAATTTCAGGCATGGGCAATACTGGAGACTGGTGATACCACATTGGTATTCAACAAATTTCAGGCATGGGCAATACTGGAGACTGGTGATGCCACATTGGTATTCAGCACATTTCAGGCATGGGCAATACTGGAGACTTGTGATGCCAAACTGGTATTCAACAAATTTCAGGCATGGGCAATACTGGAGACTGGTGATGCCACATTGGTATCTAACATATTTCAGGCATGGGGAATACTGGAGAATGGAGACTGATGATGGCAAACCAAATCTTACACTTGGCTTATGGTGCTCTAAGCAACTAGTTAGAATATTTGTGCAAACTTATGCTGAGCACCCACCACTCACATTTCACAGACACCATAAGTGGTTTACAAATTCATGTGATTATTAAAAAGCACAACGTCTGATGCATTTCAGATCCTAAAAGATTCTTTTTCAAAGGCAATTATAGCAACAATGAGCACTATTATATATACATATGTGCTGTGACATCACAGAGACATCATAATACAAACAACCTTCAAATTCATAGGATGTAATACACCCTGACCACATGATGTGCCCATGTGAAACATCCATTACCCACCCATAGGTACCACATATTGTTAAACAGACAATTCCAGAGGAACTACAACACAGTGTTACTAAACTGCAGTGCATAACCATTGAAAGTGCAGATGTTGAAAACATATATCGTATATACTGTATACCGCATAGCCAAAAAAATCACCTATAGCATAATGTACAGAAAAGCAGTGGAAGAGAAAGGAGGGGAATAAAAGAAGTAAGAAAGACAAAAAAAGACAAAAACAAAAAATTAAAAATGGAGAAAATAAAGGGGTAAGGGGAGGGGGGAATTTAAGATTTTCACTGTCAGAATCCAAAAGTAATGTAGCGGCAGCAAGCAAGTCATCAACGTGTAACACTTCATTTCCATTTTGTGTTCTGCAAATATGGTCCGAGATCAAGACCATAATTTAAGCCAGAAACTTATTATCTGCCAATGTTACTATCCAAAACTTTTCTTTATTCAGCAGCTCTATACTGACACAGAACAGTCACCAAGAATGTCCTAGAAGAGCTGAAACACTGAAGGACATTCCTTCCAGTACACATCGATTACACTGAACCCAAGTTTAAAAAACTTGATTAAATCAGCAAATGAATGGCTGTGTACAGTGCAAAACTTGTCCATCTCAAAAATGTTGCAGTTAGTAAAACATTCACCAGCTGTAATGTTCAAAGGAATATTCAGTAAGATACTGTAGTTGCTACCTCTTGACACCTAAGGGTTATTTACCTGGCAACAGGTTCAGTCCCAACCTTCTATGGGGTAAAATAACCTGTTGCCTAAAAGTAGAACTTCAGGGCACCAAGAAGGTATTTCATCCTGCAAGAGCAGTTCACTAATACAGCAATGATATAGCGCCACTGAATAAAGCAAAGTTTTGGATTGTAACATTAGCAGACAATAAGTTCCTGGCTTAAATTATGGGCTTGATCTCAGACCATCGAGGAAAACAAAATGGAAATGAAGTGTTACACATTGATGGGTTGCTGGCTGCTGCTACATTACTTTTGGATTCTGACAGTGAAAATCTTAAATTTCCCCCTCCCCTTCCTCCTTTATTTTCTCCATTTTTTATTTTTGCTTTGCTCTTTTCCCCCTTCTTACTTCTTTTATTCCTCTCCTTTCCCTTCTACTGCTTTTCTGTACATTATGATATAGGCGATTATTTAGCTATGCTGTTGCATATATATG
The DNA here is from genome assembly GCA_016271365.2 of Neoceratodus forsteri. NCBI lineage: Eukaryota > Metazoa > Chordata > Ceratodontiformes > Ceratodontidae > Neoceratodus > Neoceratodus forsteri. The sequence continues at coordinate 1,063,577,615 of CM057452.1, read as the reverse complement.
ATATTATATGTTTTCAACATCTGCACTTTCAATGGTTATGCACTGCAGTTTAGTAACACTGTGTTGTATTACCTTTTGAATTGTCTGTTTAACAACATATAGCATCTAAGGGTGGGTAATGGATGTTTCACATGGGCACATCATGTGGTCACAGTGTATTACATCCTATGAATTTGAAGGTTGTTTGCATTGTGATGTCATTGTGATGTCACAACACTTGTGTGTGTGTGTGTGTGTGTGTGTATATATATATATATATATATATATATATATATATAAAATAGTGCTCAGTCTTGCTGTAATTGCCTTTGAAAAGGATCTTTTAGGATCTGAAATGCATCAGGATGCTATGCTTTTAAATAATCACATGAATTTGTAAACCACTTCTGGTGTCAGTGAAATGTGGGGTGATGGGTATTCAGCACAATTTTGCAACAAAGGGCAGCATCATCAGTCATGGGGTTGTTGGAAAAAGAGCAATATGTTGAGTGTCATTAACATAATGTCAGATGGGATGTTGGTGCAGATAGTCCACAAGTTGGGTCAGGCCAGCAGCACAAGTACAGGTGGTGTGTGTCACATAAAACTAGCATTGTTGTTAAAGTGCTGTGAAATCCAATTATTCAAGACTTTTACTTGTAATTGAGATGTAGTAAATTGAGCTTGATGAACACAAGTTGCTCATCATGTTCAGGATCTAATGAGGATCTTTGTGGCTCCACCATATCCCCTGCTGTGGTAAACAACCTCTCTGATAGCACACTGGTTGGTGGGGGGCAGCTCAGGGATTTCATGGCCAGCTGTGCTGAGTGAGGGGATGATTTCAACTTTTTGGTCCAGTGCTCCAGTGGGTCAACTGAGATGGGTTCAAGAGCATCTGTCAAGAAGCAATCCAAAACATTGCTGGCTAAGAGTGGGTGCTGCTCATTTCACTTTATTTGCTCCACCTGTAGGGATGAACTGAGTTGTGCACCAGCAGTCTTCTTCCTCCATTTCTGGAGAAATCTTCCACCTGCTGTTCTTGTTCTTCTAGGACTACTTCAGTAGGCATCACATCCTTGGCACACATTGTAAAGGTGAGCTCTGAGCACAGCTGCTGATGAAACTTGTTGACATGGTGGGCGGGCATTTCAAGGTGCAGTATCTTATACTTAAGCCTCAGGTCCAGCATAGTTGAAAAAACATATGGCTTAGTGGCACAAATATCTGTGAACCTGTTCCCTAATTCAACTGTTAGATTGTGTACAAGGGCCATCACTGCAGGTGCAAGATCAGCATGGGTGGAAGATCTCTGCAGCGACTTCTTCAGTATCTGGACTGCAAGGATGACCTGAGTCAGTAGTGCCGATTCTGCACTCATGTCAAGTGTGCTTCTGTCAAAAGAACCAAGCACTTTTACTGTTCCTTCAATAACAGCCCAGTTCTGGTGGCTGAGAATTTCCCCAATATCTGTCTCCATACTCATTTCATGGAGAACTCGCTTCTGCTCCAGTAGCCTTTGCAACATGTAGAATGTCAAGTTCCTCAATGTTGACACATCCTATTTTATACTGTGCTGTGCTATCTGAATGTGCACTTGCAACTGCCACAGTTGGTTTGTGGCTTTAACCGAGTGATGGAAATGGGCACATATTTTTCTTGCTGTCTTAAGTGTTTGATCAACCTCTGGTGTCCTGCAGATGGACTTTGCCACCACCAGATTCAAAGTGTGTGCATAACAACAGATGCCTTTAAAGTGCCCTTCAGACACGGTCTTTATCATATTTGCTGCATTGTCAGTCACAATGAAACCAACATGCAGTGATGTGTCTTCAGTCCATACATGCAGCATGTCTTGCAAGAAGGCCAAAATATTGGTGGATCAGTGATCCATAGGCATAACAGACACATTCAGAAGTGCAGACCTGCTATGAGACATTGTGGAGGCTGCACCAGGAGAATGATGGGAAGTATGTAGACCTGCAGCTTCACTGCCTGTACCAGTTGGGTCTGCTGCACACACACCAATGTGCAGTCAGTGACATGCATGCATGGTTGAAGTTTGTGCTACTCCTTACGTCTGTTGTGCCATGGAAGACATCCCCAACTACATTTAATAGTCACTGCAAGACTGCCTTGCACGCATCCTCATAAATGTTGGGCACAACAGTACGGGAGAATGTTGTGCACGATGGTATCTGATACTATGGGTGCAAATATTGCATCAGCTGCCTGAAACCAATGTTTTCTACCATTGAAAATGGCTGAAGAACAAGTGCAATCATTTCCCCAATTAACTGGGCGATCTGTTGTACACATGGGTGTGATGGGGTGATATTTAGTCCTTGCATGAAAGGACCACATAATGGGTGCCAAAGAAGTCTGGGACTTAATCGGGTCTGATGTCTTTCAATGGGAGATGTTGTGAACCATGCAGCAGATGAATAATCAGGAGGCAAAGATGCAGCCACAGTTTGTCCTGACATTGTTTTGTGATGAACTGTCACTGGTGTGGATGGGCACAAAAAAACTGTGTCAGACTCACTGACGTGATGACAATCACCACCATTTTGTGACTGGGAATCATCAACATGATCTGGACCCCACCAGTACCACAAGAGGTTGTTGTCGGTGTTCTGTGGGGCAACACACTGGATCCCTGCAGTGCACTGGCATGCTTCAGCTTCAGATGATTATTCATTTCCGTGGTAGTTAGGTTAGAGACATCTTTTCCCCTGTTAATTATGGTGGGACACAGCCCACACACTGCCTTGGCTGGATCATTGTTTGATAAGCTAAAATGAAGCCACACAGTGCTTCTTACAGCCTTACTTGAGCCAGCACTCTTTGCACCAATAGAGCGGCCATGGCTACTCTTTTTTTCCCACTTTTACCACCAGCTGAACTGTGTGCTGCAACAGCACCTTGATCTTCCTCCACAATAGCTGTCTGACTTTCTTGATTAGAACTTTCCCTGTCTTGCTTTGATGGAGGTGGCACAACCCTGCTGAAGCTTAGTGTGGACTGTTTCATTTTTGTGACAGATGGAGGTTTAATGCCTTGCTTGCCCTGCTGACCATGCCTATGCTCACTTTGCTCAGTACTCCTGGCACCTTTCCTCAATTTGTCTGCAGACTCTGTAGCTCTTAGTTTTTTACTAGTCAGATATGAGGTCTATTCTAACTCATCCCCAAAGTCACTCCTGTGGGTGTCAGTGTCATTGCCAGATGCTGATGATGATGGTAGCTCACTAGGGTCTGGAATATATTCAGAGCCAGAAGACTGGTCTGAAAACTCTGCATCCTCCTCATATAATACATCATCAACCACATGAGCAGCATGACTGTTGCATTTAGATTGCATCCTAGGGGTAGGGGTACTCATTGTCACAGGCATTGTGGAAATATCTGTTGGTGCGGTGTCCAGGGTCATGGCAGTAGCCACATTTACGGTGACTACACTGGTAGTGATTACAGTACTAGTAGCCATGGGTTCAACATTGTCACTGGAGGCACTTGTAGAAGCACTGGTGGTGGTGTCTATAGTTGGAGATAGGGTTACAGTGACAGGGATAGGAACAGTTGTACTGGTGGCACTGGCTAATGTACTTGTGCTACGTGGTCATAGGGACTGACGATGCAGCTAATGGTGGGAAGGGGTGAAACATCAGCAAGAGTATCAGAAGCTACCGGGTGATTCAAGACTTTAGCTGTGGCTGCTACTTCCTTACTTGAAGTTCTGTTAATCTGTAATGCCCCCCTACTACTGCCATAGAAGGTCGGGCAGAAAATGGGTGACTTCTACTGGTGGTGGTAACAATGCTATCAATTAGGTTACTACTACTAGAGCTTCTTTCATCACCCAAAGTACTATGTGAGCTTATCACCATGCTAATTGCAAAAAATATTTTGGTACTCCGAATGCATCCAGATGAACATACAGTACCTTCTGATTCAGCATCACTGCTGCTTGCCATGACGGAGCTAGACCAAGTCCTTTAATCAGTTTGCATATCACCAGACATGATAAATGATACTGCAGCTGGTTAATGTTACAATCAGTAGACGTGCTATGATTAATTAACAACACAGTCAAATATTTTTATTTATGTTATGGTATGCAGCTATGTATGTAACTGTGGGTGTAATATATGCAGCTTGCAAATAAGCCACAACAGAACCAAACCCAACAGGCCCAACACACACAAATTCAGTGTGCCACACCTGACACACTGAAAACCCCAGAAGAAACTGATGGACAGATGTGTGACTCACTCTGCACTTACACTCAGATGCAGTGGGGTGGAGATACTAGGTGTCAAAATACTTTATTTTTCTAAACAAAATCAGACTGTCATTAATGCTCAGTTACATCACAGGCAGCAGCTTGTCACACTCACACTACTATATTTTGTGTGGATTGGAATGTTTATTCATTTATTTTATTTATTTAGGGATTCGGATCATACCTTTGAGGTCAGAGCTCTTTTACAAAGGTTCTATGTCAAACAGTGACAATGACAACAATAACAAACAGTTTATATACAATACTCGAATAGTAGGTAGCTAGTATACAATAAGGTTACAATGTCATTCATAGTACCAGTGGTGATAGTACAGCATCAAGAGCATTCAACTAGGGTAAGGGACAGTGTTTATATGTAGCGAAGGAGATAAAGAGGTGTGACACCTAGTGTGAGAGTCCGAGGAGGAGTCAAGGTGAGGGGGGGAGACTGGGCGGGGGGAGTGGACTGCCAAAAGAAGTGGCTTAGTCTAGGAGGTTGAGAGGTAGTAGTAGGAGGTTGGTTTTAAGGTTAACCCAGTGGGGAAAAGGAATAGGGTGGAGAGGAAGACAGAGGATAGGGCAAGAGGGAAGAGTGGAGTAAAAGGAAGGGAAGGAAGTATGGGTGAGTGGGCATTATGGGTGTTAGAATCCTAGTGGCAGTCACAAACTGTCCTAGTAAGAAGGTGTTGCCTTAGGCCATTTTTGAATTGCGAGATGCATTGGGAGTTTAGAATGTGCACTGGGATTTCATTGAGCCATTGGGGGGCTCTATAGCTGAAAGCATGCTGTTCCTGCACAGTTCGATGGAAAGGTGTTGATAGGGACCCCCCCCCAACCTGCCTCTGGTGGTATAGCTGGTAGCACTTGGTTTTAGGATGCTAGAAATGCATGGGGGGTTTTAGCCATTAGCACCTTTTTTCCAAGGAGAGATGTTTGGAATATAATCCTGTTCTTTAGTGGCAGCCAATTGGTCTCCTCATATAAGGAGCAGGTGTGGGTATTTCGATCTGCAGCCATTGTGAGCCTACATGCCTTGTTGAGGACAATGTGAATCCTTTTTAGTGCAGTGTCTGTTGCTGCGCCACAGTCCACCAATCCATAGTTGATGGTAGAAAGGATGTAGCTGGAGACTGAGAGACGGAGGACCTCTGGAGTGAGATACTTTTTATGCGTATAGACTACACCCAGCTTGGTGTTCACTGCCTTTACCACTGTGTCGATGTTGTTGGGTGAAGGATGTTAACCACTGGGGTGGGGACCACTAATGGCAATGCTTACTAAACAAAACCATCCTCTGTGAAAACTGTTACTGAGCCCAGAAACAGTTCCCCAAATTATATATATCTTCTAGATACTATAATTCTGTCACACTAGACAGAAAACTTAAGCCCGACTTTACTAAGCAAAAAATGGGCTCTTTTCTAAGACAAAATATATCTCTTGAAAATGAAGAAAATTCACACACTGTAAGAGCAAACATATGTGTGACTTGCTCTTTACTTATATCGCACAGATGCAGTGGAGTGGGGGAAACTAGGTGGCAGATTACTTTCTTTTTCTAAACAAAATCAGATTGTCATTAATTTTCAGTTGCATCACAGGCAGTGTCCTGTCACACTTACACTACTATATCGTTTTGTGTGGTTCAAACTTTAACACAGGGGGGTGTGAGCCGGGAACAACTAAGCAAAAAGTGGCGATTCTGCTTAGCAAACAACCTCTGTGAATGACTGTTACTGAGCCTAGAAACACTTCCCCAAATTATGTATATATTATATTTTATAATACTATATTAACTTTTCTGAGATTTCACTGAGATTTTGTGTGGACTGGAACTTTGAAGTTAAACCGGGGTGGGGGGGAACTACCATAGGAGCAGGGTTTGTAACATTTTTGGTGGGGCCCAGGGGTCAGAGCCCTACCCCAACCCTGAGGTCAGGGGTCAATGCCCTGTACCCCTTCCAGCAGGGGTCCAGGGGTGTTCAAATCAAAATCTGTATTACTTGCCCAGCCATGACTATAGCTGAATTTTCACTTGCCCCTTTATTAATTACAATGAAATTAAATCTGTTTTTGTATTTGCCCTTCGATCAAAATGTATTTGCCCCAGACAGAGGGCAATGTGATTTGCACACCCCTGTGGGGTCTATGGGAGCAGAGCCCTTTCTACATGAGGATCGGGGAGTTAAGCCAGACCACCATTGGACCTCCGCTATTAGCGTAGCACTCATGTTACACTACTTGCCCACTTACGACACACTCTATGCCATGTCGGTTTGTTGGTTATTTTTTTTTTAATGTTTAACTGAGTTGGGGGTTAACCCCCTATGCACACCTCCGTGTTAAAAAAAAAAACAAGGGGAAATGTTGGGGCAGAGCCTCCCAACTCAGGCAAAACCTAAATCAACAGCAAGCATGTAACAATAGTAGCCTTGTGCAGCTATAGTACAGTGCAGCAAGCATGCAACAAAATTACGCTGTATTATAAAATGGGTCTTGAAAATCCTGTAACCTCATTAATCAAAACATGTCACATGACTGGTGTAAATCCTGCAACAGAGAATTGGTAAAGATTCTGCTGATCAAATGTTTACTTTCTTTGAAACTATTTAATTTTTTGTTTTTATTTTTAATAACAGGTTCATTTTATAATCGCAATAATGCACTTCAGGGAATGTGTAGTAGCGGGATGTACACACTGCTTGTGTGATTAAAGTAACTCAGCTGCACCTCGTGACACACCACACAAGGCATGTGTAAATCCCACAACACATGCCCTGTTGTGTATTATTACTTAATTCTCTGTAGCTCTGTGCTAACGCTAATAGCAGTGGTCTGATATTCTGCATAGTGGAAGGTCAGCAAAAGACTGCCAGGAAAAAACCCAAATGGATCTCTTGATCTTGTCATTTTTGGTCCAGGTCAGGGATGTTTGCTTATCTTTTTTTTTTTCATACTTGTAAGCAATTGAGCAATTTATTCATTTTACCTGCAACAAGTACACAGACAGAACAGAACTACAGTCTGACAGAACTCCTAAATGAGGCTAGCACCAATCCAGAAGTCCTTACTAGTGGGTATCTGCCCTCTCTGCATATATTTTTGAGAATGACTTAGTTTTCTTAACCAAGGTTTACCACATGATCATCTCATCTAGACATAACTAAGTTCACAGCCTGACCACTTGGCAGCAGAGATGAGAGCTGACCCATGGCCTTGGCAGGATGCAGGGTCAATAGTACTCTAATGTGCTACTAATACCTTTCACCACATTTTTGAAGACTTTTGAGACATTAATAGCAAAGAGTTTTGAGTGTCCCCAGAAATTTCTTCTTTTTTGTGCCCTTCTCTTCTGCAGGAACAGGATGACACATTTATACCCATTACCCATGATCATCCGATTCCCCAGCCAGCTGCAGGCTGCTCTGCTTGTCAGTCAGAGTCAGACTGGTGGCTGGTTCACCAGGGTACCTGGACATTCCCAGGTGGGCTTTGTGGGCCACCTATGTTGGGTACCTGGCAATCTTCTAACTCTCCAAATCTTTGGTTTTATTATGCATTTTTTTAAATGAAAGTGCCCTGTATGTAAATTTAAGATGCAAACACAGGGCTAGGGTATCATATTGATGTGGAATACTGATGAGTTTTTTTCACCCTGGCCATACCCTATCATTTTCTAGGAATCCAAGTTGGTGGCTGGGCCCTTGTGTCAGCTTTCTAGGACACCCGCCACCAAACCCTGTACCTCAAGTCAACCCTGCTAATGCTCATCACAGGGGTTAAGTTGGGCAGGAGCCCACTAGAACTCAGTTCTCAACTTCACCATCACCACTTAAAATGTTAAGACAGTTCCACCACCTCAGAGTCAACAGACATTCTCCCTCCATTAGTTCCTGACAGTGTCAGTGTCACAGTTCCATTCCTTCCAGTCTCGCTTTTCCCCTTGCAATGAATCCCATCCCCACTGCACCTTACCTGGCTAGTGCTGGTGTGTGCTACCTACTGAGCCACTGACATGTTGACATTTTGAAATGGTTTCTTTTTTCTGTCAAGAATCACATATTTTAGTTTTACTGAAGTTTAGGCTGTGAACAGCTTTCACATGTGCTTTGCTATTAATGCTGTAATAACCAAGAATGATTCTGTACTACATAAGAGCAGCATCATACCCTATATATAAACCTCACAGTGAAACCATATTACAAAATACAAGATGTTGGGAAACAAGACTTATTTTTTTTACTTAAGGGACATTCAATTGCCAGAAACTATAAGCTTAGCCATATTGTGTGCCTTTTCTCAAATTCTAGAAGAATGCTATGATTTATGAACAGGTCTGGAAATTTGGAAAACATATTTTGTAATTGATAACTGGTTTCAGACCAAAACACAGAATAGTAACAGCTTTTTACCATCCTATTCTGAAGAGCTGTGAAGATAACAATGGGACAGCTTGTGCAGTTTAGACCTCACCAAAACATCTTGGTAAACTGCCTTGCTGGCCACAAGATAATGCAACAGTCTGCCACTGACAACACTAACTCTGACAAACAGAATGTCTGCCCTCTCCCATACAAGTAAGGTCTCAGTATGATTAGGTGAACCATACAGAGTAAATGAACCATCCAGAGTAAGTCCTGGTCAAGCCAAAATGGGAACTTTGTCGGGGAAGGGGGTAAGATGGGGTGGTCTGAGCACCAGAGGCAGAGTATGAGTAGTTAAAACTGAAAGCAGAAGTCTCATTGACAGCAGAGCAGAAAGTAAGTCCAGCATAGGGGCTAAAAAGAAAATTTAAAATATTACCCTTTCTCCCCATCATAGCATACTGCAGTGCTGTTTACCATAAATAGTGTGAGCAGGGCACCATGGGCTCATGACATGAGTGGGGCCGTGAACTCAGGAAACCCGACCTGTGCCCCTGGCAGGATTTGTTATACTTTGATCCTCCTACTGTAATTTAGCATTTTGAAGTAATACAATGACTGCTGATGTGGTGAAAGTTTAAGGTCTGTTATTGATCTGGATGGATTAATTGAAAGTTGGAACCAAACTACTTTGCCAGAAATACACCATTGGCAGTGACACTTCCATTTCACTTAAGTGAGGTTCCCTGTACAGAGAGACTTCAGACTTGTGCAACTGAACTTCAAAATGTATAATATAATGATTGGGATCTAAAACGCATACCAGGGTAAGACATATCAGAAGCGCCGCCCTCCCAAAAAAAAAAAAAAACAAGCATTAAAACCTAAATCAGAAAGCCTGCCCTGCCACAATAACTTTCAAAAGGTATAGTAATAAAACCTTGGTCTCGTTTTTATGCCAACTACAAAATCACACAACTGAGAACCAGTCATAAGAGTAGCCAGTTGTCGAATTCTATAGATCATTAACGTGATATTTCACACACCACCGATTAGACACAGATTCCATAAAATCATTGAACATCTTTTTTTTTAAATTTTCAAGACCACTCTGACCTGTTATCAAAGTTTGAACCCGGAGGCATCACTCAGTGCCACAGTGTGGGAGATGGAGAGGCGGGTGTTGACAAAATGCAATAAACAAAATTAAGTAAATAAATATGCTGGAGGCGGTGGTATTTTCCATAAGGAGGTTTACCCTGAGCCTGTATGGCAGCCCTATTTGTTCCAGGCCCCCTGGTTGAAAATATGGGAAGAGGTGGGGCTCAAAGGCCAGGCAGTAGGGGGGGAGGGCATGCACTTTTGACTTCACAGGGAGGGGAGTTGAATGGGCAGACAAGAAAGGATGAGATTAGCTGGCTGAGGAGATAGAGGGGTTGGGTAGCACAAGCAAAAAGGGGCCACCAGAGAATCTCTCCATCTCCTTTTTGCAAGCTTTCTGGCCAATTTTGGCTTGCTAGCACTTCAGTCGGCATTTTCTGCAGTGTTTTTAAGGAGTGATAAGGCCAGTGGATTTCCTAGCATTGTCAGGGTTTGGTTGTGCCCTGGTGTTTTGTTTTGGGCCTTTTTTGGTCCATTTGTGGGTTGAATTAATTGTTTGCTGTTCATTTTTTGTAGTGGGCTCTGTAGGACGTGACCAGTCATGTGGGGTCTCCTCCGTTTTCCTCGCTCTTCCTTTGTCTTTGAGAGACATTTTTTTCCTGGGTGGAGCAAGACAGTGCAGAAGAAGAGGATCAATGTGGCAAAGACCATGCAGGATCTTCTGTGGTGGGCTAAGTAAGGGGACCTTTGCGGGCCTGAGATGGCTGATGGGGCCAGGAAGTGCATAGGAAGCTGAACGAGTGGGACATATGTAGAAGTAAAAAAAAGAAAAAAATTTGATGAGGGTGTTTGGGGCAGTGTTTTATGGGGGATCCATACTAATTCCTGACATCTAAATTTCCGACAGTTTAAATTCCATCACCGAAATCCTGACTAAGCATTTCACCAAATGTTTCTTTCCTTGACTACCATAATACTGACCCGACTGCAGCAGTGATCTCAGTGAAAAGATGTGCCACATTATTTAACTGAAAGATGAAGCACTGTCGGAAAAGCAGCAGCTTTAGCAGCACTCCTTGCATGTGTCAGTTTTATGACAGACTGTGGCAGCATTATTTAATATGCTTCCCATAAAGAAGGGTATACAGATCTCAGGGCAGATGGGGGTGTGATCTTAGTGATCTCAGTGAACAGACGTGCCACATTATTTAACCAAAAGATGGCATACCCATAATTGCAGAAACAATATAGTATATAGCATTCCTGCAGCACATTTGCTGACACTTGAAACAATACATAACTTTGTTAAACTTTTTGAAGTGCTTACCAGTCAAAGAAATTGACATCACAGCCCAGTTGACAGCTCAGTTAAGTTCAGTACTGCTTGTAATTGTTTGGCAATTTGACAATTACAGTGTACAGTGCATAGGAAGGAGTACAGCTATTTTTAATAATGTGCAGCACATCTTTGCACGTGGTGAGTTTATATTTCTAATTTCTGTTTTTGGCAATTAAGTCAAAGTTTTTGAAATGAACAGTACTGTTCAGTTCACAGTTCATTACAGCTTGTATTTTAGTACCCTATTTTTGGCAATTACAACTAATTGGGTCAGGATTTCATCAGCTGGGCATATTATCGGTCAGGCGTAAGATGAGTCTGGCAATCTGTCATGGGATTAAAATTGTCGGGATTTAACATGTCGTGATTTAGTACCTAACCTGTTTTATGTTTTGTGGTGGGTCAGGTACCGTCTCCTTTATCCTCCTGTTGGCATGGGGTGGTGGATAGGCCAGGAATGAGCCAGGAGTGGAGTGTGCTAGTCTTTGCTCGAGGAAGCTCGTGTTTTGCGACATGTATGGCACTGCTGCCGCAGTGCAGTTACATGTGGATATGCTCGTTGTAGAGGCTGGAGGTGATGTTTTGATCCCTCTTACAGGGCTTGTTCTGGGCAGAGGTGATTGGGGGTTGGGGCCCAGAGGGTTTAGGCTACGGGTGGTCTTTTAGATCAATACTGCGTGGAAGGATGTCTGGGCTGTTTTCCACAAATCTTGTAGCATTTCTATTAAGTGAACTTTTACCTTAATGGGGCTGTTTTTACTTGAACTATTTAACATGCTTCAGTGGCTGGCAACAAAGTTTCTTTCCAGCAAGGTTTACTGTCTGTGGCATTTGTGAGGTAGCCTCTGTGCACGTCTGCCATTTGGCTTGGGCCTCAGGCCAGAGGGTCCAATGGCCATTTTGATAATATAAATGGCTATTTTGGGACCAGGCCTACTGCCACATGTCTGCAGCATGGCCTGCTTGAAGGTTCATGTTTAATAGATCATGGAGGAATTAGCTAAATTAAACTACCATTTGGTACATAGGTTACTGATAATCTCAGCAACAATCAAAAAAAAAAAAAGGACCAGCAGGCCCTTTCATAATATATAAGTTTATTTTTCATAGCTCATGCTGCTGGTAGTTTTCCTGAAAATAAGGGACATCTGTGTATAACTTGCCTTAAGGGCTGCAAACGGACATAGTGTAAAAAATAAATAAACAAGAAGAATCATTGGCAGTTTTTCAGCATTTTCCTAGCAATAATGACCCTCATGAGTAATTTTTCTTGTTTCCCTACAAGGCTAAAAACCCTGAAAACCCCCAGCAACGGGGAGTCCAGTAGCTACTCACTGGCCCAGGGGTCCCTCTCAATTACTTAAGCAGCTGTTCCAACTAATTTCACTTTGTAATGTGCTTCTCATTATTTAGGATGCCTCCCAGAAAGAACAAGACCTCCAAGGCTGAAGCCATGAACCAGCTTCTGGAGCTAATGGAGAAGGCCAGACTGATGTTGAATGGGCTAGAGGGGTACTGGGAGCCTGGAACCCACCAGGAGGGAGAGAAAGCACAAGGATTGGAGGAAACAATGGGCAAAGGGACCAAAAAAGCCTCCAGCAGTGCCAAAGGTCCCTGAGCCAGCCCCACCAGAGCCCCAGGCACCTCCTCCTGTCCTGACACCAGGGCCTTCCACATTGCCTCTTCCAACCCCCCATACTAGCACCCCAGCTAGTCATCCTGGTTCCCCTGGTTCCAAGGATTGTGCCTCTCCCACCAGCTCCAGATCCTCCACAACCAGCAGCAGTACCAAATGATGGAACCCAAGGGTCTTCTGCAGGACTGGGCTCGGCCCTGGAGCTGGATGCACCAAAAACAGGTACAGTAGATGTTACAGAGAAAAGTAGCATAAAGGACTATGTACAATAAATTCTGGGATACATGGTGGATAATGGAATAAGGGAATTTGAGAGGTCCCAGCAGAGCTTAAAAAGGAAAGGCATAGAACAAGGAGCAGGGGAGAAGGGCCCAGTAGGGCTGAGAGTCTGAACGCTGAAATAGGGACCCTGGGGTCAGGATGGAGAGACACATACTGATGTCCAGAAAAGAAAAAATCTGGAAGGGGGAGTATGTGGAAATTGTTGCCCTGGTAGGCAAGGACACTGTCAAGTCATACGCAAAGAAGGAAAGCTTATAAAAAAATGATATGGCGTTGGCAGTGGCCATTCTCAACAAGGGGGAAGAGGAAAAACTCAAAAAGGGTAAAACCTGGGATGCATGATCAGTGGGTTTTACGAACTACACCACCATTGTTGTAGAGAAAAAGCCAGAACTTGCCACACCTCTGCTAGCATATTTATTGATAGTCAGAAGTGTGAACAAGATGGGGTGGGCACTAATTGGATTCAATATGATGAGATGTTTAGACAATGGATGGGGACATGAGATGGGACATGAGGCAGGTGGATATAATGGTTTGAAACAATGACAGTGGAGGGAGAATGAGAAAGTAAAGTGAGTACTGTGCAAAGGTGCTACTGGACTTACAACAGGGTTCACTGCTCCCGGCCCCACTGCCTTTTTAGACACATCTGCTCAAAAATGTAGGGTTTGCACCTGGCATCTAGGTGCAGAACCTACAGGGAATGGAGCACCAGTGTGGGGAACATGGAACAGCCCTTTTAGGCTGGACATGGGGCAATCGTGAGTCAGGTTAATGCCCAGCAGGAAGTGGAGAGGTTTTACAGGGGGATGAGGCTATACCCAGGGCAGCAAATAGAGATTTGTGTGGGTGGGCAGGGGGTTTTAAGTTGGATTTCTTGCCCATTAAATTGGAGGTTCTAGAACAATGGATGCAGGGCTACCAAGATTGTAGGGCAGCACAGGTCCTGGGGATTTTAGGGCAGTTTTAGCCTACAGTTTACGGGGTACAAAGTGGGGGCTGCAGCAAAAAACATTAGCTTGGTTAAAAGGATGGAGGTCTTGCTGACTGAGAAAATACAAAAAGAGATGGAAGCAGGCAAGGGTAGAAGGCCCATTTGATTCTCCCCATTTGGATGTTTAGGGTGTCACCACTAGGGTTGGTCCCCAAGAAATTGCTTGAGGAATACCTGGTCATACATCATTTGTCATACCCAAAGGGGGACTCAGTGAATGATGGAATCAATGAGAATGACAGCAAAGTCACCTATGCTACCCTTGCAGAGGCTGTGACACTGATACAGACAAAGAGTGGTGTGGCTGGAAAAGATGGACATGGAGGCTGCTTTCCAGCTGCTACCCATCTGTCCCAAGGATTGGGATCTGTTAGGTTTTCAGGTGGGGGAGCAATACTATTTTGATAAGGTGATGCCCATTGGGTGCTCTGTAGCATGTGCCACTTTTGTGCTATTCAGCTCCTGGCTACAGTAGGTCTTTCAAACCAGGTATGGGTGCAAGAAGAGGTTCCACTACTTGGATGATTTCCTTTTCATAGGGGCTGACAGAGGGAGAAAAGTGGATGTTGGAGCTTTTTGGAAAATGTGTCAGTAGTTGGGATAGTGTTGGTGCCAGACAAGATGGAGAGGTCTTGTCAAAAATTTGAATTCCTGGGAATAGAAAGACACAGCGGATGAGGCCTTCTGGTTACCAGTGAAAAAGGTGGGGAGACTGAGGGAGCTAATGACCACAGTGCGGGGTCGAATGTGAGTGCAATTACAAGTGGTTCAACAGTTGCTGGGGCTCCTCAATTTTGCCTGCAGGGCATGCTTTTACACGTCACCTGGCTGTGGCCACATGTGGGGCCTCCAGACCACATCACTAAGTGGGCATTTTGAGAGGTGTTAGGTAGGACCTACAGGTATGGGAGACTTTTTTTGGCCTGGGTTCCGGGAGTCGAGATTCAGAAGCAGCTACTGTCTAGAATAGGAGAGACTAGAGGGGTATGCCAATACAGGGAGAGAAGCCAGAGATCCGAGCCAGCTGGGGGGTGGGAGAGACTGAGAGCTCAGACTGTCTGCCTCTGCCTGGCCTGCAACCACGCAAGGCCAAAAGCAGGCCACCCACCATGTGTGGACTCATGGAGGAACAAGCAAGACCAGACCACGAGCACTGCACCACACCACCACCATACCAGGCCGGCACACAGCACCACTATGATCCCTTACCTCACTCAGGCATCCGATCCATCCAGGGCTAGGCCAGGCCCAGCCAGGCTGCAGCCACCACCCACCCAGCAGCAAGGCAGCAAGCACTGCAAGCAAGCAGAAGCAAGCAACCCAACAACAGTCAAGTAAGTGACATTTTATTGTGTTTTTTTTATAAATGTAATTCTGTTATTACCTCCTTCCCTTCCTTATGTGGATTTGTTTCCCCAGAAAAGGCCATAACTCCCAAAAAGAATTTGTAATAAATAAATAATTGCTTCTTTTGAGCTCCTTAGTTTCATCATCAATTTGAGGGTAGACATAACTTGGAAGGAAACAAGCTGGAGCAAACACATCCACTCTCTGAACTGGAGCTGGTCCTGGCCAGGGGTGCACAGTTGCTGGGCCTGGTGCTGTGCCTGCAACTGGTGGTAGCAGTGGGCTCCGGACCGCAGCGCCAGCTGCGGCTCACTACTAGTCCCTTTCTGACTCAAGGATGAGAAAAGTAATTAGTTATATTTTTTAAAGAATAAAATACTCCCTCCCCCTCTCCGTCCGAGTGACTACTGACTGACCACTGTCTTAGTGACCATGGCCAGTCAGAGAGACTGAGAGATGAGCAGGGCTGGGGGGGGGGCTTCTCTGGTTGCATTATCTTAACCTCAATGTGCATGTGCTTGCCTGGTAACAAATATCACTATATCAGTACTTTAAGGGTTGTGGACAGTGGAGTAAAGAAGGCAGAAGTCAGAAGGCAGAAGTCTAAAGTAAAGTAATTTACTTCCTCAGTCAGTATTTTCTGTAATTGGTTCACGAAGTCTGATTTATTTTAGATTGCAGGACTTTTCAGTGCTGCACAGGTCTTCCTCTATCTGTGTTTATTATTTAGACTGAGTTTGTATTATTTTTTGCATTGGGGCACAGGGGACTTTGATTTGACTGAGTGCATGCTGCTGCATCAGAGAGGAGAGGAAGAAAAACCATGCTGCCTATAGGATGATGCTCATGCCCACCACAGGCACTGCACCACCTACCAGACTTGGATCCACATCTGGATGTGGACACTGGGGGAAGGAATGACCCTCACCCTCTCTTTCCCATGGCCTTGCCATGGAGGGCAAACCGTGGGGATCAATATAGCCAGGATTTATAGCCCTGGATTTATACAATAAGAATGCCTTCCAAATCAGCTCTGTAACGCCCTGTCTCTTTTTGTTACAAGTACTTGGTACTGGTGCACTTCGGTAATCTGGCTTTTGCAGAAGGGTTATATTACCATTGTGTCCTTCCTCACAGTGGCGTACAGCCAGTAGCCAACACTTGGCCAGGCTCCACTTGCGTGAAAGGCATTTCATCAGCATGTAGCCTATTCAGGATTATTAACCCCACATTTTATTGAGAAGGTATCTGGTCAGTGAGTGGTTCAGGATTTATGGCAGTGACAGCCTGCTGCCTTTCATTGCTTGGCCAAATGGGCATTTTTCTTTTTATTTAAAAGGTGGGTTGATGATGCAGATTTAAATTTAAATGAGTTTTGCTATTACAGCAGTAGGCTAGGATAGATGCATGATGAAATCCTTAGCCAACTATCCAACGGCTGCTGTGCCTGTGACAGTGACAAGTTGCCCTTACAAATATTGCAAATTGGAAATTACACCAGCATGGCTCCAGACTCCACCGAGTGCCTTCCAATTTGACTGACATTTTAACTATGTGGCTGACAAGGTATCAGTCATGTCATCATGTGTGGACCGGTGGTGTGTGTGTGTGTGCATGTGTGTGTGTGTGTGTGTAGGCTTACAGCTCATGTGCCACTGCAGTGTTCCACTGCTTGATTGTAACTGTAGTGTCTGGTGATGCTGATATATATATATATATAAAACAGCTGTTTAAACAATAAGGGTATATCAAGTGCAGTATGTTGTAGACGTGGACTGACTGTGGTGGTCTCTGCTGCATATCACCATTCATCATGCATGCATGTGTGTTTTTGTGCATTAATTTCCTCAGCTTGGTTACTGTGGTGTGGCACAACAGGATCTGGGTGGCACTGTTATGTCTATGCAGGCATAGGCTGGCATGACTAGGTTGGTAGTACTGCTGCCTGCCCCCCATCCAGTGGGGAGGGACAGATGAGAGAATATACAATAACACACAAAAAATGCATTTGGTTGCATAGTTTATGGTTTACTTTGTCTTTTGGGACGTGTGTGTATGTGTGTGTGTGTGGTGTTGGTGGTGGTCTGGCCATGGGTGGGAGCCTGAGGTGGGGTTTGGCAATCCGGGGTGCTGAGTGAGGGCTAGCTGGATGATCAGTACAGTATGTTATGTTAATGTTACCCAGTGAGAAAATGCATTTTTACATTTTGTTTTAAATTGGGAGTCTATTTGAATGATGCATTCACTATATTGATGACTAGTTACTTACTGTCCTGGCTTTTGGATGAGCCTGGGGGTGCAGGGTGAGGGCAGTCTGCAGCTACAGGCAGGACTATCACTCACTAGATTACACTGAAAGTGTGCATGCCATGAATCTGGATCGGTGGCAGCTTGCACCCATAAGTTGGTATCCGAAGATGGTTTCAATCCATCCGCCAGACCTTCAGGCTCCAACCTCTGAAGGCGGGATTTGGGTATCAAAGTTACATCAGATTTAAAGTTTAGCTCACATTGTAAACAACAGGTTAAAAGCTAACCAGAATTTGAACTGCATTTTGAGACATATTTCTAGCAGACATGAGAATGTTATCATGCCCTTGTATCAGGCCCTGGTGAGACCCCACTTGGAGTACTGTGTACAGTTATGGTCCCCTCAGTATCAGTATAGAGAAGACATCATGAGAATGGAGTGTGCAGCGTAAAGCAACTAGATATGTGTCTGGACTAAAAACTTGACATATGAGGCAAGATTAACTAAACTCAATTTATACTCACTACATTATAGAATATTAAGGGAGATCTTTGTATGATGTATAAAATATCACAAGATGACATACTGAGCAAAGACCTTAAAATGACCTATAGAAAAGGATGTTCTAGCACCAGAAAGCATAATATGCAACTTATATTGCCTAAATGGAATACAAACATAAGAAAGCACTGATTTACTGTAAGGGTGGTGTCAGCATGGAACAACTTGCCTGAAAGTGTGGTGGGGAGTTAAAGTATGGATATATTTAAGACAAGGTTAGATAAACATCTGTTTTATAAAACTACTAAGTTTTAGTATTATAATAAGGCAAGCATTATGGACATGATTCCCACAGCTTGAATCAACTTATGAAACTTATGAAACCTGTGCAGGACTATGGAGGAGTGGGTGGCCCATGGCCGCTCCTGGAGGAGGGGACAGGTGAGGGGAGAGCTGCTGCCTGCTGCATTAGTGCAGGTTGACCATCCACACTCCACCTCTCGACCCCCCTCCCTCGGGTTCAGCCAGGGTTGCCAGTGATGGCAGTGCCTGGACCTTCAGCGCAACTATGCAAGACCTCTGGACTGCCCTGCATTGCATACTGTGTTTTTAGTTGGGATGTAGCTCCCTGTGGTGGTGACGCATATGGGTAATGGGTGTAGACAGTAGTGGCTGTTGTGTCATTGGAATGGCACTGTATGTGAATTAATGTGAGTGTGATTTCTATGTTACACTGTCGTTTACAGCCTGATCACTGTAAATGGAACTGAACATGGATTGTCTGTCAGCGATTTACATTCAATTCTCTGCACTGTTGACTGACTTTCATTTTGCATTCCAAGTGTAAACCAGCATTCTTAAACTGTTGGTGGACTGGACCATGGAAGCATTTGCTAGAAATGCCCTCTAAAGTCGAAATTTGGTGAAAAATACTTTTAACGTTTTGTTTTAAGTTGCTAATAATATCATCAGTAATTCATGCCTGTGTTTTTTTATAATGGCAATAAGACAACTAGGCAAGGCATTCACTGGCAGTTACATTAGCAGTTAGTTAACCATCACCCCCTAGTTGCAATATGGCATTTGGCTCAGCCAGCACCTTGTGCAACTTTAGAGCCCTATGTGATGTTTTACAGACTGTTAATGTAAGTGCTGGTCACACGCCTTACTGATTAAACAATAACTACTGGATCTGTATTAGAGATGCAGTGAATTTAAAATCTGCTGGTGAAGTGAACGCCAAGTGGCCACTTCACATTGTCACTTCGCTATGTGGAGTGCCCAATATGAAAGGCTCGCTTTGCCTTGTTATTATTACTTCGCATTGTCATTCCGCCTTAAACACGAAGTGAGGCAGAGTGACAACAATATTGGCAGGCTTCCCACCCACATAGTCATCAGAATGAATGTTCATCCCCAAAACACTACTGTCTTGTGTCCAAAAAATTCCCCAGTGCTGATGAAGTGAAATGAGAGCGTAACAAGAAATGCATTCTCCTAGAATTAATGGTGCCATGCAAATGCACAGACAGATTAAGATTGCACTGCACACTCAAGGGATCCATACAAAAAGGCACACCAACACCTTACCAGTGCTCACAAGTCACAAATCCAAATCTGGAAAGGAATACATTTTGCCAGTTGGAGGATTAACGCATGGCAGTAACAATCCACTACCAGTAAAGATACCACAAAGCAGTTTAAAAAATTAATGCAGGTGCAGTGGATAGCAGGTTCACACTGCTGCAATTACTCTGTAACACAATAAAAGGTGTCTGATTTAATGGCATGCATCGCACACACACTCACATGCACACTCAAGTAATGCATTGCAAATTGAAAACCTTTAGTAATAAAACCAAATGTTTTAAATAGACAAATTGTGCACTGCTGCACCACAACAATCAGCAAAAAAAGTCAAGAATTGCTGAAAATATTACTGTGTGTACATTAAAACAGTTATACAAGAAAAATATAACCAAAACAGAAAGATTGCCTTTTTCTCCCAGTTAATCTACATACACAACACGACTAATATTCCCTCCCCAAAGCACACATCACAGTACACAGATTGACTGTTCTAAATTAACATTCAAAATCCCATAGAACAATAAACAATTGATGATATGAGCACAGAAGGGTTCCTACAATTGATGTACTAAATTTTGAAAAAATATTACTCAAAGGCATTTTAAACAGCTTTCAGAGGTTTTGAATTGCACAGCTCTGAGAGCAAACTGTATCCAGCTACCACTGCACACACACTACAGGCCAGAATTGAGGTTGTGCTGACAATCTAGAGCCCATGTGACCTGCAATCCCATGAATAACTGCAGAATTTCATTTGGAGCTCAATTACAAGGTGAAGTGAGGTGAATTACATTGATATCAATGTACTTTGGCTTAAAATTGGTGGAGAAGTGGTTTGGGAAGGCGGAATAATGCAAATTCATTAGTTTCAATGGAGTTTGCGTTCCTCATTATGAACTGAAGTGAAGTACTCAGCTTCACATTGTGGAGTTCTCCACAGATTCCACGTTACTTAGTGAATCACTCGTGAGCAAATTAGTGCCACTTGCCCACCATCACTTACAGTACTGTAACTCACATACTGTATGGAAGGAAGGTAATGCCCATGGCTGTACTTTCCAGATGGGCTGTAGCACAAACTCCCAGACTTAAAAATGCTTATTAATGAGTACAATGGTGGAGTGGTGAAGTCTGGAGATACTACAAAACATGCTTACAATACACCCAAGTAACTAGTAAAAAATGAATGTTGTGATTCGTGAGCGGATCCTGAATCATGATTTGTGACTGTGATGATGAAGAACATGATTCGACGTCGATGGTGTGAGATAACCAATATTAAAACTGTTTTGGGGATGCAAATGCCTAGGGATGTATTTCCCTGATGAGCTGTAGCACAAACTCCTGACTTAAAATGCTCATTAATGAGTACAATGGTGGGGTGGTGAAGCCTGGAGAGATGCTACAACACAGGCTTACAATACCTCAAGTAACTAGAAAAATTAATGTTGTGATTCAGTGACGTGATCGTGAATAGTGATTTGTGACTGCATTTGTAACCGTGATGATGAAGAATGTGATTTGCATCACGAATGACTCGTGATGATGGTCCTGACTTAAAAACGCATATTAATGAGTACAATGCTCATGCAGAATTATGCACCACACCTGTCCAGTACTCTGAAAGGAAGCCAAAGAAACAACTGTGACTTAAGTTACAGATGGAGATTGGGCCCTAAAGAGATGCAAATGCACAGATAGATTAAGATTGTGCTGCTCACTGAAGAGATGCAGATGCAAAGGCACGCCTAACCAGTGCTCACCATCAGAAATTCAAATTTGGAAAAGAATACCTTTGCCAGTTGGGGCGGGCCGTGGGGGGGTAGTGTACTGCACTGCTGCAGTAACAGTCACTAGAACTAGTACCAGTAAATATACCACAAAGAAGTACAAAAATCACACAGCTGCAGTGAACAGCAGATTCACATTGCTGAAATTATTATGTAGCACAATAAAAGGTGTCTGATTTGATGACATGCATCACACATGTACACACACACACACACACACACACACACACACACTAAGCAATGCGTAGCAAATTGAAAAGTTCAGTAATATAACCACATATTTTAAACAAACTAAAATTATGCACTGCTGCACCACAACAATCAGCAAAAATGGCAAGAATTATTGAAAATATTACTGTGTGTACCTTAACACAGTTATACAAGAAAAATATCACCAAAACAGAAAGCACTGTCTTTTCTCCAGGTTAAGAGGATTGAAAACTTTTCTTTGGCAAAAGGCTTTTGTGGAAAATGGAGCTGTATTTTGATTGTCTTTTTTTTATTTATGTTTTAAGATTTTGGATTTTAATGCTTGTTTTAAATTGTTTTAAGTTGTAAGGCACCTTGGAAATGGAAAAGTGCTGTACAAATAAAATTATTATTAATATTATTATTACTCTACCTACAATACAGATATGCCCTCCCCAAAGCACACTTCCACTGTCTCTCAGTACACAGACTGAATGTTGTACATTAACATTCAAAATCTACACACAAACAATAAATGCTCAATGATATGAGCACAGGAGGGTTTCCTATAATCGATGAACTAAAGTTTCAGCCAAAAATTACTCAAAAACACTTTTTAACAGCTTTTAGAAGGTCTGAATCACAGAGAGCTCTCAGAGCAGATTGTCTCCTACAGCTTTCTACACACACTGCCCCAAACTGAGGCTGTGCAAAACAATCTATAGCCCATATGACCTGAAATCCATGAATCACTGCAAAATTCACCATTGGAGCTTAAAACAAGGCGAAATGAGACGAAGTACATTGTTTTCAATGTGCTTTGCCTTAAGATGATGAGAGTAGTGGTTTGGGAAGCGAAGTAACGCAAAGTCATTGTTTTCAATGGACTCCGCGTTACCCATTATAATGTGAAGTACTCTGCTTCGCATTGTGGAGCACTCCGTAAATTTGCCTTCACTCCACGAATCACTTTGTAGAAAGAATTGGGGCCACTTTGCCCATCTCTAATCTGATTCTGTACTGGTGGCGATGTTGATGTGTTGGGGTGGGGGGGTTATTACTATTATATGAGGCTGGCTGACTGTGGGTGCATTGCATGTCACTATTTATATTGTGTGCATGTTCAAAGCTTACCCATACATGGTGGCATGCATGCGTCTTAAGTTCTTACAAATATCTTCACAGGATCTTCTTCCAGTGTTGACTCAGTAGTGGTCACACTGGTCAACTGGGTGTCAGTGACGGTCAAGAAAGAACAGACAATTGAATGACCACCGATCGATTACTTGAACTATGTCTGCAAGTTGATGACTCACAATTTAAGCAGTTTTCATGTCTAAATGTGAGAACAAAGTGTGTCAGTGCCTGCAGTGGGTTTCTGTACTGGTGAGACTACTTCACTCACACTGAGTGAAATATAATATATAGCAACTTATGTTTCTGCATTAGGCATAAAAAGTAATGACTCTGTACCTGGCCATCTGACCTGAATAGAATGGTGGTGGTTGTGTGCATCATTGTTGTCCATAGTGAGGTGGGGTCTGCATTGTGAACAGAACACAGGCTCTGGTAGTTGAGATGGTGAAGGTACACTAGTCATGTGCGACTGGGGGTTATGGGGATTAACAGTACACCACCCTACATGCATAGTGGACTGTTTACAGTGCAGAATGGTGTTGGGTTTCATGCAACTGCAGTTTACCAAAAACTGAAAGGGTGGGGTTATCAGTTGGGAATGAGTGGCATTATCACAATTTAAAATACCAAGTACATCTTGGTTGTTTAGGTGCTGTAGTATGGGTGTGTGGAAACCTGGGAGGGCATGATGGCAGGGGCATTGTTTATACTTTGGATAAGATTACCATTGTGGGTTGGTATGTTCAGAGGTAGACACTTCCGTGAGTTATGTTTCTGAAATGTTGTCCAGATTATTCTTCAAGACTGGGCAAGAGAAGCCTTTTACAAGTGCTCATACACTGTCCACGAAGACCAGAGAGAATGACTACCACCATTTATAAACAACAAAGTGTATAAGTGACATACTCACATTAACATTTCTGTAATTTAAACTAATTTGTTTTAAACTGCATTTTGAAGAAATCATTTTATGTACCTTGGACTCAAAATGTGTGAACAGTGTGTGCATGATATGACTGAATGAAAATTTTTGGGATTGGGCAGCTATTGGGCTGACTTGCACATTGTTGTGCATCCTCTTTGTGACACTGACTGCCCTTGCTGTAAAAAGTACTGCTCTGCTGTATGGCACCTGCCCATCAGAGTTGAACTGTGTGTATTGAACTAGCATGTCAATGGTGAGAGGTGTCGGCTGCATGTGAACAGGGTCTGTGGTGGTATAGAGATAGAGGTACATGGCACTCCATCTGTGTGGTGAGCTTGAGCATAGGGTGGGGCTGGGGGATCTGGAACACCACACTTCATATTAGTCTGATCTATAATGGGAATTGTGTGTGACATCTAGGCTGTACCACTGCTGTTTGATTGTATTGTACTACTGTTGGGGTGGGAAGCACCCAGGTAGCAAGATAAAGGGTTGGTGTTGCTAGACAAAGTAGCGGATAGCACTGTACAATAGAGTTTAAATATAGAGCTTATCAGCACAAGGGGCAGGGTTGGGGTGGGTGTGTGGGTAGGGTACTAGTCCATTTAAGACTGCCAGTTGTGGGAGAGGTGGCTGTAAAATCAGACTCCTATGATGTTTATGAAATGATTTAAGTTAAATACTTTTGTTTGAGTGTTAGCGAACCGAGATGTAGGAAGTTAATTGTTTTCTTTTGTCTTTCATAGGGAGAGGTGGAGAGACCAGCTACAGGACTCTACTATAAAGAAGCCAGCATCTGCATCATCAGACACCAGAGTCAGAACACCAGCAACCACACATAAGTGCCAGTCAGCCAGGTACACCTAGATACAACAGCAAATGCAATCTGTTCTGTATCAATATAGTGAGTAATACATGACAATATTTGCACACATGTCCACCAGTGAGCTGTCACTCAGTCAAAGTCCAGTTGTTGCCACTCCGCTGCTCTTCAAGTGTTACAGTGATTCACAGTACATACAGTTTGTGTTTATGCAATGTATGTGACTAAAGCAAATAAAACAGGTTCTTGCAAGGATTTTGGCTGTCTGCTATGAGACAGCTGACTGGTGGACAACTGTGTAAACTTGTCTGTGCTGCGGAAATTTTTCATGGCTATTTTATCATGCTATGTTGACTAGTACACACACATGTAACTACACTGGTGAGTGAGTGGGACAGCTCTGTTAGTGGAGGGGCTGGGATCTGGCCTGCTACCCACAGTGAATATTCTTATGTTGAGCAATGAAATCTGTGTTGCAGATTGCTGTGCTGCACTGCACCAAATACTTAACTGTTCAACAGTAGAACATTCACTTGAGGGTAGTAGGCCCACACCCTCACTAGTAACAGCACTGGCAATGGAATTCAATAAAAAAGATCAAATCAGGCATTGAAGAGAGTTATTACCAGGCATCACGTGCTTCCTGTTTACTTTTAACAAAAAAAATAGTCCAGGTGTTTTCTCAGGGATAGGTATTGCTTTATGAGACAGTCACAGAATGGATGAGTCATTTGTGTAGCATATGACTTTCAGCCATCAGCTGAAGCTGTGGACTACGGTCCACCTTATGTGGATGAAATTCTTTATGAAGTCCTAATAATGCATCAATATTTTTCTTGGTACCCAAGTAATGCCCATGTCAGTGATGTCACTGTATCAAAGTCCAGAAAATGAGTTTTGACATGCTGTTACTGTTACCTTATTTGCATCATAGCTAAAATTTAGGGAGTGTGCAGCACATGGTGCAGTTTGGGCAGTGGTAGCCTCTGCACTTTATTACATTGCAAGTTTAACAGCACAACTTTCAGATTGGCTCATCATTCATGACCATTATCAATGTATTCAGATACATTACAAAAGTACAATGGTGGTGTCAACTGGTCTGTGCACCTGACACGGACACCGAACCTAGAAAATTATGTATGAAGGTGCAAGTATTGTTTCATGTGGTCCACCATAATTTCAAGTACTTGCACATCAATGTAGCAGTATTGTTTATTCAATGCTACTGCACTGACTGCAATAGCCATACAGAAATGTAAGAGTGATCCCAACTTGCTCTGTTATAAGTAGCATTTGTATTTAAATGTAGTGTTGTCCATTTATCTGGCTACTTTGTCTGCCTTGTTATGTGACATTCATGTAGGTGCCAGCACTGGAGAGATGCAGATGCAGGACTGGTACTTACAGTAGCCTGAAGCACATGTTGCTTTGTGTAAGCTGTAAAATAAAATGTCTGCTGGCCTGGTCCTGTACTGTGGTCACTTGGTTTAGTACAGTCTTATCTCTGTACATACAAGACCAGATTTAGTACAGTCATCTTATCTCTACCTACATTAGCTGCAGACCTGGCCTGCAGACAGCTGATTGCAGTTTATAACCTTGACTTCATGGTGCAGGTTATAAATATATACCAGTATTTACTACATCACTCCGATGTTCACTAGAGGATTCTGAGTGTTCAGCTTACAGTGAATGTCACATTACAAGGCAGTTAAACTAGATGAAATATTCAGTAGCATACACTGTCAACTGAAAGTAAATACAAATGTGTTCATCGAAGTGCTTCTTTGGGGTATGCCTCACACTTGGAAATTGGAATACAGGAAAATCAATTATTCTAGTAATACAGGTTTCTAATTTTCTTCAGGAGTATACTATGTCTATTAATGTCTGATCTTCTTCAGGAGGGTATTGCAGCTATTTAGGTTTGATCTTCTTCAGGAGGGTATGACAGGCAACAGCAGGTGTCTATTTTGGTTGAAGCGGATGATCTACGATCTTCTTCTGGAGTGCAGAGTACTGTATCTTTAATGTCCAGTCTTCTTTGTTTGATGGTTATTTTGCTCAGCAGGTAACACACCACAAGAATCTGCGCTATCTATAAAGGATGAATCCGCATGGAAGATTTTCTGCAATATATCTGATCCACTGGGGGCATTCACACCAACACTGTCATCAGCTGATATTACCAACCCATTGTAGGTGTTGGACAACCAGTACCTTCCTCTTTACTTCCACATCGTGCCAAATGCCAATCCAGGGGAACTGCTGTCTGCCACATACATTATATGTGTGCATTATATAATGAGTGAACAATTCCATAATTCTACTAACTTAAGGAGTTCCATCCTCCCATACAGTTCTGAAAAGATTTCTGTCCTAAGTGTTATGGAGTCCTTTGAAACTTGTCAGGTCACATTATAATATCAAGGGCTTTGGTCTTAAGTTTACAATGTCCCTTGGTTGTGCACAATTTCATAATTCTACTGACTTGATGAGTTCCATCCTCCCATACAGTTCTGAAAAGGCTCCTGTCTTAAGTTTTATGGAGTCCTTAGCCAGTGTCCACCAAAACTTACATCAGGATAGTGATGCTGGCTGCTGTCTAATGGATCAGTTTTATTGCTGACAATCTCATCCATGTACATTATCCTCTGTGGCTTTACTCGATGAGTGAAAAGTGGAACATGTAGTCTTGTGTTATTACATATGACCTTTTATTACATATTGAGGAGGGTCGGGTGGAGACAAAGTGACATTATTTTACAATTAACTGGAGTGTGGCAGTGAGTGACTGATGGAAAATTCTGTGTCACAGGACAATTGTCTGTATTCATAAGATATCCAAAACCTCATTCCAGGCAGTTTAGAAAGAATGTGTCAGTCAGCACTTGACCTACAACATCAAATATGTGACAGATCAAAAGACTGACCACCACTATCCACCAACCCTGCTTCACCTCCTTATCCATGAATAGCTTCAAAAGTATTGTCAATATAATAGTCTAGAAATATCTAAAGCCAGTCACTTTATTATATGTCCCATGGTAAGGTTTGGCAAAACAATACCTAGTAAAGGCCAGTAAAATGAGACCAATGTGACCCCTGTTTGTAAATGTTAATGTCCTGATCTTAATTATTAAAGTTTAGTATTTTAGTCAAGAGTATGAAATAGTTAATAATATTATTTCACACCCTTAATTGTGTTGCAGTTCTTGAGATAGTGTATACTGCTCAGATAGTATTTGCAACATGTTCACCATGCCCAAGTGTAAGAGTGGAACACAGAAGAGGACGGAAAGAGTAGAAGCTCAACAAAAGGCTGAATCCCTGATGAAAAAAATACCACAGTTACAAAGGTTTTTGGGAGGACCAACAGGCACAACAGACAGTGTACTGCAAGGAGAAAACAATTGTAGTATCAGTACTGAATGGGTCACCCATGACAGCAATGTAGTTACTGATGGCACTGTGAATAATGATACAATAATTGGTGAAATAGAATTGGTGGATGGTAATGCAGACAGCACAGTACAGGCTCACAGTAGTGAAACTGAATGTATCAATGAATGTGACCATTTAAACTCACAGAATGGTACTGTTAGTGACCTTAACCATGACCAATATGAAATAGAAAGCGTTGATATAAACAGTAACTTACTGAATACAGACAATTGTCCTTCAAGTAGGTTTTCCACTGATCCATTCGATTGGTCCATAACAGAAGAATTCCGTGACCACATTGTTAGCTAAATATTAATGAAGTGGAACAGAACATCTCAACTGGTTTTGAAAAGCCTAGAAGGGTACAATATCAGAAAGTTTTCTGTGTATCCGAACACTTATTTCATTGCAAGAGGCCTAATGGCAAGTTAGTGAAGCGGTCTTGGCTAGTATACTTTCAGAAAGGGGAATATGACATCTGTCTGTAGTGTAAAGTATTTGGTAAATATACTAATTCTTATGCATCAGGATATTCTGATTGGAGTAATGCTATCAAGTGACTTGCAGAACATGAGCAAAGTTCTCTTCATATGGAAAATACAGTAGCCTACATTGGTAGAAAAAAATTGGCAGTGAGAACTGACAAAACACTAATTCAGGATATAGAAAGTAAACAGAATTATTGGTGTAATGTTCTGAAGCACGTGACAGCTGTCATACTCTTTCTTTCTGAGAGGGGACGTGCATTCTGTGGAACCAACGAAACAATAGGCTGAACTTCAAACTGTAATTTTCTAGGGATTATGGAATTACTTGCACAGTTCGATCCATTTCTGTCAGAACACATGGCTAGGTATGCGTGTAAGGGCAGCGGAGTTCTTCATACTTATCCAAAACAATTTATGAAGGACTTATTATTATGATGGGAGTAGAGGTTCAGTGAAGAATTGTAGAAATGGTCCAGAATTCAAAATATTACTCAATAATTTTTGACTCAACAACTGATTTGTCCCACATCAACCAGCTTACAGTGATCCTCAGTTTTGTATATGATGGAACTCCACAGGAGAGATTCCTTACCTTTATCCCTATAAAATCACACACAGGCCAACACATTGCTGAAAAAGTTCTCCAATTTTTAAAGGAGAATGACATAGATCAAATCAGTTGTACAGGGTAGGCATATGATAATGCCTTGAATACGTCTGGTAAATATCAAGGATTGCAAGCTAGGATTAAAGAAGTGTGTCCTTCAGCTGACTATATACCATGTGGGCACACTCCCTTAATTTAGTAGGTGTGCATGCTGTGTCTTCCTCCCATCAAATAGTATCCTTATTTGGCTTAGTATAAAAACATGACACATTTTTCTCAGCTTCCACATCGAGGTGGTCAAAACTAGTAGAAGCACTTCATAACTGTCTGGTCTTTAAAGACAATGTCCACCACACATTGGTCCACTAGGGCAGATGCAGTAAAAGCTTTAAATATGAGCTACAAGAATATCTATAACTGTTTGAATAAGACTGAAAATGATGCATCTCAAAATCCAGACACATGTAATGAGGCCAAGGCATATGCTACACAAATGGCTCGGTTAGAGACTGTTCTCCTGTGTCAACTGTGGCATGATTTACTAGATCGTTTCAATGCAACGAGCTTAGCATTACAAAAGAGTGGCCTGGATGTCTTAAAAGGTATTCAGCTTATGGAAAGTTTAAAGGATTACATTTTGAAGAAACTAGATCAATTTGATGCATGTGAGGACAGTGCCAAAAAAGCAATATCTATCCCCTCAACAGCTCACTATCATACAGAGCAAAAAATAATTACATGCAAAGTGTTTTTTGATGAGCAGAGTGGTCCCAGTTCCAGTACAGCTGAAGAGAACAAGGAATTACAAGCAAGAGACAAATTCTGGATTAATGTGTTCAATGTTATGACTGATACTTTAATCACACAGTTAACTCAGAGATTACTTGTGTACAAAACTGTTTCTGCTAGATTCAGCTGGATTTTTGAGGAACATCTTGACAAACTGTCAGAACAATTGCTTGCACTGACAGAAGCATATTAACAAGATTTTGATGACAACACAGAAAATGAAGTTGCTCATTACATTGAATTCCTGAAATGCATTAACAGATCTGATCCTGTTGCAATATTACAACAGGTTCACAAAATCGGAGTATTTCCGAATTCAGAAATTACCATCCAAATCTACCTCAGTTTGCCCATTACAAACTGTAAAGGTGAGAGATAATTTTCTAAACTGAAATGTGTGAAGAACTGTCTGTGCCAAACTATGTTGGAAGACAGACTGAGTTCACCGACCCTGTTAAGCATCGAATCAGACATTCTAAGAAAGCTGAATCTTGATGATGTAATTTACAGTTTTGCCAGGAAAAAAGAAAGGAAAATACACTTGTAAGAGCGACTAGAATGTGGCTTAAAGCCCATCTCTCCTTTTGTGACTGATTTGGTTGTTTTTTGGTGTTGAGCTATATCTGTCATAAAATGCAGAAAAAATGGTCCCAAGTATTTCCATCTATTTTTGGAGTATCCACAATCTATTGGGATCCAGTTCTCTGCACTTTACAAGAGATAAACCTTAATTATTTAACATCTTCACAATATTTGCTGTACTATGGTGGTAACTTAAGACACCCATATCAGGAACGGTAGGTGCAGATCTTGGTTGTTGTCTTTAATCACTTCAACAATAATTGTGTGGAATAATGCATAGCACTGAAACATGTATTCAATAGCTAGATGATAATTGTGGACCAATACATCAATAGCATATTGTTGGGTTGATGATTTCTACTGTTAAAGCATTCAACAATCTTTTGGAAAACAGAACAGTTCAGTCAGCACCAGTGTGTACTACTGCACTAAATGAACATTGATTCTTCAAAGCAAGGAATGACTCTGTGTCCATAATATTATTTAGAACCAAATCCATGTAAAGTAAACTTTAATGTCATTTTTTGGTGTAATGTAGCACAGTAAAAGTGAAAAAGTGTACTTCATTGTATTTGTATATGGTAGGTGAGAGAATGCAGACAATAACTGTGTAAATAGTGAGACAAGTTGTACGCACTTCATTATAAAGAGT
Organism: Neoceratodus forsteri; assembly: GCA_016271365.2. Lineage (NCBI taxonomy): Eukaryota > Metazoa > Chordata > Ceratodontiformes > Ceratodontidae > Neoceratodus > Neoceratodus forsteri. The sequence goes on along the minus strand of CM057452.1, from coordinate 1,063,546,515 downwards.
AGACTGGTTTATGTGATAACATATGCAGGGTGGATGGCTGGCTGACTGTCAATGTAGTTATGAGAACCATTTTTTTTTTGGTGACAAAGAATTGGACATTACACAGAAACCAACATTTAATTATGGACTACATTTGAGGAATTATACAAGAGCCATTCTGTTCATCAATTTACTGAAGTTTAGATAATACAAATTTCTATAGTCCTCAAATATGACCAGAGTTCAGACATATTATTATTTTGCACGGGTCAGCAAACAGTGTGCTTTTCCATTAACACATGGAAAAAGCCAATTCCTGTAAGGCAATGTATAACTGCATTTATACAACACCATTAGACAACTTAGTCATGCAAAACTGAATAAGGAATACATGATGGGCTGCAGTGTTGAATAATATTTAGGTACAGACTACAGTAGGAGTAGTGTAGTCCTTTGAACACTGATCTTAAGTGTATGATGTCCCTTCACTATGCACATTTACTTAAGTCTCCTGTTTTAAATTTATTAAGATCTGTCATCCCTTCCTAAAATGTTCTGCAAATGCTCATGTCTTAGACTTATGGAGTCATTTGTCAATTGACATTGCACTTTACCAAGGGTTTCTGTTTTACATTTATGTTGTCCCTAGGTTATGCACATTTGCTTGATTCCCTTGCTTAAGTTTATGGAGCTCCATCACCAAAGACTACTCTGACTGCAAATACTCCTGGCTTAAGTTTTATGGAATACACCATCATTTGTCAATTGACATTTCACTTTACCAAGGGCTTCTGTCTTAATTTATGATGTCCCTTGGTTATGCACATTTCCTTAATTCCTTTGCTTAAGTTTATGGAGTTCCATCACCAAAGAATACTCTGACTGCAAATACTCATGTCTTAAGTTTTATGGAGTGCGCAGTCATTTGCCAGTTGACATGTCACTTTACCAATGGCTTCTGTCATAAATTGTAACTGTACAATGTAATGTCCCTTGGATGTGCACATTTCCTTCACTCTTCTGTCTTGTATGGAGATCCAATTCCTGGCTCCTACTTTTCTGCAAAGACTCCTGTCTTAACTTTTATGGAGTCCTTCAGTTATGGGTCATATCACTTCCACTACTATGCATTAGGAGGAAAGATAAATGTATTATTAAACACTGTAGCTCATCATGTATTCCATATTAATGACATGACACAAAATGCATTATGCATGCCCTTAACTTCAGGACCAGTCAGAGTACAGACAGCAGGTTTCACACTCATTAAGTCATTATAGTCTATTAAAATTGTAAAGATACCTGCTGAACTACAAGAAAATAACTGTAACCAAACCAACATATGTTTCTGTAACTTAAAAACTGTGTTGTATCTTGTGGCCTTGATTACACTACAAATGTGAAAAATTATACATGGCAATGAAAACTATAATTGAGTTCAATTTGTCACATCACTGTCAGATCTGCTAAATGATCATTATTTCTCTGACAACATGTTTCTCAACAAAAAAAGATATTGACCCCAGACACTGTAGTGCTATACATCATATCATTAAAATAACATATCTGACACTATCTTTGCTCCATTGCCACTTCTATCTTAAAGTGCATGATGTGTAATTATATTTTTGTCCCACTCAGTCAATGATGTCTGTCTGTTATTGAGTCCTCTGTAAACTAATGATTTTGTGCCCTAAGACCACAAACATTCCTTGGGGAGGGAGGGCAGGGACATTAGCTCAAACTGTGGACCCTGCAATATGAGCAGACTTGATAGACCAAATGGCCTTCTTCCGCCAGCTTCTTCGTATGTTCATATAAGAACTTGAAGAAACCATGATGAAACACCTGCTGCCAGACTGCCGTATTCTGAACTACTGTGAACTCCTCTTTCATCTGCAGAACAAACATGAATCAAAAATACACAGGTATGGCAAATACAGGCATAACTGTAACCTTATTACTTTCAGATTTAACATTTAGAATAGTGTGGATTGTTAAATGACAAATTTAGATTGCAATTTCATAAACAGCATTGATCCATGAAGTCAAGAATGTACCATATATACTCATAGATAAGCTGATCCACATATAAGCCGACCCCCCCCCCAATTCACCAGATGCAATCAATGACTTGAACAGTGACCCGTGTATAAGCTGAAAAGTAATTTATTGAAAAAACAGAAAATACAGTGGTAAAGTGTGTAATAACTGTAGTGCATATTGGCTTTACTACATATTTATGGAACTTTCATGCTTGTGCTACTGCAAGTGCAAGTTCGAACAATAACATGATCGTGCGAGTACAATAATCATTTAGTTAAGTTTAGTTCATTTTTAGTTGAGTTTATACATTGAGACACTGTTAAATGGTACGTGACAGTCTCTAAGTCTCATTTTCTCTGTTTCATCTCACTCATATTGTTTCTTCTCATCCTCCTCCTTATCTGACTCTGAGATAACGAGACCTCTGAGATTCTCAGACAGGAACTCATCAGTGTGTGCATCATCAGTATAATCATCCTGTTCATCTTCCAGCACATCAGCTGGTATGTCACCTTACTCATCCTCAGAAATCTCATCATCCTCTGTACCATCCATGTGGTTACTGATTCTGCACTTTAGAAATGTTCTGCAAACCATGTCAACGGGTATAGAATCCCAGGCATCAACAATCCAGTGGCATACAATGTCCAGGTCAGGTCTTTTTAGATCTCCTACTTTTGTACCTGGCACGTCCCCTGAACACATCCACTCAGTCCACTTTTGCCTTGCTCAGTCTTTAAATGGGTTGTTAAGGCAAACGTCAAGAGGCTGTAAAACTGATGTCAGCCCTCCTGGTATCACACACAGGTCAACCTTTGATTTCTTTGCACATTTTTTAATACCATCTATTAAGTGAGCACAGAACATGCCCCACACAAGAAGTGAGTGCTTAGAGTGTAGTGCCCCTGGACATGTCCCCCAAACCCTCTGCATCCAAATCTGCACTGGTACCTCATTCATCCACCCTTTCACATGGGGGTACACCAGCGCACCAGGTGGGAAAGTCATTTGTTTGGGCAATGTTTTTCATTTGAACACAACAAGTGGTTTTAGCTTAGTACCATCAGCCAAGCATGAAAGAACAACAGTGAAATGGGTTTTCTCATGGCCATTTGTACAAATCAGTACAGTTTTGCTTCCCATTGGGTTTACAGTTCTGTTGCCAGGAAGATTGAAGATCATGGGAGTCTCATCCATGTTCCCTATCTGAGATAAATCATACATGTGCTGTGTTCTCATTTTTATTAGAAATTATTGAAAACTATCAACTTTGTGTTCAAGGTCTGGTGGCAGTCTCTGTGAAATCTTGGTGCACTGTCTGAGGGTTAGCCCATGGCACTCCATGAACTGCAAGCACCAGTCTGCTGAAGCCAAAAATGATGCTGCAGCTGTGGAACTGTTCTTGGGCTCCTTTGCCAACCTTAGTGCCTGCATTCTGATGGATAGCCAGGTCATATATAACCGCCCTGATGGCACTCAAGCACCCAGTTGTTACGTTCAACCTGCAAATCACTGAAAGCAGGTCGATCTCCACAGCAAGCTTTTTTGGCTTTGGGCATTTTCCTAAGTATATCCTGCTGCTTACACCAGTCCTGCACTTGCTTTTCATTGATCGTGAACTGCCTGGCAGCAGCAGAGTTGTTTGAGTTCTCTGCAAATTCAGCAACACACAGCTTAAATGCTGCATCATAGGAGCTCCATTTTTGCTTGCCAGTACTGCTCATTCTCCTAAAGGTAGAGTAACTGTGATACTGGGTAAGATAAGGGTACCTAAATAACACTGTCTGATTTGCATGATGTGAGATTATGAGCACCCATGATGTGATTGATTAGCAGATAACAGCGGATGACAGCAGTGATCCGTGTATAAGCAGAGACCCCCGATTTAGATGTTCTATTTTAGTCTTCAAAACTCAGCTTATATGTGAGTATATAAGATAATCAATCTCATTATACAGATGTGAATCTTACATGTTTATCTGGGCTGTTTGGGTTCAGGGTCAGTCCAGGCAATTGGAGCTCAGGGTGGTGAGGCATGTTCACTTGCAGTGTGGTTGTCGTCATGTGGCACCAACCCAAAGTGCACCGCTGTCACGCATTGTGGGGCCCTAAAACAGTGCTGTGTATAGGGCCCATGGCAGTGTAAATCTGGCCCTGCACCAGAGTACAGCAGTGACTGCAACTGGCAAAACCTGAAGCCACTTAGCTTTAAAGGATGCTGGCAAAAGTGCATCTCTTGGTCAGTGAGGAAGTGGCAATAAATGCCTCACTGAAAAGAAAACCAGAAGTTGCTTTCTATTAAGATCACTGACTCTGAATGCAGCAGGTTGGATGGCCAGTATACAGTCTGGTATTTCACAAATTAGATAGCTGTCACTCTCCAATGCAGCAGGACTGCTGCAGGAAGGGAGAGAGGGAGAGTGTGTGGGAAAGATGGACAAATGGGATTCCCCAACTTAGGTTGCTCCCTTGCTCCATTACAGCAGAGAAACTATGGGGGAGTGATGCTAGAGAGAGGAACAAGGGGGGTTCCTCAAATTAGACTGCTTCCTCTTTACACTATAGCAGAGTTACATTGGAGGGAAGGTGAGGGACAAAGTGTAACAAGAAAGCAGAGAGAGAAACCTTCAAATGGCTACTTACAACAAGTATACAAGAACATTTTTTCTCATTGTCATTTTGAATTTGTTTTATATTATTAGCAACACTTGATTAATTTTATTTAACTTTTCAATTTTCACTTGTTTGGGGGCATGTTTTATAAGTGCAGTAAGACACTCCTGAAATTCGGGTTATTGTGTGATAAGAGCACTTCCCAGGTTCTGAAGGCCCTTGGTGCAAGTGTCTTATGCCTTAATACACATCTGGGGTGTGTTCATATCACACAATAGCCAGCATTCCATCATGTCACATTGCACACTAAAATCTAAGCACAACATGATCTGCTTCACCTCAGGATGAGCAAACAAATACTGCTAGGGTTATGGAGTATTCCATGCATACAACTTGAAGTCTACCATGTGCAGTATATGCATTTGATACTCCATCACCCCAGCAGTATTTGATCACTCACCCTGAGATGCAAAAGATCTTCTTGTGCATTTGATATGGGGGATGGGAGATTCTGTCTACTTGGGCCAGTTGGGAGCTTGGGAGATATCAAGATCTCTTAGTAATGCTGCTCAGTAATAACAGTCATATAGCCCAGTGTTTGTTTTTATGATGTTTCAGTTTTATATGTTTGTTCCCCCACCTTTCTGTATCAAAAGGCAATAGTTTTGATGAGACTTCTGTAATGATAACTGATATGTATTGATGGTATGTTACCATCTGTGTAATACTGTGTTGTTTTGGTGGAAAATTCTAAACAAAAAGTTAAAAAGTAAAAAAAAAAAAACATATCTAAGTACTGCACTGCATTGTCACTGGACTGTCAGTGGAAAACAACACTTCCAGTATGGGACAGTGAGTGAACACAGAACAGACTCAGTGCACATAGTAAGTGCCACTGTAACAGATGTAACATCCAGGATTTTTTTTTTTCATTTTATTAGTCATTTTGTCTGTAAAATAGCTGCGTTGATGTGGGATGTATTGGGGCAATAGAAAATCACCCCCTATTGCAATCCTAGGCTTTTGTGTGAGCATTCCTGTGTTCTCACAGAAGTAGGGGGTGGACACCAGAGTTCCTGTCATCTAAATGCCCTTTGTTTGGGGATAACAGAGTTCTTTTCATCAAAAAGACTTATGTTTTGAGTACAAACAGTGGCCCAGCCAAAATTAAAATGATTCATGCTGTGCAGACAGTTATGATAGCAATAGGACAGAGAGTGAATGCACACAACCAGTTCTGACTAGTTCTGTGGTGGAGGAAGTCCCTGCAGTTCAAAATAAATGTCCAAGGTGTGATACCAGAGAGACAGGGTCAGTGATGCAGGAAAGGTGGATGTCTGTCATGGATAGTTTTGTTTCTCTGATGCAAGTTAGCTTTGATTAGGATTTGAGAACCCACACCATCACTGTCCAAGTCTGTTTAACTCAAGAGATCCTAGTCTGGGGTAAATTTCTACTGCTACTTGGAATTTTATTAAACCTTAGTTAGTGTATTCTGTGTGGATTATGCATTGTTCAAATGCTTTTGTTTTCATCTCTGTAGTGTACAGTATTCTACATAGTCTTTAGTGTGTATAATCCTGTAACAAATGTTAATATCATGGAATATTAACCCTGGCCACCTTGCATGTATACCCAGCCAAAAAAACTATATGTTCTAAATCTTCTGGCAGCCTAAGGGTTAAATATTATTTTTTTTAATACTTCATTCTCTCTCCAATTGAATTTTTAAGGGCTAGATAATCCTGAGTAATTCACAAGTCCATGCTAATTTTCTGAAGAGATAGGCTACTAAGCTAACTAAGCAGTGTGTTCTAGGCTGTGACTAAAGGGGTGGATCATTTTCTCTTTTGAGAACAGTCACTGTGCTTTGTTACCAGTGACTTTGGTGGGACACTGACATAAAAATACTCCAACTAAGAGTCACACTGGGTGGTGGCAGCATATCAAGGTGACATTCAGGCTTCTGAAGGGTTATGAAAACTGGTAGCAGTGTGGTCTGAGTTCTGTGAGAGGACCAGATGGGACAGAAGTTAGGGAGAGTGCAAGTGGGCAGAGCCTAGAACTGGGGCAACTGTGTAGATAGAGATGATGCATCTGGAGCTCACCCCAGTTAAAGCAAAGGCAAACGCAGAACTGCAGAAAACAAAGCTGGAGGCAGAGGAGCAAGAGAAGCAGCACCAGCACTAGATGCAGATGAGAGAGGAATGAAAAAGAGAATACCAGTACAAGAGCCAGATGAGACAGGAGGGGGAGTGATCATGAGACCTGGAGAGTGAAGATAAGAAGGAAAGGGAAATTCTGCACCAGACGACAGCACCCCAAAGTATAAATACTGGCATCAGATGTTCAACCATAGAAACCAAAATTAATTCCAAAATGTTTCCAAAGTATCAGGAGGGAAATAATATTAATCTGTTTTTCAAAATCCTATGAAAGAATTTGTGGGCAACTTGAATTGGATGGGGCTCCTTGAGCAGCTTATCTTTTCATACTTCCTAGTGCCAGAACATTAAAAGCCTTTACCAGGATGGACAAATGAGGACTACATGGACTATTCTAAAGTGAAAAATTCCTTGTTAAAGTATTTTCACTTGACCTCTGAGGCCTATAGACTTAACATTAGTGGGTTAAGTAATGCTGAGGGAGATAATTATTTAGAAATGTGTGTACAACTAGACAATTTGTCAGAGTGATGGTTAGAGGGTGCAACGGCTATCTTTGTGGATTTGTTCCTCATAGAACAGTTTCTCAATACGGTACCAGAAAAGATGATAATACGGTTGTTGGATTGGACTCCTAACTCCACAAAGGAGACAGTCAAGAGGGCTGATAAGTTTGTGTCCAGCTGGCCATACATTCAGCACAAAAACAATGGGGAAGGGACATCAAGTGTTTTTGTTTTGTATAACTAAGTCTGCTTTATTCAAAGTTTCTAGAAAATAGAGAATTGGCCAAATAAGATACAGACTGAGAAAATATAAAAATGCCAACAGCAAAAACAATAGTCCAGCAGTCCTTACTTATGTCTTTTTCATAAAGATGGCAGAAAACAACTGATTCTAATAATTCTATAACAAAAAACAGAAAATTCTAGGTCATATAAATAAGGAAGGGAACCATACAACACATAAAGTAATCAATCAACTGTCAGGGCAACAGAGCAATCACAAACAGTAATTCATAATAATAATAATAATAATAAAACTGAGAAAAGACCATAGTTACTGTAATGACGTAAAAGGCAGCTAGAACAGGATCCATACAATAAAGTTCAAGCAGTAGCACTTCTATTTCCTCTATGCACACTGAGTTAGAGGCAATATGATATAGCTAAAAATACAAAAAACAAGATTGACAAAACCAGGAAAAAGGAAAGTCAAAAGCACTCTTAGCATGACTGTGGCAGTTGTAATAAAGTTTGCAATGCGTTCCAGCATTTATGATATATTTTTTGACATGTCCCATACTGGCTAACATACTATAGTTTCTATTATATTCTCTGTCTTTTTAGTCTCATGCTCTTCGCGATGCTGGCTGGCCAACTAATATTTAGCACCCACTAATAATTAGGTGAATGCATAAGAAATCAAGCAAAATCACTGACCAATAAAAAAAATGTAATTAACATCATACATCATAAAAATAGCCAAGAAATGACAGCAAAGCACACCAAAAGATACAATGAGCAAAATTAGTCTGTGAATTATGAACCACAGTTTTTCCTCAACATCTTCAAGGAGCAAGGTGGGTCTGCCTCTTGGCTTAGTGGGCAATGATGGCTTTAGGATCAGAGGATCAGCAGCCATCTGGAGTCATGCCTTGTGGTCCTTTTTAAAATTCTGGACTGTGGACTCATAAATATTGTTGCCACATGTTAGATTGTAAAAGCGGACCACAGCCATTACATCGTTCTCTGCTGCATGCCACCCAATTTCATAGTGCACTTCTCCAGCATATGAGGTGTAGCTGGAAGGCTGGCTCCACTTAGAGGGTGGTGGGTTGCAGACTGCGAGTTCGCTTACTACTGCAGAAGCAGTATGAGAGTCCAGTCCTGTGTGAAGCAACTGATCGCATGACACATCAGCCACGTCGAAAGAGTATTCCCTCTTTGTTCCTTTCTTTACCCACCGTAGAATCGACATACTGCAATTTCAAAAGGAACATGGCAATGGAGCACAATCAACAACGGAGACAAGGGCAGGCCAAGGCTATGCTGATTTTGTAATAACCAGCTTTCAATTTCTGACCAATTACAGTGCACTGTCAATTACTTTTAATTGCTGTGTAAGCTGCTGTAAAGCTGATGCCAATGTAATGATACAGCACATCGCTACTGTGTGCAGTCACTGTAAGCAGCTTGCAGTGTACTTGTAATCAGTAGCGGGTAGTGGAAGCTTGTAATTAAAAGACCGCAGATACGTTTTGAATGGACACATAGCTAACATTTTGGGATGCTAACATCTTCTGGACTACAGTACGTTCCATGTGTAAGGCTTCTGAAATAGTTGCTATCCATTCCCTGAAGGAACACATCTGGTCATCCCACCACTGCTGAGCAATAATATTCCTAGCAGTGGCCATAATAAGGGTCATATGATATCTTTACTGGCCTAGTAGTTTCTCAAGACTTAAGCCAATAATACATAGTACAGGTTCAAAAGCATCTTGTAAACCTAATAAAGGGTGAATTCTAGCTTTAAGCTCTTGCCAAAATGTCTTGAATCAGCACAATCCCAAAAAATGTGTTTTAACATTCCTCTCTCCTGTTTACATTTAGTGCAAATCATCAGAAATTTGACAGCACTTCAAAAGTTTAACTGGGGTATAATTCATGTTATTTCATAAATTATAATGAGCCAGTCTTAAAGAACCAGACTTTGTATATTTACTTAAGTTTTTCAATACCTGAGCTGCATCTTTTTCAATCGTTCAGAAAATTCAGAGCTCCAATACCCTTGTTTCAGATTAAGATTATTTGTAGCATAGTTTCACAACCTTTCATATAATAAAGAACTGGCATGCCTCTGCACTGAACACTGATAGAGAAAATCCCAGCTATTTTAAGACATCAAGTGGTTTCAAGGGAACCCAAGGGGGCAACCTAAGGAAAGCCAGTCTCTAACTGAACAAAAAGGGAAGCCCAGTGGCTTCAAAAGTAAGGAGGTAAGGGAACATAGGGGTTGTATGTGCCAAAAACTGGGACATGTATTGTATGACTGACCACAAAATATAGCAAAAGGGGTGAGTGCAGGTGCAGGGGTAGTCTGGAAGCTACCAGTAGCTAGTGACCTGGATGCACAGTGCAGTCTACAGTAACTCCACTGCACACATTCACCGTGTGTTAGTCAATGGGATGGTAACCCAGGGACTGAGGGGCACTGGGACCTCATTTTGACTGGTAAAACATAATTTAATTCACAAAGAACAGATCCTGCCAGGACAGTTTTCAAGTACAGTAAAAACCACTTAATCAGGATGTGGATAGTTTTGACATCTGCTTTACAGGGATGTCCCATCAGGAAATGAATTAAGCGCCCATTAATTTTTATGGCATCCTCATCCTTTAATAGAGATGGGAATGCCACATTATTAGGACAATTCAGTCCCACTCATTGCTTTGAGACCCAGCTTCCTGGCTAGTGTGAGCATCCTAAACCCTACATGCTGCTCCTGTAAATGAGGAGCTGATGAGCTGATAAGCCAATAAGCATGTGTGAATAGTGCTGCCAGCCTGTACCACACTGCTCTCTCTCTCTCTCTCTCTCTCTCTCTCTCACTCTCTCTTTCTCTCACACTCTATCTAAAACCAAAGCAGCTGGATGGTTCTTGATTTTCCTAAATCAAGTGCCCTGTTAGCTATTTTTACGGGCTGCTGTGGGTGGAGCCCTGCAGTCCTATTGCTTTCAAAAAGGACTGCTGCATGTCTTGCATTCTTTCTGAACGAACAACCTCATGAGGTGCCAAAAGTCACCTCCAAACCTGTGCACCATGGCCACCTTTCTGCTCACACTACTACTGTATTGCCTCTTGATCAAAAATAGTTGCTAACTTAACCATATTAAGAACCTTGTCCTGATGCATAGAACTAATGAGAAAGGTTTAATTCCACAGAGCTGCCAGTACATCACATACAGGTAAAGAGAAGAACCTTGCAATGGACTAGAGGAGCAAGTCGGGAGTTGTTTGCTGTTATCTGGAAGTCGGTCAGTGTGCGATGAGCTGGTGAGGTCAGTGATCACAGAACTGCTTCTGTGCCTCAGTCATGCAGTTAGTGACTCCTTTGCAGCATATTCTGGCAGCACTTTGACTTCGGGAACTGTGACTCAAGGAGCTGGTTCCCAGGCCAAATGACAAAATGAGCACTGTTTTCAAACAATAACCACACAAACTTTTAGAAATAAAAAAAAAAAAAAAGTTGACTTGTGTCAGTGGCTGGTCAGGTAATGTGTTGCGGATGAACGATGAACACATTAGTACTTGTCTGAACCTTGGGCCGATGGTCAAAAGCATTGGCATGGTTGTCAGACTGGCCCATAGAACTAAGACCTGTTTCTATGCCGTGGCTCATCTTGGTCCCAGGGTATTTCTTGGTGACCCCATACCTCTCATCATAAAAATAAGAGCAAATAGCCAGAATGTGTAGCACTTTTTTTCTTGTTATTGTTTGCTTCTTATAGCTTGTACATCTCAATAGCTAACATTCATGTTAATTCCTTAGAATGAATGAGGTCACAGCTCTTTCTGAAGATTAAAACCTTTCTTACAGAATAATCTCCCAAGGTCCTTCTTAAAAGGGTCACATTTTATATGGGTAGGAAAGTTAACATGCTCTGCTATAGACTTTACCTTCAACTGGTTACAGATGCTTGGTGTTTATGGTACTGACAGCTCTGTCTGGATTTTCTTTTTCACTCACAGTTCAGTTTATAATCTCTTTCAGTGTAATTGGCTTCCAGAATGTCCTTGAAGTCAATCCCAATGAACTTCAGGGCTGAAATCTTTACCCTGCCAAATACAGATATATTTTTTTTCTCATACTAAGCATCCCAGTTTCCATTCTTCTTGAAATTACACTGCTTTACTTCATTCAACTTTAAGGCAGTTCTCAGGGGCATGTTACGTGGTTATATGAGCACACAAACACACCTATATAGTAACCCAATGTTAGTTATTTATGGTACAGACAGGTCTTGAATGACAATCTAACTAATTGCATGATAACTTCGTGAAGTATGATAAGGATCATTGTACTCCAATAGTTCATTGACTAGCTACAGAGGATTTAAGAGTCAGAAGACTGTTAAGTGGCTTTAGTAAAGCAATGAAGAAGTCTCGTGAACCTGTAACCAGAACTTTAAAGACAGAGCAACCTAGCAAAAAATTAAATCTGGCATCTGACGAAAACCCCTTGTAAATTTTACTGTTGTGGACCCTTCTGTCAATTTTAAAGACAAATCACTAGATGTAATTGTAAAGTATTTTTAAGGGCTGGAGCTATCAAACAGTCACACATCTTATTCAGCTGCATGGTGCAGGTGTGCAGAGAAGTATGCCAGAAATGTGCACAGCAGCAGCACACTTAGACTTGCAGTGGATCATAGCAAGTGTGCCCAGAGGGATCATAAAACCCTCCACATAATGGCAATGTACTGTATAGTGTCTATGCATGTCCATCAGTACAGGTGTGTGCCAGGTGTGTATGTAGAATGACACTCAAGAACAGCCAGCCTTGCGGGCAGAGTGCAGACCCTCCACCTACACATGCATGGGGGCTGTGATAGAAGTATCCCCAAGCCTAGGAAAGATCAGGTGCCCACGTGGCATGCACAGTACTCTACTGTCCTGGAAAAACACATCTGGCCTGCCCCCATCCCCCCCCAGGAGCAACACCGACATGATGAAATTTTTCTCTGACAGTGATGAATAAGGTGCACAGATGGGAACAACTAACTGTGGTGGCTCAAGCAGCACTTAGTATCATCCCTCCTCATCCTGGTAACTACTACCTTACAGGGTCAAGGTCCCGGGTAAGTACCTCTCTGGTGGAATGGGTTTTGGCCTCAGAAGCATGAGCTTGGTGTTTGGCATTGTGTTTTGAACACGTTACTTGACTTGCTGTGACATACTGGCATGACTCAACATAGTCCTGGTAGAATAACAGCACACTCACATTCCTGGCTGCGGGAAATTGGCCACCTACCTGGTAACCAAAGACATAAACAAATAAATATAATAAATGAATGTGTGGAACAAGTCAGGCACATAAAGGGGACATTCATTGGTTGCCACTGCCACTGTCAGGGCTGCAAGAGAATGCTGGTATACACAGTAATGTACCATTTAACAATGTGTCCTAGCATTATGATAGACATTGTGCTACTGCACATACACAGTGAGGTGCTGGAAGAACTTGGATGGCATAACAGAGGCCCCTTTAATCTTCATGCTGAGGGTGGATGAATCCACACTAATGAAACAGCGGTGCATAGGCAGATACTGCTTCACCAGGAACACTATAGCAGAGCTATGATGGCTACTGGAATACGGCTTCAGTCCAGAGCACAACAGTGCCATGTACTGAATATACACACGTGTGCCAGCAGCCTTTGCCTACTATTGACAGGTACAGCAGATTCCAGCACGACATGGGCCATGACTGGTATGAGCCAGTCTTCCATCAGCAGGCACCTCTGGCAGGTGACAGATGCACTGAAGACATGAATGCATATCATCTAAGATAGATGTATGACATGCAAAGGCTGCCTATCATCTTGCACTAAGCAAGCTCAATGCCATAGGTGCTATTCACTAGGTTGTGCACATCCTGAATATGATTTCCCAAATACCACGAATAGCGGCTGTTCTGAATATTTGGATGACGATTCTGAATACTTTGCTATTCAGTATTTGGGAAAGGTATTTGGGGAACAAGATTTCCTTGTCTCACAGAGCTTCCTTGACCAGTTGGAGGCTTCACAGTTCTGCAGATCGTGTGATTTCCTCACTGTGAGACAGCATTCTCAGAGGAGAGATTGTGTTTCACTCTCAGTGCTTCTCAAACTACAGAATCTTGTTGTTGAACTTCTTTTGTTTGCTGGAGTGTGATCCTTAAGTTTTAGAGACTTTTTTTATAACTGATTTTTTTTTTTTTGGTTTTTGCTAAGTTACACAGGGAGTAGCAGCCTAGCCTAGGAGAGAGGGAAGACTGTCTGCATCCTGCTCCCCAACTGCATTCTGTAAGCGCATGGGATTCAATGACAGACACCAGACAGCAAAATAAAATGCAAGGACTGCATTTATCACTTTATTCAAAAATCAAATCAAAGAAATAAATAAAAAAGATGAACTTGATATTTACAGAAAAGAAAAATAAGGTATTAGTCCTTCTCACCAAATAAAACTCAGGCAATTCTTCTTCCTCAGAATAGCTATCCTTCCCTCATGTTTTACCAATGTTCCAAAACCATGTGTAAACTCCCACATGTCCTTCCTTCCCTGCGGTCAGAAGATACTGACTCACTTATCTGACTTCTAGCCCCCTGGAGGAGGGTTTGTATAGAAACATAGGGATAACATCATAGTTATGTGACCTTCAAATTAATAAAAACATACTTTTATCTAGTTTCTATGTTTACACACACTGGCTATGTGTTCCCCCTAGTGTCACCTTAGGCTTATTTTATACCATAGTCCAGCACAATTAGTCCTAGAGGCACTATGAATCTCATAAAACCTTAATTATTGAAGTTTGGTAGCATTAGGACATTAGCTCTCCTTCTGATGGTGACAACACACTCTAAGGCTCTATAAGAGCAGCCATTTTATGGGCTGTGAACCCTATAGTAGGACCCTCTATTATTTCCAGGGCTATATTCAGATAAACATACTTTATTTGATACAAAAAAAAATCCAGCAATGTTAATTTAGGTTAAAGGAATCTCTAGCCTTGGCAGGGAAAAGCACAAAAGGGGCACGCTCCCTATCTGTCTTTTCCTGCAAGGCTAGGAAACCAGCTTGCAAATAATTGTTTATCCAAGTACAACATTTTTTCAATATTATACAATGGCAAGAAAAAATCCTGGACTCTGATTGGTCTGTCTGGGGCTTGACCCGTGATGTTATTCCAGTACAACATCACGGGTCTAGTCTCAGCCTCACTATGAACCTGGAGATGAGCATTTTATGGAGCTTTTGATTGATTGTTTCATCTTCTCTTAAAAAACGAAAATATTTTTCCACACAAAAACATCTTTAAAATGATTTTTTTTTATTCTGTATAACAACGAGCCATTGTATAATAGCAATAATGCACTCCAGGGTGTGTGTCATTTGGGATAATGTCACACCTCAGTTGTTGGACACACTCGGCCTGCGGCCTCGTGCCCAACCACCTGAGGCATGATGTTATCCCAGCACGACACACACCCTGTCGGGCATTATTGCTTAATTCAACATGTCTTTCCATCATTTTCTACAATCCAATGTTTTATTATATCATAATTATCATGACAACAGGACTGTCTAAAGCCTTATTCCTTCATTCCTAAAGCTTGCGATTTCTAACAGGGCACCTGGCGGCTGCAATTTCAGCCATCAGCTTAACTTTTCATTTTGGCCTGGAGCCAATCCTGCAAGCTATTCCCTTTATCATTATTGCAAAGCAGTGCACAGATCGACCATTTTTATATCTCCTGAGGACACTACAGGGTTTTTCTTTCACATGCCCGTAGTGTCCTGCATTTCTTTTCTTAGATAAATATCTGAGGAGTGGATACAAGAGCAGCACTTGGATCCCCAGATGGAGGAGCCTAACATCACTCCATGGCAACAGTACACAGCTGTACTTCTCTGAAGAACGTCCGCTCTTGTTTACTATCACTGCAAGCGGTTTCAACATTTAGAGCCCAGTGGCTCAATTTCAGGGGATATTTCCTGCATGAACGTGCACAGAGTCCTTCACAAATGTGCACACACATTCTTTCACAAATGTGCACACATTCCACAAGGATGTCCACTACAAGGCTAGCTTAGCTTGGGAGAACAGCACAAAGTGCTCTTTGCTTTTTAATAGCATTGTTACCAATACAGGGCACCATTACTAAGGTTATCATAAAAACTGGGCATGACAACAGAGTGTACAATGAACTTTACTACCCTATACAGAAAGGGGGTGTCTCTTATTTATTTTAAAGATGTCTTAATCTAAAGAAAGAATTAAATATAGGGATAGTACAGATAAGGTTTAGAGAGATGTCAGGTTGGCCACCCTGAGATAAAATGTAAAGGATAGTCACAAAAAGATAAAGATGACAGAAAAGGGTGAGGGAAACAAACAAAAAGATTTTATTCTGCTCTGTCTTTTGACATCCAGTCACATTCCTCCCTACACAAGAAGGCAACAATGCAGTGTTGCCTGTATCCATAAGCCTTGGAAGGGTTGGAACCTCCACCCACTCTCTCCAGAATTAAATTAGAATGGTATTTCATCAGTGGTGATGAGAATTAATACAATCTACCACCATTCCTATTCCATCACTTTCCCTGAGGTTTGTGCCAGGCTGGCACATCGATCAACATATCGAACAATCTACATAACTTTAAACAATTTATTTTCTGCATCTGAGGCAACCTTGTCAGCACCATAATGAGATAAAAAAATCAGCATTCTTGTGTTAAGTCCCAGCCTGATGTTTTACATTGAAATTATAAGACTGGAGGGACAAATACTACCTCATTATTTGCATATTTTTATTTTTCATTAGGCTTAACCAGTATAGAGGGTTGTGGTCAGTCAGAACTGCAAATGTATTACCCCACAGGTAGTACTTGAGGGCATCTATAGCCCATTTCATGGCTAGGCACTCCTTTTCAACTGTGGAATATTTGCGCTCCCTCTTATAGAGCTTCCTACTCAGAAAGAGAATGAGATGTTCACCCTTCTGGTCATACTGGGTCAAAGCTGCCCCAATGCCTGTGTCAGAGGCATTGGTTTGTACCTCAAAAGGATTTGCTAAAGCTGGGCTCCACAGAACTGGATCTGAACATAAGATAGCCTTGATTGTCCTAAAAGCAGTCTTACATTCAGGAGTCCAATTCACCTTATTTGTATGGTTGTTTTTCATTAAGTCAGTCAGTGGTGTGGCAATAGTGGCAAAATCTGAAATGAAACACCTATAGTAGCTAGCGAGACCTAGAAAAGATCTTACATGCCATTTGATGTTGGGCCCAGGACTATTGTCATCAGCTTCCACTTTATCTCAGGTTTTCAGAACCTTTGCCTATTATGAACCCTAAATACCGGGTTTCAGTTTTTATAATGGCACATTTTAATAGATTTATGGTAAGGCCAGCATCCTTAATGCTTTTAACAACTGCATGAAAGTGCATTAAATGTGTGTCCCAATCTGGGCTATAAATCACTACATCATCCAGATAGACTGCACTGTACTGTTTATGGGGTCTCAAAACATGGTCCATGTACCTTTGAAAGGGAGCTGGAGCCCCATGTAGGCTAAAAGGCATTGTAGTAAACTGGTATAGCCCTATAGGGGTACAGAATGCTGCCAATTCCCGGGCCTGGGGTGCTAATGGTATTTGCCAATACCCTTTTGCTAGATCAAGGTACTGATGTACTGGGCAGAGCCTATCTGGTCTAACAAATCATCAATTCTAGGCATGGGGTAACCATCAAACTCAGAAACAGCATTTATTCATCCATCTGATGTCTAAACATAGCCTTACACCACCTTCCTTCTCATTGACTACCACTAGGGGTGAAGACCATGGACTGCGAGATGGCACAATTACATTTGCCTGTTCCATCCTTCTAACTTCTTCTATCACTTCCTGTCTGATCTTCTCAGGGAGTCTATAGGGTTTTAGGTGAATGGGTTCGGACTGGTTCACCTTTATTTCATGCACCACCCTTTTTGCTCTGCCTGGCTTTTTCGTAAATGTATTCTGAAAGTAAGTGAGGTGATCAATCACTTGCCTTTGAGGAGGAGATAACTCTGGACAGATTTATATAAGGTAATTATCTTCAGGAGGTTCCAACCATTCATAGGCCGCTTCTGTCTTTGTCCCTTGTTGTTCTGGGTGTATGAAACATACCTGAGTCTGGGGCTTCTCCATCCATTTTCTAAAGGAGGTTGGCATGATAAATGTGTTTTGCAGGTCTGTGTCCTGGCATTTCCAGCTCGTAATTAACCATGCTAGTCTGACGTATTATTTCATACGACCCTTGCCACCTCATTAACAACTTGATCTCTGTGGACTGTAGCAATACTAAGAACTTCTCCCTAGGTTCAAACCATTTATGCTTTAACCCAGCATCATACAGCTCTTTGTGGTTTTGTTGTTTTTGTTTCACATTCATATACGCCATTGTTACATATTTCACTAAACGTTCCCTTAGACAAGACACATACTGTAGGGCCAGATATTCAAACTGCGCCCAAAAAGTGCACAATAGCAGGAGCAAGCACAAGTCCATTGCACCCATGCACAACAGGCACGATATTCAAAAACTGAGCCGGCCAAACTGCGCCTACAGCCGACAACTGAATATCTCACAACCTGTGCCATAGCGCAACTAGGGAGGGGAAACTGAGCAGATCAGATGCGCCATAGCACAACCAGAGACACCCCCCAGCAGCAGGGCAGCAATGCAACTGCACAACCAGGGAGGTAGGGGCCCACCACCCATGCCACAGATAGGCACAGGAACACACAACAGAACAGACATCGTCCCCCCACACTCCATGCACTGCACAACTGGGGGAAGGCTAGAACAACCACCGGTCCATGGAGACCAGCAACCAACCCACAGCTGGGCCATGGTGCCCCATCACACCCCCCGGCAAGCTGTGACTGGCATACAAGGAGGGCTGACCACCCCATGCCACACCATCCCCCCGGTGCTCAGCACACCCTGCACTGTGACCCCTAGACACCCTGCCCAGGAGCAGCGTCCACCACTGCAGGAAACCACATGCATGCCACCACCCCCACTGTGACACTGCAACCCTGTGCACCACAGAACCATGCAAGGCAGCCCCACCATGAGCACCCATCAGTGGGTGGCAGCACACAGCGATGAAACAACAGCATACACAGTGCCACCATGTACAGCTCCCCTGAGGTACTGCTGAGAGACCAACCATGCGTCGGCACACAAGGTACCCCACACAGGACAGGGCATGCCCTGGACCCCACCACCAGTGGTACAGCACCCTGCACACTCTCCCAATGACACACCCCAACCCAGCACTGGCCACAACAGCCAGCGCAGACACCCACAGTGGTGCGTGGAAGCATGCATCATACCGGATGCCACACAGTGCATGGACAGACAGCCACCCATACCCAAGGGCACAACAACACAGGGACGCAGTGGCAGGGCAACCAAGCCCCCAGCGTGGGCCCATGTAAACTGTGTACACACAACCCACAGTCCTCCATGGCACTGGAGTGCCAGCCACCTTGCGCAGGCACTGTGGACCTGCACGCCACCAGCATTTTCCCGGAGCACAAGTCACAGACGGTGGTGCACATCCCCTGCAACACACACATGCCACACCATGGAGGTGGGTCAACAACTGTGGAGGCCACAGTGTCACCCGAGGCAGACATGCACCACACCAGTGACAGGAGGCAACCCAGCATTGAGACGGGTACAATGGCAGCCCTGCATGGGCAGCCACCATTAACATGCCAGCAGACCGAGCAGGTCTCAGACATGCATGGGTGTCAGCTGCACAGGCCATGGATGGGCTGACAGGGGTGCCATGGACACAGAGCATGCACCATGGACCACTGCACACAGCCATCCAGTGCACAGGGCACAACACACACACCACAGACACTGACTGATAGCTACCCCCACACCATAGTCACCTGCACACGGACACACACACACACACATACCCATGACTGCACCACCCTTGACGCCATGTACACCACTGCAGCTGAGCACCTATAGCCCGCTGCAAATCAGAGACCACCACAGTATTCATATCAAAATATCTGTATTAAAACAACATATAAAAGGTAACTATGTCTAATAATATATACAAGGTGGGGAGAGGGCCACAAACAAGGTGGGGGTGGGTAAGGGGCAGGGGTGGACAAATGGGACAGGAAAGGAGGGGTGTGAGGGTGGGTCCAGGGGAGTAGGGGATATCAGGGGCAGAAGGACTTTTAACAGGAGCCCCACTCCCCGCTCTGGCTTCTCCGCTGCCTGTGCCTCGTCTATCCGGCAAAGGATATCCAGGGACACCCTTGCCACCTGCAGGATCTCCCGCAGTGCATCCCAGATCTCGTTGAGCTGGTGGATACCTAGGACAAGGGAGCACAGTCAATAGGTGTGAATGCACTGCCCCATACAGCCCACCCACTGTGCATGGCATACAGCCGTGGGACATACCTCTGTGATGGTGTGTGACCACCCGCATTGATAACGTCCACATGACCTGCCCACCCAGGCGCATACAGCCATGTGGAATGCTGCACACACCCACCCACCGGCCAAGTCATGCACAGCACCACCGTGGCCGCTTAGTGACATGGCTATGTGGTGCAAAGGCAGTGGCACAGCCATGTACCCGTGCATGCATGGACCACCATTGATGCATCCAGACATGCATTGCCACTGGACAGTGCTGACTGTAACAAGTTGCATGCATGGCAGTGGTGTCGATGGATGGTGACCATGCCCTGCTGCCCACCCTGTTACACAGCATGCAATAGTAATCATGGAGGTATGGCACTCACCATCATCGGGCCGGTCCCTTGGGCGCTGTGGACCCTCGCCCCACCTGGCCTCCCTTTCCTCTGCGTTGCGCCGCAGCTCACGGGCCAGGTGCTGCTCCTCTGGGCCTGTGGTGCAAACATGGAGAGAGGAACATCAGTACAATCCCGTAGCAAAGTCCCCCTGCTCCCAGGTGTGTGCCATCCCACCCAGCCAGACCACCCACCACCCCACACCCTGATAACACCACCAAAGCCAACACCAGACAGTCCCTCCCCATGTGCTTACACATACAACCATGATACCCATATGGAAGATAAAAGTGTGTTGATGTAACACCTACCTGGCCGTGGCACCATGCCCCTCCTGGCATGTCCCTGCAGGTGGACTAGCAGCTCCAGCTCCCTCTGCCGCAGGTCCCCATACCTATGGCAGCACTGCTCAGCAGTTCTCCCCATCCAGTGGCCCCCTCCAGTGCAGTGGCCACCTCCTCCCACACCTGGCTCCTGGACCTGTCCAGGGGTGCCTCCGCAAACAGTGGTCCATGGTGTGGCTCCAGTATGGCCACTAGGTTGGCCAGTTCCACCTGCGTCCATTAAGCAGCCCTCCTGCGTGCCATTCCCTCAGCTCGGTCTGCAAATATGGTGCTCTGCAGCACGGCTCCCCATGTGCAGATGCTGCGCAGTACAGCACTGCCATTCCCTATCGTGCTGTCACCAACCAGCGCAGTAGTTGTGCACTCATGCCTGATGCATGGCGCCTACGGGCAAAGGTCGGGCACAGGGTCAAGGGTCTCTGGTGCACGGACACACACAGTGCCATTGGAACCCAATGCATGTAGTGCGATTGGCTGCCTGGATGCTACCTCCAGTAGCAGCCTACTGCGCTGTTGCCCCAGTGCTCCTATGATGGCCCAGTGCCACAGCGCCATGTAGGTGAACATCGCTATAGCACCACTGGCACAATGGTGGCCGTGCCTTGCATTGCTTCCCCTGCACAGCACATCAGCAGCACGGCAGATGCCTGTGTCAGCAACCCGGGCATGCGCAGTGAGGTGTGTACTACGCATGTCACAGAACTGTGCCCTTGGCTCAGCACATTCAACACAATTGCGCAAAGCGCAACAGCGTGATATTCAGTCGTCATATACAAAACAGCTAATCAGCCATGCAATGGCACAGCACTGCAATTTGCATCCACTTAAAGTTGCGCCTTGCCTCATTTGCATGGGTCACGCTATAAAAGTATGACATTGGGCTGCTGTGGCCATAGTCGATTACTGCAGTCTATTAGTGAGTTGCATGCTGTTTGGGAGTGTGGACTGTGGATTTAGGGACATGCATGGGACTGCATAGTCACAGGTAACAACTGCCATTCTTACAGGCTAAAAAATGACTGAGCAAGTTGTGGGAGAGGAGGAACACAGTGGTGGGAGGAGGAGGAGGCCTAATTTTACCAAGGCCGAGACCGAAGCCCTGTTTGAGGCCTACCTGGATCAGGAGCCGCTTCTCTGCGGATGGCAGGGAACATCTCAAGCCCGTGCTGCTGCATGGGAGGAGGTGGCACGTGCTGTGAACCTGCAAGGCAGCCACCAGCACTCTGTGCAGGAGTGCAAGAAGAAGATGGGCACAGACAGGAGGAGGATAAAGGAGAAGGTGGCTGCCATCAGGGCAGCATGAGCTACGACAGGTGGGGGAAAGCCAGAGGTGGTTTACCTGACCCCACAGAAGGAGAGGATTGCTGGAAGCATGCAGCGCTGTGCCATTGCGGGTGTTCTGGGTGGTGGCTTCTTGATGGGTGGTGGCCCATCACTGCATGGTAAGTCATGGTCTGTCTATGGGGGGGCAGGGTAGGTCACATGCAGTAACGCAACTTTGTTTTCCCTTACAGATCCTGAGCATCTGCATGGGTCAGCGGTGGTGGGCCTGTCCACTGAGGACAGTCAGTTGGAGATGGAGGAGGGCCCATCCACCTCCACAGGTATACGTGGCTCAGTGCAACAGTGGGCCTGCCTGGCTGTCCACACTGATGTTGTTGTAACAGATGCGGAGGAAGCCCTGCCCATGTCCCAGTGTGACAGTGTACATGGATGCCAGCATGTTGTGACTCAGGCCGGTGCAGAGTCCATCACCAATGATGATGTTGCTAATGGCATGGGCAGTGACACGTGTGTGCCATGGGATGGCCACACATCAGGTAACATCACGGCCATGGCTGTGGGTGGTGCTGCCATGGAGGCCTGTGTGTCAGCACAGTCCCAGCCTGTGCCTGTCAGCGCCAGTGGGGCAGCACTGGTGTTTGTTCTGGATAGTGGGACTGTTGCAGCCACTGCAGTGGCACCACTGGGCCCTGGGGAGTGGCAGCCAGAGGGGCAGCATCAGCAGTCGGCCAATGGGCTTGGGGGTACAGGGCCCAGCAGCAGCGTCTGTGCACTGCCTGTGGACATGCCCGGACCTGGTCCTGGTGCGCAGTGCCCACCCTCAAGGGGTGCTGAGCATCAGGGCCGTGCACACCCTAAGGGACAGGATGCTGAGGAGGCAGATGACCTCTTGGATGAGCACACCCGCCTACTGCAAGCATCAGTCCAGCAGCAGATATGGCTTGTGACGTCGGTGGTTGCACTGCATGTGGCTCTGGAGTGGGCAGAGGAGCATCGCAGCAGAGACATCACTCTGATCCTGGCAGGGATGGACCAGTTGCAGGAGGATGTGACTGCTGCCATTGACAGACATGCACAGGCATTCACTGCTGTCATGGCCACAATGGGCACACAGTCATGTGCCCATGCGTCGAGGACACCACGCAGTGCACTGTCCACCCACTGTTCCTGGTGTCGTGCGACACCCTCCCTGTTGACACCGGGTTCTGTGGGCATCCCAAGCACACCTGGTTCAGGCATGTTCAGTGTGTTGCAGACCCCTGCACAAGCAAGGTCGTGTTCACGCAGTGGAACCTCTGGGGGACCATCTGTGCCACCCCATGAGGCCAGTGGTCAGCCTGTCAGTGCTGGCGGGTCTCGGCAAGGCCGCCCATGTATCCGTGGTGGCCAGGGCACTGTGTCGCATGACTGACCTGTCTCCCAATGCGGCTACTGTCTGGTGCTGCCCTGTGTGCATTGTGTCTTTCAGTGGGCAGTGCACAGGTGGGTATCCGGCCCTGCACGTGGACACACATTCCATCTGCACACCCTCCCGGCTGCTGTCCGCAGTTGTGTGTGCATGATGATGCCTGTATTGCACTGTACACCAATGTGCCAAGGTGCTCAGCATCTGACACATGCACATAGACAGGCAGTGGGCGTGGTGGTCTGTGGACATGTGTGTGGCTAGGGGTAGCATTCTGGGTCGGTGTGTTTCCTACCCTTTGTGCAAGTTTGGTGCATTGTGTGTGTGTGTGTGTGTGTCCGTCTGCGTGGCATGTTAGACCTCACCCATCCCTGGTTGTGTGTGTGGTTCCATGCCCTGCCACTTCCCTTGATGGCATGCACCCCTGTTGTGTGTCCATGCGTGTTTGTGGGTTATGCCTTAGCCACTGGTGGTCGCACATGGCCCCATGACTTACCTGGGTTGACTGAAGTGCTCCTCCGTGATGGTGTGCCGGTGCAGTTGTGCCAGCCAGAGCAGTCAGGGGTCCTGTCACCCAAGGGTGGGCTGCCCATCACCATCGTCACCGGCATCCTCGTCATCCCTATCGCTGTCCCCCTCTTCGACCTGTATGGCTATCTCACATTCGTTGGCCATGTTGTGCAAGATGCAACAGGCCAGGAATAGCCCACAGGCCTTTGAGGGGCTGTACTGTAGGGCACCGCCGGAGGTGACCAGGCAACGGAAACGTGCCTTCAGCATCCCGAACACCCACTAGATGACATTACGTGTGGTGGCGTGTGCCTCATTGTAGCATTGCTGCGATGGGGTCGCGGGCCACCGGTTGGGTGTGACCAGCCAGGGACGGAGTGGGTATCCACTGTCAGCTGTGTGTAGAGGGTGGAGGTTAGTTTGGTGATCAGCATCACCCTGCCCCGGGCCATGTAGGCCACTACTCATGTCACCTCTGACCATGCCCCCCCAGGCCCTATGATTGTCCATGTGGTTTGCATACCCACCCACTAGGTGGCTAGTGGGGATATCCCCACTCTCAAATCTGTGGCACACTGCTGACTGGTGCCAGATGAAGGCATTGTGTGCTCCCCCAGGGTGCGTGGCACAGACATTGATTATGCACCCCCTGGCATAGCACACCACCTGGCAGTTGATGCTGGCATAACCCTTGGGGCCATGTGGTGTGCGGATGGCCACATTGGTGCAGTCTATTGCCCCTAGCATACCAGGTATACATGCTGCCCTGTGGAACTCCTGTATGTTTGCTGTGCACTCCACCAGTGTGCTGGGGAAATGGATGTACTCCGCAGCATGTGGCAGCAGTGCGCTGAGGAATTGGGTGAGGTGGCGTGACGTGGCTGACTGAGTTATGCCTGTGGTGTCCCCAGTTGGTCTCTGGAAGGTACCCGTGGTGAGCAAGCACATGGAAGCTGTCACTTTGGTCTCCAATGACAGAGAATGGCTCCGTCGTGTGGGTGCCTGCATCACATCAGTGCACAGCTCACAGAGCCACCTCAGAATTGCCCGATTCAGGCGGTACCAGTCCACAATCTCAGTATCACTGTACAGCTCAAAGCTGGTGCAGGCTCGGTACTGCCTGTTGGGGGCATACCACCGATGGGCCCTTCCATGGCCATGCCCCCCTGCTGCCCGCCTTCTCACCCCCCTCATAATGGCCTCCATCTGGAAGGTGGCACTGGCCATGTCCCTGGCTTGTGTTCACCCCCGGCAGCTGTTACTGTATTCCCCCGCTGTCCTCATTGCTACTCCCCCTGCACTGGGAACACCTGCCTGTGCTTGCCTCACTGCTGTGTGGTGTACCTCCCCCTTGTGCAATGTCTCCCCACACCTTCCCCTGTGGCTATTGCTTCCAGGTGCCCTTTCCTGCCTGGCCCTGTGTGTCCCTGCTGCCCAATGTGTCCTGCAGTGTTTTGCTCTCATATGTGGCTTCCCCTGTAGCGTTCTTGTGCCTCTTCCTTGCTCCCTTTTATTTTGGCTCATTTCTGCTATGGCGCAACTTCCGCTTGCTCCACTATTGCGCATGGCACAAGTTGTTGAATATCGCACTGCACCATTTATGCATGGTTCCTCCCCCTTCAGTTGCGCATGCCTTCATTATCATTGTGCTGTTGCTCAGCATGATTTGGGGGGGCGCAACTGCCTCCTGCTGAATATCGCACAATGGCGCATTTTCGTACTTGCGCAGGTGCAACCCTATTGCGCATGGCTCAACTCTTTTGAATATCTGGGTCATAGTCTACAATGTTAGAACATTCAACACTTTTACCAGCTTCCCAATGCTCTTTAACAACATATATAAGTCCCCTTGGGTTGTGACTGTATAATAGTGTGAATGGAGAGAATCCAGTGGCAGCTTGGGGTACCTCCCTATAAGGCAAATAGGAGGTAGAGGAGCAATTTATCCCAGCCTCTGCCCTCTTCATGTACATATTTCTGGAGCATCTTTTTGAGTGTTTTGTTAAAACGCTCAACTAATCCATCCATTTGAGGATGTTAACGGGGAGGTTCTCAATGCTAATACTCCTAAAAGTTGGTACAATTATTGTAACATGATTGAGGTAAAGTTACTGCCTCAGTCAGTTAGGATAACCTTCAGTATTCCCATCCTACTAAATACTTTAGCCAACTCCTCAGCTACACGAGAAGTGGTAACCGTTCTCATAGGAATGGCTTCTGGCTAATGGGTAGCATAATCTCACACAATCTGTATATATATTGTTTATCCTTAGAGCTCTATAGTAGTGGTCCCACCACATCTATTGCCACTCTGTCAAAAGGGATTATAACATAAGGGATGGGTTGAGAGGGACCTGATCACTTTCCCCCCTTGGGCTACTAATTGGCATTTGGCACATGCCCAGCGATAAGCATCAATATCCTGGTGTACCCCTGGCCAATAAAACTTGGATAAAATGCACTGTACTGTCCTAACCCTCCCTTCATGACCAGCCATAGGGATATCATGTGCAAGATGTATCACCTGTTCCCTATACTTTTTGGGGTGTTACCCCCAGACAGCGACATTCCACCAGCGAAGTCCCCCACAGTGACTACAGTGCCAAGCCACAGTGGGAGACTCACTGGAACCCAGCGCTGTCTGTCAGGGGTCCTGCAACCCCCCAAATCAGCTCTGACTGGAGTTGAGAATCCCTAAGTGGGGGGGTGCAGGGGCGCAGCCCCTCTGCATGGGGTTCAGGAGGTGATGCCTGAAGGCAAAAAGTACAAAGAGTCGACCTGCAGCCGACTGCAGAATGCAGTCGATCTGCCGGTGTCGCTGACGGGGTGTTCGACAAAATTTTTGTCAGACTCCCATCGTGGATCCCTTTTTGGGCAACATCAATTGTTCTGCTTCACAGTTAATAGCAGGATCAACAGTTATTCTATACAAGATGTTATTTTTCAACAAAAAATGAGAGTGTCCAGACTTTTCTTCATTGTCCACCTGTGAAAATAAAGGTTTTAAAGAGTCATCTGCCAATTGTTTCTGATTAATATTATTTGGCAGCCCTGGAACCAAGTCGGGTATACCCTCTGGATGCTGATCTTTCCAGGCCATTTTGCCCCTTTATTGTGTTTTGTGACTTCCTTGTTTTACCCTTTGTGTCAAAATAGTCTCCCTCAAAAGGGAAAACAGAGTCTAGCTGTGCCTTGGCCTGAGACCTTGTAACCACATTCACAGATGAACGAAAAGTCTGATGATTTTTCAAAAAGGGCCTCAAATTGGGGAAAGTTCTTTCCAATAATAACAGGCACTGGCAAATGAGGTACTAGGCCAATTAGAACTTTGCTGCATTCATTATTGACAGCAAGTTCTATGTGTGCTGTATGATACTGATGTACTGTATGTCTCCATGTACACACACAACTGCTGTGTCTGTCTGGGCTATGTCACATTTAGGGGCCAAGTCTGCGCTCACCGTTTGCTTGTTTCCTGAATCCAAAAGTCCCTATGTCCGCTGGGCCCTAGTCCCACAGATTTCACATACCCAAAACTGGCTAAAGCCAAATGAGTTGGCTCATTTCGTTTATTTGGAGAGTTTCTAATTATGTGACTTTTACAAGGCATCCACAACAGATAAGGTCCTCATATGAAATTCTACCCCTCTTCTATCTCATCTATTATATTGAGACTGTCTCTTATTCTGGTTAGGATAGTAAGGTCTTACCAGTCCTGCAGATGGTCTTGGGCTGCTTTGCTGTCCTCTGTTCTTGAAAGTCTGAACAGCTAAATAATCCTCAGCCAGCCTAATGGTCTCCTCAGCTGTTTCAGGCTTATGCTCCTCAACCCATAATTGAACCTCAAGGGGCAAAACTTGAATAAACTGCTCGATGATGATTAATTCCATAATCTGGTCGACAGTCTTGATAGTAGGTTGCAGCCATTTCCCACAATAATCCTTTAAACTAGTGTAGGTTTCTCTGAGGGTATCATAACTGGTCATTTTCTGGGAGCAAAGCCATTGGGCCCTCCCAGATAAGTAGGTTATCAATCTAATTACTCACTGATCCTGGGGCCAGTTGCAAGTCTGGGCTACCCTCTTGAAAGTTGTGAGATACACCTCAATGTCATCGCTCTCAGTGAACTTAGTTAATTTTATGTCTCTTGGCCCAGCTCTCTCTAACTGTCCTTGTGTCATCTCCTGGATGGCTTTCAGTGTGTTGGTCCCTTTCTCATCCTTGTGCCTTCTCTCCTCCACTTGGATCCATCAGTCCTCATCCCTCTGACTCCCGGTCTTCTTCTCACTGGTATTCCATCTCGAGTTGGTGTAAGCAAAGCCACTTCAAGAGCTCATTTGGATCACCAGGTGTGGGAGGCATCTGTCGCTCCTGTGGCTTCTGCACAGCTGCTTCAAGTCCTTCATCTTTGGAGTTCTTCACCTTGGGTCCAATTACTGGTCCCAATCCTGGCAGCAACTTTTCTCCAGTCTTCTCAGTGACTGAGCATGTCACATGTTGCACACTAATGTCTGTCTGGTCCCTCTTCTGCATCTGTCAGGGTGCTTATGTGGCAACACCTCCTGGTAATGCCTCCTGGGCAGCTTTGATGTATCAGGTTAAATCCCCACTTCTTACACCAATTGTAAGCACATGCGATTCAATGATAGACACCAGACAGAAAAATAAAGTGCATAAAAAACGCAAGGACTGCATTTATCATTTTATTCGAAAATCAAATCAAAGAAATAAATAAAAAAGATGAACTTGATATTTACAGAAAAGAAAAATAAGGTGTTAGCCCTTCACACCAAATAAAACTCAAGCAATTCTTCTTCCTCAGAATCCCTGTCCTTCTCTGTATATGTAATACCAATGTCCCAAAACCGTGTGTAAACTCTTACATGTCCTTCCTTCCTTCTCTGTGGTCAGAAGATACTGACTCACCTATCTGACTTCTAGCCCCCTTGAGGAGGGTTTGTATAGAAACATAGGCATGACATCATGGTCATGTGACCTTCCAATTAATAAACATATGCATTTATACAACTTCTGTGTTTACACACACACTGGCTATGAGTTCCCCCTAGTGTCACCTTAGGTTTATTTTATACCATTATCCAGTACAACAGTCCTAGAGGCACTAAGGATCTCATAAAACCTTAATTATTGAAGTTGTGCATCATTAGAACATTAGCCCCTCCTTCTGATAGTGACATCATACTCTAAGGCTACTACAAGAGCAGCCATTTCGTTGTCTGCCAGCCCTATAGTAGGAACCTCCATTATTTCCAGGGCTATATTCAGGTAAACATATTTTAATTAATACAGAAAAAAAACCTGAACAATGTTAATTTAGACTAAAGGAATCTTTAGCCTTTGCAGGGAAAAGCAGATGAGGGGCATATTCCCTATCTGTCTTTTCCTGCAAGGCTAGGAAACCAGCTTGCAAATAATTGTTTATCCAAGAACAAAATCTTTTCCATATTCAACATATCATTCAGTCATTTGCTACTAGCCTGGGTTTTATTATATCACAATTATCATGACCACAGGGCTGTCTAAAGCCTTATTCCTTCATTCCTAAAGCTTGATTTTTCTAACAGGGCACCCAGCAGCTGCAATTTCAGCCATTGGCTTAACTTTTCATTTTGGCCTGGAGCCAATCCTGGAAGCCATTCTCTTTATCATTATGGCTAAACATTGCACAGACCGACCTGTTTTATAGCCCCTGAGGACACTACAGGGCTTTTCTTTCACATGCCCATAGTGTCCTGCATTTCTTTTCTTAGATAAATATCTGAGGAGTGGACACAAGAGCGGCACTTGGATCCCCAGAGGGAGGAGTGCATCATCATTCCATGACAACAGTACACAGCTGTACTTCTCTGAAGAATGGCTGCTCTTGTTTACTACTGCTGCAAGTGGTTTCAACTTTTAGAACCCAGCGGCTCAATTTCAGGAGATATTTCTTGCACAAAAGTGCACAGGGTCCTTCACGAATGTGTGCACACATTCCTTCGCAAATGTGTGCACATTCCACAAGGGTGTCCATTATGAGGCTAGCTTAGCTTATGAGAACAGCGCAGTACCTTTGCTTTTTAATAACATTTTTCTTTCTTTTACAATACAGGGCACCATTACTAAGGTTTTCATAAAACTGGACATGACCAACAAAGTGCACAACAAACTTTACTACTCAATACAGAAATGGGGTGTCTCTTATTTATTTTAAGAAGTCTTACTCTAAAGAAAGAATAGAACATAGGGATAGTACAGATAAGGTTTAGAGAGATGGCAGGTGTGCCACCCTGATGTGAAATGTAAAGGATAGTCAGAAAGCGATAAAGATGACAGAAAAGGGTGAGGGAAATAAACAAAAATATGTTATTCTGCTCTGTCTTTTGACATCCTGTCACACATTCATCCATTCCACACTGCTCTAGTGTGTAATTTGGTTTAGTTTAGATATTGTTTATTTTGTGGCAGCAGAGGCTTTTGTTGTTGTTCTTAATAAGGTCAGGCTTTAGGTTTTTGTTTAGTGTGACAGAATTATATAGCATAATACTGGCTTTACCAATCACTCATATAATGCAAGCTTCCCTGGATTTGGGAATAGTCCCAAATGAGTAGAAATTGCTATGATAGTCCCTATTTTAAAAAAAGGGTCAAGAACTAGACCTGAAAATATTAACCCTATTAGCTTGACCTCCTTGATAGGTAAAATAATGGAAGGATGTAATCGGGACAGTCAAGCAACTGAAGCAACAAGCAGCTCACCTGAGTAGCTGAGGAAGCCAAATCTCCAGCCTGATAACTTTCGAGGCAGCCCCCCCCCCCAAGCTAGGCACTCGGGACAATCAAGCAACTGAAGCAACAAGCAGCTCACCTGAGTAGCTGAGGAAGCCAAATCTCCAGCCTGATAACTTTCGAGGTAAAGAGAGACTCTTCTCTTCGCCTGGACGCCTGCAGAGGGGTGCTACCTGATGAACACTTATATTTTATGAACTTTGTTCCTGTTCACCACTGGGTGGGCTTGTTATTTGATTCTCTTTGTGCTACTAATGCTGAAGTGTAAAGCTAGGGACTCACTGGCTTTTCTAGAGTTGCCTTGCTGATTTCATCTTAAAGCCAGATATACCAAGCAGCTAATATAGATCAGACTTGTTTAATATGGTGGTATTTGGAGCTAATTGCTGATTACATCTTAAAGCCAGATATACCAAGCAGCTAATATAGATCAGACTTGTTTAATATGGTGGTATTGAGCTAATTGTGCTTGTTACTGAAGGCATTAGGTTAGCTGGGTCCTAGTGTGACCTCATTTTGGAATAGCTCTGTTTGCTTAGAGTGGAGCTCCTTTGTGTAAGGCACAACATATTCTCCCGCTGCATAGTAATAGGAAGGCTTTGTTTTCTCCACTACATGGCAGCTCCCCAAGCTAGGCACTCGGGACAATCAAGCAACTGAAGCAACAAGCAGCTCATCTGAGTAGCTGAGGAAGCCAAATCTCCAGCCTGATAACTTTCGAGGTAAAGAGAGCCTCTTCTCTTCGTCTGGATGCCTGCAGAGGGGTGCTAGCCCGAAGGCGCTTCGTGCCGTCTGCCCCGCCCGTCCCAACCACCCTACCACCCAGGGGCAGCTGTCAATTTAAGGATCCACCCCGTGACATCACATCCGGTGACATCACGTCCTGTTGATCACATCCGGTGACGTCACGTCCTGTTGCCCAGAACCTATCTCCCCACTTTCCCATTTGCAGGTTATACCTGCTGGCCACTAGAGGGACCTATGCTCCCTCACTACTTCCTACTCCTACCTGTACAGCACTACTTCCCTGGGATCTTGCTCACCACAATGTATTGGCCCTGCCTCATGCTCTGCCTGTGCCTATCCCCACTATCAGTGCACTTACCCACTTACTCATCTGCTAGTCCACACTGTGCCCTGGCACCCCTCCCTCCCCTTGCTCCTGAACCTCCTCTCCTAACCCTTGGGACCTCTGTTTGTCCCCGTCCCCCCTGCCCTCCCCCTAGCTTTCTCTTCTCAGGCACATCTGGGTGTCTTCTTATTCTTGCTTTCCCTCCTGTACCTCCCTGCCCACCCCGGCTCCCTTAGCCTCCCTCCCCCTCATGTCCAATCATAGGAAAACCTCTCACCATCTCCCAGCCAGGGTGTTAGTCATGCTACTACTCCTGTCAGGAACATTCATCAAACCCTGCCCGGTTCCCAGGGGCTTCCAACTCGCCCACAGGCCTATGCATGGTCTCCATGAATATCTGTAGCCTCCTAAAAAGTTTGACTCACTACAATGCCTGGTCACATCAATTAACCCTGATGTCATCACCCTGGTTGAGACTTGGCTGTCGAAATCCTCCCCTGACTCCCTAGTCTCCCTTCCTGGTTTCACCGTTTTCCGGTCCGACCGTGTTGGGAGATGGGGCGGCGGCTGCGCTATTTATGTCAAGGAATCTCTCCCCGTACTAGCCCTGCCCACTCCCATCCTTGACTCCAGGGCCCAGGCGCTTATGCTGAAACTAACCCCTGACCCTTTAAAGGGACCTTTATCTGACTACTGCATACGTGCCCCAGGGACCAGCACGAGGCCATTGCCTCTCTTACAGAATACCTTACCTCTCTACCTCCTTCTGCTGATCAAATTCTGGTGGGTGACTTAAATGTCAACTGGCTCAGCCCCTCCTCCTCTCCCGAGACTCCTTTTCTGCAATAGACCTAAGGCAACTAGTTACCCACCCTACCAGGACTAACCCCAAGAGGGCTCCAGTACCCTGCTTGATGTGGTACTCACCAACCGCCCTAATCAGATCCCCATACAAGTCCTCCCAGACTCTCTCAGCGATCACTCCCCATTCTATTCCACTGGTCTACCTCAGTCCCCAAACCCATAGCACAGTCCACATGCGGTGGCGTCTAATACCTGGTGGACTGATAAAACTAAGGAACTTCTGTCCCAAATTGACTGGTCTCCTATACAGGCAACTCCTGACATCGACACAGCTCTCTCCTTCTTTACCCAAACTTTTAATAATGCCTGTGATATCTTTGCCCCAGTGTTGACCCATCGTTCTAAAAGGAAGAATGCCCCTGGGTTACCCCAGCTTTGATCCACCAGCTCAAACATAGGCAACCTATGGCACCGCACATTGAGACTGGCCAGCCCGATGACAGGTGGTTATATGCTGCCGCCCGAAACAAGTGCACTCGGGCCATCAGAAAGGCCAAGTCTGAGCACTATCGGTCCTCACTCACTGCCTCATGGGGGAATCCCAGAACCTTCTGGGATAACATTAAACAGTTAAATGGGAATGCACACCCCCCCACCCACCCAGATCAACATTAATGGTGTGATCTCCTCAGACCAAGCCCTCATAGCCAACCACCTCAACACCTCATTGAATGACCTTAGCCCTATCCTCCTACAAATTTTTTGACCCTCCTCCCCAGCACCTGCCGTAAATCTTTCTCGCCCTTATTTTTCTCCTCCACCATGTTTCTGCCCAAGAACTTAGAGCCACCTTGTCACTGCCCTCAAGAGTAATAGTACAGGCAGTGACACCCCAGATCCGTGTATCCCTACGGCTGGTCTTAGACACAGTCCCTTACCGATCACATGCCTCATCAACCACTCTCTTTGCCTGTCGAAGGTTCCAACTGCCTGGAAAGTCACCACCGCACCCCTATCTTTAAAGGTGGTGATAGGACTGTGGCTGGAAACTATCGACCGATCTCTCTCCTCTCTCCAAGGCCTTGGAAAAAGTGGTGGCCTCTCAAATCTCTGACTACCTCTTCACCTACAATGTCCTTTGTCCTGAGCAGCATGGCTTCCTAGCAGGCCACAGTACCAACACAGCACTCCTAGAGTTCTCCAACTTTCTCCACTCCTCCTTAGACACTGGTTCTCTGGCTGGTGCTGTCTTCATTGACCTCTCGAAAGCTTTCAACACTGTCTCCCACCTCCTCCTTCTTGATGCCCTTAGTCTCTCTGGTTTTGCTGCTGGGCCTATCTCTTGGTGCACCAGTTATCTGTCTGACCAGCTCGACGTATAAAATTAATGGGACCTACTCAGACATCTGTCCCATCTTCTCTGGGGTTCCCAGGGCTCCATTCTGGGCCCCCTTACTATTCTCCTTTACCTTACCCCTTCCACGCTCTTGCTCGGGGAACATTCTATTGTACGCTGATGATGCAGTCATCTTTGCCTCAAGTCATAACCCTATTGCCCTCCAGGACTTGCTGCAGAAGTCCTCGCTGGCTTGAGGGCTGGTTCAAGGAACATAGATTGTGATAAATCTTAAAAAACAAAACCATGTTCTTCACTCATCCCCAAAACAAGTCCTGCAACTTCAAACTCCTCATTCACTCTGGATCCTCATTCCCACTCAAACAAGTTTGCTCCTATAAATACCTAGGGATCCATTTTGACCCCTCCTCTCCTTCCATGGACACATCGCTGCCTAACCACTGCCACTAATATCCGATTGGGCATCTTACGCCGGTATAAACACTGCCTCCCCAGAGGCTCTTGACTTCATGATCACCTCCTCTATCCTGTCCCTAGTGGCTATGGACTGCCAGTGTATGGTGCTGCTGATCAGACCGCACTCCATAAAATTCGCACTACTCTGAATAAGGCCTGCAGGTTAATTACTGGAGCACCTAGGATGACACACACCTGTCTACTGTATGCTAAAGTGCTGGTACTTGATCTCGACAGGCGCCTCAAATATCTTACCTGTACCCTTACAAAAGACCTCCTTGGGCTTTCCCCACCAGGATTGACCACCACCATCGCGCGCTCTGTCCCACTAGTTCATACTCGGACCTCTGGGAAAACCTCTCTGTTATCCCTAGAGCTAGGACCTCTCACGGCCAAGAGCCTTCAGCTTTAGGGCCCCTCCTGGTTCAACACACTGCCCCCCTCCATCTCTGAAGCTCCAACTATATTGTGCTTCAAAACTTCCTTCATAATCCGCCTTATTAACACCCGATGCTGTAACTGCCGCTAGTCAAAGCCGAACTCAATACTTATGACAAAGCTATTACTAAGCTGCTAAGGACGACATAACTCTGGTATTGTTTGCATCCATCCTACCTGTACCAGCTTGTTTGTATCTATGTCTTAATTTACTGTTATACTTATGTGTTGTACTGCTATACTGTGTATTTTGGTTTGTCTTACTGTGACAAGGTACCTTTGTAAATGAGCCTACGGCTCAAAGGTTTTCCAAACTGCTGTTTAAATAAAATAAAATAAAATAAATAAATAAAATTAAAAAGATCATATCTTAGAACTTGTAAAAGATAACAACCTAGGTGACATGGCACAGCATGGGTTCACCAAGTCGAGAGCATGTCAAATTAACCTATTGGCATTTTATGAAAATGCTAATCGTGAGTTGGATTTTGAGAATACAGTGTACGTGATCTATTTAGATTTTTCTAAGGTTTTTGATAAATTGCCTCATTATGAATTATTATCTTTACTGGAAGGGATTAACATTAGTTGAAACATCTGCAATTGGGTGTCAGATTGGATCCAGGGTAGGAAATAGAGGGTGGTGATAAATGGGTCTTATCCTGCTGGGCCGCAATTACTAGTGGGGTCCCATGGGGTTCCGTTTTGGGCCCAAGCCTCTTCAATATCTATATCTTTTCATTAAAACTGAACAATCCAAACATCTGCCTACACAAGTTTGCTGATGATTACAGGATAGGGACTGTGGTAAATACACAAGAACATTTGAAAGCTTTACAGGAGGCCCTCGATGAGCTATCAGAATGAACAGTTGAATACTGCTAAATGCAAGGTCATGCATTTTTGCAGTAAAAATGAAAAGATGTCCTTTAAATTACCTAACATCCCACTAGAGGATACTAATGAGGAGAAAGGTTTGGTAATAATCATTACAAATGACCTTAAATTTAAATCCCATTTTAGGACCCAGACTAAGAAAGCAAATCATAACCTTAACTGTATTTTCAGATTCACAGCAAGTAGGAATAAAAATGTACTTCTTCCCCTGTATAATGCCTTGGTTAGGCCTCACCTAGAGTATTGTGTGCAGGTCTGGTCGCCACAAAATAGACGGGATATAAACCTACTGGAGGGTGTGCAGCATCGATTTACTAAATCGGTGGAAGGTCTAAAAACTAGATCTTATAATGATAGAATGTCATCACTCAATTTATATTCCTTCTATTACAGGATGCACAGGGGCAATCTGTGTCTTCTTTATAGACTACTAGATGATGATGTACTTATGGCAGAGATGGGTTTTCAGTATAATATGACTTGGATCAGTTCTAAGAGACACAACATATAGCTTTTACGCAGTAAATGGAATCAGAACCAACATAAATTTTGATATAGTCAGAGGGTTGTAACATCATGGAATGATATTTCAATAAATATTGTTAACAATTCTAACATGAACAACTTTAAGAATAGTTTAGACAGGTATTATGGGGATAAGGTATTTCAGTTTTAAATTAAAATTCTAGGATGGCAAACTGGTAAGGACGTTGTGTCTGTTAGCTTGACTCTACCTATGAAACCTGCAATATAATAATTAAGGGTAACTGTTTCTGGGCTCAGTAAACAGTAATTCAGAGAGGGTTTTGCTAATTGCAGCCACTGTCAGTATGTATTGTGCATAGCCCCCCCCCCCGGGATTAACTTTAAAGTTCCAATCCACACCAAATCTCTGGGAAATTTCAATAAAGCTCAGTAAAGTCAGGCAGGCTTTAGTTTTCTATCTAGTGTGACAGACTTAATATAGTAATATAAAATATTAAATATATATATATATATATACACACACACATACATACATATATATATACATATATATAAATATATATATATATATATATATATATATATATATATAACATCACACATGCCCCCACAATGCAAAGCATCATGGGCTGCATATGCAAATCACCACAGAATGTTATGCTGGTCCAACTTTAAGCAGAATTGCATGGTGCAGACAGATGTGTGACTCACTCTGCACTTGCAGCACTCAGTCGCAGTGAGGTGAGGTAGAATAGGTGTCAGACTACTTTCTTTTTCAAAACAAAATCAGATTGTCACTAATTTTCAGTTAACAGCACCCTTTGCAAATTGTGTGAGAGGCCTTTCGGCACCATGCAATTCTGCTTAAAGTTGGACCAGCATAACATTCTGTGGTGATTTGCATATGCAGCCCATGATGCTTTGCATTGTGGGGGCATGTGTGATGTTGTATTTTCTTGAAACTTGGCTTCCCAGCCAAATGCCCCTTGGGGTAACCCTTGCCTCAGTGTTTGCGCACAGAGGTTCTTTGTCTTTATATATATATATATATATGTATATATATATATATATATATAATTTGGATAACTATTTCTGGGCTCAGTAACAGTCATTCACAGAGAGTTGTTTACTAAGCAGCATCACTGCTTGGTGGCCCCCGACCCACACCCCCAGTGTTAAAGTTCCAAACTGCACAAAATACAGTAGTGTGAGTGACAGGCTGCTGCATGTGATGTAACTGAAAATTAGTGACAATCTGATTTTGTTTTGAAAAAGAAAGCAGTCTGACACCTATTCTACCTCACCTCACTGCGACTGAGTGCTGCAAGTGCAGAGTGAGTCACACATATGTCTGCACTTACAGTGTGTGATTTTTTTCATATAAAGAGATTTGTTTTGTGTCAGAAAAGAGCGCTTTTTTTGCTCAATAAAGTCAGGCTTTAGTTTTCTGTCTAGCATGATAGAATTAGAGTATTTAGAAAAGATATATAATATATATATATATATATATATATATATATATATTATATATATACACACACACACACATCTATATAATTTTGGTGAACTGTTTCTGGGCTCATTAACAGTCATTCACAGAGGGTTGTTTTGTTTGGTAAGCATCGGCGCTTAGTGGCCCCCACCCCCAGTGTTTAACATTCCAATTCACACAAAATATAGTAGTGTGGATGTGACAGGCTGCTGCCTGTGATGTAACAAAAAAATGATGTCAATCTGATTTAGTTTTAAAAAAGAAAGTAGTTTGATACCTAATTTCCTCCACCCCACTGTGTCTGAGTGCAAGCACAGAGCGAGTCACATATCTGTGTGCTCTTACAGTGTGTGATTTTTTTTTTGTTTAAAGAGATTTATTTTTGTCAGAGAAGAGAACTTTTTTGCTCAATAAAGTAAGGCTTTAGGTTTTATGTCTAGTATGACAGAATTATAGTATTTAGAAAAGATTATATATATATATATATATATATATATATATATACATATATATATATATACATATATGTAATAGATCACCCACTCTGAGGTGTGTGATCATTCTCTGATATATGCATGCCTTGGTGTGCATCAACCACACAAGGTGTGCATATATCAGAGCATGACCATACACCTCAGAGTGGGTTATCTATCTTATAAAATGGCAAAATTGTTCTGGAAGGGGGTAAAAGTGCAGGTGTGTGGTCATGCTCTGATATACACACAGTTATGTGATGCTGTTCAGCTAATAAAATAGCTACAGTTTCCCTACTCATTTTATAATATATATGTGTGTGTGTGTGTGTGTGTGTGTGTGTGTGTGTGTGTGTGTGTGTGTGTGTGTGTGTGTGTATATATATATATATATATATATATATATATATATATATATAATATAAAAAACACATGCCCCCACAATACAAGCATCATGGACTGCATATGCAAATCACCACAGAATATTATACTGGTTCAACTTTAAGCAGTAATGCATGGTGCCAAAATGCCTCTCACACAGTTTGCAAAGGGTGACAACAGAAGACATAGACACATGTTTCATCCTACCAGGACTCATCAGTATGCCTCGTCCGTTTGCCACCCCAGTGGAGTGAGTCACACATCTGTGTGCTCTTACAGTGTGTGAATTTTTTTTGTTTAAAGATATTTTTTTGTTTTAATTGGGTTCTGCTTAAAGTTGAACTAGTATAATATTCTGTGGTAATTTTCATATGCAGCCCATGATGCTTTGTATTGTGGGGACATGTGTGATTTTGAATTTCTTTGAAACTTGGCTTCCCAGCCAAATGCCCTTTGGTAACCATTGCCTCAGTGCTTGCACAGAGGTTCTTTGTCTTTTGGATTGTTTTTTGTTTTAATTGGGTTCACCATAACATAACCCAGATAGAACATCTTAGGGTAGCTGTTTCATTCCACTGGGGTGTTAAATAGACAAGGCATACTGATGAGTCCTGGTAGGATGAAACATGTGTCTATGTCTTCTGTTGGCACCCTTTGCAAACTGTGTGAGAAGAATTTCGGCACCATGTATTTCTGCTTAAAGATGAACCAGTATAATATTCTGTGGTGATTTTCATATGCAGCTCATGATGCCTTGCATTGAGGGGGCATGTGTGATTTTGAATTTCTTTGAAACTTGGCTTCCCGGCCAAATGCCCTTTGAGGTAACCATTGCCTCAGTGCTTGCACACAAAGGCTCTTTCTATATGTGTGTGTGTGTGTGTGTATATGTGTATATATATATATATATATATATATATACACACAGCATATGTATCTAATTTGGGGAACTGGTCACTGTGTTGGTGTGCCTGACACAGGGGCACACTGTCTATCGGTCCTGCACCCCTAGCCTGAATCAACTTTGTCTGGAGTTGATAATCCTAAATATGGGGGAGCAGAGCCCCCTGCATGGGGGGTTCAGGGGTAAAGCCCCCCCAATGAAAATAGTGGTCCAGGAGACAAATGGAAATTATGTCAACTGTAACTTGTGGTTGACATAATTCCTGTTGAAGAGATGCCGGTCGACAAAAGTTTTGTCAAACCATCATCGTAGATCCTCTTTACTGCATTCTTGAGTGTGACAGCTGTCATTTTTCAAATCCGGCCAAAATGTTGTGTTTTTTTACATCTAGAAAGACGATTTTGCGGTCCCTGTGCAAAATTACCTTTTGGGAAGAACTTGAAATCTTCTCTGCTCTTCATCATGAGGCAGGGTCAAAAGCAGGCTATTTTGAAAATGTGGTGTACAAATATTACAAAACAACAAATTTGTGACCCTATGTTACATTTTGTGAATGCAGACTCATAACTTTGGTAATTTTTACTATTTTTACCCCAAATTCCTCTCTTACAGCCCAATCAGCTCTGGCCGGCATTTGTTTTAATGGCTGATTGTTCCCCAACTGAGACTTCCAGCACAGAGAGAGAGAGGGAAGGAGTGGGAGAGATAGAGAGAGAGAGAGAATGTGGTGGCAAGTGAGGAGCCACCAGGCATCCCAGCTTTCTGTTTTGTTGTTCTACCCTTTTCTATTCCTCACCACTGACTTTTCCCATCCACAGCATTGCTAAACTCAAACCCACACTAGTGCCTGCATTTAAAAGGTGTGATGATCTGCATGATGTGTTCCTGCCACACACAAAGTGGTGCCTTTCCTCTGTAACTTTCTCTCTCTCTCTCACAGAAAGACAGAAAGAAAGAAAGAAAGAAAGAAAGAAAGAAAGAAAGAAAGAAAGAAAGATATAGTGACAGGAGGAGAGGCACAAAGGAGAGTTAGGGACAACTAAGATGAAGCACCCGGCATAAACAGTGACAAAACAGAGGCATTACAATTCATTTCAATTGCCTTCTGTTAAATGGGATTGCTGCTTAATAGGGATGAAAAAGCCTGCCACCGGTGCATCCCAATTAAGCAGCTTCTACTGCATTAGAGGAGTGATGGGTGTTCTTGTC
This sequence comes from Neoceratodus forsteri, assembly GCA_016271365.2. Taxonomy (NCBI): domain Eukaryota; kingdom Metazoa; phylum Chordata; order Ceratodontiformes; family Ceratodontidae; genus Neoceratodus; species Neoceratodus forsteri. The sequence continues at coordinate 1,063,505,793 of CM057452.1, read as the reverse complement.
TCTGTGCTTAGATCTTTCTAAGCTGAGAAGCTTGCTAGGACGTATGGATAGTGGGTGTTTTAACACACTTTCCTATTTTTGTAACTATGTGTAATTACAAAATCAGACATGCCCCCACAATGCAAAGCATCATGGGCTGCATATGCAAATCACCACAGAATATTATGCTGGTTCAACTTTAAGCAGAAATGCATGGTGCTGAAAGGCCTCTCACACAGTAATTACTTTGACTGTTTGGTCCACATTGTATGTATCACTACCACAGTAAGGATATAAACTGGCTGCTGAGAACACAGTGGGGGCAGTGCAGCTGGAAACAACCCCACCCTCAGCAGCAGGAGAAGTTGTGGCTAAAGCCGAAGCTAGAAACAGCAGTTCTGTGGGCTGCTGTCCTACAGGACAGTGTGTTTTAGGGAAGTGTGCAGAGCTGGGCAGAGTGTAGCAAACTGACCCATCACTACAGAAATTAAGGGAGCTGGCCACCAGGGTGGAAAGTGACTTTCAGAGTTTTGTAAAAAGGGAGGTATACTCAGAGAATAGGCTGCTATATCATGAGTGGGTTCCAAAGGGAGGACTGGAGGAAGGGGTATGTGGCAAATAGTAGTTCTTAAACAGCAGAGGAAGCAGCTTCTGGCCTTAGTCCACAATATACCCTTTCCTGGAAACCTGGTCGTCAGCCATACAAAAAGTTGACTGATCAACAATTTTTCCTGGAACACTATCTTTAAGGATGTGATTAACCGTTGACAGACTTGCTCTCTGTGCAAGAAAATGGAAATGGTTGGAGACAAGCCTAAGGTGGCTTTGATTACCCTGTCTATAAGTGAAGAGCCATTTTGGTGAGATGCATTGGATATTGTGCAGCCTATCAACTCCCTAAGTTCCACGGGCAAGAGATACATTTCAGAGGTCATGGATTGTGCCACGAGGTATCCAGAGGCAGTGGTTTTGTTCTCCATTGAGGCAGAAAAAGTGGCAACAAACTGCTGGGGATATTTATCAGGGTGGGTTTTCCCAAGATAGTCTGTTGAATCAGGGCATCAGTTTTATGTCTGCCACAGTGAATAGTCTATTGAAGAGTATTGATTTAGTTATTTATTTATTTATTTATGTGAAATATTGGATTATACATTAGAACACAAGTGCTCATTTAAAAGGTTCCATGTCCTAGGCACAATGAATGCAATCAAGATGTTCAGGCAATACAGTGACTCAAAAGAAGGCAATACAATCATGGCATAATCTTACGCAGCTCATGTGGAGCATTGTCAAGATAAGGCTGTACAACAGGCAAAAAGGAGAACGCACCCGGACAGTGGTGCTCAAGGAACTCACCAGTTAAGCAGAACAAAAGGATTTAGGCACACACAGACCCATGTGTGAGATGCAAAAAAACTTCAGAGCAGAGTGAAAACTCTCACATTCACATTAATACTTCCTAATAGATCTAAATGAAAGAAAAAACACAGTGACAGGATTCCCACCTAACATGGGTCAGACTAGGAAGGCCTTTGATAAAGGACTTCCTAGTCTGAAACATGTCAGGTGGGATTCCTTTTGTGTGTTTTTTCTTTCATTTGAAACTACTATATTAAAAAGTATTAATATCAGATCCTTGACTCTGTTCTGAAGTTTTTTGCATCCCTCATGTGGGTTTGTATGTGCTCGAAACATTTCTTTTGGTTGCAAGGCTGTACAGTAGTATCGCTATACCAATAGTCTGTGGCTAGGCTGGCTAGAGTGAAAGCAACCGGGGCAGAGTAGAAAGCAGGTTGAGGGGATTATTTGTGACAGTTACAGACAGGGCTAGGTGTGACAGCTACTCTTAGCTTTTCCTTAAATGGTAATAATTTAGGAGACTGAGCACAGAGTTAGGCAACTCTTTTAGCTAATGTGGGGCCCTGGCAGTGAAGGCACACATTGCTATGCTAGTTCTGCTGTACAGGACAGAGAGAGCATTTCTAGACATACTTCTAGTAGTATAGTGGTTGCTGACAGGCATGAGCAGGTTTCGGATTGACAGGAGAAAAGGCCTAGTAATGCTTTTTTCCCAGTAGGCATGTTTGGTATTTAATCCTGCCTTGGAGGGGGAGCCAGTTAGTTTGTCCATAGATGGAACAGGTGTGTGTGTGTGAGCATATGCGTTCCTAGTACAAAGTTGCATGCCTTGTTGAGGATTAACTTGACCGTCTTAAGAAGAGTATCAGTGACTGCTCTGATCGCTGTGAGGTCATAGTCGATTATGGGTGTGGGGTGTGGCAGTTCAGGGCCCTCCCCTACCACCTCCAGACTAATGATCTGGTCAATCATTTTAAAGGATGGATTAAATTCATGCTAAGTGCATTTGCCGCCAGCATGCGAGACAGTGGGACAGATACTTACCCCATCTCTTATTTGCATATAGGAAAGTACCCTGGAGCCCTCAGGGTTCTCACCCTTTGATCTACTGTTTGGCAATAGGGTAAGGTGTCTCCTAGATTTGGTAGGGGATGGACTGGAGAATGAGCTTGATTTCCAAAGGGAATCTGTTGTGAATTATATCCTGAATTTCAGGTCATGGCTCATGGAGCTTGTGGGGTTCACCCAGGGGCATCTAACCACTACAAATAGAGACAGAAGGTGTTGTACGACCGTGGGGTCAGAGCTAGGAGTACGAAGTCAGGCAAAGGGGGATGGTACTTAACCATGTCTAACAGAATAAACTGCAGGTGGCTTGGGGGGTTCTTACTAAGTGGATAGGAGGGTTAATAATGTTAGTTACAGTATGTGGTTAAGCTACCCAGCAGGCAGCCCAAGCAGTGAATCTTCCATGTAAATGTAATGAAGCCCAACCGTGACAGGAAGAAATTGTCCTGGATGTGTGCAACTATCTGACGGAGGAGGAGGTAGAAGCAGACCCACTCTTGGATCTCCTTGGAGAGGTTAAGAGAGAATTCTCAGTATAGGCTGCTACCCTCTCAAACCAGATGGTACTAGCCAAAGCTGCTGAAGTGCATGGGGTGCTGCAGACATTTGGAATATGCTCACGGGGAAACCAGAGTATACCACACTGGTGGAGCACCACATGAATACAGGGTTCCAGGCCCCTCTGAGGCAGTCATCCAACAGTCCCAAAGCGAGTGAAACATGCCATTGAGGGGGAGAGCAGGGGAATGCTAGCTCTTATCATAATCCATGAGTCCAGTACTCCCTGGGCCTCCCTGGTGGTACTGATCTCTAAGAAGGATGGAACCACGTGGTTTGTTCTGGGTCTGTTATGAGGCCCGAATGGCATTCATAGGAACCCATAGTGCCTTGCTAGTGCTATAAGACTGTTTGTATAGTATGGTATGACTATGGTAGACTGCACCAGAGTAGCACTGTCATTAGTGGGCCCTAACACCGGGATAGCTCTTGCAGGTTCTTGTAGGCCCTATAGCCACATACTTCCTGTGAGGTTGGTGGGTGCAATCAGGACAGTACCTGGCTGGTATACGGGAACATGATTTCAGTGCTCACAGTGTGCTTCAGCATGTTTCAAAACACCTGTTGTGTGCTGCAGGTACTAATTTGTTCCTGAAGTAAACATTTAATGGGTTCAATCCAGGATCTTAAAATGTCCTTGCATACAGTATGTGTGCATGTGAGACTATAAAAGCAACTCAAGGATCTGGTGAGAAATGTATTCTACCCAGACCCCCTCAATGCAATCCTAATAAATTTACGTTGGTGTACATTATCCCTTATAGTGTATTATTGTAGACAAATCTCCATAATTATACATTTAGAAATGGTTAAGACAGAGAATGTCAAGTATATTGTGTTTCTTTTTCTAAAAGTTATATTTTTATTCTGCAACAACCAAAACCTCAAACAGCAAGCATCTACAGGAGAGGAATAAAGGCAACATGTTACATAAACTTAACATTTCTCAACAAACTTTTCTGGCACAAAAGTTTGTCATTGGACAACATTGCAAGAGTAAACGGAACATCTTTCTTCATCTTCCCAACAAACTACTGGTACCTGTAGGTCACCAACTGTTATTTAAGGCCAATACTATCACTAAATTCCCAGACAGGAGAACCCAAAGTTGCTGGTGTAACTAAAGGAAGATGAAGGCTGCTGTGAATGTATTATTTCTCTTTGCTTTTATTTACAAAGGTAAGGAGCAGGGGAAGAGATACTAATCTATCAATGTGCCTGTAATTTGTACACTAATCAATGGCAACATTACACAAGATTGCACTAGAAGATCGGGATGGGAAAAAATAACTTTTAGCTTTTCTTGTAGAAACAGAAGTTGAATTTATTTTTTATTTGATTTCACTTTTGTTGACTGGGAATAGAGAGCTAGACAATACTATCTATTTTCAGTCTTGTTTCCAGAGGTAATAGATAGAACTGCAAACTGACTGAAACTGAATCTCATTAGAATGGTAACAGTATTTTAGTCAAAAGAGGACATTTGGCCAGAACACTGAGAAAATTCCACTACTCTTTTCAATGAAATGACATGGGATGTTTAGCATCCCACATCTATTAACATCTATCTGAATGCCAGGCGGTGGTGCTGAGGGTTGAGGCACTGGAGCGCCACCTCGCGCAACCCCAGTGACCCGGGTTAGGGAATGAACTCATGTCATTGGGGTTCTTGAGGGGAGGACTAGGATTGAGCATCCATAGACACCTCTCCTAGTCCTGAGGTGGGGTGGGGACACTACTCTGAGCTGCAGAGGCCCCTGGGGACACCCGGAGGCACTACATGTGTCAGTGTTACTGGTTGGGGAGCATGGAAGACATCTGCATGCAAATACATGGATGTCATTGCATGTCCATGCTCCACTGGGGAGAAAACAAGAGGAAAATGGCTGGACACGACCGAGCAACTTGATGGCTGCACCCTGTGGTGCCGGGAGGACTGTCGTGGAATCGTGTTGGAGGGGTCTGGGGCCGGCGTGATGTGGTAGGGTAAGGGGAGCCCTCCAGCAGGTCAGCGACAGATGTACCAGTACCCCCTATTATGTGAGTGAGCCTGCTGTTCTCCCAGAGGTCAGGGCTGGTGGCTGGATGCTCCCACTTGTTACACACCACAGCAGGTGTTAAATAGTGATATGATAAACAAAATAACATCTACCTGAACAACCACCAGAACGTGCAGGCAGGACATCAGTTTAATAGTTCTTCAAAAGGATGGTACACCCTGACAGTACAGCATCCCCTTAGTACTGCCCTTGGGTGTCAATGTTTCTGGTATGAGCCCAATCCCAGTGCTGAGTCAGAACCAGCCATGATCTTCCAGTCAAGAGGCAGATGTGCAATCAACTGAGCCATGCTTACACTATTTAAATGCTCATATTTATAACTTTATGAAAGTTTAATTCATATTATTTCTAACAAAAATATTATATTAAACATCACTGCCAATAAGATTTTTCAAAGAATGTCGTAATAATTACTAGAGTGTGTTAATAATTTATACTGTAATTGTGAGGAAAGAATAATACAATATGTACTGATCATACTTATCTTTTTATTTTTGGGGGGGGGGTGGTATTTTGCCAGAAATTAATGTTTATGTAAAACAATAAATACTGTGCATTTAGAAAGGAGACCATTATTGGTCTGTATACTTTTTAAGGATTACAGTATGTCATTATTATTTTATTTTGGTTCCACCAGATCTTCAGAGGGTAGAGAGTATAGCTTATTCATTGGTGTAGGCTCTCTACATCATGAGCAGATCTAAATAAGAACCATATCAGCGTTAGTGCCTTGATGCATCTTTCTAAAAGGGGGGGGGCTGCCTTTAACCTGGCAGTTTGTTTTAGAAGTTAAAGTTGGCAGTGAGGTGTGTCTATAATGGCAGAAAATAACTGATGGCTAAGTGTGGCCAAGTGCTTCCTGAGTTGGTGGAGTGTGGCAGACTGTCATGAACCCGTATAACATTGGCAGAGGCCTCCATGTCTTGCTGATTTCCATCTGTCTGAAAAGGGGCACTATTCAAGATCAGAGCCATCATTTTGCTGAAATGTACAAATACTGTTTGTATCATCGTAAAGTATGATGTTACTTTTTATCTGACTGCACTGAACTAAATCTCCTTCTGTGTAGCTCTGATTGAACTGCTACTGACCTTATTATAATGACTGCTACAAATCTGGATGCTGATCTTTCCATGCCATTTTTGTCCCTTTATTGTGTTTTGTGACTTCCTTGTTTTACCCTTTGTGTCAAAATAGTCTCCCTGAAAAGAGGGAAAACAGAGTCTAGCTGTGCCTTGTTCTGAGACCTGGTAACCACATTCACAGATGAACGAAAAGTCTGATGATTTTTCATAAGGGCCTCAAATTGGGAAAAGTTCTTTCCAATAATAACAGGCACTGGCAAATGAGGTACTAGGCCAATTAGAACTTTGCTGCATTCATTATTAACAGCAAGTTCTATGTGTGCTGTATGATACTGATGTACTGTATGTCCCCATGTACACACACAACTGCTGTGTCTGTCTGGGCTATGACACATTTAGGGGCCAAGTCTGCGCTCACCAACGTTTGCTTGTTTCCTGAATCCAAAAGTCCCAATGTCCGCTGGGCCCTAGTCCCACAGATTTCACATACCCAAAACTGGCTAAAGCCAAATGAGTTGGCTCATTTCGTTTATTTGGAGAGTTTCTAATTATGTGACTTTTACAAGGCATCCACGACAGATAAGATCCTCATATGATATTCTACCCTCTTCTATCTCATCTATTATATTGAGACTGTCTCTTATTCTGGTTAGGATAATAAGGTCTTACCAGTCCTGCAGATGGTCTTGGGCTGCTTTGCCGTCCTCTGTTCTTGAAAGTCTGAACAGCTAAATAATCCTCAGCCAGCCTAATGGTCTCCTCAGCTGTTTCAGGCTTATGCTCCTCGACTCATAATTGAACCTCAAGGGGCAAAACTTGAATAAACTGCTCGATGATGATTAATTCCATAATCTGGTCGACAGTCTTGATAGTAGGTTGCAGCCATTTCCCACAATAATCCTTTAAACTAGTGTAGGTTTCTCTGAGGGTATCATAACTGGTCATTTTCTGGGAGCAAAACCATTGATGGTATGTCTTGGTGCTGATATATCTGTGGAGCACTTATTTCTTTACCTTGTGGTAATCAATGGCATCAGTCACACTCAACTGGCTATGTACTAGTTGGGCCTATCCAGATAAGTAGGTTATCAATCTAATTACTCACTGATCCGGGACCAGTTGCAAGTCTGGGCTACCCTCTTGAAAGTTGTGAGATACATCTTAATGTCACCGCTCTCAGTGACTTATTAATTTATGTCTCTGGCCCACGCTCTCTAACTGTCCTTGTGTCATCTCCTGGATGGCTTTCAGTGTGTTGGTCCATTTCTCATCCTTGTGCCTTCTCTCCTCCACTTGAATCCATCATTCCTCGTCCCTCTGGCTCCGGTCTTCTTCTCACTGGTATTCCATCTCGAGTTGGTGTAAGCAAAGCCACTTCAGGAGCTCATTTGGATCACCTGGTGTAGGAGGCATCTGTCGCTCCTGTGGCTTCTGCACAGCTTCTTCAAGTCCTTCATCTTTGGAGTTCTTCACCTTGGGTCCAATTGCTGGTCCCAATCCTGGCAGCAACTTTTCTCCAGTCCTCTCAGTGACTGAGCATGTCACATGTTGCACACTAATGTCTGTCTGGTCCCTCTTCTGCATCTGTGAGGGTGCTTATGTGGCAACACCTCCTGGTAATGCCTCCTGGGCAGCTTTGATGAATCAGGTTAAATCCCACTACTTACACCAATTGTAAGCACATGCGATTCAATGATAGACACCAGACAGAAAAATAAAGTGCATAAAAAATGCAAGGACTGCATTTATAATTTTATTCAAAAATCAAATCAAAGAAATAAATAAAAAAGATGAACTTGATATTTACAGAAAAGAAAAATAAGGTGTTAGTCCTTCACACCAAATAAAACTCAAGCAATTCTTCTTCCTCAGAATCCCTGTCCTTCTCTGTATATGTAATACCAATGTCCCAAAACCGTGTGTAAACTCTTACATGTCCTTCCTTCCTTCTCTGTGGTCAGAAGATACTGACTCACCTATCTGACTTCTAGCCCCCTTGAGGAGGGTTTGTATAGAAACATAGGCATGACATCATAGTCATGTGACTTTCCAATTAATAAACATATGCATTTATACAACTTCTGTGTTTACACACACACTGGCTATGAGTTCCCCCTAGTGTCACCTATGGTTTATTTTATACCATTATCCAGTACAACAGTCCTAGAGGCACTAAGGATCTCATAAAACCTTAATTATTGAAGTTGTGCATCATTAGAACATTAGCCCCTCCTTCTGATAGTGACATCACACTCTAAGGCTACTACAAGAGCAGCCATTTCGTTGTCTGCCAGCCCTATAGTTGGAACCTCCATTATTTCCAGGGCTATATTCTGGTAAACATATTTTATTTGATACAGAAAAAAAAACTGAACAATGTTAACTTAGACTAAAGGAATCTTTAGCCTTTGCAGGGAAAAGCAGATATGGGGCATATTCCCTATCTGTCATTTCCTGCAAGGCTAGGAAACCAGCTTGCAAATAATTGTTTATCCAAGAACAAAATCTTTTCCATATTCAACATGTCTTTCAGTCATTTGCTACTAGCCTGGGGTTTATTATATCACAATTATCATGACCACAGGGCTGTCTAAAGCCTTATTCCTTCATTCCTAAAGCTTGATTTTTCTAACAGGGCACCCAGCAGCTGCAATTTCAGCCATTGGCTTAACTTTTCATTTTAGCATGGAGCCAATCCTGGAAGCCATTCTCTTTATCATAATGGCTAAACAGTGCACAGACCGACCTGTTTTATAGCCCCTGAGGACACTACAGGGCTTTTCTTTCACATGCCTATAGTGTCCTGCATTTCTTTTCTTAGATAAATATCCGAGGAGTGGACACAAGAGCGGCACTTGGATCCCCAGAGGGAGGAGTGCATCATTGTTCCATGACAACAGTACACAGCTGTACTTCTCTGAAGAATGGCTGCTCTTGTTTACTACTGCTGCAAGTGGTTTCAACTTTTAGAACCCAGCGGCTCAATTTCAGGAGCTATTTTGCACAAAAGTGCACAGGGTCCTTCGATATGTGTGCACACATTCCTTCACAAATGTGTGACATTCCACAAGGGTGTCCATTATGAGGCTAGCTTAGCTTATAGAAACAGCGCAAAGTGCACTTTGCTTTTAATAACATTTTTCTTTCTTTTACAATACAGGGCACCATTACTAAGGTTTCATACAAACTGGACATGACCAACAAGGTGCACAAACAAACTTTACTACTCAATACAGAAATGGGGTGTCTTTATTATTTTAAGAAGTCTTACTCTAAAAAGAAAGAATAGAACATAGGCATAGTACAGATAAGGTTTAGAGAGATGGCAGGTGTGCCACCTGATGTGAAATGTAAAGGATAGTCAGAAAGCGATAAGATGACAGAAAAGGGAAACGAAACAAACAAAAATACGTTATTCTGCTCTGTCTTTTGACATCCTGTCACACATTCATCCATTCCACACTGCTCTAGTGTGTAATTTGGTTTAGTTTAGATATTGTTTATTTTGTGGCAGCAGAGGCTTTTGTTGTTGTTCTTAATAAGGTCAGGCTTTAGTTTTTTGTTTAGTGTGACAGAATTATGTAGCATAATACTGGCTTTACCAATCACTCATATAATGCAAGCTTCCCTGGATTTGGGAATAGTCTCAAATGACTAGAAATTGCTATGATAGTCCCTATTTTAAAAAAAGGGTCAAGAACTAGGCCTGAAAATATTAACCCTATTAGCTTGACCTCCTTGATAGGTAAAATCATGGAAGGTGTAATCAAAGTTCATATCTTAGAACGTGTAAAAGATAACAACCTAGGTGACATGGCACAGCATGGGTTCACCAAGTCGAGAGCATGTCAAAATAACCTATTGGCATTTTATGAAAATGCTAATCGTGAGTTGGATTTTGAGAATACAGTGTATGTGATCTATTTAGATTTTTCTAAGGTTTTTGATAAATTACCTCATTATGAATTATTATCTTTACTGGAAGGGAATAACATTAGTTGAAACATCTGCAATTGGGTGTCAGATTGGATCCAGGGTAGGAAATAGAGGGTGGTGATAAATGGGTCTTATCCTGCTGGGCCGCAATTACTAGTGGGGTCCCATGGGGTTCCGTTTTGGGCCCAAGCCTCTTCAATATCTATATCTTTTCATTAAAACTGAACAATCCAAACATCTGCCTACACAGGTTTGCTGATGATTACAGGATAGGGACTGTGGTAAATACACAAGAACATTTGAAAGCTTTACAGGAGGCCCTCGATGAGCTATCAGAATGGACAGTTGAATACTGCTAAATGCAAGGTCATGCATTTTTGCAGTAAAAATGAAAAGATGTCCTTTAAATTACCTAACATCCCACTAGAGGTTACTAATGAGGAGAAAGGTTTGGTAATAATCATTACAAATGACCTTAAATTTAAATCCCATTTTAGGACCCAGACTAAGAAAGCAAATCATAACCTTAACTGTATTTTCAGATTCACAGCAAGTAGGAATAAAAATGTACTTCTTCCCCTGTATAATGCCTTGGTTAGGCCTCACCTAGAGTATTGTGTGCAGGTCTAGTCGCCACAAAATAGACGGGATATAAACCTACTGGAGGGTGTGCAGCATCAATTTACTAAATCGGTGGAAGGTCTAAAAACTAGATCTTATAATGATAGAATGTCATCATTCAATTTATATTCTTCTATTACAGAACGACAGGGGCAATCTGTTTCTTTATAGACTACTAGATGATGATGTACTTATGGCAGAGATGGGTTTTCAGTATAATATGAGTTGGATCAGTTCTAAGAGACACAACATACAGCTTTTACGCAGTAAATGGAATCAGAACCAACATAAATTTTGATATAGTCAGAGGGTTGTAACATCATGGAATGATATTTCAATAAATATTGTTAACAATTCTAACATGAACAACTTTAAGAATAGTTTAGACAGGTATTATGGGGATAAGGTATTTCAGTTTTAAATTAAAATTCTAGGATGGCAAGCAGGAAAGGACGTGGTGTCTGGCTAGTACTCCACCCACACGAAACCTGTAATATAATAATTAAGGGTAACTGTTTCTGGGCTCAGTAAACAGTAATTCAGAAGGGTTTGTAATTGCAGCCACTGTCAGTATGTATTGCATAGCCCCAGGTTTAACTAATGTTCAATCCACACCAAATCTCTGGGAAATTTCAATAAAGCTCAGTAAAGTCAGGCAGGCTTTAGTTTTCTATCTAGTGTGACAGACTTAATATAGTAATATAAAATATTAAATATATATATATATATATATAGACATACATACATATATATATATATATATATATATATATTATGGTAGCACGGTAGTACTACCATGAATTAGAGTTGAGGAGAATTTCTATGTTAAACCCCAAAACTTTGCACCTTATTAACTTTGCAACTGTTTGATGGATTTGACTGAAATTTGGAATTTATGATCAAGATCCATAGGCCTTGAGATCTGCCAAGTTTCGTACTGGTCAGATATACGGCTGTGGAGTTATTAAGTGTGATATGTCTGGGCGCGTTTACGCTTTTCTGGAATTCTATGGTCGCGCCTACAGGTCGATACGGTTTGTAGCGACCAGCCCAAAATCTTCAGGGAACATGCAGCCAGGGTCCCCGATGTGCCTTTGAAGATTTCATGAAAAAATATTAAACGGTTCAAAAGTTATTCAAAAAACAGTTTCCCATTATAAGTCAATGGGAAAAGTTATCAAAAAGTTCAACACTTTCGCAAATGCATTTTTACTTTCGTAAATGGGCCTGTTACTTTCACAAATCGGCCATTTTGTTTTCAGTTGGTGATCAGAAAAATGGTTGGCATTTAAATTTGGGACCCTCTAGCAACCAAATTTTTTTTGTATTCACCTTAGTCAGGCCCTGAGGATGCTTGCCATGTCTTTATTTGTGGTAAAACACCCCAGAAATATGTTTTCAATTTCTGGAAAAAGCACTTTGCAAATACTTTCATGCTCTGAAAAGTTTCATAAATTTTCATGCTTTGAAAATCACGACAGTAGTTTTCTCAGTCTGTGGAAAATGACAGCAATTCTAGGCACTGCGCTGCACAAGAACCGTTGGGAGTTTTGAGCTGAAATTTGGAAGGAACAGAGCCGACATCTCACAGATGTGCCTTTCAGTATTGTATTGAAAAAATATTACACGGCGGCAAAGTTACAGCACCCCAAAGTTGACCATTTTTCCCATAGGATAACATTACGGCGCCCGACGCATTACAGAAATCCTTTGGATCCCTGCTGCAAAATAACGGTTTGGTCTTTTTTCCTGAAATGTGGAGAGAAGACAGCCAACAGCCCACAGATGTGCCTTTCAGTGGCTTGGTGAAAAAACATTACAGGGAGGCAAAGTTATGGCACTCCGAACATTTCTTTTTTTCCCATAGGATAACATTACAGCGGTCGCCGCTCCTTTCAGGGCCCGTATCTCAGAAACGGTGCGAGATACGGACTTTTTGTCGGAAAATTTCTTAGCCCCCTAATGAGGCTAAAATTCAGATTAGCCAGGACAGTTGTAAATAATATGTTTTTTAAATTTTTTTTCTACGTCGTACGGTTCCTGAGATATAATGTATTTAGTATTCCAAGATCTCATTTTCTGCGCCGATACTCATTATTATGCATACATTATTTGTACTCACTGTCTTTCTCTATGCAGGTTTTGGGGAAAACCAGCCTGTGTGCTTACATTACTGTTACTGTTGCCCTTTCCGCTTGTGGTTCCGTACCCGTTTCACTTACCGTTGACGTCTGCGCCACCATGTGCGTTATCCTTTGCGTTTTCATTTGCGCTTGCGTTTCTGTTACTTTTTTGGCATTTGTGTCTACTGTACTGTTTCTCTTTCTGTTTCACTTTGCGTCACCATGCCCATTGACATTTCCATTTACAGGCACTATGTTACTATGTGACAAGACATCACGTGGCACACCATTCCCATCTACGCCACCGTGTTCGTTACCCTTTCTGTTCTCATTCGCGCTTGCGTTACCTTGTGCGCCACTGTTAGTGCTTCTGTTTGCGTTGCTCTTCCTGTTACTATGCCACAAGACATCATGTGTTGGGAGTAGGGGCCCTTTGGGCCTCAAGGCCCCCTCTGCTGCATTACGTGCCGGGAGCGCGGGGCCCTATGTGTGTTATCCTTTGCATTTTCATTTGCACTTGCATTTCTGTTATTTTTTGCCATTTGTGTCTACAGTACTGTTTCTCTTTCTGTTTCACTTTGTGTCACCATGCCCATTGACATTTCCGTTTGCAGGCACCATGTTACTATGTGACACATCATGTGGCAGACTGTTCCCGTCTATGCCACCATGTGCATTGTCCTTTCTGTTGTCATTTGCGCTTGCGTTACCATATGCGCCACTGTTAGCGCTTCTGTTTGCGTTGCTCTTCCGGTTACTATGCCACAAGACATCATGTGGCAGGAGTGCGGGGCCGTTTGGGCCCCGAGCTCCCACTGCTGCATTATGTGCGGGAGCGGGGCCCTATGTGCATTATCCTTTGCGTTTTCATTTGCGCTTGCGTTTCTGTTACTTTTTTGCCATTTGTGTGTACTGTACTGTTTCTCTTTCTGTTTCACTTTGTGTCACCATGCCCATTGACATTTCCATTTACAGGCACCATGTTACTATGTGACAAGACATCACATGGTACACCGTTCCCGTCTACGCCACCGTGTGCGTTACCCTTTCTGTTCTCATTCGCGCTTGTGTTACCATGTGTGCCACTGTTAGCATTTCTGTTTGCGTTGCTGCTCCTGTTACTATGCCACAAGACATCATGTGGCGGGAGCGTGGGCCCCACCACTGCATTACATTCACTATTTCTCATTATCATTCTCAAAAAGAAGGGAAATTAGAGGCAAAAAACTCTGTTTAATGCATTAGTTAGGGTTGTTCCACAGCGACAAAAGTGAGGAAATTCGCTGTTAGGGTTGAAAACCCTAACTCCGAATTCACCCCCAGCACACACACACACACAGACACACACACACATTCAAGTATGGGGGAGGACCAAGTCAACACAACCAATGACAGACATCCAGCAGCAGGTGACAGAAATAACAAACAATTGTCTAAATGTACTATGAGACATCCCCACCCACCTGACCAGGTACTGCATGCTCAGTGGAGATCAACAGCAAAACTGAGGCCATGTACACCAAACGTACACATCCCTGATTGCAGCTGCACACAACGTACCACACTTAGCAGTTGCATGGCCTTACCTACCGATGCCCCACACCACACCACAACTGGTACTATGCCGTTATTCAATATAAATGCTGAAGGTGCATGATGACAGTTGTAGAAAGGTTTTAACACTAGTGAGTATACATTAATTAAGAGAAGCACATAAATTAACTACAAGACATTAGCATGCTCAAGATAAAAGTAGTGATACATTTAGTAGGTGATTTACATAGTAGTACATTTACTGCAATGGTTTACTCAATATAGAGAGGCTGATGTAAACGTATGGAAAAGCATTGCCTGTTCAACGCTGTGAAATTCATACTGCCAGTATCACATGCATTCTTACTGAGGAAGGTGTACTGCTGATGTACATACATAGACCTTCAGAGTGTTTCAGTACTAAAGATGCAGAAAGTATTCTTTGTAAGACACATTGTAATTGCGTGGATCAGGCCAAGCAACTTCTAAATATCATAGCACTACTGAGCCAACAATGATGTACCTGTATCGGAGATGTATATAGGATAGATTTTCCTGTAGGCACTTACTGAGTATGTTGTACCTGATAAAGACAATCTCATTGCATCTGTGATGACTAACTTATTCAAATAGTAATACATTTACTATTGTTGCAATGAGTGATCTATGCCACTTATGGACACAGTGTGATTTTTTTTAACAGTTGTTTCATACTCAGGCTGTATGCCTACTGTTTGGGTTTGCCACACTTCTGTCACTGATGCTATCAAAGTGATAACTATGTTAATTGTGGTACAACAGGAATCAAGTAGGTATGGTGTAGATATAAACAGGATGTCTTTTAGTAGTGATTTAACTCACAATGGGGTAAGTGTACTAGGACAGCAGGGGTTATCCTCTATCACTGACTGTCAGTCATAATCACACTAGGGTTTCAATGACTGTAATGATCAAGTTACACTGTTCATCTTCATGAGTTCATATTCACAGCCATTCTCCAGTAACTAGACAGTGTATGGTGTAACTGGGTGGGACACTGTGTTGCAAAGCTGCTGCAGTGCCTAGCAGAGGGAGAGTATCTACTCATAAAGACAATTAAGCAATAAGGCATGACCAACAGTTATGTTAAATGGTCTGTTAATCATTCTGTAGGGGTTTAATGTTGAATGAGGCATAGCTGAGTGCAACATGTCGCTAGACAGTGATAAACTGACCATTAACATAATACCTGGGAGTGGCTTATTGCTATCATAATAAAACTGTTTTTTAAACAACATTAAACCATGTTCATCATATGGTTAGGCTCTACATGTATGTTAATAAAAACTAAACATAATACTGTTACAATGTTTACAGTCAATTAGAAAGCTGCATTTCTCAAACCCTTGTTAAAATCAGAGATATTATACCTGTACAACTTCTTGGTTTTGCTGAACTCTATTGCTCAGGTGGCCCACCACAAGTGGTGTGGTCTGGTGTGGGGCATCGGTAGGTAAGGCCATGCAACTACCTAAGTGTGGTACGTTGTGCAGCTGCAATCAGGGATGTATCGTTTGGTGTACATGGCCTCAGTTTTGCTGTTGATCTCCACTGAGCATGCAGTACCTGGTCAGGTGGGTGGGGATGTCTGAGTACATTAAGACAATTGTTTGTTATTTCTGTCACCTGCTGCTGGATGTCTGTCATTGGTTGTGTTGACTTGGTCCTCCCATACTTGAATGTGTGTGTGTGTCTGTGTGTGTGTGGTGCTGGGGGGTGAATTCAGAGTTAGGTTTCAACCTAACAGCAATTCCTCACTTTTGTCGCTATGGAACATCCCTAACTAATGCATTAAATGGAGTTTTTGCCTCTAATATATAAATATATATATATATATATATATATATATATATATATATATATATATGTATATATATATATATATATAATTTGGATAACTATTTCTGGGCTCAGTAACAGTCATTCACAGAGAGTTGTTTACTAAGCAGCATCACTGCTTGGTGGCCCCCGGCCCACACCCCCAATGTTAAAGTTCCAAACTGCACAAAATACAGTAGTGTGAGTGACAGGCTGCTGCATGTGATGTAACTGAAAATTAATGACAATCTGATTTTGTTTTGAAAAAGAAAGTAGTCTGACACCTATTCTCCCTCACCTCACTGCGACTGAGTGCTGCAAGTGCAGACTGAGTCACACATCTGTCTGCACTTACAGTGTGTGATTTTTTCATATAAAGAGATTTGTTTTGTGTCAGAAAAGAGCGCTGTTTTTGCTCAATAAAGTCAGGCTTTGGTTTTCTGTCTAGCATGATAGAATTAGAGTACTTAGAAAAGATATATAATTTATATATTATATATACACACACACATCTATATAATTTTGGTGAACTGTTTCTGGGCTCAGTAACAGTCATTCACAGAGTGTTGTTTTGTTTGGTAAGCATCGCCACTTAGTGGCCCCACCCCCAGTGTTTAACATTCCAATTCACACAAAATATAGTAGTGTGGATGTGACAGGCTGCTGCCTGTGATGTAACAAAAAAATGATGTCAATCTGATTTAGTTTTAAAAAAAAAGTAGTTTGATACCTAATTTCCTCCACCCCACTGTGTCTGAGTGCAAGCACAGAGCGAGTCACACATCTGTGTGCTCTTACAGTGGGTGATTTTTTTTAAAGAGATTTATTTTGTCAGAGAAGAGAACTTTTGCTCAATAAAGTAAGGCTTTGGGTTTTATGTGTAGTGTGACAGAATTATAGTAATTAGAAATGATGTATATATATATATATATATATATATATATATATATATATATATATATATATATATATATATATATATATATATATATCATATATTAATAGATCACCCACTCTGAGGTGTGTGTCATGCTCTGATATATACACGCCTTGGTGTGCATCAACCACCAAGGTGTACGCATATGAGCATGACCATACACTAAATATCATCTGTATCTTATAAAATGGCAAAATTGTTCTGGAAGGGGTAAAAGTGCAGGTGTGTGGTCGTGCGTTCTGATATACTCACAGTTATGTGATGCTGTTCAGCTAATAAAATAGCTACAGTTTCCCTACTCATTTTAATATATATATGTGTGTGTGTGTGTGTGTGTGTGTGTGTGTGTGTGTGTGTGTGTGTATATATATATATATATATATATATATATATATATATATAAAATACAAAAATCACACATGCCCCCACAATACAAAGCATCATGGACTGCATATGCAAATCACCACAGAATATTATACTGGTTCAACTTTAAGCAGTAATGCAAGGTGCCAAAATGCCTCTCACACAGTTTGCAAAGTGACAACAGAAGACATAGACACATGTTTCATCCTACCAGGACTCATCAGTATGCCTCATCCGTTTGCCACCCCAGTGGAGTGAGTCACACATCTGTGTGCTCTTACAGTGTAATAATTTTTTTGTTTAAAGATATTTTTGTTTTAATTGGGTTCTGCTTAAAGTTGAACTAGTATAATATTCTGTGGTAATTTTCATATACAGCCCATGATGCTTTGTATTGTGGGGCATGTGTGATTTTGAATTTCTTTGAAACATGGCTTCCGCCAAATGCCCGCTAGGGGTAACCATTGCCTCAGTGCTTGCGCACTAGAGGTTCTTTGTCTTTTGGATTGTTTTTTGTTTTAATTGGGTTCACCACAACATAACCCAGATAGAACATCTTAGGGTAGCTGTTTCATTCCACTGGGGTGTCAAATAGACAAGGTATACTGATGAGTCCTGGTAGGACGAAACATGTGTCTATGTCTTCTGTTGGCACCCTTTGCAAACTGTGAGAAGCCTTTCGGCACCATGTATTTCTGCCTAAAGATGAACCAGTATAATATTCTGTGGTGATTTTCATATGCAGCCCATGATGCCTTGCATTGTGGGGGCATGTGTGATTTTGGATTTCTTTGAAACTTGGCTTCCCGGCTAAATGCCCTTTGGGGTAACCATTGATTCAGTGCTTGCACACAGAGGCTCTTGTCTATATGTGTGTGTGTGTGTGTATGTGTGTATATATATATATATATATATATATATATATATACATACACATAGCATATAATATATATTATCTAATTTGGTGAACTGGTCACTGTGTTGGTGTGCCTGACACGGGGCACACTATCTATCGGTCCTGCACCCATAGCCTAAATCAACTTTGTCTGGAGTTGATAATCCTAAATATGGGGAGCAGAGCCCCTGCATGGGGGGTTCAGGAAAGCCCCCAATGAAAATAGTGGTCCAGGAGACAAACGAAATTATGTCAACTGCAACATGGTTGACATAATTCCTGTTGAAAAGATGCCGGTCGACAAAAGTTTTGTCAAACCATCATGATAGATCCTCTTTACTGCATTCTTGAGTGTGACAGCTGTCATTTTTCAAATCAGCCAAAATGTTGTGTTTTTACATCTAGAAAGACGATTTTGCGGTCCTGTGCAAATTACCTTTTGGGAAGAACTTGAAATCTTCTCTGCTCTTCAGTCATGAGGCAGGGTCATAAGCAGAGCTATGTTGAAAATGTGGTGTACAAATATTACAAAACAACAAATTTGTCACCCTATATTACATTGTAGAATGCAGACTCATAACTTTGGTAATTTTACTATTCTTACCCAAATTCCTCTCTTACAGAATCAGCTCTGGCCAGCATTTGTTTTAATGGCTGATAGTTCCCCAAGTGAGACTTCAGCACAGAGAGAGGAGGAGGGAGGAGATAGAGAGAGAGAGAATGTGGTGGCAAGTGAGGACCACCAGGCATCCCAGCTCTCTGTTTGTTGTTCTACCCTTTTCTATTCCTCACCACTGACTTTTTCCATCCACAGCATTGCTAAACTCAAACCCACACTAGTGCCTGCATTTAAAAGGTGTGATGATCTGCATGATGTGTTCCTTCCACACACAAAGTGGTGCCTTTCCTCTGTAACTTTCTCTCTCTCACACAAAGTTAAGAAAGAAAGAAAGAAAGAAAGAAAGAAAGATATAGTGACAGGTGGAGAGGCACAAAGGAGAGTTAGGGACAACTAAGATGAAGCACCCAGCATAAACAGTGACAAAACAGAGGCATTACAATTGCCTTCTGTTAAATGGGATTGCTTCTTAATAGGGATGAAAAAACCTGCCACCAGTGCATCCCAATTAAGTAGCTTCTACTGCATTAGAGGAGTGATGGGTGTTCTTGTCTCTGTGCTTAGATCTTTCTAAGCTGAGAAGCTTACTAGGACATATGGATAGTGGGTGTTTTACCACACTTTCCTATTTATGTAACTATGTGTAATTACAAAATCACACATGCCCAACAATGCAAAGCATCATGGGCTGCATATGCAAATCCACAGAATATTATGCTGGTTCAACTTTAAGCAGAAATGCATGGTGCTGAAAGGCCCTCACACAGTAATTACTTTGCCTGTTTGGTCCACATTGTATGTATCACTACCACAGTAAGGATAGAAACTGGCTGCTGAGAACACAGTGGGGGCAGTGCAGCTGAAAACAACCCACCCTCAGCAGCAGGAAGTTGTGGCTAAAGCAGAAGCTAGGAACAGCAGTTCTGTGGGCTGCTGTCCTACAGGAGAGTGTGTTTTAGGAAGTGTGCAGAGCTGGGCAGAGTGCAGCAAACTGACCCATCACTACAGAAATTAAGAGCTGGCCACCAGGGTGGAAAGTGACTTTCAGAGTTTTGTAAAGGGAGGTATACTCAGAAATAGGCTGCTATATCATCAAGTGGGTTCCAAAGGGATGACTGGAGGAAGGGGTATGTAGCAAATAGTAGTTCTTAAACAGCAGAGGAAGCAGCTTCGGCCTTAGTCCACAATATACCCTTTCCTGAAACCTGATAGTAGCCATACAAAAGGCGACTGATCAACAATTTTCCTGGAACACTATCTTTAAGGATGTGATTAACACGTTGACAGACTTGCTCTCTGTGCAAGAAGATGGAAATGGTTGGAGACATGCCTAAGGTGGCTTTGATTACCCTGTCTATAAGTGAAGAGCCATTTGGTGAGATGCATTGGATATTTGCAGCCTATCAACTCCCTAGTTCCACAGGCAGAAGTACATTTCAGAGGTCATGGATTGTGCCACGAAGTATCCAGAGGCAGTGGTTTTGTTCTCCATTGAGGCAGAAAAAGTGGCAACAAACTGCTGGGGATATTTATCAGGGTGGGTTTTCCCAAGATAGTCTGTTGAATCAGGGCATCAGTTTTATGTCTGCCACAGTGAATAGTCTATGGAAGAGTATGGATTTAGTTATGTATTTATTTATTTATTTATGTGAAATATTGGATTATACATTAGAACACAAGTGCTCATTTAAAAGGTTCCATGTCCTAGGCACAATGAATGCAATCAAGACGTTCAGGCAATACAGTGACTCAAAAGAAGGCAATACAATCATGGCATAATCTTACGCAGCTCATGTGGAGCATTGTCAAAATAAGGCTGTACAACAGGCAAAAAGGAGAACACGCCCGGACAGTGGTGCTCAAGGAACTCACCAGTTAAGCAGAACAAAAGGATTTAGGCACACACAGACCCATGTGTGGGATGCAAAAAACTTCACAGCAGAGTGAAAACTCTCACATTCACAATAATACCTAATAGATCTAAATGAAAGAAAAAACACAGTGACAGGATTCCCACCTGACATGGGTCAGACTAGGAAGGCCTTTGATAAAGGACTTCCTAGTCTGAAACATGTCAGGTGGGATTCCTTTATGTGTGTTTTTTTTCTTTCATTTGAAACTACTACAGTGGCGTGAAAAAGTATTTGCCCCCTTCCTGATTTTCTCTGTTATTGCATATTTGTCACACTGGATGTTTTCAGGTCTTTAGACAAAATATAATATTAGATAAAGGGAACCTGAGTGGACAAATAACACTTTTTTTTTTTTACTTATTTCATTTATTTAATGAAAAAAGTTAACCAACACCAACTGGCACTGTGTGAAAAAGTAATTGCCCCTAGTTAAATCAACCCAATTAAAGGGATAATTAGAGTCAGCTGATTGAACACAGCCAGGCTTGATTACAGCCAACCCTGCTCAATATAAACCTCACTTATTTTGGCCCTTACCATCAGAGTCACATGCCAGCACAAAGATTCAACAAGCACATTATGCCATGATCAAAGGAAGTTCCTGAAAAGATCAGAAAAACATTTGTTGCCCTCTATCAGGCTGGAAAGGGTTACAAAGCTATTTCTAAGGCTCTGGAACTCCATCGAACCACAGTGAGCCATAATCTCCAAATGAGAACACTTGTAACAGTAGTAGAACCTTCCCAGGAGTGACGGCCTGCCAAAATTACTCCAAGGCGCAGATGTAAAATCATCCAAGAAGTCTCAAAGGATCCTAAAACAACATCCAAAAGAACTGCAGGCTTCTCTTGCCTCAGCTAAGGTCAGAGTTCATGACTCCACAATCAGAAAGAGACTGGGCAAAAATGGGCTTCCCAAAGAGGTAACAGACGAAACCACTGCTAACCAAGAAGAACATAAATGCTCGTATCTCATTTGCCAGAAGCACCTGGATGATCCACAAGCCTTTTGGGAAAATGTTCTATAGAACAGATGAGTCCAAAGTGGAACTTTTGGACAACATGGATCCTATAATGTCTCGCAGAAAGCAAACACAGCATTCCACAGTAAGACACCATACCAACAGTCAAACATGGTGGTGGTAGTGTGATGGTGTGGGGATGCTAACGCCTAAGGACCTGGATGACTTGCTATAATTAAAGGAACCACATGAATTCTGCTCTGTACCAGAAAATTCTTAAGAGAATGTCCAGTCATCCTCTCAGATGAAGCTGAAGCGTGGTTGGGTCATGCAGCAAGACAATGACCCAAAACACAAAAGCAAGTCCACATCAGAATGGTGAAAAAGAAGTAAAATTAAAGTTTTGGAGTGGCCTAGTCAAAGTCCAGAGTAAACCCAATAGAATGCTGTGGCAGGACACAAACGACGCAGTTCATGACCGAAAACCTACAAATGTTACTGAATTAAAGCAGTTCTGCAGGAAGAGTATTAAAATTCCTCCACAGCGATGTGAAAGACTGATATTGAATTATAGGAAGTGTTTGGTTGCAGTCATTGCAGCTAAATGTGGCATAACCAGTTATTAAGTGTAAGGGCAATTACTTTTCACACAGTGCCAATTGGTGTTGGTTAACTTTTTTTCATTAAATAAGTGAAATAAAAAAAAAAACAAGTGTTATTTGTTCACTCAGGTTCCCTTTATCTAATATTACATTTTGTCTAAAGACCTGAAAACATCCAGTGTGACAAATATGCAATAATAGAGAAAATCAGGAGGGGGGCAAATACTTTTTCACACCACTGTATATTAAAAAGTATTAATATCAGATCCTTGACTCTGTTCTGAAGTTTTTTGCATCCCTCATGTGGGTTTGTATGTGCTCGAAACATTTTCTTTTGGTTGCAAGGCTGTACAGTAGTATCACTACACCAATAGTCTGAGGCTAGGCAGGCTAGAGCGAAAGTAACCGGGGCAGAGTAGAAAGCAGGTTGAGGGGATTATTTGTGACAGTTACAGACAGGGCTAGGTGTGACAGCCACTCTTAGCTTTTCCTGCAAATGGTAATAATTTGGGAGACTGAGCACAGAGTTAGGCAACTCTGCTTTAGCTAATGTGGGGCCCTGGCAGTGAGGCACACATTGCTGAGACTAGTTCTCATGTTACAGGACAGAAGGCATTTCTAGACATACTTCTAGTAGTATAGTGGTTGCTGACAGGCATGAGCAGGTTTCGGAGTGACAGGAGAAAAGGCCTAGTAATGCTTTTTTCCCAGTAGGCATGTTTGATATTTAATCCTGCCTTGGAGGGGGAGCCAGTTAGTTTGTGCATAGATGGAACAGGTGTGTGTGTGTGAGCCTATGCGTTCCTAGTACAAAGTGGCATGCCTTGTTGAGGATTAACTTGACCGTCTTAAGAAGAGTATCAGTGACTGCTCTGTATGCTGTGAGGTCGTAGTCGATTATGGGTGTGGGGTGTGGCAGTTCAGGGCCCTCCCCTACCACCTGTAGACTAATGATCTGGTCAATCATTTTAATGGATGGTTAAATTCATGCTAAGTGCATTTGCTGCCAGCATGCGAGACCGTGGACACATACTTACCCCATCTCTTATTTGCATATAGGGAAGTACCCTGGAGCCCTCAGGGTTCTCACCCTTTGATCTACTGTTTGGCAATAGGGTAAGGTGTCCCCTAGATTTGGTAGGGGATGGACTGGAGAATGAGCTTGCTTTCCAAAGGGAATCTGTTGTGGATTACATCCTGAATTTCAGGTCATGGCTCATGGAGGTTGTGGGGTTCACCCAGGGGCACCTAACCACTACAAACAGAGACAGAAGGTGTTGTATGACCATGGGGTCAGAGCTAGGAGTACGAAGTCAGGCAATGGGGGATGGTACTTAACCATGTCTAACAGAATAAACTGCAGGTGGCTTGGGGGGTTCTTACTAAGTGGATAGGAGGGTTAATAATGTTAGTTACAGTATGTGGTTAAGCTACCCAGCAGGCAGCCCAAGCAGTGAATCTTCCATGTAAATGTAATGAAGCCAACCGTGACAGGAAGAAATGGTCCTGGATGTGTGCAACTATCTGAAGGAGGAGGAGGTAGAATCAGACCCACTCTTGGAACTCCTTGGAGAGGTTAAGAGAGAATTCTCAGTAGAGGCTGCTACCCTCTCAAACCAGATGGTACTAGCCAAAGCTGCTGAAGTGCATGGGGTGCTGCAGACATTTGGAATATGCTCACGGGGAAACCAGCGTATACCACACTGGTGGAGCACAACATGAATACAGGGTTCCAGGCCCCTCTGAGGCAGTCATCCAACAGTCCCAAAGCGAGTGAAACATGCCATTGAGGGGGAGAGCAGGGGAATGCTAGCTCTTATCATAATCCATGAGTCCAGTACTCCCTGGGCCTCCCTGGTGGTACTGATCTCTAAGAAGGATGGAACCACGTGGTTTGGTCTGGGTCTGTTATGAGGCCCGAATGGCATTCATAGGAACCCATCGTGCCTTGCTAGTGCTATAAGACTGTTTGTATAGTATGGTATGACTATGGTAGACTGCACAGAGTAGCACGTCATTAGTGAGCCTCTACACCGGGATAGCTCTTGCAGGTTCTTGTAGGCCCTATATTTACATACTTCCTGTGAGGTTGGTGGTGCAATCAGGACAGTACCTGGCTGGTATCACGGGAACATGATTTCAGTGCTCGCAATGCTTCAGCATGTTTCAAACACCTGTTGTGTGCCAGGTACTAATTGTTCCTGAAGTAAACATTTAATGGGTTCAATCTAGGATCTTAAAATGTCCTTGCATACAGTATGTGTGCATGAGACTATAAAAGCAACTCAAGGATCTTGGAGAAATGTATTCTACCAGACCCCTCAATGCAATCCTATTAAATTTATGTTGGTGTACAGTATCCTTATAGTGTATTATTATAGACAAATCTCATAATTATACATTTAGAAATGGTTAAGACAGAGAATGTCAAGTATATTGTGTTTCTTTTCTAAAGTTATATTTTATTCTGCAACAACCAAAACCTCAAACAGCAAGCATCTACAGGAGAGGAATAAAGGCAACATGTTACATAAACAACATTTCTCAACAAACTTTTCTGGCACAAAAGTTTGTCATTATGCTAACTGATTACAAGAGAAACGGAACATCTTTCTTCATCTTCCCAACAAACTGCTGGTACCTGTAGGTCACCAACTGTTATTTAAGGCCAATACTATCACTCCATTCCCAGACAGGAGAACCCAAAGCTGCTGGTGTAACTAAGGGAAGATGAAGGCTGCTGTGAATGTATTATTTCTCTTTGCTTTCATTTACAAAGGTAAGGAGCTGGGGACAAGATACTAATCTATCAATGTGCCTGTAATTTGTACATGAATCAATGGTAACATTATACAAGATTGCACTAGAAGATAGGGATAGCAAAGAAGAACTTATAGCTTTACTTGTAGAAACAGAAGTTGAATTTATTTTTTATTTGATTTCACTTTTGTTGACTGGGAATAGAGAGCTAGACAATACTATCTATTTTCAGTCTTGTTTCCAGAGGTAATAGATAGAACTGCAAACTGATTGAAACTGAATCAGATTAGAATGGTAACAGTATTTTAGTCAAAAGGGGACATTTGGCCAGAACACTGAGAAAATTCCTCTACTCTTTTCAATGAAATGACATGGGATGTTTAGCATCCCACATCTATTAACATCTATCTGAATGCCGGGCCGGTGGTGCTGAGGGTTGAGGCACTGGACGCCACACCTCACGCAACCCCAGTGACCCGGGTTAGGGAATGAACTCATGTCGTTGGGGGTTCGCAGGGGAGGACTAGGATTGAGCATCCATAGACACCTCTCCTAGTCCTGACGGGGGGTTGGGACACTACTCTGAACTGCAGTGGCCCCTGTGGATACCCGGAGGCACTACATGTGTCAGTGTTACTGGACGGGGAGCATGGAAGACATCTGCATGCAAATACATGGATGTCATTGCATGTCCATGCTCCACCGGGGAGAAAACTAGAGGAAAATGGCTGGACACGACCGAGCAACTTGATGGCTGCACCCTGTGGTGCTGGGAGGACTGTCGTGGAATCATGTTGGGGGGGTCTGGGGCTGGCCTGACATGGTAAGTAAGGAGCCTCAGCAGGTTACACGACAGATGTACCAATACCCCCTATTATGCGAGTGAGCCTGCTGCTCTCCCAGAGGTCAGGGCTGGTGGCTGGATGCTCCCCATGTTACACACCACAGCAGGTGTTAAATAGTGATATGATAAACAAAATAACATCTACCTGACCAACCACCAGAACATGCAGACAGGACATCAGTTTAATAGTTCTTCAAAAGGATAGTACACCCTGACAGTACAGCATCCCCTTAGTACTGCCCTTGGGTGTCAATGTTTCTGGTATGAGCCCAATCCCAGTGCTGAGTCAGAACCAGCCATGATCTTCCAGTCAAGAGGCAGATGTGCAATCAACTGAGCCAAGCTTACACTATTTAAATGCTCATATTTATAACTTTATGAAAGTTTAATTCATATTATTTCTAACAAAAATATTATATTAAACATCACTGCCAATAAGATTTTTCAAGGAATGTCGTAATAATTACTAGACTGTGTTAATAATTTATACTGTAATTGTGAGGAAAGAATAATACAATATGTACTGATCATACTTATCTTTTTTTTTTGGGGGGGGGAGCATTTTGCCAGAAATTAATGTTTATGTAAAACAATAAATACTGTGCATTTAGAAAGGAGACCATTATTGGTCTGTATACTTTTAAGGATTACAGTATGTCATTATATTTATTTTGGTTCCCCAGATCTTCAGAGGGTAAAGAGTATAGCTTATTTATTGGTGTAGGCTCTCTACATCATGAGCAGATCTAAATAAGAACCATATCAGCGTTAGTGCCTTGATGCATCTTTCTAAAAGGGGGGCTGCCTTTAACCTGGCAGTTTGTTTAGAAGTTAAAGTTGGCAGTGAGGTGTGTCTATAATGGAGAAAATAACTGATGGCTAAGTGTGGCCAAGTGCTTCCTGAGTTGGTGGAGTGTGGCAGACTGTCATGAACCCATATAACATTGGTAGAGCCTGCATATCTTGCTGATTTCCATCTGTCTGAAAAGGGCACTATTCAAGATCAAGCCATCATTTTGCTGAAATGTACAAATACTGTTTGTATCATCGTAAAGTATGATGTTACTTTTTATCTGACTGCACTGAACTAAATCTCCTTTTGTGTAGCTCTGATTGAACTGCTACTGACCTTGCTATAATGACTGCTACAAATATGGATGCTGATCTTTCCAGGCCATTTTGTCCCTTTATTGTGTTTTGTGACTTCCTTGTTTTACCCCTTGTGTCAAAATAGTCTCCCTCAAAAGGGAAAACAGAGTCTTGCTGTGCCTTGTCCTGAGACCTGGTAACCACATTCACAGATGAACGAAAAGTCTGATGACTTTTCATAAGGGCCTCAAATTGGGGAAAATTCTTTCCAATAATAACAGGCACTGGCAAATGAGGTACTAGGCCAATTAGAACTTTGCTGCATTCATTATTGACAGCAAGTTCTATGTGTGCTGTATGATACTGAAGTAATGTATGTCCCATGTACACACACAACTGCTGTGTCTGTCTGGGCTATGTCACATTTAGGGGCCAAGTCTGCGCTCACCAACGTTTGCTTGTTTCCTGAATCCAAAAGTCCCAATGTCTGCTGGGCCCTAGTCCCACAGATTTCACATACCCAAAACTGGCTAAAGCCAATTGAGTTGGCTCATTTCGTTTATTTGGAGAGTTTCTAATTATATGACTTTTACAAGGCATCCACGACAGATAAGGTCCTCATATGAAATTCTACCCTCTTCTATATCATCTATTATATTGAGACTGTCTCTTATTCTGGCTAGGATAGTAAGGTCTTACCAGTCCTGCAGATGGTCTTGGGCTGCTTTGCTGTCCTCTGTTTTTGAAAGTCTGAACAGCTAAATAATCCTCAGCCAGCCTAATGGTCTCCTCAGCTGTTTCAGGCTTATGCTCCTCGACCCATAATTGAACCTCAAGGGGCAAAACTTGAATAAACTGCTCAATGATAATGAATTCTATAATCTGGTCGACAGTCTTGATAGTAGGTTGCAACCATTTCCCACAATAATCCTTTAAACTAGTGTAGGTTTCTCTGAGGGTATCATAAGTGGTCATTTTCTGGGAGCAAAACCATTGATGGTATGTCTTGGTGCTGATATATCTGTGGAGCACTTATTTCTTTACCTTGTGGTAATCAATGGCATCAGTCACACTCAACTGGCTATGTACTAGTTGGGCCCTCCCAGATAAGTAGGTTATCAATCTAATTACTCACTGATCCCGGGGCCAGTTGCAAGTCTGGGCTACCCTCTTGAAAGTTGTGAGATACACCTCAATGTCATCGCTCTCAGTGAGCTTAATTAATTTTATGTCTCTTGGCCCAGCTCTCTCTAACTGTCCTTGTGTCATCTCCTGGATGGCTTTCAGTGTGTTGGTCCATTTCTCATCCTTGTGCCTTCTCTCCTCCACTTGGATCCATCTTTCCTCGTCCCTCTGGCTCCGGTCTTCTTCTCACTGGTATTCCATCTTGAGTTGGTGTAAGCAAAGCCACTTCAGGAGCTCATTTGGATCACCTGGTGTAGGAGGCATCTGTCGCTCCTGTGGCTTCTGCACAGCTGCTTCAAGTCCTTCATCTTTGGAGTTCTTCACCTTGGGTCCAATTACTGGTCCCAATCCTAGCAGCAACTTTTCTCCAGTCCTCTCAGTGACTGAGCATGTCACATGTTGCACACTAATGTCTGTCTGGTTCCTCTTCTGCATCTGTCAGGGTGCTTATGTGGCAACACCTCCTGGTAATGCCTCCTGGGCAGCTTTGATGTATCAGGTTAAATCCCACTTCTTACACCAATTGTAAGCACATGCGATTCAATGATAGACACCAGACAGAAAAATAAAGTGCATAAAAAACGCAAGGACTGCATTTATCATTTTATTAGAAAATCAAATCAAAGAAATAAATAAAAAGATGAACTTGATATTTACAGAAAAGAAAAATAAGGTGTTAGTCCTTCACACCAAATAAAACTCAAGCAATTCTTCTTCCTCAGAATCCCTGTCCTTCTCTGTATATGTAATACCAATGTCCCAAAACCGTGTGTAAACTCTTACATGTCCTTCCTTCCTTCTCTGTGGTCAGAAGATACTGACTCACCTATCTGACTTCTAACCCCCTTGAGGAGGGTTTGTATAGAAACATAGGCATGACATCATAGTCATGTGACTTTCCAATTAATAAACATATGCATTTATACAACTTCTGTGTTTACACACACACTGGCTATGAGTTACACCTAGTGTCACCTTTGATTTATTTTATACCATTATCCAGTACAACAGTCCTAGAGGCACTAAGGATCTCATAAAACCTTAATTATTGAAGTTGTGCATCATTAGAACATTAGCCCCTCCTTCTGATAGTGACATCACACTCTAAGGCTACTACAAGAGCAGCCATTTCGTTGGCTGCCAGCCCTATTGAAGGAACCTCCATTATTTCCAGGGCTATATTCAGGTAAACACATTTTATTTGATACAGAAAAAAAAACTGAACAATGTTAACTTAGACTAAAGGAATCTTTAGCCTTTGCAGGGAAAAGCAGATATGGGGCATATTTCCTATCTGTCTTTTCCTGCAAGGCAAGGAAACCAGCTTGCAAATAATTGTTTATCCAAGAACAAAATATTTTCCATATTCAACATGTCTTTCAGTCATTTGCTACTAGCCTGGGGTTTATTATATCACAATTATCATGACCACAGGGCTGTCTAAAGCCTTATTCCTTCATTCCTAAAGCTTGATTTTTCTAACAGGGCACCCAGCAGCTGCAATTTCAGCCATTGGCTTAACTTTTCATTTTGGCCTGGAGCCATTCTCTTTATCATTATGGCTAAACAGTGCACAGACCGACCTGTTTTATAGCCCCTGAGGACACTACAGGGCTTTTCTTTCACATGCCCATAGTGTCCTGCATTTCTTTTCTTAGATAAATATCTGAGGAGTGGACACAAGAGCGGCACTTGGATCCCCAGAGGGAGGAGTGCATCATCGTTCCATGACAACAGTACACAGCTGTACTTCTCTGAAGAATGGCTGCTCTTGTTTACTACTGCTGCAAGTGGTTTCAACTTTTAGAACCCAGCGGCTCAATTTCAGGAGATATTTCTGCACAAAAGTGCACAGGGTCCTTCACGAATGTGTGCACACATTCCTTCGCAAATGTGTGCACATTCCACAAGGGTGTCCATTATGAGGCTAGCTTAGCTTGCGAGGACAGCGCAAAGTGCACTTTGCTTTTTAATAACATTTTTCTTTCTTTTACAATACAGGGCACCATTACTAAGGTTTTCATACAAACTGGACATGACCAACAAGGTGCACAACAAACTTTACTACTCAATACAGAAATGGGGTGTCTCTTATTTATTTTAAAGAAGTCTTACTCTAAAGAAAGAATAGAACATAGGAATAGTACAGATAAGGTTTAGAGAGATGGCAGGTGTGCCACCCTGATGTGAAATGTAAAGGATAGTCAGAAAACGATAAAGATGACAGAAAAGGGTGAGGGAAACAAACAAAAATACGTTATTCTGCTCTGTCTTTTGACATCCTGTCACACATTCATCCATTCCACACTGCTCTAGTGTGTAATTTGGTTTAGTTTAGATATTGTTTATTTTGTGGCAGCAGAGGCTTTTGTTGTTGTTCTTAATAAGGTCAGGCTTTAGTTTTTTGTTTATTGTGACAGAATTATATAGCATAATACTGGCTTTACGAATCACTCATATAATGCAAGCTTCCCTGGATTTGGGAATAGTCCCAAATGACTAGAAATTGCTATGATAGTCCCTATTTTAAAAAAAGGGTCAAGAACTAGGCCCGAAAATATTAACCCTATTAGCTTGACCTCCTTGATAGGTAAAATCATGGAAGGTGTAATCAAAGATCATATCTTAGAATGTGTAAAAGATAACAACCTAGGTGACATGGCACAGCATGGGTTCACCAAGTTGAGAGCATGTCAAACTAACCTATTGGCATTTTATGAAAATGCTAATCGTGAGTTGGATTTTGAGAATACAGTGTATGTGATCTATTTAGATTTTTCTAAGGTTTTTGATAAATTACCTCATTATGAATTATTATCTTTACTGGAAGGGATTAACATTAGTTGAAACATCTGCAATTGGGTGTCAGATTGGATCCAGGGCAGGAAATAGAGGGTGGTGATAAATGGGTCTTATCCTGCTGGGCCGCATTCACTAGTGGGGTCCCATGGGGTTCCATTTCGGGCCCAAGCCTCTTCAATATCTATATCTTTTCATTAAAACTGAACAATCCAAACATCTGCCTACACAAGTTTGCTGATGATTACAGGATAGGGACTGTGGTAAATACACAAGAACATTTGAAAGCTTTACAGGAGGCCCTCAATGAGCTATCAGAATGGACAGTTGAATACTGCTAAATGCAAGGTCATGCATTTTTGCAGTAAAAATGAAAAGATGTCCTTTAAATTACCTAACATCCCACTAGAGGTTACTAATGAGGAGAAAGGTTTGGTAATAATCATTACAAATGACCTTAAATTTAAATCCCATTTTAGGACCCAGACTAAGAAAGCAAATCATAACCTTAACTGTATTTTCAGATTCACAGCAAGTAGTAATAAAAATGTACTTCTTCCCCTGTATAATGCCTTTTTTAGGCCTCACCTAGAGTACTGCGTGCAGGTCTGGTCGCCACAAAATAGACGGGATATAAATCTACTGGAGGGTGTGCAGCATCGATTTACTAAATCGGTGGAAGGTCTAAAAACTAGATCTTATAATGATAGAATGTCATCACTCAATTTATATTCCTTCTATTACAGGATGCACAGGGGCAATCTGTGTCTTCTTTATAGACTACTAGATGATGATGTACTTATGGCAGAGATGGGTTTTCAGTATAATATGAGTTGGATCAGTTCTAAGAGACACAACATACAGCTTTTACGCAGTAAATGTAATCAGAACCAACATAAATTTTGATATAGTCAGAGGGTTGTAACATCATGGAATGATATTTCAATAAATATTGTTAACAATTCTAACATGAACAACTTTAAGAATAGTTTAGACAGGTATTATGGGGATAAGGTATTTCAGTTTTAAATTAAAATTCTAGGATGGCAAGCTAGTAAGGACGTTGTGTCGGTTAGCTTGACTCTACCTATGAAACCTGTAATATAATAATTAAGGGTGACTGTTTCTGGGCTCAGTAAACAGTAATTCAGAGAGGGTTTTGTTAATTGCAGCCACTGTCAGTATGTATTGTGCATAGCCCCCCCCCCGGGTTTAACTTTAAAGTTCCAATCCACAGCAAATCTCTGGGAAATTTCAAAAAAGCTCCGTAAAGTCAGGCATTCTTTAGTTTTCTATCTAGTGTGACAGACTTAATATAGTAATATAAAATATAAATATATATATATATATATATATATATATGTACATACATACATATATATATATATATATATATAATATATATATATATATATACATATTTATGGTGTACGGTAGTGCTACCAAGATTAAGATTGAGAGCCATTTCTATATTAAACCCCAAAACTTTGCACCTTAATAACTTTGCAACAGTTTGATGGATTTGACTGAAATCTGGAATTTATGATCAAGAACCATAGGCCTTGGGATCTGCCAAGTTTTGTTCTGGTCAGATATACGGCTGCGGGGTTATTAAGTGTGATATGTCTTGGCGTGTTTACCGCTTTCTGGAATTGTAGTGGCACCTACAGGGTAAATGCGGTTTAGCGACCAGCCCAAAATCTTCAGAGAACATGCGCCAGGGTCCCGATGTGCCTTTGAAGATTTCATGAAAAATATTAAGCGGTTCAAAAGTTATTCAAAAACAGTTTCCCATTATAAGTCAATGGGAAAAGTTAACAAAAAGTTCAACACTTTCATAAATGCATTTTTACTTTCATCAAATGGGCCTGTTACTTTCGCAAATCGGCCATTTTGTTTTCAGTTGGTGATCAGAAAAATGGTTGGCATTTAAATTTGGGACCATCTAGCAACCTAATTTTTTTGTATTCACCTAGTCAGGGCCCTGAGGATGCTTGCCATGTCTTTATTTTTGTGGTAAAAACACCCCAGAAATATGTTTTCAAATTTCTGGAAAAGCACTTCATAAATTACTTTTCGTGCTCAAAGTGTCGCAAATTTTGTGAAAGCTTTCGAAAATTGCGACAGTAGTTTTCTAGTCTGTGGGAAAATGACAGCAATTCTTTGGCACTGCGCTGCACAAGAACCGTTGGGAGTTTTGAGCTGAAATTTGGAGGGTACAGAGCCGACATCTCACAGATGTGCCTTTCAGTATTGTATTGAAAAAATATTACATGGTGGCAAAGTTACGGCACTCCAAAGTTGACAGTTTTACCCATAGGATAACATTACGGCGCCCAACGCAGTACAGAAATCCTTTGTATCCCTGCTGCAAAATAACAGTTTGGTCTTTTTTCCTGAAATTTGGAGGAAGACAGCCAACAGCTCACAGATGTGCCTTTCAGAGTTTGGTGAAAAAAATATCACCACGGCGGCAAAGTTACGCACTACAAAGTTGATGTTTTTCCCATAGGATAACATTACGCGGGCCTCTTCACAAGAAATCCTTTGGATCCCTGCTGCAAAATAACGGATTGGTCTTTTTCCTGAAATTTGGAGGAAGACAGCCAACAGCCCACAGATGTGCCTTTCAGTGGTTTGGTGAAAAAACATTACAGGGAGGCAAAGTTATGGTGCTCCGAACTTTTCTTTTTTTCCCATAGGATAACATTACGGCTGTCGCCGCGCCTTTCAGGGCCCGTATCTCGGAAACGGTGCGAGATACAGACTTTTTGTCGGAAAATTTCTTAGCCCCCTGATGAGGCTAAGATTCAAATTAGCCAGGACAGTTGTAAATAATATGTTTTTTAAATTTTTTTTCTACGTCGGAAGGTTCCTGAGATATAATGTATTTAGTATTCCAAGATCTCCTTTTCTGCGCCGATACTCATTATTATGCATACATTATTTGTACTCACTGTCTTTCTCTATGCAGGTTTTGGGGAAAACCAGCCTGTGTGCTTACATTACTGTTACTGTTGCCCTTTCCGCTTGCGGTTCCGTACCCGTTTCACTTACCGTTGACGTCTGCGCCACCATGTGCGTTATCCTTTGCGTTTTCATTTGAGCTTGCGTTTCTGTTACTTTTTTGGCATTTGTGTCTACTGTACTGTTTCTCTTTCTGCTTCACTTTGCGTCACCATGCCCATTGACATTTCCATTTACAGGCACTATGTTACTATGTGACAAGACATCACGTGGCACACCATTCCCATCTACGCCACCGTGTTCGTTACCCTTTCTGTTCTCATTCGCGCTTGTGTTACCTTGTGCGCCACTGTTAGTGCTTCTGTTTGCGTTGCTCTTCCTGTTACTATGCCACAAGACATCATGTGTTGGGAGTGCAGGGGCCCTTTGGGCCCCGCGCTCCCGCTGCTGCATTACGTGCCGGGAGCGCGGGGCCCTATGTGTGTTATCCTTTGCATTTTCATTTGCACTTGCATTTCTGTTATTTTTTGCCATTTGTGTCTACAGTACTGTTTCTCTTTCTGTTTCACTTTGTGTCACCATGCCCATTGACATTTCCGTTTGCAGGCACCATGTTACTATGTGACACATCATGTAGCGAACTGTTCCCGTCTATGCCACCATGTGCATTGTCCTTTCTGTTGTCATTTGCGCTTGCGTTACCATATGCGCCACTGTTAGCGCTTCTGTTTGCGTTGCTCTTCCGGTTACTATGCCACAAGACATCATGTGGCAGGAGTGCGGGGCCGTTTGGGCCCCGAGCTCCCACTGCTGCATTATGTGCCGGGGGCGCGGGGCCCTATGTGCATTATCCTTTGCGTTTTCATTTGCGCTTGCGTTTCTGTTACTTTTTTGCCATTTGTGTGTACTGTACTGTTTCTCTTTCTGTTTCACTTTGTGTCACCATGCCCATTGACATTTCCATTTACAGGCACCATGTTACTATGTGACAAGACATCACGTGGTACACCGTTCCCGTCTACACCACCGTGTGCATTACCCTTTCTGTTCTCATTCGCGCTTGTATTACCATGTGTGCCACTGTTAGCATTTCTGTTTGCGTTGCTGCTCCTGTTACTATGCCACAAGACATCATGTGGCGGGAGCGCGGGGTCCCCACCACAGCATTATATTCACTATTTCTCATTATCATTCTCAAAAAGAAGGGAAATTAGAGGCAAAAAACTCCGTTTAATGCATTAGTTAGGGTTGTTCCACAGCGACAAAAGTGAGGAAATTCGCTGTTAGGGTTGAAAACCCTAACTCCGAATTCACCCCCAGCACCACACACACACAGACACACACACACATTCAAGTATGGGGGAGGACCAAGTCAACACAACCAATGACAGACATCCAGCAGCAGGTGACAGAAATAACAAACAATTGTCTAAATGTACTATGAGACATCCCCACCCACCTGACCAGGTACTGCATGCTCAGTGGAGATCAACAGCAAAACTGAGGCCATGTACACAAGCGTACACATCCCTGATTGCAGCTGCACCAGCGTACCACACTTAGCAGTTGCATGGCCTTACCTACCGATGCCCCACACCACACCACAACTGGTACTATGCGTTATTCAATATAAATGCTGAAGGTGCATGATGACAGTTGTAGAAAGATTTTAACACTAGTGAGTATACATTAATTAAGAGAAGCACATAAATTAACTACAAGACATTAGCATGCTCAAGATAAAAGTAGTGATACATTTAGTAGGTGATTTACATGTAGTACATTTACTGCAATGGTTTACTCAATATAGAGGCTGATGTAAGCTATGGAAAAGCATTGCCTGTTCAACGCTGTGAAATTCGTGCTGCCAGTATCACATGCATTCTTACTGAGGAAGGTGTACTGCTGATGTACATACATAGACCTTCAGTGTGTTTCAATACTAAAGATGCAGTAAGTATTCTTTGTAAGAAACATTGTAATTGCATGGATCAGGCCAAGCAACTTCTAAATATCATAGCACTACTGAGCCAACAATGATGTACCTGTATCGGAGATGTATATAGGACAGATTTTCCTGTAGGCTCTTACTGAGTATGTTGTACCTGATAAAGACAATCTCATTGCATCTGTGATGACTAACTTATTCAAATAGTAATACATTAATTATTGTTGCAATGAGTGATCTATGCCACTTATGGACACAGTGTGATTTTTTTTAACAGTTGTTTCATACTCAGGCTGTATGCCTACTGTTTGGGTTTGCCACACTTCTGTCACTGATGCTATCAAAGTGATAACTATGTTAATTGTGGTACAACAGGAATCAAGTAGGTATGGTGTAGATATAAACAGGATGTCTTTTAGTATTGATTTAACTCACAATGGGGTAAGTGTACTAGGACAGCAGGGGTTATCCTCTATCACTGACTCTGTCAGTCATAATCACACTAGGGTTTCGATGACTGTAATGATCAAGTTACACTGTTCATCTTCATGAGTTCATATTCACAGCCATTCTCCAGTAACTAGACAGTGTATGGTGTAACTGGGTGGACACTGTGTTAGCAAAGCTGCTGCAGTGCCTAGCAGAGGAGAGTATCTACTCATAAAGACAATTAAGCAACAAGGCATGACCAACAGTTATGTTAAATGGTCTGTTAATCATTCTGTAGGGTTTAATGTTGAATGAGGCATAGCTGAGTGCAACATGTCGCTGAGACAGTGATAAACTGACCATTAACATAATACCTGGGAGTGGCTTATTGCTATCATAATAAAACTGTTTTTTAAACAACATTAAACCATGTTCATCATATGGTTAGGCTCTACATGTATGTTAATAAAAACTAAACATAATACTGTTACAATGTTTACAGTCAATTAGAAGCTGCATTTCTCAAACCCTTGTTAAAATCAGAGATATTATACCTGTACAACTTCTTGGTTTTGCTGAACTCTATTGCTCAGGTGGCCCTACAAGTGGTGTGGTCTGGTGTGGGGCATCGGTAGGTAAGGCCATGCAACTACTAAGTGTGGTACGTTGTGTGCAGCTGCAATCAGGGATGTGTACGTTTGGTGTACATGGCCTCAGTTTTGCTGTTGATCTCCACTGAGCATGCAGTACCTGGTCAGGGGGTGGGGATGTCTCGTAGTACATTTAGACAATTGTTTGTTATTTCTGTCACCTGCTGCTGGATGTCTATCATTGGTTGTGTTGACTTGGTCCTCCCCCATACTTGAATGTGTGTGTGTGTCTGTGTGTGTGTGGTGCTGGGGGGGTGAATTCGGAGTTAGGGTTTTCAACCCTAACAGCGAATTTCCTCACTTTTGTCGCATGGAACATCCCTAACTAATGCATTAAATGGAGTTTTTGCCTCTAATATATAAATATATATATATATATATATATATATATATATATATATATATGTGTATATATATATATAATTTTGGATAACTATTTCTGGGCTCAGTAATGATCATTCACAGAGTTGTTTACTAAGCAGCATCACTGCTTGGTGGCCCCCGGCCCACACCCCCAGTGTTAAAGTTCCAAACTGCACAAAATACAGTAGTGTGAGTGACAGGCTGCTGCATGTGATGTAACTGAAAATTAATGACAATCTGATTTTGTTTTGAAAAAGAAAGTAGTCTGATACCTATTCTCCCTCACCTCACTGCGACTGAGTGCTGCAAGTGCAGAATGAGTCACACATCTGTCTGCACTTACAGTGTGTGATTTTTTTCATATAAAGAGATTTGTTTTGTGTCAGAAAAGAGCGCTTTTTTGCTCAATAAAGTCAGGCTTTAGTTTTCTGTCTAGCATGATAGAATTAGAGTATTTAGAAAAGATATATAATATATATATTATATATATATATGTATATATATATATATATATATATACACACACACACACATCTATATAATTTTGGTGAACTGTTTCTGGGCTCAGTAACAGTCATTCACAGAGGGTTGTTTTGTTTGGTAAGCATCTCCGCTTAGTGGCCCCCACCCCCAGTGTTTAACATTCCAATTCACACAAAATATAGTAGTGTGGATGTTGCAGGCTGCTGCCTGTGATGTAACAAAAAAATGATGTCAATCTGATTTAGTTTTAAAAAAAAAGTAGTTTGATACCTAATTTCCTCCACCCCACTGTGTCTGAGTGCAAGCA